>OX328015.1:21435650-22666311 GCA_946811545.1 Netelia fuscicornis | reverse complement strand
CGTCGTCTCCGAGCCCTGATCGGTCCACGCGCCATCGCCGAGCCCCGATCGGTCCACGCGCCATCGCCGAGCCCCGATCGGTCCACGCGCCGTCTCCTGAGCCCCGATCTGTCCACACCCCTTCTCCTGAGCCCCGATCTGTCGACGCGTCGTCTCCTAAGCCCCGACCGGTGCACGCGCCGTCTCCTAAGCCCTGCTCGGTTAACGCGTCGTTTCCGAGCCCCGATCGGTCCACGCGTCGTCTCCTGAGCCCCAATTAGTCTACGCGCCGTCTCCTAAGCCCTGATCCGTCCACGGCCCGTGTCCGAGCTCCGATCGGTTCACGCGCCGTCTCCAACCCTCGATCCGTACACGCGTCGTCTCCGAGCCCTGATCGGTCCACGCGCCATCGCCGAGCCCCGATCGGTCCACGCGCCCTCTCCGAGCGCCGATCATTTCACGCGTCATCTCCTGAGCCCCGATCGGTCCACACCCCTTCTCCTGAGCCCCGATCGATTCACGTGCCGTCTCCTAAGCCCCGATCGAACCACGCGTCGTCTCCTGAGCCCCGATCGGTCCACGCGCCGTCTCCTGAGCCCCGATCGGTCCACGCGTCGTCTTCTAAGCCCCAATCGGTCCACGCGTCGTCTCCTAAGCCCCGATCGGTCCACGCGACGTCTCCGAGCCCCGATCGATCCACGCGTCGTCTCCTGAGCCCAAATCGGTTCACACGCTGTCTCGTGAGCCCCGATAGGTACACGCGTCGTCTCCTACTCCCCGATCGGTCCACGCGTAGTCTCCTAAGCCCCGCTCGGTTAACGCGTCGTTTCCGAGCCCCGATCGGTCCACGCGTCGTCTCCTGAGCCCCAATTAGTCCATGCGCCGTCTCCTAAGCCCCGATCCGTCCACGCGCCGTCGCCGAACCCCAATTGGTCCACGCGAAATCGCCTGAGCCCCAGTCGGTCCACGCGCTGTCTCCGAGCCCCGATCGGTCCACGCGTCGTCTCCGAGCCCCGATCGGTCCACGCGCCGTCGCCGAGTCATGATCTGTCCACGCGCGGCCTCCTGAGACCCGATCGGTCCACGCGCCGTCTTCGAGCCCCGATCGGTCCACGCATGGTCTCCTAAGCCCCAATCGGTTAACGCGCCGTCCCCGAGCCCCGATCGGTCCACGCGCCGTCTCCTGAGCCCCGATACGTCCACGCGCAGTCGCCGAGCCCTGATCGGTCCACGCGGCGTCTCCTGAGCCCCGATCGGTTCACGCATCGTCTCCTAAGCCCCGATACGTCCACACGCCGTATCCGAGCCCCGATCGGTCCGCGTGACGCATTCTAAGCCACGGTCCGTCCACGCGCCGTCTTCGAGCCCCGATCGGTCCACGCATGGTCTCCTAAGCCCCAATCGGTTAACGCGCCGTCCCCGAGCCCCGATCGGTCCACGCGATGTCTCCTAAGCCCCGATCGGTCCACGCGCCGCCTCCGAGCCCCGATCGGTCCACGCACTGTCTCCTGATCCCCATGGGTACACGCGGCGCCTCCGGGGCCCCGATCGATCCACGCGAGGCTCCTAGGCCCCGATCGGTCCACGCGCTTCCGCCTGAGCCCCAGTCGGTCGACGCGCTGTCTCCGAGCCCCGATCGGTCCACGCGTCGTCTCCGAGCCCCGATCGGTCCACGCGCCATCGCCGAGCCACGATCGGTCCACGCGCGGCCTCTTGAGCCCCGATCGGTCCACGGCCGTCTCCGAGCCACGATCCGTCCGTGCGCCGCTTCCAGAGCCCTCTCGGTCCACGCGTCGTCTCCTGATCTCCGATCGGTCCACACGCCATCTCCTAAGCCCCGATCATTCCACGCGCCATCTCCGAGCCCCGATCGGTCCACGCGCCGTCTCATAAGCCCCGATCGGACCACGTGCCTTCTGCTCAGCCCCGATCGGTCCACGCGCCGTCTCCGAGCGCCGATTAGTTCATGCGCCGTCACCTGAGCCCCGATCGTTCCACGCGCCGTCTCCGAGCCCCGATCAGTCTACGCGCCGTCTCCTAAGCCCCGATCGGTCCACGCGCCGTCTCGGAGCGCCGATTGGTTCACGCGCCGTCTCCTGAGCCCCGATCGCTCCACGCGCAGTCGCCGAGCCTCGATCGGTCCACGCGCCGTCTCCTAAGCCCCGATTGGTCCAAGCGCCTTCTGCTAAGCCCCGATCGGTCCAAGCGCCTTCTGCTAAGCCCCGATCGGTCCACGCGCCGTCTCCGAGCGCCGATCGGTTCACGCGCCGCCACCTGAGCCCCGATCGTTCCACGCGCCGTCTCCGAGCCCCGATCGGTCTATGCGCCGTCTCCTAAGCCCCGATCAGTCCACGCGCCTTCTCCTCATCCCCCATCGGTCCACGCGCCGTCTCCGAGCGCCGATCGGTTCACGCACCGTCTCCTGAACTCCGATCGTTCCACGCGCCGTCTCCGAGCCCCGATCCGTCCACGCGCCGTCTCCTGAGCCCGGATCGGTCCACGCGTCATCGCCGAATCCCCGATCCGTACACGCGTCGTCTCCGAGCCTCGATCGGTCCACGCGCCGTCGCGGAGCCCCGATCAGTCCAGGCGTGGCCTCCTGAGCCTCGATCGGTCCACGCGCGGCCTCTTGAGCCCCGGTCGGTTCACGCGCCGTCTCCGAGCTCCGATCGATCCACGCGTCGTCTTCGAAGCTCAGATGCCTCCTCGCGCCGTCTCCGAGCCACGATCGGCCAGGCGCTGCTTCCTGAGCCCAATCGGTCCACGCATCGTCACCTAAGCCCCGATCGGTCCACGCGCCGTCACCGAGCCATGATCGGTCCACGCGCGGCTCCTGAGCCCCATCGGTCCACACGCCGTCGCCGAGCCGGGATCGGTCCACGCGCGGGCTTCTGAGTCCCGGTTGGTTCACGCGCCGTATCCGAGCCCCAATCGGTCCACGCGCCGGCTCCTGAGCCCCGATCGGTCCACGCGCCGTCTCCTGAGCCCCGATCGCTCCACGCACCGTTTTCTGAGCACCGTTTAGTCCACGCGTCGTCTTCAAAGCGCCGATGCCTCCACGCGCCGTCTGCGAGCCACGATCCGTCCGTGCGCCGCTTCCAGAGCCCTCTCGGTCCACGCGTCGTCTCCTGTACTCCGATCGGTCCACACGCCATCTCCTAAGCCCCGATCATTCCACGCGCCATCTCCGAGCCCCGATCGGTCCACGCGCCGTCTCATAAGCCCCGATCGGACCACGCGCCTTCTCCTCAGCCCCGATCGGTCCACGCGCCGTCTCCGAGCGCCGATTAGTTCACGCGCCGTCTCCTGAGCCCCGATCGCTCCACGCTCCGTCTCCCAGCCCTGATCGGTCCACGCGCCGTCTCCTGAGCCCGGATCGGTCCACGCGCCGTCGCCGAACCCCAATTGGTCCACGCGCCACCGCCTGTGCCCCAGTCGGTCCACGCGCTGTCTCCGAGCCCAGATCGGTCCACGCGCCGTCTCCGAGCGCCGATCGGTTTACGCGCCGTCTCCTGAGCCCCGATCGGTCCACGCGCCGTCGCTGAGCCGCGATCGTTCTACGCGCCGCTCCGAGCCCCGATCGTTCCACGCGCCGTCGCCGAGCTATGATCGGTCCACGCGCGGCCTCCTGAGCCCCGATCGGTCCACGCGCCGTCGCCGAGCCGCGATCGGTCCACGTGCGGCCTCCTGAGGCCCGATTGGTTCACGCGCCGTATACGAGCCCCAATCGGTCCACGCGCCGTTTCCTGAGCCCCGATCGGTCCACGCGCGGCCTCCTGAGCCCCGATCGGTCCACGCGCCGTCGCCGAGCCGCGATCGTTCCACGCGCCGTCTTCGAGCCCCGAGCGGTCCACGCGCCGTCTCCTGAGCCCCAATCGATCCACGCGCAGCCTCCTGAGCCCCGATCGGTCCACGCGCCGTCGCCGAGCCGCGATCGGTCCACATGCGGCCTCCTAAGCCCCGATCGGTCCCCGCGCCGTCGCCGAACCCCAATTGGTCCACGCGAAACCGCTTGAGCCCCAGTCGGTCCACGCGCTGTCTCCGAGCCCCGATCGGTCGACGCGCCGTTTCGTGAGCCCCGATCGGTCCACGCGCCGTCGCCGAGCCCCGATCGGTCCACGCGCGTCCTCCTGAGCCCCGGTCGGTCCACGCGCCGTCTCCGAGCCCCCATCGGTCCACGCGTTGTCTCCTAAGCCCCGATCGGCCCACGCGCCGTCTCCGTGCCCCGCTCGGTTCACGCATCGTCTCCTAAGACCCGATCGGTAAACGCGCCGTCACCAAGCCCCGATCCGTACACGCGTCGTCTCCGAGCCCCGATGGGTCCACGCGCCGTCGCCGAGCCTCGATCGGTCCACCCGTCGTCTCTTAAGCCCCAATCGATCCACGCGCCCTCTCCGAGCGCCGATCATTTCACGCGCCGTCTCCTGGGGCCCGCTCCGTCCGCGCGCCGTCACCTGAGCCCCGATCGCTCGACGCGTCGTCTTCTGAGCCCCGATCGACCCACGCGTCGTCTCCGAGCCCCGATCGATCCACGCGCCGTCTCCTGAGCCCAAATCGGTCCACACTCTGTCTCGTGAGCCCCGATAGGTACACGCGACGTCTCCTACGCCCCGATCGGTCCACGCGTCGTCTCCTAAGCCCTGCTCGGTTAACGCGTCGTTTCCGAGCCCCGATCGGTCCACGCGTCGTCTCCTGAGACCCAATTAGTCCACGCGCTGTCTCCTAAGCCCTGATCCGTCCACGGGCCGTGTCCGAGGTCCGATCGGTTCACGCGCCGTCTCCAAACCTCGATCCGTACACGCGTCGTCTCCGAGCCCTGATCGGTCCACGCGCCATCGCCGAGCGCCGATCGGTCCACGCGCCATCGCCGAGCCCCCATCGGTCCACGTGCCGTCTCCTGAGCCCCGATCGGTCCAAACCCCTTCTCCTGAGCCCCGATCGGTGGACGCGTCGTCTCCTAAGCCCCGACCGGTGCACGCGCCGTCTCCTGTGCCCCGGTCGATTCACGTGCCGTCTCCTAAGCCCCGATCGGTTCACCCGTCGTCTCTTAAGTCCCAATCGGTCCACGCGCCCTCTCCGAGAACCGATCAGTTCGCGCGCCGTCTCCTGAGCCCCGATCGTTCCACGCGCCGTCTCCGAGCTCTGATAGGTCGACGCGTCGTCGCCTACACCCCAATCCGTCCAGGCGTCGTCTCCTAAGCCCCGATCGGTCCACCCGTCGTCTCTTAAGCCCCAATCGGTCTACGCGCCGTCTCCTGAGCCCCGATACGTCCACGCGCAGTCGCCGAGCCCTGATCGGTCCACGCGCTGTCTCCTGAGCCCCGATAGGTACACGCGTTGTCGCCTACACCCCGATCGGTCCACGCGTCGTCTCCTAAGCCCCCATTGGTCCACGTGCCGTCTCCCAGGCCCGATCGGTCCACGTGCCGTCTCCTAATCCCCAATCTGTCCACGATCCGTCTCCGGGCCCCGATCGGTACACGCGCCGTCTCCTAAGCCCCGATCGGTCCACGCGCCGTCGCCGAACCCCAATTGGTCCACGCGAAACCGCCTGAGCCCCAGTCGGTCCACGCGCTGTCTCCGAGCCCCGATCGGTCCACGCGTCGTCTCCGAGCCCCGATGGGTCCACGCGCCGCCTCCTGAGCCCCGATCGATTCACGCATCGGCTCCTGAGCCCCGATCGGTCCACGCGTCGTCTTCGAGCCCGGATCGATCCACGCGCCGTCTCGTAAGCCACAATCGGTCCACGCGCCGTCTCAGAGCGCCGATCATTTCACGCGCCGTCTCCTGAGCCCCGATCGTTCCACGCGCCGTCTCCGAGCCCCGATCGGTCCACGCGGCGTCTCCTGAGCCCCGATCGGTTCACGCATCGTCTCCTAAGCCCCGATGCGTCCACACGCCGTATCCGAGCCCGGATCGGTCCGCGTGACGCATTCTAAGCCACGGTCCGTCCACGCGCCGTCTTCGAGCCCCGATCGGTCCACGCATGGTCTCCTAAGCCCCAATCGATTAACGCGCCGTCCCCGAGCCCCGATCGGTCGACGCGCTGTCTCCGAGCCCCGATCGGTCCACGCGTCGTCTCCGAGCCCCGATCGGTCCACGCGCCATCGCCGAGCCACGATCGGTCCACGCGCGGCCTCTTGAGCCCCAATCGGTCCACGCGCCGTCGCCGAGCCGCGATCGGTCCACGCGCGGTCTCCTGAGTCCCGGTTGGTTCACGCGCCGTATCCGAGCCCCAATCGGTCCACGCGCCGGCTCCTGAGCCCCGATCGGTCCACGCGCCGTCTCCTGAGCCCCGATCGCTCCACGCACCGTTTTCTGAGCACCGTTTGGTCTACGCGTCGTCTTCAAAGCCCCGATGCCTCCACGCGCCGTCTCCGAGCCACGATCCGTCCGTGCGCCGCTTCCAGAGCCCTCTCGGTCCACGCGTCGTCTCCTGATCTCCGATCGGTCCACACGCCATCTCCTAAGCCCCGATCATTCCACGCGCCATCTCCCAGCCCCGATCGGTCCACGCGCCGTCTCATAAGCCCCGATCGGACCACGCGCCTTCTCCTCAGCCCCGATCGGTCCACGCGCCGTCTCCGAGCGCCGATTAGTTCACGCGTCGTCTCCTGAGCCCCGATCGCTCCACGCTCCGTCTCCCAGCCCTGATCGGTCCACGCGCCGTCTCCTGAGCCCGGATCGGTCCACGCGCCGTCTCCGAGCGCCGATCGGTTCACGCGCCGTCTCCTGAGCCCCGATCGTTCGACGCACCGTCTCCGATCTCCGATCGGTCCACGCGTCGTCTCCTAAGCCCCGATCGGTCCAAGCGCCTTCTACTAAGCCCCGATCGGTCCACGCGCCTTCTCCTGAGCATCGATCGGTCCACGCGCCATCTCCGAGCGCCGATCATTTCACGTGACGTCTCCTGAGCCCTGATCGTTCCACGCGCCGTCTTCGAGCCCCGAGCGGTCCACGCGCCGTCTCCTGATCCCCAATCGATCCACGCGCAGCCTCCTGAGCCCCGATCGGTCCACGCGCCGTCGCTGAGCCGCGATCGTTCTACGCGCCGCTCCGAGCCCCGATCGTTCCACGCGCCGTCGCCGAGCTATGATCGGTCCACGCGCGGCCTCCTAAGCCCCGATCGGTCCACGCGCCGTCGCCGAGCCGCGATCGGTCCACGTGCGGCCTCCTGAGGCCCGATTGGTTCACGCGCCGTATACGAGCCCCAATCGGTCCACGCGCCGTTTCCTGAGCCCCGATCGGTCCACGCGCGGCCTCCTGAGCCCCGATCGGTCCACGCGCCGTCGCCGAGCCGCGATCGGTCCACATGCGGCCTCCTAAGCCCCGATCGGTCCACGCGCCGTCGCCGAATCCCAATTGGTCCATGCGAAACCGCCTGAGCCCCAGTCGGTCCACGCGCTGTCTCCGAGCCCCGATCGGTCCACGCGTCGTCTCCGAGCCCCGATCGATCCACGCGCAGCCTCCTGAGCCCCGATCGGTCCACGCGCCGTCGCTGAGCCGCGATCGTTCTACGCGCCGCTCCGAGCCCCGATCGGTCCACGCGCCGTCGCCGAGCCACGATCGGTCCACGCGCGGCCTCCTGAGCCCCGATCGGTCCACGCGCCGTCGCCGAACCCCAATAGGTCCACACGAAACCGCCTGAGCCCCAGTCGGTCCACGCGCTGTCACCGAGCCCCGATCGGTCCACGTGTGGTCTCCGAGCCCCGATCGGTCCACGCGCCGTCGCCGAGCCACGATCGGTCCACGCGCGGCCTCCTGAGCCCCGATCGGTCCACGCGCCTTCTCCGAGCCCCGATCGGTGCACGCGCCGTCTCCTGAGCCCCGATCGGTCCACGCGTCGTCTCCTGAGCCCCGATCGGTCCACGCGCCGTCTTCTGAGCCCCGATCGGTCCACGCGCCGTCGCCGAACCCCAATTGGTCCACGCGAAACCGCCTGAGCCCCAGTCGGTCCACGCGCTGTCTCCGAGCCCCGATCGGTCCACGTGCCGTCTCCCAGCCCCGATCGGTCCACGCGCCGTCTCCTAATCCCCAATCTGTCCATGACCCGTCTCCGGGCCCCGATCGGTGCACGCGCCATCTCCTGAGACCCGATCGGTCCACGCGCCGTCGCCGAGCCGCGATCGGTCCACACGCGACCTCCTGAGCCCCGGTTGGTTCACGCGTCGTCTCCGAGCGCCGATCGGTCCACGCGCCGTCGCCGAGCCATGATCGGTCCACGCGGGGCTCCTGAGCCCCGGTCGGTTCACGCGCCGTCTTCGAGCCCCGATCAATCCACGCGTCGTCTTCTAAGCCCAGATGCCTCCTCGCGCCGTCTCCGAGCCTCGATCGGTCCACGCGTCGTCTCCGAGCCCCGATCGGCCCACGCGCCGTCGCCGGGCCGCGAACGGACCACGCGCGGCCTCCTGAGCCCCGGTTGGTTCACGCGCCGTATCCGAGCCCCAATCGGTCCACGCAAGGTCTCCTGAGCTGCGATCGGTCCACGCCCCGTCTCCTGAGCCCCGATCGCTCCACTCGCCGTTTTCTGAGCACCGTTCGGTCCACGCGTCGTCTTCAAAGCCCCAATGCCTCCACGCGCCGTTTCCGATCCACGATCGGTCCGTGCGCCGCTTCCAGAGGCCTATCGGTCCACGCGTCGTCTCCTGATCTCCGATCGCTCCACGCGCCGTCGCCGAGCCATGATCGGTCCACGCGCGGCCTTCTGAGCCCCGATCGGTCCACGCGCCGTCGACGAGCTGCGATCGGTCCACGCGCGGCCTCCTGAGCCCCGGTTGGTTCACGCGCCGTATCCGAGGCCCCATCGGTCCACGCGTCGTCTCCAAGCGCCGATCGGTTCACGCGCCGTCGCCAAGCCATGATCGGTCCACGCGGGGCTCCTGAGCCCCGGTCGGTCCGCGCGCCGTCTCCTGAGCCCCGATCGGTCGACGCGTCGTTTCCTGAGCCTCGATCGATCCACGCGTCATCTCCTGAGCCCCGATCGTTCCACGCGCCTATTTCTGATCCCCGATCAATTGACGCGTCTTCTCCTGAGCCCCGATCGATCCACGCGCCGTCTCCGAGCCCCGGTCGGTCCACGCGCCGTCGCCGAGTCTCGATCGGTCCAAGCGCGACCACCTGAGCCCCGGTAGGTTCACGCGCCGTCTCCGAGCCCCGATCGATCCACGCGTCGTCTTCTAAGCCCAGATGCCTCCTCGCGCCGTCACCGTGCCGCGATCGGGCCACGCGCAGCCTCCTGAGCCCCGGTCGGTTCACGCGCCGTATCCGAGCCCCAATCGGTCCACGCGCCGTCTCCTAAGCCCCAATCTGTCCACGCGCCGTCTCTGAGCGCCGATTGGTTCACGCGCAGCCTCCTGAGCCCTGATCCGTCCACGCGCGGCGTCGCGCCGCGATCGGTCCACGCGCGGCCTCCTGAGCCCCAATCGGTCCACGAGTCGTCTCCTAAGCCCCGATCGGCCCACGCGCCGTCTCCGAGCCCCGATCGGTCCACGCACCATCTCCTGCTCTCCAATCGGTCCACGCGCCGCCTCCGGAGCCCCGATCGATCCACGCGAATCTTCTGAGCTCCGGTCGGTCCACGCACCGCCTCCTGATCCCCCTCGGTCCAGGCGGCGCCTCCGGAGCCCCGAACAGTCGACGCGTCGTCTCCTGAGCCCCGATCGATCCACGCTAGGCTCCTGAGCCTCGGCAGGTCCGCGCGCCGTCTCCTGAGCCCCGATCGATCGACGCGCCGTCTCCTGAGCCCCGATCGATCGACGCGCCGTCTCCTGAGCCCCGATCGTTCCACACGCCGCCTCCTAAGCCCCGATCGGTCCAGGCGTCGTCTCCTAAGCCCCGACCGGTCCACGCGCCGTCTCCTGAGCCCCGATCGGTCCACGCGCCGTCTCCTAAGCCCCGATCTGTCCACGGGCCGTCTCCGAGCCGCGATCGGTAAAGCCGCCGTCATCAAGCCCCGATCCGTACTCGCGTCGTCTCCGAGCCCCAGTCGGACCACGCGTCGTCTCCGAGCTCGAATCGGTCCACGCGCCATTTCCTGAGACCTGATCGGTCCATGCGTCGTCTTCTAAGCCCCGATGCCTCCACGCGCCGTCTCCTGAGCCACGGACGGTTCACGCGCCGTCTCCGAGCCCCGATCGATCCACGCGTCTTCTTGTAAACCCAGATGCCTCCTCGCATCGTCTCCTAAGCCCCGATCGGTTAACGCGCGGTCTCCGAGCCCCGATCGGTCCACGCACCGTCTCCGAGCGCCGATCGGTTCACGCGCCGTCTCCTGAGCCCCGATCAGTCCACGCGCTGTCTCCGAGCCCCGATCGGTCCACGCGTTGTCGCCTTAGCCCCGATCGGTCCACGCGCCGTCTCCGAACCCCGATCGTTCCACGCGGCGTCTCCTGAGCCCCAATCGGTCCACACGCTGTGTCGCGAGCCCCGATAGGTACACGCATCGTCTCCTACGCCCGATCGGTCCACGCTTCATCTCCTGAGGCCCGATCGTTCCACGCGCCGTCGCCGATCCACGATCGGTCCGTGCGCCGCTTCCAGAGCCCTATCGATCCACGCATCGTCTCCTGATCTCCGATCGGTCCACGCGCCGTCTCCTAAGCCCCGATCGGTCCACGCGCTGTCTCCAAGCGCCGATCGGTTCACGCGCCGTCTCCTGAGCCCCGATCATTCCACGCGCCGTCTCCGAGCCCTAATCGGTCCACGCTCGTCTCCTGAGCCCCGATCGGTCCACGCGCCGTCTCCAATCCCCGATCGGTCCATGCATCGTTTCCTAAGCCCCGATCGGTTAACCCGCTGGCTCCGAGCGCCGATCGGTCCACGCGCCGTCACCGAGCCGCGATCGGTCCACGCGCGACCTCCTGAGCCCCGGTTGGTTCACGCACCGTCTCCTGAGCCCCGATCGGTCCACGTATCGTCTCCTACGCCCCGATCGGTCTACGCGCGGTCTCCTGAGCCCCGATCTGTCCACGCGCCGTCTCCGAGCCACGATGGGTCCAGGCGCCGCTTCCTGAGCCCCGATCGGTCCACGCGTTGTCTCCTAAGCCGCGTTCGGCCCACGCGCCGTCTCCTAAGCCCCGATCATTCCACGCGCCGTCTCCAAGCCCCGATCGGTCCACGCGCCGTCTCCTGAGCCCCGATCGGTCCACGCGTTGTTTCCTAAGCCCCGATCGGTCCACGCGTCGTCTCCTAAGCCCCGATCCGTCGACGCGTCGTCTCCTGAGCCCCGATCGATCCACGCGCCGTCTCCGAGCCCCGATCGGTCCAGGCGCCGTTTCCGAGCCCCGATTGGTCCATGCGTCGTCTTCGAAGCCCCGATGCCTCCACGCGCCGTCTCCGAGCCACGATCGGTGCCGGCGCCGCTTCCTGAGCCCCGATCGGTCCACGCGCCGTCTCCTGAGCCCCGATCGGTCCACGCGTCGTCTCCGAGCACCGTTCGGTCCACGCGCCGTTTCCTGAGCCCCGATCGGTCTATGCGTCGTCTTTTAAGCCCCGATACCTCCACGCGCCGTCTACGAGCCACGATCGGTCCAGGCGCCGCTTCCTGAGCCCCGATCGGTCCACGCGTCGTCTCCTAAGCCCCGATCGGTTCACGCGCCGTCTCCTAAGCCCCGATCGATCCACGCGCCGTCTCCGAGCCCCGATCGGTGCACGTACCGTCTCCGAAGCCCCGATCGGTCCACGCGCCGTCCCCTGAGCCCCGATCGGTCCACGCGTCGTCTCCTAAGCCCCGATCAGTTCACGCGCCGTATCCGAGCCCCAATCGGTCCACGCGCCGTCTCCTAAGCTCCAATCGGTCCACGCGCCGTCCCCTGAGCCCCGATACGTCGACGCGCAGACGCCGAGCCCCGATCGGTCCACGCGCTGTCTCCTCAGCCCCGATAGGTACACGCGTCGTCTCCTACACCCCGATCGGTCCACGCGTCGTCTCCTAAGCCCCGATCGGTCCATGCGCCGTCTCCGAGCCCCGATGGGTCCACGCACTGTCTCCTGATCCCCATGGGTCCACGCGGCGCCTCCGGAGCCCCGAACGATCCACGCGAGGATCCTGAGCCCCGATCGATCCACGCATCGTCTCCTAAGCCCCAATCGGTTAACGCGCCGTTTCCGAGCCCCAATCGGTCCACGCGCCGTCTCCTGAACCCCGATCGTTCCACGCGCCTTCTCCTAAGCCACGATCGGTCAGCGCCGTCTCCGAGCGCCGATCGATGCACGCGCCGTCGCACGAGCCGCGATCGGTCCACGCGCGGCCTCCTGAGCCCCGGTTGCTTCACGTGCCGTATCCGAGCCCCAATCGGTCCACGCACCGTCTCCTGAGCCCCGATCGGTCCACGCGCCGTCTCCTGAGCTCCGATCGCTCCACGCGCCGTTTTCTGAGCACCGTTCGGTCCATGCGTCGTCTTCTAAGCCCCGATGCCTCCACGCGCCGTCTCCGAGCCGCGATCGGTGCAGGCGCCGCTTCCTGAGCACCAATCGGTCCACGCGCTGTCTCCTGAGCCCCGATACATCCACGCGCAGTCGCCGAGCCCCGATCGGTCCACGCGCCGTCTCCGAGCCCCGATCGGTCCACGCACCGTCTCCGAGCGCCGATCGGTTCACGCGCCGTCTCCTGAGCCCCGATCAGTCCACGCGCTGTCTCCGAGCCCCGATCGGTCCACGCGTTGTCGCCTTAGCCCCGATCGGTCCACGCGCCGTCTCCGAACCCCGATCGTTCCACGCGGCGTCTCCTGAGCCCCAATCGGTCCACACGCTGTGTCGCGAGCCCCGATAGGTACACGCATCGTCTCCTACGCCCGATCGGTCCACGCTTCATCTCCTGAGGCCCGATCGTTCCACGCGCCGTCGCCGATCCACGATCGGTCCGTGCGCCGCTTCCAGAGCCCTATCGATCCACGCATCGTCTCCTGATCTCCGATCGGTCCACGCGCCGTCTCCTAAGCCCCGATCGGTCCACGCGCTGTCTCCAAGCGCCGATCGGTTCACGCGCCGTCTCCTGAGCCCCGATCATTCCACGCGCCGTCTCCGAGCCCTAATCGGTCCACGCTCGTCTCCTGAGCCCCGATCGGTCCACGCGCCGTCTCCAATCCCCGATCGGTCCATGCATCGTTTCCTAAGCCCCGATCGGTTAACCCGCTGGCTCCGAGCGCCGATCGGTCCACGCGCCGTCACCGAGCCGCGATCGGTCCACGCGCGACCTCCTGAGCCCCGGTTGGTTCACGCACCGTCTCCTGAGCCCCGATCGGTCCACGTATCGTCTCCTACGCCCCGATCGGTCTACGCGCGGTCTCCTGAGCCCCGATCTGTCCACGCGCCGTCTCCGAGCCACGATGGGTCCAGGCGCCGCTTCCTGAGCCCCGATCGGTCCACGCGTTGTCTCCTAAGCCGCGTTCGGCCCACGCGCCGTCTCCTAAGCCCCGATCATTCCACGCGCCGTCTCCAAGCCCCGATCGGTCCACGCGCCGTCTCCTGAGCCCCGATCGGTCCACGCGTTGTTTCCTAAGCCCCGATCGGTCCACGCGTCGTCTCCTAAGCCCCGATCCGTCGACGCGTCGTCTCCTGAGCCCCGATCGATCCACGCGCCGTCTCCGAGCCCCGATCGGTCCAGGCGCCGTTTCCGAGCCCCGATTGGTCCATGCGTCGTCTTCGAAGCCCCGATGCCTCCACGCGCCGTCTCCGAGCCACGATCGGTGCCGGCGCCGCTTCCTGAGCCCCGATCGGTCCACGCGCCGTCTCCTGAGCCCCGATCGGTCCACGCGTCGTCTCCGAGCACCGTTCGGTCCACGCGCCGTTTCCTGAGCCCCGATCGGTCTATGCGTCGTCTTTTAAGCCCCGATACCTCCACGCGCCGTCTACGAGCCACGATCGGTCCAGGCGCCGCTTCCTGAGCCCCGATCGGTCCACGCGTCGTCTCCTAAGCCCCGATCGGTTCACGCGCCGTCTCCTAAGCCCCGATCGATCCACGCGCCGTCTCCGAGCCCCGATCGGTGCACGTACCGTCTCCGAAGCCCCGATCGGTCCACGCGCCGTCCCCTGAGCCCCGATCGGTCCACGCGTCGTCTCCTAAGCCCCGATCAGTTCACGCGCCGTATCCGAGCCCCAATCGGTCCACGCGCCGTCTCCTAAGCTCCAATCGGTCCACGCGCCGTCCCCTGAGCCCCGATACGTCGACGCGCAGACGCCGAGCCCCGATCGGTCCACGCGCTGTCTCCTCAGCCCCGATAGGTACACGCGTCGTCTCCTACACCCCGATCGGTCCACGCGTCGTCTCCTAAGCCCCGATCGGTCCATGCGCCGTCTCCGAGCCCCGATGGGTCCACGCACTGTCTCCTGATCCCCATGGGTCCACGCGGCGCCTCCGGAGCCCCGAACGATCCACGCGAGGATCCTGAGCCCCGATCGATCCACGCATCGTCTCCTAAGCCCCAATCGGTTAACGCGCCGTTTCCGAGCCCCAATCGGTCCACGCGCCGTCTCCTGAACCCCGATCGTTCCACGCGCCTTCTCCTAAGCCACGATCGGTCAGCGCCGTCTCCGAGCGCCGATCGATGCACGCGCCGTCGCACGAGCCGCGATCGGTCCACGCGCGGCCTCCTGAGCCCCGGTTGCTTCACGTGCCGTATCCGAGCCCCAATCGGTCCACGCACCGTCTCCTGAGCCCCGATCGGTCCACGCGCCGTCTCCTGAGCTCCGATCGCTCCACGCGCCGTTTTCTGAGCACCGTTCGGTCCATGCGTCGTCTTCTAAGCCCCGATGCCTCCACGCGCCGTCTCCGAGCCGCGATCGGTGCAGGCGCCGCTTCCTGAGCACCAATCGGTCCACGCGCTGTCTCCTGAGCCCCGATACATCCACGCGCAGTCGCCGAGCCCCGATCGGTCCACGCGCCGTCTCCGAGCCCCGATCGGTCCACGCATCGTCTCCTAAGCCCCGATCGGTTAACGCGCCGTCTCCCCGCCCCGATCGGTCCACTTGCCGTCTCCTGAGCCCCGATCATTCCACGCGCCGTCTCCGAGCCCGGATCGGTCCACGCGCGGCCTCCTGAGCCCCGGTCGGTTCACGCGCCGTATCCGAGCCCCGATCGGTCTACGCGCCGTCTCCGAGCCCTGATCGGTCCACGCGCCGTCTCCTGAGCCCCAATCGGTCCACTCGCTGTCTCCTGATCCCCAATAGGTACACGCGTCGTCTCCCCGCCCCAATCGCTCCACGCGCCGTCTCCTGAGCCCCGATCATTCCACGCGCCGTCTCCGAGCCCCGATCCGTCCACGCGCCGTCTCCTAAGCCCCGTTCGGTCCAAGCGCCTTCTCCTAAAGCCCGGTCGGTCCACACGCCGTCTCCGAGCCCCGTTCGGTCCACGCATCGTCTCCTAAGCCCCGATCGGCTAACGCGTCGACTCCGAGCCGCGATCGTTCCACGCGCCGTCCCCGATCCCCGATCGATCCACGCGCCGTCTCCGAGCCTCGATCGGTCCACGCTTCGTCTCCTGATCCCGGATCGTTCCACGCGTCGTCTCCTGATCCCCGATCCGTAATCGCGTCGTCTCCGAGCCTCGATCGGTCCACACGCCGTGTCCGATCCCCGATCGGTCCGCGTACCGCATTCTGAGCCGCGGTCCGTCCACGCGCCGTCTCCGAGCACCGATCGGTCCACGCGCCGTCTCAGAGCGCCGATCATTTCACGCCCCGTCTCCTGAGCTCCGATCGTTCAACGCGCCGTCTCCGAGCCCCGATCGGTCCACGCGCCGTCTCCTGAGCCCCAATCGGTCCACACGCTGTCTCGTGAGCCCCGATAGGTACACGCGTCGTGTCCTACGCCCCGATCGGTCCACGCGTCGTCTCCTAAGCCCCGATCGGTCCACGCGCCGTCTCCGAGCCCCGATCGGTCCGCGCACCGTCTCCTGATCCCCATCGCTTCACGCTGCGTCTCCGGAGCCCCGATCGATCTACGCGAGTCTCCTGAGCCCCGGTCGGTCCGCGCGCCGTCATCTGAGCCCCGATCGGTTGACGCGTCGTCTCCTAGACTCGATCGGTCCACGCGCCGTCGCCGAGCCCCGATCGGTCCACGCGCGTCCTCCTGAGCCCCGGTCGGTCCACGCGCCGTCTCCGAGCCCCCATCGGTCCACGCGTTGTCTCCTAAGCCCCGATCGGCCCACGCGCCGTCTCCGTGTCCCGCTCGGTTCACGCATCGTCTCCTAAGCCCCGATCGGTTAACGCGCCGTCTCCGAGCGCCGAGTGGTCCACGCGCCGTCGCCGAACCGAAATTGGTCCACGCGCAACCGCCTGAGTCCCAGTCGGTCCACGCGCTGTCTCCGAGCCCCGATCGGTCCACGTGCCGTCGCCGAGCCATGATCGGTCCACGCGCTGCCTCCTGAGCCCCAATCGGTCCACGGGCCGTCGCCGATCCACGATCGGTCCGTGCGCCGTTTCCAGAGCCCTATCGGTCCACGCATCGTCTCCTGATCTCCGATCGGTCCACGCGCCGTCTCCTAAGCCCCGATCGGTCCACGCGCTGTCTCCGAGCGCCGATCGGTTCACGCGCCGTCTCCTGAGCCCCGATCGGTCCACGCGCCGTCTCCTGAGTCCGGATCGGTCCACGCGTCATCGCCGAATCCCCCATCCGTACACGCGTCGTCTCCGAGCCTCGATCGGTCCAGGCGCTGCTTCCTGAGCCCCAATCGGTCCACGCGTTGTCACCTAAGCCCCGATCGGTCCACGCGCCGTCTCCGAGCCCCGATCGGTTCACGCATCGTCACCTAAGCCCCGATCGGACCACGCGCCGTCTCCTGAGCCCCGATCGCTCCACGCTCCGTCTACGTGCCCCGATCGGTCCACGCGCCGGCACCTGAGCCCGGATTGGTCCACGCGCCGTCGCCGAACCCCAATTGGTCCACGCGCAACCGCCTGAGCCCCAGTCGGTCCACGCGCTGTCTCCGAGCCCCGATCGGTCCACGCGCCGTCTCCGAGCGCCGATCGGTTCACGCGCCGTCTCCAGAGCCCCGATCGGTCCACGCGGCGCCTCCGGAGCCCCGATCGATCCACACGAGTCTCCTGAGCCCCGGTCGGTCCGCCCGCCGTCTCCTGAGCCTCGATCGGCCCACGCGCCGTCTCCTGAGCCCCGATCCGTCCACGCGCCGCCTCCTGAGCCCCGATCGGTCCACGCGCCGTCTCCGAGCCCCGATCGGTCCACGCGTAGTCTCCTAAGCCCCGCTTGGTTAACGCGTCGTTTCCGAGCCCCGATCGGTCCACGCGTCTTCTCCTGAGCACCAATTAGTCCATGCGCCGTCTCCTAAGCCCCGATGCGTCCACGGGCCGTGTCCGAGCTCCGATCGGTCCACGCGTCGTCTCCGAGCCCTGATCGGTCCACGCGCCATCGCCGAGCCCCGATCGGTCCACGCGCCATCGCCGAGCCCCGATCGGTCCACGCACCGTCTCCTGAGCCCCGATCTGTCCACACCCCTTCTCCTGAGCCCCGATCTGTCGACGCGTCGTCTCCTAAGCCCCGACCGGTGCACGCGCCGTCTCCTGAGCCCAAATTGTCCACACGCTGTCTCGTGAGCCCCGATAGGTACACGCGACGTCTCCTACGCCACGATCGGTCCGTGCGCCGTTTCCAGAGCCCTATCGGTCCACGCATCGTCTCCTGATCTCCGATCGGTCCACGCGCCATCTCCTAAGCCCCGATCGGTCCACGCGCTGTCTCCGAGCGCCGATCGGTTCACGCGCCGTCTCCTGAGCCCCGATCGGTCCACGCGCCGTCTCCTGAGTCCGGATCGGTCCACGCGTCATCGCCGAATCCCCCATCCGTACACGCGTCGTCTCCGAGCCTCGATCGGTCCAGGCGCTGCTTCCTGAGCCCCAATCGGTCCACGCGTTGTCACCTAAGCCCCGATCGGTCCACGCGCCGTCTCCGAGACCCGATCGGTTCACGCATCGTCACCTAAGCCCCGATCGGACCACGCGCCGTCTCCTGAGCCCCGATCGCTCCACGCTCCGTCTACGTGCCCCGATCGGTCCACGCGCCGGCACCTGAGCCCGGATTGGTCCACGCGCCGTCGCCGAACCCCAATTGGTCCACGCGCAACCGCCTGAGCCCCAGTCGGTCCACGCGCTGTCTCCGAGCCCCGATCGGTCCACGCGCCGTCTCCGAGCGCCGATCGGTTCACGCGCCGTCTCCAGAGCCCCGATCGGTCCACGCGGCGCCTCCGGAGCCCCGATCGATCCACACGAGTCTCCTGAGCCCCGGTCGGTCCGCCCGCCGTCTCCTGAGCCTCGATCGGCCCACGCGCCGTCTCCTGAGCCCCGATCCGTCCACGCGCCGCCTCCTGAGCCCCGATCGGTCCACGCGCCGTCTCCGAGCCCCGATCGGTCCACGCGTAGTCTCCTAAGCCCCGCTTGGTTAACGCGTCGTTTCCGAGCCCCGATCGGTCCACGCGTCTTCTCCTGAGCACCAATTAGTCCATGCGCCGTCTCCTAAGCCCCGATGCGTCCACGGGCCGTGTCCGAGCTCCGATCGGTCCACGCGTCGTCTCCGAGCCCTGATCGGTCCACGCGCCATCGCCGAGCCCCGATCGGTCCACGCGCCATCGCCGAGCCCCGATCGGTCCACGCACCGTCTCCTGAGCCCCGATCTGTCCACACCCCTTCTCCTGAGCCCCGATCTGTCGACGCGTCGTCTCCTAAGCCCCGACCGGTGCACGCGCCGTCTCCTGAGCCCAAATTGTCCACACGCTGTCTCGTGAGCCCCGATAGGTACACGCGACGTCTCCTACGCCCCGATCGGTCCACGCGTCGTCTCCTAAGCCCCGCTCGGTTAACGCGTCGTTTCCGAGCCCCGATCGGTCCACGCGCCGTCTCCGAGCGCCGATTAGTTCACGCGCCGTCTCCTGAGCCCCGATCGCTCCACGCTCCGTCTCCCAGCCCCGATCGGTCCACGCGCCGTCTCTGAACACCGATCGGTCCACGCGCCCTTGCCGAGCCATGATCGGTCCACGCGCGGCCTCCTGAGCCCCGATCGGTCCACGCGCCGTCGCCGAGCCTCGATCGCTCCACGCGCGGCCTCCTGAGCCCCGGTCGGTTCACACGCCGTCTCCGAGCCGCGATCGGTCCACGCATCGTCTCCTAAGCCCCGATCGGTTAACGTGCCGTCTCCGAGCCCCGATCGGTCCACGCGCCGTCTCCTGAGCCCCGATGCGTCCACGCGCAGTCACCGAGCCCCGATCGGTCCACGCGGGGTCTCCTGAGCCCCGATCGGTCCACGCGCCATCTCCTAAGCCCCGATCGATCCACGCGCCGTCTCCGAGCGCCGCTCGGTTCACGCGCCGTCTCCTGTGCTCCGATCGTTCCACGCGCCGTCTCCGAGCCCCGATCGGTCCACGCGCCGTCTCCTCAGCCCCGATCGGTCCACGCGTCGGCTCCTAAGCCTCGATCGGTCCACGCGCGGCCTGCTTAGCCCCGGTCGGTCCACGCGCCGTCTCCGAGCCCCGATCGGTCCACGCATCGTCTCCTAAGCCTCGATCGGTCCACGCGCCTTCTCCTAAGCCCCGATCGATCCACGCGCCGTCTCCGAGCGCCGATCGGTTCACGCGCCGTCTCCTGTGCTCCGATCGTTCCCCGCGCCGTCTCCCCGCCCCGATCGGTCCACGCACCGTCTCCTGAGCCCCGATACGTCCACGCGCAGTCGCCGAGCCCCGATCAGTCCACGCGCGGCCTCCTGAGCCCCGGTCGGTTCACGCGCCGTCTCCCCGCCCCGATCGGTCCACGCGCCGTCTCCTAAACCCCGCTCTGTTAACGCGTCGTCTCCTGAGCCCCGATCGCTCCACGCGCCGTCTCCTGAGCCCCGATCGGTCCACGCGTCGTCTCCGAGCACCGTTCGGTCCACGCACCGTTTCCTGAACCCCGATCGGTCTATGCGTCGTCTTTTAAGCCCCGATACCTCCACGCGCCGTCTCCGAGCCACGATCGGTCCAGGCGCCGCTTCCTGAGCTCCGATCGGTCCACGCGTCCTCTCCTAAACCCCAATCGGTCCACGCGCCGTCTCATAAGCCCCGATCGGACCACGCGCCTTCTCCTCAGCCCCGATCGGTCCACGCGCCGTCTACGAGCGCCGATTAGTTCACGCGCCGTCTCCGAGCCGCGATCGGTCCACGCATCGTCTCGTAAGCCCCGATCGGTTAACGTGCCGTCTCCGAGCCCCGATCGATCCACGCGCCGTCTCCGAGCGCCGCTCGGTTCACGCGCCGTCTCCTGTGCTGCGATCGTTCCACGCGCCGTCTCCGAGCCCCGATCGGTCCACGCGCCGTCTCCTCAGCCCCGATCGGTCCACGCGTCGGCTCCTAAGCCTCGATCGGTCCACGCGCGGCCTGCTTAGCCCCGGTCGGTCCACGCGCCGTCTCCGAGCCCCGATCGGTCCACGCATCGTCTCCTAAGCCTCGATCGGTCCACGCGCCTTCTCCTAAGCCCCGATCGATCCACGCGCCGTCTCCGAGCGCCGATCGGTTCACGCGCCGTCTCCTGTGCTCCGATCGTTCCACGCGCCGTCTCCCCGCCCCGATCGGTCCACGCACCGTCTCCTGAGCCCCGATACGTCCACGCGCAGTCGCCGAGCCCCGATCAGTCCACGCGCGGCCTCCTGAGCCCCGGTCGGTTCACGCGTCGTCTCCTGAGCCCCGATCGCTCCACGCACCGTTTCCTGATCCCCGATCGGTCTATGCGTCGTCTTTTAAGCCCCGATACCTCCACGCGCCGTCTCCGAGCCACGATCGGTCCAGGCGCCGCTTCCTGAGCTCCGATCGGTCCACGCGTCCTCTCCTAAGCCCCAATCGGTCCACGCGTCGTCTCCTAAGCCCCGATCGGTCCGTGCGCCGTCTCCGAGCCCCGATCGGTCCACCTACCATATCATGCTCCCCAATCGGTCCATGCGCCGCCTCCGGAGCCCTGATCGATCCACGCGAATCTCCTGAGCTCCGGTCGGTCCTCGTACCGTCTCCGAACCCCGATCGGTCCACGTACAGTCTCCGAAGCCCCGATCGGTCCACGCGCCGTCTCCTGAGCCCCGATCGGTCCACGCGTCGTTTCCTAAGCCCCGATCGGTTCACGCGCCGTATCCGAGCCCCAATCGGTCCACGCGCCGTCTCCTAAGCTCCAATCGGTCCACCCGCCGTCTCCTCAGCCCCGATACGTCGACGCGCAGTCGCCGAGCCGCGATCGGTCCACGCGCGGCCTCCTGAGCCCCGGTCGGTCCGCGCACCGTCATCTGAGCCCCGATCGGTCGATGCGTCGTCTCCGAGACTCGATCGGTCCACGCCCCGTCGCCGAGCCCCGATCGGTCCAGGCGTGGCCTCCTGAGCCGCGGCCGGTCCACGCGCCGTTTCCTGACCCCCGATCGGTCCACGCGTCGTTTTCTAAGCCCAGATGCCTCCTTGCGCCGTCTCCCAACCACGATCGGTGCAGGCGCCGCTTCCTGAGCCCCGATCGGTAAACGCGTTTTCTCCTAAGCCCCGATCGGTGCACGCGCCGTCACCTAAGCCCCGATCGGACCACGCGCTGTCTCCTGAGCCCCGATCGCTCCACGCTCCGTCTACGTGCCCCGATCGGTCCACGCGCCGGCACCTGAGCCCGGATTGGTCCACGCGCCGTCGCCGAACCCCAATTGGTCCACGCGCCGTCTTCGAGCGCCGATCGGTTCACGCGCCGTCTCCTGAGCCCCGATCGGTCCACGCGGCGCCTCCGGAGCCCCGATCGATCCACACGAGTCTCCTGAGCCCCGGTCGGTCCGCCCGCCGTCTCCTGAGCCTCGATCGGCCCACGCGCCGTCTCCTGAGCCCCGATCCGTCCACGCGCCGCCTCCTGAGCCCCGATCGTCCAACGCGCCGTCTCCGAGCACCGATCGGTCCACGCGCCGTCTCCTGAGCCCCGATCGGTCCACGCGTCGTCTCCAAAGCCCTGATCGGTCCACGTGCCGTCTCCGAGCCCCGATCGGCCCACGCGCCGTCTCCTGAACCCCGATACGTCCACACACAGTCGCCGAGCCCCGATTGGTCCACGCGCCGTAGCCGAGCCTCCATCGGTCCACGCGCGGCCTCCTGAGCCGCGGTCGGTCCACGCGCCGTCTCCGAGCCCCGGTCGGTTCACGCGCCGTCTCCGAGCCCCGATGGGCCCACGCGCGGTCTCCTGAGCCCCGGTCGGTCCACGCGCCGTCGCCGAACCCCAATTCGTCCACGGGCAACCTCCTGAGACCCAGTCGGTCCACGCGCCGTCTCCTGAGCCCCGATCGGTCCACGTATCGTCTCCTACGCCCCGATCGGTCTACGCGCGGTCTCCTGAGCCCCGATCTGTCCACGCGTCGTTTCCGAGCCCCGATCGGTCCACGCGTCGTCTCCTGAGCCCCAATTAGTCCACGCGCCGTCTCCTAAGCCCTGATCCGTCCTCGGGCCGTGTCCGAGCTCCGATCTGTTCATGCGCCGTCTCAAAACCTCGATCCGTACACGCGTCGTCTCCGAGCCCTGATCGGTCCACGCGCCATCGCCGAGCCCCGATCGGTCCACGCGCCGTCACCGAGCCATGATCGGTCCACGCGCGGCCTCCTGAGCCCCGATCGGTCCACGCGCCGTCGCCGAGCCTCGATCGCTCCACGCGCGGCCTCCTGAGCCCCGGTCGGTTCACACGCCGTCTCCGAGCCGCGATCGGTACACGCATCGTCTCCTAAGCCCCGATCGGTTAACGTGCCGTCTCCGAGCCCCGATCGGTCCACGCGCCGTCTCCTGAGCCCCGATGCGTCCACGCGCAGTCGCCGAGCCCCACTCGGTCCACGCGGGGTCTCCTGAGCCCCGATCGGTCCACGCGCCATCTCCTAAGCCCCGATCGATCCACGCGCCGTCTCCGAGCGCCGCTCGGTTCACGCGCCGTCTCCTGTGCTCCGATCGTTCCACGCGCCGTCTCCGAGCCCCGATCGGTCCACGCGCCGTCTCCTCAGCCCCGATCGTTCCACACGCCGCCTCCTAAGCCCCGATCGGTCCAGGCGTCGTCTCCTAAGCCCCGACCGGTCCACGCGCCGTCTCCTGAGCCCCGATCGGTCCACGCGCCGTCTCCTAAGCCCCGATCTGTCCGCGGGCCGTCTCCGAGCCGCGATCGGTAAAGCCGCCGTCATCAAGCCCCGATCCGTACACGCATCGTCTCCTAAGCCCCGATACCTCCACACGCCGTATCCGAGCCCCGATCGGTCCGCGTGACGCATTCTAAGCCACGGTCCGTCCACGCGCCGTCTCCGAGCACCGATCGGTCGACGCGCCGTCTCCTGAGGCCCGATCGGTCCACGCGTCGTCTCCTAAGCCCCGATCGGTTAACGCGCCGTCTCCGAGCCCCAATCGGTCCACGCGCCGTCTCCGGAACCCCGATACGTCCACGCGCAGTCGCCGAGGCTCGATACGTCCACGCGCAGTCGCCGAGGCCCGATACGTCCACGCGCAGTCGCCGAGGCCCGATCGGTCCACGCGCTCACTCCTGAGCCCCGATAGGTACTAGCGTCGTCTCCTACGCACCGATCGGTCCACACGTCGTCTCCTAAGCCCCAATCGGTCCACGCGTCGTCTCCTAAGCCCCGATCCGTCGGCGCGTCGTCTCCTGAGCCCCGATCAATTGACGCGTCTTCTCCTGAGCCCCGATCGCTCCTCGCGCCGTCTCCTGAGTCCCGCTCGGTCCATGCGTCGTGTTCTTAGCCCCGATGCCTCCACGCGCCGTCTCCGAGCCACGATAGGTCCAGGCGCCGCTTCCTGAGCCCCGATCGATCCACGCGCCGTCTCGTAAGCCACAATCGGTCCACGCGCCGTCTCAGAGCGCCGATCATTTCACGCGCCGTCTCCTGAGCCCCGATCGGTCCACGCGGCGTCTCCTGAGCCCCGATCGGTTCACGCATCGTCTCCTAAGCCCCGATACGTCTACACGCCGTATCCGAGCCCCGATCGGTCCGCGTGACGCATTCTAAGCCACGGTCCGTCGACGCGCCGTCTACGAGCACCGAACGGTCCACGCGCCGTCTCCTGAGCCCCGATTGGTCGACTCGTCGTCTCCTGAGCCCCGATCGGTCCACGCGCCGTCTCCTGAGCCCCGATGGGTCTACGCGCCGCCTCCTGAGCCCCGATCGATCCACGCATCGGCTCCTGAGCCCCGGTCGGTCCACGCGTCGTCTTCGAGCACCGATCGATCCACGCGCCGTTTCCTGAGCCCCGATCGATCCACGCGTCGCCGCCGGAGCCCCGATCGGTCTACTCGCCGTCTCATGAGCCCCGATCGGTCAACGCATCGTTTCCTAAGCCCCGATACGTTCACACGCCGTCTCCGACTCCCGATCGGTCCACGCGCCGTCGCCGAGCCTCGATCAGTCCACGCGCCTTCTCCGAGCCCCGATCGGTCCACGCGCCATCTCCTGAGCCCCGATCGGTCCACGCGTCGTCTCCTGAGCCCCGATCGGTCCACGCGCCGTCTCCTGAGCCCCGATCGGTCCACGCGCCGTCGCCGAACCCCAATTGGTCCACGCGAAACCGCCTGAGCCCCAGTCGGTCCACGCGCTGTCTCCGAGCCCCGATCGGTCCCCGCGCCGTCTCCTAATCCCCAATCTGTCCACGACCCGTCTCCGGGCCCCGATCGGTGCACGCGACGTCTCCTAAGCCCCGATCGGTCCACGCGCCGTCGCCGAACCCCAATTGGTCCACGCGAAACCGCCTGAGCCCCAGTCGGTCCACGCGCTGTCTCCGAGCCCCGATCGGTCCACGCGTCGTCTCCGAGCCCCGATCGGTCCACGCGTCGTCTCCGAGCCCCGATCGGTCCACGCGCCGTCGCCGAGTCATGATCTCTCCACGCGCGGCCTCCTGAGACCCGATCGGTCCACGCTTCGTCGCCGAGCCGCGATCGTTCCACGCGCCGTCTCCGGGCCCCGATCGGTCCACGCCCCATCTCCTGCTCTCCAATCGGTCCACGCGCCGCCTCCGGAGCCCCGATCGGTCCACGCGCCGTCTCCGAGCGCCGATCATTTCACGTGACGTCTCCTGAGCCCTGATCGTTCCACGCGCCGTCTACGAGCCCCGAGCGGTCCACGCGCCGTCTCCTGAGCCCCAATCGATCCACGCGCAGCCTCCTGAGCCCCGATCGGTCCACGCGCCGTCGCCGAGCCGCGATCGTTCTACGCGCCGCTCCGAGCCCCGATCGTTCCACGCGCCGTCGCCGAGCCGCGATCGGTCCACGTGCGGCCTCCTGAGGCCCGATTGGTTCACGCGCCGTATACGAGCCCCAATCGGTCCACGCGCCGTTTCCTGAGCCCCGATCGGTCCACGCACTGTCTCCTGAGCCCCGGTCGGTCCACGCGCCGCCTCCTGCGCTCCGATCGGTCCACGCGCCGTCTCCTGTGCCCCGATCGGTCGACGCGCCGTCTCGTGAGCCCCGATCGGTCCACGCGCCGTCTCCTGAGCCCCGATCGGTCCACGCGTCGTTCCCTAAGCCCCGATCCATCCACGCGCAGTCTCCCGAGCCCCAATCGGTCCGCGCGCCGTCTCCTGAGCCCCGATCGGTCCACGCCCCGTCTTCGAGCCCCGATCGGTTCACGCATCGTCTCCTAAGCCCCGATCGGTTAACGCGCCGTCTCCGAGCGCCGAGCGGTCCACGCGCCGTCGCCGAACCCCAATTGGTCCACGCGCAACCGCCTTAGTCCCAGTCGGTCCACGCGCTGTCTCCGAGCCCCGATCGGTCCACGCGCCGTCTCCTAAGCTGCGATCCGTCCACGGGCCGTCTCCGAGCTGCTATCGGTAAACGCGCCGTCACCAAGCCCTGATCTGTACACGCGTCGTCTCCGAGCCCCGATCGGTCCACGCGCCGTCGCCGAGCCTCGATCGGTCCACGCGCAGCCTCCTGAGCGCCGAGCGGTTCACACGCCGGCTCCGAGCCCGATCGGTCCACGCATCGTCTCCTAAGCCCCGATCGGTTAACGTGCCGTCTCCGAGCCCCGATCGGTCCACGCGCCGTCTCCTGAGCCCCGGTCGGTTCACGCGCCGTCTCCGAGCCCCGATCGGTCCACGCGCCGTCGCCGAGCCATGATCGCTCCACGCGCGGCCTCCTGAACCCCGGTCGCGTCACGCGCCGTATCCACGCCCCAATCGATCCACGCGCCGTCTCCTGAGTCCCGATCGGTCCACGCGCCGTCTCCTGAGGCCCGATCGGTCCACGCGTCGTCTCCTAAGCCCCAATCGGTCCACGCGCCGTCTCCAAGCCCCGATCCGTCGCCGCGTCGTGTCCTGAGCCCCGATCAATTGACGCGTCTTCTCCTGAGCCCCGATCGCTCCTCGCGCCGTCTCCTGAACCCCGATCATTCCACGCGCCTTCTCCTAAACCACGATCGGTCCACGCGCCGTCTCCGAGCCCCAGTCGGTCCACACGCTGTCTCCGAGCACCGATCGGTCTACGCGTCGTCTCCGAGCCCCGATCGGTCGACGCGCCGTCTCCTGAGTCCCGATCCGTCCACTCACTGTCTCCTGAGCCCCGGTCGGTCCACGCGCCGCCTCCTGCGCTCCGATCGGTCCACGCGCCGTCTCCTGAGCCCCGATCGGTCGACGCGCCGTCTCGTGAGCCCCGATCGGTCCACGCGCCGTCTCCTGAGCCCCGATCGGTCCACGCGTCGTTCCCTAAGCCCCGATCCATCCACGCGCAGTCTCCCGAGCCCCAATCGGTCCACGCGCCGTCTGCTGAACCCCGATCGGTCCACGCGCCGTCGCCGAGCCTCGATCGGTCCACGCGCAGCCTCCTGAGCGCCGAACGGTTCACACGCCGGCTCCGAGCCCGATCGGTCCACGCATCGTCTCCTAAGCCCCGATCGGTTAACGTGCCGTCTCCGAGCCCCGATCGGTCCACGCGCCGTCTCCTGAGCCCCGGTCGGTTCACGCGCCGTCTCCGAGCCCCGATCGGTCCACGCGCCGTCGCCGAGCCATGATCGCTCCACGCGCGGCCTCCTGAACCCCGGTCGCGTCACGCGCCGTATCCACGCCCCAATCGGTCCACGCGCCGTCTCCTGAGTCCCGATCGGTCCACGCGCCGTCTCCTGAGCCCCGATCGGTCCACGCGTCGTCTCCTAAGCCCCAATCGGTCCACGCGTCGTTCCCTAAGCCCCGATCCATCCACGCGCTGTCTCCTAAGTCCCGATCGGTCCAGGCCCCGTCTCCGAGCGCCGATCGGTTCACGCGCCGTCTCCTGAGAACGATCCGTCCACGCGCCGTCTCCTGAGCCCCGATCGGTCGACGCGCCGTCTCGTGAGCCCCGATCGGTCCACGCGCCGTCTCCGAGCCCCGATCGGTCCACGCGTCGTTCCCGAAGCCCCGATCCATCCACGCGCAGTCTCCCGAGCCCCAATCGGTCCGCGCGCCGTCTCCTGAGCCCCGATCGGTCCACGCCCCGTCTTCGAGCCCCGATCGGTTCACGCATCGTCTCCTAAGCCCCGATCGGTTAACGCGCCGTCTCGGAGCGCCGAGCGGTCCACGCGCCGTCGCCGAACCCCAATTGGTCCACGCGCAACCGCCTTAGTCCCAGTCGGTCCACGCGCTGTCTCCGAGCCCCGATCGGTCCACGCGCCGTCTCCTAAGCTGCGATCCGTCCACGGGCCGTCTCCGAGCTGCTATCGGTAAACGCGCCGTCACCAAGCCCTGATCTGTACACGCGTCGTCTCCGAGCCCCGATCGGTCCACGCGCCGTCGCCGAGCCTCGATCGGTCCACGCGCAGCCTCCTGAGCGCCGAGCGGTTCACACGCCGTCTCCGAGCCCCGATCGGTCCACGCGCCGTCTCCTGAGCCCCGGTCGGTTCACGCGCCGTCTCCGAGCCCCGATCGGTCCACGCGCCGTCGCCGAGCCATGATCGCTCCACGCGCGGCCTCCTGAACCCCGGTCGCGTCACGCGCCGTATCCACGCCCCAATCGATCCACGCGCCGTCTCCTGAGTCCCGATCGGTCCACGCGCCGTCTCCTGAGGCCCGATCGGTCCACGCGTCGTCTCCTAAGCCCCAATCGGTCCACGCGCCGTCTCCAAGCCCCGATCCGTCGCCGCGTCGTGTCCTGAGCCCCGATCAATTGACGCGTCTTCTCCTGAGCCCCGATCGCTGGTCGCGCCGTCTCCTGAACCCCGATCATTCCACGCGCCTTCTCCTAAACCACGATCGGTCCACGCGCCGTCTCCGAGCCCCAGTCGGTCCACACGCTGTCTCCGAGCACCGATCGGTCTACGCGTCGTCTCCGAGCCCCGATCGGTCGACGCGCCGTCTCCTGAGTCCCGATCCGTCCACTCACTGTCTCCTGAGCCCCGGTCGGTCCACGCGCCGCCTCCTGCGCTCCGATCGGTCCACGCGCCGTCTCCTGAGCCCCGATCGGTCCACGCGTCGTTCCCTAAGCCCCGATCCATCCACGCGCAGTCTCCCGAGCCCCAATCGGTCCACGCGCCGTCTCCTGAGCCCCGATCGGTCCACGCCCCGTCTTCGAACCCCGATCGGTTCACGCATCGTCTCCTAAGCCCCGATCGGTTAACGCGCCGTCTCCGAGCGCCGAGCGGTCCACGCGCCGTCGCCGAACCCCAATTGGTCCACGCGCAACCGCCTTAGTCCCAGTCGGTCCACGCGCTGTCTCCGAGCCCCGATCGGTCCACGCGCCGTCTCCTAAGCTGCGATCCGTCCACGGGCCGTCTCCGAGCTGCTATCGGTAAACGCGCCGTCACCAAGCCCTGATCTGTACACGCGTCGTCTCCGAGCCCCGATCGGTGCACGCACCGTCTCCTAAGCCCCGATCGGTCCACGCCCCGTCTCCGAGCACCGATTGGTTCACGCACCGTCTCCTGAGACTTGATCCGACCACGCGCTGTCTCCTGAGCCCCGATCGGTCGACGCGTCCTCTGTTAAACCCCAATCGGTCCACGCCCCGTCTCCGAGCGCCGATCGGTCCACGCGCCGTCTCCTGAGCCCCGATCGGTCGACGCGCCGTCTCGTGAGCCCCGATCGGTCCACGCGCCGTCTCCTGAGCCCCGATCGGTCCACGCGTCGTTCCCTAAGCCCCGATCCATCCACGCGCAGTCTCCCGAGCCCCAATCGGTCCACGCGCCGTCTCCTGAGCCCCGATCGGTCCACGCCCCGTCTTCGAACCCCGATCGGTTCACGCATCGTCTCCTAAGCCCCGATCGGTTAACGCGCCGTCTCCGAGCACCGAGCGGTCCACGCGCCGTCGCCGAACCCCAATTGGTCCACGCGCAACCGCCTTAGTCCCAGTCGGTCCACGCGCTGTCTCCGAGCCCCGATCGGTCCACGCGCCGTCTCCTAAGCTGCGATCCGTCCACGGGCCGTCTCCGAGCTGCTATCGGTAAACGCGCCGTCACCAAGCCCTGATCTGTACACGCGTCGTCTCCGAGCCCCGATCGGTCCACGCGCCGTCTCCGAGCGCCGATCGGTTGACGCGCCATCTCCTGAGCGCCGATCGTTCCACGCGCCGTCTCCGAGCCCCGATCGGTCCACGCGCCGTCTCCTGAGCCCCAATCGGTCCACACGCTGTCTCGTGAGCCCCGATAGGTACACGCGTCGTCTCCGAGCACCGATCGGTCCACGCGTCGCCTCCTGAGCCCCGATCGGTCCACGCGTCGTCTCCTAGGCCCCGATCGGTCCACGCGTCGTCTCCTAAGCCCCGATCCGTCGACGCGTCGTCTCCTGAGCCACGATCAATTGACGCGTCTTCTCCTGAGCCCGATCGCTCCTCGCGCCATCTCCTGAGCCCCGATCGGTCCACGCGTCGTGTCCGAGCTCCGATCGGTCCATACGCCGTTTCCTGAGCCCCGATCGGTCCATGCGTCGTCTTCTTAGCCCCGATGCCTCCACGCGCCGTCTCCGAGCCACGATCGGTCCAGGCGCCGCTTCCTGAGCCCCGATCGGTCCACGCGCCGTATCCTAAGCCCCGATCGGTCCACGGGCCGTCTCTGAGCGCCGATAAGTTCAAGCGCCGTCTCCTGAGCACCGATCGTTCCATGCGGCGTCTCCGAGCCCCGATCGATCCCCGCGCCGTCTCCTGAGTCCCGATCGGTCGACGCGTCGTCTGCTGAGCCTCGATCGCTCCTCGCGCCGTCTCCTGAACCCCGCTCGGTCCATGCGTCGTCTTCTTAGCCCGGATGCCTCCACGCGCCGTCTCCGAACCACGATCGGTCCAGGCGCCGTCTCCGGAGCCCCGATCGGTCCACGCGTCGTCTCCTAAGCCCCGATTCGTCCACGCGACGTCTCCGGGCGCCGATGATTTCACGCGCCGTCTCCTGAGACCCGATCGTTCCACGCGCCGTCTCCGAGCCCCGATCGATCCACGCGCTGCCTCCTGAGCCCCGATCGGTCCACGCGCCGTCACCGAACCCCAATTGGTCCACGCGCAACCGCCTGAGCCCCAGTCGGTCCACGCACTGTGTCCGAGCCCCGATCGGTCCACGCGCCGTCTTCGAGCGCCGATCGGTTCACGCGCGGTCTCCTGAGCCCCAGTCGGTACACGCGCTGTCTCCGAGCCCCGATCGGTCCACGCGTCGTCTACTAAGCCCCGATCGTTCGACGCGTCGTCTCCTAAGCCCCGATCGGTTGACGCGTCGTCTCCTGAGCCCCAGTTGGTCCACGGGCTGTCTCCGAGCCCCGATCGACCCACGCACCGCCTCCTGAGCTCCCATCCGTCGACGCGCCGACTCCTAAGCCCCGATCCGTCCACGCACCGTCTCCTGAGCCCCGATCGTCCAACGTGCCGTCTCCGAGCCCCGGTCGGTCCACGCGCCGTCTCCTGAGCCCCGATCGGTCCACGCGTCGTCTCCTAAGCCCCGATCGGTCCACGCGTCGTCTCCTAAGCCCCGATCCGTCGACGCGTCGTCTCCCGAGCCACGATCAATTGACGCGTCTTCTCCTGAGCCCGATCGCTCCTCGCGCCGTCTCCTGAGCCCCGATCGGTCCACGCGTCGTGTCCGAGCTCCGATCGGTCCATACGCCGTTTCCTGAGCCCCGATCGGTCCACGCGCCGTATCCTAAGCCCCGATCGGTACACGGGCCGTTTCTGAGCGCCGATAAGTTCAAGCGCCGTCTCCTGAGCCCCGATCGTTCCACGCGGCGTCTCCGAGCCCCGATCGATCCACGCGCCGTCTCCTTAGCCCCGATCGGTCGACGCGCCGTCTCCTGAGCCCCGATGCGTCCACGCGCAGTCGCCGAGCCCCGATCGGTCCACGCGTCGTCTCCTAAGCCCCGATCGTTCGACGCGTCGTCTCCTAAGCCCCGATCGGTCGACGCGTCGTCTCCTGAGCCCCAGTTGGTCCACGGGCTGTCTCCGAGCCCCGATCGATCCACGCACCTCCTCCTGAGCTCCGATCGGTCGACGCGCCGACTCCTAAGCCCCGATCAATCCAAGCGCCTTCTGCTAAGCCCCGATCGGTCCAAGCGCCTTCTGCTAAGCCCCGATCGGTCCACGCGCCGTCTCCGAGCGCCGATCGGTTCACGCGCCGTCACCTGAGCCCCGATCGTTCCACGCGCCGTCTCCGAGCCCCGATCCTTCTACGCGCCGTCTCCTAAGCCCCGATCGGTCCACGCGCCTTCTCCTGAGCCCCGATCGGTCCACGCGCCGTCTCCGAGCGGCGATCATTTCAGGTGACGTCTCCTGAGCCCTGATCGTTCCACGCGCCGTCTTCGAGCCTCGAGCGTTCCACGCGCCGTCTCCTGAGCCCCAATCGATCCACGCGCAGCCTCCTGAGCCCCGATCGGTCCACGCGCCGTCGCCCAGCCGCGATCGTTCTACGCGCCGCTCCGAGCCCCGATCGGTCCACGCGCCGTCGCCGAGCCACGATCGTTCCACGCGCGGCCTCCTGAGCCCCGATCGGTCCACGCGCCGTCGCCGAGCCGCGATCTGTCCACGCGCGGCCTCCTAAGCTCCGATCGGTCCACGCGCCGTCGTCGAACCCCAATTGGTCCACACGAAACCGCCTGAGCCCCAGTCGGTCCACGCGCTGTCACCGAGCCCCGATCGGTCCACGTGTGGTCTCCGAGCCCCGATCGGTCCACGCGCCGTCGCCGAGCCACGATCGGTCCACGCGCGGCCTCCTGAGCCCCGATCGGTCCACGGGCCGTCGCCGAGCCGCGATCGGTCCACGCGCGGCCTCCTGAGCCCCGATCGGTCCACGGGCCGTCGCCGAGCCACGATCGTTCCACGCGCGGCCTCCTGAGCCCCGATCGGTCCACGCGCCGTCGCTGAGCCGCGATCTGTCCACGCGCGGCCTCCTAAGCTCCGATCGGTCCACGCGCCGTCGTCGAACCCCAATTGGTCCACACGAAACCGCCTGAGCCCCAGTCGGTCCACGCGCTGTCACCGAGCCCCGATCGGTCCACGTGTGGTCTCCGAGCCCCGATCGGTCCACGCGCCGTCGCCGAGCCACGATCGGTCCACGCGCGGCCTCCTGAGCCCCGATCGGTCCACGCGCCGTCTTCGAGCCCCGATCGGTCCACGCATGGTCTCCTAAGCCACAATCGGTTAACGCGCCGTCCCCGAGCCCCGATCGGTCCACGCGCCGTCTCCTGAGCCCCGATACGTCCACGCGCATTCGCCCAGCCCTGATCGGTCCACGCGTCGTCTCCTAAGCCCCGATCGGTCCACGCGAGGCTCCTGAGCCCCGATCGGACCACGTATCGTCTCCTAAGCCCCGATCGGTCCACGTGCCGTCTCCCAGCCCCGATCGGTCCACGTGCCGTCTCCGAGCCCCGATGGGTCTACGCGCCGCCTCCTGAGCCCCGATCGATCCACGCATCGGCTGCTGAGCCCCGGTCGGTCCACGCGTCGCCTTCGAGCACCGATCGATCCACGCGCCGTTTCCTGGGCCCCGATCGGTCCACGCGTCGCCACCGGAGCCCCGATCGGTCTACGCGCCGTCTCATGAGCCCCGGTCGGTTCATGCGCCGTCGCCGAGCCTCGATCGGTCCACGCGCGGCCGCCTTAGCCCCGGTCGGTCCACGCGCCGTCTCCGAGCCCCGATCGGTCCACGCATCGTCACCTGAGCCCCGATCGGTTAACGCGCCGTCTCCGAGCCCCGATCAGTCCACGCGCCGTCTCCTGAGCCCCGGTCGGTTCATGCGCCGTCTCCGAGCCCCGATCGATCCACGCGTCGTCTTGTAAGCCCAGATGCCTTCTCGCGCCGTCTCCGGCACACGATCGGTCCAGGCGCCGCTTCCTGAGCCACGATCGGTCCACGCGCCTTCTCCGAGCCCCGATCGGTGCACGCGCCGTCTCCTGAGCCCCGATCGGTCCACGCGTCGTCTCCTGAGCCCCGATCGGTCCACGCGCCGTCTTCTGAGCCCCGATCGGTCCACGCGCCGTCGCCGAACCCCAATTGGTCCACGCGAAACCGCCTGAGCCCCAGTCGGTCCACGCGCTGTCTCCGAGCCCCGATCGGTCCACGTGCCGTCTCCCAGCCCCGATCGGTCCACGCGCCGTCTCCTAATCCCCAATCTGTCCACGACCCGTCTCCGGGCCCCGATCGGTGCACGTGCCGTCTCCTAAGCCCCGATCGGTCCACGCGCCGTCGCCGAGTCATGATCTGTCCACGCGCGGCCTCCTGAGACCCGATCGGTCCACGCGCCGTCGCCGAGCCGCGATCGGTCCACGCGCGGCCTCCTGAGCCCCGATTGGTTCGCACGCCGTATCCGAGCCCCAATCGGTCCACGCGCTGTCTCCGAGCCCTGATCGGTCCACGCGTCGTCTCCGAGCCCCGATCGGTCCACGCGCCGTCTCCGAGCGCCGATCGGTTCACGGGCCGTCTCTGAGCCGCGATCGATAAAGCCGCCGTCATCAAGCCCCGATACGTACACGCGTCGTCTCCGAGCCCCGATGCCTCTACGCGCCGTCTCCGAGCTACGATCGGTTCAGGCGCCGCTTCCCGAGCCCCGATCAGTCCACGTGCCGTCTCCTAAGTCCCGATCGCTCCACGGACCGTTTCCTGATCCCCGATCGGTCCACGCGCCGCCTCCTGAGTCCTGATCGGTCAAAGCGTCGTGTCCTAAGCCCTGATCGGTCCACGTGCCGTCTCCGAGCCCCGATGGGTCCACGCGCCACATCCTGAGCCCCGATCGGACGACGCGTCGTCTCCTGAGCCTTGATCGATCCACGCGTCGTCTCCTGAACCCCGATTGCTCCACGGGCCGTTTCCTGAGCCCCGATCGGTCCACGCGTCGTCTTCTAAGCCCAGATGCCTCCTCGCGCCGTCTCCGAGCCACGATGGGTCCAGGCGCCGCTTCCTGAGCCCCGATCGGTCCACGCGTTGTCTCCTAAGCCGCGTTCGGCCCACGCGCCGTCTCCTAAGCCCCGATCATTCCACGCGCCGTCTCCGAGCCCCGATCGGTCCACGCGCCGTCTCCTGAGCCCCGATCGGTCCACGCGTTGTTTCCTAAGCCCCGATCGGTCCACGCGTCGTCTCCTAAGCCCCGATCCGTCGACGCGTCGTCTCCTGAGCCCCGATCGATCCACGCGCCGTCTCCGAGCCCCGATCGGTCCAGGCGCCGTTTCCGAGCCCCGATTGGTCCACGCGCCGTCTACGAGCGACGATCGGTCCAGGCGCCGCTTCCTGAGCCCCGATCGGTCCACGCGCCGTCTCCTGAGCCCCGATACGTCCACGCGCAGTCGCCGAGCCCCGATCAGTACACGCGCGGCCTCCTGTGCCCCGGTCGGTTCACGCGCCGTCTCCCCGCCCTGATCGGTCCACGCGCCGTCTCCTGAGCCCTGATCCGTCCACGCACGGCGTCGAGCCGCGATCGGTCCACGCGCGGCCTCCTGAGCCCCAATCGGTCCACGCGTCGTCTCCTAAGCCCCGATCGGTCCGTGCGCCGTCTCCGAGCCCCGATCGGTCCACGCACCATCTCATGCTCCCCAATCGGTCCATGCGCCGCCTCCGGAGCCCTGATCGATCCACGCGAAGCTCCTGAGCTCCGGTCGGTCCTCGTACCGTCTCCGAGCCCCGATCGGTGCACGTACCGTCTCCGAAGCCCCGATCGGTCCACGCGCCGTCCCCTGAGCCCCGATCGGTCCACGCGTCGTCTCCTAAGCCCCGATCGGTTCACGCGCCGTATCCGAGCCCCAATCGGTCCACGCGCCGTCTCCTAAGCTCCAATCGGTCCACGCGCCGTCCCCTGAGCCCCGATACGTCAACGCGCAGACGCCGAGCCCCGATCGGTCCACGCGCTGTCTCCTGAGCCCCGATAGGTACACGCGTCGTCTCCTACACCCCGATCGGTCCACGCGTCGTCTCCTAAGCCCCGATCGGTCCACGCGCCGTCTCCGAGCCCCGATGGGTCCACGCACTGTCTCCTGATCCCCATGGGTCCACGCGGCGCCTCCGGAGCCCCGAACGATCCACGCGAGGATCCTGAGCCCCGATCGATCCACGCATCGTCTCCTAAGCCCCAATCGGTTAACGCGCCGTCTCCGAGCCCCAATCGGTCCACGCGCCGTCTCCTGAACCCCGATCGTTCCACGCGCCTTCTCCTAAGCCACGATCGGACAACGCCGTCTCCGAGCGCCGATCGAAGCACGCGCCGTCGCACGAGCCGCGATCGGTCCCCGCGCGGCCTCCTGAGCCCCGGTTGCTTCACGTGCCATATCCGAGCCCCAATCGGTCCACGCACCGTCTCCTGAGCCCCGATCGGTCCACGCGCCGTCTCCTGAGCTCCGATCGCTCCACGCGCCGTTTTCTGAGCACCGTTCGGTCCATGCGTCGTCTTCTAAGCCCCGATGCCTCCACGCGCCGTCTCCGAGCCGCGATCGGTGCAGGCGCCACTTCCTGAGCACCGATCGGTCCACGCGCTGTCTCCTGAGCCCCGATACATCCACGCGCAGTCGCCGAGCCCCGAACGGTCCACGCGCCGTCTCCGAGCCCCGATCGGTCCACGCATCGTCTCCTAAGCCCCGATCGGTTAACGCGCCGTCTCCCCGCCCCGATCGGTCCACGCGCCGTCTCCTGAGCCCCGATCATTCCACGCGCCGTCTCCGAGCCCGGATCGGTCCACGCGCGGCCTCCTGAGCCCCGGTCGGTTCACGCGCCGTATCCGAGCCCCAATCGGTCCACGCGCCGTCTCCCGAGCCCCGATCATTCCACGCGCCGTCTCCGAGCCCGGATCGGTCCACGCGCGGCCTCCTGAGCCCCGGTCGGTTCACGCGTCGTCTGCTGAGCCCCGATCGATCCACGCGTCGTCTCCTGAGCCCCGATCGCGCCACACGCCGTTTCCTGAGCCCCGATCGGTCCACGCGCCGTCTCCGAGCCGCGATCGGTAAACGCGCCGTCACCAAGCCCCGATCCGTACACGCGTCGTCTCCGAGCCCCGATGGGTCCACGCGCCGTCGCCGAGCCTCGATCGGTCCACGCGCAGCCTCCTAAGCCCCGGTCGGTTCACGCGCTATCTCCGAGCCGCGATCGGTCCACGCGCCGTCTCCTGAGCCCCGATACGTCCACGCGCAGTCGCCGAGCCCCGATCGGTCCACGCGCGGTCTCCTGAGCCCCGATCTGTCCACGCGCCGTCTCCGAGCCCCGATCGGTCCACGCGCCGTCTCCGAGCCCTGATCGGTCCACGCGCCGTCTCCTGAGCCCCAATTGGTCCACTCGCTGTCTCCTGATCCCCGATAGGTACACGCGTCGTCTCCTACGCCCCGATCGGTCCACGCGCCGCCTTCGTGCCCCGATCGGTCCACGCACCGCATCCTGATCCCCATCGGTCCACGCGCCGTCTCCTGAGCCACGATCGATCCACATGCCGTCTCCGAGCCCCGATCGGTCCGCGTGCCGCATTCTAAGCCACGGTCCATCCACGCGCCGTCTCCGAGCCCCGATCGGTCCACGCGTCGTCTCCTAAGCCCTGATCGGTCCTCGTGCCTTCTGCGAGCCCCGAAGGGTCCACGCGCAGCCTCCTGAGCCCCGATCGGTCCACGCGCCGTCCCCGAGCCCCGATCGGTCCACGCGCTGTCTCCTGAGCCCCGATAGGTACACGCGTCGTCTTCTAAGCCCCGATCGATCCACGCGTCGTCTCCTGCGCCCCGATCGCGCCACACGCCGTTTCCTGAGCCCCGATCGGTCCACGCGCCGTCTCCGAGCCCCGATCGGTCTACACATCGTCTCCTAAGCCCCTATCGGTTAACGCGCCGTCTCCCCGCCCCAATCGCTCCACGCGCCGTCTCCTGAGCCCCGATCATTCCACGCGCCGTCTCCGAGCCCCGATCCGTCCACGCGCCGTCTCCTAAGCCCCGTTCGGTCCAAGCGCCTTCTCCTAAAGCCCGGTCGGTCCACGCGCCGTCTCCGAGCCCCGATCGGTCCACGCATCGTCTCCTAAGCCCCGATCGGCTAACGCGTCGACTCCGAGCCGCGATCGTTCCACGCGCCGTCCCCGATCCCCGATCGATCCACGCGCCGTCTCCGAGCCCCGATCGGTCCACGCTTCGTCTCCTGATCCCGGATCGTTCCACGCGTCGTCTCCTGATCCCCGATCCGTAATCGCGTCGTCTCCGAGCCTCGATCGGTCCACACGCCGTGTCCGATCCCCGATCGGTCCGCGTACCGCATTCTGAGCCGCGGTCCGTCCACGCGCCGTCTCCGAGCACCGATCGGTCCACGCGCCGTCTCAGAGCGCCGATCATTTCACGCCCCGTCTCCTGAGCTCCGATCGTTCAACGCGCCGTCTCCGAGCCCCGATCGTTCCACGCGCCGTCTCCTGAGCCCCAATTGGTCCATACGCTGTCTCGTGAGCCCCGATAGGTACACGCGTCGTGTCCTACGCCCCGATCGGTCCACGTGCCGTCGCCGAGCCATGATCGGTCCACGCGCTGCCTCCTGAGCCCCAATCGGTCCACGGGCCGTCGCCGATCCACGATCGGTCCGTGCGCCGTTTCCAGAGCCCTATCGGTCCACGCATCGTCTCCTGATCTCCGATCGGTCCACGCGCCGTCTCCTAAGCCCCGATCGGTCCACGAGCTGTCTCCGAGCGCCGATCGGTTCACGCGCCGTCTCCTGAGCCCCGATCGGTCCTCGCGCCGTCTCCTGAGCCCCGCTCGGTCCATGCGTCGTGTTCTTAGCCCCGATGCCTCCACGCGCCGTCTCCGAGCCACGATAGGTCAAGGCGCCGCTTCCTGAGCCCCGATCGATCCACGCGCCGTCTCGTAAGCCACAATCGGTCCACGCGCCGTCTCAGAGCGCCGATCATTTCACGCGCCGTCTCCTGAGCCCTGATCGTTCCACGCGCCGTCTCCGACCCCCGATCGGTCCACGCGGCGTCTCCTGAGCCCCGATCGGTTCACGCATCGGCTCCTAAGCCCCGATACGTCCACACGCCGTATCCGAGCCCCGATCGATCCGCGTGACGCATTCTAAGCCACGGTCCGTCCACGCGCCGTCTCCGAGCACCGATCGGTCCAGGCGCCGTTTCCGAGCCCCGATTGGTCCATGCGTCGTCTTCGAAGACCCGATGCCTCCACGCGCCGTCTCCGAGCCACGATCGGTGCAGGCGTCTTCTCCTGAGCCCCGACCGCTCCCCGCGTCGTCTCCGAGCTCCGATCGGTCCAGGCGCCGTTTCCGAGCCCCGATTGGTCCATGCGTCGTCTTCGAAGCCCCGATGCCTCCACGCGCCGTCTCCGAGCCACGATCGGTGCAGGCGCCGCTTCCTGAGCCCCGAGCGGTCCACGCGCCGTCTCCTAAGACTCGATCGATCCACGCGCCGTCTCCGAGCTCCGATCGGCCCACGCGCCGTCTCCTAAGCCCCGATCGGTCGACGCGTCGTTTCCTGAGCCCCGATCGATCCACGCGTCGTCTCCTGAGCCCCGATCGCTCCACGCGCCGATTTCTGAGCCCCGATCAATTGACGCGTCTTCTCCTGAGCCCCGATCGCTCCTCGCGCCGTCTCCTGAGCCCCGCTCGGTCCCTGCGTCGTCTTCTTAGCCCCGATGCCTCCACGCGCCGTCTCCGAGCCACGATCGGTCTATGCGTCGCTTCCAGATTCCCGATCGGTCCTCGCTCCGTCTCCTAAGCCCCAATCGGTCCACGCGCCGTCTCCTAAGCCCCGATCGATCCACGCGCCGTCTTCGAGCACCGATCGGTCCACGCGTCGTCCCCTGATACCCGATCGGTCCACGCGTCTTCTCCTAAGCCCCGATCCGTCGACGCGTCGTCTCCTGAGCCCCGGTCGGTTAACGCGCCGTCTCCAAGCCCCGATCGGTCCACGCGCAACCGCCTGAGCCCCAGTCGGTCAACGCGCTGTCTCCGAGCCCCGATCGGTCCACGCGTCGTCTCCGAGCACCGATTGGTCCACGCGCCGTCGCCGAGCCATGATCGGTCCACGCGCGGCCTCCTGAGCCCCGATTGGTCCACGCGTCGTTTCCGAGCCCCGATCGGTCTACGCGCCATCTCCTGAGCCCCGATCGGTCCACGCGTCGTTCCCTGAGCCCCGATCCATCCACGCGCCGTCTCCAAGCCCCGAACGGTCCACGCGCAACCGCCTGAGCCCCAGTCGGTCAACGCGCTGTCTCCGAGCCCCGAACGGTGTTACGATTTGAGAATCGTTTCTCTTTATACCTATCTCTAAACATTTTCAAGCCTCGCATGGTGTACCGCACAACGTAGCGCAACGTCACAATCGCGTTATGAATTCCCTATTTCTGTACCAAACCCCAACAACTCTGCAACGCCGCACAATTCGTCACCTGCCTCGCGCCAGGTGACCCCACCTTAACGCGCCGTACCTCTGAACCCAGAAGAGCCACGCGCGAACTCGGGAAGGCCCTATGATAGGTGTCACGGTTTGAGAATCCGTTATCTTTATACCTATCTCTAAACGTTTTCAAGCCTTGCCTGGCATGCCGCACAACTTAGCGCAACGTCGCAATCGCGTTACGAATACCCTATTTCTGTGCCAAACCCCAACAACTCTGCAACACCGCACAATTCGTCACCTGCCAGGTGACCTTGCCTCCACGCGCCGATCCTCCAAAAGCCAGAAGAGCCTCGCGCGAACTCGAGAAAAGCCCTCTGATTGGCTCGTTGTCGCGCATACACCGTGTCGCGGACGACACCGTTCGCTATCTTTATCAACGATATATTCACCCTAAGCACCCTTCCACTAAGTGACTCATCACACTAGCCCTAAGTAACCATCAAAAATTAGTATAAAAGGGCGACCTTTTGCACCAAGTAGTTAGTTACAATTTCAACGGGGACCAGCAACGCAACCACTTTGCGCAACAGAATCTGCGGAGCATTCTCGCTCGTCGTCCGTTTGAGTATAAAAATTGTAAACTCATCGAGACTAAGCTTGCATATTGTACAGTAATCTTAGAGTCAAAAGTAACGTGCTCGTGAGAAATAAAAAGTCTGATAATTGAACTCGCGTCGACCATATTCTTTTAACTCCTCATCGAGACTACAAGAATCATCGTCGCATCGCATCGAGCTTCGTCAGATCACCAGCACTACACGACCAGCGAAAGAGTGAGTCGAATCTTTCTCATACAACCTTTCGTATAGGTCAAGATTGACCATCGGACTAATCGAAAACGACGGTGCCGACCTAGTCGAAAACCCCTCCGACAATTTGTAGTAAAGAAAATGCGAGATTTCCGTCCCTGAAGGAAAGGGCTTAATTGCCTTGCCTCGAAAAGAGAAATCGAACCGTGTTACGCATTCCCATACTCGATAGAGTTCATCGGATCGTAACACAAATAAAAATTTTGGTGTCAGAAGTGGGATATTAAAACGCCCTTACTACAAAAAAATGGAGAATGGGTCTAGGCAGAACACCATCTAAGACAAATTCGAAAGATAACACCACAACATCAAGCACCCCTCGATTAAGCACCGCAAATACCTCAATACCCATTACCGATCACAATACGGGAGATATAGGAGAATCCGGCAGCACTGCTAATCATCCGCAGGCGCTTATTGAAGCTTTAGCGACAGAAGTCGACGAAATAATTGAACGTATAGATAACCTCGGGGCAGACATGGCTAACCCCCAGATACCGACAGTCTCTATCAAATACGCTGTCGAAGCAGTCCCAATTTTTGATGGATATAATATTCCACTATCACACTTCCTGGAGGGTTGTGAAGAAGCCCAACAAATGCTTCCTGCCGAAGCTCAACAGAGCCTTGCGCTAATCCTACGAAACAAACTAAGAGGTGAAGCACGCCGCGCGGTACACGGCGTCAGACTCCCAACGATCGCAGAATTTATCAAATTCTTAAAAACGCTCTACGCACCCGCTAAGTCAATTTACCAACTCCAAGGAGAACTCGGGAGACTTTTTCAAGGCGATAACGAAGGCACGTTAGCATACGCCAATCGCGCCAAGGATCTTGGCAACAGAATTTACGAATTACATTTATCAAATCAAAGGGAACCTAATTTAAATGACGAAGAACAAGCAACTTTGGATAAAAATCTTGTCGATTGTTTCATCCGTGGACTAAAACCAGAGATCGAAAATAAAATCAAATTAAACCAAACATTCAAGGAAACAATGAAGGATGCAATCGAAATAGAACGACAACTCCGAGCGAAGAACACACTACGAACTACCCGCTCAAATAACAGCCACACAGGAAACAGTAGATACGCGACAGAAAAGGTTCACCATATTCAATCCAACAACATAATTTGTCAATTCTGCCAAAAGAATGGCCATGCTGCAGATCGATGTTACGAGTTACTTCGAAAATTAAACAATCCACCACCAAGATCACAACCACGCGACACGGGGCCCAGTAATATACGTTCAGGCGTGCGACCTAATGAGCAAGGGAGAAACCCGAATCGCGAAATAACCTCCGGTACCCCGATCCAGGGAGGATTCAAGTTTTGCCGATATTGCAAGGACTCAGGGCATACGATAGAGAATTGCCGCAGAAGAGAATATAACAACAGTCAGTCGATGCAACCGCAAACACCCGTTTACGAGCAGAATAAAATTCGAAGTGACGTTACCCAGGTAAACATGCAAGGTCGCTCAATACGATACGCACAGCCCGAAGAAGAAAGTAACCGTCCAAAAAGAATTACCACTGCTCTACTAAATCGCGAAAGTAATGTGCCGGTTATTGAGGTAGATTCCAAAGACTTTATTAAACCAGCATTATTAATGATAGACACAGGGTCTGCATTAAATCTGGTTAAAAGTAATCAAGTCGCACCAGAAGTATACGTTGACAGAAGTGAAGTCGTAAGAATCAGCGGAATAACGAAGGACTACGTTGAGACCTTGGGAAAAACTCAAATTCAGATCCTCAATATCAAGGTCACCTTCCATTTAGTTGCCGACGATTTCCCGATCGAGGATGACGGGTTAATCGGAACAGATTTCTTTCGGACCCACCACGCTGATGTCTCGTATTCAGAAAAATGTTTAAAATGGGGAAGAAATGAAATCCCTTTCATGAAGCTCGAAACCATTGTAGTGCCCGCCCTTACCAAACGAAGTTTTTACGTGCGTGTGGGAAATATGGAGGTAAAGGAGGGATACATACCTCGCCAACAAGTCTCGCCAGGAATATATCTGGGTGACGCCTTGGTTACCAATGATAATGGTAAAGCGTACCTATACTTGTTTAATACCACGGAAGAAGACGTGGAAGTCCCCGTTCCTGTATTAAACATACAAAAATTTGAGGAAAGAAAGGAATACCTCAATTCTACTATGTCCCTCGGAAAGGAGGAAGAATTCAATTATCCTATGTCCCTCGAAAATGAGGAAGGATCCAATTCTACTATGTCCCTCGGAAAGGAGGAAAAATTCAATTATCCTACGTCTCTCGAAAATGAGGAAGGATCCAATTCTACTATGTCCCTCGGAAAGGAGGAAAAATTCAACTATCCTATGTCCCTCAAAAATGAGGAAGGATCCAATTCTACTATGTCCCTCGGAAAGGAGGAAAAAATCAATTATCCTACGTCTCTCGAAAATGAGGAAGGATCCAATTCTACTATGTCCCTCGGAAAGGAGGAAAAATTCAATTATCCTATGTCCCTCAAAGATGGGGAAGGATCCAATTCTACTATGTCCCTCGGAAAGGAGGAAAAATTCAATTATCCTATGTCCCTCGAAAAGGAGGAAGGATCCAATTCTACTATGTCCCTCGGAAAGGAGGAAAAATTCAATTATCCTATGTCACTCAAAGATGGGGAAGGATCCAATTCTACTATGTCCCTCGGAAAGGAGGAAAAATTCAATTATCCTATGTCCCTCGAAAAGGAGGAAGGATGCAATTCTACTATGTCCCTCGGAAAGGAGGAAAAATTCAATTATCCTATGTCCCTCAAAAATGAGGAAGGATCCAATTCTACTATGTCCCTCGGAAAGGAGGAAAAATTCAATTATCCTATGTCCCTCAAAAATGAGGAAGGATCCAATTCTAATATGTCCCTCGGAAAGGAGGAAAAAATCAATTATCCTACGTCTCTCGAAAATGAGGAAGGATCCAATTCTACTATGTCCCTCGGAAAGGAGGAAAAATTCAATTATCCTACGTCTCTCGAAAATGAGGAAGGATCCAATTCTACTATGTCCCTCGGAAAGGAGGAAAAATTCAATTATCCTATGTCCCTCAAAGATGGGGAAGGATCCAATTCTACTATGTCCCTCGGAAAGGAGGAAAAATTCAATTATCCTACGTCTCTCGAAAATGAGGAAGGATCCAATTCTACTATGTCCCTCGGAAAGGAGGAAAAATTCAATTATCCTATGTCCCTCAAAGATGGGGAAGGATCCAATTCTACTATGTCCCTCGGAAAGGAGGAAAAATTCAATTATCCTATGTCCCTCAAAAATGAGGAAGGATCCAATTCTACTATGTCCCTCGGAAAGGAGGAAAAATTCAACGATACTACGTCCCTCAAAAAGGAGGAAAAATACAAATCTACTATATCCCTCGTAAGAAAAGAGGCAAATTCCGGGAACATTATATCCCTTAAAGAAGGAAAAAGAAATCGTACCACTATGTCCCTCGAAGGAGGAAAAATTTCCAAGTCAATTAAAGGAGGAAAAGGAAGTCATATTACTATGTCTCGTGATAAAGAGAAAATCAATAAATCCCTCAAGAAAGAAGAGGAAATTCACAAAAATATTATACTCCCTAACGTAGGAAAAGGGGATCTCACTATTTCCAAATCGGGTAATACTGACTCATCCGAAGTAAAATGCTGCGAAAAGGCTATGGAAGATTGTCATACAGGAAAATTTCCAGGCAACCAAAACGAAACAATCCACACGATATCGGCATCAAGTTTCCGGAATTCCGACGGGAACCTACCCGAAATAATGCAGAACCAAGAACGGGAATATAACCCATCAAATAACATGCAAATTTACGATGTAAATTCCAGTGATCGCGTTGAGAGAATAAAAGAATTATTACGCTTGGACCACTTGAACGAGGAAGAACGGGAAAGTGTGGAAAACCACATCGAGGAATATCAAGACCGATATCATTTACCGGGCGAACAACTGTTAGCAACGAACATCATAAAACACCGAATAAATACTGTAGACGACCTGCCAATAAACACTCGCCAGTATCGGTACCCCCCTTTGCTTAAGGAAGAAATAAATCGCCAGGTAAACGATCTGTTAGACGGAGGGATTATACAACCCTCACATTCTCCGTACAATTCTCCGGTATGGATAATACCGAAAAAGACCACCTCCATACGGAAGCATGGGGACAGCTACCCCTACTACACCATGGACCGTCAACCCCGGCGGAAAATATGGAAACGACTGAATCCCCGGGATCTTCCGAGACGCCACCACCGATCGAGGACCAAGTTCCCAATCCCGAGGTACCACCACCGATATCAACGGGCACTAGTGGTACCTTCAACCGAGGGCCACCCCCTCCATACGGAAGCGTTGGGACAGCTACCCCCTCTACACCATGGGCCAACGTTCCAACTCCGGAGGCACCAGGACTTCAACAGGAGCTGAACCTGGGCGAAATCACCGACGCCGATATGGACGACTTCTTCCGATGGCTCGAAGAAAGAACGGACGAATTCTTTCGGAGTAATTAGAATATTCATTCGCACCGTTAGACCTCTATGGCAATCATTCTTATGCACTACTTAAGATCCATTCACTATATCTAGTATAACGATGCACTGCTTATAATCACCATTAGAATCATTCAATAAAGGTGAGAGAAGGTCTAACCGAGCACAAGCACGTCCACAACCTACACCCCGCTACCTGAAAAGAAAAAAAAACCCTTTTTTTTTTTTTATATACACGGACCGTTAAGAGCACTATTATCCCTCGCGGTCATATAATAATAAATCCCTCAAATCTATACCTTTTGCGAAGTATATGCATGCGTGAGGACACGCATAGGAGCTGTCCGTCTTCGACTCGCCATGCTCCAACTTAAGGAGGGAGGTGTTACGATTTGAGAATCGTTTCTCTTTATACCTATCTCTAAACATTTTCAAGCCTCGCATGGTGTACCGCACAACGTAGCGCAACGTCGCAATCGCGTTATGAATTCCCTATTTCTGTACCAAACCCCAACAACTCTGCAACGCCGCACAATTCGTCACCTGCCTCGCGCCAGGTGACCCCACCTTAACGCGCCGTACCTCTGAACCCAGAAGAGCCACGCGCGAACTCGGGAAGGCCCTATGATAGGTGTCACGGTTTGAGAATCCGTTATCTTTATACCTATCTCTAAACGTTTTCAAGCCTTGCCTGGCATGCCGCACAACTTAGCGCAACGTCGCAATCGCGTTACGAATACCCTATTTCTGTGCCAAACCCCAACAACTCTGCAACACCGCACAATTCGTCACCTGCCAGGTGACCTTGCCTCCACGCGCCGATCCTCCAAAAGCCAGAAGAGCCTCGCGCGAACTCGAGAAAAGCCCTCTGATTGGCTCGTTGTCGCGCATACACCGTGTCGCGGACGACACCGTTCGCTATCTTTATCAACGATATATTCACCCTAAGCACCCTTCCACTAAGTGACTCATCACACTAGCCCTAAGTAACCATCAAAAATTAGTATAAAAGGGCGACCTTTTGCACCAAGTAGTTAGTTACAATTTCAACGGGGACCAGCAACGCAACCACTTTGCGCAACAGAATCTGCGGAGCATTCTCGCTCGTCGTCCGTTTGAGTATAAAAATTGTAAACTCATCGAGACTAAGCTTGCATATTGTACAGTAATCTTAGAGTCAAAAGTAACGTGCTCGTGAGAAATAAAAAGTCTGATAATTGAACTCGCGTCGACCATATTCTTTTCACTCCTCATCGAGACTACAAGAATCATCGTCGCATCGCATCGAGCTTCGTCAGATCACCAGCACTACACGACCAGCGAAAGAGTGAGTCGAATCTTTCTCATACAACCTTTCGTATAGGTCAAGATTGACCATCGGACTAGTCGAAAACGACGGTGCCGACCTAGTCGAAAACCCCTCCGACAATTTGTAGTAAAGAAAAGGCGAGATTTCCGTCCCTGAAGGAAAGGGCTTAATTGCCTTGCCTCGAAAAGAGAAATCGAACCGTGTTACGCATTCCCATACTCGATAGAGTTCATCGGATCGTAACAACGGTCGACGCGTCGTCTCCTGAGCCCCGATCGATCCACGCGCCGTCTCCTAAGCCCGGATCGGTGCACGCGCCGTCTCCGAGCGCCGATCGGTTCACGCGCCGTCTCCTGAGCCCCGATCATTCCACGCGATGTCTCCGAGCCCCGATCGGTCCACGAGCCGTTTTCTGAGCACCGTGCGGTCCACGCGTCGTCTTCAAAGCCCCGATGCCTCCACGCGCCGTCTCCGAGCCACGATCGGTCCGTGCGCCGCTTCCAAAGCCCTATCAGTCCAGGCGTCCTCTCCTGATCTCCGATCGGTCCACGCGCCGTCTCCTAAGCCTCGATCGGTGCACGCGCCGTCTCCGAGCGCCGATCGGTTCACGCGCCGTCTCCTGAGCCCCGATCATTCCACGCGATGTCTCCGAGCCCCGATCGGTCCACGCGCCGTCTCCTAAGCCCCGATCGGTCCACGCGCCGTCTCCGAGCGCCGATCGGTCCACGCGCGGTCTCCAAGCCTCGATCCGTACACGCGCCGTCTCCGAGCCCCGATCGGTCCACGCGTCGTCTCCGAGCACCGTTCGGTCCACGCGCCGTTTCCTCAGCCCCGATCGGTCCACACGTCGGCTCCTAAGCCTCCATAGGTCCACGCGCGGCCTCCTTAGCCCCGGTCGGTCCACGCGCCGTCTCCGAGCCGCGATCGGTCCACGCGCCATCTCCTGAGCCCCGATACGTCCACGCGCAGTCGCCGAGCCCCAATCAGTCCACGCGCGGCCTCCTAAGCCCCGGTCGGGTCACGCGCCGTCTCCCCGCCCCGATCGGTCGACGCGCCGTCTCCTGAGCCCTGATCCGTCCACGCGCGGCGTCGAGCCGCGATCGGTCCACGCGCGGCCTCCTGTGCCCCAATCGGTCCACGCGTCGTATCCTAAGCCCCGATCCGTCGCCGCGTCGTCTCCTGAGCCCCGATCAATTGACCCGTCTTCTCCTGAGCCCCGATCGCTCCTCGCGCCGTCTCCTGAGCCCCGCTCGGTCCATGCGTCGTGTTCTTAGCCCCGATGCCTCCACGCGCCGTCTCCGAGCCACGATAGGTCGAGGCGCCGCTTCCTGAGCCCCGATCGATCCACGCGCCGTCTCGTAAGCCACAATCGGTCCACGCGCCGTCTCAGAGCGCCGATCATTTCACGCGCCGTCTCCTGAGCCCCGATCGTTCCACGCGTTGTCTCCGAGCACCGATTGGTCCACGCGCCGTCTCCTGAGGCCCGATCGGTCCACGCGTCGTCTCCTAAGCCCCGATCGGTTAACGCGCCGTCTCCGAGGCCCGATCGGTCCACGCGCCGTCTCCTGAGCCCCGATCGGTCCACGCGTCGTCTCCTAAGCCCTGATCGGTCCACGTGCCGTCTCCGAGCCCCGATGGGTCTACGCGCCGACTCCTGAGCCCCGATCGATCCACGCATCGGCTCCTGAGCCCCGGTCGGTCCACGCGTTGTCTTCGAGCACCGATCGATCCACGCGCCGTTTCCTGGGCCCCAATCAGTCCACGCGCGGCCTCCTGAGCCCCGGTTGGTTCACGCGCCGTCTCCCCGCCCCGATCGGTCCACGCGCCGTCTCCTGAGCCCTGATACGTCCACGCGCGGCGTCGAGCCGCGATCGGTCCACGCGCGGCCTCCTGAGCCCCAATCGGTCCACGCGTCGTATCCTAAGCCCCGATCCGTCGCCGCGTCGTCTCCTGAGCCCCGATCAATTGACGCGTCTTCTCCTGAGCCCCGATCGCTCCTCGCGTCGTCTCCTGAGCCCCGCTCGGTCCATGCGTCGTGTTGTTAGCCCCGATGCCTCCACGCGCCGTCTCCGAGCCACGATAGGTCGAGGCGCCGCTTCCTGAGCCCCGATCGATCCACGGGCCGTCTCGTAAGCCACAATCGGTCCACGCGCCGTCTCAGAGCGCCGATCATTTCACGCGCCGTTTCCTGAGCCCCGATCGTTCCACGCGCCGTCTCCGAGCCCCGATCGGTCCACGCGGCGTCTCCTGAGCCCCGATCGGTTCACGCATCGTCTCCTAAGCCCCGATACGTCTACACGCCGTATCCGAGCCCCGATCGGTCCGCGTGACGCATTCTAAGCCACGGTCCGTCCACGCGCCGTCTCCGAGCCCCGATCGGTCCACGCGTCGTCTCCTAAGCCCTGATCGGTCCACGTGCCGTCTCCGAGCCCCGATGGGTCTACGCGCCGCCTCCTGAGCCCCGATCGATCCACGCATCGTCTCCTGAGCCCCGATCGGTTAACGCGCCGTCTCCGAGCCCCGATCAGTCCACGCGCCGTCTCCTGAGCCCCGGTCGGTTCATGCGCCGTCTCCGAGCCCCGATCGGTCCACGCGTCGTCTCCGAGCCCCGATCGGTCCACGCGCCGTCGCCGAGTCATGATCTGTCCACGCGCGGCCTCCTGAGACCCGATTGGTTCACGCGCCGTATCCGAGCCCCAATCGGTCCAAGCGCTGTCTCCGAGCCCTGATCGGTGCACGCGTCGTCTCCGAGCCCCGATCCGTATACGCGCCGTCGCCGAGCCATGATCGGTCCACGCGCGGCCTCCTGAGACCCGATCGGTCCACGCGCCGTCGCCGAGCCGCGATCGGTTCTCGCGCGGCCTCCTGAGCCCCGGTCGGTCCACGCGCCGTCGCCGAGCCGCGATCGGTTCTCGCGCGGCCTCCTGAGCCCCGGTCGGTCCACGCGCCGCCTACGGAGCCCCGATCGATACACGCGAATCTCCTGAGCTCCGGTCGGTCGACGCGCCGTCTCCTGAGCCCCGATCGCTCCTCGCGCCATCTCCTGAACCCCGCTCGGTCCATGCGTCGTCTTCTTAGCCCTGATGCCTCCACGCGCCGTCTCCGAGCCATGATGGGTCCAGGCGCCGCTTCCTGTGCCCCGATCGGTCCACACGCCGTCTCCGAGCCCCGATCGGTCCGCGTGCCGCATTCTAAGCCACGGTCCATCCACGCGCCGTCTCCGAGCCCCGCTCGATTCACGCGTCGTCTCCTAAGCCCCGATCGGTCCACGCGCCGTCTCCTAAGTCCCTATTGGTCCACGTGCCGTCTCCCAGCCCCGATCGGTCCACGCGCCGTCTCCGAGCCCCGATCGGTCCACGCGCCGTCTCCTGAGCGCCGATACGTCCACGCGCAGTCGCCGAGCCCTGATCGGTCCACGCGCTGTCTCCTGAGCCCCGATAGGTACACGCGTCGTCGCCTACACCCCGATCGGTCCACGCGTCGTCTCCTAAGCCCCGATCGGTCCACGCGCCGTCTCCGAGCCCCGATCGGTCCACGCACTGTCTCCTGATCCCCATGGGTCAACGCGGCGCCTCCGGAGCCTCGATCGATCCACGCGAGGCTCCTGAGCCCCGATCGGACCACGCATCGTCTCCTAAGCCCCAATCGGTTAACGCGCCGTCTCCGAGCCCCGATCGGTCCACGCGTCGTCGCCGAACCCCAATTGGTCCACGCGCAACCGCCTGAGCCCCAGTCGGTCCACGCACTGTCTCCGAGCCCCGATCGGTCCACGCGTCGTCTCCGAGCCCCGATCGGTCCTCGCGTCGTCTCCTAAGCCCCGATCGGTCCACGCACCGTCTCCTGAGCCCCGATCGATCCACGCGCCGTCTCCTGAGCCCCAATCGCTCCACGCGCCGTTTTCTGAGCACCGTTCGGTCCACGCGTCGTCTTGAAAGCCCCGATGCCTCCACGCGCCGTCTCCGAGCCACGATCGGTCCACGCGTCGTATCCGAAACCCGATCGGTCCACGCGCCGTCGCCGAGCCATGATCGGTCCACGCGCGGCCTCCTGAGCCGCGCTTGGTTCACGCGCCGTATCCGAGCCCCCATCGGTCCACGCGTCGTCTCCGAGCCCCGATCGGTCCACGCGCGGTCTCCAAGCCTCGATCCGTACACGCGCCGTCTCCGAGCCCCGATCGGTCCACGCGTCGTCTCCGAGCACCGTTCGTTCCACGCGCCGTTTCCTGAGCCCCGATCGGTCCATCCGTCGTCTTTTAAGCCCCGATACCTCCACGCGCCGTCTCCGAGCCACGATCGGTCCACGAGCCGTCTCCTGAGCCTCCATCGATCCACGCGTCGTCTTCTAAGCCCAGATGCCTCCTCGCGCCGTCTCCGAACCACGATCGGTCCAGGCGCCGTTTCCTGAGCCCCGATCGGTCCACGCGTTGTGTCCTAAGCCCGGATCGTTCCACGCGCCGCTTCCGATCCCCGATCGGTCCACGCGTCGTCTCCTGATCTCCGATCGGTCCACACACCATCTCCTAAGCCCCGATCATTCCACGCGCCATCTCCGAGCCCCGATCGGTCTACGCGCCGTCTCATAAGCCCCGATCGGACCACGCGCCCTCTCCTCAGCCCTGATCGGTGCACACGTCGTCTCCGAGCCCCGATCCGTATACGCGCCGTCGCCGAGCCATGATCGGTCCACGCGCGGCCTCCAGAGCCCCGATCGGTCCACGCGCCGTCGCCGAGCCGCGATCGGTTCTCGCGCGGCCTCCTGAGCCCCGGTCGGTCCACGCGCCGCCTACGGAGCCCCGATCGATCCACGCGAATCTCCTGAGCTCCGGTCGGTCGACGCGCCGTCTCCTGAGCCCCGATCGGTCCACGCGTCGTCTCCTAAGCCCCGATGCGTCGACGCGTCGTCTCCTGAGCCCCGATCAATTGACGCGTCTTCTCCTGAGCCCTGATCGCTTCTCGTGCCGCCTCCTGAGCCCCACTCCGTCGAGGCGTCGTCTCCGGAGCCCCGATCAATTGACGTGTCTTCTCCTGAGCCCCGATCGCTCCTCGCGCCATCTCCTGAACCCCGCTCGGTCCATGCGTCGTCTTCTTAGCCCTGATGCCTCCACGCGCCGTCTCCGAGCCATGATGGGTCCAGGCGCCGCTTCCTGCGCCCCGATCGGTCCACACGCCGTCTCCGAGCCCCGATCGGTCCGCGTGCCGCATTCTAAGCCACGGTCCATCCACGCGCCGTCTCCGAGCCCCGCTCGATTCACGCGTCGTCTCCTAAGCCCCGATCGGTCCACGCGCCGTTTCCTAAGTCCCTATTGGTCCACGTGCCGTCTCCCAGCCCCGATCGGTCCACGCGCCGTCTCCGAGCCCCGATCGGTCCACGCGCCGTCTCCTGAGCGCCGATACGTCCACGCGCAGTCGCCGAGCCCTGATCGGTCCACGCGCTGTCTCCTGAGCCCCGATAGGTACACGCGTCGTCTCCTAAGCCCCGATGCGTCGACGCGTCGTCTCCTGAGCCCCGATCAATTGACGCGTCTTCTCCTGAGCCCTGATCGCTTCTCGTGCCGCCTCCTGAGCCCCACTCCGTCGAGGCGTCGTCTCCGGAGCCCCGATCAATTGACGTGTCTTCTCCTGAGCCCCGATCGCTCCTCGCGCCATCTCCTGAACCCCGCTCGGTCCATGCGTCGTCTTCTTAGCCCTGATGCCTCCACGCGCCGTCTCCGAGCCATGATGGGTCCAGGCGCCGCTTCCTGCGCCCCGATCGGTCCACACGCCGTCTCCGAGCCCCGATCGGTCCGCGTGCCGCATTCTAAGCCACGGTCCATCCACGCGCCGTCTCCGAGCCCCGCTCGATTCACGCGTCGTCTCCTAAGCCCCGATCGGTCCACGCGCCGTTTCCTAAGTCCCTATTGGTCCACGTGCCGTCTCCCAGCCCCGATCGGTCCACGCGCCGTCTCCGAGCCCCGATCGGTCCACGCGCCGTCTCCTGAGCGCCGATACGTCCACGCGCAGTCGCCGAGCCCTGATCGGTCCACGCGCTGTCTCCTGAGCCCCGATAGGTACACGCGTCGTCGCCTACACCCCGATCGGTCCACGCGTCGTCTCCTAAGCCCCGATCGGTCCACGCGCCGTCTCCGAGCCCCGATCGGTCCACGCACTGTCTCCTGATCCCCATGGGTCAACGCGGCGCCTCCGGAGCCCCGATCGATCCACGCGAGGCTCCTGAGCCCCGATCGGACCACGCATCGTCTCCTAAGCCCCAATCGGTTAAGGCGCCGTCTCCGAGCCCCGATCGGTCCACGCGCCGTCGCCGAACCCCAATTGGTCCACGCGCAACCGCCTGAGCCCCAGTCGGTCCACGCACTGTCTCCGAGCCCCGATCGGTCCACGCGTCGTCTCCGAGCCCCGATCGGTCCACGCGTCGTCTCCTAAGCCTCGATCGGTCCACGCACCGTCTCCTGAGCCCCGATCGATCCACGCGCCGTCTCCTGAGCCCCAATCGCTCCACGCGCCGTTTTCTAAGCCCCGATCGGTCCACGCGCCGTTTCCTAAGTCCCTATTGGTCCACGTGCCGTCTCCCAGCCCCGATCGGTCCACGCGCCGTCTCCGAGCCCCGATCGGTCCACGCGCCGTCTCCTGAGCGCCGATACGTCCACGCGCAGTCGCCGAGCCCTGATCGGTCCACGCGCTGTCTCCTGAGCCCCGATAGGTACACGCGTCGTCGCCTACACCCCGATCGGTCCACGCGTCGTCTCCTAAGCCCCGATCGGTCCACGCGCCGTCTCCGAGCCCCGATCGGTCCACGCACTGTCTCCTGATCCCCATGGGTCAACGCGGCGCCTCCGGAGCCCCGATCGATCCACGCGAGGCTCCTGAGCCCCGATCGGACCACGCATCGTCTCCTAAGCCCCAATCGGTTAAGGCGCCGTCTCCGAGCCCCGATCGGTCCACGCGCCGTCGCCGAACCCCAATTGGTCCACGCGCAACCGCCTGAGCCCCAGTCGGTCCACGCACTGTCTCCGAGCCCCGATCGGTCCACGCGTCGTCTCCGAGCCCCGATCGGTCCACGCGTCGTCTCCTAAGCCTCGATCGGTCCACGCACCGTCTCCTGAGCCCCGATCGATCCACGCGCCGTCTCCTGAGCCCCAATCGCTCCACGCGCCGTTTTCTGAGCACCGTTCGGTCCACGCGCCGTCTCCGAGCCACGATCGGTCCACGCGTCGTATCCGAAACCCGATCGGTCCACGCGCCGTCGCCGAGCCATGATCGGTCCACGCGCGGCCTCCTGAGCCGCGCTTGGTTCACGCGCCGTATCCGAGCCCCCATCGGTCCACGCGTCGTCTCCGAGCCCCGATCGGTCCACGCGCCGTCGCCGAGCCATGATCGGCCCACGCGAGGCTCCTGAGCCCCGGTCGGTCCGCGAGCCGTCTCCTGAGCCCCGATCGGTCGACGCGCTGTTTCCGAACCCCGATCGCTCCATGCGTCGTCTTCTAAGCCCCGATGCCTCCACGCGCCGTCTCCGAGCCACGATCGGTGCAGGCGCCGATTCGTGAACCCCGATCGGTCCACGCGTCGTCTCCTAAGCCCCGATCCGTCGCCGCGTCGTCTCCTGAGCCCCGATCGATCCACGCGCCGTCTCCTAAGCCCCGATCGGTCCACGAGCCGTCTCCTGAGCCTCCATCGATCCACGCGTCGTCTTCTAAGCCCAGATGCCTCCTCGCGCCGTCTCCGAGCCACGATCGGTCCAGGCGCCGTTTCCTGAGCCCCGATCGGTCCACGCGTCGTGTCCTAAGCCCGGATCGTTCCACGCGCCGCTTCCGATCCCCGATCGGTCCACGCGTCGTCTCCTGATCTCCGATCGGTCCACACACCATCTCCTAAGCCCCGATCATTCCACGCGCCATCTCCGAGCCCCGATCGGTCTACGCGCCGTCTCATAAGCCCCGATCGGACCACGCGCCCTCTCCTCAGCCCCGATCGGTCCACGCGCCGTCTCCGAGCGCCGATTAGTTCACGCGCCGTCTCCTGAGCCCCGATCGCTCCCGCTCCGTCTCCGAGCCCCGATCGGTCGACGCGCCGTCTCCTGAGCCCGGATCGGTCCACGCGCCGTCGCCGAACCCCAATTGGTCCACGCGCAACCGCCTGAGCCCCCGTCGGTCCACGCGCTGTCTCCGAGCCCCGATCGTTCCACGCGCCGTCTCCGAGCCTCGATCGGTCCACGCGCCGTCGCCGAGCCCCGATCGGTCCAGGCGTATCCTCCTGTGCCCCGGTCGGTCCACGCGCCTTCTCCGAGCCCCGATCATTCCACGCGCCGTCTCGGAGCCGCGATCGATCCACGCGCCGTCTCCTGAACCCCGGTCGGTCCACGCGCCGTCTCCTGAGCCCCGATCGGTCCACGCGTCGTCTCCTAAGCCCCGATCGGTCCACGCGTCGTCTCCTAAGCCCCGATCCGTCGACGCGTCGTCTCCTGAGCCACGATCAATTGACGCGTCTTCTCCTGAGCCCAATCGCTCCTCGCGCCGTCTCCTGAGCCCCGATCGGTCCACGGGTCGTCTCCTAAGCCCCGATCATTCCACGCGCCATCTCCGAGCCCCGATCGGTCTACGCGCCGTCTCATAAGCCCCGATCGGACCACGCGCCCTCTCCTCAGCCCCGATCGGTCCACGCGCCGTCTCCGAGCGCCGATTAGTTCACGCGCCGTCTCCTGAGCCCCGATCGCTCCCGCTCCGTCTCCGAGCCCCGATCGGTCGACGCGCCGTCTCCTGAGCCCGGATCGGTCCACGCGCCGTCGCCGAACCCCAATTGGTCCACGCGCAACCGCCTGAGCCCCCGTCGGTCCACGCGCTGTCTCCGAGCCCCGATCGTTCCACGCGCCGTCTCCGAGCCTCGATCGGTCCACGCGCCGTCGCCGAGCCCCGATCGGTCCAGGCGTATCCTCCTGTGCCCCGGTCGGTCCACGCGCCTTCTCCGAGCCCCGATCATTCCACGCGCCGTCTCGGAGCCGCGATCGATCCACGCGCCGTCTCCTGAACCCCGGTCGGTCCACGCGCCGTCTCCTGAGCCCCGATCGGTCCACGCGTCGTCTCCTAAGCCCCGATCGGTCCACGCGTCGTCTCCTAAGCCCCGATCCGTCGACGCGTCGTCTCCTGAGCCACGATCAATTGACGCGTCTTCTCCTGAGCCCAATCGCTCCTCGCGCCGTCTCCTGAGCCCCGATCGGTCCACGGGTCGTCTCCTAAGCCCCGATCGGTCCACGCGCCGTCTCCTGTGCCCGATCGGTCGACGCGTCCTCTCCTAAACCCCGATCGGTCCACGCGTCGTCTCCTAAGCCCCGATCGGTCCACACGCCGTCTCCGAGCCCCGATGGGTCCACGCGTCGCCTCCTGAGCCCCGGTCGGTCCACGCGCCGTCTCCTGAGCCCCGATCGGTCCATACGTCGTCTTCTTAGCCCCGATGCCTCCACGCGCCGTCTCCGAGCCACGATCGGTCCAGGCGCCGCATCCTGAGCCCCCATTGGTCCATGCGCCGTATCCTAAGACCCGATCGGTCCACGCGCCGTCTCCGAGCGCCGATAAGTTCAAGCGCCGTCTCCTGAGCACCGATCGGTCCACGCGCCGTTTTCTGAGCACCGTTCGGTCCACGCGTCGTCTTCAAAGCCCCGATGCCTCCACGCGCCGTCTCCGAGCCCCGATCGCTCCTCGCGCCGTCTCCTGAGCCCCGATCGTTCCACGCGCCGTCTCCGACCTCCGATCGGTCCACGCGCCGTTTCCTGAGCCCGGATCGGTCCACGCGCCGTCGCCGAACCCCAATTGGTCCACGCGCAACCGCCTGAGCCCCCGTCGGTCCACGCGCTGTCTCCGAGCCCCGATCGTTCCACGCGCCGTCTCCGAGCCTCGATCGGTCCACGCGCCGTCGCCGAGCCCCGATCGGTCCAGGCGTATCCTCCTGTGCCCCGGTCGGTCCACGCGCCTTCTCCGAGCCCCGATCATTCCACGCGCCGTCTCGGAGCCCCGATCGATCCACGCGCCGTCTCCTGAACCCCGATCTGTCCAAGCGCCGTCTCCTGAGCCCCGATCGTTCCACGCGCCTTCTCCTAAGCCACGATCGGTCCACGCGCCGTCTCCGAGCGCCGATCATTTCACGCGCCGTCTCCTGAGCCCCGATCGTTCCACGCGCCGTCTCCGAGCCCCGATCGATCCACGCGCCGTCTCCTGAGCCCCGATCGGTCCACGCGTCGTTCCCCAAGCCCCGATCCATCGACGCGCCGTCTCCTGATGCCCAATCGGTCCACGCGCTGTCTCCTGAGCCCCGATAGGTACACGCGTAGTCTCCTAAGCCCCGATCGGTCCACGCACCGCCTCCGGAGCCCCAATCGATCAACGTGAGTCTCCTAAGCCCCGATCGGTCCACGCGCCGTCTCCTGTGCCCCGATCGGTCGACGCGTCCTCTGCTAAACCCCGATCGGTCCACGCGTCGTCTCCTAAGCCCCGATCGGTCCACACGCCGTCTCCGAGCCCCGATGGGTCCACGCGTCGCCTCCTAAGCCCCGATCCGTCGACGCGTCGTCTCCTGAGCCACGATCAATTGACGCGTCTTCTCCTGAGCCCAATCGCTCCTCGCGCCGTCTCCTGAGCCCCGATCGGTCCACACGCCGTCTCCGAGCCCCGATGGGTCCACGCGTCGCCTCCTGAGCCCCGGTCGGTCCACGCGCCGTCTCCTGAGCCCCGATCGGTCCATGCGTCGTCTTCTTAGCCCCGATGCCTCCACGCGCCGTTTCCGAGCCACGATCGGTCCAGGCGCCCATTCCTGAGCCCCGAACGGTCCACGCGCCGTCGCGTAAGCCCCAATCGGTCTACGCGCCGTCTCAGAGCGCCGATCATTTCACGCGCCGTCTCCTGAGCCCCGATCATTCCACGCCCCGCCTCCGACCCCCGATCGGTCCACGCGCCGTCTCATAAGCCCCGATCGGACCACGCGCCTTCTCCTCAGCCCCGATCGGTCCACGCGCCGTTTCCGAGCCCCGATCGATCCATGCGTCGTCTTCTAAGCCCCGATGCCTCCACGCGCCGTCTCCGTGCCCCGATCGGTGCAGGCGCCGCTTACTGAGCCCCGATCGGTCCACGCGCCGTCTCCTAAGCCCCGATCGGTTCACGCGCCGTCTCCGGAGCCCCGGTAGATCCACGCGAATCTCCTAAGCCTCGACCGGTCCACGCGCCGTCCCCTGAGCCCCGATCGATCCACGCGCCGTCTCCGAGCCCCAGTCGGTCCACGCGCTGTCTCCGAGCACCGATCGGTCCACGCGCCGTCTCCGAGCGCAGATCATTTCACGCGCCGTCTCCTGAGCCCCGATCGGTCCACGCGCCGTCGCCGATCCACGATCGGTCCGTGCGCCGCTTCCAGAGCCCTATCGGTCCACGCATCGTCTCCTGATCTCCGATCGGTCCACGCGCCGTCTCCTAAGCCCCGATCGGTCCACGCGCTGTCTCCCAGCGCCGATCGGTTCACGCGCCGTCTCCTGAGCCCCGATCATTCCACGCGCCGTCTCCTGAGCCCCGCTCGGTCCATGCGTCGTCTTCCTAGCCCCGATGCCTCCACGCGCCGTCTCCGAGCCACGATCGGTCTAGGCGCCGCTTCCTGACCCCGATCGGTCCACGCGTCGTCTTCACAGCCCCGATGCCTCCACGCGCCGTCTCCGAGCCACGATCGGTCCGTGCGCCGCTTCCAGAGCCCCGATCTGTGCACGCGTCTTCTCCTGATCTCCGATCGGTTCACGCGCCGTCTCATAAGCCCCGATCGGTCCACGCGCCGTCTCCGAGCGTCGATCGGTTTACGGGCCGTCTCTGAGCCGCGATCGATAAAGCCGCCGTCATCAAGCCCCGATCCGTACACGCGTCGTCTCCGAGCCCCGATGCCTCTACGCGCCGTCTCCGAGCCACGATCGGTTCAGGCGCCGCTTTCCGAGCCCCGATCAGTCCACGTGCCGTCTCCTAAGCCCCGATCGCTCCACGGACCGTTTCCTGATCCCCGATCGGTCCACGCGCCGCCTCCTGTGTCCTGATCGGACGACGCGTCGTCTCCTGAGCCTTGATCGATCCACGCGTCGTCTCCTGAACCCCGATTGCTCCACGGGCCGTTTCCTGAGCCCCGATCGGTCCACGCGTCGTCTTCTAAGCCCAGATGCCTCCTCGCGCCGTCTCCGAGCCACGATGGGTCCAGGCGCCGCTTCCTGAGCCCCGATCGGTTCACGCGTTGTCTCCTAAGCCCCGTTCGGCCCACGCGCCGTCTCCTAAGCCCCGATCGGTCCACGCGCCGTCTCCTGAGCCCCGATCGGTCCACGCGTCGTCTCCGAGCACCGTTCGGTCCACGCGCCGATTCCTGAGCCCCGATCGGTCTATGCGTCGTCTTTTAAGCCCCGATACCTCCACGCGCCGTCTACCAGCCACGATCGGTCCAGGCGCCGCTTCCTCAGCCCCGATCGGTCCATGCGTCGTCTCCTAAGCCCCAATCGGTCCACGCGCCGTCTCCTAAGCCCCGATCGATCCACGCGCCGTCTCCGAGCCCCGATCGGTCCACGCATCGTCTCCTAAGCCCCGATCGGTTAACGCGCCGTCTCCCCGCCCCGATCGGTCCACGCGCCGTCTCCTGAGCCCCGATGCGTCCACGCGCAGTCGCCGAGCCCCGATCAGTCCACGCGCGGCCTCCTGAGCCCCGGTCGGTTCACGCGCCGTCTCCCCGCCCCGATCGGTCCACGCGCCGTCTCCTGAGCCCTGATCCGTCTACGCACGGCGTCGAGCCGCGATCGGTCCACGCGCGGCCTCCTGAGCCCCAATCGGTCCACGCGTCGTCTCCTAAGCCCCGATCGGTCCGTGCGCCGTCTCCGAGCCCCGATCGGTCCACGCACCATCTCATGCTCCCCAATCGGTCCAACTGCCGCCTCCGGAGCCCTGATCGATCCACGCGAATCTCCTGAGCTCCGGTCGGTCCTCGTACCGTCTCCGAGCCCCGATCGGTCCACATACCGTCTCCGAAGCCCCGATCGGTCCACGCGCCGTCCCCTGAGCCCCGATCGGTCCACGCGTCGTCTCCTAAGCCCCGATCGGTTCACGCGCCGTATCCGAGCCCCAATCGGTCCACGCGCCGTCTCCTAAGCTCCAATCGGTCCACGCGCCGTCCCCTGAGCCCCGATACGTCGACGCGCAGACGCCGAGCCCCGATCGGTCCACGCGCTGTCTCCTGAGCCCCGATAGGTACACGCGTCGTCTCCTACACCCCGATCGGTCCACGCGTCGTCTCCTAAGCCCCGATGCCTCCACGCGCCGTCTCCGAGCCCCGATCGGTCCACGCGCCGTCTCCTAAGCCCCGATCGGTCAACGCGCCTTCTCCTCAGCCCCGATTGGTCCACGCGCCGTCTCCGAGCGCCGATCGGTGCACGCGTCGTCTCCTGATCTCCGATCGGTCCACGCGCCGTCTCCTGAGCCCCGATTGCTCCACGCGCCGTTTTCTGAGCACCGTTCGGTCCATGCGTCGTCTTCTAAGCCCCGATGCCTCCACGCGCCGTCTCCGAGCCACGATCGGTGCAGGCGCCGCTTCCTGAGCACCGATCGGTCCACGCGCTGTCTCCTGAGCCCCGATACATCCACGCGCAGTCGCCGAGCCCCGATCGGTCCACGCGCCGTCTCCGAGCCCCGATCGGTCCACGCATCGTCTCCTAAGCCCCGATCGGTGAACGCGCCGTCTCCCCGCCCCGATCGGTCCACGCGCCGTCTCCTGAGCCCCGATCATTCCACGCGCCGTATCCGAGCCCCAATCGGTCCACGCGCCGTCTCCTGAGCCCCGATCGTTCCACGCGCCGTCTCCGAGCCCCGATCGTTCCACGCGGCGCCTGCGGAGCCCCCATCGATCCACGCGAGTCTCCTGAGCCCCAGTCAGTCCGCGCGCCGTCTCCTGAGCCCCGATTGTTCGACGCGTCGTCTCCTAAGCCCCGATCGATCCACGCGTCGTCTCCTGAGCCCCGATCGCGCCACACGCCGTTTCCTGAGCCCCGATCGGTCCACGCGCCGTCTCCGAGCCCCGATCGGTCCACGCATCGTCTCCTAAGCCCCGATCGGTTAACGCGCCGTCTCCCCGCCCCGATCGCTCCACGCGCCGTCTCCTGAGCCCCGATCATTCCACGCGCCGTCTCCGAGCCCCGATCCGTCCACGCGCCGTCTCCTAAGCCCCGTTCGGTCCAAGCGCCTTCTCCTAAAGCCCGGTCGGTCCACGCGCCGTCTCCGAGCCCCGATCGGTCCACGCATCGTCTCCTAAGCCCCGATCGGCTAACGCGTCGACTCTGAGCCGCGATCGTTCCACGCGCCGTCCCCGATCCCCGATGGATCCACGCGCCGTCTCCGAGCGCCGATCGGTTCACGCGCCGTCACCCGAGCCCCGATCGTTCCACACGCCGTCTCCGAGCCCCGATCGGTCCACGCTTCGTCTCCTGATCCCGGATCGTTCCACGCGTCGTCTCCTGATCCCCGATCCGTAATCGCGTCGTCTCCGAGCCTCGATCGGTCCACACGCCGTGTCCGATCCCCGATCGGTCCGCGTACCACATTCTGAGCCGCGGTCCGTCCACGCGCCGTCTCCGAGCACCGATCGGTCCACGCGCCGTCTCAGAGCGCCGATCATTTCACGCCCCGTCTCCTGAGCTCCGATCGTTCAACGCGCCGTCTCCGAGCCCCGATCGGTCCACGCGCCGTCTCCTGAGCCCCAATCGGTCCACACGCTGTCTCGTGAGCCCCGATAGGTACACGCGTCGTGTCCTACGCCCCGATCGGTCCACGCGTCGTCTCCTAAGCCCCGATCGGTCCACACGCCGTCTCCGAGCCCCGATCGGTCCGCGCACCGTCTCCTGATCCCCATCGCTTCACGCGGCGTCTCCGGAGCCCCGATCGATCTACGCGAGTCTCCTGAGCCCCGGTCGGTCCGCGCGCCGTCATCTGAGCCCCGATCGGTCGCCGCGTCGTCTCCGAGACTCGATCGGTCGACGCGCCGTCGCCGAGCCCCGATCGGTCCACGCGCGTCCTCCTGAGCCCCGGTCGGTCCACGCGCCGTCTCCGAGCCCCCATCGGTCCACGCGTTGTCTCCTAAGCCCCGATCGGCCCACGCGCCGTCTCCGTGCCCCGCTCGGTTCACGCATCGTCTCCTAAGCCCCGATCGGTAAACGCGCCGTCACCAAGCCCCGATCCGTACACGCGTCGTCTCCGAGCCCCGATGGGTCCACGGGCCGTCGCCGAGCCTCGATCGGTCCACGCGCAGCCTCCTAAGCCCCGGTCGGTTCACGCGCTATCTCCGAGCCGCGATCGGTCCACGCGCCGTCTCCTGAGCCCCGATCGGCTAACGCGTCGACTCTGAGCCGCGATCGTTCCACGCGCCGTCCCCGATCCCCGATCGATCCACGCGCCGTCTCCGAGCGCCGATCGGTTCACGCGCCGTCACCCGAGCCCCGATCGTTCCACACGCCGTCTCCGAGCCCCGATCGGTCCACGCTTCGTCTCCTGATCCCGGATCGTTCCACGCGTCGTCTCCTGATCCCCGATCCGCAATCGCGTCGTCTCCGAGCCTCGATCGGTCCACACGCCGTGTCCGATCCCCGATCGGTCCGCGTACCGCATTCTGAGCCGCGGTCCGTCCACGCGCCGTCTCCGAGCACCGATCGGTCCACGCGCCGTCTCAGAGCGCCGATCATTTCACGCCCCGTCTCCTGAGCTCCGATCGTTCAACGCGCCGTCTCCGAGCCCCGATCGGTCCACGCGCCGTCTCCTGAGCCCCAATCGGTCCACACGCTGTCTCGTGAGCCCCGATAGGTACACGCGTCGTGTCCTACGCCCCGATCGGTCCACGCGTCGTCTCCTAAGCCCCGATCGGTCCACGCGCCGTCTCCGAGCCCCGATCGGTCCGCGCACCGTCTCCTGATCCCCATCGCTTCACGCGGCGTCTCCGGAGCCCCGATCCGTCCACGCGCCGTCTCCCAAGCCCCGTTCGGTCCAAGCGCCTTCTCCTAAAGCCCGGTCGGTCCACGCGCCGTCTCCTGAGCCCCGATCATTCCACGCGCCGTCTCCGAGCCCCGATCCGTCCACGCGCCGTCTCCTAAGCCCCGTTCGGTCCAAGCGCCTTCTCCTAAAGCCCGGTCGGTCCAAGCGCCGTCTCCGAGCCCCGATCGGTCCACGCGTCGTCTCCTGAGCCCCAATCGGTCCACACGCTGTCTCGTGAGCCCCGATAGGTACACGCGTCGTCTCCTACGCCCCGATCGGTCCACGCGTCGTCTCCTAAGCCCCGATCGGTCCACGCGCCGTCTCCGAGCCCCGATCGGTCCACGCGCCGTCTCCGAGCCCCGATCGGTCCACGCGCCGTCTCCTGAGCCCGGATCGTTCCACGCGTCGTCCCCGAATCCCCGATCCGTACATGCGTCGTCTCCGAGCCACGATCGGTCCGTGCGCCGCTTCCAGAGCCCCGATCGGTCCACGCGTCATCTCCCGATCTCCGGTCGGTCGACGCGCCGTCTCCTAAGCCCCGATCGGTCCACGCGCCGTCTCCTAAGCCCCGATCGGTCCAAGCGCCTTCTCATAAGCCCCGATCGGTCCACGCGCCGTCCCCGAGCGCCGATCGGTTCACGCCCCGTCACCTGAGCCCCGATCATTCGAAGCGCCGTCTCCGAGCCCCGATCGGTCCACGCGCCGTCTCCTGAGCCCGGATCGTTCCACGCGTCGTCCCCGAATCCCCGATCCGTACACGCGTCGTCTCCGAGCCTCGATCGGTCCACGCGCCGTCGCCGAACCCCAATTGGTCCACGCGAAACCGCCTGAGCCCCAGTCGGTCCACGCGCTGTCTCCGAGCCCCGATGGGTCCACGCGTCGTCTCCGAGCCCCGATCGGTCTACGCGCCGTCGCCGAGTCATGATCTGTCCACGCGCGGCCTCCTGAGACCCGATCGGTCCACGCGGCGCCTCCGGAGCCCCGATCGATCCACACGAGTCTCCGGAGCCCCGGTCGCTCCACGCGCCGTCTCCGAGCGCCGATTGGTGCACGCGCCGTCTCCTAAGCCCTGATCCGTCCACGGGCCGTGTCCGAGCTCCGATCGGTTCACGCGCCGTCTCCAAACCTCGATCCGTACACGCGTCGTCTCCGAGCCCTGATCGGTCCACGCGCCCTCTCCGAGCGCCGATCATTTCACGCGCCATCTCCTGCGCCCCGATCGGTCCACACCCCTTCTCCTGAGCCCCGATCGATTCACGTGCCGTCTCCTAAGCCCCGATCGGTTCACCCGTCGTCTCTTAAGTCCCAATCGGTCCACGCGCCCTCTCCGAGCGCCGATCATTTCACGCTCCGTCTCCTGAGCCCCAGTCGGTCCGCGCGCCGTCACCTGAGCCCCCATCGGTCGACGCGTCGTCTTCTGAGCCCCGATCGAACCACGCGTCGTCTCCTGAGCCCCGATCGGTCCACGCGCCGTCTCCTGAGCCCCGAGCGGTCCACGCGTCGTCTTCTAAGCCCCGATCGGTCCACGCGTCGTCTCCTAAGCCCCGATCGGTCCACGCGACGTCTCCGAGCCCCGATCGATCCACGCGTCGTCTCCTGAGCCCAAATCGGTTCACACGCTGTCTCGTGAGCCCCGATAGGTACACGCGTCGTCTCCTACTCCCCGATCGGTCCACGCGTAGTTTCCTAAGCCCCGCTCGCTTAACGCGTCGTTTCCGAGCCCCGATCGGTCCACGCGTCGTCTCCTGAGCCCCAATTAGTCCATGCGCCGTCTCCTAAGCCCCGATCCGTCCACTGGCCGTGTCCGAGCTCCGATCGGTCCTCGTGTCGTCTCCGAGCCCTGATCGGTCCACGCGCCATCGCCGAACCCCGATCGGTCCACGCGCCATCGCCGAGCCCCGATCGGTCCACACCCCTTCTCCTGAGCCCCGATCTGTCGACGCGTCGTCTCCTAAGCCCCGGCCGGTGCACGCGCCGTCTCCTGTGCCCCGATCGATTCACGTGCCGTCTTCTAAGCCCCGATCGGTCCACCCGTCGTCTCTTAAGCCCCAATCGGTCCACGCGCCCTCTCCGAGCGCCGATTATTTCACGCGCCGTCTCCTGGGGCCCGCTCGGTCCGCGCGCCGTCACCTGAGCCCCGATCGCTCGACGCGTCGTCTTCTGAGCCCCGATCGACCCACGCGTCGTCTCCGAGCCCCGATCGATCCACGCGCCGTCTCCTGAGCCCAAATCGGTCCACACTCTGTCTCGTGAGCCCCGATAGGTACACGCGACGTCTCCTACGCCCCGATCGGTCCACGCGTCGTCTCCTAAGCCCTGCTCGGTTAACGCGTCGATTCCGAGCCCCGATCGGTCCACGCGTCGTCTTCTGAGACCCAATTAGTCCACGCGCCGTCTCCTAAGCCCTGATCCGTCCACGGGCCGTGTCCGAGGTCCGATCGGTTCACGCGCCGTCTCCAAACCTCGATCCGTACACGCGTCGTCTCCGAGCCCTGATCGGTCCACGCGACATCGCCGAGCGCCGATCGGTCCACGCGCCATCGCCGAGCCCCGATCGGTCCACGTGTCGTCTCCTGAGCCCCGATCGGTCCAAACCCCTTCTCCTGAGCCCCGATCGGTGGACGCGTCGTCTCCTAAGCCCCGACCGGTGCACGCGCCGTCTCCTGTGCCCCGGTCGATTCACGTGCCGTCTCCTAAGCCCCGATCGGTTCACCCGTCGTCTCTTAAGTCCCAATCGGTCCCCGCGCCCTCTCTGAGCGCCGATCAGTTCACGCGCCGTCTCCTGAGCCCCGATCGTTCCACGCGCCGTCTCCGAGCTCCGATAGGTCGACGCGTCGTCGCCTACACCCCAATCCGTCCAGGCGTCGTCTCCTAAGCCCCGATCGGTCCACCCGTCGTCTCTTAAGCCCCAATCGGTCCACGCGCCCTCTCCGAGCGCCGATCATTTCACGCGCCGTCTCCTGAGCCCCGGTCGGTCCGCGCGCCGTCACCTGAGCCCCGATCGGTCCGCGCGCCGTCACCTGAGCCCCGATCGGTCCACGCGCCGTCTCCGAGCCCCGAACGGTTCACGCACCGTCTCCTGATCCCAATCGGTCCACGCGGCGCATCCGGAGCCCCGATCGATCCACGCGAGTCTCCTGAGCCCCAGTCGGTCCGCGCGCCGTCTCCTGAGCCCCGATTGGTCGACGCGTCGTCTCCTGAGCCCTGATCGATCCACGCGTCGTCTCCTGAGCCCCGATCGCGCCACACGCCGCTTCCTGAGCCCCAATCGGTCCACGCGCCGTCTCCTAAGCCCCAATCGGTCCACGCGTCGTCTCCTACGCCCCGATCTGCCCACGCGCCGTCTCGTGAGGCCCAATCGGACCACGCGCTGTCTCCTGAGCCCCGATAGGTACACGCGTCGTCTCCTATGCCCCGATCGGTCCACACGTCGTCTCCTTAGCCCCGATCGGTCCACGCGCAGTCGCCGAGCCCCGATCGGTTCACGCGCGGTCTCCTGAGCCCCTGTCGGTCCACGCGCCGTCGCCGAACCCCAATTGGTCCACGCGCAACCTCCTGAGCCCCAGTCGGTCCACGCGCCGTCTCCGAGCCCCGATCCGTCGACGTGTCGCCTCCTGAGCCCCGATCGTTCCACGCGTCGTCTCCTATGCCCCGATCGGTCCACACGTCGTCTCCTTAGCCCCGATCGGTCCACGCGCAGTCGCCGAGCCCCGATCGGTTCACGCGCGGTCTCCTGAGCCCCTGTCGGTCCACGCGCCGTCGCCGAACCCCAATTGGTCCACGCGCAACCTCCTGAGCCCCAGTCGGTCCACGCGCCGTCTCCGAGCCCCGATCCGTCGACGTGTCGCCTCCTGAGCCCCGATCGTTCCACGCGCCGCCTCCTAAGCCCCGATCGGTCCAGGCATCGTCTCCTAAGCCCCGACCGGTCCACGCGCCGTCTCCTGAGCCCCGATCGCTCCACGCGCCGCCTCCTAAGCCCCGATCTGTCCAGGCGTCGTCTCCGAGCTCCGATCGGTCCACGCGCCGTTTCCTGAGCCCCGATCGGTCCATGCGTCGTCTTCTAAGCCCCGATGCCTCCACGCTCCGTCTCCGAGCCACGATCGGTCCTAGCGCCGCTTCGACAGCCCCAATCGGTCTTCGCGCCGTCTCCTAAGGCCCGATCGCTCCACGCACCGTCTCCTCATCCCCGATCGGTTCACGCGCCGTCTCCTTAGCCCCGATCGGTCCACGCGCAGTCGCCGAGCCTCGATCGGTTCACGCACCGTCTCCTGAGCCCCGATCCGTCGACGTGTCGCCTGCTGAGCCCCGATCGTTCCACGCGCCGCCTCCTAAGCCTCGATCGGTCGAGGCATCGTCTCCTAAGCCCCGACCGGTCCACGCGCCGTCTCCTGAGCCCCGATCGCTCCACGCGCCGTCTCCTGACCCCCGATCGGTCCACGCGTCGTCTCCGAGCCACGATCGGTGAAGGCGCCGCTTCCTGAGCCCCGATCGATCCACACGTCGTCTTCTTAGCCCAGATGCCTCCTCGCGCCGTCTCCGAACCACGATCGGTCCAGGCGCCGCTTCCTGAGCGCCAATCCGTCCACGGATTTTCTCCTAAGCCCCGATAGGTACATGCGTCGTCTCCTAAGCCCCGATCGGTCCACGCGTCGTCCCCGAATCCCCGATCCGTACACGCGTGGTCTCCGAGCCTCGATCGGTCAACGCGCCGTCGCCGAGCCCCGATCGGTCCAGGCGTGGCCTCCTGAGCCCCGGGTGGTCCACGCGCCGTCTCCGAGCCCCGATCGGTCCACGCGTCATCTCCTAAGCCCCGATCGGTCTACGCGCCGTCTCCTTAGCCCCGATCGGTCCACGCGCAGTCGCCGAGCCTCGATCGGTTCACGCACCGTCTCCTGAGCCCCGATCCGTCGACGTGTCGCCTGCTGAGCCCCGATCGTTCCACGCGCCGCCTCCTAAGCCTCGATCGGTCCAGGCATCGTCTCCTAAGCCCCGACCGGTCCACGCGCCGTCTCCTGAGCCCCGATCGCTCCACGCGCCGTCTCCTGAGCCCCGATCCGTACACGCGTGGTCTCCGAGCCTCGATCGGTCAACGCGCCGTCGCCGAGCCCCGATCGGTCCACACGGCGCCTCCGGAGCCCCGATCGTTCCACGCGCCGTCTCCGAGCCCCGAGCGGTCCACGCGCCGTCTCCTGAGCCCCAATCGCTCCACACGTCGTCTTCTAAGCCCCGATCGGTCCAAGCGCCGTCTCCGAGCGACGATCGGTTCACGCGCCGTCTCCTGAGCCCCGATCGTTCCACCGGTCATCTAGGAGCCCCGATCAGTCAACGCGCGGCCTCCTGAGCCCCGGTCGGTTCACGCGCCGAATCCGACCCCTATCGGTCGAAGTATCGTCTCCTAAGCCCCGATCTTTTAACATGCCGTCTCCGAGCCCCGATCGGTCCACCGCCGTCTCCTGAGCCCCGATCCGTCCACGCGCTGGTGCCGAGCCGTTATCGGTCCACGCGCGGCCTCCTGAGCCCCAATCGGTCCACGCGCCGTTTCCTGAGCCTCGATCGGTCCACGCGTCGCTTCCTAAGCCCCATAGGTTCACGCGTCGTTTCCTAACCCCGGACGGTCCACGCGTCGTCTCCTAAGTCCCGATCGGTTCACGCAACGTCGCCGAACCCCGATCGGTCCACGGCCCATCTCCTGCTCCCCAATCGGTCCACGCGCCGTCTCCGGAGCCCCGATCGATCCACACGAATCTCCTGAGCTCCGGTCGGTCCACGCGCCGTCTCCTGAGCCCCGGTCGGTCCTCGCGCCGTCTCCGAGCCCCGATCGGTCCACGTACCGTCTCCGAAGCCCCGATCGGTCCACACGCCGTATCCTGAGCCCCGATCGGTTCACACGCCGTTTCCTGAGCCCCGATCGGTCCACGCGTCGTCTTCTAAGCCCAGATGCCCCAAGGCGCCGTCCCCGATCCACCATCGGTCCAGGCGCCACTTCCTGAGCACCGATCGGTCCACGCGTCGTGTCCTAAGCCCCGATCGGTCTACGCGCCGTGTCCTGAGGCCCGATCGGTCGACGCGTCCTCTGCTAAACCCCGATCGGTCCACGCGTCGTCTCCTGAGTCCCGATCGGTCCACGCGTCGTCTCCTAAGCCCCGACCGGTCCACGCGCCGGCTCCGAGCCCCGATCGGTCCAGGCACCGTCTCCTGGTCCCCATCGGTCCACACGGCGCCTCCGGAGCCCCGATCGATCCACGCGAGTCACCTGAGCCCCGGTCAGTCCGCGCCCCGTCTCCTGAGCCCCGATCGGTCCACGCGTCATCTCCTAAGCCCCGATCGGTCTACGCGCCGTCTCCGAGCCCCGATCGGTCCACGCACCGTCTCCTGCTCCCCATCGGTCCACACGGCGCCTCCGGAGCCCCTATCGTTCCACGCGCCGTCTCCGAGCCCCGAGCGGTCGACGCGCCGTCGCGTGAGCCCCAATCGGTCCACGCGCTGTCTCCTAAGCCCCGATCGGTCCAAGCGCCGTCTCCGAGCGCCGATCGGTTCACGCGCCGTCTCCTGAGCTCCGATCGTTCCACCCGTCATATCCGATCCCCATCAGTCGATGCGCGGCCTCCTGAGCCCCGGTCGGTTCACGCGCCGTATCCGAGCCCCGATCGGTCCACGTATCGTCTCCTAAGCCCCTAGCTGTTGACATGCCGTCTCCGAGCCCCGATCTGTCCACCGCCGTGTCCTGAGCCCCGATCCGTCCACGCGCTGGTGCCGAGCCGTGATCGGTCCACGCCCGGCCTCCTGAGCCCCAATCGGTCCACGCGCCGTTTCCTGAGCCCCGATCGGTCCACGCGCCGTCTCCGAGCGCCGATCGGTTCACGCGCCTTCTCCTGAGCCCCGATCCGCCCACGCGTCGTCTCCTAAGCCCCGATACGTCCACACGCCGTCTCCGAGCCCCGATGGGTCCACGCGTCGCCTCCTGAGCCCCGGTCGGTCCACGCGCCGTCTCCTGAGCCCCGATGCGTCGACGCGTCCTCTCCTGAGCCCCGATCAATTGACGCGTCTTCTCCTGAGCCCCGATCGGTCCACGCGCCGTCACCTGAGCCCCAATCGGTCCACACGCTGTCTCGTGAGCCCCGATAGGTACACGCGTCGTGTCCTAATCCCCGATCGGTCCACGCGCCGTCTCCGAGACCCCATCGGTCCACGCGTTGTCTCCTAAGCCCCGATCAGTCCACGCGCCATCTCCGAGCCCCGATCGGTTCACGCATCGTCTCCTAAGCCCCGATCGGTCCACGCGCCGTCTCCGAGCGCCGATCGGTTGACGCGCCGTCTCCTGAGCCCCGATCGGTCCACGCGCCGTCCCCGATCCCCGATCGATCCACGCGCCGTCTCCGAGTGCCGATCGTTCCACACGGCGTCTCCGAGCCCCGATCGGTCCACGCTTCGTCTCCTGAGCCCGGATCGTTCCACGCGTCGTCTCCTGATTCCCGATCCTTAAACGCGTCGTCTCCGAGCCTCGATCGGTCCACGCGCCGTGTCCGATCCCCGGTCGGTCCGCGTACCGCATTCTGAGCCGCGGTCCGTCAACGCGCCGTCTCCGAGCACCGATCGGTCGACGCGCCGTCTCAGAGCGCCGATCATTTCACGCCCCGTCACCTGAGCCCCGATCGGTCCACGCGTCGGCTCCTAAGCCTCTATCGGTCCACGCGCGGCCTGCTTAGCCCCGGTCGGTCCACGCGCCGTCTCCGAGCGCCGATCGGTTCACGCGCCGTCTCCTGTGCTCCGATCGTTCCACGCGCCGTCTCCGAGCCCCGTTCGGTCCACGCGCCGTCTCCTCAGCCCCGATCGGTCCACGCGTCGGCTCCTAAGCCTCGATAGGTCCACGCGCGGCCTCCTTAGCCCCGGTCGGTCCACGCGCCGTCTCCGAGCCCCGATCGGTCCACGCGTCGTCTCCTAAGCCCCGATCGGTCCGTGCGCCGTCTCCGAGCCCCGATCGGTCCACGCACCATCGCATGCTCCCCAATCGGTCCATGCGGCGCCTCCGGAGCCCTGATCTATCCACGCGAATCTCCTGAGCTCCGGTCGGTCCTCGTACCGTCTCCGAGCCCCGATCGGTCCACGTACCGTCTCCGAAGCCCCGATCGGTCCACGCGCCGTCACCTGAGCCCCGATCGGTCCACGCGTCGTCTCCTAAGCCCCGATCGGTTCACGCGCCGTATCCGAGCCCCAATCGGTCCACGCGCCGTCTCATAAGCTCGAATCGGTCCACGCGCCGTCTCCTGAGCCCCGATACGTCGACGCGCAGTCCCCGAGCCCCGATCGGTCCACGCGCTGTCTCCTGAGCCCCGATAGGTACACGCGTCGTCTCCTACACCCCGATCGGTCCACGCGCGGCCTCCTGAGCCCCAATCGGTCCACGCGTCGTCTCCTAAGCCCCGATCGGTCCGTGCGCCGTCTCCGAGCCCCGATCGGTCCACGCACCATCGCATGCTCCCCAATCGGTCCATGCGCCGCCTCCTAAGCCCCGATCCGTCGCCGCGTCGTCTCCTGAGCCCCGATCAATTGACGCGTCTTCTCCTGAGCCTCGATTGCTCCTCGCGCCGTCTCCTGAGCCCCGCTCGGTCCATGCGTCGTGTTCTTAGCCCCGATGCCTCCACGCGCCGTCTCCGAGCCACGATAGGTCCAGGCGCCGCTTCCTGAGCCCCGATCGATCCACGCGCCGTCTCGTAAGCCACAATCGGTCCACGCGCCGTCTCAGAGCGCCGATCATTTCACGCGCCGTCTCCTGAGCCCCGATCGTTCCACGCGCCATCTCCGAGCCCCGATCGGTCCACGCGGCGTCTCCTGAGCCCCGATCGGCCGACGCGTCGTCTCCTAAGCGCCGATCCGTTGACGCGTCGTCTCCTGAGCCCCGATCGATCCACGCGTCTTCTCCTGAACCCCGACCGCTCCACCCGTCGTCTCCGAGCTCCGATCGGTCCAGGTGCCGTTTCCGAGCCCCGATTGGTCCATGCGTCGTCTTCGAAGCCCCGATGCCTCCACGCGCCTTCTCCGAGCCACGATCGGTGCAGGCGCCGCTTCCTGAGTCCCGATCGGTCCACGCGCGGCCTCCTGAGCCCCGATCGGTCCACGCGCCGTCGCCGAGCCGCGATCGGTTCTCGCGCGGCCTCCTGAGCCCCGGTCGGTTCACGCGCCGTATCCGAGCCCCAATCGGGCCACGCGCCGTCTCCTGAGTCCCGATCAGTCCACGCGTCGTCTCCTAAGCCCCAATCCGTCCACGCCCGCCTCCGGAGCCCCGATCGATCCACGCGAATCTCCTGAGCTCCGGTCGGTCGACGCGCCGTCTCCTCAGCCCCGATCGGTCCACGCGTCGTCTCCTAAGCCCCGATTAGTCGACGCGTCGTCTCCTGAGCCCCGATCAATTGACGCGTCTTCTCCTGATCCCCGATCGCTTCTCGTGCCGCCTCCTGAGCCCCGATCGGTCCAGGCGTCGTCTCCGGAGCCCCGATCAATTGACATGTCTTCTCCTGAGCCCCGATCGCTCCTCGCGCCGTCTCCTGAACCCCGCTCGGTCCATGCGTCGTCTTCTTAGCCCGGATGCCTCCACGCGCCGTCTCCGAGCGCCGGTCGGTTCACGCGCCGTCTCCTGAGCCCCGATCGTTCCCCGCACCATCTCCGAGCCCCGATCGATCCACGCGCCGTCTCCTAAGCCCCGATTGGTCCACGCGCCTTCTCCTAAGCCCCGATCGGTCCGCGTGCCGTCTCCGAGCCTCGACCGGTCCACGCGCCGTCTCCTGAGCCCCGATCGTTCCACGCGCCGTCTCCTAAGCCGCGATCCGTCCACGCGTCGTCTCCGAGCCCCGATCGGTCCACGCGTCGTCTCCGAGCTCTGATCGGTCCACACGCCGTTTCCTGAGCCCCGATCGGTCCATGCGTCGTCTTCTTAGCCCCGATGCCTCCACGCGTCGTCTCCGAGCCACGATCGATCCAGGCGCCGCTTCCTGAGCCCCGATCGGTCCACGCGCCGTATCCTCAGCCTCGATCGGTCCACGCGCCGTCTCTGAGCGCTGATAACTTCACGCGCCGTCTCCTGAGCCCCGATCGGTCCACCCATCGTCTCTTAAGCCCCAATCGGTCCACGCGCCGTCTCCGAGCGCCGATCGGTTCACGCGCCGTCTCCTGAGCCCCGATCGTTCCACGCGCCGTCTCCGAGCTCCGATCGGCCCACGCGCCGTCTCCTAAGCCCCGATCGGTCGAAGCGCCTTCTCGTAAGCCCCGATCGGTCCACGGGCCGTCTCCGAGCGCGGATCGGTCCACGCGCCGTCTCCGAACCCCGATCGGTCCACGCATCGTCTCCTAAGCCCCGATCGGTTAACGCGCCGACTCGGAGCCCCGATCGTTCCACGCGCCGTCTCCGAGCCCCGATCGTTCCACGCGCCTTCTCCTAAGCCACGATCGGTCAGCGCCGTCTCCGAGCGCCGATCGGTGCACGCGTCGTCGCACGTGCCGCGATCGGTCCACGCGCGGCCTCCTGCGCCCCGGTTGGTTCACGCGCCGTATCCGAGCCCCAATCGGTCCACGCACCGTCTCCTGAGCCCCGATCGGTCCACGCGCCGTCGCCGAGCCCCGATCGGTCCAGGCGTATCCTCCTGAGCCCCGATCGGTCCACGCGCCTTCTCCGTGCGTCGATCGGTTCACGCGCCGTCTCCTGAGCCCCATCGCTCCACGCCCCGTCTCCGAGCCCCGATCGGTCCACGCGCCGTCTCCTGAGCCCGGATCGGTCCACGCGCCGTCGCCGAACCCCAATTGGTCCTCGCGCAACCGTCTGAGCCCCGGTTGGTCCACGCGCTGTTTCCGAGCCCCGATCGGTCCACGAGTCGTATCCGAACCCCGATCGGTCCACGCGCCGTCGCCGAGCCATGATCGGTCCACGCGCGGCCTCCTGAGCCCCGGTTGCTTCACGCGCCGTATCCGAGCCCCCATCGGTCCACGCGTCGTCTCCGAGCGCCGGTCGGTTCACGCGCCGTCTCCTGAGCCCCGATCGTTCCCCGCACCATCTCCGAGCCCCGATCGATCCACGCGCCGTCTCCTAAGCCCCGATTGGTCCACGCGCCTTCTCCTAAGCCCCGATCGGTCCACGTGCCGTCTCCGAGCCTCGACCGGTCCACGCGCCGTCTCCTGAGCCCCGATCGTTCCACGCGCCGTCTCCTAAGCCGCGATCCGTCCACGCGTCGTCTCCGAGCCCCGATCGGTCCACGCGCCGTCGCCGAGCCTCGATCGGTCCACGCGCGGCCTCCTGAGCCCCGATCGGTTCACGCGCCGGCTCCGAGCCCGATCGGTCCACGCATCGTCTCCTAAGCCCCGATCGGTTAACGTGCCGTCTCCGAGCCCCGATCGGTCCACGTGCCGTCTCCTGAGCCCCGGTCGGTTCACGCGCCGTCTCCGAGCCCGATCGGTCCACGCATCGTCTCCTAAGCCCCGATCGGTCCACGCGCCGTCTCCTGGGCCCCGATCGGTCTACGCGTCGTCTCCTAAGCCCCGATTGGTGGACCTGCCGTCTCCCAGCCACGATCGGTCCACGCGCGGCCTCCTGAGTCCCGGTTGCTTCACGCGCCGTATCCGAGCCCCCATCGGTCCACGCGTCGTCTCCGAGCCCCGATCGGTCCACGCGCCGTCTCCTGAGCCCCGGTCGGTTCACGCGCCGTCTCCGAGCCCGATCGGTCCACGCATCGTCTCCTAAGCCCCTATCGGTTAACGCGCCGTCTCCGAGCCCAGATCGGTCCACGCGCAACCGCCTGAGCCCCAGTTTATCCACGCGCCGTTTCCTGAGCCCCGATCGGTCCACGCGCCGTCTCCTGGGCCCCGATCGGTCTACGCGTCGTCTCCTTAGCCCCGATTGGTGGACCTGCCGTCTCCCAGCCACGATCGGTCCACGCGCCGTCTACAAAGCCCCGATCGGTCCACCCGCCGTCTTCGAGCCCCGATCGGTCCACGCATCGTCTCCTAGGCCCCAATCGGTTAACGCGCCGTCTCCTGAGCCCCGATCGTTCTACGCGCCGTCTCCGAGCCCCGATCCGTCCACGCGCAGTCGCCGAGCCCCGATCGGTCCAGGCATCGTCTCCTAAGCCCCGGACGGTCCACCCGCCGCTTCCGAGCCCCGATCGCTCCACGCGCCGTCTCCTGAGCCCCGATCGGTCCACGCATCGTCTCCTAAGCCCCGATCCGTCGCCGCGTCGTGTCCTGAGCCCCGATCAATTGACGCGTCATCTCCTGAGCCCCGATCGCTCCTCGCGCCGTCTCCTGAACCCCGATCATTCCACGCGCCTTCTCCTAAGCCACGATCGGTTCACGCGCCGTCTCCGAGCCCCAGTCGGTCCACGCGCTGTCTCCGAGCACCGATCGGTCTACGCGTCGTCTCCGAGCCCCGATCGGTCCACGCGCCGTCTCCTAAGCCCCGTTCGGTCCAAGCGCCTTCTCCTAAACCCCGATCCGTCCACGGGCCGTGTCCGAGCTCCGGTCGGTCCACGCGCCGTCTCCAAGCCTCGATCCGTACACGCGTCGTCTCCGAGCCCCGATCGATCCACGCGCCATCGCCGAGCCCCGATCGGTCCACCCATCGTCTCTTAAGCCCCAATCGGTCCACGCGCCGTCTCCGAGCGCCGATCGGTTCACGCGCCGTCTCCTGAGCCCCGATCGTTCCACGCGCCGTCTCCGAGCTCCGATCGGCCCACGCGCCGTCTCCTAAGCCCCGATCGGTCGAAGCGCCTTCTCGTAAGCCCCGATCGGTCCACGCGCCGTCTCCTGAGCGCCGATACGTCCACGCGCAGTCGCCGAGCCCTGATCGGTCCACGCGCTGTCTCCTGAGCCCCGATAGGTACACGCGTCGTCGCCTACACCCCGATCGGTCCACGCGTCGTCTCCTAAGCCCCGATCGGTCCACGCGCCGTCTCCGAGCCCCGATCGGTCCACGCACTGTCTCCTGATCCCCATGGGTCAACGCGGCGCCTCCGGAGCCCCGATCGATCCACGCGAGGCTCCTGAGCCCCGATCGGACCACGCGTCGTCTCCGAGCCCCGATCGGTCCACGCGCCGTCGCCGAACCCCAATTGGTCCACGCGCAACCGCCTGAGCCCCAGTCGGTCCACGCACTGTCTCCGAGCCCCGATCGGTCCACGCGTCGTCTCCGAGCCCCGATCGGTCCACGCGTCGTCTCCTAAGCCTCGATCGGTCCACGCACCGTCTCCTGAGCCCCGATCGATCCACGCGCCGTCTCCTGAGCCCCAATCGCTCCACGCGCCGTTTTCTGAGCACCGTTCGGTCCACGCGCCGTCTCCGAGCCACGATCGGTCCACGCGTCGTATCCGAAACCCGATCGGTCCACGCGCCGTCGCCGAGCCATGATCGGTCCACGCGCGGCCTCCTGAGCCGCGCTTGGTTCACGCGCCGTATCCGAGCCCCCATCGGTCCACGCGTCGTCTCCGAGCCCCGATCGGTCCACGCGCCGTCGCCGAGCCATGATCGGCCCACGCGAGGCTCCTGAGCCCCGGTCGGTCCGCGAGCCGTCTCCTGAGCCCCGATCGGTCGACGCGCTGTTTCCGAACCCCGATCGCTCCATGCGTCGTCTTCTAAGCCCCGATGCCTCCACGCGCCGTCTCCGAGCCACGATCGGTGCAGGCGCCGATTCGTGAACCCCGATCGATCCACGCGTCGTCTCCTGAGCCCCGATCGCGCCACACGCCGTTTCCTGAGCCCCGATCGGTCCACGCGCCGTCTCCGAGCCCCGATCGGTCCACGCATCGTCTCCTAAGCCCCGATCGGTTAACGCGCCGTCTCCCCGCCCCGATCGCTCCACGCGCCGTCTCCTGAGCCCCGATCATTCCACGCGCCGTCTCCGAGCCCCGATCCGTCCACGCGCCGTCTCCTAAGCCCCGTTCGGTCCAAGCGCCTTCTCCTAAAGCCCGGTCGGTCCACGCGCCGTCTCCGAGCCCCGATCGGTCCACGCATCGTCTCCTAAGCCCCGATCGGCTAACGCGTCGACTCTGAGCCGCGATCGTTCCACGCGCCGTCCCCGATCCCCGATGGATCCACGCGCCGTCTCCGAGCGCCGATCGGTTCACGCGCCGTCACCCGAGCCCCGATCGTTCCACACGCCGTCTCCGAGCCCCGATCGGTCCACGCTTCGTCTCCTGATCCCGGATCGTTCCACGCGTCGTCTCCTGATCCCCGATCCGTAATCGCGTCGTCTCCGAGCCTCGATCGGTCCACACGCCGTGTCCGATCCCCGATCGGTCCGCGTACCACATTCTGAGCCGCGGTCCGTCCACGCGCCGTCTCCGAGCACCGATCGGTCCACGCGCCGTCTCAGAGCGCCGATCATTTCACGCCCCGTCTCCTGAGCTCCGATCGTTCAACGCGCCGTCTCCGAGCCCCGATCGGTCCACGCGCCGTCTCCTGAGCCCCAATCGGTCCACACGCTGTCTCGTGAGCCCCGATAGGTACACGCGTCGTGTCCTACGCCCCGATCGGTCCACGCGTCGTCTCCTAAGCCCCGATCGGTCCACACGCCGTCTCCGAGCCCCGATCGGTCCGCGCACCGTCTCCTGATCCCCATCGCTTCACGCGGCGTCTCCGGAGCCCCGATCGATCTACGCGAGTCTCCTGAGCCCCGGTCGGTCCGCGCGCCGTCATCTGAGCCCCGATCGGTCGCCGCGTCGTCTCCGAGACTCGATCGGTCGACGCGCCGTCGCCGAGCCCCGATCGGTCCACGCGCGTCCTCCTGAGCCCCGGTCGGTCCACGCGCCGTCTCCGAGCCCCCATCGGTCCACGCGTTGTCTCCTAAGCCCCGATCGGCCCACGCGCCGTCTCCGTGCCCCGCTCGGTTCACGCATCGTCTCCTAAGCCCCGATCGGTAAACGCGCCGTCACCAAGCCCCGATCCGTACACGCGTCGTCTCCGAGCCCCGATGGGTCCACGGGCCGTCGCCGAGCCTCGATCGGTCCACGCGCAGCCTCCTAAGCCCCGGTCGGTTCACGCGCTATCTCCGAGCCGCGATCGGTCCACGCGCCGTCTCCTGAGCCCCGATCGGCTAACGCGTCGACTCTGAGCCGCGATCGTTCCACGCGCCGTCCCCGATCCCCGATCGATCCACGCGCCGTCTCCGAGCGCCGATCGGTTCACGCGCCGTCACCCGAGCCCCGATCGTTCCACACGCCGTCTCCGAGCCCCGATCGGTCCACGCTTCGTCTCCTGATCCCGGATCGTTCCACGCGTCGTCTCCTGATCCCCGATCCGCAATCGCGTCGTCTCCGAGCCTCGATCGGTCCACACGCCGTGTCCGATCCCCGATCGGTCCGCGTACCGCATTCTGAGCCGCGGTCCGTCCACGCGCCGTCTCCGAGCACCGATCGGTCCACGCGCCGTCTCAGAGCGCCGATCATTTCACGCCCCGTCTCCTGAGCTCCGATCGTTCAACGCGCCGTCTCCGAGCCCCGATCGGTCCACGCGCCGTCTCCTGAGCCCCAATCGGTCCACACGCTGTCTCGTGAGCCCCGATAGGTACACGCGTCGTGTCCTACGCCCCGATCGGTCCACGCGTCGTCTCCTAAGCCCCGATCGGTCCACGCGCCGTCTCCGAGCCCCGATCGGTCCGCGCACCGTCTCCTGATCCCCATCGCTTCACGCGGCGTCTCCGGAGCCCCGATCCGTCCACGCGCCGTCTCCCAAGCCCCGTTCGGTCCAAGCGCCTTCTCCTAAAGCCCGGTCGGTCCACGCGCCGTCTCCTGAGCCCCGATCATTCCACGCGCCGTCTCCGAGCCCCGATCCGTCCACGCGCCGTCTCCTAAGCCCCGTTCGGTCCAAGCGCCTTCTCCTAAAGCCCGGTCGGTCCAAGCGCCGTCTCCGAGCCCCGATCGGTCCACGCGTCGTCTCCTGAGCCCCAATCGGTCCACACGCTGTCTCGTGAGCCCCGATAGGTACACGCGTCGTCTCCTACGCCCCGATCGGTCCACGCGTCGTCTCCTAAGCCCCGATCGGTCCACGCGCCGTCTCCGAGCCCCGATCGGTCCACGCGCCGTCTCCGAGCCCCGATCGGTCCACGCGCCGTCTCCTGAGCCCGGATCGTTCCACGCGTCGTCCCCGAATCCCCGATCCGTACATGCGTCGTCTCCGAGCCACGATCGGTCCGTGCGCCGCTTCCAGAGCCCCGATCGGTCCACGCGTCATCTCCCGATCTCCGGTCGGTCGACGCGCCGTCTCCTAAGCCCCGATCGGTCCACGCGCCGTCTCCTAAGCCCCGATCGGTCCAAGCGCCTTCTCATAAGCCCCGATCGGTCCACGCGCCGTCCCCGAGCGCCGATCGGTTCACGCCCCGTCACCTGAGCCCCGATCATTCGAAGCGCCGTCTCCGAGCCCCGATCGGTCCACGCGCCGTCTCCTGAGCCCGGATCGTTCCACGCGTCGTCCCCGAATCCCCGATCCGTACACGCGTCGTCTCCGAGCCTCGATCGGTCCACGCGCCGTCGCCGAACCCCAATTGGTCCACGCGAAACCGCCTGAGCCCCAGTCGGTCCACGCGCTGTCTCCGAGCCCCGATGGGTCCACGCGTCGTCTCCGAGCCCCGATCGGTCTACGCGCCGTCGCCGAGTCATGATCTGTCCACGCGCGGCCTCCTGAGACCCGATCGGTCCACGCGGCGCCTCCGGAGCCCCGATCGATCCACACGAGTCTCCGGAGCCCCGGTCGCTCCACGCGCCGTCTCCGAGCGCCGATTGGTGCACGCGCCGTCTCCTAAGCCCTGATCCGTCCACGGGCCGTGTCCGAGCTCCGATCGGTTCACGCGCCGTCTCCAAACCTCGATCCGTACACGCGTCGTCTCCGAGCCCTGATCGGTCCACGCGCCCTCTCCGAGCGCCGATCATTTCACGCGCCATCTCCTGCGCCCCGATCGGTCCACACCCCTTCTCCTGAGCCCCGATCGATTCACGTGCCGTCTCCTAAGCCCCGATCGGTTCACCCGTCGTCTCTTAAGTCCCAATCGGTCCACGCGCCCTCTCCGAGCGCCGATCATTTCACGCTCCGTCTCCTGAGCCCCAGTCGGTCCGCGCGCCGTCACCTGAGCCCCCATCGGTCGACGCGTCGTCTTCTGAGCCCCGATCGAACCACGCGTCGTCTCCTGAGCCCCGATCGGTCCACGCGCCGTCTCCTGAGCCCCGAGCGGTCCACGCGTCGTCTTCTAAGCCCCGATCGGTCCACGCGTCGTCTCCTAAGCCCCGATCGGTCCACGCGACGTCTCCGAGCCCCGATCGATCCACGCGTCGTCTCCTGAGCCCAAATCGGTTCACACGCTGTCTCGTGAGCCCCGATAGGTACACGCGTCGTCTCCTACTCCCCGATCGGTCCACGCGTAGTTTCCTAAGCCCCGCTCGCTTAACGCGTCGTTTCCGAGCCCCGATCGGTCCACGCGTCGTCTCCTGAGCCCCAATTAGTCCATGCGCCGTCTCCTAAGCCCCGATCCGTCCACTGGCCGTGTCCGAGCTCCGATCGGTCCTCGTGTCGTCTCCGAGCCCTGATCGGTCCACGCGCCATCGCCGAACCCCGATCGGTCCACGCGCCATCGCCGAGCCCCGATCGGTCCACACCCCTTCTCCTGAGCCCCGATCTGTCGACGCGTCGTCTCCTAAGCCCCGGCCGGTGCACGCGCCGTCTCCTGTGCCCCGATCGATTCACGTGCCGTCTTCTAAGCCCCGATCGGTCCACCCGTCGTCTCTTAAGCCCCAATCGGTCCACGCGCCCTCTCCGAGCGCCGATTATTTCACGCGCCGTCTCCTGGGGCCCGCTCGGTCCGCGCGCCGTCACCTGAGCCCCGATCGCTCGACGCGTCGTCTTCTGAGCCCCGATCGACCCACGCGTCGTCTCCGAGCCCCGATCGATCCACGCGCCGTCTCCTGAGCCCAAATCGGTCCACACTCTGTCTCGTGAGCCCCGATAGGTACACGCGACGTCTCCTACGCCCCGATCGGTCCACGCGTCGTCTCCTAAGCCCTGCTCGGTTAACGCGTCGATTCCGAGCCCCGATCGGTCCACGCGTCGTCTTCTGAGACCCAATTAGTCCACGCGCCGTCTCCTAAGCCCTGATCCGTCCACGGGCCGTGTCCGAGGTCCGATCGGTTCACGCGCCGTCTCCAAACCTCGATCCGTACACGCGTCGTCTCCGAGCCCTGATCGGTCCACGCGACATCGCCGAGCGCCGATCGGTCCACGCGCCATCGCCGAGCCCCGATCGGTCCACGTGTCGTCTCCTGAGCCCCGATCGGTCCAAACCCCTTCTCCTGAGCCCCGATCGGTGGACGCGTCGTCTCCTAAGCCCCGACCGGTGCACGCGCCGTCTCCTGTGCCCCGGTCGATTCACGTGCCGTCTCCTAAGCCCCGATCGGTTCACCCGTCGTCTCTTAAGTCCCAATCGGTCCCCGCGCCCTCTCTGAGCGCCGATCAGTTCACGCGCCGTCTCCTGAGCCCCGATCGTTCCACGCGCCGTCTCCGAGCTCCGATAGGTCGACGCGTCGTCGCCTACACCCCAATCCGTCCAGGCGTCGTCTCCTAAGCCCCGATCGGTCCACCCGTCGTCTCTTAAGCCCCAATCGGTCCACGCGCCCTCTCCGAGCGCCGATCATTTCACGCGCCGTCTCCTGAGCCCCGGTCGGTCCGCGCGCCGTCACCTGAGCCCCGATCGGTCCGCGCGCCGTCACCTGAGCCCCGATCGGTCCACGCGCCGTCTCCGAGCCCCGAACGGTTCACGCACCGTCTCCTGATCCCAATCGGTCCACGCGGCGCATCCGGAGCCCCGATCGATCCACGCGAGTCTCCTGAGCCCCAGTCGGTCCGCGCGCCGTCTCCTGAGCCCCGATTGGTCGACGCGTCGTCTCCTGAGCCCTGATCGATCCACGCGTCGTCTCCTGAGCCCCGATCGCGCCACACGCCGCTTCCTGAGCCCCAATCGGTCCACGCGCCGTCTCCTAAGCCCCAATCGGTCCACGCGTCGTCTCCTACGCCCCGATCTGCCCACGCGCCGTCTCGTGAGGCCCAATCGGACCACGCGCTGTCTCCTGAGCCCCGATAGGTACACGCGTCGTCTCCTATGCCCCGATCGGTCCACACGTCGTCTCCTTAGCCCCGATCGGTCCACGCGCAGTCGCCGAGCCCCGATCGGTTCACGCGCGGTCTCCTGAGCCCCTGTCGGTCCACGCGCCGTCGCCGAACCCCAATTGGTCCACGCGCAACCTCCTGAGCCCCAGTCGGTCCACGCGCCGTCTCCGAGCCCCGATCCGTCGACGTGTCGCCTCCTGAGCCCCGATCGTTCCACGCGTCGTCTCCTATGCCCCGATCGGTCCACACGTCGTCTCCTTAGCCCCGATCGGTCCACGCGCAGTCGCCGAGCCCCGATCGGTTCACGCGCGGTCTCCTGAGCCCCTGTCGGTCCACGCGCCGTCGCCGAACCCCAATTGGTCCACGCGCAACCTCCTGAGCCCCAGTCGGTCCACGCGCCGTCTCCGAGCCCCGATCCGTCGACGTGTCGCCTCCTGAGCCCCGATCGTTCCACGCGCCGCCTCCTAAGCCCCGATCGGTCCAGGCATCGTCTCCTAAGCCCCGACCGGTCCACGCGCCGTCTCCTGAGCCCCGATCGCTCCACGCGCCGCCTCCTAAGCCCCGATCTGTCCAGGCGTCGTCTCCGAGCTCCGATCGGTCCACGCGCCGTTTCCTGAGCCCCGATCGGTCCATGCGTCGTCTTCTAAGCCCCGATGCCTCCACGCTCCGTCTCCGAGCCACGATCGGTCCTAGCGCCGCTTCGACAGCCCCAATCGGTCTTCGCGCCGTCTCCTAAGGCCCGATCGCTCCACGCACCGTCTCCTCATCCCCGATCGGTTCACGCGCCGTCTCCTTAGCCCCGATCGGTCCACGCGCAGTCGCCGAGCCTCGATCGGTTCACGCACCGTCTCCTGAGCCCCGATCCGTCGACGTGTCGCCTGCTGAGCCCCGATCGTTCCACGCGCCGCCTCCTAAGCCTCGATCGGTCGAGGCATCGTCTCCTAAGCCCCGACCGGTCCACGCGCCGTCTCCTGAGCCCCGATCGCTCCACGCGCCGTCTCCTGACCCCCGATCGGTCCACGCGTCGTCTCCGAGCCACGATCGGTGAAGGCGCCGCTTCCTGAGCCCCGATCGATCCACACGTCGTCTTCTTAGCCCAGATGCCTCCTCGCGCCGTCTCCGAACCACGATCGGTCCAGGCGCCGCTTCCTGAGCGCCAATCCGTCCACGGATTTTCTCCTAAGCCCCGATAGGTACATGCGTCGTCTCCTAAGCCCCGATCGGTCCACGCGTCGTCCCCGAATCCCCGATCCGTACACGCGTGGTCTCCGAGCCTCGATCGGTCAACGCGCCGTCGCCGAGCCCCGATCGGTCCAGGCGTGGCCTCCTGAGCCCCGGGTGGTCCACGCGCCGTCTCCGAGCCCCGATCGGTCCACGCGTCATCTCCTAAGCCCCGATCGGTCTACGCGCCGTCTCCTTAGCCCCGATCGGTCCACGCGCAGTCGCCGAGCCTCGATCGGTTCACGCACCGTCTCCTGAGCCCCGATCCGTCGACGTGTCGCCTGCTGAGCCCCGATCGTTCCACGCGCCGCCTCCTAAGCCTCGATCGGTCCAGGCATCGTCTCCTAAGCCCCGACCGGTCCACGCGCCGTCTCCTGAGCCCCGATCGCTCCACGCGCCGTCTCCTGAGCCCCGATCCGTACACGCGTGGTCTCCGAGCCTCGATCGGTCAACGCGCCGTCGCCGAGCCCCGATCGGTCCACACGGCGCCTCCGGAGCCCCGATCGTTCCACGCGCCGTCTCCGAGCCCCGAGCGGTCCACGCGCCGTCTCCTGAGCCCCAATCGCTCCACACGTCGTCTTCTAAGCCCCGATCGGTCCAAGCGCCGTCTCCGAGCGACGATCGGTTCACGCGCCGTCTCCTGAGCCCCGATCGTTCCACCGGTCATCTAGGAGCCCCGATCAGTCAACGCGCGGCCTCCTGAGCCCCGGTCGGTTCACGCGCCGAATCCGACCCCTATCGGTCGAAGTATCGTCTCCTAAGCCCCGATCTTTTAACATGCCGTCTCCGAGCCCCGATCGGTCCACCGCCGTCTCCTGAGCCCCGATCCGTCCACGCGCTGGTGCCGAGCCGTTATCGGTCCACGCGCGGCCTCCTGAGCCCCAATCGGTCCACGCGCCGTTTCCTGAGCCTCGATCGGTCCACGCGTCGCTTCCTAAGCCCCATAGGTTCACGCGTCGTTTCCTAACCCCGGACGGTCCACGCGTCGTCTCCTAAGTCCCGATCGGTTCACGCAACGTCGCCGAACCCCGATCGGTCCACGGCCCATCTCCTGCTCCCCAATCGGTCCACGCGCCGTCTCCGGAGCCCCGATCGATCCACACGAATCTCCTGAGCTCCGGTCGGTCCACGCGCCGTCTCCTGAGCCCCGGTCGGTCCTCGCGCCGTCTCCGAGCCCCGATCGGTCCACGTACCGTCTCCGAAGCCCCGATCGGTCCACACGCCGTATCCTGAGCCCCGATCGGTTCACACGCCGTTTCCTGAGCCCCGATCGGTCCACGCGTCGTCTTCTAAGCCCAGATGCCCCAAGGCGCCGTCCCCGATCCACCATCGGTCCAGGCGCCACTTCCTGAGCACCGATCGGTCCACGCGTCGTGTCCTAAGCCCCGATCGGTCTACGCGCCGTGTCCTGAGGCCCGATCGGTCGACGCGTCCTCTGCTAAACCCCGATCGGTCCACGCGTCGTCTCCTGAGTCCCGATCGGTCCACGCGTCGTCTCCTAAGCCCCGACCGGTCCACGCGCCGGCTCCGAGCCCCGATCGGTCCAGGCACCGTCTCCTGGTCCCCATCGGTCCACACGGCGCCTCCGGAGCCCCGATCGATCCACGCGAGTCACCTGAGCCCCGGTCAGTCCGCGCCCCGTCTCCTGAGCCCCGATCGGTCCACGCGTCATCTCCTAAGCCCCGATCGGTCTACGCGCCGTCTCCGAGCCCCGATCGGTCCACGCACCGTCTCCTGCTCCCCATCGGTCCACACGGCGCCTCCGGAGCCCCTATCGTTCCACGCGCCGTCTCCGAGCCCCGAGCGGTCGACGCGCCGTCGCGTGAGCCCCAATCGGTCCACGCGCTGTCTCCTAAGCCCCGATCGGTCCAAGCGCCGTCTCCGAGCGCCGATCGGTTCACGCGCCGTCTCCTGAGCTCCGATCGTTCCACCCGTCATATCCGATCCCCATCAGTCGATGCGCGGCCTCCTGAGCCCCGGTCGGTTCACGCGCCGTATCCGAGCCCCGATCGGTCCACGTATCGTCTCCTAAGCCCCTAGCTGTTGACATGCCGTCTCCGAGCCCCGATCTGTCCACCGCCGTGTCCTGAGCCCCGATCCGTCCACGCGCTGGTGCCGAGCCGTGATCGGTCCACGCCCGGCCTCCTGAGCCCCAATCGGTCCACGCGCCGTTTCCTGAGCCCCGATCGGTCCACGCGCCGTCTCCGAGCGCCGATCGGTTCACGCGCCTTCTCCTGAGCCCCGATCCGCCCACGCGTCGTCTCCTAAGCCCCGATACGTCCACACGCCGTCTCCGAGCCCCGATGGGTCCACGCGTCGCCTCCTGAGCCCCGGTCGGTCCACGCGCCGTCTCCTGAGCCCCGATGCGTCGACGCGTCCTCTCCTGAGCCCCGATCAATTGACGCGTCTTCTCCTGAGCCCCGATCGGTCCACGCGCCGTCACCTGAGCCCCAATCGGTCCACACGCTGTCTCGTGAGCCCCGATAGGTACACGCGTCGTGTCCTAATCCCCGATCGGTCCACGCGCCGTCTCCGAGACCCCATCGGTCCACGCGTTGTCTCCTAAGCCCCGATCAGTCCACGCGCCATCTCCGAGCCCCGATCGGTTCACGCATCGTCTCCTAAGCCCCGATCGGTCCACGCGCCGTCTCCGAGCGCCGATCGGTTGACGCGCCGTCTCCTGAGCCCCGATCGGTCCACGCGCCGTCCCCGATCCCCGATCGATCCACGCGCCGTCTCCGAGTGCCGATCGTTCCACACGGCGTCTCCGAGCCCCGATCGGTCCACGCTTCGTCTCCTGAGCCCGGATCGTTCCACGCGTCGTCTCCTGATTCCCGATCCTTAAACGCGTCGTCTCCGAGCCTCGATCGGTCCACGCGCCGTGTCCGATCCCCGGTCGGTCCGCGTACCGCATTCTGAGCCGCGGTCCGTCAACGCGCCGTCTCCGAGCACCGATCGGTCGACGCGCCGTCTCAGAGCGCCGATCATTTCACGCCCCGTCACCTGAGCCCCGATCGGTCCACGCGTCGGCTCCTAAGCCTCTATCGGTCCACGCGCGGCCTGCTTAGCCCCGGTCGGTCCACGCGCCGTCTCCGAGCGCCGATCGGTTCACGCGCCGTCTCCTGTGCTCCGATCGTTCCACGCGCCGTCTCCGAGCCCCGTTCGGTCCACGCGCCGTCTCCTCAGCCCCGATCGGTCCACGCGTCGGCTCCTAAGCCTCGATAGGTCCACGCGCGGCCTCCTTAGCCCCGGTCGGTCCACGCGCCGTCTCCGAGCCCCGATCGGTCCACGCGTCGTCTCCTAAGCCCCGATCGGTCCGTGCGCCGTCTCCGAGCCCCGATCGGTCCACGCACCATCGCATGCTCCCCAATCGGTCCATGCGGCGCCTCCGGAGCCCTGATCTATCCACGCGAATCTCCTGAGCTCCGGTCGGTCCTCGTACCGTCTCCGAGCCCCGATCGGTCCACGTACCGTCTCCGAAGCCCCGATCGGTCCACGCGCCGTCACCTGAGCCCCGATCGGTCCACGCGTCGTCTCCTAAGCCCCGATCGGTTCACGCGCCGTATCCGAGCCCCAATCGGTCCACGCGCCGTCTCATAAGCTCGAATCGGTCCACGCGCCGTCTCCTGAGCCCCGATACGTCGACGCGCAGTCCCCGAGCCCCGATCGGTCCACGCGCTGTCTCCTGAGCCCCGATAGGTACACGCGTCGTCTCCTACACCCCGATCGGTCCACGCGCGGCCTCCTGAGCCCCAATCGGTCCACGCGTCGTCTCCTAAGCCCCGATCGGTCCGTGCGCCGTCTCCGAGCCCCGATCGGTCCACGCACCATCGCATGCTCCCCAATCGGTCCATGCGCCGCCTCCTAAGCCCCGATCCGTCGCCGCGTCGTCTCCTGAGCCCCGATCAATTGACGCGTCTTCTCCTGAGCCTCGATTGCTCCTCGCGCCGTCTCCTGAGCCCCGCTCGGTCCATGCGTCGTGTTCTTAGCCCCGATGCCTCCACGCGCCGTCTCCGAGCCACGATAGGTCCAGGCGCCGCTTCCTGAGCCCCGATCGATCCACGCGCCGTCTCGTAAGCCACAATCGGTCCACGCGCCGTCTCAGAGCGCCGATCATTTCACGCGCCGTCTCCTGAGCCCCGATCGTTCCACGCGCCATCTCCGAGCCCCGATCGGTCCACGCGGCGTCTCCTGAGCCCCGATCGGCCGACGCGTCGTCTCCTAAGCGCCGATCCGTTGACGCGTCGTCTCCTGAGCCCCGATCGATCCACGCGTCTTCTCCTGAACCCCGACCGCTCCACCCGTCGTCTCCGAGCTCCGATCGGTCCAGGTGCCGTTTCCGAGCCCCGATTGGTCCATGCGTCGTCTTCGAAGCCCCGATGCCTCCACGCGCCTTCTCCGAGCCACGATCGGTGCAGGCGCCGCTTCCTGAGTCCCGATCGGTCCACGCGCGGCCTCCTGAGCCCCGATCGGTCCACGCGCCGTCGCCGAGCCGCGATCGGTTCTCGCGCGGCCTCCTGAGCCCCGGTCGGTTCACGCGCCGTATCCGAGCCCCAATCGGGCCACGCGCCGTCTCCTGAGTCCCGATCAGTCCACGCGTCGTCTCCTAAGCCCCAATCCGTCCACGCCCGCCTCCGGAGCCCCGATCGATCCACGCGAATCTCCTGAGCTCCGGTCGGTCGACGCGCCGTCTCCTCAGCCCCGATCGGTCCACGCGTCGTCTCCTAAGCCCCGATTAGTCGACGCGTCGTCTCCTGAGCCCCGATCAATTGACGCGTCTTCTCCTGATCCCCGATCGCTTCTCGTGCCGCCTCCTGAGCCCCGATCGGTCCAGGCGTCGTCTCCGGAGCCCCGATCAATTGACATGTCTTCTCCTGAGCCCCGATCGCTCCTCGCGCCGTCTCCTGAACCCCGCTCGGTCCATGCGTCGTCTTCTTAGCCCGGATGCCTCCACGCGCCGTCTCCGAGCGCCGGTCGGTTCACGCGCCGTCTCCTGAGCCCCGATCGTTCCCCGCACCATCTCCGAGCCCCGATCGATCCACGCGCCGTCTCCTAAGCCCCGATTGGTCCACGCGCCTTCTCCTAAGCCCCGATCGGTCCGCGTGCCGTCTCCGAGCCTCGACCGGTCCACGCGCCGTCTCCTGAGCCCCGATCGTTCCACGCGCCGTCTCCTAAGCCGCGATCCGTCCACGCGTCGTCTCCGAGCCCCGATCGGTCCACGCGTCGTCTCCGAGCTCTGATCGGTCCACACGCCGTTTCCTGAGCCCCGATCGGTCCATGCGTCGTCTTCTTAGCCCCGATGCCTCCACGCGTCGTCTCCGAGCCACGATCGATCCAGGCGCCGCTTCCTGAGCCCCGATCGGTCCACGCGCCGTATCCTCAGCCTCGATCGGTCCACGCGCCGTCTCTGAGCGCTGATAACTTCACGCGCCGTCTCCTGAGCCCCGATCGGTCCACCCATCGTCTCTTAAGCCCCAATCGGTCCACGCGCCGTCTCCGAGCGCCGATCGGTTCACGCGCCGTCTCCTGAGCCCCGATCGTTCCACGCGCCGTCTCCGAGCTCCGATCGGCCCACGCGCCGTCTCCTAAGCCCCGATCGGTCGAAGCGCCTTCTCGTAAGCCCCGATCGGTCCACGGGCCGTCTCCGAGCGCGGATCGGTCCACGCGCCGTCTCCGAACCCCGATCGGTCCACGCATCGTCTCCTAAGCCCCGATCGGTTAACGCGCCGACTCGGAGCCCCGATCGTTCCACGCGCCGTCTCCGAGCCCCGATCGTTCCACGCGCCTTCTCCTAAGCCACGATCGGTCAGCGCCGTCTCCGAGCGCCGATCGGTGCACGCGTCGTCGCACGTGCCGCGATCGGTCCACGCGCGGCCTCCTGCGCCCCGGTTGGTTCACGCGCCGTATCCGAGCCCCAATCGGTCCACGCACCGTCTCCTGAGCCCCGATCGGTCCACGCGCCGTCGCCGAGCCCCGATCGGTCCAGGCGTATCCTCCTGAGCCCCGATCGGTCCACGCGCCTTCTCCGTGCGTCGATCGGTTCACGCGCCGTCTCCTGAGCCCCATCGCTCCACGCCCCGTCTCCGAGCCCCGATCGGTCCACGCGCCGTCTCCTGAGCCCGGATCGGTCCACGCGCCGTCGCCGAACCCCAATTGGTCCTCGCGCAACCGTCTGAGCCCCGGTTGGTCCACGCGCTGTTTCCGAGCCCCGATCGGTCCACGAGTCGTATCCGAACCCCGATCGGTCCACGCGCCGTCGCCGAGCCATGATCGGTCCACGCGCGGCCTCCTGAGCCCCGGTTGCTTCACGCGCCGTATCCGAGCCCCCATCGGTCCACGCGTCGTCTCCGAGCGCCGGTCGGTTCACGCGCCGTCTCCTGAGCCCCGATCGTTCCCCGCACCATCTCCGAGCCCCGATCGATCCACGCGCCGTCTCCTAAGCCCCGATTGGTCCACGCGCCTTCTCCTAAGCCCCGATCGGTCCACGTGCCGTCTCCGAGCCTCGACCGGTCCACGCGCCGTCTCCTGAGCCCCGATCGTTCCACGCGCCGTCTCCTAAGCCGCGATCCGTCCACGCGTCGTCTCCGAGCCCCGATCGGTCCACGCGCCGTCGCCGAGCCTCGATCGGTCCACGCGCGGCCTCCTGAGCCCCGATCGGTTCACGCGCCGGCTCCGAGCCCGATCGGTCCACGCATCGTCTCCTAAGCCCCGATCGGTTAACGTGCCGTCTCCGAGCCCCGATCGGTCCACGTGCCGTCTCCTGAGCCCCGGTCGGTTCACGCGCCGTCTCCGAGCCCGATCGGTCCACGCATCGTCTCCTAAGCCCCGATCGGTCCACGCGCCGTCTCCTGGGCCCCGATCGGTCTACGCGTCGTCTCCTAAGCCCCGATTGGTGGACCTGCCGTCTCCCAGCCACGATCGGTCCACGCGCGGCCTCCTGAGTCCCGGTTGCTTCACGCGCCGTATCCGAGCCCCCATCGGTCCACGCGTCGTCTCCGAGCCCCGATCGGTCCACGCGCCGTCTCCTGTGCCCCGGTCGGTTCACGCGCCGTCTCCGAGCCCGACCGGTCCACGCATCGTCTCCTAAGCCCCTATCGGTTAACGCGCCGTCTCCGAGCCCAGATCGGTCCACGCGCAACCGCCTGAGCCCCAGTTTATCCACGCGCCGTTTCCTGAGCCCCGATCGGTCCACGCGCCGTCTCCTGGGCCCCGATCGGTCTACGCGTCGTCTCCTTAGCCCCGATTGGTGGACCTGCCGTCTCCCAGCCACGATCGGTCCACGCGCCGTCTACAAAGCCCCGATCGGTCCACCCGCCGTCTTCGAGCCCCGATCGGTCCACGCATCGTCTCCTAGGCCCCAATCGGTTAACGCGCCGTCTCCTGAGCCCCGATCGTTCTACGCGCCGTCTCCGAGCCCCGATCCGTCCACGCGCAGTCGCCGAGCCCCGATCGGTCCAGGCATCGTCTCCTAAGCCCCGGACGGTCCACCCGCCGCTTCCGAGCCCCGATCGCTCCACGCGCCGTCTCCTGAGCCCCGATCGGTCCACGCATCGTCTCCTAAGCCCCGATCCGTCGCCGCGTCGTGTCCTGAGCCCCGATCAATTGACGCGTCATCTCCTGAGCCCCGATCGCTCCTCGCGCCGTCTCCTGAACCCCGATCATTCCACGCGCCTTCTCCTAAGCCACGATCGGTTCACGCGCCGTCTCCGAGCCCCAGTCGGTCCACGCGCTGTCTCCGAGCACCGATCGGTCTACGCGTCGTCTCCGAGCCCCGATCGGTCCACGCGCCGTCTCCTAAGCCCCGTTCGGTCCAAGCGCCTTCTCCTAAACCCCGATCCGTCCACGGGCCGTGTCCGAGCTCCGGTCGGTCCACGCGCCGTCTCCAAGCCTCGATCCGTACACGCGTCGTCTCCGAGCCCCGATCGATCCACGCGCCATCGCCGAGCCCCGATCGGTCCACCCATCGTCTCTTAAGCCCCAATCGGTCCACGCGCCGTCTCCGAGCGCCGATCGGTTCACGCGCCGTCTCCTGAGCCCCGATCGTTCCACGCGCCGTCTCCGAGCTCCGATCGGCCCACGCGCCGTCTCCTAAGCCCCGATCGGTCGAAGCGCCTTCTCGTAAGCCCCGATCGGTCCACGCGCCGTCTCCTGAGCGCCGATACGTCCACGCGCAGTCGCCGAGCCCTGATCGGTCCACGCGCTGTCTCCTGAGCCCCGATAGGTACACGCGTCGTCGCCTACACCCCGATCGGTCCACGCGTCGTCTCCTAAGCCCCGATCGGTCCACGCGCCGTCTCCGAGCCCCGATCGGTCCACGCACTGTCTCCTGATCCCCATGGGTCAACGCGGCGCCTCCGGAGCCCCGATCGATCCACGCGAGGCTCCTGAGCCCCGATCGGACCACGCATCGTCTCCTAAGCCCCAATCGGTTAAGGCGCCGTCTCCGAGCCCCGATCGGTCCACGCGCCGTCGCCGAACCCCAATTGGTCCACGCGCAACCGCCTGAGCCCCAGTCGGTCCACGCACTGTCTCCGAGCCCCGATCGGTCCACGCGTCGTCTCCGAGCCCCGATCGGTCCACGCGTCGTCTCCTAAGCCTCGATCGGTCCACGCACCGTCTCCTGAGCCCCGATCGATCCACGCGCCGTCTCCTGAGCCCCAATCGCTCCACGCGCCGTTTTCTGAGCACCGTTCGGTCCACGCGCCGTCTCCGAGCCACGATCGGTCCACGCGTCGTATCCGAAACCCGATCGGTCCACGCGCCGTCGCCGAGCCATGATCGGTCCACGCGCGGCCTCCTGAGCCGCGCTTGGTTCACGCGCCGTATCCGAGCCCCCATCGGTCCACGCGTCGTCTCCGAGCCCCGATCGGTCCACGCGCCGTCGCCGAGCCATGATCGGCCCACGCGAGGCTCCTGAGCCCCGGTCGGTCCGCGAGCCGTCTCCTGAGCCCCGATCGGTCGACGCGCTGTTTCCGAACCCCGATCGCTCCATGCGTCGTCTTCTAAGCCCCGATGCCTCCACGCGCCGTCTCCGAGCCACGATCGGTGCAGGCGCCGATTCGTGAACCCCGATCGGTCCACGCGTCGTCTCCTAAGCCCCGATCCGTCGCCGCGTCGTCTCCTGAGCCCCGATCGATCCACGCGCCGTCTCCTAAGCCCCGATCGGTCCACGAGCCGTCTCCTGAGCCTCCATCGATCCACGCGTCGTCTTCTAAGCCCAGATGCCTCCTCGCGCCGTCTCCGAGCCACGATCGGTCCAGGCGCCGTTTCCTGAGCCCCGATCGGTCCACGCGTCGTGTCCTAAGCCCGGATCGTTCCACGCGCCGCTTCCGATCCCCGATCGGTCCACGCGTCGTCTCCTGATCTCCGATCGGTCCACACACCATCTCCTAAGCCCCGATCATTCCACGCGCCATCTCCGAGCCCCGATCGGTCTACGCGCCGTCTCATAAGCCCCGATCGGACCACGCGCCCTCTCCTCAGCCCCGATCGGTCCACGCGCCGTCTCCGAGCGCCGATTAGTTCACGCGCCGTCTCCTGAGCCCCGATCGCTCCCGCTCCGTCTCCGAGCCCCGATCGGTCGACGCGCCGTCTCCTGAGCCCGGATCGGTCCACGCGCCGTCGCCGAACCCCAATTGGTCCACGCGCAACCGCCTGAGCCCCCGTCGGTCCACGCGCTGTCTCCGAGCCCCGATCGTTCCACGCGCCGTCTCCGAGCCTCGATCGGTCCACGCGCCGTCGCCGAGCCCCGATCGGTCCAGGCGTATCCTCCTGTGCCCTGGTCGGTCCACGCGCCTTCTCCGAGCCCCGATCATTCCACGCGCCGTCTCGGAGCCGCGATCGATCCACGCGCCGTCTCCTGAACCCCGGTCGGTCCACGCGCCGCCTCCGGAGCCCCGATCGATCCACGCGAATCTCCTGAGCTCCGGTCGGTCGACGCGCCGTCTCCTCAGCCCCGATCGGTCCACGCGTCGTCTCCTAAGCCCCGATTAGTCGACGCGTCGTCTCCTGAGCCCCGATCAATTGACGCGTCTTCTCCTGATCCCCGATCGCTTCTCGTGCCGCCTCCTGAGCCCCGATCGGTCCAGGCGTCGTCTCCGGAGCCCCGATCAATTGACATGTCTTCTCCTGAGCCCCGATCGCTCCTCGCGCCGTCTCCTGAACCCCGCTCGGTCCATGCGTCGTCTTCTTAGCCCGGATGCCTCCACGCGCCGTCTCCGAGCGCCGGTCGGTTCACGCGCCGTCTCCTGAGCCCCGATCGTTCCCCGCACCATCTCCGAGCCCCGATCGATCCACGCGCCGTCTCCTAAGCCCCGATTGGTCCACGCGCCTTCTCCTAAGCCCCGATCGGTCCGCGTGCCGTCTCCGAGCCTCGACCGGTCCACGCGCCGTCTCCTGAGCCCCGATCGTTCCACGCGCCGTCTCCTAAGCCGCGATCCGTCCACGCGTCGTCTCCGAGCCCCGATCGGTCCACGCGTCGTCTCCGAGCTCTGATCGGTCCACACGCCGTTTCCTGAGCCCCGATCGGTCCATGCGTCGTCTTCTTAGCCCCGATGCCTCCACGCGTCGTCTCCGAGCCACGATCGATCCAGGCGCCGCTTCCTGAGCCCCGATCGGTCCACGCGCCGTATCCTCAGCCTCGATCGGTCCACGCGCCGTCTCTGAGCGCTGATAACTTCACGCGCCGTCTCCTGAGCCCCGATCGGTCCACCCATCGTCTCTTAAGCCCCAATCGGTCCACGCGCCGTCTCCGAGCGCCGATCGGTTCACGCGCCGTCTCCTGAGCCCCGATCGTTCCACGCGCCGTCTCCGAGCTCCGATCGGCCCACGCGCCGTCTCCTAAGCCCCGATCGGTCGAAGCGCCTTCTCGTAAGCCCCGATCGGTCCACGGGCCGTCTCCGAGCGCGGATCGGTCCACGCGCCGTCTCCGAACCCCGATCGGTCCACGCATCGTCTCCTAAGCCCCGATCGGTTAACGCGCCGACTCGGAGCCCCGATCGTTCCACGCGCCGTCTCCGAGCCCCGATCGTTCCACGCGCCTTCTCCTAAGCCACGATCGGTCAGCGCCGTCTCCGAGCGCCGATCGGTGCACGCGTCGTCGCACGTGCCGCGATCGGTCCACGCGCGGCCTCCTGCGCCCCGGTTGGTTCACGCGCCGTATCCGAGCCCCAATCGGTCCACGCACCGTCTCCTGAGCCCCGATCGGTCCACGCGCCGTCGCCGAGCCCCGATCGGTCCAGGCGTATCCTCCTGAGCCCCGATCGGTCCACGCGCCTTCTCCGTGCGTCGATCGGTTCACGCGCCGTCTCCTGAGCCCCATCGCTCCACGCCCCGTCTCCGAGCCCCGATCGGTCCACGCGCCGTCTCCTGAGCCCGGATCGGTCCACGCGCCGTCGCCGAACCCCAATTGGTCCTCGCGCAACCGTCTGAGCCCCGGTTGGTCCACGCGCTGTTTCCGAGCCCCGATCGGTCCACGAGTCGTATCCGAACCCCGATCGGTCCACGCGCCGTCGCCGAGCCATGATCGGTCCACGCGCGGCCTCCTGAGCCCCGGTTGCTTCACGCGCCGTATCCGAGCCCCCATCGGTCCACGCGTCGTCTCCGAGCGCCGGTCGGTTCACGCGCCGTCTCCTGAGCCCCGATCGTTCCCCGCACCATCTCCGAGCCCCGATCGATCCACGCGCCGTCTCCTAAGCCCCGATTGGTCCACGCGCCTTCTCCTAAGCCCCGATCGGTCCACGTGCCGTCTCCGAGCCTCGACCGGTCCACGCGCCGTCTCCTGAGCCCCGATCGTTCCACGCGCCGTCTCCTAAGCCGCGATCCGTCCACGCGTCGTCTCCGAGCCCCGATCGGTCCACGCGCCGTCGCCGAGCCTCGATCGGTCCACGCGCGGCCTCCTGAGCCCCGATCGGTTCACGCGCCGGCTCCGAGCCCGATCGGTCCACGCATCGTCTCCTAAGCCCCGATCGGTTAACGTGCCGTCTCCGAGCCCCGATCGGTCCACGTGCCGTCTCCTGAGCCCCGGTCGGTTCACGCGCCGTCTCCGAGCCCGATCGGTCCACGCATCGTCTCCTAAGCCCCGATCGGTCCACGCGCCGTCTCCTGGGCCCCGATCGGTCTACGCGTCGTCTCCTAAGCCCCGATTGGTGGACCTGCCGTCTCCCAGCCACGATCGGTCCACGCGCGGCCTCCTGAGTCCCGGTTGCTTCACGCGCCGTATCCGAGCCCCCATCGGTCCACGCGTCGTCTCCGAGCCCCGATCGGTCCACGCGCCGTCTCCTGAGCCCCGGTCGGTTCACGCGCCGTCTCCGAGCCCGATCGGTCCACGCATCGTCTCCTAAGCCCCTATCGGTTAACGCGCCGTCTCCGAGCCCAGATCGGTCCACGCGCAACCGCCTGAGCCCCAGTTTATCCACGCGCCGTTTCCTGAGCCCCGATCGGTCCACGCGCCGTCTCCTGGGCCCCGATCGGTCTACGCGTCGTCTCCTTAGCCCCGATTGGTGGACCTGCCGTCTCCCAGCCACGATCGGTCCACGCGCCGTCTACAAAGCCCCGATCGGTCCACCCGCCGTCTTCGAGCCCCGATCGGTCCACGCATCGTCTCCTAGGCCCCAATCGGTTAACGCGCCGTCTCCTGAGCCCCGATCGTTCTACGCGCCGTCTCCGAGCCCCGATCCGTCCACGCGCAGTCGCCGAGCCCCGATCGGTCCAGGCATCGTCTCCTAAGCCCCGGACGGTCCACCCGCCGCTTCCGAGCCCCGATCGCTCCACGCGCCGTCTCCTGAGCCCCGATCGGTCCACGCATCGTCTCCTAAGCCCCGATCCGTCGCCGCGTCGTGTCCTGAGCCCCGATCAATTGACGCGTCATCTCCTGAGCCCCGATCGCTCCTCGCGCCGTCTCCTGAACCCCGATCATTCCACGCGCCTTCTCCTAAGCCACGATCGGTTCACGCGCCGTCTCCGAGCCCCAGTCGGTCCACGCGCTGTCTCCGAGCACCGATCGGTCTACGCGTCGTCTCCGAGCCCCGATCGGTCCACGCGCCGTCTCCTAAGCCCCGTTCGGTCCAAGCGCCTTCTCCTAAACCCCGATCCGTCCACGGGCCGTGTCCGAGCTCCGGTCGGTCCACGCGCCGTCTCCAAGCCTCGATCCGTACACGCGTCGTCTCCGAGCCCCGATCGATCCACGCGCCATCGCCGAGCCCCGATCGGTCCACCCATCGTCTCTTAAGCCCCAATCGGTCCACGCGCCGTCTCCGAGCGCCGATCGGTTCACGCGCCGTCTCCTGAGCCCCGATCGTTCCACGCGCCGTCTCCGAGCTCCGATCGGCCCACGCGCCGTCTCCTAAGCCCCGATCGGTCGAAGCGCCTTCTCGTAAGCCCCGATCGGTCCACGCGCCGTCTCCTGAGCGCCGATACGTCCACGCGCAGTCGCCGAGCCCTGATCGGTCCACGCGCTGTCTCCTGAGCCCCGATAGGTACACGCGTCGTCGCCTACACCCCGATCGGTCCACGCGTCGTCTCCTAAGCCCCGATCGGTCCACGCGCCGTCTCCGAGCCCCGATCGGTCCACGCACTGTCTCCTGATCCCCATGGGTCAACGCGGCGCCTCCGGAGCCCCGATCGATCCACGCGAGGCTCCTGAGCCCCGATCGGACCACGCATCGTCTCCTAAGCCCCAATCGGTTAAGGCGCCGTCTCCGAGCCCCGATCGGTCCACGCGCCGTCGCCGAACCCCAATTGGTCCACGCGCAACCGCCTGAGCCCCAGTCGGTCCACGCACTGTCTCCGAGCCCCGATCGGTCCACGCGTCGTCTCCGAGCCCCGATCGGTCCACGCGTCGTCTCCTAAGCCTCGATCGGTCCACGCACCGTCTCCTGAGCCCCGATCGATCCACGCGCCGTCTCCTGAGCCCCAATCGCTCCACGCGCCGTTTTCTGAGCACCGTTCGGTCCACGCGCCGTCTCCGAGCCACGATCGGTCCACGCGTCGTATCCGAAACCCGATCGGTCCACGCGCCGTCGCCGAGCCATGATCGGTCCACGCGCGGCCTCCTGAGCCGCGCTTGGTTCACGCGCCGTATCCGAGCCCCCATCGGTCCACGCGTCGTCTCCGAGCCCCGATCGGTCCACGCGCCGTCGCCGAGCCATGATCGGCCCACGCGAGGCTCCTGAGCCCCGGTCGGTCCGCGAGCCGTCTCCTGAGCCCCGATCGGTCGACGCGCTGTTTCCGAACCCCGATCGCTCCATGCGTCGTCTTCTAAGCCCCGATGCCTCCACGCGCCGTCTCCGAGCCACGATCGGTGCAGGCGCCGATTCGTGAACCCCGATCGGTCCACGCGTCGTCTCCTAAGCCCCGATCCGTCGCCGCGTCGTCTCCTGAGCCCCGATCGATCCACGCGCCGTCTCCTAAGCCCCGATCGGTCCACGAGCCGTCTCCTGAGCCTCCATCGATCCACGCGTCGTCTTCTAAGCCCAGATGCCTCCTCGCGCCGTCTCCGAGCCACGATCGGTCCAGGCGCCGTTTCCTGAGCCCCGATCGGTCCACGCGTCGTGTCCTAAGCCCGGATCGTTCCACGCGCCGCTTCCGATCCCCGATCGGTCCACGCGTCGTCTCCTGATCTCCGATCGGTCCACACACCATCTCCTAAGCCCCGATCATTCCACGCGCCATCTCCGAGCCCCGATCGGTCTACGCGCCGTCTCATAAGCCCCGATCGGACCACGCGCCCTCTCCTCAGCCCCGATCGGTCCACGCGCCGTCTCCGAGCGCCGATTAGTTCACGCGCCGTCTCCTGAGCCCCGATCGCTCCCGCTCCGTCTCCGAGCCCCGATCGGTCGACGCGCCGTCTCCTGAGCCCGGATCGGTCCACGCGCCGTCGCCGAACCCCAATTGGTCCACGCGCAACCGCCTGAGCCCCCGTCGGTCCACGCGCTGTCTCCGAGCCCCGATCGTTCCACGCGCCGTCTCCGAGCCTCGATCGGTCCACGCGCCGTCGCCGAGCCCCGATCGGTCCAGGCGTATCCTCCTGTGCCCCGGTCGGTCCACGCGCCTTCTCCGAGCCCCGATCATTCCACGCGCCGTCTCGGAGCCGCGATCGATCCACGCGCCGTCTCCTGAACCCCGGTCGGTCCACGCGCCGTCTCCTGAGCCCCGATCGGTCCACGCGTCGTCTCCTAAGCCCCGATCGGTCCACGCGTCGTCTCCTAAGCCCCGATCCGTCGACGCGTCGTCTCCTGAGCCACGATCAATTGACGCGTCTTCTCCTGAGCCCAATCGCTCCTCGCGCCGTCTCCTGAGCCCCGATCGGTCCACGGGTCGTCTCCTAAGCCCCGATCGGTCCACGCGCCGTCTCCTGTGCCCGATCGGTCGACGCGTCCTCTCCTAAACCCCGATCGGTCCACGCGTCGTCTCCTAAGCCCCGATCGGTCCACACGCCGTCTCCGAGCCCCGATGGGTCCACGCGTCGCCTCCTGAGCCCCGGTCGGTCCACGCGCCGTCTCCTGAGCCCCGATCGGTCCATGCGTCGTCTTCTTAGCCCCGATGCCTCCACGCGCCGTCTCCGAGCCACGATCGGTCCAGGCGCCGCATCCTGAGCCCCCATTGGTCCATGCGCCGTATCCTAAGACCCGATCGGTCCACGCGCCGTCTCCGAGCGCCGATAAGTTCAAGCGCCGTCTCCTGAGCACCGATCGGTCCACGCGCCGTTTTCTGAGCACCGTTCGGTCCACGCGTCGTCTTCAAAGCCCCGATGCCTCCACGCGCCGTCTCCGAGCCCCGATCGCTCCTCGCGCCGTCTCCTGAGCCCCGATCGTTCCACGCGCCGTCTCCGACCTCCGATCGGTCCACGCGCCGTTTCCTGAGCCCGGATCGGTCCACGCGCCGTCGCCGAACCCCAATTGGTCCACGCGCAACCGCGTGAGCCCCCGTCGGTCCACGCGCTGTCTCCGAGCCCCGATCGTTCCACGCGCCGTCTCCGAGCCTCGATCGGTCCACGCGCCGTCGCCGAGCCCCGATCGGTCCAGGCGTATCCTCCTGTGCCCCGGTCGGTCCACGCGCCTTCTCCGAGCCCCGATCATTCCACGCGCCGTCTCGGAGCCCCGATCGATCCACGCGCCGTCTCCTGAACCCCGATCTGTCCAAGCGCCGTCTCCTGAGCCCCGATCGTTCCACGCGCCTTCTCCTAAGCCACGATCGGTCCACGCGCCGTCTCCGAGCGCCGATCATTTCACGCGCCGTCTCCTGAGCCCCGATCGTTCCACGCGCCGTCTCCGAGCCCCGATCGATCCACGCGCCGTCTCCTGAGCCCCGATCGGTCCACGCGTCGTTCCCCAAGCCCCGATCCATCGACGCGCCGTCTCCTGATGCCCAATCGGTCCACGCGCTGTCTCCTGAGCCCCGATAGGTACACGCGTAGTCTCCTAAGCCCCGATCGGTCCACGCACCGCCTCCGGAGCCCCAATCGATCAACGTGAGTCTCCTAAGCCCCGATCGGTCCACGCGCCGTCTCCTGTGCCCCGATCGGTCGACGCGTCCTCTGCTAAACCCCGATCGGTCCACGCGTCGTCTCCTAAGCCCCGATCGGTCCACACGCCGTCTCCGAGCCCCGATGGGTCCACGCGTCGCCTCCTAAGCCCCGATCCGTCGACGCGTCGTCTCCTGAGCCACGATCAATTGACGCGTCTTCTCCTGAGCCCAATCGCTCCTCGCGCCCTCTCCTGAGCCCCGATCGGTCCACACGCCGTCTCCGAGCCCCGATGGGTCCACGCGTCGCCTCCTGAGCCCCGGTCGGTCCACGCGCCGTCTCCTGAGCCCCGATCGGTCCATGCGTCGTCTTCTTAGCCCCGATGCCTCCACGCGCCGTTTCCCAGCCACGATCGGTCCAGGCGCCCATTCCTGAGCCCCGAACGGTCCACGCGCCGTCGCGTAAGCCCCAATCGGTCTACGCGCCGTCTCAGAGCGCCGATCATTTCACGCGCCGTCTCCTGAGCCCCGATCATTCCACGCCCCGCCTCCGACCCCCGATCGGTCCACGCGCCGTCTCATAAGCCCCGATCGGACCACGCGCCTTCTCCTCAGCCCCGATCGGTCCACGCGCCGTTTCCGAGCCCCGATCGATCCATGCGTCGTCTTCTAAGCCCCGATGCCTCCACGCGCCGTCTCCGTGCCCCGATCGGTGCAGGCGCCGCTTACTGAGCCCCGATCGGTCCACGCGCCGTCTCCTAAGCCCCGATCGGTTCACGCGCCGTCTCCGGAGCCCCGGTAGATCCACGCGAATCTCCTAAGCCTCGACCGGTCCACGCGCCGTCCCCTGAGCCCCGATCGATCCACGCGCCGTCTCCGAGCCCCAGTCGGTCCACGCGCTGTCTCCGAGCACCGATCGGTCCACGCGCCGTCTCCGAGCGCAGATCATTTCACGCGCCGTCTCCTGAGCCCCGATCGGTCCACGCGCCGTCGCCGATCCACGATCGGTCCGTGCGCCGCTTCCAGAGCCCTATCGGTCCACGCATCGTCTCCTGATCTCCGATCGGTCCACGCGCCGTCTCCTAAGCCCCGATCGGTCCACGCGCTGTCTCCCAGCGCCGATCGGTTCACGCGCCGTCTCCTGAGCCCCGATCATTCCACGCGCCGTCTCCTGAGCCCCGCTCGGTCCATGCGTCGTCTTCCTAGCCCCGATGCCTCCACGCGCCGTCTCCGAGCCACGATCGGTCTAGGCGCCGCTTCCTGACCCCGATCGGTCCACGCGTCGTCTTCACAGCCCCGATGCCTCCACGCGCCGTCTCCGAGCCACGATCGGTCCGTGCGCCGCTTCCAGAGCCCCGATCTGTGCACGCGTCTTCTCCTGATCTCCGATCGGTTCACGCGGCGTCTCATAAGCCCCGATCGGTCCACGCGCCGTCTCCGAGCGTCGATCGGTTTACGGGCCGTCTCTGAGCCGCGATCGATAAAGCCGCCGTCATCAAGCCCCGATCCGTACACGCGTCGTCTCCGAGCCCCGATGCCTCTACGCGCCGTCTCCGAGCCACGATCGGTTCAGGCGCCGCTTCCCGAGCCCCGATCAGTCCACGTGCCGTCTCCTAAGCCCCGATCGCTCCACGGACCGTTTCCTGATCCCCGATCGGTCCACGCGCCGCCTCCTGTGTCCTGATCGGACGACGCGTCGTCTCCTGAGCCTTGATCGATCCACGCGTCGTCTCCTGAACCCCGATTGCTCCACGGGCCGTTTCCTGAGCCCCGATCGGTCCACGCGTCGTCTTCTAAGCCCAGATGCCTCCTCGCGCCGTCTCCGAGCCACGATGGGTCCAGGCGCCGCTTCCTGAGCCCCGATCGGTCCACGCGTTGTCTCCTAAGCCCCGTTCGGCCCACGCGCCGTCTCCTAAGCCCCGATCGGTCCACGCGCCGTCTCCTGAGCCCCGATCGGTCCACGCGTCGTCTCCGAGCACCGTTCGGTCCACGCGCCGATTCCTGAGCCCCGATCGGTCTATGCGTCGTCTTTTAAGCCCCGATACCTCCACGCGCCGTCTACCAGCCACGATCGGTCCAGGCGCCGCTTCCTCAGCCCCGATCGGTCCATGCGTCGTCTCCTAAGCCCCAATCGGTCCACGCGCCGTCTCCTAAGCCCCGATCGATCCACGCGCCGTCTCCGAGCCCCGATCGGTCCACGCATCGTCTCCTAAGCCCCGATCGGTTAACGCGCCGTCTCCCCGCCCCGATCGGTCCACGCGCCGTCTCCTGAGCCCCGATGCGTCCACGCGCAGTCGCCGAGCCCCGATCAGTCCACGCGCGGCCTCCTGAGCCCCGGTCGGTTCACGCGCCGTCTCCCCGCCCCGATCGGTCCACGCGCCGTCTCCTGAGCCCTGATCCGTCTACGCACGGCGTCGAGCCGCGATCGGTCCACGCGCGGCCTCCTGAGCCCCAATCGGTCCACGCGTCGTCTCCTAAGCCCCGATCGGTCCGTGCGCCGTCTCCGAGCCCCGATCGGTCCACGCACCATCTCATGCTCCCCAATCGGTCCAACTGCCGCCTCCGGAGCCCTGATCGATCCACGCGAATCTCCTGAGCTCCGGTCGGTCCTCGTACCGTCTCCGAGCCCCGATCGGTCCACATACCGTCTCCGAAGCCCCGATCGGTCCACGCGCCGTCCCCTGAGCCCCGATCGGTCCACGCGTCGTCTCCTAAGCCCCGATCGGTTCACGCGCCGTATCCGAGCCCCAATCGGTCCACGCGCCGTCTCCTAAGCTCCAATCGGTCCACGCGCCGTCCCCTGAGCCCCGATACGTCGACGCGCAGACGCCGAGCCCCGATCGGTCCACGCGCTGTCTCCTGAGCCCCGATAGGTACACGCGTCGTCTCCTACACCCCGATCGGTCCACGCGTCGTCTCCTAAGCCCCGATGCCTCCACGCGCCGTCTCCGAGCCCCGATCGGTCCACGCGCCGTCTCCTAAGCCCCGATCGGTCAACGCGCCTTCTCCTCAGCCCCGATTGGTCCACGCGCCGTCTCCGAGCGCCGATCGGTGCACGCGTCGTCTCCTGATCTCCGATCGGTCCACGCGCCGTCTCCTGAGCCCCGATTGCTCCACGCGCCGTTTTCTGAGCACCGTTCGGTCCATGCGTCGTCTTCTAAGCCCCGATGCCTCCACGCGCCGTCTCCGAGCCACGATCGGTGCAGGCGCCGCTTCCTGAGCACCGATCGGTCCACGCGCTGTCTCCTGAGCCCCGATACATCCACGCGCAGTCGCCGAGCCCCGATCGGTCCACGCGCCGTCTCCGAGCCCCGATCGGTCCACGCATCGTCTCCTAAGCCCCGATCGGTGAACGCGCCGTCTCCCCGCCCCGATCGGTCCACGCGCCGTCTCCTGAGCCCCGATCATTCCACGCGCCGTATCCGAGCCCCAATCGGTCCACGCGCCGTCTCCTGAGCCCCGATCGTTCCACGCGCCGTCTCCGAGCCCCGATCGTTCCACGCGGCGCCTGCGGAGCCCCCATCGATCCACGCGAGTCTCCTGAGCCCCAGTCAGTCCGCGCGCCGTCTCCTGAGCCCCGATTGTTCGACGCGTCGTCTCCTAAGCCCCGATCGATCCACGCGTCGTCTCCTGAGCCCCGATCGCGCCACACGCCGTTTCCTGAGCCCCGATCGGTCCACGCGCCGTCTCCGAGCCCCGATCGGTCCACGCATCGTCTCCTAAGCCCCGATCGGTTAACGCGCCGTCTCCCCGCCCCGATCGCTCCACGCGCCGTCTCCTGAGCCCCGATCATTCCACGCGCCGTCTCCGAGCCCCGATCCGTCCACGCGCCGTCTCCTAAGCCCCGTTCGGTCCAAGCGCCTTCTCCTAAAGCCCGGTCGGTCCACGCGCCGTCTCCGAGCCCCGATCGGTCCACGCATCGTCTCCTAAGCCCCGATCGGCTAACGCGTCGACTCTGAGCCGCGATCGTTCCACGCGCCGTCCCCGATCCCCGATGGATCCACGCGCCGTCTCCGAGCGCCGATCGGTTCACGCGCCGTCACCCGAGCCCCGATCGTTCCACACGCCGTCTCCGAGCCCCGATCGGTCCACGCTTCGTCTCCTGATCCCGGATCGTTCCACGCGTCGTCTCCTGATCCCCGATCCGTAATCGCGTCGTCTCCGAGCCTCGATCGGTCCACACGCCGTGTCCGATCCCCGATCGGTCCGCGTACCACATTCTGAGCCGCGGTCCGTCCACGCGCCGTCTCCGAGCACCGATCGGTCCACGCGCCGTCTCAGAGCGCCGATCATTTCACGCCCCGTCTCCTGAGCTCCGATCGTTCAACGCGCCGTCTCCGAGCCCCGATCGGTCCACGCGCCGTCTCCTGAGCCCCAATCGGTCCACACGCTGTCTCGTGAGCCCCGATAGGTACACGCGTCGTGTCCTACGCCCCGATCGGTCCACGCGTCGTCTCCTAAGCCCCGATCGGTCCACACGCCGTCTCCGAGCCCCGATCGGTCCGCGCACCGTCTCCTGATCCCCATCGCTTCACGCGGCGTCTCCGGAGCCCCGATCGATCTACGCGAGTCTCCTGAGCCCCGGTCGGTCCGCGCGCCGTCATCTGAGCCCCGATCGGTCGCCGCGTCGTCTCCGAGACTCGATCGGTCGACGCGCCGTCGCCGAGCCCCGATCGGTCCACGCGCGTCCTCCTGAGCCCCGGTCGGTCCACGCGCCGTCTCCGAGCCCCCATCGGTCCACGCGTTGTCTCCTAAGCCCCGATCGGCCCACGCGCCGTCTCCGTGCCCCGCTCGGTTCACGCATCGTCTCCTAAGCCCCGATCGGTAAACGCGCCGTCACCAAGCCCCGATCCGTACACGCGTCGTCTCCGAGCCCCGATGGGTCCACGGGCCGTCGCCGAGCCTCGATCGGTCCACGCGCAGCCTCCTAAGCCCCGGTCGGTTCACGCGCTATCTCCGAGCCGCGATCGGTCCACGCGCCGTCTCCTGAGCCCCGATCGGCTAACGCGTCGACTCTGAGCCGCGATCGTTCCACGCGCCGTCCCCGATCCCCGATCGATCCACGCGCCGTCTCCGAGCGCCGATCGGTTCACGCGCCGTCACCCGAGCCCCGATCGTTCCACACGCCGTCTCCGAGCCCCGATCGGTCCACGCTTCGTCTCCTGATCCCGGATCGTTCCACGCGTCGTCTCCTGATCCCCGATCCGCAATCGCGTCGTCTCCGAGCCTCGATCGGTCCACACGCCGTGTCCGATCCCCGATCGGTCCGCGTACCGCATTCTGAGCCGCGGTCCGTCCACGCGCCGTCTCCGAGCACCGATCGGTCCACGCGCCGTCTCAGAGCGCCGATCATTTCACGCCCCGTCTCCTGAGCTCCGATCGTTCAACGCGCCGTCTCCGAGCCCCGATCGGTCCACGCGCCGTCTCCTGAGCCCCAATCGGTCCACACGCTGTCTCGTGAGCCCCGATAGGTACACGCGTCGTGTCCTACGCCCCGATCGGTCCACGCGTCGTCTCCTAAGCCCCGATCGGTCCACGCGCCGTCTCCGAGCCCCGATCGGTCCGCGCACCGTCTCCTGATCCCCATCGCTTCACGCGGCGTCTCCGGAGCCCCGATCCGTCCACGCGCCGTCTCCCAAGCCCCGTTCGGTCCAAGCGCCTTCTCCTAAAGCCCGGTCGGTCCACGCGCCGTCTCCTGAGCCCCGATCATTCCACGCGCCGTCTCCGAGCCCCGATCCGTCCACGCGCCGTCTCCTAAGCCCCGTTCGGTCCAAGCGCCTTCTCCTAAAGCCCGGTCGGTCCAAGCGCCGTCTCCGAGCCCCGATCGGTCCACGCGTCGTCTCCTGAGCCCCAATCGGTCCACACGCTGTCTCGTGAGCCCCGATAGGTACACGCGTCGTCTCCTACGCCCCGATCGGTCCACGCGTCGTCTCCTAAGCCCCGATCGGTCCACGCGCCGTCTCCGAGCCCCGATCGGTCCACGCGCCGTCTCCGAGCCCCGATCGGTCCACGCGCCGTCTCCTGAGCCCGGATCGTTCCACGCGTCGTCCCCGAATCCCCGATCCGTACATGCGTCGTCTCCGAGCCACGATCGGTCCGTGCGCCGCTTCCAGAGCCCCGATCGGTCCACGCGTCATCTCCCGATCTCCGGTCGGTCGACGCGCCGTCTCCTAAGCCCCGATCGGTCCACGCGCCGTCTCCTAAGCCCCGATCGGTCCAAGCGCCTTCTCATAAGCCCCGATCGGTCCACGCGCCGTCCCCGAGCGCCGATCGGTTCACGCCCCGTCACCTGAGCCCCGATCATTCGAAGCGCCGTCTCCGAGCCCCGATCGGTCCACGCGCCGTCTCCTGAGCCCGGATCGTTCCACGCGTCGTCCCCGAATCCCCGATCCGTACACGCGTCGTCTCCGAGCCTCGATCGGTCCACGCGCCGTCGCCGAACCCCAATTGGTCCACGCGAAACCGCCTGAGCCCCAGTCGGTCCACGCGCTGTCTCCGAGCCCCGATGGGTCCACGCGTCGTCTCCGAGCCCCGATCGGTCTACGCGCCGTCGCCGAGTCATGATCTGTCCACGCGCGGCCTCCTGAGACCCGATCGGTCCACGCGGCGCCTCCGGAGCCCCGATCGATCCACACGAGTCTCCGGAGCCCCGGTCGCTCCACGCGCCGTCTCCGAGCGCCGATTGGTGCACGCGCCGTCTCCTAAGCCCTGATCCGTCCACGGGCCGTGTCCGAGCTCCGATCGGTTCACGCGCCGTCTCCAAACCTCGATCCGTACACGCGTCGTCTCCGAGCCCTGATCGGTCCACGCGCCCTCTCCGAGCGCCGATCATTTCACGCGCCATCTCCTGCGCCCCGATCGGTCCACACCCCTTCTCCTGAGCCCCGATCGATTCACGTGCCGTCTCCTAAGCCCCGATCGGTTCACCCGTCGTCTCTTAAGTCCCAATCGGTCCACGCGCCCTCTCCGAGCGCCGATCATTTCACGCTCCGTCTCCTGAGCCCCAGTCGGTCCGCGCGCCGTCACCTGAGCCCCCATCGGTCGACGCGTCGTCTTCTGAGCCCCGATCGAACCACGCGTCGTCTCCTGAGCCCCGATCGGTCCACGCGCCGTCTCCTGAGCCCCGAGCGGTCCACGCGTCGTCTTCTAAGCCCCGATCGGTCCACGCGTCGTCTCCTAAGCCCCGATCGGTCCACGCGACGTCTCCGAGCCCCGATCGATCCACGCGTCGTCTCCTGAGCCCAAATCGGTTCACACGCTGTCTCGTGAGCCCCGATAGGTACACGCGTCGTCTCCTACTCCCCGATCGGTCCACGCGTAGTTTCCTAAGCCCCGCTCGCTTAACGCGTCGTTTCCGAGCCCCGATCGGTCCACGCGCCATCGCCGAGCCCCGATCGGTCCACACCCCTTCTCCTGAGCCCCGATCTGTCGACGCGTCGTCTCCTAAGCCCCGGCCGGTGCACGCGCCGTCTCCTGTGCCCCGATCGATTCACGTGCCGTCTTCTAAGCCCCGATCGGTCCACCCGTCGTCTCTTAAGCCCCAATCGGTCCACGCGCCCTCTCCGAGCGCCGATTATTTCACGCGCCGTCTCCTGGGGCCCGCTCGGTCCGCGCGCCGTCACCTGAGCCCCGATCGCTCGACGCGTCGTCTTCTGAGCCCCGATCGACCCACGCGTCGTCTCCGAGCCCCGATCGATCCACGCGCCGTCTCCTGAGCCCAAATCGGTCCACACTCTGTCTCGTGAGCCCCGATAGGTACACGCGACGTCTCCTACGCCCCGATCGGTCCACGCGTCGTCTCCTAAGCCCTGCTCGGTTAACGCGTCGATTCCGAGCCCCGATCGGTCCACGCGTCGTCTTCTGAGACCCAATTAGTCCACGCGCCGTCTCCTAAGCCCTGATCCGTCCACGGGCCGTGTCCGAGGTCCGATCGGTTCACGCGCCGTCTCCAAACCTCGATCCGTACACGCGTCGTCTCCGAGCCCTGATCGGTCCACGCGACATCGCCGAGCGCCGATCGGTCCACGCGCCATCGCCGAGCCCCGATCGGTCCACGTGTCGTCTCCTGAGCCCCGATCGGTCCAAACCCCTTCTCCTGAGCCCCGATCGGTGGACGCGTCGTCTCCTAAGCCCCGACCGGTGCACGCGCCGTCTCCTGTGCCCCGGTCGATTCACGTGCCGTCTCCTAAGCCCCGATCGGTTCACCCGTCGTCTCTTAAGTCCCAATCGGTCCCCGCGCCCTCTCTGAGCGCCGATCAGTTCACGCGCCGTCTCCTGAGCCCCGATCGTTCCACGCGCCGTCTCCGAGCTCCGATAGGTCGACGCGTCGTCGCCTACACCCCAATCCGTCCAGGCGTCGTCTCCTAAGCCCCGATCGGTCCACCCGTCGTCTCTTAAGCCCCAATCGGTCCACGCGCCCTCTCCGAGCGCCGATCATTTCACGCGCCGTCTCCTGAGCCCCGGTCGGTCCGCGCGCCGTCACCTGAGCCCCGATCGGTCCGCGCGCCGTCACCTGAGCCCCGATCGGTCCACGCGCCGTCTCCGAGCCCCGAACGGTTCACGCACCGTCTCCTGATCCCAATCGGTCCACGCGGCGCATCCGGAGCCCCGATCGATCCACGCGAGTCTCCTGAGCCCCAGTCGGTCCGCGCGCCGTCTCCTGAGCCCCGATTGGTCGACGCGTCGTCTCCTGAGCCCTGATCGATCCACGCGTCGTCTCCTGAGCCCCGATCGCGCCACACGCCGCTTCCTGAGCCCCAATCGGTCCACGCGCCGTCTCCTAAGCCCCAATCGGTCCACGCGTCGTCTCCTACGCCCCGATCTGCCCACGCGCCGTCTCGTGAGGCCCAATCGGACCACGCGCTGTCTCCTGAGCCCCGATAGGTACACGCGTCGTCTCCTATGCCCCGATCGGTCCACACGTCGTCTCCTTAGCCCCGATCGGTCCACGCGCAGTCGCCGAGCCCCGATCGGTTCACGCGCGGTCTCCTGAGCCCCTGTCGGTCCACGCGCCGTCGCCGAACCCCAATTGGTCCACGCGCAACCTCCTGAGCCCCAGTCGGTCCACGCGCCGTCTCCGAGCCCCGATCCGTCGACGTGTCGCCTCCTGAGCCCCGATCGTTCCACGCGTCGTCTCCTATGCCCCGATCGGTCCACACGTCGTCTCCTTAGCCCCGATCGGTCCACGCGCAGTCGCCGAGCCCCGATCGGTTCACGCGCGGTCTCCTGAGCCCCTGTCGGTCCACGCGCCGTCGCCGAACCCCAATTGGTCCACGCGCAACCTCCTGAGCCCCAGTCGGTCCACGCGCCGTCTCCGAGCCCCGATCCGTCGACGTGTCGCCTCCTGAGCCCCGATCGTTCCACGCGCCGCCTCCTAAGCCCCGATCGGTCCAGGCATCGTCTCCTAAGCCCCGACCGGTCCACGCCCCGTCTCCTGAGCCCCGATCGCTCCACGCGCCGCCTCCTAAGCCCCGATCTGTCCAGGCGTCGTCTCCGAGCTCCGATCGGTCCACGCGCCGTTTCCTGAGCCCCGATCGGTCCATGCGTCGTCTTCTAAGCCCCGATGCCTCCACGCTCCGTCTCCGAGCCACGATCGGTCCTAGCGCCGCTTCGACAGCCCCAATCGGTCTTCGCGCCGTCTCCTAAGGCCCGATCGCTCCACGCACCGTCTCCTCATCCCCGATCGGTTCACGCGCCGTCTCCTTAGCCCCGATCGGTCCACGCGCAGTCGCCGAGCCTCGATCGGTTCACGCACCGTCTCCTGAGCCCCGATCCGTCGACGTGTCGCCTGCTGAGCCCCGATCGTTCCACGCGCCGCCTCCTAAGCCTCGATCGGTCGAGGCATCGTCTCCTAAGCCCCGACCGGTCCACGCGCCGTCTCCTGAGCCCCGATCGCTCCACGCGCCGTCTCCTGACCCCCGATCGGTCCACGCGTCGTCTCCGAGCCACGATCGGTGAAGGCGCCGCTTCCTGAGCCCCGATCGATCCACACGTCGTCTTCTTAGCCCAGATGCCTCCTCGCGCCGTCTCCGAACCACGATCGGTCCAGGCGCCGCTTCCTGAGCGCCAATCCGTCCACGGATTTTCTCCTAAGCCCCGATAGGTACATGCGTCGTCTCCTAAGCCCCGATCGGTCCACGCGTCGTCCCCGAATCCCCGATCCGTACACGCGTGGTCTCCGAGCCTCGATCGGTCAACGCGCCGTCGCCGAGCCCCGATCGGTCCAGGCGTGGCCTCCTGAGCCCCGGGTGGTCCACGCGCCGTCTCCGAGCCCCGATCGGTCCACGCGTCATCTCCTAAGCCCCGATCGGTCTACGCGCCGTCTCCTTAGCCCCGATCGGTCCACGCGCAGTCGCCGAGCCTCGATCGGTTCACGCACCGTCTCCTGAGCCCCGATCCGTCGACGTGTCGCCTGCTGAGCCCCGATCGTTCCACGCGCCGCCTCCTAAGCCTCGATCGGTCCAGGCATCGTCTCCTAAGCCCCGACCGGTCCACGCGCCGTCTCCTGAGCCCCGATCGCTCCACGCGCCGTCTCCTGAGCCCCGATCCGTACACGCGTGGTCTCCGAGCCTCGATCGGTCAACGCGCCGTCGCCGAGCCCCGATCGGTCCACACGGCGCCTCCGGAGCCCCGATCGTTCCACGCGCCATCTCCGAGCCCCGAGCGGTCCAGGCGTGGCCTCCTGAGCCCCGGGTGGTCCACGCGCCGTCTCCGAGCCCCGATCGGTCCACGCGTCATCTCCTAAGCCCCGATCGGTCTACGCGCCGTCTCCTTAGCCCCGATCGGTCCACGCGCAGTCGCCGAGCCTCGATCGGTTCACGCACCGTCTCCTGAGCCCCGATCCGTCGACGTGTCGCCTGCTGAGCCCCGATCGTTCCACGCGCCGCCTCCTAAGCCTCGATCGGTCCAGGCATCGTCTCCTAAGCCCCGACCGGTCCACGCGCCGTCTCCTGAGCCCCGATCGCTCCACGCGCCGTCTCCTGAGCCCCGATCCGTACACGCGTGGTCTCCGAGCCTCGATCGGTCAACGCGCCGTCGCCGAGCCCCGATCGGTCCACACGGCGCCTCCGGAGCCCCGATCGTTCCACGCGCCGTCTCCGAGCCCCGAGCGGTCCACGCGCCGTCTCCTGAGCCCCAATCGCTCCACACGTCGTCTTCTAAGCCCCGATCGGTCCAAGCGCCGTCTCCGAGCGACGATCGGTTCACGCGCCGTCTCCTGAGCCCCGATCGTTCCACCGGTCATCTAGGAGCCCCGATCAGTCAACGCGCGGCCTCCTGAGCCCCGGTCGGTTCACGCGCCGAATCCGACCCCTATCGGTCGAAGTATCGTCTCCTAAGCCCCGATCTTTTAACATGCCGTCTCCGAGCCCCGATCGGTCCACCGCCGTCTCCTGAGCCCCGATCCGTCCACGCGCTGGTGCCGAGCCGTTATCGGTCCACGCGCGGCCTCCTGAGCCCCAATCGGTCCACGCGCCGTTTCCTGAGCCTCGATCGGTCCACGCGTCGCTTCCTAAGCCCCATAGGTTCACGCGTCGTTTCCTAACCCCGGACGGTCCACGCGTCGTCTCCTAAGTCCCGATCGGTTCACGCAACGTCGCCGAACCCCGATCGGTCCACGGCCCATCTCCTGCTCCCCAATCGGTCCACGCGCCGTCTCCGGAGCCCCGATCGATCCACACGAATCTCCTGAGCTCCGGTCGGTCCACGCGCCGTCTCCTGAGCCCCGGTCGGTCCTCGCGCCGTCTCCGAGCCCCGATCGGTCCACGTACCGTCTCCGAAGCCCCGATCGGTCCACACGCCGTATCCTGAGCCCCGATCGGTTCACACGCCGTTTCCTGAGCCCCGATCGGTCCACGCGTCGTCTTCTAAGCCCAGATGCCCCAAGGCGCCGTCCCCGATCCACCATCGGTCCAGGCGCCACTTCCTGAGCACCGATCGGTCCACGCGTCGTGTCCTAAGCCCCGATCGGTCTACGCGCCGTGTCCTGAGGCCCGATCGGTCGACGCGTCCTCTGCTAAACCCCGATCGGTCCACGCGTCGTCTCCTGAGTCCCGATCGGTCCACGCGTCGTCTCCTAAGCCCCGACCGGTCCACGCGCCGGCTCCGAGCCCCGATCGGTCCAGGCACCGTCTCCTGGTCCCCATCGGTCCACACGGCGCCTCCGGAGCCCCGATCGATCCACGCGAGTCACCTGAGCCCCGGTCAGTCCGCGCCCCGTCTCCTGAGCCCCGATCGGTCCACGCGTCATCTCCTAAGCCCCGATCGGTCTACGCGCCGTCTCCGAGCCCCGATCGGTCCACGCACCGTCTCCTGCTCCCCATCGGTCCACACGGCGCCTCCGGAGCCCCTATCGTTCCACGCGCCGTCTCCGAGCCCCGAGCGGTCGACGCGCCGTCGCGTGAGCCCCAATCGGTCCACGCGCTGTCTCCTAAGCCCCGATCGGTCCAAGCGCCGTCTCCGAGCGCCGATCGGTTCACGCGCCGTCTCCTGAGCTCCGATCGTTCCACCCGTCATATCCGATCCCCATCAGTCGATGCGCGGCCTCCTGAGCCCCGGTCGGTTCACGCGCCGTATCCGAGCCCCGATCGGTCCACGTATCGTCTCCTAAGCCCCTAGCTGTTGACATGCCGTCTCCGAGCCCCGATCTGTCCACCGCCGTGTCCTGAGCCCCGATCCGTCCACGCGCTGGTGCCGAGCCGTGATCGGTCCACGCCCGGCCTCCTGAGCCCCAATCGGTCCACGCGCCGTTTCCTGAGCCCCGATCGGTCCACGCGCCGTCTCCGAGCGCCGATCGGTTCACGCGCCTTCTCCTGAGCCCCGATCCGCCCACGCGTCGTCTCCTAAGCCCCGATACGTCCACACGCCGTCTCCGAGCCCCGATGGGTCCACGCGTCGCCTCCTGAGCCCCGGTCGGTCCACGCGCCGTCTCCTGAGCCCCGATGCGTCGACGCGTCCTCTCCTGAGCCCCGATCAATTGACGCGTCTTCTCCTGAGCCCCGATCGGTCCACGCGCCGTCACCTGAGCCCCAATCGGTCCACACGCTGTCTCGTGAGCCCCGATAGGTACACGCGTCGTGTCCTAATCCCCGATCGGTCCACGCGCCGTCTCCGAGACCCCATCGGTCCACGCGTTGTCTCCTAAGCCCCGATCAGTCCACGCGCCATCTCCGAGCCCCGATCGGTTCACGCATCGTCTCCTAAGCCCCGATCGGTCCACGCGCCGTCTCCGAGCGCCGATCGGTTGACGCGCCGTCTCCTGAGCCCCGATCGGTCCACGCGCCGTCCCCGATCCCCGATCGATCCACGCGCCGTCTCCGAGTGCCGATCGTTCCACACGGCGTCTCCGAGCCCCGATCGGTCCACGCTTCGTCTCCTGAGCCCGGATCGTTCCACGCGTCGTCTCCTGATTCCCGATCCTTAAACGCGTCGTCTCCGAGCCTCGATCGGTCCACGCGCCGTGTCCGATCCCCGGTCGGTCCGCGTACCGCATTCTGAGCCGCGGTCCGTCAACGCGCCGTCTCCGAGCACCGATCGGTCGACGCGCCGTCTCAGAGCGCCGATCATTTCACGCCCCGTCACCTGAGCCCCGATCGGTCCACGCGTCGGCTCCTAAGCCTCTATCGGTCCACGCGCGGCCTGCTTAGCCCCGGTCGGTCCACGCGCCGTCTCCGAGCGCCGATCGGTTCACGCGCCGTCTCCTGTGCTCCGATCGTTCCACGCGCCGTCTCCGAGCCCCGTTCGGTCCACGCGCCGTCTCCTCAGCCCCGATCGGTCCACGCGTCGGCTCCTAAGCCTCGATAGGTCCACGCGCGGCCTCCTTAGCCCCGGTCGGTCGACGCGCCGTCTCCGAGCCCCGATCGGTCCACGCGTCGTCTCCTAAGCCCCGATCGGTCCGTGCGCCGTCTCCGAGCCCCGATCGGTCCACGCACCATCGCATGCTCCCCAATCGGTCCATGCGGCGCCTCCGGAGCCCTGATCTATCCACGCGAATCTCCTGAGCTCCGGTCGGTCCTCGTACCGTCTCCGAGCCCCGATCGGTCCACGTACCGTCTCCGAAGCCCCGATCGGTCCACGCGCCGTCACCTGAGCCCCGATCGGTCCACGCGTCGTCTCCTAAGCCCCGATCGGTTCACGCGCCGTATCCGAGCCCCAATCGGTCCACGCGCCGTCTCATAAGCTCGAATCGGTCCACGCGCCGTCTCCTGAGCCCCGATACGTCGACGCGCAGTCCCCGAGCCCCGATCGGTCCACGCGCTGTCTCCTGAGCCCCGATAGGTACACGCGTCGTCTCCTACACCCCGATCGGTCCACGCGCGGCCTCCTGAGCCCCAATCGGTCCACGCGTCGTCTCCTAAGCCCCGATCGGTCCGTGCGCCGTCTCCGAGCCCCGATCGGTCCACGCACCATCGCATGCTCCCCAATCGGTCCATGCGCCGCCTCCTAAGCCCCGATCCGTCGCCGCGTCGTCTCCTGAGCCCCGATCAATTGACGCGTCTTCTCCTGAGCCTCGATTGCTCCTCGCGCCGTCTCCTGAGCCCCGCTCGGTCCATGCGTCGTGTTCTTAGCCCCGATGCCTCCACGCGCCGTCTCCGAGCCACGATAGGTCCAGGCGCCGCTTCCTGAGCCCCGATCGATCCACGCGCCGTCTCGTAAGCCACAATCGGTCCACGCGCCGTCTCAGAGCGCCGATCATTTCACGCGCCGTCTCCTGAGCCCCGATCGTTCCACGCGCCATCTCCGAGCCCCGATCGGTCCACGCGGCGTCTCCTGAGCCCCGATCGGCCGACGCGTCGTCTCCTAAGCGCCGATCCGTTGACGCGTCGTCTCCTGAGCCCCGATCGATCCACGCGTCTTCTCCTGAACCCCGACCGCTCCACCCGTCGTCTCCGAGCTCCGATCGGTCCAGGTGCCGTTTCCGAGCCCCGATTGGTCCATGCGTCGTCTTCGAAGCCCCGATGCCTCCACGCGCCTTCTCCGAGCCACGATCGGTGCAGGCGCCGCTTCCTGAGTCCCGATCGGTCCACGCGCGGCCTCCTGAGCCCCGATCGGTCCACGCGCCGTCGCCGAGCCGCGATCGGTTCTCGCGCGGCCTCCTGAGCCCCGGTCGGTTCACGCGCCGTATCCGAGCCCCAATCGGGCCACGCGCCGTCTCCTGAGTCCCGATCAGTCCACGCGTCGTCTCCTAAGCCCCAATCCGTCCACGCCCGCCTCCGGAGCCCCGATCGATCCACGCGAATCTCCTGAGCTCCGGTCGGTCGACGCGCCGTCTCCTCAGCCCCGATCGGTCCACGCGTCGTCTCCTAAGCCCCGATTAGTCGACGCGTCGTCTCCTGAGCCCCGATCAATTGACGCGTCTTCTCCTGATCCCCGATCGCTTCTCGTGCCGCCTCCTGAGCCCCGATCGGTCCAGGCGTCGTCTCCGGAGCCCCGATCAATTGACATGTCTTCTCCTGAGCCCCGATCGCTCCTCGCGCCGTCTCCTGAACCCCGCTCGGTCCATGCGTCGTCTTCTTAGCCCGGATGCCTCCACGCGCCGTCTCCGAGCGCCGGTCGGTTCACGCGCCGTCTCCTGAGCCCCGATCGTTCCCCGCACCATCTCCGAGCCCCGATCGATCCACGCGCCGTCTCCTAAGCCCCGATTGGTCCACGCGCCTTCTCCTAAGCCCCGATCGGTCCGCGTGCCGTCTCCGAGCCTCGACCGGTCCACGCGCCGTCTCCTGAGCCCCGATCGTTCCACGCGCCGTCTCCTAAGCCGCGATCCGTCCACGCGTCGTCTCCGAGCCCCGATCGGTCCACGCGTCGTCTCCGAGCTCTGATCGGTCCACACGCCGTTTCCTGAGCCCCGATCGGTCCATGCGTCGTCTTCTTAGCCCCGATGCCTCCACGCGTCGTCTCCGAGCCACGATCGATCCAGGCGCCGCTTCCTGAGCCCCGATCGGTCCACGCGCCGTATCCTCAGCCTCGATCGGTCCACGCGCCGTCTCTGAGCGCTGATAACTTCACGCGCCGTCTCCTGAGCCCCGATCGGTCCACCCATCGTCTCTTAAGCCCCAATCGGTCCACGCGCCGTCTCCGAGCGCCGATCGGTTCACGCGCCGTCTCCTGAGCCCCGATCGTTCCACGCGCCGTCTCCGAGCTCCGATCGGCCCACGCGCCGTCTCCTAAGCCCCGATCGGTCGAAGCGCCTTCTCGTAAGCCCCGATCGGTCCACGGGCCGTCTCCGAGCGCGGATCGGTCCACGCGCCGTCTCCGAACCCCGATCGGTCCACGCATCGTCTCCTAAGCCCCGATCGGTTAACGCGCCGACTCGGAGCCCCGATCGTTCCACGCGCCGTCTCCGAGCCCCGATCGTTCCACGCGCCTTCTCCTAAGCCACGATCGGTCAGCGCCGTCTCCGAGCGCCGATCGGTGCACGCGCCGTCGCACGTGCCGCGATCGGTCCACGCGCGGCCTCCTGCGCCCCGGTTGGTTCACGCGCCGTATCCGAGCCCCAATCGGTCCACGCACCGTCTCCTGAGCCCCGATCGGTCCACGCGCCGTCGCCGAGCCCCGATCGGTCCAGGCGTATCCTCCTGAGCCCCGATCGGTCCACGCGCCTTCTCCGTGCGTCGATCGGTTCACGCGCCGTCTCCTGAGCCCCATCGCTCCACGCCCCGTCTCCGAGCCCCGATCGGTCCACGCGCCGTCTCCTGAGCCCGGATCGGTCCACGCGCCGTCGCCGAACCCCAATTGGTCCTCGCGCAACCGTCTGAGCCCCGGTTGGTCCACGCGCTGTTTCCGAGCCCCGATCGGTCCACGAGTCGTATCCGAACCCCGATCGGTCCACGCGCCGTCGCCGAGCCATGATCGGTCCACGCGCGGCCTCCTGAGCCCCGGTTGCTTCACGCGCCGTATCCGAGCCCCCATCGGTCCACGCGTCGTCTCCGAGCGCCGGTCGGTTCACGCGCCGTCTCCTGAGCCCCGATCGTTCCCCGCACCATCTCCGAGCCCCGATCGATCCACGCGCCGTCTCCTAAGCCCCGATTGGTCCACGCGCCTTCTCCTAAGCCCCGATCGGTCCACGTGCCGTCTCCGAGCCTCGACCGGTCCACGCGCCGTCTCCTGAGCCCCGATCGTTCCACGCGCCGTCTCCTAAGCCGCGATCCGTCCACGCGTCGTCTCCGAGCCCCGATCGGTCCACGCGCCGTCGCCGAGCCTCGATCGGTCCACGCGCGGCCTCCTGAGCCCCGATCGGTTCACGCGCCGGCTCCGAGCCCGATCGGTCCACGCATCGTCTCCTAAGCCCCGATCGGTTAACGTGCCGTCTCCGAGCCCCGATCGGTCCACGTGCCGTCTCCTGAGCCCCGGTCGGTTCACGCGCCGTCTCCGAGCCCGATCGGTCCACGCATCGTCTCCTAAGCCCCGATCGGTCCACGCGCCGTCTCCTGGGCCCCGATCGGTCTACGCGTCGTCTCCTAAGCCCCGATTGGTGGACCTGCCGTCTCCCAGCCACGATCGGTCCACGCGCGGCCTCCTGAGTCCCGGTTGCTTCACGCGCCGTATCCGAGCCCCCATCGGTCCACGCGTCGTCTCCGAGCCCCGATCGGTCCACGCGCCGTCTCCTGAGCCCCGGTCGGTTCACGCGCCGTCTCCGAGCCCGATCGGTCCACGCATCGTCTCCTAAGCCCCTATCGGTTAACGCGCCGTCTCCGAGCCCAGATCGGTCCACGCGCAACCGCCTGAGCCCCAGTTTATCCACGCGCCGTTTCCTGAGCCCCGCTCGGTTAACGCGTCGTTTCGGAGCACCGATCGGTCTACGCGCCATCTCCTGAGCCCCGACTCGGTCCACGCGTTGTCTCCTGAGCGCCGATCGTTCCACGCGCCGTCTCCGAGCGTCGATCGGTCCACGCGCCGTCCCCTGAGCCCCGATCGGTCCACGCGCCGTCTCCGAGCGCCGATCCGTCCACGCGCCGTCTTCTGAGCCCCGATCGGTCCAGGCATCGTCTCCTAAGCCCCGGACGGTCCACCCGCCGTTTCCGAGCCCCGATCGCTCCACGCGCCGTCTCCTGAGCCCCGATCGGTCCACGCATCGTCTCCTAAGCCCCGATCCGTCGCCGCGTCGTGTCCTGAGCCCCGATCAATTGACGCGTCATCTCCTGAGCCCCGATCGCTCCTCGCGCCGTCTCCTGAACCCCGATCATTCCACGCGCCTTCTCCTAAGCCACGATCGGTTCACGCGCCGTCTCCGAGCCCCAGTCGGTCCACGCGCTGTCTCCGAGCACCGATCGGTCTACGCGTCGTCTCCGAGCCCCGATCGGTCCACGCGCCGTCTCCTAAGCCCCGTTCGGTCCAAGCGCCTTCTCCTAAACCCCGGTCGGTCCACACGCCGTCCCCGATCCCCGATCGGTCCGCGCTTCGTCTCCTGAGCCCGGATCGTTCCACGCGTCGTCTCCTGATTCCCGATCCTTAAACGCGTCGTCTCCGAGCCTCGATCGGTCCACACGCCGTGTCCGATCCCCGATCGGTTCGCGTACCGCATTCTGAGTCGCGGTCCGTCCACGCGCCGTCTCCGAGCACCGATCGGTCGACGCGCCGTCTTCTAAGCCCAGATGCCTCCTCGCGCCGTCTCCGAGCCATGATGGGTCCAGGCGCCGCTTCCTGAGCCCCGGTCGGTCCACGCGATGTCTCCTAAGCCCCGTTCGGTCCACACGCCGTCTCCTAAGCCCCGATCATTCCACGCGCCGTCTCCGAGCCCCGATCGGTCCACGCGCCGTCTCCTGAGCCCCGATCGGTCCATGCGTTGTCTCCTAAGCCCCGATCGGTCCACGCGTCGTCTCCTAAGCGCCGATCCGTCGACGCGTCGTCTCCTGAGCCCCGATCGATCCACGCGTCTTCTCCTGAGCCCCGACCGCTCCACCCGTCGTCTCCGAGCTCCGATCGGTCCAGGTGCCGTTTCCGAGCCCCGATTGGTCCATGCGTCGTCTTCGAAGCCCCGATGCCTCCACGCGCCGTCTCCGAGCCACGATCGGTGCAGGCGCCGCTTCCTGAGCCCCGATCGGTCCACGCGCTGTCTCCTGAGCCCCGATCCATCCACGCGCAGTCGCCGAGCCGCGATCGGTCCACGCGCGGTCTACTCAGCTCCGGTCGGTCCACACGCCGCGGCGAACCCCAATTGGTCCACGCGCAACCTCTCGAGCCCCAGTCGGTAAACGCGCTGTCTCCGAGCCCCGATCGGTCCACGTATGTTCTCCTAAGCCCCAATTAGTCCACGCGCCGTCTCCTAAGCCCCGATCTGCCCACGGGCCGTCTCCGAGCTCCGATCGGTCCACGCGCCGTCTCCAAACCTCGATCCGTACACGCGTCGTCTCCGAGCCCCGATGGGTCCACGCGCCATCGCCGAACCCCGATCGGTCCACGCGCCGTCTCCTGAGCTCCGAACGGTCCACACCCCTTGTCCTGAGCCCCGCTCGGTCCATGCGTCATCTTCTTAGCCCCGATCGGTTAACGCACCGTCTCCCCGCCCCGATCGGTCCACGCGCCGTCTCCTGAGCCCCGATACGTCGACGCGCAGTGGCCGAGCCCCGATCAGTCCACGCGCGGCCTCCTGAGCCCCGGTCGGTTCACGCGCCATCTCCCCACCCCGATCGGTCCACGCGCCGTCTCCTGAGCCCTGATCCGTCCACGCGCGGCGTCGAGCCGCGACCGGTCCACGCGCGGCCTCCTGAGCCCCAATCGGCCCACGCGTCGACTCCTAAGCCCCGATCGGTTCACGCGCCGTATCCGAGCCCCAATCGGTCCACGCGCCGTCTCCTAAGCTCCAATCGGTCCACGCGCCGTCTCCTGAGCCCCGATACGTCGACGCGCAGTCGCCGAGCCCCGATCGGTCCACGCGCTGTCTCCTGAGCCCCGATAGGTACACGCGTCGTCTCCTACACCCCGAACGGTCCACGCGTTGTCTCCTAAGCCCCGATCAGTCCACGCCCCGTCTCCGAGCCCCGATGGGTCCACGCACTGTCTCCTGATCCCCATGGGTCCACGAGGCGCCTCCGGAGCCCCGATCGATCCACGCGAGGATCCTGAGCCCCGATCGATCCACGCATCGTCTCCTAAGCCCCAATCGGTTAACGCGCCGTCTCCGAGCCCCAATCGGTCCACGCGCCGTCTCCTGATCCCCGATCGTTCCACGCGCCTTCTCCTAAGCCACGATCGGTCAGCGCCGTCTCCGAGCGCCGATCGGTGTACGCGCCGTCGCACGAGCTGCGATCGGTCCACGCGCGGCCTCCTGAGCCCCGGATGCTTCACGCGCCGTATCCGAGGCCCAATCGGTCCACGCACCGTCTCCTGAGCCCCGATCGCTCCACGCGCCGTCTCCGAGCCCCGATCGGTCCACGCGCCGTATCCTGAGCCCGGATCGGTCCACGCGCCGTCGCCGAGCCATGATCGATCCACGCGCGGCCTCCTGAGCCCCGGTTGGTTCACGCGCCGTATCCGAGCCCCCATCGGTCCACGCGTCGTCTCCGAGCCCCGATCGGTCCACGCGCCGTCGCCGAGCCATGATCGGCCCACGCGAGGCTCCTGAGCCCCGGTCGGTCCGCGAGCCGTCTCCTGAGCCCCGATCGGTCGACGCGTCGTTTCCTGAGCCCGGATCGGTCCACGCGTCGGCTCCTAAGCCCCGATCGGTCCACGCGTCGTCTCCTAAGCCCCGATCCGTCGTCGCGTCGTCTCCTGAGCCCCGATCGATCCACGCGTCTTCTCCTGAGCCTCGACCGCTCCACGCGTCGTCTCCGAGCTCCGATCGGTGCAGGCGCCGCTTCGTGAACCCCGATCGGTCCACGCGCTGTCTCCTGAGCCCCGATCCATCCACGCGCAGTCGCCGAGCCCCGATCGGTCTACGCGCCATCGCCGAACCCCGATCGGTAAACGCGCTGTCTCCGATCCCCGATCGGTCCAAGCGCCGTCTCCAAGCCTCGATCCGTACACGCGTCGTCTCCGAGCCCCGATCGCTCCACGCGCCATCGCCGAACCCCGATCGGTCCACGCGCCGTCTCCTGAGCTCCGAACGGTCCACACCCCTTGTCCTGAGCCCCGATCGGTCGACGCGTCGTCTCCTAAGCCCCGACCGGTTCACGCGCCGTCTCCTGTGCACCGATCGAATCACGGGCCGTCTCCTAAGCCCCGATCGGTCCACACGTCGCCTCCTAAGCCCCAATCGGTCAACGCGTCGTCTCCTAAGCCCCGATCCGTCGCCGCGTCGTCTCCTGAGCCCCGATCAATTGACGCGTCTTCTCCTGAGCCCCGATCGCTCCTCGCGCCGTCTCCTGAGCCCCGCTCGGTCCATGCGTCGTCTTCTTAGCCCCGATGCCACCACGCGCCGTATCCTAAGCCCCGATCTGCCCACGGGCCGTTTCCGAGCTCCGATCGGTCCACCCGCCGTCTCCAAGCCTCGATCCGTACACGCGCCGTCTCCGAGCCCCGATCGGTCCACGCGCCGTCTCCTGAGCCCCGATCGGTTCACGCATCGTCTCCTAAGCCCCGATACGTCCACATGCCGTATCCGAGCCCCGATCGGTCCGCGTGACGCATTCTAAGTCACGGTCTGTCCGCGCGCCGTCCCCGAGCACCGATCGGTCCACGCGCCGTCTCCTGAGCCCCGATCGGTCCACGCGTCGTCTCCTAAGCCCCGATCGGTTAACGCGCCGTCTCCGAGCCCCGATGGGTCCACGCGCCGCCTCCTAAGCCCCGATCGGTCCGTGCGCCGTCTCCGAGCCCCGATCGGTCCACGTATCATCTCATGCTCCCCAATCGGTCCACGCGCCGCCTCCGGAGCCCCGATCGATCCACGCGAATCTCCTGAGCTCCGGTCGGTCCTCGTACCGTCTCCGAGCCCCGATCGCTCCACGCGTCGTCTCCTAAGCCCCGATCCGTCGCCGCGTCATCTCCTGAGCCCCGATCGATTGACGCGTCTTCTCCTGAGCCCCGATCGCTCCTCGCGCCGTCTCCTGACCCCGCTCGGTCCATGCGTCGTGTTCTTAGCCCCAATGCCTCCACGCGCCGTCTCCGAGCCACGATAGGTCCAGGCACCGCTTCCTGAGCCCCGATCGATCCACGCGCCGTCTCCGAGCCCCAATCGGTCCACGCGGCGTCTCCTGAACCCCGATCGGTTTACGCATCGTCTCCTAAGCCCCGATACGTCCACACGCCGTATTCGAGCCCCGATCGGTCCGCGTGACGCATTCTAAGCCACGGTCCGTCCATGCGCCGTCTCCGAGCACCGATCGGTCCACGCGCCGTCGCACGAGCCGCGATCGTTCCACGCGCGGCCTCCTGAGCCCCAATCGGTCCACGCGTCGTATCCTAAGTCCCGATCAGTCCGTGCGCCGTCTCCGAGCCCCGATCGGTCCACGTATCATCTCATGCTCCCCAATCGGTCCACGCGCCGCCTCCGGAGCCCCGATCGATCCACGCGAATCTCCTGAGCTCCGGTCGGTCCACGTACCGTCTCCGAAGCCCCGATCGGTCCACGCGTCGTCTCCTAAGCCCCGATCCGTCGCCGCGTCGTCTCCTGAGCCCCGATCAATTGACGCGTCTTCTCCTGAGCCCCGATCGCTCCTCGCTCCGTCTCCTGAGCCCCGCTCGGTCCATGCGTCGTGTACTTAGCCCCGATGCCTCCACGCGCCGTCTCCGAGCCACGATAGGTCCAGGCACCGCTTCCTGAGCCCCGATCGATCCACGCGCCGTCTCCGAGCCCCAATCGGTCCACGCGCCGTCGCCGAGCCGCGATCGGTCCACGCGCGGTCTCCTGAGCCCCGGACGGTCCACGCGCCGTCTCCGAGCCCCGATCGATCCACGCGCCGCCTCCTGAGCCCCGATCGGTCCACGCGCCGTCGCCGAACCCCAATTGGTCCACGCGCAACCGCCTGAGCCCCAGTCGGTCCACGCACTGTGTCCGAGCCCCGATCGGTCCACGCGCCGTCTTCGAGCGCCGATCGGTCCACGCAACGTCTCCTAAGCCCCAATCGGTTAACGCGCCGTCTCCTGAGCCCTGATCGTTCTACGCACCGGCTCCGAGCCCCGATCCGTCCACGCGCAGTCGCCGAGCCCCGATCGGTTCACGCGCGGTCTCCTGAGCCCCAGTCGGTACACGCCCTGTCTCCGAGCCCCGATCGGTCCACGCGTCGTCTCCTAAGCCCCGATCGTTCGACGCGTCGTCTCCTAAGCCCCAATCGCTCTACGCGCCATCTCAGAGTGCCGATCATTTCACGCGCCGTCTCGTGAGCCCCGATCATTCCACGCCCCGTCTCCGAGCCCCGATCGGTCCACGCGCCGTCTCCTAAGCCCCTATCGGTCCACGCGCCGTCTCCGAGCGCCGATCGGTTCACGCGCCGTCTCCTGAGCCCCGATCGTTCCACGCGCCGTCTCCGAGCCCCGATCCGTCCACGCGCCGTCTCCTGAGCCCGGATCGGTCCACGCGTCATCGCCGAATCCCCGATCCGTACACGCGCCGTCTCCGAGCCCCGAACGGTTCACGCACCGTCTCCTGATCCCAATCGGTCCACGCGGCGCCTCCGGAGCCCCGATCGATCCACGCGAGTCTCCTGAGCCCACGTCGGTCCGCGCGCCGTCTCCTGAGCCCGATCGGTCCAAGCGCCGTCTCCTAAGCCCCGTTCGGTCCAAGCGTCTTCTCCAAAACCCCGGTCGGCCCACGCGCCGTCTCCGAGCCCCGATCGGCCCACGCATCGTCTCCTAAGCCCCAATCGGCTAACGCGTCGACTCCGAGCCCCGATCATTCCACGCGCCGTCCCCGATCCCCGATCGATCCACGCGCCGTCTCCGAGCGCCGATCGGTTCACGCGCCGTCACCCGAGCCCCGATCGTTCCACACGCCGACTCCGAGTCCCGATCGGTCCACGCTCCGTCTCCTGAGCCCGGATCGTTCCACGCGTCGTCTCCTGATCCCCGATCCGTAAACGCGTCGTCTCCGAGCCTCGATCGGTCCACACGCCGTGTCCGATCCCCGATCGGTCCGCGTACCGTATTCTGAGCCGCGGTCCGTCCACGCGCCGTCTCCGAGCCCCGATCGGTCCACGCGCCGTCTCCTGAGCCCCAATCGGTCCACACGCTGTCTCGTGAGCCCCGATAGGTACACGCGCCGTATCCGAGCCCCGATCGGTCCGCATGACGCATTCTAAGCCACGGTCCGTCCACACGCCGTCTCCTAAGCCCCGATCGGTTAACGCGCCGTCTCCGAGCCCCGATCAGTCCACGCGCCGTCTCATGAACCCCGGTCGGTTCATGCGCCGTCTCCGAGCCCCTGTTCGATCCACGCGTCGTCCTGTAAGCCCAGATGCCTTCTAGCGCCGTCTCCGGGCCACGATCGGTCCAGGCGCGGCTTCCTGAGCCACGATCGGTCCACGCGTCGTCTCCTAAGCCCCCATTGGTCCACGTGCCGTCTCCCAGCCCCGATCGCTCCACGCGCCGTCTCCTAATCCCCAATCTGTCCACGACCCGTCTCCGGGCCCCGATCGGTGCACGCGCCGTCTCCTAAGCCCCGATCGGTCCACGCGCCGTCGCCGAACCCCAATTGGTCCACGCGAAACCGCCTGAGCCCCAGTCGGTCCACGCGCTGTCTCCGAGCCCCGATCGGTCCACGCGCCGTCTCCTGAGCCCCGATACGTCCACGCGCAGTCGCCGAGCGCTGATCGATCCACGCGCTGTCTCCTGAGCCCCGATAGGTACACGCGTCGTCGCCTACACCCCGATCGGTCCACGCACTGTCTCCTGATCCCCATGGGTCAACGCGGCGCCTCCGGAGCCCCGATCGATCCACGCGAGGCTCCTGAGCCCCGATCGGGCCACGCATCGTCTCCTAACCCCCAATCGGTTAACGCGCCGTCTCCGAGCCCCGATCGGTCAACGCGCCGTCGCCGAACCCCAATTGGTCCACGCGCAACCGCCTGAGCCCCGATCGATCCACGCATCGGCTCCTGAGCCCCGATCGGTCCACGCGTCGTCTTCGAGCACCGCTCGATCCACGCGCCGTTTCCTGGGCCCCGATCAGTCCACGCGTCGCCGCCGGAGCCCCGATCGGTCCACGCGCCGTCTCCTGAGCCCGGATCGGTCCACGCGCCGTCGCCGAACCCCAATTGGTCCACGCGCCACCGCATGTGCCCCAGTCGGTCCACGCGCTGTCTCCGAGCCCAGATCGGTCCACGCGCCGTCTCCGAGCGCCGATCGGTTCACGCGCCGTCTTCTGAGCCCCGATCGTTCCACGCGCCGTCTCCGAGCTCCGATCGGTCCACGCGTCGTCTCCTAAGCCCCGATCGGTCCAAGCGCCTTCTACTAAGCCCCGATCGGTCCACGCGCCGTCTCCGAGCGCCGATCGGTTCACGCGCCGTCTCCTGAGCCCCGATCGTTCCACGCGCCGTCTCCGAGCCCCGATCGGTCTACGCACCGTCTCCTAAGCCCCGATCGGTCCACGCGCCTTCTCCTCATCCCCGATCGGTCCACGCGCCGTCTTCGAGCGCCGATTGGTTCACGCGACGTCTCCTGAGCGCCGATCGGTCCACGCGCCGTCGCCGAACCCCAATTGGTCCACGCGCAACCTCCTGAGCCCCAGTCGGTACACGCGCTGTCTCCGAGCCCCGATCGGTCCCCGCATAGTCTCCTAAGCCCCGCTCGGTTAACGCGTCGTCTCGGAGCCCCGATCGGTCCAGGCGCCGCTTCCTGAGCACCGACCGGTCCACGCGTCGTCTCCTGAGCCCCGATCGGTCGACGGGTCCCCTCCTAAGCCCCGATCGGTCCACGCGCCTTCTCCTGAGCCCCGATCGGTCCACGCGCCGTCTCCGAGCGCCGATCATTTCACGTGACGTCTCCTGAGCCCTGATCGTTCCACGCGCCGTCTTCGAGCCCGGAGCGGTCCACGCGCCGTCTCCATGAGCCCCAATCGATCCACGCGCAGCCTCCTGAGCCCCGATCGTTCCACGCGCCGTCGCCGAGCCGCGATCGTTCTACGCGCCGCTCCGAGCCCCGATCGGTCCACGCGCCGTCGCCGAGCTATGATCGGTCCACGCGCGGCCTCCTGAGCCCCGATCGGTCCACGCGCCGTCGCCGAGCCGCGATCGGTCCACGCGCGGCCTCCTGAGGCCCGATTGGTTCACGCGCCGTATCCGAGCCCCAATCGGTCCACGCGCCGTCTCCTGAGCCCCGATCGGTCCACGCGCGGTCTCCTGAGCCCCGATCGGTCCACGCGCCGTCGCCGAACCGCGATCGGTCCACGCGCCGCCTCCTGAGTCCCGATCGGTCAACGCGTCGTGTCCTAAGCCTTGATCGGTCCACGTGCCGTCTCCGAGCCCCGATGGGTCCACGCGCCGCATCCTGAGCCCCGATCGGACGACGCGTCGTCTCCTAAGCCCCGATCGGTTAACGCGCCGTCTCCGAGCCCCGATCGGTCCACGCGCCGTCGCCGAGCTATGATCGGTCCACGCGCGGCCTCCTGAGCCCCGATCGGTCCACGCGCCGTCGCCCAGCCGCGATCGGTCCACGCGCGGCCTCCTGAGGCCCGATTGGTTCACGCGCCGTATCCGAGCCCCAATCGGTCCACGCGCCGTCTCCTGAGCCCCGATCGGTCCACGCGCGGTCTCCTGAGCCCCGATCGGTCCACGCGCCGTCGCCGAACCGCGATCGGTCCACGCGCCGCCTCCTGAGTCCCGATCGGTCAACGCGTCGTGTCCTAAGCCTTGATCGGTCCACGTGCCGTCTCCGAGCCCCGATGGGTCCACGCGCCGCATCCTGAGCCCCGATCGGACGACGCGTCGTCTCCTAAGCCCCGATCGGTTAACGCGCCGTCTCCGAGCCCCGATCAGTCCACGCGCCGTCTCATGAACCCCGGTCGGTTCATGCGCCGTCTCCGAGCCCCTGTTCGATCCACGCGTCGTCCTGTAAGCCCAGATGCCTTCTAGCGCCGTCTCCGGGCCACGATCGGTCCAGGCGCCGCTTCCTGAGCCACGATCGGTCCACGCGTCGTCTCCTAAGCCCCCATTGGTCCACGTGCCGTCTCCCAGCCCCGATCGCTCCACGCGCCGTCTCCTAATCCCCAATCTGTCCACGACCCGTCTCCGGGCCCCGATTGGTGCACGCGCCGTCTCCTAAGCCCCGATCGGTCCACGCGCCGTCGCCGAACCCCAATTGGTCCACGCGAAACCACCTGAGCCCCAGTCGGTCCACGCGCTGTCTCCGAGCCCCGATCGGTCCACGCGTCGTCTCCGAGCTCCGATCGGTCCACGCGCCGTCGCCGAGTCATGATCTGTCCACGCGCGGCCTCCTGAGACCCGATCGGTCCACGCGCCGTCTCCTGAGCCCCGATACGTCCACGCGCAGTCGCCGAGCGCTGATCGATCCAGGCGCTGTCTCCTGAGCCCCGATAGGTACACGCGTCGTCGCCTACACCCCGATCGGTCCACGCACTGTCTCCTGATCCCCATGGGTCAACGCGGCGCCTCCGGAGCCCCGATCGATCCACGCGAGGCTCCTGAGCCCCGATCAGGCCACGCATCGTCTCCTAAGCCCCAATCGGTTAACGCGCCGTCTCCGAGCCCCGATCGGTCAACGCGTTGTCTCCTAAGCCCCGATCGGTCCACGCGTCGTCTCCTAAGCGCCGATCCGTCGACGCGTCGTCTCCTGAGCCCCGATCGATCCACGCGTCTTCTCCTGAGCCCCGACCGCTCCACCCGTCGTCTCCGAGCTCCGATCGGTGCAGGCGCCGCTTCCTGAGCCCCGATCGGTCCACGCGCTGTCTCCTGAGCCCCGATCCATCCACGCGCAGTCGCCGAGCCGCGATCGGTCCACGCGCGGTCTACTGAGCTCCGGTCGGTCCACACGCCGCGGCGAACCCCAATTGGTCCACGCGCAACCTCTCGAGCCCCAGTCGGTAAACGCGCTGTCTCCGAGCCCCGATCGGTCCACGTATGTTCTCCTAAGCCCCAATTAGTCCACGCGCCGTCTCCTAAGCCGCGATCTGCCCACGGGCCGTCTCCGAGCTCCGATCGGTCCACGCGCCGTCTCCAAACCTCGATCCGTACACGCGTCGTCTCCGAGCCCCGATGGGTCCACGCGCCATCGCCGAACCCCGATCGGTCCACGCGCCGTCTCCTGAGCTCCGAACGGTCCACACCCCTTGTCCTGAGCCCCGCTCGGTCCATGCGTCATCTTCTTAGCCCCGATCGGTTAACGCACCGTCTCCCCGCCCCGATCGGTCCACGCGCCGTCTCCTGAGCCCCGATACGTCGACGCGCAGTCGCCGAGCCCCGATCAGTCCACGCGCGGCCTCCTGAGCCCCGGTCGGTTCACGCGCCATCTCCCCACCCCGATCGGTCCACGCGCCGTCTCCTGAGCCCTGATCCGTCCACGCGCGGCGTCGAGCCGCGACCGGTCCACGCGCGGCCTCCTGAGCCCCAATCGGCCCACGCGTCGACTCCTAAGCCCCGATCGGTTCACGCGCCGTATCCGAGCCCCAATCGGTCCACGCGCCGTCTCCTAAGCTCCAATCGGTCCACGCGCCGTCTCCTGAGCCCCGATACGTCGACGCGCAGTCGCCGAGCCCCGATCGGTCCACGCGCTGTCTCCTGAGCCCCGATAGGTACACGCGTCGTCTCCTACACCCCGAACGGTCCACGCGTTGTCTCCTAAGCCCCGATCAGTCCACGCGCCGTCTCCGAGCCCCGATGGGTCCACGCACTGTCTCCTGATCCCCATGGGTCCACGAGGCGCCTCCGGAGCCCCGATCGATCCACGCATCGTCTCCTAAGCCCCAATCGGTTAACGCGCCGTCTCCGAGCCCCAATCGGTCCACGCGCCGTCTCCTGAACCCCGATCGTTCCACGCGCCATCTCCTAAGCCACGATCGGTCAGCGCCGTCTCCGAGCGCCGATCGGTGTACGCGCCGTCGCACGAGCTGCGATCGGTCCACGCGCGGCCTCCTGAGCCCCGGATGCTTCACGCGCCGTATCCGAGGCCCAATCGGTCCACGCACCGTCTCCTGAGCCCCGATCGCTCCACGCGCCGTCTCCGAGCCCCGATCGGTCCACGCGCCGTATCCTGAGCCCGGATCGGTCCACGCGCCGTCGCCGAGCCATGATCGATCCACGCGCGGCCTCCTGAGCCCCGGTTGGTTCACGCGCCGTATCCGAGCCCCCATCGGTCCACGCGTCGTCTCCGAGCCCCGATCGGTCCACGCGCCGTCGCCGAGCCATGATCGGCCCACGCGAGGCTCCTGAGCCCCGGTCGGTCCGCGAGCCGACTCGTGAGCCCCGATCGGTCGACGCGTCGTTTCCTGAGCCCAGATCGGTCCACGCGTCGGCTCCTAAGCCCCGATCGGTCCACGCGTCGTCTCCTAAGCCCCGATCCGTCGTCGCGTCGTCTCCTGAGCCCCGATCGGTCCGTGCGCCGTCTCCGAGCCCCGATCGGTCCACGCACCATCTCATGCTCCCCAATCGGTCCATGCGCCGCCTCCGGAGCCCTGATCGATCCACGCGAATCTCCTGAGCTCCGGTCGGTCCTCGTACCGTCTCCGAGCCCCGATCGCTCCACGCGCCGTCTCCTGAGCGCCGATCCGTCCACGCGCCGTATCCGAGGCCCAATCGGTCCACGCGCCGTCTCCTAAGCTCCAATCGGTCCACGCGCCGTCTCCTAAGCCCCGATACGTCGACGCGCAGTCGCCGAGCCCCGATCGTTCCACGCGCTATCTCCTGAGCCCCGATAGGTGCACGCGTCGGCTCCTACACCCCGAACGGTCCACGCGTCGTCTCCTAAGCCGCGATCAGTCCACGCGCAGTCTCCGAGCCCCGATGGGTCCACGCACTGTCTCCTGATCCCCATGGGTCCACGCGGCGCCTCCGGAGCCCCGATCGATCCACGCGAGGATCCTGAGCCCCGATCGATCCACGCATCGTCTCCTAAGCCCCAATCGGTTAACGCGCCGTCTCCGAGCCCCAATCGGTCCACGCGCCGTCTCCTGAACCCCGATCGTTCCACGCGCCTTCTCCTAAGCCACGATCGGTCAGCGCCGTCTCCGAGCGCCGATCGGTGCACGCCCCGTCGCACGAGCCGCGATCGGTCCACGCGCGGCCTCCTGAGCCCCAATCGGTCCACGCGTCGTATCCTAAGCCCCGATCAGTCCGTGCGCCGTCTCCGAGCCCCGATCGGTCCACGTATCATCTCATGCTCCCCAATCGGTCCACGCGCCGCCTCCGGAGCCCCGATCGATCCACGCGAATCTCCTGAGCTCCGGTCGGTCCACGTACCGTCTACGAAGCCCCGATCGGTCCACGCGTCGTCTCCTAAGCCCCGATCCGTCGCCGCGTCGTCTCCTGAGCCCCGATCAATTGACGCGTCTTCTCCTGAGCCCCGATCGCTTCTCGCGCCGTCTCCTGAGCCCCGCTCGGTCCATGCGTCGTGTTCTTAGCCCCGATGCCTCCACGCGCCGTCTCCGAGCCACGATAGGTCCAGGCACCGCTTCCTGAGCCCCGATCGATCCACGCGCCGTCTCCGAGCCCCAATCGGTCCACGCGGCGTCTCCTGAACCCCGATCGGTTTACGCATCGTCTCCTAAGCCCCGATACGTCCACACGCCGTATTCGAGCCCCGATCGGTCCGCGTGACGCATTCTAAGCCACGGTCCGTCCACGCGCCGTCTCCGAGCACCGATCGGTCCACGCGTCGTCTCCAGAGCCCCGATCGGTCCACGCGTCGTCTCCTAAGCCCTGATCGGTCCACGTGCCGGCTCCGAGCCCCGATGGGTCTACGCGCCGCCTCCTGAGCCCCGATCGATCCACGCATCGGCTCCTGAGCCCCGGTCGGTCCACGCGTCGTCTTCGAGCACCGATTGATCCACGCACCGTTTCCTGGGCCCCGATCGGTCCACGCGTCGCCGCCGGAGCCCCGATCGGTCTACGAGCCGCCTCATGAGCCCCGATCGGTCAACGCATCGTCTCCTAAGCCCCGATACGTTCACACGCCGTCTCCGAGTCCCGATCGGTCCACGCGCCGTCGCCGAGCCTCGATCGGTCCACGCGCGGCCTCCTAGGCCCCGATCGGTTAACGCGCCGTCTCCGAGCCCCGATCAGTCCACGCGCCGTCTCCTGAGCCCCGGTCGGTTCATGCGCCGTCTCCGAGCCCCGATCGATCCACGCGTCGTCTTGTAAGCCCAGATGCCTTCTCGCGCCGTCTCCGGGCCACGATCGGTCCAGGCGCCGCTTCCTGAGCCACGATCGGTCCACGCGCCTTCTCCGAGCCCCGATCGGTCCACACGCAACCGCCTGAGCCCCAGTCGGTTCACGCGCTGTCGCCGAACCCCGATCGGTCCACGCGTCGTCTCCCAGCCCCGATCGGTCCACGCGCCGTCGCCGAGCCATGATCGATCCACGCGCGGCCTCCTGAGCCCGGATCGTTCCACGCGTCGTCTCCTGATCCCCGATCCGTAAACGCGTCGTCGCCGAACCTCGATCGGTCCACACGCCGTGTCCGATCCCCGATCGGTCCGCGTACCGTATTCTGAGCCGCGGTCCGTCCACGCGCCGTCTCCGAGCCCCGATCGGTCCACACGCTGTCTCGTGAGCCCCGATAGGTACACGCGCCGTGTCCTACGCCCCGATCGGTCCACGCGTCGTCTCCCAAGCCCCGATCGGTCCACGCTGCGTCTCCGAGCCCCGATCGGTCCACACGCCGTATCCGAGCCCCGATCGGTCCGCATGACGCATTCTAAGCCACGGTCCGTCCACGCGCCGTCTCCGAGCACCGATCGGTCCACGCGCCGTCTCCTGAGCCCCGATCGGTCTACGCGCCGTCTCATGAGCCCCGATCGGTCAACGCATCCTTTCCTAAGCCCCGATACGTTCACACGCCGTCTCCTAAGCCCCGATCGGTTAACGCGCCGTCTCCGAGCCCCGATCAGTCCACGCGCCGTCTCATGAACCCCGGTCGGTTCATGCGCCGTCTCCGAGCCCCTGTTCGATCCACGCGTCGTCCTGTAAGCCCAGATGCCTTCTAGCGCCGTCTCCGGGCCACGATCGGTCCAGGCGCCGCTTCCTGAGCCACGATCGGTCCACGCGTCGTCTCCTAAGCCCCCATTGGTCCACGTGCCGTCTCCCAGCCCCGATCGCTCCACGCGCCGTCTCCTAATCCCCAATCTGTCCACGACCCGTCTCCGGGCCCCGATCGGTGCACGCGCCGTCTCCTAAGCCCCGATCGGTCCACGCGCCGTCGCCGAACCCCAATTGGTCCACGCGAAACCGCCTGAGCCCCAGTCGGTCCACGCGCTGTCTCCGAGCCCCGATCGGTCCACGCGTCGTCTCCGAGCTCCGATCGGTCCACGCGCCGTCGCCGAGTCATGATCTGTCCACGCGCGGCCTCCTGAGACCCGATCGGTCCACGCGCCGTCTCCTGAGCCCCGATACGTCCACGCGCAGTCGCCGAGCGCTGATCGATCCACGCGCTGTCTCCTGAGCCCCGATAGGTACACGCGTCGTCGCCTACACCCCGATCGGTCCACGCACTATCTCCTGATCCCCATGGGTCAACGCGCCGCCTCCTGAGCCCCGATCGATCCACGCATCGGCTCCTGAGCCCCGATCGGTCCACGCGTCGTCTTCGAGCACCGCTCGATCCACGCGCCGTTTCCTGGGCCCCGATCAGTCCACGCGTCGCCGCCGGAGCCCCGATCGGTCCACGCGCCGTCTCCTGAGCCCGGATCGGTCCACGCGCCGTCGCCGAACCCCAATTGGTCCACGCGCCACCGCATGTGCCCCAGTCGGTCCACGCGCTGTCTCCGAGCCCAGATCGGTCCACGCGCCGTCTCCGAGCGGCGATCGGTTCACACGCCGTCTTCTGAGCCCCGATCGTTCCACGCGCCGTCTCCGAGCTCCGATCGGTCCACGCGTCGTCTCCTAAGCCCCGATCGGTCCAAGCGCCTTCTACTAAGCCCCGATCGGTCCACGCGCCGTCTCCGAGCGCCGATCGGTTCACGCGCCGTCTCCTGAGCCCCGATCGTTCCACGCGCCGTCTCCGAGCCCCGATCGGTCTACGCACCGTCTCCTAAGCCCCGATCGGTCCACGCGCCTTCTCCTCATCCCCGATCGGTCCACGCGCCGTCTTCGAGCGCCGATTGGTTCACGCGACGTCTCCTGAGCGCCGATCGCTCCACGCGCAGTCGCCGAGCCTCGATCGGTTCTCGCGCGGTCTCCTGAGCCCCGGTCGGTCCACGCGCCGTCGCCGAACCCCAATTGGTCCACGCGCAACCTCCTGAGCCCCAGTCGGTACACGCGCTGTCTATGAGCCCCGATCGGTCCCCGCATAGTCTCCTAAGCCCCGCTCGGTTAACGCGTCGTCTCGGAGCCCCGATCGGTCCAGGCGCCGCTTCCTGAGCACCGACCGGTCCACGCGTCGTCTCCTGAGCCCCGATCGGTCCACGCGCCGTCGCCGAGCCTCGATCGGTCCACGCGCCGTCTCCGAGCCACGATCGGTCCGTGCGCCGCTTCCACAGCCCTATCGGTCCACGCGTCCTCTCCTGATCTCCTATTAGTCCACGCGCCGTCTCCTAAGCCCCGATCGTTCCACGTGCCATCTCCGCGCGCCGATCGATTCACGCGCCGTCTCCTGAGCCCCGATCGGTCCACGCGCCGTCTCCGAGCGCCGATCGGTTCACGCGCCGTCACCTGAGCCCCGATCGTTCCACGCGCCGTCTCCGAGCCCCGATCGGTCTACGCGCCGTCTCCTAAGCCCCGATCGATCCACGCGAGGATCCTGAGCCCCGATCGATCCACGCATCGTCTCCTAAGCCCCAATCGGGTAACGCGCCGTCTCCGAGCCCCAATCGGTCCACGCGCCGTCTCCGAGCCCCGATCGGTCTACGCACCGTCTCCTAAGCCCCGATCGGTCCACGCGCCGTCTCCGAGCGCCGATCGGTTCACGCGCCGTCTCCTGAGCCCCGATCGTTCCACGCGCCGTCTCCGAGTCCCGATCGGTCTACGCACCGTCTCCTAAGCCCCGATCGGTCCACGCGCCTTCTCCTCATCCCCGATCGGTCCACGCGCCGTCTTCGAGCGCCGATTGGTTCACGCGACGTCTCCTGAGCGCCGATCGCTCCACGCGCAGTCGCCGAGCCTCGATCGGTTCTCGCGCGGTCTCCTGAGCCCCGGTCGGTCCACGCGCCGTCGCCGAACCCCAATTGGTCCACGCGCAACCTCCTGAGCCCCAGTCGGTACACGCGCTGTCTATGAGCCCCGATCGGTCCCCGCATAGTCTCCTAAGCCCCGCTCGGTTAACGCGTCGTCTCGGAGCCCCGATCGGTCCAGGCGCCGCTTCCTGAGCACCGACCGGTCCACGCGTCGTCTCCTGAGCCCCGATCGGTCGACGGGTCCCCTCCTAAGCCCCGATCGGTCCACGCGCCTTCTCCTGAGCCCCGATCGGTCCACGCGCCGTCTCCGAGCGCCGATCATTTCACGTGACGTCTCCTGAGCCCTGATCGTTCCACGCGCCGTCTTCGAGCCCGGAGCGGTCCACGCGCCGTCTCCATGAGCCCCAATCGATCCACGCGCAGCCTCCTGAGCCCCGATCGTTCCACGCGCCGTCGCCGAGCCGCGATCGTTCTACGCGCCGCTCCGAGCCCCGATCGGTGCACGCGCCGTCGCCGAGCTATGATCGGTCCACGCGCGGCCTCCTGAGCCCCGATCGGTCCACGCGCCGTCGCCGAGCCGCGATCGGTCCACGCGCGGCCTCCTGAGGCCCGATTGGTTCACGCGCCGTATCCGAGCCCCAATCGGTCCACGCGCCGTCTCCTGAGCCCCGATCGGTCCACGCGCGGTCTCCTGAGCCCCGATCGGTCCACGCGCCGTCGCCGAACCGCGATCGGTCCACGCGCCGTCGCCGAACCGCGATCGGTCCACGCGCCGCCTCCTGAGTTCCGATCGGTCAACGCGTCGTGTCCTAAGCCTTGATCGGTCCACGTGCCGTCTCCGAGCCCCGATGGGTCCACGCGCCGCATCCTGAGCCCCGATCGGACGACGCGTCGTCTCCTGAGCCCGGATCGGTCCACCCGTCGTCCTCGAATCCCCGATCCGCACACGCGTCGTCTCCGAGCCTCGATCGGTCCACGCGCCGTTTCCTAAGCCGCGATCCGTCCACGGGCCGTCTTCGAGCTGCTATCGGTAAACGCGCCGTCACCAAGCCCTGATCTGTACACGCGTCGTCTCCGAGCCCCGATTGGTTCACGCGCCGTATCCGAGCCCCAATCGGTCCACGCATCGTCTCCTGAGCCCCGATCGGTTAACGCGCCGTCTCCGAGCCCCGATCAGTCCACGCGCCGTCTCCTGAGCCCCGGTCGGTTCATGCGCCGTCTCCGAGCCCCGATCAGCCCACGCGCCGTCTCCTAAGCCCCGATCGGTCGACGCGTCGTTTCCTGAGCCCCCATCGATCCACGCGTCGTCTCCTGAGCCCCGATCGCTCCACGCGCCGATTTCTGAGCCCCGATCGGTCCACGCGCCGTATCCTGAGCCCGGATCGGTCCACGCGCCGTCGCCGAACCCCAATTGGTCCACGCTCAACCGTCTGAGCCCCGATCGGTCCACGCGTCGTCTCCTGAGCCCCGATCAATTGACGCGTCTTCTCCTGAGCCCCGATCGCTCCTCGCGCCGTCTCCTGAGCCCCGCTCGGTCCCTGCGTCGTCTTCTTAGCCCCAATGCCTCCACGCCCCGTCTCCGAGCCACGATAGGTCCAGGCGCCGCTTCCTGAGCCCCGATCGATCCACGCGCCGTCTCGTAAGCCACAATCGGTCCACGTGCCGCATTCTAAGCCACGTTCCATCCACGCGCCGTCTCCTGAGCCCCGGTCGGTCCACGCGCCGTCGCCGAACCCCAATTGGTCCACGCGCAACCTCCTAAGCCCCAGTCGGTACACGCGCTGTCTCCGAGCCCCGATCGGTCCACGCATCGTCTCCTAAGCCCCAGACGGTCCTCGTGCCGTCTCCGAACCCCGATCGGTCGACGCGCCGTCTCCGAGCGCCGATCGGTTCATGCGCCGTATTCTGAGCCCCGATCGTTCCACGCGCCGCCTCCTAAGCCCCGATCGGTCGAGGCTTCGTCTCCTAAGCCCCGACCGGTCGACGCGTCGTCTCCTGAGCCCCGGTCGGTTAACGCGCCGTCTCCAAGCCCCGATCGGTCCACGCGCAACCGCCTGAGCCCCAGTCGGTCAACGCGCTGTCTCCGAGCCCCGATCGGTCCACGCGTCGTCTCCGAGCACCGATTGGTCCACGCGCCGTCGCCGAGCCATGATCGGTCCACGCGCGGCCTCCTGAGCCCCGATCGGTCCACGCGCCGTGGCCGAGCCGCGATCGGTCCACGCGCGGCCTCCTGAACCCCGATCGGTCCACGCGCCGTCACCGAGCCGCGATCGGTCCACGCGCGACTACCTGAGCCCCGGTTGGTTCACGCGCCGTATCCGAGCCCCCATCGGCCCACGCGTCGTCTCCGAGCCCCGATCCGTCCACGCGCCGTCGCCGAGCCATGATCGGCCCACGCGAGGATCCTGAGCCCCCCCCCCCCCCGCGGTCGATCCCCGCGCCGTCACCTGAGCCCCGATCGGTCGACGCGTCGTTTCCTGAGCCGCGATCGATCCACGCGTCGTCTCCTGAGCCCCGATCGCTCCTCGCGCCGTCTCTTGAGCCCCGCTCGGTCCATGCGTCGTCTTCTTAGCCCCGATGCCTCCACGCGCCGTCTCCGAGCCCCGATCGGTCCAGGCGCCGCTTCCTGAGCCCCGATCGGTCCACGCGCCGTCTCCTAAGCCCCAATCGGTCCACGCGCCGTCTCCTAAGCCCCGATCGGTCCAAGCGGCGTCTCCGAGCCCCGATCGGTCCACGCACCGTCTCCTGATCCCCATCGGTCCACGCGGCGGTTTCTGAGCACCGTTCGGCCCACGCGTCGTCTTCAAAGCCCCGATGCCTCCACGCGCCGTCTCCGAGCCACGATCGGTCCGTGCGCCGCTTCCAGAGCCCCGATCGGTGAACGCGTCTTCTCCTGATCTCCGATCGGTTCACATGCCGTCTCATAAGCCCCGATCGGTCCACGCGCCGTCTCCGAGCGCCGATCGGTTCACGCGACGTCTCCTGAGCCCCGATCGTTCCACGCGCCATCTCCGAGCCCCGATCGGTCCACGCGCCGTCTCCTAAGCCCCGATCGGTCCACGCGCCTTCTCCTAAGCCCCGATCGGTCCACGTGCCGTCTCCGAGCGACGATCCGTTCACGCACCGGCTCCTGAGCCCCGATCGTTCCACGCGCCGTTTCCGAGCCCCGATCGGTCCACGCGCCGTCTCCTGAGCCTGGATCGGTCCACCCGTCGTCCTCGAATCCCCGATCCGCACACGCGTCGTCTCCGAGCCTCGACCCGTTCACGCGCCGTCTCCTGAGCCCCGATCATTCCACGCGCCGTCTCCTAAGCCGCGATCCGTCCACTGGCCGTCTCCGAGCTGCTATCGGTAAACGCGCCGTCACCAAGCCCTGATCCGTACACGCGTCGTCTCCGAGCCCCGATCGGTCCACGCGCCGTCGCCGAGCCTCGATCGGTCCACGCGCGGCCTCCTGAGCCCCGATCGGTTCACGCGCCGGCTCCGAGCCGGATCGGACCACGTGCCGTCTCCTGAGCCCCGGTCGGTTCACGCTCCGTCCCCGAGCCCCGATGGGTCCACGCGCGGTCTCCTGAGCCCCGGTCGGTCCACGCGCCGTCGCCGAACCCCAATTCGTACACGCGCAACCTCCTGAGCCCCAGTCGGTCCACGCGCCGTCTCCTAAGCCCCAATCTGTCCACGACCCGTCTCTGGGCCCCGATCGGTGCACGCGCCGTCTCCTGAGCCCCGATCGGTCCACGCGCCGTCTCCTGAACCCCGATACGTCCGCACGCAGTCGCCGAGCCCCGATCGGTCCACGCGCCGTCGCCAAGCCTCGATCGGTCCACGCGCGGCCTCCTGAGCCCCGGTCGGTTCCCGCGCCGTCTCCGAGCCCTGATCGATCCACGCGTCGTCTTGTAAGCCCAGATGCCTCCACGCGCCGTCTCCGAGCCACGATCGGTCCAGGCGCCGCTTCCTGAGCCCCGATCGGTCCACGCGCCGTCTCCTAAGCCCCAATCGCTCCACGCGCCGTCTCCGAACGCCGATCATTTCACGCGCTGTCTCCTGAGTCCCGATCGTTCCACGCGCCGTATCCGAGCCTTGATCGATCCACGCGCCGTCTCCTGAGCCCCGATCGGTCCACGCGTCGTTCCCCAAGCCCCGATCCATCGACGCGCCGTCTCCTGATGCCCAATCGGTCCACGCGCAGTCTCCTGAGCCCCGATAGGTACACGCGTAGTCTCCTAAGCCCCGATCGGTCCACGCGCCGCCTCCGGAGCCCCAATCGATCAACGTGAGTCTCCTAAGCCCCGATCGGTCCACGTGCCTTCTCCGAGCCCCGATTGGTCCACGCGTCGTCTCCTAATCCCCGATCGGTCCACACGCCGTCTCCGAGCCCCGATGGGTTTACGCGTCGCCTCCTGAGCCCCGGTCGGTCCACGCGCCGTCTCCTGAGCCCCGATCGGTCCACGCGTCGTCTCCTAAGCCCCGATCGGTCCACGCGTCGTCTCCTAAGCCTCGATCCGTCGACGCGTCGTCTCCTGAGCCACGATCAATTGACGCGTCTTCTCCTGAGCCCGATCGCTCCTCGCGCGGCCTCCTGAGCCCCGATTGGCTCACGCGCCGTATTCGAGCCCCAATCGGTAAACGCGCCGTCTCCTGAGCCCCGATCGGTCCACGCGCCGTCTCCTGAGCCCCGATCGGTCCACGCGTCGTCTCCTAAGCCACCATTGGTCCACGTGCCGTCTCCCAGCCCTGATCGTTCCATGCGTCGTCCTCGAATCCCCCATCTGTACACGCGTCGTCTCCGAGCCTCGATCGGTCCACGGGCCGTCGCCGAGCCCCGATCGGTCCAGGCGTATCCTCCTGAGCCCCGGTCGGTCCGCGCGCCGTCTCCTGAGCCCCGATCGGTCGACGCGTCGTTTCCTGAGCCCCGATCGATCCACGCGTCGTCTCCTGAGCCCCGATCGCTCCACGCGCCGATTTCTGAGCCCCGATCAATTGACGCGTCTTCTCCTGAGCCCCGATCGCTCCTCGCGCCGTCTCCTGAGCCCCGCTCGGTCCCTGCGTCGTCTTTTTAGCCCCGATGCCTCCACGCGCCGTCTCCGAGCCCCGATCGGTCCACGCCCCGTCTCCTGAGCCCGGATCGGTCCACCCGTTGTCCTCGAATCCCCGATCCGCACACGCGTCGACTCCGAGCCTCGATCGGTCCACGCGCGGCCTCCTGAGCCGCGGTCAGTTCACGCGCCGTCTCCGAGCCCCGATCGATCCACGCGTCGTCTTCCAAGCCCAGATGCCTCCTCGCGCCGTCTCCGAGCCACGATCGTTCCAGGCGCTGCTTCCTGAGCCCCCATCGGTCCACGCGTTGTCTCCTAAGCCCCGATCGGTCCACGCGCCGTCTCCGAGCCGCGATCATTTCACGCGCCGTCTCCTGAGCCCCGATCGTTCCACGCGCCGTCTCCGAGCGCCGATCGGTTCACGCGCCGTCTCCTGAGCCCCGATCGTTCCACGCGGCGTCTTCGAGCCTCGATCGATCCACGCGCCGTCTCCTGAGCCCCGATCGGTCGACGCGTCGTCTTCTGAGCCCCGATCGATCCACGCGTCGTCTCCTGAGCCACGATCAATTGACGCGTCTTCTCCTGAGCCCGATCGCTCCTCGCGCCGTCTCCTGAGCCCCGATCGGTCCACGCGTCGTCTCCGAGCTCTGATCGGTCCACACGCCGTCTCCGAGCGCCGATAAGTTCAAGCGCCGTCTCCTGAGCCCCGATCGTTCCACGCGGCGTGTCCGAGCCTCGATCGGTCCACGCGCGGCCTCCTGAGCCCCGATCGGTTCACGCGCCGGCTCCGAGCCCGATCGGACCACGTGCCGTCTCCTGAGCCCCGGTCGGTTCACGCGCCGTCTCCGAGCCCCGATGGGTCCACGCGCGGTCTCCTGAGCCCCGATCGGTCCACGCGCCGTCGCCGAGCCTCGATCGGTCCACGCGCGTCCTCCTGAGCCCCGGTCGGTTCACGCGCCGTCTCCGAGCCCCGATCGATCCACGCGTCGTCTTCTAAGACCAGATGCCTCCTCTCGCCGTCTCCGAGCCAGGATCGGTTCAGGCGCCGCTTCGTGAGCCCCGATCGGTCCACACTCCGTCACCAAGCCCCGATCCGTACACGCGTCGTCTCCGAGCCCCGATCGGTCCACGCGCCGTTTCCGAGCCCCGATAGGTCCGCGCGTCGTCTCCGAGCCTCGATCGGTCCTCGCGTCGTCTCCTAAGCCCCGACTGGTCCACGCGCCGTCTCCGGAGCCCTGGTCGGTTCACGCGCCGTCTCCGAGCCCCGATCGATCCACGCGTCGTCTGGTAAGCCCAGATGCCTCCACGCGCCGTTTCCGAGCCACGATCGGTCCAGGCGCCGCTTCATTAGCCCCGATCGGTCCGCGCGCCCCGTCCTAAGCCCCAATCGCTCCACGCGCCGTCTCCGAGCGCCGATCATTTCACGCGCTGTCTCCTGAGTCCCGATCGTTCCACGCGCCGTATCCGAGCCCCGATCGATCCACGCGCCGTCTCCTGAGCCCCGATCGGTCCACGCGTCGTTCCCCAAGCCCCGATCCATCGACGCGCCGTCTCCTGATGCCCAATCGGTCCACGCGCAGTCTCCTGAGCCCCGATAGGTACACGCGTAGTCTCCTAAGCCCCGATCGGTCCACGCGCCGCCTCCGGAGCCCCAATCGATCAACGTGAGTCTCCTAAGCCCCGATCGGTCCACGCGTCGTATTCTAATCCCCGATCGGTCCACACGCCGTCTCCGAGCCCCGATGGGTCTACGCCTCGCCTCCTGAGCCCCGGTCGGTCCACGCGCCGTCTCCTGAGCCCCGATCGGTCCACGCATCGTCTCCTATGCCCCGATCGGTCCACGCGTCGTCTCCTAAGCCTCGATCCGTCGACGCGTCGTCTCCTGAGCCACGATCAATTGACGCGTCTTCTCCTGAGCCCGATCGCTCCTCGCGCCGTCTCCTGAGCCCCGATCGTTCCACGCGCCGTATCCGAGCCCCGATCGATCCACGCGCCGTCTCCTGAGCCCCGATCGGTCCACGCGTCGTTCCCCAAGCCCCGATCCATCGACGCGCCGTCTCCTGATGCCCAATCGGTCCACGCGCAGTCTCCTGAGCCCCGATAGGTACACGCGTAGTCTCCTAAGCCCCGATCGGTCCACGCGCCGCCTCCGGAGCCCCAATCGATCAACGTGAGTCTCCTAAGCGACGATCGGTCCACGTGCCGTCTCCGAGCCCCGATCGGTCCACGCGTCGTCTCCTAAGCCCCGATCGGCCCACGCGCCGTCTCCGGAGCCCCAATCGATCAACGTGAGTCTCCTAAGGCCCGACCGGTCCACGCGCCGTCTCCTGAGCCCCGATCGGTCCACGTATCGTCTCCTAAGCCCCGATCGGTTCACTCGTCGTCTCCTAAGTCCCGATCGGTCCACGCGTCGTCTCCTAAGCCCCGATCCGTCCACGCGTCGTCTCCTAAGCCCCGATCGGTCCACGCGCCGTCTCCGGAGCCCCAATCGATCAACGTGAGTCTCCTAAGCCCCGACCGGTCCACGCGCCGTCTCCTGAGCCCCGATCGGTCCACGTATCGTCTCCTAAGCCCCGATCGGTCCACTCGTCGTCTCCTAAGTCCCGATCGGTCCACGCGCCGTCTCCGAGCCCCGATCGGTCCACGCGTCGTCTCCTAAACCCCGATCGGTCCACGCGCCGTCTCCTGTGCCCCGATCGGTCGACGCGTCCTCTTCTAAACCCCGATCGATCCACGCGTCGTCTCCTAAGCCCCGATCGGTCCACGCGTCGTCTCCTAAGCCCCGATCCGTCGACGCGTCGTCTCCTGAGCCACGATCAATTGACGCGTCTTCTCCTGAGCCCGATCGCTCCACGCGCCATCTCCTGAGCCCCGATCGGTCCACGCGCCGCCTCCGGAGCCCCAATCGATCAACGTGAGTCTCCTAAGCCCCGATCGGTCCACGTGCCGTCTCCGAGCCCCGATCGGTCCACGCGTCGTCTCCTAAGCCCCGATCCGTCGACGCGTCGTCTCCTGAGCCACGATCAATTGACGCGTCTTCTCCTGAGCCCGATCGCTCCTCGCGCCGTCTCCTGAGCCCCGATCGATCCACGCGCCGTCTCCTGAGCCCCGATCGGTCCACGCGTCGTTCCCCAAGCCCCGATCCATCGACGCGCCGTCTCCTGATGCCCAATCGGTCCACGCGCAGTCTCCTGAGCCCCGATAGGTACACGCGTAGTCTCCTAAGCCCCGATCGGTCCACGCGCCGCCTCCGGAGCCCCAATCGATCAACGTGAGTCTCCTAAGCCCCGATCATTTCACGCGCCGTCTCCTGAGCCCCTATCGTTCCACGCGCCGTCTCCGAACCCCGATCGATCCACGCGCCGTCTCCTGAGCCCCGATCGGTCCACGCGTCGTTCCCCAAGCCCCGATCCATCGACGCGCCGTCTCCTGTTGCCCAATCGGTCCACGCGCTGTCTCCTGAGCCCCGATAGGTACACGCGTAGTCTCCTAAGCCCCGATCGGTCCACGCGCCGCCTCCTGAGCCCCAGTCGATCAACGTGAGTCTCCTAAGCCCCGACCGGTCCACGCGCCGTCTCCTGAGCCCCGATCGGTCCACGTATCGTCTCCTAAGCCCCGATCGGTCCACTCGTCGTCTCCTAAGTCCCGATCGGTCCACGCGCCGTCTCCGAGCCCCGATCGGTCCACGCGTCGTCTCCTAAGCCCCGATCCGTCGACGCGTCGTCTCCTGAGCCACGATCAATTGACGCGTCTTCTCCTGAGCCCGATCGCTCCTCGCGCCGTCTCCTGAGCCCCGATCGGTCCACGCGTCGTCTCCGAGCTCCGATCGGTCCACACGTCGTTTCCTGAGCCCCGATCGGTCCATGCGTCGTCTTCTTAGCCCCGATGCCTCCACGCGCCGTCTCCGAGCCACGATCGGTCCAGGCGCCGCTTCCTGAGCCCCGATCGGTCCATGCGCCGTATCCTAAGCCCCGATCGGTCCACGCGCCGTCTCCGAGCGCCGATAAGTTCAAGCGCCGTCTCCTGAGCCCCGATCGTTCCACGCGGCGTCTTCGAGCCTCGATCGATCCACGCGCCGTCTCCTGAGCCCCGATCGGTCGACGCGTCGTCTTCTGAGCCCCGATCGATCCACGCGTCGTCTCCTGAGCCACGATCAATTGACGCGTCTTCTCCTGAGCCCGATCGCTCTTCGCGCAGTCTCCTGAGCCCCGATCGGTCCACGCGTCGTCTCCGAGCTCCGATCGGTCCACACGCCGTCTCCGAGCGCCGATAAGTTCAAGCGCCGTCTCCTGAGCCCCGATCGTTCCACGCGCAACCTCCTGAGCCCCAGTCGGTCCACGCGCCGTCTCCTAAGCCCCAATCTGTCCACGACCCGTCTCTGGGCCCCGATCGGTGCACGCGCCGTCTCCTGAGCCCCGATCGGTCCACGGGCCGTCTCCTGAACCCCAGTCGATCAACGTGAGTCTCCTAAGCCCCGATCGGTCCACTCGTCGTCTCCTAAGCCCCGATCGGTCCACGCGCCGCCTCCTGAGCCCCAGTCGATCAACGTGAGTCTCCTAAGCCCCGACCGGTCCACGCGCCGTCTCCTGAGCCACGATCAATTGACGCGTCTTCTCCTGAGCCCGATCGCTCCTCGCGCCGTCTCCTGAGCCCCGATCGGTCGACGCGTCGTCTTCTGAGCCCCGATCGATCCACGCGTCGTCTCCTGAGCCACGATCAATTGACGCGTCTTCTCCTGAGCCCGAACGCTCCTCGCGCCGTCTCCTGAGCCCCGATCGATCCACGCGCCGTCTCCTGAGCCCCGATCGGTCCACGCGTCGTTCCCCAAGCCCCGATCCATCGACGCGCCGTCTCCTGATGCCCAATCGGTCCACGCGCAGTCTCCTGAGCCCCGATAGGTACACGCGTAGTCTCCTAAGCCCCGATCGGTCCACTCGTCGTCTCCTAAGCCCCGATCGGTCCACGCGCCGCCTCCTGAGCCCCAGTCGATCAACGTGAGTCTCCTAAGCCCCGACCGGTCCACGCGCCGTCTCCTGAGCCACGATCAATTGACGCGTCTTCTCCTGAGCCCGATCGCTCCTCGCGCCGTCTCCTGAGCCCCGATCGGTCCACGCGTCGTCTCCTAAGCCCCGATCCGTCGACGCGTCGTCTCCTGAGCCACGATCAATTGACGCGTCTTCTCCTGAGCCCGATCGCTCCTCGCGCCGTCTCCTGAGCCCCGATCGGTCCACGCGTCGTCTCCGAGCTCCGATCGGTCCACACGCCGTTTCCTGAGCCCCGATCGGTCCATGCGTCGTCTTCTTAGCCCCGATGCCTCCACGCGCCGTCTCCGAGCCACGATCGGTCCAGGCGCCGCTTCCTGAGCCCCGATCGGTCCATGCGCCGTATCCTAAGCCCCGATCGGTCCACGCGCCGTCTCCGAGCGCCGATAAGTTCAAGCGCCGTCTCCTGAGCCCCGATCGTTCCACGCGCCTTCTCCTAAGCCACGATCGGTCCACGCGCCGTCTCCGAGCGCCGATCATTTCACGCGCCGTCTCCTGAGCCCCGATCGGTCCACGCGTCGTCTCCTAAGCCCCGATCCGTCGACGCGTCGTCTCCTGAGCCACGATCAATTGACGCGTCTTCTCCTGAGCCCGATCGCTCCTCGCGCCGCTTCCTGAGCCCCGATCGGTCCATGCGCCGTATCCTAAGCCCCGATCGTTCCACGCGCCGTCTCCGAACCCCGATCGATCCACGCGCCGTCTCCTGAGCCCCGATCGGTCCACGCGTCGTTCCCCAAGCCCCGATCCATCGACGCGCCGTCTCCTGATGCCCAATCGGTCCACGCGCTGTCTCCTGAGCCCTGATAGGTACACGCGTAGTCTCCTAAGCCCCGATCGGTCCACGCGCCGCCTCCTGAGCCCCAGTCGATCAACGTGAGTCTCCTAAGCCCCGACCGGTCCACGCGCCGTCTCCTGATCCCCGATCGGTCCACGTATCGTCTCCTAAGCCCCGATCGGTCCACTCGTCGTCTCCTAAGCCCCCATCGGTCCACGTGCCGTCTCCGAGCCCCGATCGCTCCTCGCGCCGTCTCCTGAGCCCCGATCGTTCCACGCGCCGTATCCGAGCCCCGATCGATCCACGCACCGTCTCCTAAGCCCCGATCGGTCCACGCGTCGTCTCCTAAGCCCCGATCCGTCGACGCGTCGTCTCCTGAGCCACGATCAATTGACGCGTCTTCTCCTGAGCCCGATCGCTCCACGCGCCATCTCCTGAGCCCCGATCGGTCCACGCGCCGTCTCCGAGCTCCGATCGGTCCACGCGCCGTCTCCTAAGCCCCGATCGGTCCAAGCGCCTTCTGCTAAGCCCCGATCGGTCCACGCGCCGTCTCCGAGCGCCGATCGGTTTACGCACCGTCACCTGAGCCCCATCGTTCCACGCCCCGTCACCGAGCCCCGATCGGTCCACGCGCCGTCTCCTAAGCCCCGATCGGTCCACACGCCTTCTCCTCATCGCGGATCGGTCCACGCGCCGTCTCGGAGCGCCGATTGGTTCACGCGCCGTCTCCTGAGCCCCGATCGGTCCACGCGTCGTCTCCTAAGCCCCGATCCGTCGACGCGTCGTCTCCTGAGCCACGATCAATTGACGCGTCTTCTCCTGAGCCCGATCGCTCCTCGCGCCGTCTCCTGAGCCCCGATCGGTCCACGCGTCGTCTCCGAGCTCCGATCGGTCCACACGCCGTTTCCTGAGCCCGGATCGGTCCATGCGTCGTCTTCTTAGCCCCGATGCCTCCACGCGCCGTCTCCGAGCCACGATCGGTCCAGGCGCCGCTTCCTGAGCCCCGATCGGTCCATGCGCCGTATCCTAAGCCCCGATCGGTCCACGCGCCGTCTCCGAGCGCCGATAAGTTCAAGCTCCGTCTCCTGAGCCCCGATCGTTCCACGCGCCTTCTCCTAAGCCACGATCGGTCCACGCGCCGTCTCCGAGCGCCGATCATTTCACGCGCCGTCTCCTGAGCCCCTATCGTTCCACGCGCCGTCTCCGAACCCCGATCGATCCACGCGCCGTCTCCTGAGCCCCGATCGGTCCACGCGTCGTTCCCCAAGCCCCGATCCATCGACGCGCCGTCTCCTGTTGCCCAATCGGTCCACGCGCTGTCTCCTGAGCCCCGATAGGTACATGCGTAGTCTCCTAAGCCCCGATCGGTGCACGCGCCGCCTCCTGAGCCCCAGTCGATCAACGTGAGTCTCCTAAGCCCCGACCGGTCCACGCGCCGTCTCCTGAGCCCCGATCGGTCCACGTATCGTCTCCTAAGCCCCGATCGGTCCACTCGTCGTCTCCTAAGTCCCGATCGGTCCACGGGCCGTCTCCGAGCCCCGATCGGTCCACGCGTCGTCTCCTAAACCCCGATCGGTCCACGCGCCGTCTCCTGTGCCCCGATCGGTCGACGCGTCCTCTCCTAAACCCCGATCGGTCCACGCGCTGTCTCCTGAGCCCCGATAGGTACACGCGTAGTCTCCTAAGCCCCGATCGGTCCACGCGCCGCCTCCTGAGCCCCAGTCGATCAACGTGAGTCTCCTAAGCCCCGACCGGTCCACGCGCCGTCTCCTGAGCCCCGATCGGTCCACGTATCGTCTCCTAAGCCCCGATCGGTCCACTCGTCGTCTCCTAAGCCCCGATCGGTCCACGCGCCGCCTCCTGAGCCCCAGTCGATCAACGTGAGTCTCCTAAGCCCCGACCGGTCCACGCGTCGTCTCCTGAGCCACGATCAATTGACGCGTCTTCTCCTGAGCCCAATCGCTCCTCGCGCCGTCTCCTGAGCCCCGATCGGTCGACGCGTCGTCTTCTGAGCCCCGATCGATCCACGCGTCGTCTCCTGAGCCACGATCAATTGACGCGTCTTCTCCTGAGCCCGAACGCTCCTCGCGACGTCTCCTGAGCCCCGATCGATCCACGCGCCGTCTCCTGAGCCCCGATCGGTCCACGCGTCGTTCCCCAAGCCCCGATCCATCGACGCGCCGTCTCCTGATGCCCAATCGGTCCACGCGCAGTTTCCTGAGCCCCGATAGGTACACGCGTAGTCTCCTAAGCCCCGATCGGTCCACGCGCCGCCTCCGGAGCCCCAATCGATCAACGTGAGTCTCCTAAGCCCCGATCGGTCCACGTGCCGTCTCCGAGCCCCGATCGGTCCACGCGTCGTCTCCTAAGCCCCGATCGGTCCACGCGCCGTCTCCGGAGCCCCAATCGATCAACGTGAGTCTCCTAAGCCCCGACCGGTCCACGCGCCGTCTCCTGAGCCCCGATCGGTCTACGTATCGTCTCCTAAGCCCCGATCGGTCCACTCGTCGTCTCCTAAGTCCCGATCGGTCCACGCGCCGTCTCCGAGCGCCGATCGGTCCACGCGTCGTCTCCTAAACCCCGATCGGTCCACGCGCCGTCTCCTGTGCCACGATCGGTCGACGCGTCCTCTTCTAAACCCCGATCGATCCACGCGTCGTCTCCTAAGCCCCGATCGGTCCACGCGTCGTCTCCTAAGCCCCGATCCGTCGACGCGTCGTCTCCTGAGCCACGATCAATTGACGCGTCTTCTCCTGACCCCGATCGCTCCACGCGCCATCTCCTGAGCCCCGATCGGTCCACGCGCCGTCTCCGAGCCCCGATCGATCCACGCACCGTCTCCTAAGCCCCGATCGGTCCACGCGTCGTCTCCTAAGCCCCGATCCGTCAACGCGACGTCTCCTGAGCCACGATCAATTGACGCGTCTTCTCCTGAGCCCGATCGCTCCACGCGCCATCTCCTGAGCCCCGATCGGTCCACGCGCCGTCTCCGAGCTCCGATCGGTCCACGCGCCGTCTCCTAAGCCCCGATCGGTCCAAGCGCCTTCTGCTAAGCCCCGATCGGTCCACGCGCCGTCTCCGAGCGCCTATCGGTTTACGCACCGTCACCTGAGCCCCATCGTTCCACGCCCCGTCTCCGAGCCCCGATCGGTCCACGCGCCGTCTCCTAAGCCCCGATCGGTCCACACGCCTTCTCCTCATCGCCGATCGGTCCACGCGCCGTCTCGGAGCGCCGATTGGTTCACGCGCCGTCTCCTGAGCCCCGATCGCTCCACGCGCCATCTCCTGAGCCCCGATCGTTCCACGCGCCTTCTCCTAAGCCACGATCGGTCCACGCGCCGTCTCCGAGCGCCGATCATTTCACGCGCCGTCTCCTGAGCCCCTATCGTTCCACGCGCCGTCTCCGAACCCCGATCGATCCACGCGCCGTCTCCTGAGCCCCGATCGGTCCACGCGTCGTTCCCCAAGCCCCGATCCATCGACGCGCCGTCTCCTGATGCCCAATCGGTCCACGCGCTGTCTCCTGAGCCCTGATAGGTACACGCGTAGTCTCCTAAGCCCCGATCGGTCCACGCGCCGCCTCCTGAGCCCCAGTCGATCAACGTGAGTCTCCTAAGCCCCGACCGGTCCACGCGCCGTCTCCTGATCCCCGATCGGTCCACGTATCGTTTCCTAAGCCCCGATCGGTCCACTCGTCGTCTCCTAAGCCCCCATCGGTCCACGTGCCGTCTCCGAGCCCCGATCGCTCCTCGCGCCGTCTCCTGAGCCCCGATCGTTCCACGCGCCGTATCCGAGCCCCGATCGATCCACGCACCGTCTCCTAAGCCCCGATCGGTCCACGCGTCGTCTCCTAAGCCCCGATCCGTCGACGCGTCGTCTCCTGAGCCACGATCAATTGACGCGTCTTCTCCTGAGCCCGATCGCTCCACGCGCCATCTCCTGAGCCCCGATCGGTCCACGCGCCGTCTCCGAGCTCCGATCGGTCCACGCGCCGTCTCCTAAGCCCCGATCGGTCCAAGCGCCTTCTGCTAAGCCCCGATCGGTCCACGCGCCGTCTCCGAGCGCCGATCGGTTTACGCACCGTCACCTGAGCCCCATCGTTCCACGCCCCGTCACCGAGCCCCGATCGGTCCACGCGCCGTCTCCTAAGCCCCGATCGGTCCACACGCCTTCTCCTCATCGCCGATCGGTCCACGCGCCGTCTCGGAGCGCCGATTGGTTCACGCGCCGTCTCCTGAGCCCCGATCGGTCCACGCGTCGTCTCCTAAGCCCCGATCCGTCGACGCGTCGTCTCCTGAGCCACGATCAATTGACGCGTCTTCTCCTGAGCCCGATCGCTCCTCGCGCCGTCTCCTGAGCCCCGATCGGTCCACGCGTCGTCTCCGAGCTCCGATCGGTCCACACGCCGTTTCCTGAGCCCCGATCGGTCCATGCGTCGTCTTCTTAGCCCCGATGCCTCCACGCGCCGTCTCCGAGCCACGATCGGTCCAGGCGCCGCTTCCTGAGCCCCGATCGGTCCATGCGCCGTATCCTAAGCCCCGATCGGTCCACGCGCCGTCTCCGAGCGCCGATAAGTTCAAGCGCCGTCTCCTGAGCCCCGATCGTTCCACGCGCCTTCTCCTAAGCCACGATCGGTCCACGCGCCGTCTCCGAGCGCCGATCATTTCACGCGCCGTCTCCTGAGCCCCTATCGTTCCACGCGCCGTCTCCGAACCCCGATCGATCCACGCGCCGTCTCCTGAGCCCCGATCGGTCCACGCGTCGTTCCCCAAGCCCCGATCCATCGACGCGCCGTCTCCTGTTGCCCAATCGGTCCACGCGCTGTCTCCTGAGCCCCGATAGGTACACGCGTAGTCTCCTAAGCCCCGATCGGTGCACGCGCCGCCTCCTGAGCCCCAGTCGATCAACGTGAGTCTCCTAAGCCCCGACCGGTCCACGCGCCGTCTCCTGATCCCCGATCGGTCCACGTATCGTCTCCTAAGCCCCGATCGGTCCACTCGTCGTCTCCTAAGCCCCCATCGGTCCACGTGCCGTCTCCGAGCCCCGATCGCTCCTCGCGCCGTCTCCTGAGCCCCGATCGTTCCACGCGCCGTATCCGAGCCCCGATCGATCCACGCACCGTCTCCTAAGCCCCGATCGGTCCACGCGTCGTCTCCTAAGCCCCGATCCGTCGACGCGTCGTCTCCTGAGCCACGATCAATTGACGCGTCTTCTCCTGAGCCCGATCGCTCCACGCGCCATCTCCTGAGCCCCGATCGGTCCACGCGCCGTCTCCGAGCTCCGATCGGTCCACGCGCCGTCTCCTAAGCCCCGATCGGTCCAAGCGCCTTCTGCTAAGCCCCGATCGGTCCACGCGCCGTCTCCGAGCGCCGATCGGTTTACGCACCGTCACCTGAGCCCCATCGTTCCACGCCCCGTCACCGAGCCCCGATCGGTCCACGCGCCGTCTCCTAAGCCCCGATCGGTCCACACGCCTTCTCCTCATCGCGGATCGGTCCACGCGCCGTCTCGGAGCGCCGATTGGTTCACGCGCCGTCTCCTGAGCCCCGATCGGTCCACGCGTCGTCTCCTAAGCCCCGATCCGTCGACGCGTCGTCTCCTGAGCCACGATCAATTGACGCGTCTTCTCCTGAGCCCGATCGCTCCTCGCGCCGTCTCCTGAGCCCCGATCGGTCCACGCGTCGTCTCCGAGCTCCGATCGGTCCACACGCCGTTTCCTGAGCCCGGATCGGTCCATGCGTCGTCTTCTTAGCCCCGATGCCTCCACGCGCCGTCTCCGAGCCACGATCGGTCCAGGCGCCGCTTCCTGAGCCCCGATCGGTCCATGCGCCGTATCCTAAGCCCCGATCGGTCCACGCGCCGTCTCCGAGCGCCGATAAGTTCAAGCGCCGTCTCCTGAGCCCCGATCGTTCCACGCGCCTTCTCCTAAGCCACGATCGGTCCACGCGCCGTCTCCGAGCGCCGATCATTTCACGCGCCGTCTCCTGAGCCCCGATCGGTCCACGCGTCGTCTCCTAAGCCCCGATCCGTCGACGCGTCGTCTCCTGAGCCACGATCAATTGACGCGTCTTCTCCTGAGCCCGATCGCTCCTCGCGCCGCTTCCTGAGCCCCGATCGGTCCATGCGCCGTATCCTAAGCCCCGATCGTTCCACGCGCCGTCTCCGAACCCCGATCGATGCACGCGCCGTCTCCTGAGCCCCGATCGGTCCACGCGTCGTTCCCCAAGCCCCGATCCATCGACGCGCCGTCTCCTGATGCCCAATCGGTCCACGCGCTGTCTCCTGAGCCCTGATAGGTACACGCGTAGTCTCCTAAGCCCCGATCGGTCCAGGCGCCGCCTCCTGAGCCCCAGTCGATCAACGTGAGTCTCCTAAGCCCCGACCGGTCCACGCGCCGTCTCCTGATCCCCGATCGGTCCACGTATCGTCTCCTAAGCCCCGATCGGTCCACTCGTCGTCTCCTAAGCCCCCATCGGTCCACGTGCCGTCTCCGAGCCCCGATCGCTCCTCGCGCCGTCTCCTGAGCCCCGATCGTTCCACGCGCCGTATCCGAGCCCCGATCGATCCACGCACCGTCTCCTAAGCCCCGATCGGTCCACGCGTCGTCTCCTAAGCCCCGATCCGTCGACGCGTCGTCTCCTGAGCCACGATCAATTGACGCGTCTTCTCCTGAGCCCGATCGCTCCACGCGCCATCTCCTGAGCCCCGATCGGTCCACGCGCCGTCTCCGAGCTCCGATCGGTCCACGCGCCGTCTCCTAAGCCCCGATCGGTCCAAGCGCCTTCTCCTCATCGCGGATCGGTCCACGCGCCGTCTCGGAGCGCCGATTGGTTCACGCGCCGTCTCCTGAGCCCCGATCGGTCCACGCGTCGTCTCCTAAGCCCCGATCCGTCGACGCGTCGTCTCCTGAGCCACGATCAATTGACGCGTCTTCTCCTGAGCCCGATCGCTCCTCGCGCCGTCTCCTGAGCCCCGATCGGTCCACGCGTCGTCTCCGAGCTCCGATCGGTCCACACGCCGTTTCCTGAGCCCGGATCGGTCCATGCGTCATCTTCTTAGCCCCGATGCCTCCACGCGCCGTCTCCGAGCCACGATCGGTCCAGGCGCCGCTTCCTGAGCCCCGATCGGTCCATGCGCCGTATCCTAAGCCCCGATCGGTCCACGCGCCGTCTCCGAGCGCCGATAAGTTCAAGCGCCGTCTCCTGAGCCCCGATCGTTCCACGCGCCTTCTCCTAAGCCACGATCGGTCCACGCGCCGTCTCCGAGCGCCGATCATTTCACGCGCCGTCTCCTGAGCCCCTATCGTTCCACGCGCCGTCTCCGAACCCCGATCGATCCACGCGCCGTCTCCTGAGCCCCGATCGGTCCACGCGTCGTTCCCCAAGCCCCGATCCATCGACGCGCCGTCTCCTGTTGCCCAATCGGTCCACGCGCTGTCTCCTGAGCCCCGATAGGTACATGCGTAGTCTCCTAAGCCCCGATCGGTGCACGCGCCGCCTCCTGAGCCCCAGTCGATCAACGTGAGTCTCCTAAGCCCCGACCGGTCCACGCGCCGTCTCCTGAGCCCCGATCGGTCCACGTATCGTCTCCTAAGCCCCGATCGGTCCACTCGTCGTCTCCTAAGTCCCGATCGGTCCACGGGCCGTCTCCGAGCCCCGATCGGTCCACGCGTCGTCTCCTAAACCCCGATCGGTCCACGCGCCGTCTCCTGTGCCCCGATCGGTCGACGCGTCCTCTCCTAAACCCCGATCGGTCCACGCGCTGTCTCCTGAGCCCCGATAGGTACACGCGTAGTCTCCTAAGCCCCGATCGGTCCACGCGCCGCCTCCTGAGCCCCAGTCGATCAACGTGAGTCTCCTAAGCCCCGACCGGTCCACGCGCCGTCTCCTGAGCCCCGATCGGTCCACGTATCGTCTCCTAAGCCCCGATCGGTCCACTCGTCGTCTCCTAAGCCCCGATCGGTCCACGCGCCGCCTCCTGAGCCCCAGTCGATCAACGTGAGTCTCCTAAGCCCCGACCGGTCCACGCGTCGTCTCCTGAGCCACGATCAATTGACGCGTCTTCTCCTGAGCCCGATCGCTCCTCGCGCCGTCTCCTGAGCCCCGATCGGTCGACGCGTCGTCTTCTGAGCCCCGATCGATCCACGCGTCGTCTCCTGAGCCACGATCAATTGACGCGTCTTCTCCTGAGCCCGAACGCTCCTCGCGACGTCTCCTGAGCCCCGATCGATCCACGCGCCGTCTCCTGAGCCCCGATCGGTCCACGCGTCGTTCCCCAAGCCCCGATCCATCGACGCGCCGTCTCCTGATGCCCAATCGGTCCACGCGCAGTTTCCTGAGCCCCGATAGGTACACGCGTAGTCTCCTAAGCCCCGATCGGTCCACGCGCCGCCTCCGGAGCCCCAATCGATCAACGTGAGTCTCCTAAGCCCCGATCGGTCCACGTGCCGTCTCCGAGCCCCGATCGGTCCACGCGTCGTCTCCTAAGCCCCGATCGGTCCACGCGCCGTCTCCGGAGCCCCAATCGATCAACGTGAGTCTCCTAAGCCCCGACCGGTCCACGCGCCGTCTCCTGAGCCCCGATCGGTCTACGTATCGTCTCCTAAGCCCCGATCGGTCCACTCGTCGTCTCCTAAGTCCCGATCGGTCCACGCGCCGTCTCCGAGCGCCGATCGGTCCACGCGTCGTCTCCTAAACCCCGACCGGTCCACGCGCCGTCTCCTGAGCCCCGATCGGTCTACGTATCGTCTCCTAAGCCCCGATCGGTCCACTCGTCGTCTCCTAAGTCCCGATCGGTCCACGCGCCGTCTCCGAGCGCCGATCGGTCCACGCGTCGTCTCCTAAACCCCGATCGGTCCACGCGCCGTCTCCTGTGCCACGATCGGTCGACGCGTCCTCTTCTAAACCCCGATCGATCCACGCGTCGTCTCCTAAGCCCCGATCGGTCCACGCGTCGTCTCCTAAGCCCCGATCCGTCGACGCGTCGTCTCCTGAGCCACGATCAATCGACGCGTCTTCTCCTGAGCCCGATCGCTCCACGCGCCATCTCCTGAGCCCCGATCGGTCCACGCGCCGTCTCCGAGCCCCGATCGATCCACGCACCGTCTCCTAAGCCCCGATCGGTCCACGCGTCGTCTCCTAAGCCCCGATCCGTCAACGCGTCGTCTCCTGAGCCACGATCAATTGACGCGTCTTCTCCTGAGCCCGATCGCTCCACGCGCCATCTCCTGAGCCCCGATCGGTCCACGCGCCGTCTCCGAGCTCCGATCGGTCCACGCGCCGTCTCCTAAGCCCCGATCGGTCCAAGCGCCTTCTGCTAAGCCCCGATCGGTCCACGCGCCGTCTCCGAGCGCCTATCGGTTTACGCACCGTCACCTGAGCCCCATCGTTCCACGCCCCGTCTCCGAGCCCCGATCGGTCCACGCGCCGTCTCCTAAGCCCCGATCGGTCCACACGCCTTCTCCTCATCGCCGATCGGTCCACGCGCCGTCTCGGAGCGCCGATTGGTTCACGCGCCGTCTCCTGAGCCCCGATCGCTCCACGCGCCATCTCCTGAGCCCCGATCGTTCCACGCGCCTTCTCCTAAGCCACGATCGGTCCACGCGCCGTCTCCGAGCGCCGATCATTTCACGCGCCGTCTCCTGAGCCCCTATCGTTCCACGCGCCGTCTCCGAACCCCGATCGATCCACGCGCCGTCTCCTGAGCCCCGATCGGTCCACGCGTCGTTCCCCAAGCCCCGATCCATCGACGCGCCGTCTCCTGATGCCCAATCGGTCCACGCGCTGTCTCCTGAGCCCTGATAGGTACACGCGTAGTCTCCTAAGCCCCGATCGGTCCACGCGCCGCCTCCTGAGCCCCAGTCGATCAACGTGAGTCTCCTAAGCCCCGACCGGTCCACGCGCCGTCTCCTGATCCCCGATCGGTCCACGTATCGTCTCCTAAGCCCCGATCGGTCCACTCGTCGTCTCCTAAGCCCCCATCGGTCCACGTGCCGTCTCCGAGCCCCGATCGCTCCTCGCGCCGTCTCCTGAGCCCCGATCGTTCCACGCGCCGTATCCGAGCCCCGATCGATCCACGCACCGTCTCCTAAGCCCCGATCGGTCCACGCGTCGTCTCCTAAGCCCCGATCCGTCGACGCGTCGTCTCCTGAGCCACGATCAATTGACGCGTCTTCTCCTGAGCCCGATCGCTCCACGCGCCATCTCCTGAGCCCCGATCGGTCCACGCGCCGTCTCCGAGCTCCGATCGGTCCACGCGCCGTCTCCTAAGCCCCGATCGGTCCAAGCGCCTTCTGCTAAGCCCCGATCGGTCCACGCGCCGTCTCCGAGCGCCGATCGGTTTACGCACCGTCACCTGAGCCCCATCGTTCCACGCCCCGTCACCGAGCCCCGATCGGTCCACGCGCCGTCTCCTAAGCCCCGATCGGTCCACACGCCTTCTCCTCATCGCCGATCGGTCCACGCGCCGTCTCGGAGCGCCGATTGGTTCACGCGCCGTCTCCTGAGCCCCGATCGGTCCACGCGTCGTCTCCTAAGCCCCGATCCGTCGACGCGTCGTCTCCTGAGCCACGATCAATTGACGCGTCTTCTCCTGAGCCCGATCGCTCCTCGCGCCGTCTCCTGAGCCCCGATCGGTCCACGCGTCGTCTCCGAGCTCCGATCGGTCCACACGCCGTTTCCTGAGCCCCGATCGGTCCATGCGTCGTCTTCTTAGCCCCGATGCCTCCACGCGCCGTCTCCGAGCCACGATCGGTCCAGGCGCCGCTTCCTGAGCCCCGATCGGTCCATGCGCCGTATCCTAAGCCCCGATCGGTCCACGCGCCGTCTCCGAGCGCCGATAAGTTCAAGCGCCGTCTCCTGAGCTCCGATCGTTCCACGCGCCGCCTCCGGAGCCCCAATCGATCAACGTGAGTCTCCTAAGCCCCGATCGGTCCACGTGCCGTCTCCGAGCCCCGATCGATCCACGCGCCGTCTCCTGAGCCCCGATCGGTCCACGCGTCGTTCCCCAAGCCCCGATCCATCGACGCGCCGTCTCCTGATGCCCAATCGGTCCACGCGCAGTTTCCTGAGCCCCGATAGGTACACGCGTAGTCTCCTAAGCCCCGATCGGTCCACGCGCCGCCTCCGGAGCCCCAATCGATCAACGTGAGTCTCCTAAGCCCCGATCGGTCCACGTGCCGTCTCCGAGCCCCGATCGGTCCACGCGTCGTCTCCTAAGCCCCGATCGGTCCACGCGCCGTCTCCGGAGCCCCAATCGATCAACGTGAGTCTCCTAAGCCCCGACCGGTCCACGCGCCGTCTCCTGAGCCCCGATCGGTCTACGTATCGTCTCCTAAGCCCCGATCGGTCCACTCGTCGTCTCCTAAGTCCCGATCGGTCCACGCGCCGTCTCCGAGCGCCGATCGGTCCACGCGTCGTCTCCTAAACCCCGACCGGTCCACGCGCCGTCTCCTGAGCCCCGATCGGTCTACGTATCGTCTCCTAAGCCCCGATCGGTCCACTCGTCGTCTCCTAAGTCCCGATCGGTCCACGCGCCGTCTCCGAGCGCCGATCGGTCCACGCGTCGTCTCCTAAACCCCGATCGGTCCACGCGCCGTCTCCTGTGCCACGATCGGTCGACGCGTCCTCTTCTAAACCCCGATCGATCCACGCGTCGTCTCCTAAGCCCCGATCGGTCCACGCGTCGTCTCCTAAGCCCCGATCCGTCGACGCGTCGTCTCCTGAGCCACGATCAATCGACGCGTCTTCTCCTGAGCCCGATCGCTCCACGCGCCATCTCCTGAGCCCCGATCGGTCCACGCGCCGTCTCCGAGCCCCGATCGATCCACGCACCGTCTCCTAAGCCCCGATCGGTCCACGCGTCGTCTCCTAAGCCCCGATCCGTCAACGCGTCGTCTCCTGAGCCACGATCAATTGACGCGTCTTCTCCTGAGCCCGATCGCTCCACGCGCCATCTCCTGAGCCCCGATCGGTCCACGCGCCGTCTCCGAGCTCCGATCGGTCCACGCGCCGTCTCCTAAGCCCCGATCGGTCCAAGCGCCTTCTGCTAAGCCCCGATCGGTCCACGCGCCGTCTCCGAGCGCCTATCGGTTTACGCACCGTCACCTGAGCCCCATCGTTCCACGCCCCGTCTCCGAGCCCCGATCGGTCCACGCGCCGTCTCCTAAGCCCCGATCGGTCCACACGCCTTCTCCTCATCGCCGATCGGTCCACGCGCCGTCTCGGAGCGCCGATTGGTTCACGCGCCGTCTCCTGAGCCCCGATCGCTCCACGCGCCATCTCCTGAGCCCCGATCGTTCCACGCGCCTTCTCCTAAGCCACGATCGGTCCACGCGCCGTCTCCGAGCGCCGATCATTTCACGCGCCGTCTCCTGAGCCCCTATCGTTCCACGCGCCGTCTCCGAACCCCGATCGATCCACGCGCCGTCTCCTGAGCCCCGATCGGTCCACGCGTCGTTCCCCAAGCCCCGATCCATCGACGCGCCGTCTCCTGATGCCCAATCGGTCCACGCGCTGTCTCCTGAGCCCTGATAGGTACACGCGTAGTCTCCTAAGCCCCGATCGGTCCACGCGCCGCCTCCTGAGCCCCAGTCGATCAACGTGAGTCTCCTAAGCCCCGACCGGTCCACGCGCCGTCTCCTGATCCCCGATCGGTCCACGTATCGTCTCCTAAGCCCCGATCGGTCCACTCGTCGTCTCCTAAGCCCCCATCGGTCCACGTGCCGTCTCCGAGCCCCGATCGCTCCTCGCGCCGTCTCCTGAGCCCCGATCGTTCCACGCGCCGTATCCGAGCCCCGATCGATCCACGCACCGTCTCCTAAGCCCCGATCGGTCCACGCGTCGTCTCCTAAGCCCCGATCCGTCGACGCGTCGTCTCCTGAGCCACGATCAATTGACGCGTCTTCTCCTGAGCCCGATCGCTCCACGCGCCATCTCCTGAGCCCCGATCGGTCCACGCGCCGTCTCCGAGCTCCGATCGGTCCACGCGCCGTCTCCTAAGCCCCGATCGGTCCAAGCGCCTTCTGCTAAGCCCCGATCGGTCCACGCGCCGTCTCCGAGCGCCGATCGGTTTACGCACCGTCACCTGAGCCCCATCGTTCCACGCCCCGTCACCGAGCCCCGATCGGTCCACGCGCCGTCTCCTAAGCCCCGATCGGTCCACACGCCTTCTCCTCATCGCCGATCGGTCCACGCGCCGTCTCGGAGCGCCGATTGGTTCACGCGCCGTCTCCTGAGCCCCGATCGGTCCACGCGTCGTCTCCTAAGCCCCGATCCGTCGACGCGTCGTCTCCTGAGCCACGATCAATTGACGCGTCTTCTCCTGAGCCCGATCGCTCCTCGCGCCGTCTCCTGAGCCCCGATCGGTCCACGCGTCGTCTCCGAGCTCCGATCGGTCCACACGCCGTTTCCTGAGCCCCGATCGGTCCATGCGTCGTCTTCTTAGCCCCGATGCCTCCACGCGCCGTCTCCGAGCCACGATCGGTCCAGGCGCCGCTTCCTGAGCCCCGATCGGTCCATGCGCCGTATCCTAAGCCCCGATCGGTCCACGCGCCGTCTCCGAGCGCCGATAAGTTCAAGCGCCGTCTCCTGAGCTCCGATCGTTCCACGCGCCTTCTCCTAAGCCACGATCGGTCCACGCGCCGTCTCCGAGCGCCGATCATTTCACGCGCCGTCTCCTGAGCCCCTATCGTTCCACGCGCCGTCTCCGAACCCCGATCGATCCACGCGCCGTCTCCTGAGCCCCGATCGGTCCACGCGTCGTTCCCCAAGCCCCGATCCATCGACGCGCCGTCTCCTGTTGCCCAATCGGTCCACGCGCTGTCTCCTGAGCCCCGATAGGTACACGCGTAGTCTCCTAAGCCCCGATCGGTGCACGCGCCGCCTCCTGAGCCCCAGTCGATCAACGTGAGTCTCCTAAGCCCCGACCGGTCCACGCGCCGTCTCCTGAGCCCCGATCGGTCCACGTATCGTCTCCTAAGCCCCGATCGGTCCACTCGTCGTCTCCTAAGTCCCGATCGGTCCACGGGCCGTCTCCGAGCCCCGATCGGTCCACGCGTCGTCTCCTAAACCCCGATCGGTCCACGCGCCGTCTCCTGTGCCCCGATCGGTCGACGCGTCCTCTCCTAAACCCCGATCGGTCCACGCGTCGTCTCCTAAGCCCCGATCGGTCCACGCGTCGTCTCCTAAGCCCCGATCCGTCGACGCGTCGTCTCCTGAGCCACGATCAATTGACGCGTCTTCTCCTGAGCCCGATCGGTCCACGCGTCGTCTCCGAGCTCCGATCGGTCCACACGCCGTTTCCTGAGCCCCGATCGGTCCATGCGTCGTCTTCTTAGCCCCGATGCCTCCACGCGCCGTCTCCGAGCCACGATCGGTCCAGGCGCCGCTTCCTGAGCCCCGATCGGTCCATGCGCCGTATCCTAAGCCCCGATCAGTCCACGCGCCGTCTCCGAGCGCCGATAAGTTCAAGCGCCGTCTCCTGAGCCCCGATCGTTCCACGCGGCGTCTTCGAGCCTCGATCGATCCACGCGCCGTCTCCTGAGCCCCGATCGGTCGACGCGTCGTCTTCTGAGCCCCGATCGATCCACGCGTCGTCTCCTGAGCCACGATCAATTGACGCGTCTTCTCCTGAGCCCGATCGCTCTTCGCGCAGTCTCCTGAGCCCCGATCGGTCCACGCGTCGTCTCCGAGCTCCGATCGGTCCACACGCCGTCTCCGAGCGCCGATAAGTTCAAGCGCCGTCTCCTGAGCCCCGATCGTTCCACGCGCAACCTCCTGAGCCCCAGTCGGTCCACGCGCCGTCTCCTAAGCCCCAATCTGTCCACGACCCGTCTCTGGGCCCCGATCGGTGCACGCGCCGTCTCCTGAGCCCCGATCGGTCCACGCGCCGTCTCCTGAACCCCGATACGTCCACACGCAGTCGCCGAGCCCCGATCGGTACACGCGCCGTCGCCGAGCCTCGATCGGTCCACGCGCGGCCTCCTGAGCCCCGGTCGGTTCACGCGCCGTCTCCGAGCCCCGATCGATCCACGCGTCGTCTTCTAAGACCAGATGCCTCCTCGCCCCGTCTCCGAGCCAGGATCGGTTCAGGCGCCGCTTCGAGAGCCCCGATCGGTCCACACTCCGTCACCAAGCCCCGATCCGTACACGCGTCGTCTCCGAGCCCCGATCGCTCCTCGCGCCGTCTCCTAAGCCCCGATCGTTCCACGCGCCGTATCCGAGCCCCGATCGATCCACGCACCGTCTCCTGAGCCCCGATCGGTCCACGCGTCGTTCCCCAAGCCCCGATCCATCGACACGCCGTCTCCTGATGCCCAATCGGTCCACGCGCAGTCTCCTGAGCCCCGATAGGTACACGCGTAGTCTCCTAAGCCCCGATCGGTCCACGCGCCGCCTCCGGAGCCCCAATCGATCAACGTGAGTCTCCTAAGCCCCCATCGGTCCACGTGCCGTCTCCGAGCCCCGATCGCTCCTCGCGCCGTCTCCTGAGCCCCGATCGTTCCACGCGCCGTATCCGAGCCCCGATCGATCCACGCACCGTCTCCTAAGCCCCGATCGGTCCACGCGTCGTCTCCTAAGCCCCGATCCGTCGACGCGTCGTCTCCTGAGCCACGATCAATTGACGCGTCTTCTCCGGAGCCCGATCGCTCCACGCGCCATCTCCTGAGCCCCGATCGGTCCACGCGCCGTCTCCGAGCTCCGATCGGTCCACGCGCCGTCTCCTAAGCCCCGATCGGTCCAAGCGCCTTCTGCTAAGCCCCGATCGGTCCACGCGCCGTCTCCGAGGGCCGATCGGTTTACGCACCGTCACCTGAGCCTCATCGTTCCACGCCCCGTCTCCGAGCCCCGATCGGTCCACGCGCCGTCTCCTAAGCCCCGATCGGTCCACACGCCTTCTCCTCATCGCCGATCGGTCCACGCGCCGTCTCGGAGCGCCGATTGGTTCACGCGCCGTCTCCTGAGCCCCGATCGCTCCACGCGCCGTCTCCTGAGCCCCGATCGTTCCACGCGCCTTCTCCTAAGCCACGATCGGTCCACGCGCCGTCTCCGAGCGCCGATCATTTCACGCGCCGTCTCCTGAGCCCCTATCGTTCCACGCGCCGTCTCCGAACCCCGATCGATCCACGCGCCGTCTCCTGAGCCCCGATCGGTCCACGCGTCGTTCCCCAAGCCCCGATCCATCGACGCGCCGTCTCCTGATGCCCAATCGGTCCACGCGCTGTCTCCTGAGCCCCGATAGGTACACGCGTAGTCTCCTAAGCCCCGATCGGTCCACGCGCCGCCTCCTGAGCCCCAGTCGATCAACGTGAGTCTCCTAAGCCCCGACCGGTCCACGCGCCGTCTCCTGAGCCCCGATCGGTCCACGTATCGTCTCCTAAGCCCCGATCGGTCCACTCGTCGTCTCCTAAGCCCCGATCGGTCCACGCGCCGCCTCCTGAGCCCCAGTCGATCAACGTGAGTCTGCTAAGCCCCGACCGGTCCACGCGCCGTCTCCTGAGCCCCGATCGGTCCACGCGTCGTCTCCTAAGCCCCGATCCGTCGACGCGTCGTCTCCTGAGCCACGATCAATTGACGCGTCTTCTCCTGAGCCCGATCGCTCCTCGCGCCGTCTCCTGAGCCCCGATCAGTCGACGCGTCGTCTTCTGAGCCCTGATCGATCCACGCGTCGTCTCCTGAGCCACGATCAATTGACGCGTCTTCTCCTGAGCCCGAACGCTCCTCGCGCCGTCTCCTGAGCCCCGATCGATCCACGCGCCGTCTCCTGAGCCCCGATCGGTCCACGAGTCGTTCCCCAAGCCCCGATCCATCGACGCGCCGTCTCCTGATGCCCAATCGGTCCACGCGCAGTCTCCTGAGCCCCGATAGGTACACGCGTAGTCTCCTAAGCCCCGATCGGTCCACGCGCCGCCTCCGGAGCTCCAATCGATCAACGTGAGTCTCCTAAGCCCCGATCGGTCCACGTGCCGTCTCCGAGCACCGATCGGTCCACGCGTCGTCTCCTAAGCCCCGATCGGTCCACGCGCCGTCTCCGGAGCCCCAATCGATCAACGTGAGTCTCCTAAGCCCCGACCGGTCCACGCGCCGTCTCCTGAGCCCCGATTGGTCCACGTATCGTCGCCTAAGCTCCGATCGGTCCACTCGTCGTCTCCTAAGTCCCGATCGGTCCACGCGCCGTCTCCGAGCCCCGATCGGTCCACGCGTTGTCTCCTAAACCCCGATCGGTCCACGCGCCGTCTCCTGTGCCCCGATCGGTCGACGCGTCCTCTCCTAAACCCCGATCGGTCCACGCGTCGTCTCCTAAGCCCCGATCGGTCCACGCGTCGTCTCCTAAGCCCCGATCCGTCGACGCGTCGTCTTCTGAGCCACGATCAATTGACGCGTCTTCTCCTGAGCCCGATCGCTCCTCGCGCCGTCTCCTGAGCCCCGATCGGTCCACGCGTCGTCTCCGAGCTCCGATCGGTCCACACGCCGTTTCCTGAGCCCCGATCGGTCCATGCGTCGTCTTCTTAGTCCCGATGCATCCACGCGCCGTCTCCGAGCCCCGATCGGTCCACGCGCCGCCTCCGGAGCTCCAATCGATCAACGTGAGTCTCCTAAGCCCCGATCGGTCCACGTGCCGTCTCCGAGCACCGATCGGTCCACGCGTCGTCTCCTAAGCCCCGATCGGTCCACGCGCCGTCTCCGGAGCCCCAATCGATCAACGTGAGTCTCCTAAGCCCCGACCGGTCCACGCGCCGTCTCCTGAGCCCCGATCGGTCCACGTATCGTCGCCTAAGCCCCGATCGGTCCACTCGTCGTCTCCTAAGTCCCGATCGGTCCACGCGCCGTCTCCGAGCCCCGATCGGTCCACGCGTTGTCTCCTAAACCCCGATCGGTCCACGCGCCGTCTCCTGTGCCCCGATCGGTCGACGCGTCCTCTCCTAAACCCCGATCGGTCCACGCGTCGTCTCCTAAGCCCCGATCGGTCCACGCGTCGTCTCCTAAGCCCCGATCCGTCGACGCGTCGTCTTCTGAGCCACGATCAATTGACGCGTCTTCTCCTGAGCCCGATCGCTCCTCGCGCCGTCTCCTGAGCCCCGATCGGTCCACGCGTCGTCTCCGAGCTCCGATCGGTCCACACGCCGTTTCCTGAGCCCCGATCGGTCCATGCGTCGTCTTCTTAGTCCCGATGCATCCACGCGCCGTCTCCGAGCCACGATCGGTCCAGGCGCCGCTTCCTGAGCCCCGATCGGTCCCTGCGCCGTATCCTAAGCCCCGATCGGTCCACGCGCCGTCTCCGAGCGCCGATAAGTTCAAGCGCCGTCTCCTGAGCCCCGATCCTTCCACGCGGCGTCTTCGAGCCTCGATCGATCCACGCGCCGTCTCCTGAGCCCCGATCGGTCGACGCGTCGTCTTCTGAGCCCCGATCGATCCACGCGTCGTCTCGTGAGCCACGATCAATTGACGCGTCTTCTCCTGAGCCCGATCGCTCCTCGCGCCGACTCCTGAGCCCCGATCGGTCCACGCGTCGTCTCCGAGCTCCGATCGGTCCACCCGCCGTCTCCGAGCGCCGATTAGTTCACGCGCCGTCTCCTGAGCCCCGATCGCTCCACGCTCCGTCTCCCAGCCCCGATCGGTCCACGCGCCGTCTCCTGAGCCCGGATCGGTCCACGCGCCGTCGCCGAACCCCAATTGGTCCACGCGCCACCGCCTGTGCCCCAGTCGGTCCACGCGCTGTCTCCGAGCCCAGATCGGTCCACGCGCCGTCTCCGAGCTCCGATCGGTCCACGCGCCGTCTCCTAAGCCCCGATCGGTCCAAGCGCCTTCTGCTAAGCCCCAATCGGTCCAAGCGCCTTCTGCTAAGCCCCGATCGGTCCACGCGCGGTCTCCGAGCCCCGATCGGTCTACGCGCCGTCTCCTAAGCCCCGATCGGTCCACGCGCCTTCTCCTCATCCCCGATCGGTCCACGCGCCGTCTCGGAGCGCCGATTGGTTCACGCGCCGTCTCCTGAGCCCCGATCGCTCCACGCGCAGTCGCCGAGCCTCGATCGGTTCACGCGAGGTCTCCTGAGCCCCGGTCGGTCCACGCGCCGTCGCCGAACCCCAATTGGTCCACGCGCAACCTCCTGAGCCCCAGTCGGTACACGCGCTGTCTCCGAGCCCCGATCGGTCCCCGCATAGTCTCCTAAGCCCCGCTCGGTTAACGCGTCGTCTCGGAGCCCCGATCGGTCCAGGCGCCGCTTCCTGAGCACCGACCGGTCCACGCGTCGTCTCCTGAGCTCCGATCGGTCGACGGGTCCCCTCCTAAGCCCCGATCGGTCCACGCGCCTTCTCCTGAGCCCCGATCGGTCCACGCGCCGTCTCCGAGCGCCGATCATTTCACGTGACGTCTCCTGAGCCCTGATCGTTCCACGCGCCGTCTTCGAGCCCCGAGCGTTCCACGCGCCGTCTCCTGAGCCCCAATAGATCCACGCGCAGCCTCCTGAGCCCCGGTCGGTCCACGCGCCATCTCCGAGCCCCGATCGGTCGACGCATCGTCTCCTAAGCCCCGATTGGTTAACGCACCGGCTCCGAGCCCCGATCGTCCCACGCACCGTCTCCGAGCCATGATCGGTCTACGCGGCGTCTCCTGAGCCCGGATCGGTCCACGCGTCGTCCCGGAATCCCTGATCCGTACACGCGCCGTCTCCGAGCCCCGATCGGTCCACGCGCCGTCTCCTGAACCCTGATACGTCCACACGCAGTCGCCGAGCCCCGACCGGTCCACGCGCGGCCTCCTGAGCCCCGGTCGGTTCACGCGCCGTCTCCGAGCCCCGATCGATCCACGCGTCGTCTTCTAAGCCCAGATGCCTCCTCGCGCCGTCTCCGAGCCACGATCGGTCCACGCGTCGTCTCCTAAGCCCCGATCGGTCCACGCGCCGTCTCCTGTGCCCCGATCGGTCGACGCGTCCTCTCCTAAACCCCGATCGGTCCACGCGTCGTCTCCTAAGCCCCGATCGGTCCACACGCCGTCTCCGAGCCCCGATGGGTCCACGCGTCGCCTCCTGAGCCCCGGTCGGTCCACGCGCCGTCTCCTGAGCCCCGATCGGTCCACGCGTCGTCTCCTAAGCCCCGATCGGTCCACGCGTCGTCTCCTAAGTCCCGATCCGTCGACGCGTCGTCTCCTGAGCCACGATCAATTGACGCGTCTTCTCCTGAGCCCGATCGCTCCTCGCGCCGTCTCCTAAGCCCTGAACGGCCCACGCGCCGTCTCCGAGCGCCGATCGGTTCACGCGCCGTCTCCTGAGCCAAGATCGGTCGACGCGTCGTTTCCTGAGCGCCGATCGATCCACGCGTCGTCTCCTGAGCCCCGATCGCTCCACGCGCCGATTTCTGAGCCCTGATCAATTGACGCGTCTTCTCCTGAGCCCCGATCGCTCCTCGCGCCGTCACCTGAGCCCCGCTCGGTCCCTGCGTCGTCTTCTTAGCCCCGATGCCTCCACGCGCCGTATCCGAGCCACGATCGGTCTAGGCGTCGCTTCCTGAGCCCCGATCGGTCCACGCGCCGTCTCCGAGCGCGGATCGGTTCACGCGCCGTCACCTGAGCCCCGATCGCTCCACGCACCGTTTTCTGAGCACCGTTTGGTCCACGCGTCGTCTTCAAAGCCCCGATGCCTCCACGCGCCGCCTCCGGAGCCCCGATCGATCCACGCGAATCTCCTGAGCTCCGGTCGGTCGACGCGCCGTCTCCTCAGCCCCGATCCGTCCACGCGTCGTCTCCTAAGCCCCGATTCGTCGACGCGTCGTCTCCTGAGCCCCGATCAATTGACGTGTGTTCTCCTGAGCCCCGATCGCTCCTCGCGCCGTCTCCTGAACCCCGCTCGGTCCATGCGTCGTCTTCTTAGCCCGGATGCCTCCACGCGCCGTCTCCGAGCCACGATCGGTCCAGGCGCCGCTTCCTGCGCCCCGATCGGTCCACGCGCCATCTCCTAAGCCCCAATCGGTCCACGCGGCGTCTCCGAGTGCCGATCATTTCACGCGCCGTCTGCTGAGACCCGATCGTTCCACGCGCCGTCTCCGAGCCCCGATCGATCCACGCGGCGCCTCCTGAGCCCCGATCGGTCCACGCGCTGTCTCCTGAGCCCCGATAGGTACACGCGTAGTCTCCTAAGCCCCGATCGGTCCACGCGTCGTCTCCGAGCTCTGATCGGTCCACACGCCGTTTCCTGAGCCCCGATCGGTCCATGCGTCGTCTTCTTAGCCACGATCGATCCACGCGCCGCCTCCTGAGCCCCGATCGGTCCAGGCGCCGTTTCCTGAGCCCCGATCGGTCCACGGGCCATATCCTAAGCCCCGATCGGTCCACGTGCCGTCTCTGAGCGCTGATAACTTCACGCGCCGTCTCCTAAGCCCCGATCGGTCCACCCGTCGTCTCTTAAGCCCCAATCGGTCCACGCGCCATCTCCGGGCGCCGATCATTTTACGCGCCGTCTCCTGAGCCCCGGTCGGTCCGCGCGTCGTCACCTGAGCCCCGATCCGTCAACGCGTAGTCTCCTAAGCCCCGATCGGTGCACGCGCCGTCTCCGAGCGCCGATCGGTTCACGCGCCGTCTCCTAAGCCCCGATCGTTCCACGCGCCGTCTCCGAGCCCCGGTCGGTCCACGCGCCGTCTCCGAGCCCCGATCGGTTCACGCATCGTCTCCTAAGCCCCGATCGGTTAACGCGCCGTCTCCGAGCCGCGATCGGTCCACGCGCTGTCTCCTGAGCCCCGATCGGTCGACGCGTCGTCTCCTAAGCCCTGAACGGCCCACGCGCCGTCTCCGAGCGCCGATCGGTTCACGCGCCGTCTCCTGAGCCCTGATCGTTCTACGCGCCGTCTCCGAGCTCCGATCGGCCCACGCACCGTCTCCTAAGCCCCGATCGGTCCAAGCGCCTTCTCCTAAGCCCCGATCGGTCCACGGGCCGTCTCCGAGCGGGGATCGGTTCACGCGCCGTCACCTGAGCCCCGATCGTTCCACGCGCCGTTTCCGAGCCCCGATCCGTACACGCGTCGTCTCCGAGCCTCGATCGGTCCACGCGCCGTCTCCGAGCCTCGATCGGTCCACGCGCCGTCTCCTAAGCCCCAATCGGTCCACGCGCCGTCTCCTAAGCCCCGATCGGTCCACGCGCCATCTCCGAGCCCCGATCGGTCCACGCGCCGTCTCCTAAGCCCCGATCGGTCCACGCGCCTTCGCCTAAGCCCCGATCGGTCCACGTGCCGTCTCCGAGCCTCGACCGGTCCACGCGCCGTCGCCGAGCCTCGATCGGTCCACGCGCGGCCTCTTGAGCCCCGATCGGTTCACGCGCCGGCTCCGAGCCCGATCGGTCCACACATCGTCTCCTAAGCCCCGATCGGTTAACGTGCCGTCTCCGAGCCCCGATCGGTCCACGTGCCGTCTCCTGAACCCCGGTCGGTTCACGCGCCGTCTCCGAGCCCCGATCGATCCACGCGTCGTCTTGTAAACCCAGATGCCTCCTCGCATCGTCTCCTAAGCCGCGATCGGTTAACGCGCCGTCTCCGAGCCCCGATCGATGCACGCACCGTCGCGGAACCCCAATTGGTCCACGCGCAACCGCCTGAGCCCCAGTCGGTCCGCGCGCCGTCTCCTGATCCCCGATCGGTCGACGCGTCGTTTCCTGAGCCCCGATCGATCTACGCGTCGTCTCCTGAGCCCCGATCGGTTCACGCGCCGTCTCCGAGCCCCGATCGATCCACGCGTCGTCTTGTAAACCCAGATGCCTCCTCGCATCGTCTCCTAAGCCGCGATCGGTTCACGCGCCGTCTCCGAACCCGATCGGTCCACGAATCGTCTCCTAAGCCCCTATCGGTTAACGCGCCGTCTCCGAGCCCCGATCGGTCCACGCGCAACCGCCTGCGCCCCAGTAGGTCCACGCGCGGTCTCCAAGCCCCGATCGGTCCACGGGTCGTCTCCGAGCCCCGGTCGGTCCACGTGCCGTCTCCGAGCCCCGATCGGTTCACGCATCGTCTCCTAAGCCCCGATCGGTTAACGCGCCGTCTCCGAGCCAGATCGGTTCAGGCGCCGCTTCCCGAGCTCCGATCAGTCCACGCGCCGTCTCCTAAGCCCCGATCGCTCCACGGACCGTCTCCGAGTCCCGATGGGTCCACGCGCCGCATCCTGAGCCCCGATCGGTCGACGCGCCGTCTCCTAAGCCCCGATCCGTCCACGGGCCGTCGCCTGAGCCCCGATTGCTCCACGGGCCGTTTCCTGAGCCCCGATCGTTCCACACGCCGCCCCCTAAACCTCGATCGGTCCAGGCGTCGTCTCCTAAGCCCCGACCGGCTCACGCGCCGTCTCCTGTGCCCCGATCGATTCACGTGCCGTCTCCTAAGCCCCGATCGGTCCACCCGTCGTCTCTTAAGCCCCAATCGGTCCACGCGCTATCTCCGAGCGCCGATCGTTTCACGCGCTGTCTCCTGAGCCTCGGTCGGTCCGCGCGCCGTCACCTGAGCCCCGATCGGTCGACGCGTCGTCTCCTAAGCCCTGAACGGCCCACGCGCCGTCTCCGAGCGCCGATCGGTTCACGCGCCGTCTCCTGAGCCCCGATCGTTCCACGCGCCGTCTCCGAGCTCCGATCGGCCCACGCGCCGTCTCCTACGCCACGATCGGTCCAAGCGCCTTCTCCTAAGCCCCGATCGGTGCAGGCGCCGTCTCCGAGCGCGGATCGGTTCACGCGCCGTTACCTGAGCCCCGATCGTTCCACGCGCGGTCTCCGAGCCCCGATCGGTCCACGCGCCGTCTCCTGAGCCCAGATCGTTCCACGCGTCGTCCCCGAATCCTCGATCCGTACACGCGTCGTCTCCGAGCCTCGATCGGTCCACGGGCCGTCGCCGAGCCCCGATCGGTCCACGCGTATCCTCCTGAGCCCCGGTCGGTCCACGCGCCGTCTACGAGCCACGATCGGTCCACGCATCGTCTCCTAAGCCCCGATCGGTTAACACGCCGACTCGGAGCCCCGATCGTTCCACGCGCCGTCTCCGAGCCCCGATCGTTCCACGCGCCTTCTCCTAAGCCACGATCGGTCAGCGCCGTCTCCGAGGGCCGATCGTAGCACGCGCCGTCGCACGAGCCGCGATCGGTCCACGCGCGGCCTCCTGAGCCCCGGTTGGTTCACGCGCAGTACCCGAGCCCCAATCGGTCCACGCACCGTCTCCTGAGCCCCGATCGGTCCACGCGCCGTCGCCGAGCCCCGATCGGTCCAGGCGTATCCTCCTGAGCCCGGATCGGTCCACCCGCCGTCTCCGTGCGCCGATCGGTTCACGCGCCGTCTCCTGAGCCCCGATCGCTCCACGCGCCGTCTCCGAGCCCCGATCGGTCCACGCGCCGTCTCCTGAGCCCGGATCGGTCCACGCGCCGTCGCCGAACCCCAATTGGTCCACGCGCAACCGCCTCAGCCCCGGTTGGTCCACGGGCTGTTTCCGAGCCCTGATCGGTCCACGCGTCGTATCCGAACCCCGATCGGTCCACGCGCCGTCGCCGAGCCATGATCGGTCCACGCGCGGCCTCCTGAGCCCCGGTTGCTTCACGCGCCGTATCCGAGCCCCCATCGGTCCACGCGCCGTCGCCGAGCCATGATCGGCCCATGCGAGGCTCCTGAGCCCCGGTCGGTCCGCGCGCCGTGTCCTGATCCCCGATCGGTCGACGCGTCGTTTCCTGAGCCCTGATCGATCCACGCGTCGTCTCCTGAGCCCCGATCGCTCCACGCGCCGATTTCTGAGCCCCGATCAATTGACGCGTCTTCTCCTGAGCCCTGATCGCTCCTCGCGCCGTCACCTGAGCCCCGCTCGGTCCCTGCGTGGTCTTCTTAGCCCCGATGCCTCCACGCGCCGTATCCGAGCCACAATCGGTCTAGGCGTCGCTTCCTGAGCCCCGATCGGTCCACGCGCTGTCTCCTAAGCCCCAATCGGTCCACGCGCCGTCTCCTAAGCCCCGATCGGTCCACGCGCCGTCTCCGAGCGTCGATCGGTTCACGCGCCGTCTCCTGAGCCCCGATCGTTCCACGCGCCATCTCCGAGCCCCGATCGGTCCACGCGCCGTCTCCTAAGCCCCGATCGGTCCACGCGCCTTCTCCTAAGCCCCGATCGGTCCACGTGCCGTCTCCGAGCCTCGACCGGTCCACGCGCCGTCTCCTGAGCCCCGATCGTTCCACGCGCCGTCTCCTAAGCCGCGATCCGTCCACGGGCCGTCTCCGAGCTGCTATCGGTAAACGCGCCGTCACCAAGCCCTGATCCGTACACGCGTCGTCTCCGAGCCCCGATCGGTCCACGTACCCTATCCGAAGCACCGATCGGTCCACGCGCCGTCTCCTGAGCCCCGACCGGTTCACGCATCGTCTCCTAAGCCCCGATCTGTCCACGCGCCGTCGCCGATCTCCAATTGGTCCACGCGCAACCGCCTGAGCCCCAGTCGGTCTACGCGCCGTCTCCGAGCCCCGATTGGTCCACACGCCGTCGCCGAGCCATGATCGGTCCACGCGCGGCCTCCTGAGCCCCGATCGGTCCACGCGCCGTCGCCGATCCACGATCGGTCCGTGCGCCGCTTCCAGAGCCCTAGCGGTCCACGCATCGTCTCCTCATCTCCGATCGATCCACGCGCCGTCCGCTAAGCCCCGATCGGTCCACCCGGGGCCTCCTGAGCCCCGATCGGTCCACGCGCCGTCGCCGAGCCGTGATCGGTCCACGCGCGGCCACCTGAGCCCCAGTTGATTCACGCGCCGTATCTGAGCCCCCATCGGTCGACGCGTCGTCTCCGAGCCCCGATCGGTCCACGCGTGGTCTCCGAGCCCCGATCGGTCCACGCGCCGTCTCCGAGCCCCGATCGGTCCACGCATCGTCTCCTAAGCCCCGATCGGTTAACGTGCCGTCTCCGAGTCCCAATCGGTCCACGCGCCGTCTCCTGAGCCCCGATGCGTCCACGCGCAGTCGCCGAGCCCCGATCGGTCCACGCGCCGTCTCCTAAGCCCCGATCGGTCCACGCGCGGCCTGCTTAGCCCCGGTCGGTCCACGCGCCGTCTTCGAGCCCCGATCGGTCCACGCATCGTCTCCTAAGCCCCGATCGGTCCACGCGCCTTCTCCTAAGCCCCGATCGATCCACGCGCCGTCTCCGAGCGCCGATCGGTTCACGCGCCGTCGCCGAACCCCAATTAGTTCACGCGCAACCGCCTGAGCCCCGGTTGGTCCACGCGCTGTCTCCGAGCCCCGATCGGTCCACGCGTCGTATCCAAACCTCGATCGGTCCACGCGCCGTCGCCGAGCCCCGATCGGTCCACGCGCCGTCTCCGGGCCCCGATCGGTCCACGCTAGGCTCCTGAGCCCCGGCTGGTCCGCGCGCCGTCTCCTGAGCCCCGAACGGTCGACGCGCCGTCTCCTGAGCCCCAATCGGCCCGCACGCTGTCTCGTGAGCCCCGATAGGTACACGCATCGTCTCCTACGCCCCGATCGGTCCACGCACCGTCTCCGAGCCCCGATCGGTTCACGCGCCGTCTCCTGAGCCCCGATCGGCCCACGCGCCGTCTCCGGGCCCCGATCGGTCCACGCACCATCTCCTGCTCTCCAATCGGTCCACGCGCCGCCTCCGGAGCCCCGATCGATCCACGCTAGGCTCCTGAGCCCCGGCTGGTCCACGCGCCGCCTCCGGAGCCCCGATCGATCCACGCGAATCTTCTGAGCTCCCTTCGGTCCACGCACCGCCTCCTGATCCCCCTCGGTCCAGGCGGCGCCTCCGGAGCCCCGAACCGTCGACGCGTCGTCTCCTGAGCCCCGATCGATCCACGCTAGGCTCCTGAGCCCCGGCCGGTCCGCGCGCCGTCTCCTGAGCCCCGAACGGTCGACGCATCGTCTCCTGAGCCCCGATCGATCGACGCGTCGTCTCCTGAGCCCCGATCGCTCCACGAGCAGTTTTCTGATCACCGTTCGGTCCACGCGTCGTCTTCAAAGCCCCGATGCCTCCACGCGCCGTCTCCGAGCCACGATCGGTCCGTGCGCCGCTTCCAGAGCCCTATCAGTCCAGGCGTCCTCTCCTGATCTCCGATCGGTCCACGCGGCGTCTCCTGAGCCCCAATCGGTCCACACGCTGTGTCGTGAGCCCCGATAGGTACACGCGTCGTCTCCTACGCCCGATCGGTCCACGCGTCGTCTCCTGAACACCGCTCGGTCCATGCGTCGTCTTCTTAGCCCGGATGCCTCCACGCGCGGTCTCCGAGCCACGATCGGTCCAGGCGCCGTCTCCGGAGCCCCGATCGGTCCACGCGTCGTCTCCAAAGCCCCGATTCGTCCACGCGGCGTCTCCGGGCGCCGATCATTTCACGCGCCGTCTCCTGAGACCCGATCGTTCCACGCGCCGTCTCCGAGCCCCGATCGATCCACGCGCCGCCTCCTGAGCCCCGGTCGGTCCACGCGCCGTCGCCGAACTCCAATTGGTCCACGCGCAACCGCCTGAGCCCCAGTCGGTCCACGCACTGTGTCCGAGCCACGATCGGTCCACGCGCCGTCTCCTGACCCCCGATCGGTCCACGTATCGTCTCCTACGCCCCGATCGGTCCACGCGTCGTCTCCTAAGCCCGGATCGGTCCACGCGTCGTCTCCGAGACCCGATCGGTGCACGCGCCGTCGCACGAGCCGCGACCGGTCCACGCGCGGCCTCCTGAGCCCCGGTTGCTTCACGTGCCGTATCCGAGCCCCAATCGGTCCACGCACCGTCTCCTGAGCCCCGATCGGTCCACGCGCCGTCTCCTGAGCTCCGATCGCTCCACGCGCCGTTTTCTGATCACCGTTCGGTCCACGCGTCGTCTTGAAAGCCCCGATGCCTCCACGCGCCGTCTCCGAGCCCCGATCGGTCCACGCGCCGTCTCCTAAGCCCCGATCGGTCAACGCGCCTTCTTCTCAGCCCCGATTGGTCCACGCGCCGTCTCCGAGCGCCGATCGGTGCACGCGTCGTCTCCTGATCTCCGATCGGTCCACGCGCCGTCTCCTGAGCCCCGATTGCTCCACGCGCCGTTTTCTGAGCACCGTTCGGTCCATACGTCGTCTTCTAAGCCCCGATGCCTCCACGCGCCGTCTCCGAGCCACGATCGGTGCAGGCGCCGCTTCCTGAGCACCCATCGGTCCACGCGATGTCTCCTGAGCCCCGATACATCCACGCGCAGTCGCCGAGCCCCGATCGGTCCACGCGCCGTCTCCGAGCCCTGATCATTCCACGCGCCGTCTCCGAGCCCGGATCGGTCCACGCGCGACCTCCTGAGCCCCGGTCGGTTCACGCGCCGTATCCGAGCCCCAATCGGTCCACGCGCCGTCTCCTGAGCCCCGATCGTTCCACGCGCCGTCTCCGAGCCCCGATCGTTCCACGCGGCGCCTCCGGAGCCCCGATCGATCCACGCGAATCTCCTGAGCCCCAGTCGGTGCGCGCGCCGTCTCCTGCGCCCCGATTGTTCGACGCGTCGTCTCCTGAGCCCCGATCGATCCACTCGTCGTCTCCTGAGCCCCGATCGCGCCACACGCCGTTTCCTGAGCCCCGATCGGTCCACGCGCCGTCTCCGAGCCGCGATCGGTAAACGCGCCGTCACCAAGCCCCGATCCGTACACGCGTCGTCTCCGAGCCCCGATGGGTCCACGCGCCGTCGCCGAGCCTCGATCGGTCCACGCGCAGCCTCCTAAGCCCCGGTCGGTTCACGCGCTATCTCCGAGCCGCGATCGGTCCACGCGCCGTCTCCTGAGCCCCGATACGTCCACGCGCAGTCGCCGAGCCCCGATCGGTCCACGCGCGGTCTCCTGAGCCCCGATCTGTCCACGCGCCGTCTCCGAGCCCCGATCGGTCCACGCGCCGTCTCCGAGCCCTGATCGGTCCACGCGCCGTCTCCGAGCCCTGATCGGTCCACGCGCCGTCTCCTGAGCCCCAATCGGTCCACTCGCTGTCTCCTGATCCCCGATAGGTATACGCGTCGTCTCCTACGCCCCGATCGGTCCACGCGCCGCCTTCGTGCCCCGATCGGTCCACGCACCGCCTCCTGATCCCCATCGGTCCACGCGCCGTCTCCTGAGCCACGATCGATCCACATGCCGTCTCCGAGCCCCGATCGGTCCGCGTGCCGCATTCTAAGCCACGGTCCATCCACGCGCCGTCTCCGAGCCCCGATCGGTCCACGCGTCGTCTCCTAAGCCCTGATCGGTCCTCGTGCCTTCTGCGAGCCCCGAAGGGTCCACGCGCAGCCTCCTGAGCCCCGATCGGTCCACGCGCCGTCCCCGAGCCCCGATCGGTCCACGCGCCGTTTCCTGAGCCCCGATACGTCCACGCGCAGTCGCCGAGCCCTGATCGGTCCACGCGCTGTTTCCTGAGCCCCGATAGGTACACGCGTCGTCTTCTAAGCCCCGATCGATCCACGCGTCGTCTCCTGAGCCCCGATCGCGCCACACGCCGTTTCCTGAGCCCCGATCGGTCCACGCGCCGTCTCCGAGCCCCGATCGGTCCACGCATCGTCTCCTAAGCCCCGATCGGTTAACGCGCCGTCTCCCCGCCCCGATCGCTCCACGCGCCGTCTCCTGAGCCCCGATCATTCCACGCGCCGTCTCCGAGCCCCGATCCGTCCACGCGCCGTCTCCTAAGCCCCGTTCGGTCCAAGCGCCTTCTCCTAAAGCCCGGTCGGTCCACGCGCCGTCTCCGAGCCCCGATCGGTCCACGCATCGTCTCCTAAGCCCCGATCGGCTAACGCGTCGACTCCGAGCTGCGATCGTTCCACGCGCCGTCCCCGATCCCCGATCGATCCACGCGCCGTCTCCGAGCGCCGATCGGTTCACGCGCCGTCACCCGAGCCCCGATCGTTCCACACGCCGTCTCCGAGCCCCGATCGGTCCACGCTTCGTCTCCTGATCCCGGATCGTTCCACGCGTCGTCTCCTGATCCCCGATCCGTAATCGCGTCGTCTCCGAGCCTCGATCGGTCCACACGCCGTGTCCTATCCCCGATCGGTCCGCGTACCGCATTCTGAGCCGCTGTCCGTCCACGCGCCGTCTCCGAGCACCGATCGGTCCACGCGCCGTCTCAGAGCGCCGATCGGTCCACGCGCCGTCCCCGAGCCCCGATACGTCCACGCGCAGGCGCCGAGCCCTGACCGGTCCACGCGCTGTCTCCTGAGCCCCGATCGATCCACGGGTCTTCCCCTGAGCCCCGACCGCTCCACGCGCCGTCTCCTGAGCCCGGATCGGTCCACGCGTCGTTTCCGAGCCCCGATCGGTCCACGCGTCGTCTCCCGAGCCCCAATTAGTCCATGCGCCGTCTCCTAAGCCCCGATCCGTCCACGGGCCGTGTCCGAGCTCCGATCGGTCCACGCGTCGTCTCCGAGCCCTGATCGGTCCACGCGCCATCGCCGAGCCCCGATCGGTCCATGCGCCATCGCCGAGCCCCGATCGGTCCACGCGCCGTCTCCTGAGCCCCGATCGGTCCACACCCCTTCTTCTGAGCCCCGATCTGTCGACGCGTCGTCTCCTAAGCCCCGACCGGTGCACGCGCCGTCTCCTGAGCCCAAATTGTCCACACGCTGTCTCGTGAGCCCCTATAGGTACACGCGACGTCTCCTACGCCCCGATCGGTCCACGCGTCGTCTCCTAAGCCCTGCTCGGTTAACGCGTCGTTTCCGAGCCCCGATCGGTCCACGCGTCGTCTCCTGAGCCCCAATTAGTCCACGCGCCGTCTCCTAACTCCTGATCCGTCCACGGGCCGTGTCCGAGCTCTGATCTGTTCATGCGCCGTCTCCAAACCTCGATCCGTACACGCGTCGTCTCCGAGCCCTGATCGGTCCACGCGCCATCGCCGAGCCCCGATCGGTCCACGCGCCATCGCCGAGCCCCGATCGGTCCACGCGCCCTCTCTGAGCGCCGATCATTTCACGCTCCGTCTCTTGAGCCCCGATCGGTCCACACCACTTCTCCTGAGCCCCGATCGATTCACGCGCCGTCTCCTGAGCCCCGATCGGTCCACGCGTCGTCTCCAAAGCCCTCATCCGTCCACGTGCCGTCTCCGAGCCCCGATCGGTCCACGCGCCGTCTCCTGAACCCCGATACGTCCACACACAGTCGCCGAGCCCCGATTGGTCCACGCGCGGTCGCCGAGCCTCGATCGGTCCACGCGCGGCCTCCTGAGCCGCGGTCGGTTCACGCGCCGTCTCCGAGCCCCGATGGGTCCACGCGCGGTCTCCTGAGCCCCGGTCGGTCCACGCGCCGTCGCCGAACCCCAATTCGTCCACGGGCAACCTCCTGAGACCCAGTCGGTCCACGCGCCGTCTCCTGAGCCCCGATCGGTCCACGTATCGTCTCCTACGCCCCGATCGGTCCACGCGTCGTCTCCTAAGCCCCGAACGGTCCACGCACCGTCTCCGAGCCCCGATCGGTCCACGCACCGTCTCCTGATCCCCATCGGTCCACGCGGCGCCTCCGGAGCCCCGACCGATCCACACGAGTCTCCTGAGCCCCGATCGGTCCACACGCCGTCTCCTAAGCCCCAATCGGGCCACGCGTTGTCTCCTAAGCCCCGATCCGTCGCCGCGTCGTCTCCTGAGCCCCGATCAATTGACGCGACTTCTCCTGAGCCCCGATCGCTCCTCGCGCCGTCTCCTGAGCCCCGCTCGGTCCATGCGTCGTCTTCTAAGCCCCCATGCCTCCACGCACCATCTCCTGAGCCCCGATCGTTCCACGTGCCGTCTCCGAGCCCCGACCGCTCCACGCGCCGTCTCCGAGCCCCGATCGGTCCACGCATCGTCTCCTAAGCCCCGATCGGTTAACGTGCCGTCTCCGAGTCCCAATCGGTCCACGCGCCGTCTCCTGAGCCCCGATGCGTCCACGCGCAGTCGCCGAGCCCCGATCGGTCCACGCGCCGTCTCCTAAGCCCCGATCGGTCCACGCGCGGCCTGCTTAGCCCCGGTCGGTCCACGCGCCGTCTTCGAGCCCCGATCGGTCCACGCATCGTCTCCTAAGCCCCGATCGGTCCACGCGCCTTCTCCTAAGCCCCGATCGATCCACGCGCCGTCTCCGAGCGCCGATCGGTTCACGCGCCGTCGCCGAACCCCAATTAGTTCACGCGCAACCGCCTGAGCCCCGGTTGGTCCACGCGCTGTCTCCGAGCCCCGATCGGTCCACGCGTCGTATCCAAACCTCGATCGGTCCACGCGCCGTCGCCGAGCCCCGATCGGTCCACGCGCCGTCTCCGGGCCCCGATCGGTCCACGCTAGGCTCCTGAGCCCCGGCTGGTCCGCGCGCCGTCTCCTGAGCCCCGAACGGTCGACGCGCCGTCTCCTGAGCCCCAATCGGCCCGCACGCTGTCTCGTGAGCCCCGATAGGTACACGCATCGTCTCCTACGCCCCGATCGGTCCACGCACCGTCTCCGAGCCCCGATCGGTTCACGCGCCGTCTCCTGAGCCCCGATCGGCCCACGCGCCGTCTCCGGGCCCCGATCGGTCCACGCACCATCTCCTGCTCTCCAATCGGTCCACGCGCCGCCTCCGGAGCCCCGATCGATCCACGCTAGGCTCCTGAGCCCCGGCTGGTCCACGCGCCGCCTCCGGAGCCCCGATCGATCCACGCGAATCTTCTGAGCTCCCTTCGGTCCACGCACCGCCTCCTGATCCCCCTCGGTCCAGGCGGCGCCTCCGGAGCCCCGAACCGTCGACGCGTCGTCTCCTGAGCCCCGATCGATCCACGCTAGGCTCCTGAGCCCCGGCCGGTCCGCGCGCCGTCTCCTGAGCCCCGAACGGTCGACGCATCGTCTCCTGAGCCCCGATCGATCGACGCGTCGTCTCCTGAGCCCCGATCGCTCCACGAGCAGTTTTCTGATCACCGTTCGGTCCACGCGTCGTCTTCAAAGCCCCGATGCCTCCACGCGCCGTCTCCGAGCCACGATCGGTCCGTGCGCCGCTTCCAGAGCCCTATCAGTCCAGGCGTCCTCTCCTGATCTCCGATCGGTCCACGCGGCGTCTCCTGAGCCCCAATCGGTCCACACGCTGTGTCGTGAGCCCCGATAGGTACACGCGTCGTCTCCTACGCCCGATCGGTCCACGCGTCGTCTCCTGAACACCGCTCGGTCCATGCGTCGTCTTCTTAGCCCGGATGCCTCCACGCGCGGTCTCCGAGCCACGATCGGTCCAGGCGCCGTCTCCGGAGCCCCGATCGGTCCACGCGTCGTCTCCAAAGCCCCGATTCGTCCACGCGGCGTCTCCGGGCGCCGATCATTTCACGCGCCGTCTCCTGAGACCCGATCGTTCCACGCGCCGTCTCCGAGCCCCGATCGATCCACGCGCCGCCTCCTGAGCCCCGGTCGGTCCACGCGCCGTCGCCGAACTCCAATTGGTCCACGCGCAACCGCCTGAGCCCCAGTCGGTCCACGCACTGTGTCCGAGCCACGATCGGTCCACGCGCCGTCTCCTGACCCCCGATCGGTCCACGTATCGTCTCCTACGCCCCGATCGGTCCACGCGTCGTCTCCTAAGCCCGGATCGGTCCACGCGTCGTCTCCGAGACCCGATCGGTGCACGCGCCGTCGCACGAGCCGCGACCGGTCCACGCGCGGCCTCCTGAGCCCCGGTTGCTTCACGTGCCGTATCCGAGCCCCAATCGGTCCACGCACCGTCTCCTGAGCCCCGATCGGTCCACGCGCCGTCTCCTGAGCTCCGATCGCTCCACGCGCCGTTTTCTGATCACCGTTCGGTCCACGCGTCGTCTTGAAAGCCCCGATGCCTCCACGCGCCGTCTCCGAGCCCCGATCGGTCCACGCGCCGTCTCCTAAGCCCCGATCGGTCAACGCGCCTTCTTCTCAGCCCCGATTGGTCCACGCGCCGTCTCCGAGCGCCGATCGGTGCACGCGTCGTCTCCTGATCTCCGATCGGTCCACGCGCCGTCTCCTGAGCCCCGATTGCTCCACGCGCCGTTTTCTGAGCACCGTTCGGTCCATACGTCGTCTTCTAAGCCCCGATGCCTCCACGCGCCGTCTCCGAGCCACGATCGGTGCAGGCGCCGCTTCCTGAGCACCCATCGGTCCACGCGATGTCTCCTGAGCCCCGATACATCCACGCGCAGTCGCCGAGCCCCGATCGGTCCACGCGCCGTCTCCGAGCCCTGATCATTCCACGCGCCGTCTCCGAGCCCGGATCGGTCCACGCGCGACCTCCTGAGCCCCGGTCGGTTCACGCGCCGTATCCGAGCCCCAATCGGTCCACGCGCCGTCTCCTGAGCCCCGATCGTTCCACGCGCCGTCTCCGAGCCCCGATCGTTCCACGCGGCGCCTCCGGAGCCCCGATCGATCCACGCGAATCTCCTGAGCCCCAGTCGGTGCGCGCGCCGTCTCCTGCGCCCCGATTGTTCGACGCGTCGTCTCCTGAGCCCCGATCGATCCACTCGTCGTCTCCTGAGCCCCGATCGCGCCACACGCCGTTTCCTGAGCCCCGATCGGTCCACGCGCCGTCTCCGAGCCGCGATCGGTAAACGCGCCGTCACCAAGCCCCGATCCGTACACGCGTCGTCTCCGAGCCCCGATGGGTCCACGCGCCGTCGCCGAGCCTCGATCGGTCCACGCGCAGCCTCCTAAGCCCCGGTCGGTTCACGCGCTATCTCCGAGCCGCGATCGGTCCACGCGCCGTCTCCTGAGCCCCGATACGTCCACGCGCAGTCGCCGAGCCCCGATCGGTCCACGCGCGGTCTCCTGAGCCCCGATCTGTCCACGCGCCGTCTCCGAGCCCCGATCGGTCCACGCGCCGTCTCCGAGCCCTGATCGGTCCACGCGCCGTCTCCGAGCCCTGATCGGTCCACGCGCCGTCTCCTGAGCCCCAATCGGTCCACTCGCTGTCTCCTGATCCCCGATAGGTATACGCGTCGTCTCCTACGCCCCGATCGGTCCACGCGCCGCCTTCGTGCCCCGATCGGTCCACGCACCGCCTCCTGATCCCCATCGGTCCACGCGCCGTCTCCTGAGCCACGATCGATCCACATGCCGTCTCCGAGCCCCGATCGGTCCGCGTGCCGCATTCTAAGCCACGGTCCATCCACGCGCCGTCTCCGAGCCCCGATCGGTCCACGCGTCGTCTCCTAAGCCCTGATCGGTCCTCGTGCCTTCTGCGAGCCCCGAAGGGTCCACGCGCAGCCTCCTGAGCCCCGATCGGTCCACGCGCCGTCCCCGAGCCCCGATCGGTCCACGCGCCGTTTCCTGAGCCCCGATACGTCCACGCGCAGTCGCCGAGCCCTGATCGGTCCACGCGCTGTTTCCTGAGCCCCGATAGGTACACGCGTCGTCTTCTAAGCCCCGATCGATCCACGCGTCGTCTCCTGAGCCCCGATCGCGCCACACGCCGTTTCCTGAGCCCCGATCGGTCCACGCGCCGTCTCCGAGCCCCGATCGGTCCACGCATCGTCTCCTAAGCCCCGATCGGTTAACGCGCAGTCTCCCCGCCCCGATCGCTCCACGCGCCGTCTCCTGAGCCCCGATCATTCCACGCGCCGTCTCCGAGCCCCGATCCGTCCACGCGCCGTCTCCTAAGCCCCGTTCGGTCCAAGCGCCTTCTCCTAAAGCCCGGTCGGTCCACGCGCCGTCTCCGAGCCCCGATCGGTCCACGCATCGTCTCCTAAGCCCCGATCGGCTAACGCGTCGACTCCGAGCTGCGATCGTTCCACGCGCCGTCCCCGATCCCCGATCGATCCACGCGCCGTCTCCGAGCGCCGATCGGTTCACGCGCCGTCACCCGAGCCCCGATCGTTCCACACGCCGTCTCCGAGCCCCGATCGGTCCACGCTTCGTCTCCTGATCCCGGATCGTTCCACGCGTCGTCTCCTGATCCCCGATCCGTAATCGCGTCGTCTCCGAGCCTCGATCGGTCCACACGCCGTGTCCTATCCCCGATCGGTCCGCGTACCGCATTCTGAGCCGCGGTCCGTCCACGCGCCGTCTCCGAGCACCGATCGGTCCACGCGCCGTCTCAGAGCGCCGATCGGTCCACGCGCCGTCCCCGAGCCCCGATACGTCCACGCGCAGGCGCCGAGCCCTGACCGGTCCACGCGCTGTCTCCTGAGCCCCGATCGATCCACGGGTCTTCCCCTGAGCCCCGACCGCTCCACGCGCCGTCTCCTGAGCCCGGATCGGTCCACGCGTCGTTTCCGAGCCCCGATCGGTCCACGCGTCGTCTCCCGAGCCCCAATTAGTCCATGCGCCGTCTCCTAAGCCCCGATCCGTCCACGGGCCGTGTCCGAGCTCCGATCGGTCCACGCGTCGTCTCCGAGCCCTGATCGGTCCACGCGCCATCGCCGAGCCCCGATCGGTCCACGCGCCATCGCCGAGCCCCGATCGGTCCACGCGCCGTCTCCTGAGCCCCGATCGGTCCACACCCCTTCTTCTGAGCCCCGATCTGTCGACGCGTCGTCTCCTAAGCCCCGACCGGTGCACGCGCCGTCTCCTGAGCCCAAATTGTCCACACGCTGTCTCGTGAGCCCCTATAGGTACACGCGACGTCTCCTACGCCCCGATCGGTCCACGCGTCGTCTCCTAAGCCCTGCTCGGTTAACGCGTCGTTTCCGAGCCCCGATCGGGCCACGCGTCGTCTCCTGAGCCCCAATTAGTCCACGCGCCGTCTCCTAACTCCTGATCCGTCCACGGGCCGTGTCCGAGCTCTGATCTGTTCATGCGCCGTCTCCAAACCTCGATCCGTACACGCGTCGTCTCCGAGCCCTGATCGGTCCACGCGCCATCGCCGAGCCCCGATCGGTCCACGCGCCATCGCCGAGCCCCGATCGGTCCACGCGCCCTCTCTGAGCGCCGATCATTTCACGCTCCGTCTCTTGAGCCCCGATCGGTCCACACCACTTCTCCTGAGCCCCGATCGATTCACGCGCCGTCTCCTGAGCCCCGATCGGTCCACGCGTCGTCTCCAAAGCCCTCATCCGTCCACGTGCCGTCTCCGAGCCCCGATCGGTCCACGCGCCGTCTCCTGAACCCCGATACGTCCACACACAGTCGCCGAGCCCCGATTGGTCCACGCGCGGTCGCCGAGCCTCGATCGGTCCACGCGCGGCCTCCTGAGCCGCGGTCGGTTCACGCGCCGTCTCCGAGCCCCGATGGGTCCACGCGCGGTCTCCTGAGCCCCGGTCGGTCCACGCGCCGTCGCCGAACCCCAATTCGTCCACGGGCAACCTCCTGAGACCCAGTCGGTCCACGCGCCGTCTCCTGAGCCCCGATCGGTCCACGTATCGTCTCCTACGCCCCGATCGGTCCACGCGTCGTCTCCTAAGCCCCGAACGGTCCACGCACCGTCTCCGAGCCCCGATCGGTCCACGCACCGTCTCCTGATCCCCATCGGTCCACGCGGCGCCTCCGGAGCCCCGACCGATCCACACGAGTCTCCTGAGCCCCGATCGGTCCACACGCCGTCTCCTAAGCCCCAATCGGGCCACGCGTTGTCTCCTAAGCCCCGATCCGTCGCCGCGTCGTCTCCTGAGCCCCGATCAATTGACGCGACTTCTCCTGAGCCCCGATCGCTCCTCGCGCCGTCTCCTGAGCCCCGCTCGGTCCATGCGTCGTCTTCTAAGCCCCCATGCCTCCACGCACCATCTCCTGAGCCCCGATCGTTCCACGTGCCGTCTCCGAGCCCCGACCGCTCCACGCGCCGTCTCCGAGCCCCGATCGGTCCACGCGTCGTCTCCTAAGCCCTGATCGGTCCTCGTGCCTTCTGCGAGCCCCGAAGGGTCCACGCGCAGCCTCCTGAGCCCCGATCGGTCGACGCGTCGTCTTCTGAGCCCCGATCGACCCACGCGTCGTCTCCTGAGCCCCGACCGCTCCACACGCCCTTTCCTGAGCCCCGACCGATCCACACGAGTCTCCTGAGCCCCGATCGGTCCACACGCCGTCTCCTAAGCCCCAATCGGGCCACGCGTTGTCTCCTAAGCCCCGATCCGTCGCCGCGTCGTCTCCTGAGCCCCGATCAATTGACGCGACTTCTCCTGAGCCCCGATCGCTCCTCGCGCCGTCTCCTGAGCCCCGCTCGGTCCATGCGTCGTCTTCTAAGCCCCCATGCCTCCACGCACCATCTCCTGAGCCCCGATCGTTCCACGTGCCGTCTCCGAGCCCCGACCGCTCCACGCGCCGTCTCCGAGCCCCGATCGGTCCACGCGTCGTCTCCTAAGCCCTGATCGGTCCTCGTGCCTTCTGCGAGCCCCGAAGGGTCCACGCGCAGCCTCCTGAGCCCCGATCGGTCGACGCGTCGTCTTCTGAGCCCCGATCGACCCACGCGTCGTCTCCTGAGCCCCGACCGCTCCACACGCCCTTTCCTGAGCCCCGATCGGTCCACGCATCGTCTCCGAGCACCGATCGGTCCACGCGCCGTCCCCTAAGCCCCAATCGGTCCACGCGCCGTCTCCGAGCGCCGATCGGTTCACACGCCGTCTCCTGAGCCCCGATCGTTCCACGCGCCGTCTCCGAGCTCCGATCGGCCCACGCGCCGTCTCCTAAGCCCCGATCGGTCCAAGCGCCTTCTCCTAAGCCCCGATCGGTCCACGCGCCTTCTCCGAGCCCCGATCGGTCCACGCGCCGTCTCCTGAGCCCCGATCGTTCCACGCATCGTCTCCGAACCCCGATGGGTCCACGCGTCGTCTCCTAAGACCCGATCGATCCACGTATCGTCTCCTAAGCCCCGATCGGTCCACACGCCGTCTCCGAGCCCCGATGGGTCCACGCGTCGCCTCCTGAGCCCCGGTCGGTCCACGCGCCGTCTCCTGAGCCCCGATCGGTCCACGCGCCGCCTCCGAGCGTCGATCAGTCCACGCGCCGTCTTCTGAGCCCCGATCGGTCCAGGCGCCGTCTCCGAGCGCCGATCCATCCACGTGCTGTCTCCGAGCCCCGATCGCCCAGGCATCGTCTCCGAGCGCCGATCCGTCCACGCGCTGTCTCCGAGCCCCGATCGGTCCAGGCATCGTCTCCTAAGCCCCGGACGGTCCACCCGCCGTTTCCTAGCCCCGATCGCTCCACGCGCCGTCTCCTGCGCTCTGATCGGTCCACGCTTCGTCTCCTAAGCCCCGATCGCTCCACGCGCCGTCTCCTGAGCCCAATCGGTCCACGCATCGTCTCCTATGTCCCGATCGGTTTTACGCGCCGTCTCCGCGCCGCGATCGGTCCACGCGCCGTCGCCGAATCCCAATTGATCCACGCGCAACCGCCTGAGCCCCAATCGGTCCACGCGGGTCTCCTAAGCCCCGACCGCTCCACGCGCCGTCTCCTGAGCCCGTATCGCTCCACGCGTCGTCTCCGAGCCCCGATCGGTCCACGCGCCGTCTCCTGAGCCCCAATCGGTCCACGCGTCGTCTCCTAAGCCCCGATCGGTCCACGCGCCGTCTCCAAGCCCCGATCCGTCGCCGAGTCGTGTCCTGAGCCCCGATCAATTGACGCGTCTTCTCCTGAGCCCCGATCGCTCCTCGCGCCGTCTCCTGAACCCCGATCATTCCACGCGCCTTCTCCTAAGCCACGATCGGTCCACGCGCCGTCTCCGAGCCCCAGTCGGTCCACGCGCTGTCTCCGAGCACCGATCGGACTACGCGTCGTCTCCGAGCCCCGATCGGGCCACGCGCCGTCTCCGAGCCCCGAACGGTTCACGCGAGTCTCCTGAGCCCCAGTCGGTCCGCGCGCCATCTCCTGAGCCCCGATTGTTCGACGCGTCGTCTCGTGAGCCCCGATCGATCCACGCGTCATCTCCTGAGCCCCGATCGCACCACACGCCGTTTCCTGAGCCCCGATTCGTCCACGCGTCGTCTTCAAAGCCCCGATGCCTCCACGCGCCGTCTCCGAGCCACGATCGGTCCGTGCGCTGCTTCCACAACCCCGATCGGTCCACGCGTCATCTCCTGATCTCCGATCGGTCCACGCGCCGTCTCCTAAGCCCCGATCGGTCCACGCGCCGTCTCCGAGCGCCGATCGGTTGACGCGCCGTCTCCGAGCCCCGATCGGTCCACGCGTCGTCTCCTAAGCCCTGATCGGTCCTCGTGCCTTCTGCGAGCCCCGAAGGGTCCACGCGCAGCCTCCTGAGCCCCGATCGGTCGACGCGTCGTCTTCTGAGCCCCGATCGACCCACGCGTCGTCTCCTGAGCCCCGACCGCTCCACACGCCCTTTCCTGAGCCCCGATCGGTCCACGCATCGTCTCCGAGCACCGATCGGTCCACGCGCCGTCCCCTAAGCCCCAATCGGTCCACGCGCCGTCTCCGAGCGCCGATCGGTTCACACGCCGTCTCCTGAGCCCCGATCGTTCCACGCGCCGTCTCCGAGCTCCGATCGGCCCACGCGCCGTCTCCTAAGCCCCGATCGGTCCAAGCGCCTTCTCCTAAGCCCCGATCGGTCCACGCGCCTTCTCCGAGCCCCGATCGGTCCACGCGCCGTCTCCTGAGCCCCGATCGTTCCACGCATCGTCTCCGAACCCCGATGGGTCCACGCGTCGTCTCCTAAGACCCGATCGATCCACGTATCGTCTCCTAAGCCCCGATCGGTCCACACGCCGTCTCCGAGCCCCGATGGGTCCACGCGTCGCCTCCTGAGCCCCGGTCGGTCCACGCGCCGTCTCCTGAGCCCCGATCGGTCCACGCGCCGTCTCCGAGCGTCGATCAGTCCACGCGCCGTCTTCTGAGCCCCGATCGGTCCAGGCGCCGTCTCCGAGCGCCGATCCATCCACGCGCTGTCTCCGAGCCCCGATCGGTCCAGGCATCGTCTCCGAGCGCCGATCCGTCCACGCGCTGTCTCCGAGCCCCGATCGGTCCAGGCATCGTCTCCTAAGCCCCGGACGGTCCACCCGCCGTTTCCTAGCCCCGATCGCTCCACGCGCCGTCTCCTGCGCTCTGATCGGTCCACGCTTCGTCTCCTAAGCCCCGATCGCTCCACGCGCCGTCTCCTGAGCCCAATCGGTCCACGCATCGTCTCCTATGTCCCGATCGGTTTTACGCGCCGTCTCCGCGCCGCGATCGGTCCACGCGCCGTCGCCGAATCCCAATTGATCCACGCGCAACCGCCTGAGCCCCAATCGGTCCACGCGGGTCTCCTAAGCCCCGACCGCTCCACGCGCCGTCTCCTGAGCCCGTATCGCTCCACGCGTCGTCTCCGAGCCCCGATCGGTCCACGCGCCGTCTCCTGAGCCCCAATCGGTCCACGCGTCGTCTCCTAAGCCCCGATCGGTCCACGCGCCGTCTCCAAGCCCCGATCCGTCGCCGAGTCGTGTCCTGAGCCCCGATCAATTGACGCGTCTTCTCCTGAGCCCCGATCGCTCCTCGCGCCGTCTCCTGAACCCCGATCATTCCACGCGCCTTCTCCTAAGCCACGATCGGTCCACGCGCCGTCTCCGAGCCCCAGTCGGTCCACGCGCTGTCTCCGAGCGCCGATCGGTTGACGCGCCGTCTCCTAAGCCCCGATCGGCTAGCGCGTCGACTCCGAGCCGCGATCGTTCCACGCGCCGTCCCCGATCCCCGATCGATCCACGCGCCGTCTCCGAGTGCCGATCGTTCCACACGGCGTCTCCGAGCCCCGATCGGTCCACGCTTCGTCTCCTGAGCCCGGATCGTTCCACGCGTCGTCTCCTGATTCCCGATCCTTAAACGCGTCGTCTCCGAGCCTCGATCGGTCCACACGCCGTGTCCGATCCCCGGTCGGTCCGCGTACCGCATTCTGAGCCGCGGTCCGTCCACGCGCCGTCTCCGAGCACCGATCGGTCGACGCGCCGTCTCAGAGCGCCGATCATTTCACGCCCCGTCACCTGAGCCCCGATCGGTCCACGCGTCGGCTCCTAAGCCTCTATCGGTCCACGCGCGGCCTGCTTAGCCCCGGTCGGTCCACGCGCCGTCTCCGAGCCCCGATCGGTCCACGAATCGTCTCCTAAGCCCCGATCGGTCCACGCGCCTTTTCCTAAGCCCCGATCGATCCACGCGCCGTCTCCGAGCGCCGATCGGTTCACGCGCCGTCTCCTGTGCTCCGATCGTTCCACGCGCCGTCTCCGAGCCCCGTTCGGTCCACGCGCCGTCTCCTCAGCCCCGATCGGTCCACGCGTCGGCTCCTAAGCCTCGATAGGTCCACGCGCGGCCTCCTTAGCCCCGGTCGGTCCACGCGCCGTCTCCGAGCCCCGATCGGTCCACGCGTCGTCTCCTAAGCCCCGATCGGTCCATGCGCCGTCTCCGAGCCCCGATCGGTCCACGCACCATCGCATTCTCCCCAATCGGTCCATGCGCCGCCTCCGGAGCCCTGATCGATCCACGCGAATCTCCTGAGCTCCGGTCGGTCCTCCTACGGTCTCCGAGCCCCGATCGGTCCACGCGTCGTCTCCTAAGCCCCGATGCCTCCACGCGCCGTCTCCGAGCCACGATAGGTCCAGGCGCCGCTTCCTGAGCCCCGATCGATCCACGCGCCGTCTCGTAAGCCACAATCGGTCCACGCGCCGTCTCAGAGCGCCGATCATTTCACGCGCCGTCTCCTGAGCCCCGATCGTTCCACGCGCCATCTCCGAGCCCCGATCGGTCCACGCGGCGTCTCCTGAGCCCCGATCGGTCCACGCGCCGTCTCCTGAGCCCCGATCGGCCGACGCGTCGTCTCCTAAGCGCCGATCCGTCGACGCATCGTCTCCTGAGCCCCGATCGGTCCACGCGCCGTCGCCGAGCCGCGATCGGTTCTCGCGCGGCCTCCTGAGCCCCGGTCGGTTCACGCGCCGTCTCCTGAACCCCGCTCGGTCCATGCGTCGTCTTCTTAGCCCGGATGCCTCCACGCGCCGTCTCCAAGCCACGATCGGTCCAGGCGCCGCTTCCTGCGCCCCGATCGGTCCACGCGCCGTCTCCTAAGCCCCAATCGGTCCACACGCTGTCTCCTGAGCCCCGATAGGTACACGCGTAGTCTCCTAAGCCCCGATCGGTCCACGCGCCGTCGCCGAACCCCAATTGGTCCACGCGCAACCGCCTGAGGCCCAGTCGGTCCACGCGCCGTCTCCGAGCCCCGATCGATCCACGCGCCGCCTCCTGAGCCCCGATCGGTCCACGCGCTGTCTCCTGAGCCCCGATAGGTACACGCGTAGTCTCCTAAGCCCCGATCGGTCCACGCGTCGTCTCCGAGCTCTGATCGGTCGACACGCCGTTTCCTGAGCCCCGATCGGTCCACGCGCGGTCTCCGAGCCCCGATCGGTCCACCCGCCGTCTTCGAGCCCCGATCGGTCCACGCATCGTCTCCTAAGCCCCAATCGGTTAACGCGCCGTCTCCTGAGCCCCGATCGTTCTACGCGACGTCTCCGAGCCCCGATCCGTCCACGCGCAGTCGCCGAGCCCCGATCGGTTCACGCACGGTCTCCTGAGCCCCAGTCGGTACACGCGCTGTCTCCGAGCCCCGATGGGTCCACGCATCGTCTCCTAAGCCCCGCTCGGGTAACGCGTCGTTTCGGAGCCCCGATCGGTCTACGCGCCATCTCCTGAGCCCCGATCGGTCCACGCGCCGTCTCCTGAGCTCCGAACGGTCCACACCCCTTGTCCTGAGCCCCGCTCGGTCCATGCGTCGTCTTCTTAGCCCCGATGCCTCCACGCGCCGTCTCCTAAGCCCCGATCTGCCCACGGACCGTATCCGAGCCCCGATCGGTCCGCGTGACGCATTCTAAGTCACGGTCCGTCCACGCGCCGTCTCCGAGCACCGATCGGTCCACGCGCCGTCTCCTGAGCCCCGATCGGTCCACGCGCCGTCTCCTAAGCCCCGATCTGCCCACGGACCGTATCCGAGCCCCGATCGGTCCGCGTGACGCATTCTAAGTCACGGTCCGTCCACGCGCCGTCTCCGAGCACCGATCGATCCACGCGCCGTTTCCTGGGCCCCGATCGGTCCAGGCGTCGCCGACGGAGCCCCGATCGGTCTACGCGCCGTCTCATGAACCCCGATCGGACAACGCATCGTCTCCTAAGCCCCGATACGTTCACACGCCGTGTCCGAGTCCCGATCGGTCCACGCGCCATCGCCGAACCCCGATCGGTCGACGCGCCGTCTCCTGAGCTCCGAACGGTCCACACCCCTTGTCCTGAGCCCCGATCGATCGACGCGTCGTATCCTAAGCCCCGACCGGTTCACGCGCCGTCTCCTGTGCACCGATCGAATCACGGGCCGTCTCCTAAGCCCCGATCGGTCCACACGTCGCCTCCTAAGCCCCGATCGGTCCACACGTCGCCTCCTAAGCCCCAATCGGTCAACGCGTCGTCTCCTAAGCCCCGATCCGTCGCCGCGTCGTCTCCTGAGCCCCGATCAATTGACGCGTCTTCTCCTGAGCCCCGATCGCTCCTCGCGCCGTCTCCTGAGCCCCGCTCGGTCCATGCGTCGTCTTCTTAGCCCCGATGCCACCACGCGCCGTATCCTAAGCCCCGATCTGCCCACGGGCCGTTTCCGAGCTCCGATCGGTCCACGCGCCGTCTCCAAGCCTCGATCCGTACACGCGCCGTCTCCGAGCCCCGATCGGTCCACGCGTCATCTCCTGCACTCCGATCGCTCCACGCGCCGTCTCCTGAGCGCCGATCGGTCCACGCGCCGTCTCCGAGCACCGTTCGGTCCACGCGCCGTTTCCTGAGCCCTGATCGGTCCATCCGTCGTCTCCTAAGCCCCGAACCGTCGCCGCGTCGTCTCCTGAGCCCCGATCAATTGACGCGTCTTCTCCTGAGCCCCGGTCGGTCCACGCGCCGTCGCCGAACCCCAATTGGTCCACGCGCCACCTCCTGAGCCCCAGTCGGTCCACGCGCTCTCTCCGAGCACCGAGCGGTCTACGCATCGTCTCCTAAACCCCGCTCTGTTAACGCGTCGTCTCCTGAGCCCCGATCGCTCCACGCGCCGTCTCCTGAGCGCCGATCGGTCCACGCGTCGTCTCCGAGCACCGTTCGGTCCACGCGCCGTTTCGTGGGCGCCGATCGGTCCATCCGTCGTCTTTTAAGCCCCGATACCTCCACGCGCCGTCTCCTGAGCCCCGATACGTCCACGCGCAGTCGCCGAGCACCGATCAGTCCACGCGCGGCCTCCTGAGCCCCGGTCGGTTCACGCGCCGTCTCCCCGCCGCGATCGGACCACGCGCCGTCTCCTGAGCCCTGATCCGTCCACGCGCGGCGTCGAGCCGCGATCGGTCCACGCGCGGCCTCCTGAGCCCCAATCGGTCCACGCGTCGTCTCCTAAGCCCCGATCGGTCCGTGCGCCTTCTCCGAGCCCCGATCGGTCGACGCACCATCTCATGCTCCCCAATCGGTCCATGCGCCGCCTCCGGAGCCCTGATCGATCCACGCGAATCGCCTGAGCTCCGGTCGGTCCTCGTACCGTCTCCGAGCCCCGATCGCTCCACGCGCCGTCTCCTGAGCGCCGATCCGTCCACGCGCCGTCTCCTGAGCCCCGATCGGTCCACGCGTCGTCTCCTAAGCCCCGATCGGTTCACGCGCCGTATCCGAGGCCCAATCGGTCCACGCGCCGTCTCCTAAGCTCCAATCGGTCCACGCGCCGTCTCCTGAGCCCCGATACGTCGACGCCCAGTCGCCGAGCCCCGATCGTTCCACGCGCCTTCTCCTAAGCCACGATCGGTCAGCGCCGTCTCCGAGCGCCGATCGGTGCACGCGCCGTCGCACGAGCCGCGATCGGTCCACGCGCGGCCTCCTGAGCCCCTATCGGTCCACGCGCCGTCTCCGAGCGCCGATCGGTTCACGCGCCGTCTCCTGAGCCCCGATCGTTCCACGCGCCGTCTCCGAGACCCGATCCGTCCACGCGCCGTCTCCTGAGCCCGGATCGGTCCACGCGTCATCGCCGAATCCCCGATCCGTACACGCGCCGTCTTCGAGCCCCGAACGGTTCACGCACCGTCTCCTGATCCCAATCGGTCCACGCGGCGCCTCCGGAGCCCCGATCGATCCACGCGAGTCTCCTGAGCCCCAGTCGGTCCGCGCGCCGTCTCCTGAGCCCGATCGGTCCAAGCGCCGTCTCCTAAGCCCCGTTCGGTCCAAGCGTCTTCTCCAAAACCCCGGTCGGTCCACGCGCCGTCTCCGAGCCCCGATCAGCCCACGCATCGTCTCCTAAGCCCCGATCGCCTAACACGTCGACTCCGAGCCCCGATCATTCCACGCGCCGTCCCCGATCCCCGATCGATCCACGCGCCGTCTCCGAGCGCCGATCGGTTCTCTCGCCGTCACCCGAGCCCCGATCGTTCCACACGCCGTCTCCGAGTCCCGATCGGTCCACGCTCCGTCTTCTGAGCCCGGATCGTTCCACGCGTCGTCTCCTGATCCCCGATCCGTAAACGCGTCGTCTCCGAGCCTCGATCGGTCCACACGCCGTGTCCGATCCCCGATCGGTCCGCGTACCGCATTCTGAGCCGCGGTCCTTCCACGCGCCGTCTCCGAGCCCCGATCGGTCCACGCGCCGTCTCCTGAGCCCCAATCGGTCCACACGCTGTCTCGTGAGCCCCGATAGGTACACGCGCCGTGTCCTACGCCCCGATCGGTCCACGCGTCGTCTCCCAAGCCCCGATCGATCCACGCTGCGTCTCCGAGCCCCGATCGGTCCACACGCCGTATCCGAGCCCCGATCGGTCCGCGTGACGCATTCTAAGCCACGGTCCGTCCACGCGCCGTCTCCGAGCACCGATCGGTCCACGCGCCGTCTCCTGAGCCCCGATCGGTCTACGCGCCGTCTCATGAGCCCCGATCGGTCAACGCATCCTTTCCTAAGCCCCGATACGTTCACACGCCGTCTCCTAAGCCCCGATCGGTTAACGCGCCGTCTCCGAGCCCCGATCAGTCCACGCGCCGTCTCATGAGCCCCGGTCGGTTCATGCGCCGTCTCCGAGCCCCCGTTCGATCCACGCGTCGTCCTGTAAGCCCAGATGCCTTCTCGCGCCGTCTCCGGGCCACGATCGGTCCAGGCGCCGCTTCCTGAGCCACGATCGGTCCACGCGTTGTCTCCAAGCCCCGATCGGTCCACGCGCCGTCGCCGAGCCGCGATCGGTCCACGCGCGGCCTCCTGAGCCCCGATCGGTCCACGCGCCGTCGCCGAGCCGCGATCGGTCCACGCGCGGCCTCCTGAGCCCCGATTGGTTCACGCGCCGTATCCGAGCCCCAATCGGTCCACGCGCCGTCTCCTGAGCCCCGATCGGTCCACGACCCGTCTCCGGGCCCCGATCGGTGCACGCGCCGTTTCCTAAGCCCCGATTGGTTCACGCGCCGTATCCGAGCCCCAATCGGTCCACGCGCCGTCTCCTGAGCCCCGATCGGTCCACGCGCCGTCGCCGAGCCGCGATCGGTCCACGCGCGGCCTCCTGAGCCCCGATTGGTTCACGCGCCGTATCCGAGCCCCAATCGGTCCACGCGCCGTCTCCTGAGCCCCGATCGGTCCACGACCCGTCTCCGGGCCCCGATCGGTGCACGCGCCGTTTCCTAAGCCCCGATCGGTCCACGCGCCGTCGCCGAACCCCAATTGGTCCACGCGAAACCGCCTTAGCCCCAGTCGGTCCACGCGCTGTCTCCTAAGCCCCAATCGGTTAACGCGCCGTCTCCGAGCCCCGATCGGTCAACGCGCTGTCGCCGAACCCCAATTGGTCCACGCGCAACCGCCTGAGCCCCAGTCGGTCCACGCACTGTCTCCGAGCCCCGATCGGTCCACGCCTCGTCTCCTAAGCCCTGATCGGTCCACGTGCCGTCTCCGAGCCCCGATGGGTCCACGCGCCGCCTCCTGAGCCCCGATCGATCCACGCATCGGCTCCGGAGCCCCGATCGGTTCACGCGTCGTCTTCGAGCCCCGATCGATCCACGCGCCGTCTCGTAAGCCACAATCGGTCCACGCGCCGTCTCTGAGCGCCGATCATTTCACGCGCCGTCTCCTGAGCCCCGATCGTTCCACGCGCCGTCTCCGAGCCCCGATCGGTCCACGCGGCGTCTCCTGAGCCCCGATCGGTTCACGCTTCGTCTCCTAAGCCCCGATACGTCCACACGCCGTATCCGAGCCCCGATCGGTCCGCGTGACGCATTCTAAGTCACGGTCCGTCCACGCGCCGTCTCCGAGCACCGATCGGTCCACGCGCCGCCTTCTAAGCCCCGATCGGTCCACGCGTCGTCTCATAAGCCCCGATCGGTCCACGCGTCTTCTCCGAGCACCGTTCGGTCCACGCGCCGTTTCCTGAGCCCTGATCGCTCCATCCGTCGTCTCCTAAGCCCCGATCCGTTGCCGAGTCGTGTCCTGAGCCCCGATCAATTGACGCGTCTTCTCCTGAGCCCCGATCGGTCCTCGCGCCGTCTCCTGAGCCCCGCTCGGTCCATGCCTCGTGTTCTTAGCCCCGATGCCTCCACGCGCCGTCTCCGAGCCACGATAGGTCAAGGCGCCGCTTCCTGAGCCCCGATCGATCCACGCGCCGTCTCGTAAGCCACAATCGGTCCACGCGCCGTCTCAGAGCGCCGATCATTTCACGCGCCGTCTCCTGAGCCCTGATCGTTCCACGCGCCGTCTCCGACCCCCGATCGGTCCACGCGGCGTCTCCTGAGCCCCGATCGGTTCACGCATCGGCTCCTAAGCCCCGATACGTCCACACGCCGTATCCGAGCCCCGATCGATCCGCGTGACGCATTCTAAGCCACGGTCCGTCCACGCGCCGTCTCCGAGCACCGATCGGTCCACGCGCCGTCTCCTGAGGCCCGATCGGTCCACGCGTCGTCTCCTAAGCCCCGATCCGTCGACGTGTCGTCTCCTGAGCCCCGATCGATCCACGCGTCTTCTCCTGAGCCCCGACCGCTCCCCGCGTCCTCTCCGAGCTCCGATCGGTCCAGGCGCCGTTTCCGAGCCCCGATTGGTCCATGCGTCGTCTTCGAAGCCCCGATGCCTCCACGCGCCGTCTCCGAGCCACGATCGGTGCAGGCGCCGCTTCCTGAGCCCCGATCGGTCCACGCGCCGTCTCCTAATCCCCGATCGGTCGACGCGTCGTTTCCTGAGCCCCGATCGATCCACGCGTCGTCTCCTGAGCCCCGATCGCTCCACGCGCCGATTTCTGAGCCCCGATCAATTGACGCGTCTTCTCCTGAGCCCCGATCGCTCCTCGCGTCGTCTCCTAATCCCCGGTCGGTCCACGCACCGTCGCCGAACCCCAATTGGTCCACGCGCCACCTCCTGAGCCCCAGTCGGTCCTCGCGCTGTCTCCGAGCACCGATCGGTCTACGCATCGTCTCCTAAACCCCGCTCTGTTAACGCGTCGTCTCCTGAGCCCCGATCGCTCCACGCGCCGTCTCCTGAGCGCCGATCGGTCCACGTGTCGTCTCCGAGCACCGTTCGGTCCACGCGCCGTTTCCTGGGCCCCGATCGGTCCATCCGTCGTCTTTTAAGCCCCGATACCTCCACGCGCCGTCTCCGAGCCACGATCGGTCCAGGCGTGGCCTCCTGAGCCTCGGTCGGTCCACACGCCGTTTCGTGAGCCCCGATCGGTCCACGCGTCGTCTTCTAAGCCCAGATGCCTCCTTACGCCGTCTCCCAACCACGATCGGTGCAGGCGCCGCTTCCTGAGCCCCGATCGGTCCACGCGTTTTCTCCTAAGCCCCGATCGGTCCACGCGTCGTCTCCTCAGCCCCGATCGGTCGATGCGTCGTCTCCGAGCGCCGATCGGTGCACGCGCCGTCTCCTGATCCCCGATCGTTCCACACGCCGCCTCCTAAGCCCCGATCGGTCTAGGCGTCGTCTCCTAAGCCCCGACCGGTCCAGGCGCCGTCTCCTGAGCCCCGATCGTTCCACGCGCCGTCTCGTGAGACCCGCTCGGTCCATGCGTCGTGTTCTTAGCCCCGATGCCTCCACGCCCCGTCTCCGAGCCCCGATCGGTGCACGCGCCGTCTCCTAAGCCCCCATCGGTCCACGCGCCGTCGCCGAACCCCAATTGGTCCACGCGAAACCGCCTGAGCCCCAGTCGGTCCACGCGCCGTCGCCGAGCCGGGATCGGTCCACGCGCGGGTTCCTTAGTCCCGGTTGGTTCACGCGCCGTATCCGAGCCCCAATCGGTCAACGCGCCGGCTCCTGAGCCCCGATCGGTCCACACGCCATCTCCTAAGCCCCGATCATTCCACGCGCCACCTCCGAGCCTCGATCGATCCACGCGCCGTCTCATAAGCCCCGATCGGACCACGCGCCTTCTCCTCAGCCCCGATCGGTCCACGCGCCGTCTCCGAGCGCCGATTAGTTCACGCGCCGTCTCCTGAGCCCCCATCGGACGACGCGTCGTCTCCTGAGCCCGGATCGGTCCACCCGTCGTCCTCGAATCCCCGATCCGCACACGCGTCGTCTCCGAGCCTCGATCGGTCCACGCGCCGTCTCCTAAGCCGCGATCCGTCCACGGGCCGTCTTCGAGCTGCTATCGGTAAACGCGCCGTCACCAAGCCCTGATCTGTACACGCGTCGTCTCCGAGCCCCGATCGGTCTACGCGCCGTCGCCGAGCCTCGATCGGTCCACGCGCCGTCTCCGAGCCACGATCGGTCCGTGCGCCGCTTCCACAGCCCTATCGGTCCACGCGTCCTCTCCTGATCTCCTATTAGTCCACGCGCCGTCTCCTAAGCCCCGATCGTTCCACGTGCCATCTCCGCGCGCCGATCGATTCACGCGCCGTCTCCTAAGCCCCGATCGGTCCACGCGTCGTTCCCGAAGCTCCGATCCATCCACGCGCAGTCTCCTGAGCCCCGATCGGTCCACGCATCGCCTCCTGACCCCGGACGGTCCAGGCGCCGTCTCCAAACCCCGAGCGGTCGACGCGCCGTCTCCGAGCCCCGATCGGTCCACGCGCCGTCGCCGAACCCCAATTGGTCCACGCGCAACCGCCTGAGCCCCAATCGGTTCACGCGAGTCTCCTAAGCCCCGAACGGTCCACGCGCCGTCTCCTGAGCCCCGATCGGTCCACGCGTCGTCTCCTAAGCCCCGATCGCTCCTCGCGCCGTCTCCTGAACCCCGCTCGGTCGATGCGTCGTCTTCTTAACCCCGATGCCTCCACGCGCCGTCTCCGAGCCACGATCGGTCCACGCGCCGTCTCCTGAGCCCCGATCATTCCACGCGCCTTCTCCAAAGCCACGATCGGTCCACGCGCCGTCTCCCAGCCCCAGTCGGTCCACGCGCTGTCTCCGAGCCCCGATCGGTCCACGCGCTGTCTCCGAGCACCGAACGGTTCACGCACCGTCTCCTGTTCCCAATCGGTCCACGCGGCGCCTCCGGAGCCCCGATCGATCCACGCGAGTCTCCTGAGCCCCAGTCGGTCCGCACGCCGTCTCCTGAGCCCTGATTGGTCCACGCGCCGTCTCCTGAGTCCCGATCGGTCCACGCGTCGTCTCCTAAGCCCCGATCGCTCCTCGCGCCGTCTCCTGAACCCCGCTCGGTCGATGTGTCGTCTTCTTAACCCCGATGCCTCCACGCGCCGTCTCCGAGCCACGATCGGTCCACGCGCCGTCTCCTGAGCCCCGATCATTCCACGCGCCTTCTCCTAAGCCACGATCGGTCTACGCGCCGTCTCCTGAGCCCCGATCGTTCCACGCGCCGTCTCCGAGCCCCGATCGTTCCACGCGGCGTCTCCTGAGCCCCAATCGGTCCACACGCTGTGTCGTGAGCCCCGATAGGTACACGCGTCGTCTCCTACGACCGATCGGTCCACGCGTCGTCTCCTGAGCCCCGATCGTTCCACGCGCCGTCTCCGAGCCGCGATCGGTCCACGCGCCGTCTCCTGAGCCCCGATCGGTCCACGCGCCGTCTCCGAGCCCCGAACGGTTCACGCACCGTCTCCTGATCCCAATCGGTCCACGCGGCGCCTCCGCAGCCCCGATCGATCCACGCGAGTCTCCTGAGCCCCAGTCGGTCCGCGCGCCGTCTCCTGAGCCCTGATTGGTCGACGCGCCGTCTCCGAGCCCCGATCGGTCCACACGCCGTATCCGAGCCCCGATCGGTCCGCGTGACGCATTCGAAGCCACGGTCCGTCCACGTGCCGTCTCTGAGCACCGATCGGTCCACGCGCCGTCTCCTGAGCCCCGCTCGGTCCATGCGTCGTCTTCTTAGCCCCGATGCCTCCACGCGTCGTCTCCTAAGCCCCGATCGGTCCACGCGCCGTCTCCGGGCCCCGATCGATCCACGCTAGGCTCCTGAGCCCCGGCCGGTCCGCGCGCCGTCTCCTGAGCCCCGAACGGTCGACGCGTCGTCTCCTGAGCCCCGATCGATCCACGCACCGTCTGCTAAGCCCCGATCGGTGCACACGCCGTCTCCGAGCGCCGATCGGTTCACGCGCCGTCTCCTGAGCCCCGATCATTCCACGCGATGTCTCCGAGCCCCGATCTGTCCACGAGCCGTCTCCGAGCACCGATCGGTCCACGCGCCATCTCCTGAGGCCCAATCGGTCCACGCGTCGTCTCCTAAGCCCCGATCGGTTAACGCGCCGTCTCCGAGCCCCAATCGGTCCACACGCCGTCTCCTGAGCCCTGATCGATCCACGCGTCGTCTCCTGAGCTCCGATCGCACCACACGCCGTTTACTGAGCCCCGATCGGTCCACGCGTCATCTCCTGATCTCCGATCGGTCCACGCGCCGTCTCAGAGCGTCGATCATTTCACGCGCCGTCTCCTGAGCCCCGATCGTTCCACGCGCCGTCTCCGAGCCCCGATCGGTCCACGCGGCGTCTCCTGAGCCCCGATCGGTTCACGCATCGTCTCCTAAGCCCCGATACGTCTACACGCCGTATCCGAGCCCCGATCGGTCCGCGTGACGCATTCTAAGCCACGGTCCGTCCACGCGCCGTCTCCGAGCCCCGATCGGTCCACGCGTCGTCTCCTAAGCCCTGATCGGTCCACGTGCCGTCTCCGAGCCCCGGTGGGTCTACGCGCCGCCTCCTGAGCCCCGATCGATCCACGCATCGTCTCCTGAGCCCCGATCGGTTAACGCGCCGTCTCCGAGCCCCGATCAGTCCACGCGCCGTCTCCTGAGCCCCGGTCGGTTCAAGCGCCGTCTCCGAGCCCCGATCGGTCCACGCGTCGTCTCCGAGCCCCGATCGGTCCACGCGCCGTCGCCGAGTCATGATCTGTCCACGCGCGGCCTCCTGAGACCCGATCGGTCCACGCGCCGTCGCCGAGCCGCGATCGGTCCACGAGCGGCCTCCTGAGCCCCGATTGGTTCACGCGCCGTATCCGAGCCCTAATCGGTCCAAGCGCTGTCTCCGAGCCCTGATCGGTTTACGCGTCGTCTCCGAGCACCGTTCGTTCAACGCGCCGTTTCCTGAGCCCCGATCGGTCCATCCGTCGTCTTTTAAGCCCCGATACCTCCACGCGCCGTCTCCGAGGCACGATCGGTCCAGGCGCCACTTCCTGAGCCGCGATCGGTCCACGCGCCGTCTCCTGGGCCCCGATGCGTCCACGCGCAGTCGCCGAGCCCCGATCGGTCCACGCGGGGTCTCCTGAGCCCCGATCGGTCCACGCGCCGTCTCCTAAGCCCCGATCGATCCACGCGCCGTCTCCGAGCGCCGCTCGGTTCACGCGCCTTCTCCTGTGCTCCAATCGTTCCACGCGCCGTCTTCGAGCCCCGATCGGTCCACGCGCCGTCTCCTGAGCCCCGATCGGTCCACGCGCCGTCGCCGAACCCCAATTGGTCCACGCAAAACCGCCTGAGCCCCAGTCGGTCCACGCGCTGTCTCCGAGCCCCGATCGGTCCACGCGTCGTCTCCGAGCCCCGATCGGTCCACGCATGGTCTCCTAAGCCCCAATCGGTTAACGCGCCGTCCCCGAGCCCCGATCGGTCCACGCGCCGTCTCCTGAGCGCCGATACGTCCACGCGCAGTCGCCGAGCCCTGATCGGTCCACGCGCTGTCTCCTGAGCCCCGATAGGTACACGCGTCGTCGCCTACACCCCGATCGGTCCACGCGTCGTCTCCTAAGCCCCGATCGGTCCACGCGCTGTCTCCTGAGCCCCGATAGGTACACGCGTCGTCGCCTACACCCCGATCGATCCACGCGAGTCTCCTGAGCCCCAGTCAGTCCGCGCGCCGTCTCCGAGCGCCGATTGGTTGACGCGCCGTCTCCTGAGCCCCGGTCGGTCCACGCGCCGTCTCCGAGCCCCGATCGGCCCACGCATCGTCTCCTACGCCCCGATCGGCTAACGCGTCGACTCCGAGCCCCGATCGTTCCACGCGCCGTCTCCGAGCACCGATCGGTCCACGCGCCGTCTCAGAGCGCCGATCATTTCACGCCCCGTCTCCTGAGCTCCGATCGTTCCACGCGCCGTCTCCGAGCCCCGATCGGTCCACACGCCGTATCCGAGCCCCGATCGGTCCGCGTGACGCATTCTAAGCCACGGTCCGTCCACGCCCCGTCTCTGAGCACCGATCGGTCCACGCGCCGTCTCCTGAGCCCCGCTCGGTCCATGCGTCGTCTTCTTAGCCCCGATGCCTCCACGCGTCGTCTCCTAAGCCCCGATCGGTCCACGCACCGTCTCCGGGCCCCGATCGATCCACGCTAGGCTCCTGAGCCCCGGCCGGTCCGCGCGCCGTCTCCTGAGCCCCGAACGGTCGACGCGTCGTCTCCTGAGCCCCGATCGGTCCGCGCGTCGTCTCCGAGCCTCGATCGGTCCTCGCGTCGTCTCCTAAGCCCCGACTGGTCCACGCGCCGTCTCCTGAGCCCTGGTCGGTTCACGCGCCGTCTCCGAGCCCTGATCGATCCACGCGTCGTCTTGTAAGCCCAGATGCCTCCACGCGCCGTCTCCGAGCCACGATCGGTCCAGGCGCCGCTTCCTGAGCCCCGATCGGTCCACGCGCCGTCTCCTAAGCCCCAATCGCTCCACGCGCCGTCTCCGAACGCCGATCATTTCACGCGCTGTCTCCTGAGTCACGATCGTTCCACGCGCCGTATCCGAGCCCCGATCGATCCACGCGCCGTCTCCTGAGCCCCTATCGGTCCACGCGTCGTTCCCCAAGCCCCGATCCATCGACGCGCCGTCTCCTGATGCCCAATCGGTCCACGCGCAGTCTCCTGAGCCCCGATAGGTACACGCGTAGTCTCCTAAGCCCCGATCGGTCCACGCGCCGCCTCCGGAGCCCCAATCGATCAACGTGAGTCTCCTAAGCCCCGATCGGTCCACGTGCCGTCTCCGAGCCCCGATCGGTCCACGCGTCGTCTCCTAATCCCCGATCGGTCCACACGCCGTCTCCGAGCCCCGATCGGTCCACGCGTCGTCTCCTAAGCCCCGATCCGTCGACGCGTCGTCTCCTGAGCCCCGATCGATCCACGCGTCTTCTCCTGAGCCCCGACCGCTCCCCGCGTCGTCTCCGATCTCCGATCGCTCCACGCGCCGATTTCTGAGCCCCGATCAATTGACGCGTCTTCTCCTGAGCCCCGATCGCTCCTCGCGTCGTCTCCTAATCCCCGGTCGGTCCACGCGCCGTCGCCGAACCCCAATTGGTCCACGCGCCACCTCCTGAGCCCCAGTCGGTCCACGCGCTGTCTCCGAGCACCGATCGGTCTACGCATCGTCTCCTAAACCCCGCTCTGTTAACGCGTCGTCTCCTGAGCCCCGATCGATCCACGCGTCGTCTCCTGAGCCCCGATCGCTCCACGCGCCGATTTCTGAGCCCCGATCAATTGACGCGTCTTCTCCTGAGCCCCGATCGCTCCTCGCGTCGTCTCCTAATCCCCGGTCGGTCCACGCGCCGTCGCCGAACCCCAATTGGTCCACGCGCCACCTCCTGAGCCCCAGTCGGTCCACGCGCTGTCTCCGAGCACCGATCGGTCTACGCATCGTTTCCTAAACCCCGCTCTGTTAACGCGTCGTCTCCTGAGCCCCGATCGTTCCACGCGCCGCCTCCTGAGCACCGATCGATCCACGCATCGGCTCCTGAGCCCAAGTCGGTCCCCGCGTCGTCTTCGAGCACCGATCGATCCACGCGCCGTTTCCTGGGCCCCGGTCGGTTCACGCGCCGTCGCCGAGCCTCGATCGGTCCACGCGCGGCCTCCTTAGCCCCGGTCGGTCCATGCGCGGCCTCGTTAGCCCCGGTCGGTCCACGCGCCGTCTCCGAGCCCCGATCGGTCCACGCATCGCCGCCGGAGCCCCGATCGGTCTACGCGCCGTCTCATGAGCCCCGGTCGGTTCACGCGCCGTCTCCGAGCCGCGATCGGTCGACGCGTCGTTTCCTGAGCCCCGATCGATCCACGCATCGTCTCCTGAGCCCCGATCGCTCCACGTGCCGATTTCTGAGCCCCGATCAATTGACGCGTCTTCTCCTGAGCCCCGATCGTTCCTCGCGCCGTCTCCTGAGCCCCGCTCGGTCCCTGCGTCGTCTTCTTAGCCCCGATGCCTCCACGCGCCGTCTCCGAGCCACGATCGGTCTATGCGTCGCTTCCAGATCCCCGATCGGTCCTCGCTCCGTCTCCTAAGCCCCAATCGGTCCACGCGCCGTCTCCTAAGCCCCGATCGATCCACGCGCCGTCTTCGAGCACCGATCGGTCCACGCGTCGTCCCCTAATACCCGATCGGTCCACGCGTCTTCTCCTAAGCCCCGATCCGTCGACGCGTCGCCTCCTGAGCCCCGATTGATCCACGCGCCGCCTCCTGAGCCCCGAACGTTCCACGTGCCGTTTCCTGATCCCCGATCGGTCCACACGCCGTCTCCGAGCCCCGATCGGTCCGCGTGCCGCATTCTAAGCCACGTTCCATCCACGCGCCGTCTCCTGAGCCCCGGTCGGTCCACGCGCCGTCGCCGAACCCCAATTGGTCCACGCGCAACCTCCTAAGCCCCAGTCGGTACACGCGCTGTCTCCGAGCCCCGATCGGTCCACGTATCGTCTCCTAAGCCCCGCTCGGTTAACGCGTCGTTTCCGAGCCCCGATCGGTCTACGCGCCGTCTCCTGAGCCCCGATCGGTCCACGCGTCGTTCCCTAAGCCCCGATCCATCCACGCGCAGTCTCCTGAGCCCCGATCGGTCCACGCATCGTCTCCTAAGCCCCAGACGGTCCTCGTGCCGTCTCCGAACCCCGATCGGTCGACGCGATGTCTCCGAGCGCAGATCGGTTCACGCGCCGTATTCTGAGCCCCGATCGTTCCACGCGCCGCCTCCTAAGCCCCGATCGGTCGAGGCTTCGTCTTCTAAGCCCCGACCGGTCGACGCGTCGTCTCCTGAGCCCCGGTCGGTTAACGCGCCGTCTCCAAGCCCCGATCGGTCCACGCGCAACCGCCTGAGCCCCAGTCGGTCAACGCGCTGTCTCCGAGCCCCGATCGCTCCACGCGTCGTCTCCGAGCACCGATTGGTCCACGCGCCGTCGCCGAGCCATGATCGGTCCACGCGCGGCCTCCTGAGCCCCGATCGGTCCACGCGCCGTGGCCGAGCCGCGATCGGTCCACGCGCGGCCTCCTGAACCCCGATCGGTCCACGCGCCGTCACCGAGCCGCGATCGGTCCACGCGCGACCACCTGAGCCCCGGTTGGTTCACGCGCCGTATCCGAGCCCCCATCGGTCCACGCGTTGTCTCCGAGCCCCGATCCGTCCACGCGCCGTCGCCGAGCCATGATCGGCCCACGCGAGGCTCCTGAGCCCCCCCGGCGGTCGATCCCCGCGCCATCACCTGAGCCCCGCTCGGTCCATGCGTCGTCTCCTGAGCCACGATCAATTGACGCGTCTTCTCCTGAGCCCGATCGCTCCTCGCGCCGTCTCCTGAGCCCCGATCGGTCCACGCGTCGTCTCCGAGCTCCGATCGGTCCACACGCCGTTTCCTGAGCCCCGATCGGTCCATGCGTCGTCTTCTTAGCCCCGATGCCTCCACGCGCCATCTCCGAGCCCCGATCGGTCCAGGCGCCGCTTCCTGAGCCCCGATCGGTCCACGCGCCGTCTCATAAGCCCCAGTCGGTCCACGCGCCGTCTCCTAAGCCCCGATCGGTCCAAGCGGCGTCTCCGAGCCCCGATCGGTCCACGCACCGTCTCCTGATCCCCATCGGTCCACGCGGCGGTTTCTGAGCACCGTTCGGCCCACGCGTCGTCTTCAAAGCCCCGATGCCTCCACGCGCCGTCTCCGAGCCACGATCGGTCCGTGCGCCGCTTCCAGAGCCCCGATCGGTGAACGCGTCTTCTCCTGATCTCCGATCGGTTCACATGCCGTCTCATAAGCCCCGATCGGTCCACGCGCCGTCTCCGAGAGCCGATCGGTTCACGCGACGTCTCCTGAGCCCCGATCGTTCCACGCGCCATCTCCGAGCCCCGATCGGTCCACGCGCCGTCTCCTAAGCCCCGATCGGTCCACGCGCCTTCTCCTAAGCCCCGATCGGTCCACGTGCCGTCTCCGAGCGACGATCGGTTCACGCGCCGTCTCCTGAGCCCCGATCGCTCCCGCTCCGTCTCCGAGCCCCGATCGGTCGACGCGCCGTCTCCTGAGCCCGGATCGGTCCACGAGCCGTCGCCGAACCCCAATTGGTCCACGCGCAACCGCCTGAGCCCCCGTCGGTCCACGCGCTGTCTCCGAGCCCCGATCGTTCCACGCGCCGTCTCCGAGCCTCGATCGGTCCACGCGCCGTCGCCGAGCCCCCATCGGTCCAGGCGCATCCTCTTGTGCCCCGGTCGGTCCACGCGCCTTCCCCGAGCCCCGATCATTCCACGCGCCGTCTCGGAGCCCCGATCGATCCACGCGCCGTCTCCTGAACCCCGGTCGGTCCACGCGCCGTCTCCTGAGCCCCGATCGGTCCACGCGTCGTCTCCGAGCTCCGATCGGTCCACACGCCGTTTCCTGAGCCCCGATCGGTCCATGCGTCGTCTTCTTAGCCCCGATGCCTCCACGCGCCATCTCCGAGCCCCGATCGGTCCAGGCGCCGCTTCCTGAGCCCCGATCGGTCCACGCGCCGTCTCATAAGCCCCAGTCGGTCCACGCGCCGTCTCCTAAGCCCCGATCGGTCCAAGCGGCGTCTCCGAGCCCCGATCGGTCCACGCACCGTCTCCTGATCCCCATCGGTCCACGCGGCGGTTTCTGAGCACCGTTCGGCCCACGCGTCGTCTTCAAAGCCCCGATGCCTCCACGCGCCGTCTCCGAGCCACGATCGGTCCGTGCGCCGCTTCCAGAGCCCCGATCGGTGAACGCGTCTTCTCCTGATCTCCGATCGGTTCACATGCCGTCTCATAAGCCCCGATCGGTCCACGCGCCGTCTCCGAGAGCCGATCGGTTCACGCGACGTCTCCTGAGCCCCGATCGTTCCACGCGCCATCTCCGAGCCCCGATCGGTCCACGCGCCGTCTCCTAAGCCCCGATCGGTCCACGCGCCTTCTCCTAAGCCCCGATCGGTCCACGTGCCGTCTCCGAGCGACGATCGGTTCACGCGCCGTCTCCTGAGCCCCGATCGCTCCCGCTCCGTCTCCGAGCCCCGATCGGTCGACGCGCCGTCTCCTGAGCCCGGATCGGTCCACGAGCCGTCGCCGAACCCCAATTGGTCCACGCGCAACCGCCTGAGCCCCCGTCGGTCCACGCGCTGTCTCCGAGCCCCGATCGTTCCACGCGCCGTCTCCGAGCCTCGATCGGTCCACGCGCCGTCGCCGAGCCCCCATCGGTCCAGGCGCATCCTCTTGTGCCCCGGTCGGTCCACGCGCCTTCCCCGAGCCCCGATCATTCCACGCGCCGTCTCGGAGCCCCGATCGATCCACGCGCCGTCTCCTGAACCCCGGTCGGTCCACGCGCCGTCTCCTGAGCCCCGATCGGTCCACGCGCCGTCTCCTGAGCCCCGATCGGTCCACGGGTCGTCTCCTAAGCCCCAATCGGTCCACGCGCCGTCTCCTGTGCCCCGATCAGTCGACGCGTCCTCTCCTAAACCCCGATCGGTTCACGCGTCGTCTCCTAAGCCCCGATCGGTCCACACGCCGTCTCCGAGCCCCGATGTGTCCACGGGTCGCCTCCTGAGCCCCGGTCGGTCCACGCGCCGTCTCCTGAGCCCCGATCGGTCCATGCGTCGTCTTCTTAGCCCCGATGCCTCCGCGCGCCGTCTCCGAGCCACGATCGGTCCAGGCGCCGCTTCCTGAGCCCCCATCGGCCCATGCGCCGTATCCTAAGCCCCGATCGGTCCACGCGCCGTCTCCGAGCGCCGATAAGTTCAAGCGCCGTCTCCTGATCCCCGATCGTTCCACGCGTCGTCTCCTGAGCCCCAACCGCTCCACGCGCCGTTTTCTGAGCACCGTTCGGTCCACGCGTCGTCTTCAAAGCCCCGATGCCTCCACGCGCCGTCTCCGAGCCCCGATCGCTCCTCGCGCCGTCTCCTGAGCCCCGATCGTTCCACGCGCCGTCTCCGACCCCCGATCGGTCCACGCGCCGTCTCATAAGCCCCGATCGGACCACGCGCCTTCTCCTCAGCCCCGATCGTTCCACGCGCCGTCTCCGACCCCCGATCGGTCCACGCGCCGTTTCCGAGCCCCGATCGGTCCATGCGTCGTCTTCTAAGCCCCGATGCCTCCACGCGCCGTCTCCGTGCCCCGATCGGTGCAGGCGCCGCTTACTGAGCCCCGATCGGTCCACGCGCCGTCTCCTAAGCCCCGATCGGTTCACGCGCCGTCTCCGGAGCCCCGGTAGATCGACGCGAGTCTCCTAAGCCTCGACCGGTCCACGCGCCGTCCCTTGAGCCCCGATCGATCCACGCGCCGTCTCCGAGCCCCAGTCGGTCCACGCGCTGTCTCCGAGCACCGATCGGTCCACGCGCCGTCTCCGAGCGCAGATCATTTCACGCGCCGTCTCCTGAGCCCCGATCGTTCCACGCGCCGGCTCCTGAGCCCCCATCGGTCCACGCGTCGCCTTCTAACCCCGGACGGTCCACGCGTCGTCTTCTAAGCCCCGATCGGTCCACGCGCCGTTTTCCGAGCCCCGATCGGTCCACGCACCATCTCCTGCTCCCCAATCGGTCCACGCGCCGCCTCCGGAGCCCCGATCGATCCACGGGAAATCTGCTGAGCTCCGGTCGGTCCACGCGCCGTTTCCTGAGCCCCGTTCGGCCCACGCGCCGTCTCCTAAGCCCCGATCGGTCCACGAGCCGTCTCCTGAGCCTCCATCGATCCACGCGTCGTCTTCTAAGCCCAGATGCCTCCTCGCGCCGTCTCCGAGCCACGATCGGTCCATGCGCCGTTTCCTGAGCCCCGATTAGTCCACGCGTTGTGTCCTAAGCCCGGATCGTTCCACGCGCCGCTTCCGATCCCCGATCGGTCCACGCGTCGTCTCCTGATCTCCGATCGGTCCACACACCATCTCCTAAGCCCCGATCATTCCACGCGCCATCTCCGAGCCCCGATCGGTCTTCGCGCCGTCTCATAAGCCCCGATCGGACCACGCGCCTTCTCCTCAGCCCCGATCGGTCCACGCGCAGTCTCCGAGCGCCGATTAGTTCACGCGCCGTCTCCTGAGCCCCGATCGCTCCACGCTCCGTCTCCGAGCCCCGATCGGTCCACGCGCCGTCTCCTGAGCCCGGATCGGTCCACGCGCCGTCGCCGAACCCCAATTGGTCCACGCGCAACCGCCTGAGCCCCCGTCGGTCCACGCGATGTCTCCGAGCCCCGATCGTTCCACGCGCCGCGAGCCTCGATCGGTCCACGCGCCGTCGCCGAGCCCCGATCGGTCCAGGCGTATCCTCCTGTGCCCCGGTCGGTCCACGCGCCTTCTCCGAGCCCCGATCATTCCACGCGCCGTCTCGGAGCCCCGATCGATCCACGCGCCGTCTCCTGAACCCCGATCTGTCCAAGCTCCGTCTCCTGAGCCCCGATCGTTCCACGCGCCTTCTCCTAAGCCCCAATCGGTCTACGCGCCGTCTCAGAGCGCCGATCATTTCACGCGCCGTCTCCTGAGCCCCGATCATTCCACGCCCCGCCTCCGAGCCCCGATCGGTCCACGCGCCGTCTCCTAAGCCTCGACCGGTCCACGCTCCGTCCCCTGAGCCCCGATCGATCCACGCGCCGTCTCCGAGCCCCAGTCGGTCCACGCGCTGTCTCCGAGCACCGATCGGTCCACGCGCCGTCTCCGAGCGCAGATCATTTCACGCGCCGTCTCCAGAGCCCCGATCGTTCCACGCGCCGGCTCCTGAGCCCCCATCGGTCCACGCGTCGGTTTCTGAGCATCGTTCGGCCCACGCGTCGTCTTCTTAGCCCCGATGCCTCCACGCGCCGTCTCCGAGCCCCGATCGGTCCAGACGCCGCTTCCTGAGCCCCGATCGGTCCACGCGCCGTCTCCTAAGCCCCAGTCGGTCCACGCGCCGTCTCCTAAGCCCCGATCGGTCCAAGCGGCGTCTCCGAGCCCCGATCGGTCCACGCACCGTCTCCTGATCCCCATCGGTCCACGCGGCGGTTTCTGAGCATCGTTCGGCCCACGCGTCGTCTTCAAAGCCCCGATGCCTCCACGCGCCGTCTCCGAGCCACGATCGGTCCGTGCGCCGCTTCCAGAGCCCCGATCGGTGAACGCGTCTTCTCCTGATCTCCGGTCGGTTCACATGCCGTCTCATAAGCCCCGATCGGTCCACGCGTCGTCTCCTAATCCCCGATCGATCCACACGCCGTCTCCGAGCCCCGATGGGTCTACGCGTCGCCTCCTGAGCCCCGGTCGGTCCACGCGCCGTCTCCTGAGCCCCGATCGGTCCACGCGTCGTCTCCTAAGCCCCGATCGGTCCACGCGTCGTCTCCTAAGCCTCGATCCGTCGACGCGTCGTCTCCTGAGCCACGATCAATTGACGCGTCTTCTCCTGAGCCCGATCGGTCTACGCGCCGTCTCATAAGCCCCGATCGGACCACGCGCCTTCTCCTCAGCCCCGATCGGTCCACGCGCAGTCTCCGAGCGCCGATTAGTTCACGCGCCGTCTCCTGAGCCCCGATCGGTCCACGCTCCGTCTCCGAGCCCCGATCGGTCCACGCGCCGTCTCCTGAGCCCGGATCGGTCCACGCGCCGTCGCCGAACCCCAATTGGTCCACGCGCAACCGCCTGAGCCCCCGTCGGTCCACGCGCTGTCTCCGAGCCCCGATCGTTCCACGCGCCGTCTCCGAGCCTCGATCGGTCTACGCGCCGTCGCCGAGCCCCGATCGGTCCAGGCGTATCCTCCTGTGCCCCGGTCGGTCCACGCGGCTTCTCCGAGCCCCGATCATTCCACGCGCCGTCTCGGAGCCCCGATCGATCCACGCGCCGTCTCCTGAACCCCGATCTGTCCAAGCTCCGCCTCCTGAGCCCCGATCGTTCCACGCGCCTTCTCCTAAGCCCCAATCGGTCTACGCGCCGTCTCAGAGCGCCGATCATTTCACGCGCCGTCTCCTGAGCCCCGATCATTCCACGCCCCGCCTCCGAGCCCCGATCGGTCCACGCGCCGTCTCCTAAGCCCCTATCGGTCCACGCGCCGTCTCCGAGCGCCGATCGGTTCACGCGCCGTCTCTTGAGCCCCGATCGTTCCACGCGCCGTCTCCGACCCCCGATCGGTCCACGCGCCGTCTCATAAGCCCCGATCGGACCACGCGCCTTCTCCTCAGCCCCGATCGGTCCACGCGCCGTTTCCGAGCCCCGATCGATCCATGCGTCGTCTTCTAAGCCCCGATGCCTCCACGCGCCGTCTCCGTGCCCCGATCGGTGCAGGCGCCGCTTACTGAGCCCCGATCGGTCCACGCGCCGTCTCCTAAGCCCCGATCGGTTCACGCGCCGTCTCCGGTGCCCCGGTAGATCCACGCGAATCTCCTAAGCCTCGACCGGTCCACGCTCGGTCCACTGAGCCCCGATCGATCCACGCGCCGTCTCCGAGCCCCAGTCGGTCCACGCGCTGTCTCCGAGCACCGATCGGTCCACGCGCCCTCTCCGAGCGCAGATCATTTCACGCGCCGTCTCCTGAGCCCCGATCGTTCCACGCGCCGGCTCCTGAGCCCCCATCGGTCCACGCGTCGCCTTCTAACCCCGGACGGTCCACGCGTCGTCTTCTAAGCCCCGATCGGTCCACGCACCGTTTTCCGAGCCCCGATCGGTCCACGCACCATCTCCTGCTCCCCAATCGGTCCACGCGCCGCCTCCGGCGCCCCGATCGATCCACGCGAAATCTGCTGAGCTCCGGTCGGTCCACGCGCCGTTTCCTGAGCCCCGTTCGGCCCACGCGCCGTCTCCTAAGCCCCGATCGGTCCACGAGCCGTCTCCTAAGCCTCCATCGATCCACGCGTTGTCTTCTAAGCCCAGATGCCTCCTCGCGCCGTCTCCGAGCCACGATCGGTCCAGGCGCCGTCTCCTGAGCCCCGATCGGTCCACACACCATCTCCTAAGCCCCGATCATTCCACGCGCCATCTCCGAGCCCCGATCGTTCTACGCGCCGTCTCATAAGCCCCGATCGGACCACGCGCCTTCTCCTCAGCCCCGATCGGTCCACGCGCCGTCTCCGAGCGCCGATTAGTTCACGCGCCGTCTCCTGAGCCCCGATCGCTCCACGCTCCGTCTCCGAGCCCCGATCGGTCCACGCGCCGTCTCCTGAGCCCCGATCGGTCCACGCGTCGTTCCCCAAGCCCCGATCCATCGACGCACCGTCTCCTGATCCCCATCGGTCCACGCGGCGGTTTCTGAGCATCGTTCGGCCCACGCGTCGTCTTCAAAGCCCCGATGCCTCCACGCGCCGTCTCCGAGCCACGATCGGTCCGTGCGCCGCTTCCAGAGCCCCGATCGGTGAACGCGTCTTCTCCTGATCTCCGATCGGTTCACATGCCGTCTCATAAGCCCCGATCGGTCCACGCGTCGTCTCCTAATCCCCGATCGATCCACACGCCGTCTCCGAGCCCCGATGGGTCTACGCGTCGCCTCCTGAGCCCCGGTCGGTCCACGCGCCGTCTCCTGAGCCCCGATCGGTCCACGCGTCGTCTCCTAAGCCCCGATCGGTCCACGCGTCGTCTCCTAAGCCTCGATCCGTCGACGCGTCGTCTCCTGAGCCACGATCAATTGACGCGTCTTCTCCTGAGCCCGATCGGTCTACGCGCCGTCTCATAAGCCCCGATCGGACCACGCGCCTTCTCCTCAGCCCCGATCGGTCCACGCGCAGTCTCCGAGCGCCGATTAGTTCACGCGCCGTCTCCTGAGCCCCGATCGGTCCACGCTCCGTCTCCGAGCCCCGATCGGTCCACGCGCCGTCTCCTGAGCCCGGATCGGTCCACGCGCCGTCGCCGAACCCCAATTGGTCCACGCGCAACCGCCTGAGCCCCCGTCGGTCCACGCGCTGTCTCCGAGCCCCGATCGTTCCACGCGCCGTCTCCGAGCCTCGATCGGTCTACGCGCCGTCGCCGAGCCCCGATCGGTCCAGGCGTATCCTCCTGTGCCCCGGTCGGTCCACGCGGCTTCTCCGAGCCCCGATCATTCCACGCGCCGTCTCGGAGCCCCGATCGATCCACGCGCCGTCTCCTGAACCCCGATCTGTCCAAGCTCCGCCTCCTGAGCCCCGATCGTTCCACGCGCCTTCTCCTAAGCCCCAATCGGTCTACGCGCCGTCTCAGAGCGCCGATCATTTCACGCGCCGTCTCCTGAGCCCCGATCATTCCACGCCCCGCCTCCGAGCCCCGATCGGTCCACGCGCCGTCTCCTAAGCCCCTATCGGTCCACGCGCCGTCTCCGAGCGCCGATCGGTTCACGCGCCGTCTCTTGAGCCCCGATCGTTCCACGCGCCGTCTCCGACCCCCGATCGGTCCACGCGCCGTCTCATAAGCCCCGATCGGACCACGCGCCTTCTCCTCAGCCCCGATCGGTCCACGCGCCGTTTCCGAGCCCCGATCGATCCATGCGTCGTCTTCTAAGCCCCGATGCCTCCACGCGCCGTCTCCGTGCCCCGATCGGTGCAGGCGCCGCTTACTGAGCCCCGATCGGTCCACGCGCCGTCTCCTAAGCCCCGATCGGTTCACGCGCCGTCTCCGGTGCCCCGGTAGATCCACGCGAATCTCCTAAGCCTCGACCGGTCCACGCTCGGTCCACTGAGCCCCGATCGATCCACGCGCCGTCTCCGAGCCCCAGTCGGTCCACGCGCTGTCTCCGAGCACCGATCGGTCCACGCGCCCTCTCCGAGCGCAGATCATTTCACGCGCCGTCTCCTGAGCCCCGATCGTTCCACGCGCCGGCTCCTGAGCCCCCATCGGTCCACGCGTCGCCTTCTAACCCCGGACGGTCCACGCGTCGTCTTCTAAGCCCCGATCGGTCCACGCACCGTTTTCCGAGCCCCGATCGGTCCACGCACCATCTCCTGCTCCCCAATCGGTCCACGCGCCGCCTCCGGCGCCCCGATCGATCCACGCGAAATCTGCTGAGCTCCGGTCGGTCCACGCGCCGTTTCCTGAGCCCCGTTCGGCCCACGCGCCGTCTCCTAAGCCCCGATCGGTCCACGAGCCGTCTCCTGAGCCTCCATCGATCCACGCGTTGTCTTCTAAGCCCAGATGCCTCCTCGCGCCGTCTCCGAGCCACGATCGGTCCAGGCGCCGTCTCCTGAGCCCCGATCGGTCCACACACCATCTCCTAAGCCCCGATCATTCCACGCGCCATCTCCGAGCCCCGATCGTTCTACGCGCCGTCTCATAAGCCCCGATCGGACCACGCGCCTTCTCCTCAGCCCCGATCGGTCCACGCGCCGTCTCCGAGCGCCGATTAGTTCACGCGCCGTCTCCTGAGCCCCGATCGCTCCACGCTCCGTCTCCGAGCCCCGATCGGTCCACGCGCCGTCTCCTGAGCCCCGATCGGTCCACGCGTCGTTCCCCAAGCCCCGATCCATCGACGCGCCGTCCCCTGATGCCCAATCGGTCCACGCGCTGTCTCCTGAGCCCCGATCGGTCCACGCGCCGTTTTCCGAGCCCCGATCGATCCACGCACCATCTCCTGCTCCCCAATCGGTCCACGCGCCGCCTCCGGAGCCCCGATCGATCCACGCGAAATCTGCTGAGCTCCGGTCGGTCCACGCGCCGTTTCCTGAGCCCCGTTCGGCCCACGCGCCGTCTCCTAAGCCCCGATCGGTCCACGAGCCGTCTCCTGAGCCTCCATCGATCCACGCGTCGTCTTCTAAGCCCAGATGCCTCCTCGCGCCGTCTCCGAGCCACGATCGGTCCAGGCGCCGTTTCCTGAGCCCCGATCGGTCCACGCGGCGTCTCCTGAGCCCCAATTGGTCCACACGCTGTGTCGTGAGCCCCGATAGGTACACGCGTCGTCTCCTACGCCCGATCGGTCCACGCGTCGTATCCTGAGCCCCGATCGTTCCACGCGCCGTCTCCGAGCCGCGATCGGTCCACGCGCCGTCTCCTGAGCCCCGATCGGTCCACGCGCCATCTCCGAGCCCCGAACGGTTGACGCACCGTCTCCTGATCCCAATCGGTCCACGCGGCGCCTCCGGAGCCCCGATCGATCCACGCGAGTCTCCTGAGCCCCAGTCGGTCCGCGCGCCGTCTCCTGAGCCCCGATTGTTCGACGCGTCGTCTCCTGAGCCCCGATCGAACCACGCGTCGTCTCCTGAGCCCCGATCGCGCCACACGCCGTTTCGTGAGCCCCGATCGGTCCACGCGTCGTCTTCAAAGCCGCGATGCCTCCACGCGCCGTCTCCGAGCCACGATCGGTCCGTGCGCCGCTTCCACAACCCCGATCGGTCCACGCGTCACCTCCTGATCTCCGATCGGTCCACGCGCCGTCTCCTAAGCCCCGATCGTTCCACGCGCCGTCTCCGAGCCCCGATCGGTCCACGCGCCGTCTCCTAAGCCCCGTTCGGACCAAGCGCCTTCTCGTAAACCCCGGTCGGTCCACGCGCCGTCTCCGAGCCCCGATCGGTCCACGCATCGTCTCCTAAGCCCCGATCGGCTAACGCGTCGACTCCGAGCCGCGATCGTTCCACGCGCCGTCCCCGATCCCCGATCGATCCACGCGCCGTCTCCGAGCCCCGATCGGTCCACGCTTCGTCTCCTGAGCCCGGATCATTCCACGCGCCATCTCCGAGCCCCGATCGTTCTACGCGCCGTCTCATAAGCCCCGATCGGACCACGCGCCTTCTCCTCAGCCCCGATCGGTCCACGCGCCGTCTCCGAGCGCCGATTAGTTCACGCGCCGTCTCCTGAGACCCGATCGCTCCACGCTCCGTCTCCGAGCCCCGATCGGTCCACGCGCCGTCTCCTGAGCCCCGATCGGTCCACGCGTCGTTCCCCAAGCCCCGATCCATCGACGCGCCGTCTCCTGATGCCCAATCGGTCCACGCGCTGTCTCCTGAGCCCCGATCGGTCCACGCGCCGTTTTCCGAGCCCCGATCGATCCACGCACCATCTCCTGCTCCCCAATCGGTCCACGCGCCGCCTCCGGAGCCCCGATCGATCCACGCGAAATCTGCTGAGCTCCGGTCGGTCCACGCGCCGTTTCCTGAGCCCCGTTCGGCCCACGCGCCGTCTCCTAAGCCCCGATCGGTCCACGAGCCGTCTCCTGAGCCTCCATCGATCCACGCGTCGTCTTCTAAGCCCAGATGCCTCCTCGCGCCGTCTCCGAGCCACGATCGGTCCAGGCGCCGTTTCCTGAGCCCTGATCGGTCCACGCGGCGTGTCCTGAGCCCCAATTGGTCCACACGCTGTGTCGTGAGCCCCGATAGGTACACGCGTCGTCTCCTACGCCCCGATCGGCTAACGCGTCGACTCCGAGCCGCGATCGTTCCACGCGCCGTCCCCGATCCCCGATCGATCCACGCGCCGTCTCCGAGCCCCGATCGGTCCACGCTTCGTCTCCTGAGCCCGGATCGTTCCACGCGTCGTCTCCTGATCCCCGATCCGTAATCGCGTCGTCTCCGAGCCTCGATCGGTCCACACGCCGTGTCCGATCCCCGATCGGTCCGCGCGGCGTCTCCGGAGCCCCGATCGATCCACGCGAGTCTCCTGAGCCTCGGTCGGTCCGCGCGCCGTCATCTGAGCCCCCATCGGTCCACGCGTTGTCTCCTAAGCCCCGATCGGTCCACGCGCCGTCTCCGAGCCCCGATCGGTTCACGCATCGTCTCCTAAGCCCCGATCGGTTAACGCGCCGTCTCCGAGCGCCGAGCGGTCCACGCGCCGTCGCCGAACCCCAATTGGTCCACGCGCAACCGCCTGAGTCCCAGTCGGTCCACGCGCTGTCTCCGAGCCCCGATCGGTCCACGCGCCGTCGCGGAGCCATGATCGGTCCACGCGCGGCCTCCTGAGCCCCAATCGGTCCACGGGCCGTCGCCGATCCACGATTGGTCCGTGCGCCGTTTCCAGAGCCCTATCGGTCCACGCATCGTCTCCTGATCTCCGATCGGTCCACGTGCCGTCTCCTAAGCCCCGATCGGTCCACGCACTGTCTCCGAGCGCCGATCGATTCACGCGCCGTCTCCTGAGCCCCGATCATTCCACGCGCCGTCTCCGAGCCCCGATCGGTCCACGCGTTGTCTCCTTAGACCCGATCGCTCCACGCGCCGTCTCCGAGCGCCGAGCGGTCCACGCGCCGTCGCCGAACCCCAAATGGTCCACGCGCAACCGCCTGAGCCGCGATCGATCCACGCGAGTCTCCTGAGCCCCGGTCGGTCCGCGCGCCGTCATCTGAGCCCCCATCGGTCCACGCGTTGTCTCCTAAGCCCCGATCGGTCCACGCGCCGTCTCCGAGCCCCGAACGGTCCACGCGCCGTCGCGTAAGCCCCAATCGGTCTACGCGCCGTCTCAGAGCGCCGATCATTTCACGCGCCGTCTCCTGAGCCCCGATCATTCCACGCCCCGCCTCCGAGCCCCGATCGGTCCACGCGCCGTCTCCTAAGCCCCTATCGGTCCACGCGCCGTCTCCGAGCGCCGATCGGTTCACGCGCCGTCTCCTGAGCCCCGATCGTTCCACGCGCCGTCTCCGACCCCCGATCGATCCACGCGCCGTCTCATAAGCCCCGATCAGACCACGCGCCTTCTCCTCAGCCCCGATCGGTCCACGCGCCGTCTCGGAGCACCGATCGGTTCACGCGCCGTCTCCTGAGCCCCGATCGTTCCACGCGCCGTCTCCGACCCCCGATCGGTCCACGCGTCGTCTCATAAGCCCCGATCGGACCACGCGCCTTCTCCTCAGCCCCGATCGGTCCACCCGCCGTTTCCGAGCCCCGATCAGTCCATGCGTCGTCTCCGAGCCCCGTTCGGTCCACGCGCCGTCCCCGAGCCATGATCGTTCCACGCGCGGCCTCCAGAGCCCCGATCGGTCCACGCGCCGTCTCCGAGCGCAGATCATTTCACGCTCCGTCTCCGAGCCCCGATCGGTCCACGCGCCGTCTCCTGAGCCCCGATCGGTCCACGCGTCGTTCCCCAAGCCCCGATCCATCGACGCACCGTCTCCTGATCCCCATCGGTCCACGCGGCGGTTTCTGAGCATCGTTCGGCCCACGCGTCGTCTTCAAAGCCCCGATGCCTCCACGCGCCGTCTCCGAGCCACGATCGGTCCGTGCGCCGCTTCCAGAGCCCCGATCGGTGAACGCGTCTTCTCCTGATCTCCGATCGGTTCACATGCCGTCTCATAAGCCCCGATCGGTCCACGCGTCGTCTCCTAATCCCCGATCGATCCACACGCCGTCTCCGAGCCCCGATGGGTCTACGCGTCGCCTCCTGAGCCCCGGTCGGTCCACGCGCCGTCTCCTGAGCCCCGATCGGTCCACGCGTCGTCTCCTAAGCCCCGATCGGTCCACGCGTCGTCTCCTAAGCCTCGATCCGTCGACGCGTCGTCTCCTGAGCCACGATCAATTGACGCGTCTTCTCCTGAGCCCGATCGGTCTACGCGCCGTCTCATAAGCCCCGATCGGACCACGCGCCTTCTCCTCAGCCCCGATCGGTCCACGCGCAGTCTCCGAGCGCCGATTAGTTCACGCGCCGTCTCCTGAGCCCCGATCGGTCCACGCTCCGTCTCCGAGCCCCGATCGGTCCACGCGCCGTCTCCTGAGCCCGGATCGGTCCACGCGCCGTCGCCGAACCCCAATTGGTCCACGCGCAACCGCCTGAGCCCCCGTCGGTCCACGCGCTGTCTCCGAGCCCCGATCGTTCCACGCGCCGTCTCCGAGCCTCGATCGGTCTACGCGCCGTCGCCGAGCCCCGATCGGTCCAGGCGTATCCTCCTGTGCCCCGGTCGGTCCACGCGGCTTCTCCGAGCCCCGATCATTCCACGCGCCGTCTCGGAGCCCCGATCGATCCACGCGCCGTCTCCTGAACCCCGATCTGTCCAAGCTCCGCCTCCTGAGCCCCGATCGTTCCACGCGCCTTCTCCTAAGCCCCAATCGGTCTACGCGCCGTCTCAGAGCGCCGATCATTTCACGCGCCGTCTCCTGAGCCCCGATCATTCCACGCCCCGCCTCCGAGCCCCGATCGGTCCACGCGCCGTCTCCTAAGCCCCTATCGGTCCACGCGCCGTCTCCGAGCGCCGATCGGTTCACGCGCCGTCTCTTGAGCCCCGATCGTTCCACGCGCCGTCTCCGACCCCCGATCGGTCCACGCGCCGTCTCATAAGCCCCGATCGGACCACGCGCCTTCTCCTCAGCCCCGATCGGTCCACGCGCCGTTTCCGAGCCCCGATCGATCCATGCGTCGTCTTCTAAGCCCCGATGCCTCCACGCGCCGTCTCCGTGCCCCGATCGGTGCAGGCGCCGCTTACTGAGCCCCGATCGGTCCACGCGCCGTCTCCTAAGCCCCGATCGGTTCACGCGCCGTCTCCGGTGCCCCGGTAGATCCACGCGAATCTCCTAAGCCTCGACCGGTCCACGCTCGGTCCACTGAGCCCCGATCGATCCACGCGCCGTCTCCGAGCCCCAGTCGGTCCACGCGCTGTCTCCGAGCACCGATCGGCCCACGCGCCCTCTCCGAGCGCAGATCATTTCACGCGCCGTCTCCTGAGCCCCGATCGTTCCACGCGCCGGCTCCTGAGCCCCCATCGGTCCACGCGTCGCCTTCTAACCCCGGACGGTCCACGCGTCGTCTTCTAAGCCCCGATCGGTCCACGCACCGTTTTCCGAGCCCCGATCGGTCCACGCACCATCTCCTGCTCCCCAATCGGTCCACGCGCCGCCTCCGGCGCCCCGATCGATCCACGCGAAATCTGCTGAGCTCCGGTCGGTCCACGCGCCGTTTCCTGAGCCCCGTTCGGCCCACGCGCCGTCTCCTAAGCCCCGATCGGTCCACGAGCCGTCTCCTGAGCCTCCATCGATCCACGCGTTGTCTTCTAAGCCCAGATGCCTCCTCGCGCCGTCTCCGAGCCACGATCGGTCCAGGCGCCGTCTCCTGAGCCCCGATCGGTCCACACACCATCTCCTAAGCCCCGATCATTCCACGCGCCATCTCCGAGCCCCGATCGTTCTACGCGCCGTCTCATAAGCCCCGATCGGACCACGCGCCTTCTCCTCAGCCCCGATCGGTCCACGCGCCGTCTCCGAGCGCCGATTAGTTCACGCGCCGTCTCCTGAGCCCCGATCGCTCCACGCTCCGTCTCCGAGCCCCGATCGGTCCACGCGCCGTCTCCTGAGCCCCGATCGGTCCACGCGTCGTTCCCCAAGCCCCGATCCATCGACGCGCCGTCCCCTGATGCCCAATCGGTCCACGCGCTGTCTCCTGAGCCCCGATCGGTCCACGCGCCGTTTTCCGAGCCCCGATCGATCCACGCACCATCTCCTGCTCCCCAATCGGTCCACGCGCCGCCTCCGGAGCCCCGATCGATCCACGCGAAATCTGCTGAGCTCCGGTCGGTCCACGCGCCGTTTCCTGAGCCCCGTTCGGCCCACGCGCCGTCTCCTAAGCCCCGATCGGTCCACGAGCCGTCTCCTGAGCCTCCATCGATCCACGCGTCGTCTTCTAAGCCCAGATGCCTCCTCGCGCCGTCTCCGAGCCACGATCGGTCCAGGCGCCGTTTCCTGAGCCCCGATCGGTCCACGCGGCGTCTCCTGAGCCCCAATTGGTCCACACGCTGTGTCGTGAGCCCCGATAGGTACACGCGTCGTCTCCTACGCCCGATCGGTCCACGCGTCGTATCCTGAGCCCCGATCGTTCCACGCGCCGTCTCCGAGCCGCGATCGGTCCACGCGCCGTCTCCTGAGCCCCGATCGGTCCACGCGCCATCTCCGAGCCCCGAACGGTTGACGCACCGTCTCCTGATCCCAATCGGTCCACGCGGCGCCTCCGGAGCCCCGATCGATCCACGCGAGTCTCCTGAGCCCCAGTCGGTCCGCGCGCCGTCTCCTGAGCCCCGATTGTTCGACGCGTCGTCTCCTGAGCCCCGATCGAACCACGCGTCGTCTCCTGAGCCCCGATCGCGCCACACGCCGTTTCGTGAGCCCCGATCGGTCCACGCGTCGTCTTCAAAGCCGCGATGCCTCCACGCGCCGTCTCCGAGCCACGATCGGTCCGTGCGCCGCTTCCACAACCCCGATCGGTCCACGCGTCACCTCCTGATCTCCGATCGGTCCACGCGCCGTCTCCTAAGCCCCGATCGTTCCACGCGCCGTCTGCGAGCCCCGATCGGTCCACGCGCCGTCTCCTAAGCCCCGTTCGGACCAAGCGCCTTCTCGTAAACCCCGGTCGGTCCACGCGCCGTCTCCGAGCCCCGATCGGTCCACGCATCGTCTCCTAAGCCCCGATCGGCTAACGCGTCGACTCCGAGCCGCGATCGTTCCACGCGCCGTCCCCGATCCCCGATCGATCCACGCGCCGTCTCCGAGCCCCGATCGGTCCACGCTTCGTCTCCTGAGCCCGGATCATTCCACGCGCCATCTCCGAGCCCCGATCGTTCTACGCGCCGTCTCATAAGCCCCGATCGGACCACGCGCCTTCTCCTCAGCCCCGATCGGTCCACGCGCCGTCTCCGAGCGCCGATTAGTTCACGCGCCGTCTCCTGAGACCCGATCGCTCCACGCTCCGTCTCCGAGCCCCGATCGGTCCACGCGCCGTCTCCTGAGCCCCGATCGGTCCACGCGTCGTTCCCCAAGCCCCGATCCATCGACGCGCCGTCTCCTGATGCCCAATCGGTCCACGCGCTGTCTCCTGAGCCCCGATCGGTCCACGCGCCGTTTTCCGAGCCCCGATCGATCCACGCACCATCTCCTGCTCCCCAATCGGTCCACGCGCCGCCTCCGGAGCCCCGATCGATCCACGCGAAATCTGCTGAGCTCCGGTCGGTCCACGCGCCGTTTCCTGAGCCCCGTTCGGCCCACGCGCCGTCTCCTAAGCCCCGATCGGTCCACGAGCCGTCTCCTGAGCCTCCATCGATCCACGCGTCGTCTTCTAAGCCCAGATGCCTCCTCGCGCCGTCTCCGAGCCACGATCGGTCCAGGCGCCGTTTCCTGAGCCCTGATCGGTCCACGCGGCGTGTCCTGAGCCCCAATTGGTCCACACGCTGTGTCGTGAGCCCCGATAGGTACACGCGTCGTCTCCTACGCCCCGATCGGCTAACGCGTCGACTCCGAGCCGCGATCGTTCCACGCGCCGTCCCCGATCCCCGATCGATCCACGCGCCGTCTCCGAGCCCCGATCGGTCCACGCTTCGTCTCCTGAGCCCGGATCGTTCCACGCGTCGTCTCCTGATCCCCGATCCGTAATCGCGTCGTCTCCGAGCCTCGATCGGTCCACACGCCGTGTCCGATCCCCGATCGGTCCGCGCGGCGTCTCCGGAGCCCCGATCGATCCACGCGAGTCTCCTGAGCCTCGGTCGGTCCGCGCGCCGTCATCTGAGCCCCCATCGGTCCACGCGTTGTCTCCTAAGCCCCGATCGGTCCACGCGCCGTCTCCGAGCCCCGATCGGTTCACGCATCGTCTCCTAAGCCCCGATCGGTTAACGCGCCGTCTCCGAGCGCCGAGCGGTCCACGCGCCGTCGCCGAACCCCAATTGGTCCACGCGCAACCGCCTGAGTCCCAGTCGGTCCACGCGCTGTCTCCGAGCCCCGATCGGTCCACGCGCCGTCGCGGAGCCATGATCGGTCCACGCGCGGCCTCCTGAGCCCCAATCGGTCCACGGGCCGTCGCCGATCCACGATTGGTCCGTGCGCCGTTTCCAGAGCCCTATCGGTCCACGCATCGTCTCCTGATCTCCGATCGGTCCACGTGCCATCTCCTAAGCCCCGATCGGTCCACGCACTGTCTCCGAGCGCCGATCGATTCACGCGCCGTCTCCTGAGCCCCGATCATTCCACGCGCCGTCTCCGAGCCCCGATCGGTCCACGCGTTGTCTCCTTAGACCCGATCGCTCCACGCGCCGTCTCCGAGCGCCGAGCGGTCCACGCGCCGTCGCCGAACCCCAAATGGTCCACGCGCAACCGCCTGAGCCGCGATCGATCCACGCGAGTCTCCTGAGCCCCGGTCGGTCCGCGCGCCGTCATCTGAGCCCCCATCGGTCCACGCGTTGTCTCCTAAGCCCCGATCGGTCCACGCGCCGTCTCCGAGCCCCGAACGGTCCACGCGCCGTCGCGTAAGCCCCAATCGGTCTACGCGCCGTCTCAGAGCGCCGATCATTTCACGCGCCGTCTCCTGAGCCCCGATCATTCCACGCCCCGCCTCCGAGCCCCGATCGGTCCACGCGCCGTCTCCTAAGCCCCTATCGGTCCACGCGCCGTCTCCGAGCGCCGATCGGTTCACGCGCCGTCTCCTGAGCCCCGATCGTTCCACGCGCCGTCTCCGACCCCCGATCGATCCACGCGCCGTCTCATAAGCCCCGATCAGACCACGCGCCTTCTCCTCAGCCCCGATCGGTCCACGCGCCGTCTCGGAGCACCGATCGGTTCACGCGCCGTCTCCTGAGCCCCGATCGTTCCACGCGCCGTCTCCGACCCCCGATCGGTCCACGCGTCGTCTCATAAGCCCCGATCGGACCACGCGCCTTCTCCTCAGCCCCGATCGGTCCACCCGCCGTTTCCGAGCCCCGATCAGTCCATGCGTCGTCTCCGAGCCCCGTTCGGTCCACGCGCCGTCCCCGAGCCATGATCGTTCCACGCGCGGCCTCCAGAGCCCCGATCGGTCCACGCGCCGTCTCCGAGCGCAGATCATTTCACGCGCCGTCTCCTAAGCCCCGATCGGTCCAAGCGGCGTCTCCGAGCCCCGATCGGTCCACGCACCGTCTCCTGATCCCCATCGGTCCACGCGGCGGTTTCTGAGCACCGTTCGGCCCACGCGTCGTCTTCAAAGCCCCGATGCCTCCACGCGCCGTCTCCGAGCCACGATCGGTCCGTGCGCCGCTTCCAGAGCCCCGATCGGTGAACGCGTCTTCTCCTGATCTCCGATCGGTTCACATGCCGTCTCATAAGCCCCGATCGGTCCACGCGCCGTCTCCGAGAGCCGATCGGTTCACGCGACGTCTCCTGAGCCCCGATCGTTCCACGCGCCATCTCCGAGCCCCGATCGGTCCACGCGCCGTCTCCTAAGCCCCGATCGGTCCACGCGCCTTCTCCTAAGCCCCGATCGGTCCACGTGCCGTCTCCGAGCGACGATCGGTTCACGCGCCGTCTCCTGAGCCCCGATCGCTCCCGCTCCGTCTCCGAGCCCCGATCGGTCGACGCGCCGTCTCCTGAGCCCGGATCGGTCCACGAGCCGTCGCCGAACCCCAATTGGTCCACGCGCAACCGCCTGAGCCCCCGTCGGTCCACGCGCTGTCTCCGAGCCCCGATCGTTCCACGCGCCGTCTCCGAGCCTCGATCGGTCCACGCGCCGTCGCCGAGCCCCCATCGGTCCAGGCGCATCCTCTTGTGCCCCGGTCGGTCCACGCGCCTTCCCCGAGCCCCGATCATTCCACGCGCCGTCTCGGAGCCCCGATCGATCCACGCGCCGTCTCCTGAACCCCGGTCGGTCCACGCGCCGTCTCCTGAGCCCCGATCGGTCCACGCGCCGTCTCCTGAGCCCCGATCGGTCCACGGGTCGTCTCCTAAGCCCCAATCGGTCCACGCGCCGTCTCCTGTGCCCCGATCAGTCGACGCGTCCTCTCCTAAACCCCGATCGGTTCACGCGTCGTCTCCTAAGCCCCGATCGGTCCACACGCCGTCTCCGAGCCCCGATGTGTCCACGGGTCGCCTCCTGAGCCCCGGTCGGTCCACGCGCCGTCTCCTGAGCCCCGATCGGTCCATGCGTCGTCTTCTTAGCCCCGATGCCTCCGCGCGCCGTCTCCGAGCCACGATCGGTCCAGGCGCCGCTTCCTGAGCCCCCATCGGCCCATGCGCCGTATCCTAAGCCCCGATCGGTCCACGCGCCGTCTCCGAGCGCCGATAAGTTCAAGCGCCGTCTCCTGATCCCCGATCGTTCCACGCGTCGTCTCCTGAGCCCCAACCGCTCCACGCGCCGTTTTCTGAGCACCGTTCGGTCCACGCGTCGTCTTCAAAGCCCCGATGCCTCCACGCGCCGTCTCCGAGCCCCGATCGCTCCTCGCGCCGTCTCCTGAGCCCCGATCGTTCCACGCGCCGTCTCCGACCCCCGATCGGTCCACGCGCCGTCTCATAAGCCCCGATCGGACCACGCGCCTTCTCCTCAGCCCCGATCGTTCCACGCGCCGTCTCCGACCCCCGATCGGTCCACGCGCCGTTTCCGAGCCCCGATCGGTCCATGCGTCGTCTTCTAAGCCCCGATGCCTCCACGCGCCGTCTCCGTGCCCCGATCGGTGCAGGCGCCGCTTACTGAGCCCCGATCGGTCCACGCGCCGTCTCCTAAGCCCCGATCGGTTCACGCGCCGTCTCCGGAGCCCCGGTAGATCGACGCGAGTCTCCTAAGCCTCGACCGGTCCACGCGCCGTCCCTTGAGCCCCGATCGATCCACGCGCCGTCTCCGAGCCCCAGTCGGTCCACGCGCTGTCTCCGAGCACCGATCGGTCCACGCGCCGTCTCCGAGCGCAGATCATTTCACGCGCCGTCTCCTGAGCCCCGATCGTTCCACGCGCCGGCTCCTGAGCCCCCATCGGTCCACGCGTCGCCTTCTAACCCCGGACGGTCCACGCGTCGTCTTCTAAGCCCCGATCGGTCCACGCGCCGTTTACCGAGCCCCGATCGGTCCACGCACCATCTCCTGCTCCCCAATCGGTCCACGCGCCGCCTCCGGAGCCCCGATCGATCCACGGGAAATCTGCTGAGCTCCGGTCGGTCCACGCGCCGTTTCCTGAGCCCCGTTCGGCCCACGCGCCGTCTCCTAAGCCCCGATCGGTCCACGAGCCGTCTCCTGAGCCTCCATCGATCCACGCGTCGTCTTCTAAGCCCAGATGCCTCCTCGCGCCGTCTCCGAGCCACGATCGGTCCATGCGCCGTTTCCTGAGCCCCGATTAGTCCACGCGTTGTGTCCTAAGCCCGGATCGTTCCACGCGCCGCTTCCGATCCCCGATCGGTCCACGCGTCGTCTCCTGATCTCCGATCGGTCCACACACCATCTCCTAAGCCCCGATCATTCCACGCGCCATCTCCGAGCCCCGATCGGTCTTCGCGCCGTCTCATAAGCCCCGATCGGACCACGCGCCTTCTCCTCAGCCCCGATCGGTCCACGCGCAGTCTCCGAGCGCCGATTAGTTCACGCGCCGTCTCCTGAGCCCCGATCGCTCCACGCTCCGTCTCCGAGCCCCGATCGGTCCACGCGCCGTCTCCTGAGCCCGGATCGGTCCACGCGCCGTCGCCGAACCCCAATTGGTCCACGCGCAACCGCCTGAGCCCCCGTCGGTCCACGCGATGTCTCCGAGCCCCGATCGTTCCACGCGCCGCGAGCCTCGATCGGTCCACGCGCCGTCGCCGAGCCCCGATCGGTCCAGGCGTATCCTCCTGTGCCCCGGTCGGTCCACGCGCCTTCTCCGAGCCCCGATCATTCCACGCGCCGTCTCGGAGCCCCGATCGATCCACGCGCCGTCTCCTGAACCCCGATCTGTCCAAGCTCCGTCTCCTGAGCCCCGATCGTTCCACGCGCCTTCTCCTAAGCCCCAATCGGTCTACGCGCCGTCTCAGAGCGCCGATCATTTCACGCGCCGTCTCCTGAGCCCCGATCATTCCACGCCCCGCCTCCGAGCCCCGATCGGTCCACGCGCCGTCTCCTAAGCCCCTATCGGTCCACGCGCCGTCTCCGAGCGCCGATCGGTTCACGCGCCGTCTCTTGAGCCCCGATCGTTCCACGCGCCGTCTCCGACCCCCGATCGGTCCACGCGCCGTCTCATAAGCCCCGATCGGACCACGCGCCTTCTCCTCAGCCCCGATCGGTCCACGCGCCGTTTCCGAGCCCCGATCGATCCATGCGTCGTCTTCTAAGCCCCGATGCCTCCACGCGCCGTCTCCGTGCCCCGATCGGTGCAGGCGCCGCTTACTGAGCCCCGATCGGTCCACGCGCCGTCTCCTAAGCCCCGATCGGTTCACGCGCCGTCTCCGGAGCCCCGGTAGATCCACGCGAATCTCCTAAGCCTCGACCGGTCCACGCTCCGTCCCCTGAGCCCCGATCGATCCACGCGCCGTCTCCGAGCCCCAGTCGGTCCACGCGCTGTCTCCGAGCACCGATCGGTCCACGCGCCGTCTCCGAGCGCAGATCATTTCACGCGCCGTCTCCAGAGCCCCGATCGTTCCACGCGCCGGCTCCTGAGCCCCCATCGGTCCACGCGTCGGTTTCTGAGCATCGTTCGGCCCACGCGTCGTCTTCTTAGCCCCGATGCCTCCACGCGCCGTCTCCGAGCCCCGATCGGTCCAGACGCCGCTTCCTGAGCCCCGATCGGTCCACGCGCCGTCTCCTAAGCCCCAGTCGGTCCACGCGCCGTCTCCTAAGCCCCGATCGGTCCAAGCGGCGTCTCCGAGCCCCGATCGGTCCACGCACCGTCTCCTGATCCCCATCGGTCCACGCGGCGGTTTCTGAGCATCGTTCGGCCCACGCGTCGTCTTCAAAGCCCCGATGCCTCCACGCGCCGTCTCCGAGCCACGATCGGTCCGTGCGCCGCTTCCAGAGCCCCGATCGGTGAACGCGTCTTCTCCTGATCTCCGATCGGTTCACATGCCGTCTCATAAGCCCCGATCGGTCCACGCGTCGTCTCCTAATCCCCGATCGATCCACACGCCGTCTCCGAGCCCCGATGGGTCTACGCGTCGCCTCCTGAGCCCCGGTCGGTCCACGCGCCGTCTCCTGAGCCCCGATCGGTCCACGCGTCGTCTCCTAAGCCCCGATCGGTCCACGCGTCGTCTCCTAAGCCTCGATCCGTCGACGCGTCGTCTCCTGAGCCACGATCAATTGACGCGTCTTCTCCTGAGCCCGATCGGTCTACGCGCCGTCTCATAAGCCCCGATCGGACCACGCGCCTTCTCCTCAGCCCCGATCGGTCCACGCGCAGTCTCCGAGCGCCGATTAGTTCACGCGCCGTCTCCTGAGCCCCGATCGGTCCACGCTCCGTCTCCGAGCCCCGATCGGTCCACGCGCCGTCTCCTGAGCCCGGATCGGTCCACGCGCCGTCGCCGAACCCCAATTGGTCCACGCGCAACCGCCTGAGCCCCCGTCGGTCCACGCGCTGTCTCCGAGCCCCGATCGTTCCACGCGCCGTCTCCGAGCCTCGATCGGTCTACGCGCCGTCGCCGAGCCCCGATCGGTCCAGGCGTATCCTCCTGTGCCCCGGTCGGTCCACGCGGCTTCTCCGAGCCCCGATCATTCCACGCGCCGTCTCGGAGCCCCGATCGATCCACGCGCCGTCTCCTGAACCCCGATCTGTCCAAGCTCCGCCTCCTGAGCCCCGATCGTTCCACGCGCCTTCTCCTAAGCCCCAATCGGTCTACGCGCCGTCTCAGAGCGCCGATCATTTCACGCGCCGTCTCCTGAGCCCCGATCATTCCACGCCCCGCCTCCGAGCCCCGATCGGTCCACGCGCCGTCTCCTAAGCCCCTATCGGTCCACGCGCCGTCTCCGAGCGCCGATCGGTTCACGCGCCGTCTCTTGAGCCCCGATCGTTCCACGCGCCGTCTCCGACCCCCGATCGGTCCACGCGCCGTCTCATAAGCCCCGATCGGACCACGCGCCTTCTCCTCAGCCCCGATCGGTCCACGCGCCGTTTCCGAGCCCCGATCGATCCATGCGTCGTCTTCTAAGCCCCGATGCCTCCACGCGCCGTCTCCGTGCCCCGATCGGTGCAGGCGCCGCTTACTGAGCCCCGATCGGTCCACGCGCCGTCTCCTAAGCCCCGATCGGTTCACGCGCCGTCTCCGGTGCCCCGGTAGATCCACGCGAATCTCCTAAGCCTCGACCGGTCCACGCTCGGTCCACTGAGCCCCGATCGATCCACGCGCCGTCTCCGAGCCCCAGTCGGTCCACGCGCTGTCTCCGAGCACCGATCGGTCCACGCGCCCTCTCCGAGCGCAGATCATTTCACGCGCCGTCTCCTGAGCCCCGATCGTTCCACGCGCCGGCTCCTGAGCCCCCATCGGTCCACGCGTCGCCTTCTAACCCCGGACGGTCCACGCGTCGTCTTCTAAGCCCCGATCGGTCCACGCACCGTTTTCCGAGCCCCGATCGGTCCACGCACCATCTCCTGCTCCCCAATCGGTCCACGCGCCGCCTCCGGCGCCCCGATCGATCCACGCGAAATCTGCTGAGCTCCGGTCGGTCCACGCGCCGTTTCCTGAGCCCCGTTCGGCCCACGCGCCGTCTCCTAAGCCCCGATCGGTCCACGAGCCGTCTCCTAAGCCTCCATCGATCCACGCGTTGTCTTCTAAGCCCAGATGCCTCCTCGCGCCGTCTCCGAGCCACGATCGGTCCAGGCGCCGTCTCCTGAGCCCCGATCGGTCCACACACCATCTCCTAAGCCCCGATCATTCCACGCGCCATCTCCGAGCCCCGATCGTTCTACGCGCCGTCTCATAAGCCCCGATCGGACCACGCGCCTTCTCCTCAGCCCCGATCGGTCCACGCGCCGTCTCCGAGCGCCGATTAGTTCACGCGCCGTCTCCTGAGCCCCGATCGCTCCACGCTCCGTCTCCGAGCCCCGATCGGTCCACGCGCCGTCTCCTGAGCCCCGATCGGTCCACGCGTCGTTCCCCAAGCCCCGATCCATCGACGCACCGTCTCCTGATCCCCATCGGTCCACGCGGCGGTTTCTGAGCATCGTTCGGCCCACGCGTCGTCTTCAAAGCCCCGATGCCTCCACGCGCCGTCTCCGAGCCACGATCGGTCCGTGCGCCGCTTCCAGAGCCCCGATCGGTGAACGCGTCTTCTCCTGATCTCCGATCGGTTCACATGCCGTCTCATAAGCCCCGATCGGTCCACGCGTCGTCTCCTAATCCCCGATCGATCCACACGCCGTCTCCGAGCCCCGATGGGTCTACGCGTCGCCTCCTGAGCCCCGGTCGGTCCACGCGCCGTCTCCTGAGCCCCGATCGGTCCACGCGTCGTCTCCTAAGCCCCGATCGGTCCACGCGTCGTCTCCTAAGCCTCGATCCGTCGACGCGTCGTCTCCTGAGCCACGATCAATTGACGCGTCTTCTCCTGAGCCCGATCGGTCTACGCGCCGTCTCATAAGCCCCGATCGGACCACGCGCCTTCTCCTCAGCCCCGATCGGTCCACGCGCAGTCTCCGAGCGCCGATTAGTTCACGCGCCGTCTCCTGAGCCCCGATCGGTCCACGCTCCGTCTCCGAGCCCCGATCGGTCCACGCGCCGTCTCCTGAGCCCGGATCGGTCCACGCGCCGTCGCCGAACCCCAATTGGTCCACGCGCAACCGCCTGAGCCCCCGTCGGTCCACGCGCTGTCTCCGAGCCCCGATCGTTCCACGCGCCGTCTCCGAGCCTCGATCGGTCTACGCGCCGTCGCCGAGCCCCGATCGGTCCAGGCGTATCCTCCTGTGCCCCGGTCGGTCCACGCGGCTTCTCCGAGCCCCGATCATTCCACGCGCCGTCTCGGAGCCCCGATCGATCCACGCGCCGTCTCCTGAACCCCGATCTGTCCAAGCTCCGCCTCCTGAGCCCCGATCGTTCCACGCGCCTTCTCCTAAGCCCCAATCGGTCTACGCGCCGTCTCAGAGCGCCGATCATTTCACGCGCCGTCTCCTGAGCCCCGATCATTCCACGCCCCGCCTCCGAGCCCCGATCGGTCCACGCGCCGTCTCCTAAGCCCCTATCGGTCCACGCGCCGTCTCCGAGCGCCGATCGGTTCACGCGCCGTCTCTTGAGCCCCGATCGTTCCACGCGCCGTCTCCGACCCCCGATCGGTCCACGCGCCGTCTCATAAGCCCCGATCGGACCACGCGCCTTCTCCTCAGCCCCGATCGGTCCACGCGCCGTTTCCGAGCCCCGATCGATCCATGCGTCGTCTTCTAAGCCCCGATGCCTCCACGCGCCGTCTCCGTGCCCCGATCGGTGCAGGCGCCGCTTACTGAGCCCCGATCGGTCCACGCGCCGTCTCCTAAGCCCCGATCGGTTCACGCGCCGTCTCCGGTGCCCCGGTAGATCCACGCGAATCTCCTAAGCCTCGACCGGTCCACGCTCGGTCCACTGAGCCCCGATCGATCCACGCGCCGTCTCCGAGCCCCAGTCGGTCCACGCGCTGTCTCCGAGCACCGATCGGTCCACGCGCCCTCTCCGAGCGCAGATCATTTCACGCGCCGTCTCCTGAGCCCCGATCGTTCCACGCGCCGGCTCCTGAGCCCCCATCGGTCCACGCGTCGCCTTCTAACCCCGGACGGTCCACGCGTCGTCTTCTAAGCCCCGATCGGTCCACGCACCGTTTTCCGAGCCCCGATCGGTCCACGCACCATCTCCTGCTCCCCAATCGGTCCACGCGCCGCCTCCGGCGCCCCGATCGATCCACGCGAAATCTGCTGAGCTCCGGTCGGTCCACGCGCCGTTTCCTGAGCCCCGTTCGGCCCACGCGCCGTCTCCTAAGCCCCGATCGGTCCACGAGCCGTCTCCTGAGCCTCCATCGATCCACGCGTTGTCTTCTAAGCCCAGATGCCTCCTCGCGCCGTCTCCGAGCCACGATCGGTCCAGGCGCCGTCTCCTGAGCCCCGATCGGTCCACACACCATCTCCTAAGCCCCGATCATTCCACGCGCCATCTCCGAGCCCCGATCGTTCTACGCGCCGTCTCATAAGCCCCGATCGGACCACGCGCCTTCTCCTCAGCCCCGATCGGTCCACGCGCCGTCTCCGAGCGCCGATTAGTTCACGCGCCGTCTCCTGAGCCCCGATCGCTCCACGCTCCGTCTCCGAGCCCCGATCGGTCCACGCGCCGTCTCCTGAGCCCCGATCGGTCCACGCGTCGTTCCCCAAGCCCCGATCCATCGACGCGCCGTCCCCTGATGCCCAATCGGTCCACGCGCTGTCTCCTGAGCCCCGATCGGTCCACGCGCCGTTTTCCGAGCCCCGATCGATCCACGCACCATCTCCTGCTCCCCAATCGGTCCACGCGCCGCCTCCGGAGCCCCGATCGATCCACGCGAAATCTGCTGAGCTCCGGTCGGTCCACGCGCCGTTTCCTGAGCCCCGTTCGGCCCACGCGCCGTCTCCTAAGCCCCGATCGGTCCACGAGCCGTCTCCTGAGCCTCCATCGATCCACGCGTCGTCTTCTAAGCCCAGATGCCTCCTCGCGCCGTCTCCGAGCCACGATCGGTCCAGGCGCCGTTTCCTGAGCCCCGATCGGTCCACGCGGCGTCTCCTGAGCCCCAATTGGTCCACACGCTGTGTCGTGAGCCCCGATAGGTACACGCGTCGTCTCCTACGCCCGATCGGTCCACGCGTCGTATCCTGAGCCCCGATCGTTCCACGCGCCGTCTCCGAGCCGCGATCGGTCCACGCGCCGTCTCCTGAGCCCCGATCGGTCCACGCGCCATCTCCGAGCCCCGAACGGTTGACGCACCGTCTCCTGATCCCAATCGGTCCACGCGGCGCCTCCGGAGCCCCGATCGATCCACGCGAGTCTCCTGAGCCCCAGTCGGTCCGCGCGCCGTCTCCTGAGCCCCGATTGTTCGACGCGTCGTCTCCTGAGCCCCGATCGAACCACGCGTCGTCTCCTGAGCCCCGATCGCGCCACACGCCGTTTCGTGAGCCCCGATCGGTCCACGCGTCGTCTTCAAAGCCGCGATGCCTCCACGCGCCGTCTCCGAGCCACGATCGGTCCGTGCGCCGCTTCCACAACCCCGATCGGTCCACGCGTCACCTCCTGATCTCCGATCGGTCCACGCGCCGTCTCCTAAGCCCCGATCGTTCCACGCGCCGTCTCCGAGCCCCGATCGGTCCACGCGCCGTCTCCTAAGCCCCGTTCGGACCAAGCGCCTTCTCGTAAACCCCGGTCGGTCCACGCGCCGTCTCCGAGCCCCGATCGGTCCACGCATCGTCTCCTAAGCCCCGATCGGCTAACGCGTCGACTCCGAGCCGCGATCGTTCCACGCGCCGTCCCCGATCCCCGATCGATCCACGCGCCGTCTCCGAGCCCCGATCGGTCCACGCTTCGTCTCCTGAGCCCGGATCATTCCACGCGCCATCTCCGAGCCCCGATCGTTCTACGCGCCGTCTCATAAGCCCCGATCGGACCACGCGCCTTCTCCTCAGCCCCGATCGGTCCACGCGCCGTCTCCGAGCGCCGATTAGTTCACGCGCCGTCTCCTGAGACCCGATCGCTCCACGCTCCGTCTCCGAGCCCCGATCGGTCCACGCGCCGTCTCCTGAGCCCCGATCGGTCCACGCGTCGTTCCCCAAGCCCCGATCCATCGACGCGCCGTCTCCTGATGCCCAATCGGTCCACGCGCTGTCTCCTGAGCCCCGATCGGTCCACGCGCCGTTTTCCGAGCCCCGATCGATCCACGCACCATCTCCTGCTCCCCAATCGGTCCACGCGCCGCCTCCGGAGCCCCGATCGATCCACGCGAAATCTGCTGAGCTCCGGTCGGTCCACGCGCCGTTTCCTGAGCCCCGTTCGGCCCACGCGCCGTCTCCTAAGCCCCGATCGGTCCACGAGCCGTCTCCTGAGCCTCCATCGATCCACGCGTCGTCTTCTAAGCCCAGATGCCTCCTCGCGCCGTCTCCGAGCCACGATCGGTCCAGGCGCCGTTTCCTGAGCCCTGATCGGTCCACGCGGCGTGTCCTGAGCCCCAATTGGTCCACACGCTGTGTCGTGAGCCCCGATAGGTACACGCGTCGTCTCCTACGCCCCGATCGGCTAACGCGTCGACTCCGAGCCGCGATCGTTCCACGCGCCGTCCCCGATCCCCGATCGATCCACGCGCCGTCTCCGAGCCCCGATCGGTCCACGCTTCGTCTCCTGAGCCCGGATCGTTCCACGCGTCGTCTCCTGATCCCCGATCCGTAATCGCGTCGTCTCCGAGCCTCGATCGGTCCACACGCCGTGTCCGATCCCCGATCGGTCCGCGCGGCGTCTCCGGAGCCCCGATCGATCCACGCGAGTCTCCTGAGCCTCGGTCGGTCCGCGCGCCGTCATCTGAGCCCCCATCGGTCCACGCGTTGTCTCCTAAGCCCCGATCGGTCCACGCGCCGTCTCCGAGCCCCGATCGGTTCACGCATCGTCTCCTAAGCCCCGATCGGTTAACGCGCCGTCTCCGAGCGCCGAGCGGTCCACGCGCCGTCGCCGAACCCCAATTGGTCCACGCGCAACCGCCTGAGTCCCAGTCGGTCCACGCGCTGTCTCCGAGCCCCGATCGGTCCACGCGCCGTCGCGGAGCCATGATCGGTCCACGCGCGGCCTCCTGAGCCCCAATCGGTCCACGGGCCGTCGCCGATCCACGATTGGTCCGTGCGCCGTTTCCAGAGCCCTATCGGTCCACGCATCGTCTCCTGATCTCCGATCGGTCCACGTGCCGTCTCCTAAGCCCCGATCGGTCCACGCACTGTCTCCGAGCGCCGATCGATTCACGCGCCGTCTCCTGAGCCCCGATCATTCCACGCGCCGTCTCCGAGCCCCGATCGGTCCACGCGTTGTCTCCTTAGACCCGATCGCTCCACGCGCCGTCTCCGAGCGCCGAGCGGTCCACGCGCCGTCGCCGAACCCCAAATGGTCCACGCGCAACCGCCTGAGCCGCGATCGATCCACGCGAGTCTCCTGAGCCCCGGTCGGTCCGCGCGCCGTCATCTGAGCCCCCATCGGTCCACGCGTTGTCTCCTAAGCCCCGATCGGTCCACGCGCCGTCTCCGAGCCCCGAACGGTCCACGCGCCGTCGCGTAAGCCCCAATCGGTCTACGCGCCGTCTCAGAGCGCCGATCATTTCACGCGCCGTCTCCTGAGCCCCGATCATTCCACGCCCCGCCTCCGAGCCCCGATCGGTCCACGCGCCGTCTCCTAAGCCCCTATCGGTCCACGCGCCGTCTCCGAGCGCCGATCGGTTCACGCGCCGTCTCCTGAGCCCCGATCGTTCCACGCGCCGTCTCCGACCCCCGATCGATCCACGCGCCGTCTCATAAGCCCCGATCAGACCACGCGCCTTCTCCTCAGCCCCGATCGGTCCACGCGCCGTCTCGGAGCACCGATCGGTTCACGCGCCGTCTCCTGAGCCCCGATCGTTCCACGCGCCGTCTCCGACCCCCGATCGGTCCACGCGTCGTCTCATAAGCCCCGATCGGACCACGCGCCTTCTCCTCAGCCCCGATCGGTCCACCCGCCGTTTCCGAGCCCCGATCAGTCCATGCGTCGTCTCCGAGCCCCGTTCGGTCCACGCGCCGTCCCCGAGCCATGATCGTTCCACGCGCGGCCTCCAGAGCCCCGATCGGTCCACGCGCCGTCTCCGAGCGCAGATCATTTCACGCGCCGTCTCCTGAGCCCCGATCGTTCCACGCGCCGGCTCCGGAGCCCCCATCGGTCCACGCGTCGCCTTCTAACCCCGGACGGTCCGCGCGTCGTCTTCTAAGCCCCGATCGGTCCACGCGCCGTTTTCCGAGCCCCGATCGGTCCACGCACCATCTCCTGCTCCCCAATCGGTCCACGCGCCGCCTCCGGCGCCCCGATCGATCCACGCGAAATCTGCTGAGCTCCGGTCGGTCCACGCGCCGTTTCCTGAGCCCCGTTCGGCCCACGCGCCGTCTCCTAAGCCCCGATCGGTCCACGAACCGTCTCCTGAGCCTCCATCGATCCACGCGTCGTCTTCTAAGCCCAGATGCCTCCTCGCGCCGTCTCCGAGCCACGATCGGTCCAGGCGCCGTTTCCTGAGCCCCGATCGGTCCACGCTTCGTCTCCTGAGCCCGGATCGTTCCACGCGTCGTCTCCTGATCCCCGATCCGTAATCGCGTCGTCTCCGAGCCTCGATCGGTCCACACGCCGTGTCCGATCCCCGATCGGTCCGCGCGGCGTCTCCGGAGCCCCGATCGATCCACGCGAGTCTCCTGAGCCCCGGTCGGTCCGCGCGCCGTCATCTGAGCCCCCATCGGTCCACGCGTTGTCTCCTAAGCCCCGATCGGTCCACGCGCCGTCTCCGAGCCCCGATCGGTTCACGCATCGTCTCCTAAGCCCCGATCGGTTAACGCGCCGTCTCCGAGCGCCGAGCGGTCCACGCGCCGTCGCCGAACCCCAATTGGTCCACGCGCAACCGCCTGAGTCCCAGTCGGTCCACGCGCTGTCTCCGAGCCCCGATCGGTCCACGCGCCGTCGCCGAGCCATGATCGGTCCACGCGCGGCCTCCTGAGCCCCAATCGGTCCACGGGCCGTCGCCGATCCACGATCGGTCCGTGCGCCGTTTCCAGAGCCCTATCGGTCCACGCATCGTCTCCTGATCTCCGATCGGTCCACGTGCCGTCTCCTAAGCCCCGATCGGTCCACGCACTGTCTCCGAGCGCCGATCGGTTCACGCGCCGTCTCCTGAGCCCCGATCATTCCACGCGCCGTCTCCGAGCCCCGATCGGTCCACGCGTTGTCTCCTTAGACCCGATCGCTCCACGCGCTGTCTCCGAGCGCCGAGCGGTCCACGCGCCGCGGCCGAACCCCAAATGGTCCACGCGCAACCGCCTGAGCCCCGATCGATCCACGCGAGTCTCCTGAGCCCCGGTCGGTCCGCGCGCTGTCATCTGAGCCCCCATCGGTCCACGCGCCGCCGCCGAGCCGCGATCGTTCCACGCGCGGCCTCCTGAGCCCCGATCGGTCCACGCGCCGTCACCGAGCCGCGATCGGCCCACGCGCGACCTCCTGAGCCCCGGTTGGTTCACGCGCCGTATCCGAGCCCCCATCGGTCGACGCGTCGTTTCCTGAGCCCCGATCGATCCACGCGTCGTATCCGAACCCCGATCGGTCCACGCGCCGTCGCCGAGCCATGATCGGTCTCCGCGCGGCCTCCTGAGCCCCGATCGGTCCACGCGCCGTCGACGAGCTGCGATCGGTCCACGCGCGGCCTCCTGACCCCCGGTTGGTTCACGCGCCGTATCCGAGGCCCCATCGGTCCACGCATCGTCTCCTGATCTCCGAACGGTCCACGCGCCGTCTCCAAAGCCCCGATCGGTCCACGCACCGTCTCCGAGCGCCGATCGGTTCACGCGCCGTCTCCTCAACCCCGATCAGTCCACGCGCTGTCTCCGAGCCCCGATCGGTCCACGCGTTGTCGCCTTAGCCCCGATCGGTCCACGCGTTGTCGCCTTAGCCCCGATCGGTCCCCGCGCCGTCTCCGAGCCCCGATCGTTCCACGCGGCGTCTCCTGAGCCCCAATCGGTCCACACGCTGTGTCGGGAGCCCCGATAGGTACACGCATCGTCTCTTACCCCCGATCGGTCCACGCGGCGTCTCCTGAGCCCCGATCGTTCCACGCGCCGTCGCCAAGCCATGATCGGTCAACGCGCGGCCTCCTGAGCCCCAATCAGTCCACGGGCCGTCGCCGATCCACGATCGGTCCGTGCGCCGTTTCCAGAGCCCTATCGGTCCACGCATCGTCTCCTGATCTCCGAACGGTCCACGCGCCGTCTCCTAAGCCCCGATCGGTCCACGCACCGTCTCCGAGCGCCGATCGGTTCACGCGCCGTCTCCTGAGCCCCGATCAGTCCACGCGCTGTCTCCGAGCCCCGATCGGTCCACGCGTTGTCGCCTTAGCCCCGATCGGTCCACGCGCCGTCTCCGAGCGCCGAGCCGTCCACGCGCCGTCGCCGAACCCCAATTGGTCCACGCGCAACCGCCTGAGCCCCAGTCGGTCCACGCGCTGTCTCCGAGCCCCGATCTGTCCACGCGCCGTTGCGCGAACTATGATCGGTCCACGCGCAGTCTCCTGAGCCCCGATCGGTCCACGCGCCGTCGCCGATCCACGATCGGTCCGTGCGCCGCTTCCAGAGCCCTATCGGTCCACGCATCGTCTCCTGATCTCCGATCGGTCCACGCGCCGTCTCCTAAGCCCCGATCGGTCCACGCGCTGTCTCCCAGCGCCGATCGGTTCACGCGCCGTCTCCTGAGCCCCGATCATTCCACGCCCCGTCTCCTGAGCCCCGCTCGGTCCATGCGTCGTCTTCCTAGCCCCGATCATTCCACGCCCCGTCTCCTGAGCCCCGCTCGGTCCATGCGTCGTCTTCCTAGCCCCGATGCCTCCACGCGCCGTCTCCGAGCCACGATCGGTCTAGGCGCCGCTTCCTGACCCCGATCGGTCCACGCGTCGTCTTCAAAGCCCCGATGCCTCCACGCGCCGTCTCCGAGCCACGATCGGTCCGTGCGCCGCTTCCAGAGCCCCGATCTGTGCACGCGTCTTCTCCTGATCTCCGATCGGTCCACGCGCCGTCTCATAAGCCCCGATGGGTCCACGCGCCGTCTCCGAGCGTCGATCGGTTCACGGGCCGTCTCTGAGCCGCGATCGATAAAGCCGCCGTCATCAAGCCCCGATCCGTACACGCGTCGTCTCCGAGCCCCGATGCCTCTACGCGCCGTCTCCGAGCCACGATCGGTTCAGGCGCCGCTTCCCGAGCCCCGATCAGTCCACGTGCCGTCTCCTAAGCCCCGATCGCTCCACGGACCGTTTCCTGATCCCCGATCGGTCCACGCGCCGCCTCCTGTGTCCTGATCGGACGACGCGTCGTCTCCTGAGCCTTGATCGATCCACGCGTCGTCTCCTGAACCCCGATTGCTCCACGGGCCGTTTCCTGAGCCCCGATCGGTCCACGCGTCGTCTTCTAAGCCCAGATGCCTCCTCGCGCCGTCTCCGAGCCACGATGGGTCCAGGCGCCGCTTCCTGAGCCCCGATCGGTCCACGCGTTGTCTCCTAAGCCCCGTTCGGCCCACGCGCCGTCTCCTAAGCCCCGATCGGTCCACGCGCCGTCTCCTGAGCCCCGATCGGTCCACGCGTCGTCTCCGAGCACCGTTCGGTCCACGCGCCGATTCCTGAGCCCCGATCGGTCTATGCGTCGTCTTTTAAGCCCCGATACCTCCACGCGCCGTCTACGAGCCACGATCGGTCCAGGCGCCGCTTCCTGAGCCCCGATCGGTCCATGCGTCGTCTCCTAAGCCCCAATCAGTCCACGCGCCGTCTCCTAAGCCCCGATCGATCCACGCGCCGTCTCCGAGCCCCGATCGGTCCACGCATCGTCTCCTAAGCCCCGATCGGTTAACGCGCCGTCTTCCCGCCCCGATCGGTCCACGCGCCGTCTCCTGAGCCCCGATGCGTCCACGCGCAGTCGCCGAGCCCCGATCAGTCCACGCGCGGCCTCCTGAGCCCCGGTCGGTTCACGCGCCGTCTCCCCGCCCCGATCGGTCCACGCGCCGTCTCCTGAGCCCTGATCCGTCTACGCACGGCGTCGAGCCGCGATCGGTCCACGCGCGGCCTCCTGAGCCCCAATCGGTCCACGCGTCGTCTCCTAAGCCCCGATCGGTCCGTGCGCCGTCTCCGAGCCCCGATCGGTCCACGCACCATCTCATGCTCCCCAATCGGTCCATGCGCCGCCTCCGGAGCCCTGATCGATCCACGCGCCGTCTCCTAAGCTCCAATCGGTCCACGCGCCGTCCCCTGAGCCCCGATACGTCGACGCGCAGACGCCGAGCGCCGATCGGTCCACGCGCTGTCTCCTGAGCCCCGATAGGTACACGCGTCGTCTCCTACACCCCGATCGGTCCACGCGTCGTCTCCTAAGCCCCGATGCCTCCACGCGCCGTCTCCGAGCCCCGATCGGTCCACGCGCCGTCTCCTAAGCCCCGATCGGTCAACGCGCCTTCTCCTCAGCCCCGATTGGTCCACGCGCCGTCTCCGAGCGCCGATCGGTGCACGCGTCGTCTCCTGATCTCCGATCGGTCCACGCGCCGTCTCCTGAGCTCCGATTGCTCCACGCGCCGTTTTCTGAGCACCGTTCGGTCCATGCGTCGTCTTCTAAGCCCCGATGCCTCCACGCGCTGTCTCCTGAGCCCCGATACATCCACGCGCAGTCGCCGAGCCCCGATCGTTCCACGCGCCGTCTCCGAGCCCCGATCGTTCCACGCGGCGCCTGCGGAGCCCCCATCGATCCACGCGAGTCTCCTGAGCCCCAGTCGGTCCGCGCGCCGTCTCCTGAGCCCCGATTGTTCGACGCGTCGTCTCCTAAGCCCCGATCGATCCACGCGTCGTCTCCTGAGCCCCGATCGCGCCACACGCCGTTTCCTGAGCCCCGATCGGTAAACGCGCCGTCACCAAGCCCCGATCCGTACACGCGTCGTCTCCGAGCCCCGATGGGTCCACGCGCCGTCGCCGAGCCTCGATCGGTCCACGCGCAACCTCCTAAGCCCCGGTCGGTTCACGCGCTATCTCCGAGCCGCGATCGGTCCACGCGCCGTCTCCTGAGCCCCGATACGTCCACGCGCAGTCGCCGAGCTCCGATCGGTCGACGCGTCGTCTCCTGAGCCCCGATCGATCCACGGGTCTTCCCCTGAGCCCCGACTGCTCCACGCGCCGTCTCCTGAGCCCGGATCGGTCCACGCGTCGTCTCCGAGCCCCGATCGGTCCACGCGCCGTCCCCGAGCCCCGATCGGTCCACGCGCCGTTTCCTGAGCCCCGATACGTCCACGCGCATTCGCCGAGCCCTGATCGGTCCACGCGCTGTCTCCTGAGCCCCGATAGGTACACGCGTCGTCTTCTAAGCCCCGATCGATCCACGCGTCGTCTCCTGAGCCCCGATCGCGCCACACGCCGTTTCCTGAGCCCCGATCGGTCCACGCGCCGTCTCCGAGCCCCGATCGGTCCACGCATCGTCTCCTAAGCCCCGATCGGCTAACGCGTCGACTCTGAGCCGCGATCGTTCCACGCGCCGTCCCCGATCCCCGATCGATCCACGCGCCGTCTCCGAGCGCCGATCGGTTCACGCGCCGTCACCCGAGCCCCGATCGTTCCACACGCCGTCTCCGAACCCCGATCGGTCCACGCTTCGTCTCCTGATCCCGGATCGTTCCACGCGTCGTCTCCTGATCCCCGATCCGTAATTGCGTCGTCTCCGAGCCTCGATCGGTCCACACGCCGTGTCCGATCCCCGATCGGTCCGCGTACCACATTCTGAGCCGCGGTCCGTCCACGCGCCGTCTCCGAGCACCGATCGGTCCACGCGCCGTCTCAGAGCGCCGATCATTTCACGCCCCGTCTCCTGAGCTCCGATCGTTCAACGCGCCGTCTCCGAGCCCCGATCGGTCCACGCGCCGTCTCCTGAGCCCCAATCGGTCCACACGCTGTCTCGTGAGCCCCGATAGGTACACGCGTCGTGTCCTACGCCCCGATCGGTCCACGCGTCGTCTCCTAAGCCCCGATCGGTCCACGCGCCGTCTCCGAGCCCCGATCGGTCCGCGCGTCGTCTCCTGATCCCCATCGCTTCACGCGGCGTCTCCGGAGCCCCGATCGATCTACGCGAGTCTCCTGAGCCCCGGTCGGTCCGCGCGCCGTCATCTGAGCCCCGATCGGTCGCCGCGTCGTCTCCGAGACTCGATCGGTCGACGCGCCGTCGCCGAGCCCCGATCGGTCCACGCGCGTCCTCCTGAGCCCCGGTCGGTCCACGCGCCGTCTCCGAGCCCCCATCGGTCCACGCGTTGTCCTCTAAGCCCCGATCGGCCCACGCGCCGTCTCCGTGCCCCGCTCGGTTCACGCATCGTCTCCTAAGCCCCGATCGGTAAACGCGCCGTCACCAAGCCCCGATCCGTACACGCGTCGTCTCCGAGCCCCGGTGGGTCCACGCGCCGTCGCCGAGCCTCGATCGGTCCACGCGCAGCCTCCTAAGCCCCGGTCGGTTCACGCGCTATCTCCGAGCCGCGATCGGTCCACGCGCCGTCTCCTGAGCCCCGATACGTCCACGCGCAGTCGCCGAGCCCCGTTCGGTCTACGCGCGGTCTCCTGAGCCCCAATCGGTCCACTCGCTGTCTCTTGATCCCCGATAGGTACACGCGTCGTCTCCTACGCCCCGATCGGTCCACGCGCCGCCTTCGTGCCCCGATCGGTCCAGGCACCGCCTCCTGATCCCCATCGGTCCACACGCCGTCTCCTGAGCCACGATCGATCCACATGCCGTCTCCGAGCCCCGATCGGTCCGCGTGCCGCATTCTAAGCCACGGTCCATCCACGCGCCGTCTCCGAGCCCCGATCGGCTAACGCGTCGACTCTGAGCCGCGATCGTTCCACGCGCCGTCCCCGATCCCCGATCGATCCACGCGCCGTCTCCGAGCGCCGATCGGTTCACGCGCCGTCACCCGAGCCCCGATCGTTCCACACGCCGTCTCCGAGCCCCGATCGGTCCACGCTTCGTCTCCTGATCCCGGATCGTTCCACGCGTCGTCTCCTGATCCCCGATCCGTAATCGCGTCGTCTCCGAGCCTCGATCGGTCCACACGCCGTGTCCGATCCCCGATCGGTCCGCGTACCGCATTCTGAGCCGCGGTCCGTCCACGCGCCGTCTCCGAGCACCGATCGGTCCACGCGCCGTCTCAGAGCGCCGATCATTTCACGCCCCGTCTCCTGAGCTCCGATCGTTCAACGCGCCGTCTCCGAGCCCCGATCGGTCCACGCGCCGTCTCCTGAGCCCCAATCGGTCCACACGCTGTCTCGTGAGCCCCGATAGGTACTCGCGTCGTGTCCTACGCCCCGATCGGTCCACGCGTCGTCTCCTAAGCCCCGATCGGTCCACGCGCCGTCTCCGAGCCCCGATCGGTCCGCGCACCGTCTCCTGATCCCCATCGCTTCACGCGGCGTCTCCGGAGCCCCGATCCGTCCACGCGCCGTCTCCTAAGCCCCGTTCGGTCCAAGCGCCTTCTCCTAAAGCCCGGTCGGTCCACCCGCCGTCTCCTGAGCCCCGATCATTCCACGCGCCGTCTCCGAGCCCCGATCCGTCCACGTGCCGTCTCCTTAGCCCCGTTCGGTCCTAGCGCCTTCTCCTAAAGCCCGGTCGGTCCACGCGCCGTCTCCGAGCCCCGATCGGTCCACGCGCCGTCTCCTGAGCCCCAATCGGTCCACACGCTGTCTCGTGAGCCCCGATAGGTACACGCGTCGTGTCCTACGCCCCGATCGGTCCACGCGTCGTCTCCTAAGCCCCGATCGGTCCACGCGCCGTCTCCGAGCCCCGATCGGTCCGCGCACCGTCTCCTGATCCCCATCGCTTCACGCGCCGTCTCCTGAGCCCGGATCGTTCCACGCGTCGTCCCCGAATCCCCGATCCGTACATGCGTCGTCTCCGAGCCACGATCGGTCCGTGCGCCGCTTCCAGAGCCCCGGTCGGTCCACGCGTCATCTCCCGATCTCCGGTCGGTCGACGCGCCGTCTCCTAAGCCCCGATCGGTCCACGCGCCGTCTCCTAAGCCCCGATCGGTCCAAGCGCCTTCTCATAAGCCCCGATCGGTCCACGCGTCGTCCCCGAGCGCCGATCGGTTCACGCCCCGTCACCTGAGCCCCGATCATTCGAAGCGCCGTCTCCGGGCCCCGATCGGTCCACGCGCCGTCTCCTGAGCCCCGATCGTTCCACGCGCCGTCTCCGAGCTCCGATAGGTCGACGCGTCGTCGCCTACACCCCAATCCGTCCAGGCGTCGTCTCCTAAGCCCCGATCGGTCCACCCGTCGTCTCTTAAGCCCCAATCGGTCCACGCGCCCTCTCCGAGCGCCGATCATTTCACGCGCCGTCTCTTGAGCCCCGGTCGGTCCGCGCGCCGTCACCTGAGCCCCGATCGGTCCGCGCGCCGTCACCTGAGCCCCGATCGGTCCACGCGCCGTCTCCGAGCCCCGAACGGTTCACGCACCGTCTCCTGATCCCAATCGGTCCACGCGGCGCATCCGGAGCCCCGATCGATCCACGCGAGTCTCCTGAGCCCCAGTCGGTCCGCGCGCCGTCTCCTGAGCCCCGATTGGTCGACGCGTCGTCTCCTGAGCCCTGATCGATCCACGCGTCGTCTCCTGAGCCCCGATCGCGCCACACGCGGTTTCCTGAGCCCCGATCGGTCCACGCGTCGTCTTCAAAGCCCCGATGCCTCCACGCGCCGTCTCCGAGCCACGATCGGTCCGTGCGCCGCTTCCACAACCCCGATCGGTCCACGCGTCACCTCCTGATCTCCGATCGGTCCACGCGCCGTCTCCTAAGCCCCAATCGGTCCACGCGCCGTCTCCGAGCGCCGATCGGTTGACGCGCCGTCTCCTGGGCCCGATCGTTCCACGCGCAGTCTCCTGAGCCCCAATCGGTCCACACGCTGTGTCGTGAGCCCCGATAGGTACACGCGTCGTCTCCTACGCCCGATCGGTCCACGCGTCGTCTCCTGAGCTCCAGTCGGTCCGCGCGCCGTCTCCTGAGCCCCGATCGGTACACGCGCCGTCTCCTAAGCCCCGTTCGGTCCAAGCGTCTTCTCCTAAACCCCGGTCGGTCCACGCGCCGTCTCCGAGCCCCGATCGGCCCACGCATCGTCTCCTAAGCCCCGATCGGCTAACGCGTCGACTCCGAGCCCCGATCGTTCCACGCGCCGTCCCCGATCCCCGATCGATCCACGTGCCGTCTCCGAGCGCCGATCGGTTCACGCGCCGTCACCCGAGCCCCGATCGTTCCACACGCCGTATCCGAGTCCCGATCGGTCCACGCTCCGTCTCCTGAGCCCGGATCGTTCCACGCGTCGTCTCCTGATCCCCGATCCGTAAACGCGTCGTCTCCGAGCCTCGATCGGTCCACACGCCGTGTCCGATCCCCGATCGGTCCGCGTACCGCATTCTGAGCCGCGGTCCGTCTACGCGCCGTCTCCGAGCACCGATCGGTCCACGCGCCGTCTCAGAGCGCCGATCATTTCACGCCCCGTCTCCTGAGCTCCGATCGTTCCACGCGCCGTCTCCGAGCCCCGATCGGTCCACGCGCCGTCTCCTGAGCCCCAATCGGTCCACACGCTGTCTCGTAAGCCCCGATAGGTACACGCGCCGTGTCCTACGCCCCGATCGGGCAACGCGCCGTCTCCGAGCACCGATCGGTCCACGCACCGTCTCCTGAGCCCCGATCGGTCTACGCGACGTCTCATGAGCCCCGATCGGTCAACGCATCCTCTCCTAAGCCCCGATACGTTCACACGCCGTCTCCTAAGCCCCGATCGGTTAACGCGCCGTCTCCGAGCCCCGATCAGTCCACGCGCCGTCTCCTGAGCCCCGGTCGGTTCATGCGCCGTCTCCGAGCCCCGTTCGATCCACGCGTCGTCTTGTAAGCCCAGATGCCTTCTCGCGCCGTCTCCGGGCCACGATCGGTCCAGGCGCCGCCTCCTGAGCCACGATCGGTCCACGCGTTGTCTCCTAGGCCCCGATCGGTCCACGCCCCTTCTCCGAGCCCCGATCGGTTCACGCATCGTCTCCTAAGCCCCGATCGGTTAACGCGCCGTCTCCGAGCCCCGAACGGTCCACGCGCGGTCGCCGAACCCCAATTGGTCCACGCGCAACCGCCTGAGACCCAGTCGGTTCACGCGCTGTAGCCGAACCTCGATCGGTCCACGCATCGTCTCCGAGCCCCGATCGGTCCACGCGCCGTCGCCGAGCCATGATCGGTCCACGTGCGGCCTCCTTAGCCCCGATCGGTCCACGCGCCGTCGCCGAGCCGCGATCGGTCCACGAGCGGCCTCCTGAGCCCCGATTGGTTCACGCGCTGTATCCGAGCCCCAATCGGTCCACGCGCCGTCTCCTGAGCCCCGATCGGTCCACGACCCGTCTCCGGGCCCCGATCGGTGCACGCGCCGTCTCCTAAGCCCCGATCGGACCACGCGCCGTCGCCGAACCCCAATTGGTCCACGCGAAATCGCCTGAGCCCCAGTCGGTCCACGCGCTGTCTCCGAGCCCCGATCGGTCCACGCGTCGTCTCCGAGCCCCGATCGGTCCACGCGCCGTCGCCGAGTCATGATCTGTCCACGCGCGGCCTCCTGAGACCCGATCGGTCCACGCGCCGTCTTCGAGCCCCGATCGGTCCACCCATGGTCTCCTAAGCCCCAATCGGTTAACGCGCCGTCCCCGAGCCCCGATCGGTCCACGCGCCGTCTCCTGAGCCCCGATACGTCCACGCGCAGTCGCCGAGCCCTGATCGGTCCACGCGCTGTCTCCTGAGCCCCGATAGGTACACGCGTTGTCGCCTACACCCCGATCGGTCCACGCGTCGTCTCCTAAGCCCCCATTGGTCGACGTGCCGTCTCCCAGCCCCGATCGGTCCACGCGCCGTCTCCTAATCCCCAATCTGTCCACGATCCGTCTCCGGGCCCCGATCGGTACACGCGCCGTCTCCTAAGCCCCGATCGGTCCACGCGCCGTCGCCGAACCCCAATTGGTCCACGCGAAACCGCCTGAGCCCCAGTCGGTCCACGCGCTGTCTCCGAGCCCCGATCGGTCCACGCGTCGTCTCCGAGCCCCGATGGGTCCACGCGCCGCCTCCTGAGCCCCGATCGATTCACGCATCGGCTCCTGAGCCCCGATCGGTCCACGCGTCGTCTTCGAGCCCGGATCGATCCACGCGCCGTCTCGTAAGCCACAATCGGTCCACGCGCCGTCTCAGAGCGCCGATCATTTCACGCGCCGTCTCCTGAGCCCCGATCGTTCCACGCGCCGTCTCCGAGCCCCGATCGGTCCACGCGGCGTCTCCTGAGCCCCGATCGGTTCACGCATCGTCTCCTAAGCCCCGATACGTCCACACGCCGTATCCGAGCCCCGATCGGTCCGCGTGACGTATTCTAAGCCACGGTCCGTCTACGCGCCGTCTTCGAGCCCCGATCGGTCCACGCATGGTCTCCTAAGCCCCAATCGGTTAACGCGCCGTCCCCGAGCCCCGATCGGTCCACGCGATGTCTCCTAAGCCCCGATCGGTCCACGCGCCGCCTCCGAGCCCCGATCGGTCCACGCACTGTCTCCTGATCCCCATGGGTCCACGCGGCGCCTCCGGGGCCCCGATCGATCCACGCGAGGCTCCTAGGCCCCGATCGGTCCACGCGCAACCGCCTGAGCCCCAGTCGGTCGACGCTCTGTCTCCGAGCCCCGATCGGTCCACGCGTCGTCACCTGAGCCCCGATCGTTCCACGCGCCGTCTCCTAAGCCCCGATCATTCCACGCGCCATCTCCGAGCCCCGATCGGTCCACGCGCCGTCTCCTGAGCCCGGATCGGTCCACGCGCCGTCGCCGAACCCCAATTGGTCCACGCGCCACCGCCTGTGCCCCAGTCGGTCCACGCGCTGTCTCCGAGCCCAGATCGATCCACGCGCCGTCTCCGAGCGCCGATCGGTTCACGCGCCGTCTCCTGAGCCCCGATCGTTCCACGCACCGTCTCCGATCTCCGATCGGTCCACGCGTCGTCTCCTAAGCCCCGATCTGTCCAAGCGCCTTCTACTAAGCCCCGATCGGTCCACGCGCCTTCTCCTGAGCCCCGATCGTTCCACGCACCGTCTCCGATCTCCGATCGGTCCACGCGTCGTCTCCTAAGCCCCGATCTGTCCAAGCGCCTTCTACTAAGCCCCGATCGGTCCACGCGCCTTCTCCTGAGCCCCGATCGGTCCACGCGCCGTCTCCGAGCGCCGATCATTTCACGTGACGTCTCCTGAGCCCTGATCGTTCCACGCGCCGTCTTCGAGCCCCGAGCGGTCCACGCGCCGTCTCCTGAGCCCCAATCGATCCACGCGCAGCCTCCTGAGCCCCGATCGGTCCACGCGCCGTCGCCGAGCCGCGATCGTTCTACGCGCCGCTCCGAGCCCCGATCGTTCCACGCGCCGTCGCCGAGCTATGATCGGTCCACGCGCGGCCTCCTGAGCCCCGATCGGTCCACGCGCCGTCGCCGAGCCGCGATCGGTCCACGTGCGGCCTCCTGAGGCCCGATTGGTTCACACGCCGTATACGAGCCCCAATCGGTCCACGCGCCGTTTCCTGAGCCCCGATCGGTCCACGCGCGGCCTCCTGAGCCCCGATCGGTCCACGCGCCGTCGCCGAGCCGCGATCGGTCCACTTGCGGCCTCCTAAGCCCCGATCGGTCCACGCGCCGTCGCCGAACCCCAATTGGTCCACGCGAAACCGCCTGAGCCCCGATCGGTCCACGCGCCGTCGCCGAACCCCAATTGTTTCACGCGCAACCGCCTGAGCCCCAGTCGGTCCACGCGCCGTCGCCGAGCGCCGATCGGTTCACGCGCCGTCTCCTGAGCTCCGATCGTTCCACGCGCCGTCTCCGAACCCCGATCCGTCCACGCGCCGTCTCCTGAGCCCGGATCGGTCCACGCGTCATCGCCGAATCCCCGATCCGTACACGCGTCGTCTCCGAGCCTCGATCGGTCCACGCGCCGTCGCGGAGCCCTGATCAGTCCAGGCGTGGCCTCCTGAGCCTCGATCGGTCCACGCGCGGCCTCCTGAGCCCCATCGGTCCACACGCCGTCGCCGAGCCGGGATCGGTCCACGCGCGGGCTTCTGAGTCCCGGTTGGTTCACGCGCCGTATCCGAGCCCCAATCGGTCCACGCGCCGGCTCCTGAGCCCCGATCGGTCCACGCGCCGTCTCCTGAGCCCCGATCGCTCCACGCACCGTTTTCTGAGCACCGTTTGGTCCACGCGTCGTCTTCAAAGCGCCGATGCCTCCACGCGCCGTCTGCGAGCCACGATCCGTCCGTGCGCCGCTTTCAGAGCCCTCTCGGTCCACGCGTCGTCTCCTGTACTCCGATCGGTCCACACGCCATCTCCTAAGCCCCGATCATTCCACGCGCCATCTCCGAGCCCCGATCGGTCCAGGCGCCGTCTGCGAGCCACGATCCGTCCGTGCGCCGCTTCCAGAGCCCTCTCGGTCCACGCGTCGTCTCCTGTACTCCGATCGGTCCACACGCCATCTCCTAAGCCCCGATCATTCCACGCGCCATCTCCGAGCCCCGATCGGTCCACGCGCCGTCTCATAAGCCCCGATCGGACCACGCGCCGTCTCCTGAGCCCCGATCGCTCCACGCTCCGTCTCCCAGCCCTGATCGGTCCACGCGCCGTCTCCTGAGCCCGGATCGGTCCACGCGCCGTCGCCGAACCCCAATTGGTCCACGCGCCACCGCCTGTGCCCCAGTCGGTCCACGCGCTGTCTCCGAGCCCAGATCGGTCCACGCGCCGTCTCCGAGCGCCGATCGGTTCACGCGCCGTCTCCTGAGCCCCGATCGTTCCACGCACCGTCTCCGATCTCCGATCGGTCCACGCGTCGTCTCCTAAGCCCCGATCTGTCCAAGCGCCTTCTACTAAGCCCCGATCGGTCCACGCGCCGTCGCCGAACCCCAATTGGTCCACGCGAAACCGCCTGAGCCCCGATCGGTCCACGCGCCGTCGCCGAAGCCCAATTGTTTCACGCGCAACCGCCTGAGCCCCAGTCGGTCCACGCGCTGTCTCCGAGCCCCGATCGGTCCACGCGTAGTCTCCGAGCCCCGATCGGTCCACGCGCCGTCGCCGAGACATGATCTGTCCACGCGCGGCCTCCTGAGACCCGATCGGTCCACGCGCCGTCTTCGAGCCCCGATCGGTCCACGCGCCGTCTCCTGAGCCCGGATCGGTCCACGCATCATCGCCGAATCCCCGATCCGTACACGCGCCGTCTCCGAGCCACGATCGGTCCAGGCGCTGCTTCCTGAGCCCAATCGGTCCACGCATCGTCACCTAAGCCCCGATCGGTCCACGCGCCGTCACCGAGCCATGATCGGTCCACGCGCGGCTCCTGAGCCCCATCGGTCCACACGCCGTCGCCGAGCCGGGATCGGTCCACGCGCGGGCTTCTGAGTCCCGGTTGGTTCACGCGCCGTATCCGAGCCCCAATCGGTCCACGCGCCGGCTCCTGAGCCCCGATCGGTCCACGCGCCGTCTCCTGAGCCCCGATCGCTCCACGCACCGTTTTCTGAGCACCGTTTGGTCCACGCGTCGTCTTCAAAGCGCCGATGCCTCCACGCGCCGTCTGCGAGCCACGATCCGTCCGTGCGCCGCTTCCAGAGCCCTCTCGGTCCACGCGTCGTCTCCTGTACTCCGAACGGTCCACACGCCATCTCCTAAGCCCCGATCATTCCACGCGCCATCTCCGAGCCCCGATCGGTCCACGCGCCGTCTCATAAGCCCCGATCGGACCACGCGCCTTCTCCTCAGCCCCGATCGGTCCACGCGCCGTCTCCGAGCGCCGATTAGTTCACGCGCCGTCTCCTGAGCCCCGATCGCTCCACGCTCCGTCTCCCAGCCCTGATCGGTCCACGCGCCGTCTCCTGAGCCCGGATCGGTCCACGCGCCGTCGCCGAACCCCAATTGGTCCACGCGCCACCGCCTGTGCCCCAGTCGGTCCACGCGCTGTCTCCGAGCCCAGATCGGTCCACGCGCCGTCTCCGAGCGCCGATCGGTTCACGCCCCGTCTCCTGAGCCCCGATCGTTCCACGCACCGTCTCCGATCTCCGATCGGTCCACGCGTCGTCTCCTAAGCCCCGATCGGTCCAAGCGCCTTCTACTAAGCCCCGATCGGTCCACGCGCCTTCTCCTGAGCCCCGATCGGTCCACGCGCCGTCTCCGAGCGCCGATCATTTCACGTGACGCCTCCTTAGCCCTGATCGTTCCACGCGCCGTCTTCGAGCCCCGAGCGGTCCACGCGCCGTCTCCTGAGCCCCAATCGATCCACGCGCAGCCTCCTGAGCCCCGATCGGTCCACGCGCCGTCGCCGAGCCGCGATCGTTCTACGCGCCGCTCCGAGCCCCGATCGTTCCACGCGCCGTCTTCGAGCCCCGATCGGTCCACGCATGGTCTCCTAAGCCCCAATCGGTTAACGCGCCGTCCCCGAGCCCCGATCGGTCCACGCGCCGTCTCCTGAGCCCCGATACGTCCACGCGCAGTCGCCGAGCCCTGATCGGTCCACGCGCTGTCTCCTGAGCCCCGATCGGTCCACGCGCCGTCTCCGTGCCCCGATCAGTCCACGCGCTCTCTCCTGAGCCCCGACCGGTCCACGCGTCGTCTTCTAAGCCCCGATCGGTCCACGCGTCGTCTCCTAAGCCCCGATTCGTCGACGCGTCGTCTCCTGAGCCCCGATCAATTGACGCGTCTTCTCCTGAGCCCCGATCGCTTCTCGTGCCGCCTCCTGAGCCCCGATCCGTCGAGGCATCGTCTCCGGAGCCCCGATCAATTGACGTGTCTTCTCCTGTGCCCCGATCGCGCCTCGCGCCGTCTCCTGAACCCCGCTCAGTCCATGCGTCGTCTTCTTAGCCCGGATGCCTCCGCGCGCCGTCTCCGAGCCACGATCGGTCCAGGCGCCGTCTCCGGAGCCCCGATCGGTCCTCGCGTCGTCTCCTAAGCCCCGATTCGTCCACGCGGCGTATCCGGGCGCCGATGATTTCACGCGCCGTCTCCTGAGACCCGATCGTTCCACGTGCCGTCTCCGAGCCCCGATCGATCCACGCGCCGCCTCCTGAGCCCCGATCGGTCCACGCGCCGTCGCCCAACCCCAATTGGTCCACGCGCAACCACCTGAGCCCCAGTCGGTCCACGCACTGTGTCCGAGCCCCGATCGGTCCACGCGCCGTCTTCGAGCGCCGATCGGTCCACGCAACGTCTCCTAAGCCCCAATCGGTTAACGCGCCGTCTCCTGAGCCCCGATCGTTCTACGCACCGTCTCCGAGCCCCGCTCCGTCCACGCGCAGTCGCCGAGCCCCGATCGGTTCACGCGCGGTCTCCTGAGCCCCAGTCGGTACACGCGCTGTCTCCGAGCCCCGATCGGTCCACGCGCCGTCTCCTGAGCCCCGATCGTCCAACGTGCCGTCTCCGAGCACCGATCGGTCCACGCGTCGCCTCCTGAGCCCCGGTCGGTCCACGCGCCGTGTCCTGAGCCCCGATCGGTTCACGCGTCGTCTCCTAAGCCCCGATCGGTCCACGCGTCGTCTCCTAAGCCCCGATTCGTCGACGCGTCGTCTCCTGAGCCACGATCAATTGACGCGTCTTCTCCTGAGCCCGATCGCTCCTCGCGCCGTCTCCTGAGCCCCGATCGGTCCACGCGTCGTGTCCGAGCTCCGATCGGTCCATACGCCGTTTCCTGAGCCCCGATCGGTCCATGCGTCGTCTTCTTAGCCCCGATGCTTCCACGCGCCGTCTCCGAGCCACGATCGGTCCAGGCGCCGCTTCCTGAGCCCCGATCGGTCCACGCGCCGTATCCTAAGCCCCGATCGGTCCACGGGCCGTCTCTGAGCGCCGATAAGTTCAAGCGCCGTCTCCTGAGACCCGATCGTTCCACGCGCCGTCTCCGAGCCCCGATCGATCCACGCGCCGCCTCCTGAGCCCCGATCGGTCCACGCGCCGTCGCCGAACCCCAATTGGTCCACGCGCAACCGCCTGAGCCCCAGTCGGTCCACGCACTGTGTCCGAGCCCCGATCGGTCCACGCGCCGTCTTCGAGCGCCGATCGGTCCACGCAACGTCTCCTAAGCCCCAATCGGTTAACGCGCCGTCTCCTGAGCCCCGATCGTTCTACGCACCGTCTCCGAGCCCCGATCCGTCCACGCGCAGTCGCCGAGCCCCGATCGGTTCACGCGCGGCCTCCTGAGCCCCAGTCGGTACACGCGCTGTCTCCGAGCCCCGATCGGTCCACGCGTCGTCTACTAAGCCCCGGTCGTTCGACGCGTCGTCTCCTAAGCCCCGATCGGTTGACGCGTCGTCTCCTGAGCCCCAGTTGGTCCACGGGCTGTCTCCGAGCCCCGATCGATCCACGCACCGCCTCCTGAGCTCCCATCGGTCGACGCACCGACTCCTAAGCCCCGATCCGTCCACGCGCCGTCTCCTGAGCCCCGATCGTCCAACGTGCCGTCTCCGAGCACCGATCGGTCCACGCGTCGCCTCCTGAGCCCCGGTCGGTACACGCGCCATCTCCTGAGCCCCGATCGGTCCACGCGTCGTCTCCTAAGCCCCGATCGGTCCACGCGTCGTCTCCTAAGCCCCGATCCGTCGACGCGTCGTCTCCCGAGCCACGATCAATTGACGCGTCTTCTCCTGAGCCCGATCGCTCCTCGCGCCGTCTCCTGAACCCCGCTCGGTCCATGCGTCGTCTTCTTAGCCCGGATGCCTCCACGCGCCGTCTCCGAGCCACGATCGGTCCAGGCGCCGTCTCCGGAGCCCCGATCGGTCCACGCGTCGTCTCCTAAGCCCCGATTCGTCCACGCGGCGTCTCCGGGCGCCGATGATTTCACGCGCCGTCTCCTGAGACCCGATCGTTCCACGCGCCGTCTCCGAGCCCCGATCGATCCACGCGCCGCCTTCTGAGCCCCGATCGGTCCACGCGCCGTCGCCGAACCCCAATTGGTCCACGCGCAACCGCCTGAGCCCCAGTCGGTCCACGCACTGTGTCCGAGCCCCGATCGGTCCACGCGTCGCCTCCTGAGCCCCGGTCGGTACACGCGCCATCTCCTGAGCCCCGATCGGTCCACGCGTCGTCTCCTAAGCCCCGATCGGTCCACGCGTCGTCTCCTAAGCCCCGATCCGTCGACGCGTCGTCTCCCGAGCCACGATCAATTGACGCGTCTTCTCCTGAGCCCGATCGCTCCTCGCGCCGTCTCCTGAACCCCGCTCGGTCCATGCGTCGTCTTCTTAGCCCGGATGCCTCCACGCGCCGTCTCCGAGCCACGATCGGTCCAGGCGCCGTCTCCGGAGCCCCGATCGGTCCACGCGTCGTCTCCTAAGCCCCGATTCGTCCACGCGGCGTCTCCGGGCGCCGATGATTTCACGCGTCGTCTCCTAAGCCCCGATCGGTCCAAGCGCCTTCTACTAAGCCCCGATCGGTCCACGCGCCTTCTCCTGAGCCCCGATCGGTCCACGCGCCGTCTCCGAGCGCCGATCATTTCACGTGACGCCTCCTTAGCCCTGATCGTTCCACGCGCCGTCTTCGAGCCCCGAGCGGTCCACGCGCCGTCTCCTGAGCCCCAATCGATCCACGCGCAGCCTCCTGAGCCCCGATCGGTCCACGCGCCGTCGCCGAGCCGCGATCGTTCTACGCGCCGCTCCGAGCCCCGATCGTTCCACGCGCCGTCTTCGAGCCCCGATCGGTCCACGCATGGTCTCCTAAGCCCCAATCGGTTAACGCGCCGTCCCCGAGCCCCGATCGGTCCACGCGCCGTCTCCTGAGCCCCGATACGTCCACGCGCAGTCGCCGAGCCCTGATCGGTCCACGCGCTGTCTCCTGAGCCCCGATCGGTCCACGCGCCGTCTCCGTGCCCCGATCAGTCCACGCGCTCTCTCCTGAGCCCCGACCGGTCCACGCGTCGTCTTCTAAGCCCCGATCGGTCCACGCGTCGTCTCCTAAGCCCCGATTCGTCGACGCGTCGTCTCCTGAGCCCCGATCAATTGACGCGTCTTCTCCTGAGCCCCGATCGCTTCTCGTGCCGCCTCCTGAGCCCCGATCCGTCGAGGCATCGTCTCCGGAGCCCCGATCAATTGACGTGTCTTCTCCTGTGCCCCGATCGCGCCTCGCGCCGTCTCCTGAACCCCGCTCAGTCCATGCGTCGTCTTCTTAGCCCGGATGCCTCCGCGCGCCGTCTCCGAGCCACGATCGGTCCAGGCGCCGTCTCCGGAGCCCCGATCGGTCCTCGCGTCGTCTCCTAAGCCCCGATTCGTCCACGCGGCGTATCCGGGCGCCGATGATTTCACGCGCCGTCTCCTGAGACCCGATCGTTCCACGTGCCGTCTCCGAGCCCCGATCGATCCACGCGCCGCCTCCTGAGCCCCGATCGGTCCACGCGCCGTCGCCCAACCCCAATTGGTCCACGCGCAACCACCTGAGCCCCAGTCGGTCCACGCACTGTGTCCGAGCCCCGATCGGTCCACGCGCCGTCTTCGAGCGCCGATCGGTCCACGCAACGTCTCCTAAGCCCCAATCGGTTAACGCGCCGTCTCCTGAGCCCCGATCGTTCTACGCACCGTCTCCGAGCCCCGCTCCGTCCACGCGCAGTCGCCGAGCCCCGATCGGTTCACGCGCGGTCTCCTGAGCCCCAGTCGGTACACGCGCTGTCTCCGAGCCCCGATCGGTCCACGCGCCGTCTCCTGAGCCCCGATCGTCCAACGTGCCGTCTCCGAGCACCGATCGGTCCACGCGTCGCCTCCTGAGCCCCGGTCGGTCCACGCGCCGTGTCCTGAGCCCCGATCGGTTCACGCGTCGTCTCCTAAGCCCCGATCGGTCCACGCGTCGTCTCCTAAGCCCCGATTCGTCGACGCGTCGTCTCCTGAGCCACGATCAATTGACGCGTCTTCTCCTGAGCCCGATCGCTCCTCGCGCCGTCTCCTGAGCCCCGATCGGTCCACGCGTCGTGTCCGAGCTCCGATCGGTCCATACGCCGTTTCCTGAGCCCCGATCGGTCCATGCGTCGTCTTCTTAGCCCCGATGCTTCCACGCGCCGTCTCCGAGCCACGATCGGTCCAGGCGCCGCTTCCTGAGCCCCGATCGGTCCACGCGCCGTATCCTAAGCCCCGATCGGTCCACGGGCCGTCTCTGAGCGCCGATAAGTTCAAGCGCCGTCTCCTGAGACCCGATCGTTCCACGCGCCGTCTCCGAGCCCCGATCGATCCACGCGCCGCCTCCTGAGCCCCGATCGGTCCACGCGCCGTCGCCGAACCCCAATTGGTCCACGCGCAACCGCCTGAGCCCCAGTCGGTCCACGCACTGTGTCCGAGCCCCGATCGGTCCACGCGCCGTCTTCGAGCGCCGATCGGTCCACGCAACGTCTCCTAAGCCCCAATCGGTTAACGCGCCGTCTCCTGAGCCCCGATCGTTCTACGCACCGTCTCCGAGCCCCGATCCGTCCACGCGCAGTCGCCGAGCCCCGATCGGTTCACGCGCGGCCTCCTGAGCCCCAGTCGGTACACGCGCTGTCTCCGAGCCCCGATCGGTCCACGCGTCGTCTACTAAGCCCCGGTCGTTCGACGCGTCGTCTCCTAAGCCCCGATCGGTTGACGCGTCGTCTCCTGAGCCCCAGTTGGTCCACGGGCTGTCTCCGAGCCCCGATCGATCCACGCACCGCCTCCTGAGCTCCCATCGGTCGACGCACCGACTCCTAAGCCCCGATCCGTCCACGCGCCGTCTCCTGAGCCCCGATCGTCCAACGTGCCGTCTCCGAGCACCGATCGGTCCACGCGTCGCCTCCTGAGCCCCGGTCGGTACACGCGCCATCTCCTGAGCCCCGATCGGTCCACGCGTCGTCTCCTAAGCCCCGATCGGTCCACGCGTCGTCTCCTAAGCCCCGATCCGTCGACGCGTCGTCTCCCGAGCCACGATCAATTGACGCGTCTTCTCCTGAGCCCGATCGCTCCTCGCGCCGTCTCCTGAACCCCGCTCGGTCCATGCGTCGTCTTCTTAGCCCGGATGCCTCCACGCGCCGTCTCCGAGCCACGATCGGTCCAGGCGCCGTCTCCGGAGCCCCGATCGGTCCACGCGTCGTCTCCTAAGCCCCGATTCGTCCACGCGGCGTCTCCGGGCGCCGATGATTTCACGCGCCGTCTCCTGAGACCCGATCGTTCCACGCGCCGTCTCCGAGCCCCGATCGATCCACGCGCCGCCTTCTGAGCCCCGATCGGTCCACGCGCCGTCGCCGAACCCCAATTGGTCCACGCGCAACCGCCTGAGCCCCAGTCGGTCCACGCACTGTGTCCGAGCCCCGATCGGTCCACGCGCCGTCTTCGAGCGCCGATCGGTCCACGCAACGTCTCCTAAGCCCCAATCGGTTAACGCGCCGTCTCCTGAGCCCCGATCGTTCTACGCACCGTCTCCGAGCCCCGATCCGTCCACGCGCAGTCGCCGAGCCCCGATCGGTTCACGCGCGGTCTCCTGAGCCCCAGTCGGTACACGCGCTGTCTCCGAGCCCCGATCGGTCCACGCGTCGTCTCCTAAGCCCCGATCGTTCGACGCGTCGTCTCCTAAGCCCCGATCGGTCGACGCGTCGTCTCGTGAGCCCCACTTGGTCCACAGGCTGTCTCCGAGCCCCGATCGATCCACGCACCGCCTCCTGAGCTCCGATCGGTCGACGCGCCGACTCCTAAGCCCCGATCCGTCCACGCGCCGTCTCCTGAGCCCCGATCGTCCAACGTGCCGTCTCCGAGCACCGATCGGTCCACGCGTCGCCTCCTGAGCCCCGGTCGGTCCACGCGCCGTCTCCTGAGCCCCGATCGGTCCACGCGTCGTCTCCTAAGCCCCGATCGGTCCACGCGTCGTCTCCTAAGCCCCGATCCGTCGACACGCCGTCTCCTGAGCCACGATCAATTGACGCGTCTTCTCCTGAGCCCGATCGCTCCTCGCGCCATCTCCTGAGCCCCGATCGGTCCACGCGTCATGTCCGAGCTCCGATCGGTCCATACGCCGTTTCCTGAGCCCCGATCCGTCCATGCGTCGTCTTCTTAGCCCCGATGCCTCCACGCGCCGTCTCCGAGCCACGATCGGTCCAGGCGCCGCTTCCTGAGCCCCGATCGGTCCACGCGCCGTATCCTAAGCCCCGATCGGTCCACGGGCCGTCTCTGAGCGCCGATAAGTTCAAGCGCCGTCTCCTGAGCCCCGATCGTTCCACGCGGCGTCTCCGAGCCCCGATCGATCCACGCGCCGTCTCCTGAGTCCCGATCGGTCGACGCGTCGTCTTCTGAGCCTCGATCGCTCCTCGCGCCGTCTCCTGAACCCCGCTCGGTCCATGCGTCGTCTTCTTAGCCCGGATGCCTCCACGCGCCGTCTCCGAGCCACGATCGGTCCAGGCGCCGTCTCCGGAGCCCCGATCGGTCCACGCGTCGTCTCCTAAGCCCCGATTCGTCCACGCGACGTCTCCGGGCGCCGATGATTTCACGCGCCGTCTCCTGAGACCCGATCGTTCCACGCGCCGTCTCCGAGCCCCGATCGATCCACGCGCCGCCTCCTGAGCCCCGATCGGTCCACGCGCCGTCGCCGAACCCCAATTGGTCCACGCGCAACCGCCTGAGCCCCAGTCGGTCCACGCACTGTGTCCGAGCCCCGATCGGTCCACGCGCCGTCTTCGAGCGCCGATCGGTCCACGCAACGTCTCCTAAGCCCCAATCGGTTAACGCGCCGTCTCCTGAGCCCCGATCGTTCTACGCACCGTCTCCGAGCCCCGATCCGTCCACGCGCAGTCGCCGAGCCCCGATCGATTCACGCGCGGTCTCCTGAGCCCCAGTCGGTACACGCGCTGTCTCCGAGCCCCGATCGGTCCACGCGTCGTCTACTAAGCCCCGATCGTTCGACGCGTCGTCTCCTAAGCCCCGATCGGTGGACGCGTCGTCTCCTGAGCCCCAGTTGGTCCACGGGCTGTCTCCGAGCCCCGATCGACCCACGCACCGCCTCCTGAGCTCCCATCCGTCGACGCGCCGACTCCTAAGCCCCGATCCGTCCACGCCCCGTCTCCTGAGCCCCGATCGTCCAACGTGCTGTCTCCGAGCACCGATCGGTCCACGCGTCGCCTCCTGAGCCCCGGTCGGTCCACGCGCCGTCTCCTGAGCCCCGATCGGTCCACGCGTCGTCTCCTAAGCCCCGATCGGTCCACGCGTCGTCTCCTAAGCCCCGATCCGTCGACGCGTCGTCTCCCGAGCCACGATCAATTGACGCGTCTTCTCCTGAGCCCGATCGCTCCTCGCGCCGTCTCCTGAGCCCCGATCGGTCCACGCGTCGTGTCCGAGCTCCGATCGGTCCATACGCCGTTTCCTGAGCCCCGATCGGTCCACGCGCCGTATCCTAAGCCCCGATCGGTACACGGACCGTCTCTGAGCGCCGATAAGTTCAAGCGCCGTCTCCTGAGCCCCGATCGTTCCACGCGGCGTCTCCGAGCCCCGATCGATCCACGCGCCGACTCCTAAGCCCCGATCGGTCCAAGCGCCTTCTGCTAAGCCCCGATCGGTCCACGCGCCGTCTACGAGCGCCGATCGGTTCACGCGCCGTCACCTGAGCCCCGATCGTTCCACGCGCCGTCTCCGAGCCCCGATCCTTCTACGCGCCCTCTCCTAAGCCCCGATCGGTCCACGCGCCTTCTCCTCATCCCCGATCGGTCCACGCGCCGTCTCGGAGCCCCGATTGATTCACGCGCCGTCTCCTGAGCCCCGATCGCTCCACGCGCAGTCGCCGAGCCTCGATCGGGTCACGCGCGGTCTCCTGAGCCCCGGTCGGTCCACGCGCCGTCGCCGAACCCCGATTGGTCCACGCGCAACCTTCTGAGCCCCAGTCGGGACACGCGCTGTCTCCGAGCCCCGATCGGTCCCCGCATAGTCTGCTAAGCCCCGCTCGGTTAACGCGTCGTCTCGGAGCCCCGATCGGTCCAGGCGCCGTCTCCTGAGCCCCGATCGGTTCACGCGCCGTTTCCTGAGCCCCGATCGGTCCACGCGTCGTCTTCTAAGCCCAGATGCCCCAAGGCGCCGTCCCCGAGTCACGATCGGTCCAGGCGCCACTTCCTGAGCACCGATCGGTCCACGCGTCGTGTCCTAAGCCCCGATCGGTCTACGCGCCGTGTCCTGAGCCCCGATCGGTCGACGCGTCCTCTGCTCAACCCCGATCCGTCCACGCGTCGTCTCCTAAGCCCCGATACGTCCACACGCCGTCTCCGAGCCCCGATGGGTCCACGCGTCGCCTCCTGAGCCCCGATCGATCCACGCGAGTCTCCTGAGCCCCGGTCGGTCCACGCGCCGTCTCCTGAGCCCCGATGCGTCGACGCGTCCTCTCCTGAGCCCCGATCAATTGACGCGTCTTCTCCTGAGCCCCGATCGCTCCTCGCGCCGTCTCCTGCGCCCCGCTCGGTCCATGCGTCGTCTTCTTAGGCCCGATGCCTCCACGCGCCGTCTCCGAGCCACGATCGGTCTAGGCGCCGCTTCCTGAGCCCCGATCGGTCCACGCGTCGTCTCCTAAGCCCCGATCCGTCCACGCGTCGTCTCCCAAGCCCCGATGCGTCGACGCGTCGTCTCCTGAGCCCCGATCAATTGACGCGTCTTCTCCTGAGCCCCGATCGCTCCTCGCGCCGTCTCCTGAGCCCCGCTCGGTCCATGCGTCGTCTTCTTAGGCCCGATGCCTCCACGCGCCGTCTCCGAGCCACGATCGGTTCAGGCGCCGCTTCCTGAGCCCCAATCGGTCCACGCGCCGTCTCCTAAGCCCCAATCGGTCCACGCGTCGTCTCCTACGCCCCGATCGGTCCACGCGTCGTCTCCTAAGCCCCGATCGGTCCACGCCTCGTCCCCGAATCCCCGATCCGTACTCGCGTCGTCTCCGAGCCCCGATCTGTCCACGCGCCGTCTCGTGAGGCCCAATCGGACCACGCGCTGTCTCCTGAGCCCCGATAGGTACACGCGTCGTCTCCTATGCCCCGATCGGTCCACACGTCGTCTCCTTAGCCCCGATCGGTCCACGCGCAGTCGCCGAGCCCCGATCGGTTCACGCGCGGTCTCCTGAGCCCCTGTCGGTCCACGCGCCGTCGCCGAACCCCAATTGGTCCACGCGCAACCTCCTGAGCCCCAGTCGGTCCACGCGCCATCTCCGAGCCCCGATCCGTCGACGTGTCGCCTCCTGAGCCCCGATCGTTCCACGCGCCGCCTCCTAAGCCCCGATGCGTCCACGCGCAGTCGCCGAGCCCCGATCGGTCCACGCGTCGTCTCCTAAGCCCCGATCGTTCGACGCGTCGTCTCCTAAGCCCCGATCGGTCGACGCGTCGTCTCCTGAGCCCCAGTTGGTCCACGGGCTGTCTCCGAGCCCCGATCGATCCACGCACCTCCTCCTGAGCTCCGATCGGTCGACGCGCCGACTCCTAAGCCCCGATCGGTCCAAGCGCCTTCTGCTAAGCCCCGATCGGTCCACGCGCCGTCTCCGAGCGCGGATCGGTTCACGCGCCGTCACCTGAGCCCCGATCGTTCCACGCGCCGTCTCCGAGCCCCGATCCTTCTACGCGCCCTCTCCTAAGCCCCGATCGGTCCACGCGCCTTCTCCTCATCCCCGATCGGTCCACGCGCCGTCTCGGAGCCCCGATTGATTCACGCGCCGTCTCCTGAGCCCCGATCGCTCCACGCGCAGTCGCCGAGCCTCGATCGGGTCACGCGCGGTCTCCTGAGCCCCGGTCGGTCCACGCGCCGTCGCCGAACCCCGATTGGTCCACGCGCAACCTTCTGAGCCCCAGTCGGTACACGCGCTGTCTCCGAGCCCCGATCGGTCCCCGCATAGTCTCCTAAGCCCCGCTCGGTTAACGCGTCGTCTCGGAGCCCCGATCGGTCCAGGCGCCGTCTCCTGAGCCCCGATCGGTTCACGCGCCGTTTCCTGAGCCCCGATCGGTCCACGCGTCGTCTTCTAAGCCCAGATGCCCCAAGGCGCCGTCCCCGAGTCACGATCGGTCCAGGCGCCACTTCCTGAGCACCGATCGGTCCACGCGTCGTGTCCTAAGCCCCGATCGGTCTACGCGCCGTGTCCTGAGCCCCGATCGGTCGACGCGTCCTCTGCTCAACCCCGATCCGTCCACGCGTCGTCTCCTAAGCCCCGATACGTCCACACGCCGTCTCCGAGCCCCGATGGGTCCACGCGTCGCCTCCTGAGCCCCGATCGATCCACGCGAGTCTCCTGAGCCCCGGTCGGTCCACGCGCCGTCTCCTGAGCCCCGATGCGTCGACGCGTCCTCTCCTGAGCCCCGATCAATTGACGCGTCTTCTCCTGAGCCCCGATCGCTCCTCGCGCCGTCTCCTGCTCCCCGCTCGGTCCATGCGTCGTCTTCTTAGGCCCGATGCCTCCACGCGCCGTCTCCGAGCCACGATCGGTCTAGGCGCCGCTTCCTGAGCCCCGATCGGTCCACGCGTCGTCTCCTAAGCCCCGATCCGTCCACGCGTCGTCTCCCAAGCCCCGATGCGTCGACGCGTCGTCTCCTGAGCCCCGATCAATTGACGCGTCTTCTCCTGAGCCCCGATCGCTCCTCGCGCCGTCTCCTGAGCCCCGCTCGGTCCATGCGTCGTCTTCTTAGGCCCGATGCCTCCACGCGCCGTCTCCGAGCCACGATCGGTTCAGGCGCCGCTTCCTGAGCCCCAATCGGTCCACGCGCCGTCTCCTAAGCCCCAATCGGTCCACGCGTCGTCTCCTACGCCCCGATCGGTCCACGCGTCGTCTCCTAAGCCCCGATCGGTCCACGCCTCGTCCCCGAATCCCCGATCCGTACTCGCGTCGTCTCCGAGCCCCGATCTGTCCACGCGCCGTCTCGTGAGGCCCAATCGGACCACGCGCTGTCTCCTGAGCCCCGATAGGTACACGCGTCGTCTCCTATGCCCCGATCGGTCCACGCGCGGTCTCCTGAGCCCCTGTCGGTCCACGCGCCGTCGCCGAACCCCAATTGGTCCACGCGCAACCTCCTGAGCCCCAGTCGGTCCACGCGCCATCTCCGAGCCCCGATCCGTCGACGTGTCGCCTCCTGAGCCCCGATCGTTCCACGCGCCGCCTCCTAAGCCCCGATCGGTCCAGGCATCGTCTCCTAAGCCCCGACCGGTCCACGCGCCGTCTCCTGAGCCCCGATCGCTCCACGCGCCGCCTCCTAAGCCCCGATCTGTCCAGGCGTCGTCTCCGAGCTCCGATCGGTCCACGCGCCGTTTCCTGAGCCCCGATCGGTCCATGCGTCGTCTTCTAAGCCCCGATGTCTCCACGCTCCGTCTCCGAGCCACGATCGGTCCTAGCGCCGCTTCGACAGCCCCGATCGGTCTTCGCGCCGTCTCCTAAGGCCCGATCGCTCCACGCACCGTCTCCTCATCCCCGATCGGTTCACGCGCCGTCTCCTTAGCCCCGATCGGTCCACGCGCAGTCGCCGAGCCCCGATCGGTTCACGCACCGTCTCCTGAGCCCCGATCCGTCGACGTGTCGCCTGCTGAGCCCCGATCGTTCCACGCGCCGCCTCCTAAGCCTCGATCGGTCCAGGCATCGTCTCCTAAGCCCCGACCGGTCCACGCGCCGTCTCCTGAGCCCCGATCGCTCCACGCGCCGTCTCCTGAGCCCCGATCGGTCCACGCGTCGTCTTCGAGCCACGATCGGTGAAGGCGCCGCTTCCTGAGCCCCGATCGATCCACACGTCGTCTTCTTAGCCCAGATGCCTCCTCGCGCCGTCTCCGAACCACGATCGGTCCAGGCGCCGCTTCCTGAGCGCCAATCCGTCCACGGATTTTCTCCTAAGCCCCGATAGGTACATGCGTCGTCTCCTAAGCCCCGATCGGTCCACGCGTCGTCCCCGAATCCCCGATCCGTACACGCGTGGTCTCCGAGCCTCGATCGGTCAACGCGCCGTCGCCGAGCCCCGATCGGTCCAGGCGTGGCCTCCTGAGCCCCGGGTGTTCCACGCGCCGTCTCCGAGCCCCGATCGGTCCACGCGTCATCTCCTAAGCCCCGATCGGTCTACGCGCCGTCTCCGAGCCCTGATCGGTCCACGCACCGTCTCCTGATCCCCATCGGTCCACACGGCGCCTCCGGAGCCCCGATCGTTCCACGCGCCGTCTCCGAGCCCCGGTCGGTTCACGCGCCGTATCCGACCCCTATCGGTCGAAGTATCGTCTCCTAAGCCCCGATCTTTTAACATGCCGTCTCCGAGCCCCGATCGGTCCACCGCCGTCTCCTGAGCCCCGATCCGTCCACGCGCTGGTGCCGAGCCGTTATCGGTCCACGCGCGGCCTCCTGAGCCCCAATCGGTCCACGCGCCGTTTCCTGAGCCTCGATCGGTCCACGCGTCGCTTCCTAAGCCCCATAGGTTCACGCGTCGTTTCCTAACCCCGGACGGTCCACGCGTCGTCTCCTAAGTCCCGATCGGTTCACGCAACGTCGCCGAACCCCGATCGGTCCACGGCCCATCTCCTGCTCCCCAATCGGTCCACGCGCCGTCTCCGGAGCCCCGATCGATCCACACGAATCTCCTGAGCTCCGGTCGGTCCACGCGCCGTCTCCTGAGCCCCGGTCGGTCCTCGCGAAGTCTCCGAGCCCCGATCGGTCCACGTACCGTCTCCGAAGCCCCGATCGGTCCACACGCCGTATCCTGAGCCCCGATCGGTTCACACGCCGTTTCCTGAGCCCCGATCGGTCCACGCGTCGTCTTCTAAGCCCAGATGCCCCAAGGCGCCGTCCCCGATCCACGATCGGTCCAGGCGCCACTTCCTGAGCACCGATCGGTCCACGCGTCGTGTCCTAAGCCCCGATCGGTCTACGCGCCGTGTCCTGAGGCCCGATCGGTCGACGCGTCCTCTGCTAAACCCCGATCGGTCCACGCGTCGTCTCCTGAGTCCCGATCGGTCCACGCGTCGTCTCCTAAGCCCCGACCGGTCCACGCGCCGGCTCCGAGCCCCGATCGGTCCAGGCACCGTCTCCTGGTCCCCATCGGTCCACACGGCGCCTCCGGAGCCCCGATCGATCCACGCGAGTCACCTGAGCCCCGGTCAGTCCGCGCCCCGTCTCCTGAGCCCCGATCGGTCCACGCGTCATCTCCTAAGCCCCGATCGGTCTACGCGCCGTCTCCGAGCCCCGATCGGTCCACGCACAGTCTCCTGCTCCCCATCGGTCCACACGGCGCCTCCGGAGCCCCTATCGTTCCACGCGCCGTCTCCGAGCCCCGAGCGGTCCACGCGCCGTCGCGTGAGCCCCAATCGGTCCACGCGCTGTCTCCTAAGCCCCGATCGGTCCAAGCGCCGTCTCCGAGCGCCGATCGGTTCACGCGCCGTCTCCTGAGCTCCGATCGTTCCACCCGTCATATCCGATCCCCATCAGTCGATGCGCGGCCTCCTGAGCCCCGGTCGGTTCACGCGCCGTATCCGAGCCCCGATCGGTCCACGTATCGTCTCCTAAGCCCCTAGCTGTTGACATGCCGTCTCCGAGCCCCGATCTGTCCACCGCCGTGTCCTGAGCCCCGATCCGTCCACGCGCTGGTGCCGAGCCGTGATCGGTCCACGCACAGTCTCCTGCTCCCCATCGGTCCACACGGCGCCTCCGGAGCCCCTATCGTTCCACGCGCCGTCTCCGAGCCCCGAGCGGTCCACGCGCCGTCGCGTGAGCCCCAATCGGTCCACGCGCTGTCTCCTAAGCCCCGATCGGTCCACGCGCGGCCTCCTGAGCCCCAATCGGTCCACGCGTCGTCTCCTAAGCCCCGATCGGTCCGTGCGCCGTCTCCGAGCCCCGATCGGTCCACGCACCATCGCATGCTCCCCAATCGGTCCATGCGCCGCCTCCGGAGCCCTGATCGATCCACGCGAATCTCCTGAGCTCCGGTCGGTCCTCCTACCGTCTCCGAGCCCCGATCGGTCCACGCGTCGTCTCCTAAGCCCCGATCCGTCGCCGCGTCGTCTTCTGAGCCCCGATCAATTGACGCGTCTTCTCCTGAGCCTCGATTGCTCCTCGCGCCGTCTCCTGAGCCCCGCTCGGTCCATGCGTCGTATTCTTAGCCCCGATGCCTCCACGCGCCGTCTCCGAGCCACGATAGGTCCAGGCGCCGCTTCCTGAGCCCCGATCGATCCACGCGCCGTCTCGTAAGCCACAATCGGTCCACGCGCCGTCTCAGAGCGCCGATCATTTCACGCGCCGTCTCCTGAGCCCCGATCGTTCCACGCGCCATCTCCGAGCCCCGATCGGTCCACGCGGCGTCTCCTGAGCCCCGATCGGTCCACGCGCCGTCTCCTGAGCCCCGATCGGCCGACGCGTCGTCTCCTAAGCGCCGATCCGTTGACGCGTCGTCTCCTGAGCCCCGATCGATCCACGCGTCTTCTCCTGAGCCCCGACCGCTCCACCCGTCGTCTCCGAGCTCCGATCGGTCCAGGTGCCGTTTCCGAGCCCCGATTGGTCCATGCGTCGTCTTCGAAGCCCCGATGCCTCCACGCGCCTTCTCCGAGCCACGATCGGTGCAGGCGCCGCTTCCTGAGTCCCGATCGGTCCACGCGCGGCCTCCTGAGCCCCGATCGGTCCACGCGCCGTCGCCGAGCCGCGATCGGTTCTCGCGCGGCCTCCTGAGCCCCGGTCGGTTCACGCGCCGTCTCCGAGCCCCAATCGGGCCACGCGCCGTCTCCTGAGTCCCGATCAGTCCACGCGTCGTCTCCTAAGCCGCAATCGGTCCACGCCCGCCTCCGGAGCCCCGATCGATCCACGCGAATCTCCTGAGCTCCGGTCGGTCGACGCGCCGTCTCCTCAGCCCCGATCGGTCCACGCGTCGTCTCCTAAGCCCCGATTAGTCGACGCGTCGTCTCCTGAGCCCCGATCAATTGACGCGTCTTCTCCTGATCCCCGATCGCTTCTCGTGCCGCCTCCTGAGCCCCGATCGTTCCAGGCGTCGTCTCCGGAGCCCCGATCAATTGACATGTCTTCTCCTGAGCCCCGATCGCTCCTCGCGCCGTCTCCTGAACCCCGCTCGGTCCATGCGTCGTCTTCTTAGCCCGGATGCCTCCACGCGCCGTCTCCGAGCGCCGGTCGGTTCACGCGCCGTCTCCTGAGCCCCGATCGTTCCCCGCACCATCTCCGAGCCCCGATCGATCCACGCGCCGTCTCCTAAGCCCCGATTGGTCCACGCGCCTTCTCCTAAGCCCCGATCGGTCCACGTGCCGTCTCCGAGCCTCGACCGGTCCACGCGCCGTCTCCTGAGCCCCGATCGTTCCACGCGCCGTCTCCTAAGCCGCGATCCGTCCACGCGTCGTCTCCGAGCCCCGATCGGTCCACGCGTCGTCTCCGAGCTCTGATCGGTCCACACGCCGTTTCCTGAGCCCCGATCGGTCCATGCGTCGTCTTCTTAGCCCCGATGCCTCCACGCGTCGTCTCCGAGCCACGATCGGTCCAGGCGCCGCTTCCTGAGCCCCGATCGGTCCACGCGCCGTATCCTCAGCCTCGATCGGTCCACGCGCCGTCTCTGAGCGCTGATAACTTCACGCGCCGTCTCCTGAGCCCCGATCGGTCCACGCGTCGTCTCCTAAGCCCCGCTCGGCTAACGCGTCGTTTCCGAGCCCCGATCGATCTACGCGTCGTCTCCTGAGCCCCAATTAGTCCACGCGCCGTCTCCTAAGCCCCGATCCGTCCACGGGCCGTGTCCGAGCTCCGGTCGGTCCACGCGCCGTCTCCAAGCCTCGATCCGTACACGCGTCGTCTCCGAGCCCCGATCGATCCACGCGCCATCGCCGAGCCCCGATCGGTCCACCCATCGTCTCTTAAGCCCCAATCGGTCCACGCGCCGTCTCCGAGCGCCGATCGGTTCACGCGCCGTCTCCTGAGCCCCGATCGTTCCACGCGCCGTCTCCGAGCTCCGATCGGCCCACGCGCCGTCTCCTAAGCCCCGATCGGTCGAAGCGCCTTCTCGTAAGCCCCGATCGGTCCACGGGCCGTCTCCGAGCGCGGATCGGTCCACGCGCCGTCTCCGAACCCCGATCGGTCCACGCATCGTCTCCTAAGCCCCGATCGGTTAACGCGCCGACTCGGAGCCCCGATCGTTCCACGCGCCGTCTCCGAGCCCCGATCGTTCCACGCGCCTTCTCCTAAGCCACGATCGGTCAGCGCCGTCTCCGAGCGCCGATCGGTGCACGCGCCGTCGCACGTGCCGCGATCGGTCCACGCGCGGCCTCCTGCGCCCCGGTTGGTTCACGCGCCGTATCCGAGCCCCAATCGGTCCACGCACCGTCTCCTGAGCCCCGATCGGGCCACGCGCCGTCGCCGAGCCCCGATCGGTCCAGGCGTATCCTCCCGAGCCCCGATCGGTCCACGCGCCTTCTCCGTGCGCCGATCGGTTCACGCGCCGTCTCCTGAGCCCCGATCGCTCCACGCCCCGTCTCCGAGCCCCGATCGGTCCACGCGCCGTCTCCTGAGCCCGGATCGGTCCACGCGCCGTCGCCGAACCCCAATTGGTCCTCGCGCAACCGTCTGAGCCCCGGTTGGTCCACGCGCTGTTTCCGAGCCCCGATCGGTCCACGAGTCGTATCCGAACCCCGATCGGTCCACGCGCCGTCGCCGAGCCATGATCGGTCCACGCGCGGCCTCCTGAGCCCCGGTTGCTTCACGCGCCGTATCCGAGCCCCCATCGGTCCACGCGTCGTCTCCGAGCCCCGATCGGTCCACGCGCCGTCTCCGAGCGCCGGTCGGTTCACGCGCCGTCTCCTGAGCCCCGATCGTTCCACGCGCCGTCTCCTAAGCCGCGATCCGTCCACGCGTCGTCTCCGAGCCCCGATCGGTCCACGCGCCGTCGCCGAGCCTCGGTCGGTCCACGCGCGGCCTCCTGAGCCCCGATCGGTTCACGCGCCGGCTCCAAGCCCGATCGGTCCACGCATCGTCTCCTAAGCCCCGATCGGTCCACGTGCCGTCTCCTGAGCCCCGGTCGGTTCACGCGCCGTCTCCGAGCCCCGATCGATCCACGCGTCGTCTTGTAAACCCAGATGCCTCCTCGCATCGTCTCCTAAGCCGCGATCGGTTAACGCGCCGTCTCCGAGCCCCGATCGGTCCACGCGCCGTCGCGGAACCCCAATTGGTCCACGCGCAACCGCCTGAGCCCCAGTCGGTCCACGCGCCGTTTCCTGAGCCCCAATCGGTTCACGCGCCGGCTCCGAGCCCGATCGGTCCACGCATCGTCTCCTAAGCCCCGATCGGTCCACGTGCCGTCTCCTGAGCCCCGGTCGGTTCACGCGCCGTCTCCGAGCCCCGATCGATCCACGCGTCGTCTTGTAAACCCAGATGCCTCCTCGCATCGTCTCCTAAGCCGCGATCGGTTAACGCGCCGGCTCCGAGCCCGATCGGTCCACGCATCGTCTCCTAAGCCCCGATCGGTCCACGTGCCGTCTCCTGAGCCCCGGTCGGTTCACGCGCCGTCTCCGAGCCCCGATCGATCCACGCGTCGTCTTGTAAACCCAGATGCCTCCTCGCATCGTCTCCTAAGCCGCGATCGGTTCACGCGCCGTCTCCTGAGCCCCGATCGTTCCACGCGCCGTCTCCGAGCCCCGATCCGTCCACGCGCCGTCTCCTGAGCCCGGATCGGTCCACGCGTCATCGCCGAATCCCCGATCCGTACACGCGCCGTCTCCGAGCCCCGAACGGTTCACGCACCGTCTCCTGATCCCAATCGGTCCACGCGGCGCCTCCGGAGCCCCGATCGATCCACGCGAGTCTCCTGAGCCCAAGTCGGTCCGCGCGCCGTCTCCTGAGCCCGATCTGTCCAAGCGCCGTCTCCTAAGCCCCGTTCGGTCCAAGCGTCTTCTCCAAAACCCCGGTCGGCCCACGCGCCGTCTCCGAGCCCCGATCGGCCCACGCATCGTCTCCTAAGCCCCAATCGGCTAACGCGTCGACTCCGAGCCCCGATCATTCCACGCGCCGTCCCCGATCCCCGATCGATCCACGCGCCGTCTCCGAGCGCCGATCGGTTCACGCGCCGTCACCCGAGCCCCGATCGTTCCACACGCCGACTCCGAGTCCCGATCGGCCCACGCGCCGTCTCCGAGCCCCGATCGGCCCACGCATCGTCTCCTAAGCCCCAATCGGCTAACGCGTCGACTCCGAGCCCCGATCATTCCACGCGCCGTCCCCGATCCCCGATCGATCCACGCGCCGTCTCCGAGCGCCGATCGGTTCACGCGCCGTCACCCGAGCCCCGGTCGGCCCACGCGCCGTCTCCGAGCCCCGATCGGCCCACGCATCGTCTCCTAAGCCCCAATCGGCTAACGCGTCGACTCCGAGCCCCGATCATTCCACGCGCCGTCCCCGATCCCCGATCGATCCACGCGCCGTCTCCGAGCGCCGATCGGTTCACGCGCCGTCACCCGAGCCCCGATCGTTCCACACGCCGACTCCGAGCCCCGATCGGTCCACGCGCCGTCTCCTGAGCCCCAATCGGTCCACACGCTGTCTCGTGAGCCCCGATAGGTACACGCGCCGTATCCGAGCCCCGATCGGTCCGCATGACGCATTCTAAGCCACGGTCCGTCCACACGCCGTCTCCTAAGCCCCGATCGGTTAACGCGCCGTCTCCGAGCCCCGATCAGTCCACGCGCCGTCTCATGAACCCCGGTCGGTTCATGCGCCGTCTCCGAGCCCCTGTTCGATCCACGCGTCGTCCTGTAAGCCCAGATGCCTTCTAGCGCCGTCTCCGGGCCACGATCGGTCCAGGCGCCGCTTCCTGAGCCACGATCGGTCCACGCGTCGTCTCCTAAGCCCCCATTGGTCCACGTGCCGTCTCCCAGCCCCGATCGCTCCACGCGCCGTCTCCTAATCCCCAATCTGTCCACGACCCGTCTCCGGGCCCCAGTCGGTCCACGCGCTGTCTCCGAGCCCCGATCGGTCCACGCGTCGTCTCCGAGCCCCGATCGGTCCACGCGTCGTCTCCTAAGCCCTGATCGGTCCACGTGCCGTCTCCGAGCCCCGATGGGTTCACGCGCCGCCTCCTGAGCCCCGATCGATCCGCGCATCGGCTCCTGAGCCCCGATCGGTCCACGCGTCGTCTTCGAGCACCGATCGATCCACGCGCCGTTTCCTGGGCCCCGATCAGTCCACGCGCCGTCGCCGAGCCCGATCGGTCCACGCATCGTCTCCTAAGCCCCGATCGGTTAACGTGCCGTCTCCGAGCCCCGATCGGTCCACGCGCCGTCTCCTGAGCCCCGGTCGGTTCACGCGCCGTCTCCGAGCCCGATCGGTCCACGCATCGTCTCCTAAGCCCCGATCGGTCCACGCGCCGTCTCCTGGGCCCCGATCGATCTACGCGCCGTCTCCTAAGCCCCGATTGGTGGACCTGCCGTCTCCCAGCCACGATCGGTCCACGCGCGGCCTCCTGAGTCCCGGTTCCTTCACGCGCCGTATCCGAGCCCCCATCGGTCCACGCGTCGTCTCCGAGCCCCGATCGGTCCACGCGCCGTCTCCTGAGCCCCGGTCGGTTCACGCGCCGTCTCCGAGCCCGATCGGTCCACGCATCGTCTCCTAAGCCCCTATCGGTTAACGCGCCGTCTCCGAGCCCAGATCGGTCCACGCGCAACCGCCTGAGCCCCAGTTTATCCACGCGCCGTTTCCTGAGCCCCGATCGGTCCACGCGCCGTCTCCTGGGCCCCGATCGGTCTACGCGTCGTCTCCTAAGCCCCGATTGGTGGACCTGCCGTCTCCCAGCCACGATCGGTCCACGCGCCGTCTACAAAGCCCCGATCGGTCCACCCGCCGTCTCCGAGCACCGATCGGTCGACGCGCCGTCTCCTGAGCCCCGATCGGTCCATGCATTGTCTCCTAAGCCCCGATCGGTCCACGCGTCGTCTCCTAAGCGCCGATCCGTCGACGCGTCGTCTCCTGAGCCCCGATCGATCCACGCGTCTTCTCCTGAGCCCCGACCGCTCCACCCGTCGTCTCCGAGCTCCGATCGGTCCAGGTGCCGTTTCCGAGCCCCGATTGGTCCATGCGTCGTCTTCGAAGCCCCGATGCCTCCACGCGCCGTCTCCGAGCCACGATCGGTGCAGGCGCCGCTTCCTGAGCCCCGATCGGTCCACGCGCTGTCTCCTGAGCCCCGATCCATCCACGCGCAGTCGCCGAGCCGCGATCGGTCCACGCGCGGTCTACTGAGCTCCGGTCGGTCCACACGCCGCGGCGAACCCCAATTGGTCCACGCGCAACCTCTCGAGCCCCAGTCGGTAAACGCGCTGTCTCCGAGCCCCGATCGGTCCACGTATGTTCTCCTAAGCCCCAATTAGTCCACGCGCCGTCTCCTAAGCCCCGATCTGCCCACGGGCCGTCTCCGAGCTCCGATCGGTCCACGCGCCGTCTCCAAACCTCGATCCGTACACGCGTCGTCTCCGAGCCCCGATGGGTCCACGCGCCATCGCCGAACCCCGATCGGTCCACGCGCCGTCTCCTGAGCTCCGAACGGTCCACACCCCTTGTCCTGAGCCCCGCTCGGTCCATGCGTCATCTTCTTAGCCCCGATCGGTTAACGCACCGTCTCCCCGCCCCGATCGGTCCACGCGCCGTCTCCTGAGCCCCGATACGTCGACGCGCAGTCGCCGAGCCCCGATCAGTCCAGGCGCGGCCTCCTGAGCCCCGGTCGGTTCACGCGCCATCTCCCCACCCCGATCGGTCCACGCGCCGTCTCCTGAGCCCTGATCCGTCCACGCGCGGCGTCGAGCCGCGACCGGTCCACGCGCGGCCTCCTGAGCCCCAATCGGCCCACGCGTCGACTCCTAAGCCCCGATCGGTTCACGCGCCGTATCCGAGCCCCAATCGGTCCACGCGCCGTCTCCTAAGCTCCAATCGGTCCACGCGCCGTCTCCTGAGCCCCGATCGGTTCACGCATCGTCTCCTAAGCCCCGATACGTCCACATGCCGTATCCGAGCCCCGATCGGTCCGCGTGACGCATTCTAAGTCACGGTCTGTCCGCGCGCCGTCCCCGAGCACCGATCGGTCCACGCGCCGTCTCCTGAGCCCCAATCGGTCCACGCGTCGTCTCCTAAGCCCCGATCGGTTAACGCGCTGTCGCCGAACCCCAATTGGTCCTCGCGCAACCGTCTGAGCCCCGGTTGGTCCACGCGCTGTTTCCGAGCCCCGATCGGTCCACGAGTCGTATCCGAACCCCGATCGGTCCACGCGCCGTCGCCGAGCCATGATCGGTCCACGCGCGGCCTCCTGAGCCCCGGTTGCTTCACGCGCCGTATCCGAGCCCCCATCGGTCCACGCGTCGTCTCCGAGCCCCGATCAGTCCACGCGCCGTCTCCGAGCGCCGGTCGGTTCACGCGCCGTCTCCTGAGCCCCGATCGTTCCCCGCACCATCTCCGAGCCCCGATCGATCCACGCGCCGTCTCCTAAGCCCCGATCGGTCCACGCGCCTTCTCCTAAGCCCCGATCGGTCCACGTGCCGTCTCCGAGCCTCGACCGGTCCACGCGCCGTCTCCTGAGCCCCGATCGTTCCACGCGCCGTCTCCTAAGCCGCGATCCGTCCACGCGTCGTCTCCGAGCCCCGATCGGTCCACGCGCCGTCGCCGAGCCTCGATCGGTCCACGCGCGGCCTCCTGAGCCCCGATCGGTTCACGCGCCGGCTCCGAGCCCGATCGGTCCACGCATCGTCTCCTAAGCCCCGATCGGTCCACGTGCCGTCTCCTGAGCCCCGGTCGGTTCACGCGCCGTCTCCGAGCCCCGATCGATCCACGCGTCGTCTTGTAAACCCAGATGCCTCCTCGCATCGTCTCCTAAGCCGCGATCGGTTAACGCGCCGTCTCCGAGCCCCGATCGGTCCACGCGCCGTCGCGGAACCCCAATTGGTCCACGCGCAACCGCCTGAGCCCCAGTCGGTCCACGCGCCGTTTCCTGAGCCCCAATCGGTCCACGCGCCGTCTCCTGGGCCCCGATCGGTCCACGCGCCGTCGCCGAGCCCCGATCGGTCCAGGCGTATCCTCCTGAGCCCCGGACGGTCCACGCGCCGTCTCCGAGCCCCGATCGATCCACGCGCCGCCTCCTGAGCCCCGATCGGTCCACGCGCCGTCGCCGAACCCCAATTGGTCCACGCGCAACCGCCTGAGCCCCAGTCGGTCCACGCACTGTGTCCGAGCCCCGATCGGTCCACGCGCCGTTTTCGAGCGCCGATCGGTCCACGCAACGTCTCCTAAGCCCCAATCGGTTAACGCGCCGTCTCCTGAGCCCTGATCGTTCTACGCAGCGGCTCCGAGCCCCGATCCGTCCACGCGCAGTCGCCGAGCCCCGATCGGTTCACGCGCGGTCTCCTGAGCCCCAGTCGGTACACGCCCTGTCTCCGAGCCCCGATCGGTCCACGCGTCGTCTCCTAAGCCCCGATCGTTCGACGCGTCGTCTCCTAAGCCCCAATCGCTCTACGCGCCATCTCAGAGTGCCGATCATTTCACGCGCCGTCTCGTGAGCCCCGATCATTCCACGCCCCGTCTCCGAGCCCCGATCGGTCCACGCGCCGTCTCCTAAGCCCCTATCGGTCCACGCGCCGTCTCCGAGCGCCGATCGGTTCACGCGCCGTCTCCTGAGCCCCGATCGTTCCACGCGCCGTCTCCGAGCCCCGATCCGTCCACGCGCCGTCTCCTGAGCCCGGATCGGTCCACGCGTCATCGCCGAATCCCCGATCCGTACACGCGCCGTCTCCGAGCCCCGAACGGTTCACGCACCGTCTCCTGATCCCAATCGGTCCACGCGGCGCCTCCGGAGCCCCGATCGATCCACGCGAGTCTCCTGAGCCCAAGTCGGTCCGCGCGCCGTCTCCTGAGCCCGATCTGTCCAAGCGCCGTCTCCTAAGCCCCGTTCGGTCCAAGCGTCTTCTCCAAAACCCCGGTCGGCCCACGCGCCGTCTCCGAGCCCCGATCGGCCCACGCATCGTCTCCTAAGCCCCAATCGGCTAACGCGTCGACTCCGAGCCCCGATCATTCCACGCGCCGTCCCCGATCCCCGATCGATCCACGCGCCGTCTCCGAGCGCCGATCGGTTCACGCGCCGTCACCCGAGCCCCGATCGTTCCACACGCCGACTCCGAGTCCCGATCGGTCCACGCTCCGTCTCCTGAGCCCGGATCGTTCCACGCGTCGTCTCCTGATCCCCGATCCGTAAACGCGTCGTCTCCGAGCCTCGATCGGTCCACACGCCGTGTCCGATCCCCGATCGGTCCGCGTACCGTATTCTGAGCCGCGGTCCGTCCACGCGCCGTCTCCGAGCCCCGATCGGTCCACGCGCCGTCTCCTGAGCCCCAATCGGTCCACACGCTGTCTCGTGAGCCCCGATAGGTACACGCGCCGTATCCGAGCCCCGATCGGTCCGCATGACGCATTCTAAGCCACGGTCCGTCCACACGCCGTCTCCTAAGCCCCGATCGGTTAACGCGCCGTCTCCGAGCCCCGATCAGTCCACGCGCCGTCTCATGAACCCCGGTCGGTTCATGCGCCGTCTCCGAGCCCCTGTTCGATCCACGCGTCGTCCTGTAAGCCCAGATGCCTTCTAGCGCCGTCTCCGGGCCACGATCGGTCCAGGCGCCGCTTCCTGAGCCACGATCGGTCCACGCGTCGTCTCCTAAGCCCCCATTGGTCCACGTGCCGTCTCCCAGCCCCGATCGCTCCACGCGCCGTCTCCTAATCCCCAATCTGTCCACGACCCGTCTCCGGGCCCCAGTCGGTCCACGCGCTGTCTCCGAGCCCCGATCGGTCCACGCGTCGTCTCCGAGCCCCGATCGGTCCACGCGTCGTCTCCTAAGCCCTGATCGGTCCACGTGCCGTCTCCGAGCCCCGATGGGTTCACGCGCCGCCTCCTGAGCCCCGATCGATCCGCGCATCGGCTCCTGAGCCCCGATCGGTCCACGCGTCGTCTTCGAGCACCGATCGATCCACGCGCCGTTTCCTGGGCCCCGATCAGTCCACGCGCCGTCGCCGAGCCCGATCGGTCCACGCATCGTCTCCTAAGCCCCGATCGGTTAACGTGCCGTCTCCGAGCCCCGATCGGTCCACGCGCCGTCTCCTGAGCCCCGGTCGGTTCACGCGCCGTGTCCGAGCCCCGATCGGTCCACGCATCGTCTCCTAAGCCCCGCTCTGTTAACGCGTCGTCTCCTGAGCACCGATCGGTCAACGCGCCGTTTCCTGAGCCCTGATCGGTCCATGCGTCGTCTTTTAAGCCCCGATACCTCCACGCGACGTCTCCGAGTCACGATCGGCCCAGGCGACGCTTCCTGAGCCCCGATCGGCCCACGCGTCTTCTCCTAAGCCCCGATAGGTCCACGCGCCGTCTCCTAAGCCCCGATTGATCCACGCGCCGTCTCCGAGCGCCGATCGGTTCACGCGCCATCTCCTGTGCTCCGATCGTTCCACGCGCCGTCTCCGAGCCCCGATCGGTCCACGCGCCGTCTCCTGAGCCCCAATCGGTCCACGCGTCGGCTCCTAAGCCTCGATCGGTCCACGCGCGTCCTCCTTAGCCCCGGTCGGTCCACGCGCCATCTCCGAGCCCCGATCTGTCCACGCATCGTCTCCTAATCCCCGATCGGTTAACGCGCCGTCTCCGCGCCCCGATCGGTCCACGCGCCGTCTCCTGTGCCCCGATACATCCACGCGCAGTCGCCGAGCCCCGATCGGTCCACGCGCGGTCTCCTGAGCCCCGGTCGGTCCACGCGCCGTCTCCGAGGCCCGGTCGGTCCACGCATCGTCTCCTAAGCCCCGATCGGTCCACGCGCCGTCTCCGAGCGCCAATCGGTTCACGCGCCGTCTCCTGAGCCCCGATCGCTCCACGCGCCGTCTCCGAGCCCCGATCGGTCCAGGCGCTGTCTCCGAGCCCCGATGGGTCCACGCGTCGTATCCAAACCCCGATCGGTTCACGCGCCGTCTCCTGAGCCCGGATCGGTCCACGCGACGTCTCCGATCCGCGATCGATCCACGCGCCGTCTCCTGAGCCCCGATCGGTCGACGCGTCGTCTTCTGAGCCTCGATCGATCCACGCGTCGTCTCCTGAGCCCCAACCGCTCCACACGCCGTTACCTGAGCCCCGATCGGTTCACATATCGTCTCCGAGCACCGATCGGTCCACGCGCGGTTTTCTGAGCACCGCTCGATCCATGCGTCGTCTTCTTAGCCCCGATTGATCCACGCGCCGTCTCCGAGCGCCGATCGGTTCACGCGCCATCTCCTGTGCTCCGATCGTTCCACGCGCCGTCTCCGAGCCCCGATCGGTCCACGCGCCGTCTCCTGAGCCCCGATCGGTCCACGCGTCGGCTCCTAAGCCTCGATCGGTCCACGCGTGTCCTCCTTAGCCCCGGTCGGTCCACGCGCCATCTCCGAGCCCCGATCGGTCCACGCATCGTCTCCTAATCCCCGATCGGTTAACGCGCCGTCTCCGCGCCCCGATCGGTCCACGCGCCGTCTCCTGAGCCTCGATACATCCACGCGCAGTCGCCGAGCCCCGATCGGTCCACGCGCGGTCTCCTGAGCCCTGGTCGGTCCACGCGCCGTCTCCGAGGCCCGGTCGGTCCACGCATCGTCTCCTAAGCCCCGATCGGTCCACGCGCCGTCTCCGAGCGCCAATCGGTTCACGCGCCGTCTCCTGAGCCCCGATCGCTCCACGCGCCGTCTCCGAGCCCCGATCGGTCCAGGCGCTGTCTCCGAGCCCCGATGGGTCCACGCGTCGTATCCAAACCCCGATCGGTTCACGCGCCGTCTCCTGAGCCCGGATCGGTCCACGCGGCGTCTCCGAGCCGCGATCGATCCACGCGCCGTCTCCTGAGCCCCGATCGGTCGACGCGTCGTCTTCTGAGCCTCGATCGATCCACGCGTCGTCTCCTGAGCCCCAACCGCTCCACACGCCGTTACCTGAGCCCCGATCGGTTCACATATCGTCTCCGAGCACCGATCGGTCCACGCGCGGTTTTCTGAGCACCGCTCGATCCATGCGTCGTCTTCTTAGCCCCGATGCCTCCACGCGCCGTCTTCGAGCTACGATCGGTCCAGGCGCCGCTTCCTGAGCCCCGATCGGTCCACGCGCCGTCTCGTAAGCCCCAATCGGTCTACGCGCCGTCTCAGAGCGCCGATCATTTCACGCGCCGTCTCGTGAGCCCCGATCATTCCACGCCCCGTCTCCTAGCCCCGATTGGTGCACGCGCCGTCTACTGAGCACCGATCGTTCCACACGCCGCCTCCTAAGCTCCGATCTGTTCAGGCGTCGTCTCCTAAGCCCCGACCGGTCCACGCGCCGTCTCCTGAGCCCCGTTCGGCCCACGTGCCGTCTCCTAGCCCCGATCGGTTCACGCATCGTCTCCTAAGCCCCGATCGGTTAACGCGCGGCCTCCTGAGCCCCGATCGGTCCACGCGCCGTCACCGAGCCGCGATCGGTCCACGCGTGGCCTCCTGAGCCCCGGTTGGTTTACGCACCGTCTCCTGATCCCCATCGGTCCACGCGGCGCCTCCGGAGCCCCGATCGATCCACACGAGTCTCCTGAGCCCCGGTCGGTCCACGCGCCGTCACCTGAGCCCCGATCGGTCCACGCGCCTTCTCCTAAGCCCCGATCGGTCCAGGCACCGCTTCCTGAGCCCCGATCGGTCCACGCGCCGTCTCCGAGCGTCGATCATTTCACGCGCCGTCTCCTGAGCCCCGATCGTTCCACGCGCCGTCTCCGAGCCCCGATCGATCCACGCGCCGTCTCCTGAGCCCCGATCGGTCCACGCGCCGTATCGGAGGCCCCGATCGGTCCACGGGCCGTCTCTGAGCGCCGATAAGTTCAAGCGCCGTCTCCTGAGCCCCGATCGTTCCACGCGGCGTCTCCGAGCCCCGATCGATCCACGCGCCGCCTCCGAGCCCCGATCGATCCACGCGTCGTCTTCTAAGCCCAGATGCCTCCTCGCGCCGTCTCCGAGCCACGATCGGTCCAGACGCCGCTTCGTGAGCCCGATCGATCCACGCGCCGTCACCGGAGCCCCGATCGTTCCACGTGCCGTCTCCTAGCCCCGATTGGTGCACGCGCCGTCTCCTGAGCACCGATCGTTCCACACGCCGCCTCCTAAGCTCCGATCTGTTCAGGCGTCGTCTCCTAAGCCCCGACCGGTCCACGCGCCGTCTCCTGAGCCCCGTTCGGCCCACGTGCCGTCTCCTAGCCCCGATCGGTTCACGCATCGTCTCCTAAGCCCCGATCGGTTAACGCGCGGCCTCCTGAGCCCCGATCGGTCCACGCGCCGTCACCGAGCCGCGATCGGTCCACGCGTGGTCTCCTGAGCCCCGGTTGGTTTACGCACCGTCTCCTGATCCCCATCGGTCCACGCGGCGCCTCCGGAGCCCCGATCGATCCACACGAGTCTCCTGAGCCCCGGTCGGTCCACGCGCCGTCACCTGAGCCCCGATCGGTCCACGCGCCTTCTCCTAAGCCCCGATCGTTCCAGGCACCGCTTCCTGAGCCCCGATCGGTCCACGCGCCGTCTCCGAGCGTCGATCATTTCACGCGCCGTCTCCTGAGCCCCGATCGTTCCACGCGCCGTCTCCGAGCCCCGATCGATCCACGCGCCGTCTCCTGAGCCCCGATCGGTCCACGCGCCTTATCCGAAGCCCCGATCGGTCCACGGGCCGTCTCTGAGCGCCGATAAGTTCAAGCGCCGTCTCCTGAGCCCCGATCATTCCACGCGGCGTCTCCGAGCCCCGATCGATCCACGCGCCGTCTCCTGAGCCCCGATCCGTCCACGCGCAGTCGTCGAGCCCCGATCGGTCCAGGCGCCGTCTCCTGAGCCCCGATCGGTCCACGCGTCGTCTCCTACGCCCCGATCGGTCCACGCGCCGTCTCCGAGCACCGGTTGGTCCACGCGCCGTCGCCCGAACCCCAATTGGTCCACGCGCCGTCGCCCGAACCCCAATTGGTCCACGCGAAACCGCCTGAGCCCCAGTCGGTCCACGCGCTGTCTCCGAGCCCCGATCGGTCCACGCGTCGTCTCCGAGCCCCGATCGGTCCACGCGTCGTCTCCTAAGCCCTGATCGGTCCACGTGCCGTCTCCGAGCCCCGATGGGTTCACGCGCCGCCTCCTGAGCCCCGATCGATCCGCGCATCGGCTCCTGAGCCCCGATCGGTCCACGCGTCGTCTTCGAGCACCGATCGATCCACGCGCCGTTTCCTGGGCCCCGATCAGTCCACGCGCCGTCGCCGAGCCCGATCGGTCCACGCATCGTCTCCTAAGCCCCGCTCTGTTAACGCGTCGTCTCCTGAGCACCGATCGGTCAACGCGCCGTTTCCTGAGCCCTGATCGGTCCATGCGTCGTCTTTTAAGCCCCGATACCTCCACGCGACGTCTCCGAGTCACGATCGGCCCAGGCGACGCTTCCTGAGCCCCGATCGGCCCACGCGTCTTCTCCTAAGCCCCGATAGGTCCACGCGCCGTCTCCTAAGCCCCGATTGATCCACGCGCCGTCTCCGAGCGCCGATCGGTTCACGCGCCATCTCCTGTGCTCCGATCGTTCCACGCGCCGTGTCCGAGCCCCGATCGGTCCACGCATCGTCTCCTGAGCCCCAATCGGTCCACGCGCCGTCTCCTGAGCCCCGATCGTTCCACGCGCCGCCTCCTAAGCCCCGATCGGTCCACGCGTCGTCTCCTAAGCCACCATTGGTCCACGTGCCGTCGCCGAACCCCAATTGGTCCACGCGAAACCGCCTGAGCCCCAGTCGGTCCACGCGCTGTCTCCGAGCCCCGATCGGTCCACGCGTCGTCTCCGAGCCCCGATCGGTCCACGTGCCGTCGCCGAGTCATGATCTGTCCACGCGCGGCCTCCTGAGACCCGATCGGTCCACGCGCCGTCTTCGAGCCCCGATCGGTCCACGCATGGTCTCCTAAGCCCCAATCGGTTAACGCGCCGTCCCCGAGCCCCGATCGGTCCACGCGCCGTCTCCTGAGCGCCGATAAGTCCACGCGCAGTCGCCGAGCTCTGATCGGTCCACGCGAGTCTCCTGAGCCCCAGTCGGTCCGCGCGCCGTCTCCGAGCGGCGATCGGTTGACGCGCCGTCTCCTGAGCCCCGGTCGGTCCACGCGCCGTCTCCGAGCCCCGATCGGCCCACGCATCGTCTCCTACGCCCCGATCGGCTAACGCGTCGACTCCGAGCCCCGATCGTTCCACGCGCCGTCTCCGAGCACCGATCGGTCCACGCGCCGTCTCAGAGCGCCGATCATTTCACGCCCCGTCTCCTGAGCTCCGATCGTTCCACGCGCCGTCTCCGAGCCCCGATCGGTCCACACGCCGTATCCGAGCCCCGATCGGTCCGCGTGACGCATTCTAAGCCACGGTCCGTCCACGCGCCGTCTCTGAGCACCGATCGGTCCACGCGCCGTCTCCTGAGCCCCGCTCGGTCCATGCGTCGTCTTCTTAGCCCCGATGCCTCCACGCGTCGTCTCCTAAGCCCCGATCGGTCCACGCGCCGTCTCCTGAGCCCCGATCATTCCACGCGATGTCTCCGAGCCCCGATCGGTCCACGAGCCGTTTTCTGAGCACCGTGCGGTCCACGCGTCGTCTTCAAAGCCCCGATGCCTCCACGCGCCGTCTCCGAGCCACGATCGGTCCGTGCGCCGCTTCCAAAGCCCTATCAGTCCAGGCGTCCTCTCCTGATCTCCGATCGGTCCACGCGCCGTCTCCTAAGCCCCGATCGGTGCACGCGCCGTCTCCGAGCGCCGATCGGTTCACGCGCCGTCTCCTGAGCCCCGATCATTCCACGCGATGTCTCCGAGCCCCGATCGGTCCACGCGCCGTCTCCTAAGCCCCGATCGGTCCACGCGCCGTCTCCGAGCGCCGATCGGTCCACGCGCGGTCTCCAAGCCTCGATCCGTACACGCGCCGTCTGCGAGCCCCGATCGGTCCACGCGTCGTCTCCGAGCACCGTTCGGTCCACGCGCCATTTCCTGAGCCCCGATCGGTCCATCCGTCGTCTTTTAAGCCCCGATACCTCCACGCGCCGTCTCCGAGCCACGATCGGTCCAGGCGCCGCTTCCTGAGCCCCGATCGGTCCACGCGTCGGCTCCTAAGCCTCGATAGGTCCACGCGCGGCCTTCTGAGCCCCGATCGTTCCACGCGCCGTCTCCGAGCCGCGATCGGTCCACGCGCCGTCTCCTGAGCCCCGATCGCTCCTCGCGCCGTCTTCTGAGCCCCGCTCGGTCCATGCGTCGTCTTCTTAGCCCCGATGCCTCCACGCGCCGTCTCCGAGCCCCGATCGGTCCAGACGCCGCTTCCTGAGCCCCGATCGGTCCACGCGCCGTCTCCTAAGCCCCAGTCGGTCCACGCGCCGTCTCCTAAGCCCCGATCGGTCCAAGCGGCGTCTCCGAGCCCCGATCGGTCCACTCACCGTCTCCTGATCCCCATCGGTCCACGCGGCGGTTTCTGAGCATCGTTCGGCCCACGCGTCGTCTTCAAAGCCCCGATGCCTCCACGCGCCGTCTCCGAGCCACGATCGTTCCGTGCGCCGCTTCCAGAGCCCCGATCGGTGAACGCGTCTTCTCCTGATCTCCGATCGGTTCACATGCCGTCTCATAAGCCCCGATCGGTCCACGCGTCGTCTCCTAATCCCCGATCGATCCACACGCCGTCTCCGAGCCCCGATGGGTCTACGCGTCGCCTCCTGAGCCCCGGTCGGTCCACGCGCCGTCTCCTGAGCCCCGATCGGTCCACGCGTCGTCTCCTAAGCCCCGATCGGTCCACGCGCCCTCTCCGAGCGCAGATCATTTCACGCGCCGTCTCCTGAGCCCCGATCGTTCCACGCGCCGGCTCCTGAGCCCCCATCGGTCCACGCGTCGCCTTCTAACCCCGGACGGTCCACGCGTCGTCTTCTAAGCCCCGATCGGTCCACGCACCGTTTTCCGAGCCCCGATCGGTCCACGCACCATCTCCTGCTCCCCAATCGGTCCACGCGCCGCCTCCGGCGCCCCGATCGATCCACGCGAAATCTGCTGAGCTCCGGTCGGTCCACGCGCCGTTTCCTGAGCCCCGTTCGGCCCACGCGCCGTCTCCTAAGCCCCGATCGGTCCACGAGCCGTCTCCTGAGCCTCCATCGATCCACGCGTTGTCTTCTAAGCCCAGATGCCTCCTCGCGCCGTCTCCGAGCCACGATCGGTCCAGGCGCCGTCTCCTGAGCCCCGATCGGTCCACACACCATCTCCTAAGCCCCGATCATTCCACGCGCCATCTCCGAGCCCCGATCGTTCTACGCGCCGTCTCATAAGCCCCGATCGGACCACGCGCCTTCTCCTCAGCCCCGATCGGTCCACGCGCCGTCTCCGAGCGCCGATTAGTTCACGCGCCGTCTCCTGAGCCCCGATCGCTCCACGCTCCGTCTCCGAGCCCCGATCGGTCCACGTGCCGTCTCCTGAGCCCCGATCGGTCCACGCGTCGTTCCCCAAGCCCCGATCCATCGACGCGCCGTCTCCTGATGCCCAATCGGTCCACGCGCTGTCTCCTGAGCCCCGATCGGTCCACGCGCCGTTTTCCGAGCCCCGATCGATCCACGCACCATCTCCTGCTCCCCAATCGGTCCACGCGCCGCCTCCGGAGCCCCGATCGATCCACGCGAAATCTGCTGAGCTCCGGTCGGTCCACGCGCCGTTTCCTGAGCCCCGTTCGGCCCACGCGCCGTCTCCTAAGCCCCGATCGGTCCACGAGCCGTCTCCTGAGCCTCCATCGATCCACGCGTCGTCTTCTAAGCCCAGATGCCTCCTCGCGCCGTCTCCGAGCCACGATCGGTCCAGGCGCCGTTTCCTGAGCCCCGATCGGTCCACGCGGCGTCTCCTGAGCCCCAATTGGTCCACACGCTGTGTCGTGAGCCCCGATAGGTACACGCGTCGTCTCCTACGCCCGATCGGTCCACGCGTCGTATCCTGAGCCCCGATCGTTCCACGCGCCGTCTCCGAGCCGCGATCGGTCCACGCGCCGTCTCCTGAGCCCCGATCGGTCCACGCGCCATCTCCGAGCCCCGAACGGTTGACGCACCGTCTCCTGATCCCAATCGGTCCACGCGGCGCCTCCGGAGCCCCGATCGATCCACGCGAGTCTCCTGAGCCCCAGTCGGTCCGCGCGCCGTCTCCTGAGCCCCGATTGTTCGACGCGTCGTCTCCTGAGCCCCGATCGAACCACGCGTCGTCTCCTGAGCCCCGATCGCGCCACACGCCGTTTCCTGAGCCCCGATCGGTCCACGCGTCGTCTTCAAAGCCGCGATGCCTCCACGCGCCGTCTCCGAGCCACGATCGGTCCGTGCGCCGCTTCCACAACCCCGATCGGTCCACGCGTCACCTCCTGATCTCCGATCGGTCCACGCGCCGTCTCCTAAGCCCCGATCGTTCCACGCGCCGTCTCCGAGCCCCGATCGGCTAACGCGTCGACTCCGAGCCGCGATCGTTCCACGCGCCGTCCCCGATCCCCGATCGATCCACGCGCCGTCTCCGAGCCCCGATCGGTCCACGCTTCGTCTCCTGAGCCCGGATCATTCCACGCGCCATCTCCGAGCCCCGATCATTCTACCCGCCGTCTCATAAGCCCCGATCGGACCACGCGCCTTCTCCTCAGCCCCAATCGGTCCACGCGCCGTCTCCGAGCGCCGATTAGTTCACGCGCCGTCTCCTGAGACCCGATCGCTCCACGCTCCGTCTCCGAGCCCCGATCGGTCCACGCGCCGTCTCCTGAGCCCCGATCGGTCCACGCGTCGTTCCCCAAGCCCCGATCCATCGACGCGCCGTCTCCTGATGCCCAATCGGTCCACGCGCTGTCTCCTGAGCCCCGATCGGTCCACGCGCCGTTTTCCGAGCCCCGATCGATCCACGCACCATCTCCTGCTCCCCAATCGGTCCACGCGCCGCCTCCGGAGCCCCGATCGATCCACGCGAAATCTGCTGAGCTCCGGTCGGTCCACGCGCCGTTTCCTGAGCCCCGTTCGGCCCACGCGCCGTCTCCTAAGCCCCGATCGGTCCACGAGCCGTCTCCTGAGCCTCCATCGATCCACGCGTCGTCTTCTAAGCCCAGATGCCTCCTCGCGCCGTCTCCGAGCCACGATCGGTCCAGGCGCCGTTTCCTGAGCCCCGATCGGTCCACGCGGCGTGTCCTGAGCCCCAATTGGTCCACACGCTGTGTCGTGAGCCCCGATAGGTACACGCGTCGTCTCCTACGCCCCGATCGGCTAACGCGTCGACTCCGAGCCGCGATCGTTCCACGCGCCGTCCCCGATCCCCGATCGATCCACGCGCCGTCTCCGAGCCCCGATCGGTCCACGCTTCGTCTCCTGAGCCCGGATCGTTCCACGCGTCGTCTCCTGATCCCCGATCCGTAATCGCGTCGTCTCCGAGCCTCGATCGGTCCACACGCCGTGTCCGATCCCCGATCGGTCCGCGCGGCGTCTCCGGAGCCCCGATCGATCCACGCGAGTCTCCTGAGCCTCGGTCGGTCCGCGCGCCGTCATCTGAGCCCCCATCGGTCCACGCGTTGTCTCCTAAGCCCCGATCGGTCCACGCGCCGTCTCCGAGCCCCGATCGGTTCACGCATCGTCTCCTAAGCCCCGATCGGTTAACGCGCCGTCTCCGAGCGCCGAGCGGTCCACGCGCCGTCGCCGAACCCCAATTGGTCCACGCGCAACCGCCTGAGTCCCAGTCGGTCCACGCGCTGTCTCCGAGCCCCGATCGGTCCACGCGCCGTCGCGGAGCCATGATCGGTCCACGCGCGGCCTCCTGAGCCCCAATCGGTCCACGGGCCGTCGCCGATCCACGATTGGTCCGTGCGCCGTTTCCATAGCCCTATCGGTCCACGCAACGTCTCCTGATCTCCGATCGGTCCACGTGCCGTCTCCTAAGCCCCGATCGGTCCACGCACTGTCTCCGAGCGCCGATCGATTCACGCGCCGTCTCCTGAGCCCCGATCATTCCACGCGCCGTCTCCGAGCCCCGATCGGTCCACGCGTTGTCTCCTTAGACCCGATCGCTCCACGCGCCGTCTCCGAGCGCCGAGCGGTCCACGCGCCGTCGCCGAACCCCAAATGGTCCACGCGCAACCGCCTGAGCCGCGATCGATCCACGCGAGTCTCCTGAGCCCCGGTCGGTCCGCGCCCCGTCATCTGAGCCCCCATCGGTCCACGCGTTGTCTCCTAAGCCCCGATCGGTCCACGCGCCGTCTCCGAGCCCCGAACGGTCCACGCGCCGTCGCGTAAGCCCCAATCGGTCTACGCGCCGTCTCAGAGCGCCGATCATTTCACGCGCCGTCTCCTGAGCCCCGATCATTCCACGCCCCGCCTCCGAGCCCCGATCGGTCCACGCGCCGTCTCCTAAGCCCCTATCGGTCCACGCGCCGTCTCCGAGCGCCGATCGGTTCACGCGCCGTCTCCTGAGCCCCGATCGTTCCACGCGCCGTCTCCGACCCCCGATCGATCCACGCGCCGTCTCATAAGCCCCGATCAGACCACGCGCCTTCTCCTCAGCCCCGATCGGTCCACGCGCCGTCTCGGAGCACCGATCGGTTCACGCGCCGTCTCCTGAGCCCCGATCGTTCCACGCGCCGTCTCCGACCCCCGATCGGTCCACGCGTCGTCTCATAAGCCCCGATCGGACCACGCGCCTTCTCCTCAGCCCCGATCGGTCCACCCGCCGTTTCCGAGCCCCGATCAGTCCATGCGTCGTCTCCGAGCCCCGTTCGGTCCACGCGCCGTCCCCGAGCCATGATCGTTCCACGCGCGGCCTCCAGAGCCCCGATCGGTCCACGCGCCGTCTCCGAGCGCAGATCATTTCACGCGCCGTCTCCTGAGCCCCGATCGTTCCACGCGCCGGCTCCGGAGCCCCCATCGGTCCACGCGTCGCCTTCTAACCCCGGACGGTCCGCGCGTCGTCTTCTAAGCCCCGATCGGTCCACGCGCCGTTTTCCGAGCCCCGATCGGTCCACGCACCATCTCCTGCTCCCCAATCGGTCCACGCGCCGCCTCCGGCGCCCCGATCGATCCACGCGAAATCTGCTGAGCTCCGGTCGGTCCACGCGCCGTTTCCTGAGCCCCGTTCGGCCCACGCGCCGTCTCCTAAGCCCCGATCGGTCCACGAACCGTCTCCTGAGCCTCCATCGATCCACGCGTCGTCTTCTAAGCCCAGATGCCTCCTCGCGCCGTCTCCGAGCCACGATCGGTCCAGGCGCCGTTTCCTGAGCCCCGATCGGTCCACGCTTCGTCTCCTGAGCCCGGATCGTTCCACGCGTCGTCTCCTGATCCCCGATCCGTAATCGCGTCGTCTCCGAGCCTCGATCGGTCCACACGCCGTGTCCGATCCCCGATCGGTCCGCGCGGCGTCTCCGGAGCCCCGATCGATCCACGCGAGTCTCCTGAGCCCCGGTCGGTCCGCGCGCCGTCATCTGAGCCCCCATCGGTCCACGCGTTGTCTCCTAAGCCCCGATCGGTCCACGCGCCGTCTCCGAGCCCCGATCGGTTCACGCATCGTCTCCTAAGCCCCGATCGGTTAACGCGCCGTCTCCGAGCGCCGAGCGGTCCACGCGCCGTCGCCGAACCCCAATTGGTCCACGCGCAACCGCCTGAGTCCCAGTCGGTCCACGCGCTGTCTCCGAGCCCCGATCGGTCCACGCGCCGTCGCCGAGCCATGATCGGTCCACGCGCGGCCTCCTGAGCCCCAATCGGTCCACGGGCCGTCGCCGATCCACGATCGGTCCGTGCGCCGTTTCCAGAGCCCTATCGGTCCACGCATCGTCTCCTGATCTCCGATCGGTCCACGCACCGTCTCCGAGCGCCGATCGGTTCACGCGCCGTCACCCGAGCCCCGATCGTTCCACACGCCGTCTCCGAGCCCCGATCGGTCCACGCTTCGTCTCCTGAGCCCGGATCGTTCCACGCGTCGTCTCCTGATCCCCGATCCGTAATCGCGTCGTCTCCGAGCCTCGATCGGTCCACACGCCGTGTCCGCTCCCCGATCGGTCCGCGCGGCGTCTCCGGAGCCCCGATCGATCCACGCGAGTCTCCTGAGCCCCGGTCGGTCCGCGCGCCGTCATCTGAGCCCCCATCGGTCCACGCGTTGTCTCCTAAGCCCCGATCGGTCCACGCGCCGTCTCCGAGCCCCGATCGGTTCACGCATCGTCTCCTAAGCCCCGATCGGTTAACGCGCCGTCTCCGAGCGCCGAGCGGTCCACGCGCCGTCGCCGAACCCCAATTGGTCCACGCGCAACCGCCTGAGTCCCAGTCGGTCCACGCGCTGTCTCCGAGCCCCGATCGGTCCACGCGCCGTCGCCGAGCCATGATCGGTCCACGCGCGGCCTCCTGAGCCCCAATCGGTCCACGGGCCGTCGCCGATCCCCGATCGGTCCGTGCGCCGTTTCCAGAGCCCTATCGGTCCACGCATCGTCTCCTGATCTCCGATCGGTCCACGTGCCGTCTCCTAAGCCCCGATCGGTCCACGCACTGTCTCCGAGCGCCGATCGGTTCACGCGCCGTCTCCTGAGCCCCGATCATTCCACGCGCCGTCTCCGAGCCCCGATCGGTCCACGCGTTGTCTCCTTAGACCCGATCGCTCCACGCGCCGTCTCCGAGCGCCGAGCGGTCCACGCGCCGTCGCCGAACCCCAAATGGTCCACGCGCAACCGCCTGAGCCCCGATCGATCCACGCGAGTCTCCTGAGCCCCGGTCGGTCCGCGCGCCGTCATCTGAGCCCCCATCGGTCCACGCGTTGTCTCCTAAGCCCCGATCGGTCCACGCGCCGTCTCCGAGCCCCGATCGGTTCACGCATCGTCTCCTAAGCCCCGATCGGTTAACGCGCCGTCTCCGAGCGCCGAGCGGTCCACGCGCCGTCGCTGAACCCCAATTGATCCACGCGCAACCGCCTGAGTCCCAGTCGGTCCACGCGCTGTCTCCGAGCCCCGATCGGTCCACGCGCCGTCGCCGAGCCATGATCGGTCCACGCGCGGCTTCCTGAGCCCCAATCGGTCCACGGGCCGTCGCCGATCCACGATCGGTCCGTGCGCCGTTTCCAGAGCCCTATCGGTCCACGCATCGTCTCCTGATCTCCGATCGGTCCACGTGCCGTCTCCTAAGCCCCGATCGGTCCACGCACTGTCTCCGAGCGCCGATCGGTTCACGCACCGTCTCCTGAGCCCCGATCATTCCACGCGCCGTCTCCGAGCTACGATCGGTCCACGTGCCGTCTCCTAAGCCCCGATCGGTCCACGCACTGTCTCCGAGCGCCGATCGGTTCACGCGCCGTCTCCGAGCCCCGATCGGTCCACGCGTTGTCTCCTTAGACCCGATCGCTCCACGCGCCGTCTCCGAGCGCCGAGCGGTCCACGCGCCGCGGCCGAACCCCAAATGGTCCACGCGCAACCGCCTGAGCCCCGATCGATCCACGCGAGTCTCCTGAGCCCCGGTCGGTCCGCGCGCTGTCATCTGAGCCCCCATCGGTCCACGCGTTGTCTCCTAAGCCCCGATCGGTCCACGCGCCGTCTCCGAGCCCCGATCGGTTCACGCATCGTCTCCTAAGCCCCGATCGGTTAACGCGCCGTCTCCGAGCGCCGAGCGGTCCACGCGCCGTCGCTGAACCCCAATTGGTCCACGCGCAACCGCCTGAGTCCCAGTCGGTCCACGCGCTGTCTCCGAGCCCCGATCGGTCCACGCGCGGCCTCCTGAGCCCCAATCGGTCCACGGGCCGTCGCCGATCCACGATCGGTCCGTGCGCCGTTTCCAGAGCCCTATCGGTCCACGCATCGTCTCCTGATCTCCGATCGGTCCACGTGCCGTCTCCTAAGCCCCGATCGGTCCACGCACTGTCTCCGAGCGCCGATCGGTTCACGCGCCGTCTCCTGAGCCCTGATCATTCCACGCGCCGTCTCCGAGCTACGATCGGTCCACGCGTTGTCTCCTTAGCCCCGATCGCTCCACGCGCCGTCTCCGAGCGCCGAGCGGTCCACGCGCCGTCGCCGAACCCCAAATGGTCCACGCGCAACCGCCTGAGCCCCGATCGGTCCACGCGTCGTCTCCGAGCACCGATCGGTCCACGCGCCGTCGCCGAGGCATGATCGGTCCACGCGCGGCCTCCTGAGCCCCGATCGGTCCACGCGCCGCCGCCGAGCCGCGATCGTTCCACGCGCGGCCTCCTGAGCCCCGATCGGTCCACGCGCCGTCACCGAGCCGCGATCGGCCCACGCGCGACCTCCTGAGCCCCGGTTGGTTCACGCGCCGTATCCGAGCCCCCATCGGTCGACGCGTCGTTTCCTGAGCCCCGATCGATCCACGCGTCGTATCCGAACCCCGATCGGTCCACGCGCCGTCGCCGAGCCATGATCGGTCTCCGCGCGGCCTCCTGAGCCCCGATCGGTCCACGCGCCGTCGACGAGCTGCGATCGGTCCACGCGCGGCCTCCTAACCCCCGGTTGGTTCACGCGCCGTATCCGAGGCCCCATCGGTCCACGCATCGTCTCCTGATCTCCGAACGGTCCACGCGCCGTCTCCAAAGCCCCGATCGGTCCACGCACCGTCTCCGAGCGCCGATCGGTTCACGCGCCGTCTCCTCAGCCCCGATCAGTCCACGCGCTGTCTCCGAGCCCCGATCGGTCCACGCGTTGTCGCCTTAGCCCCGATCGGTCCACGCGTTGTCGCCTTAGCCCCGATCGGTCCACGCGCCGTCTCCGAGCCCCGATCGTTCCACGCGGCGTCTCCTGAGCCCCAATCGGTCCACACGCTGTGTCGGGAGCCCCGATAGGTACACGCATCGTCTCTTACCCCCGATCGGTCCACGCGTCGTCTCCTGAGCCCCGATCGTTCCACGCGCCGTCGCCAAGCCATGATCGGTCAACGCGCGGCCTCCTGAGCCCCAATCAGTCCACGGGCCGTCGCCGATCCACGATCGGTCCGTGCGCCGTTTCCAGAGCCCTATCGGTCCACGCATCGTCTCCTGATCTCCGAACGGTCCACGCGCCGTCTCCTAAGCCCCGATCGGTCCACGCACCGTCTCCGAGCGCCGATCGGTTCACGCGCCGTCTCCTGAGCCCCGATCAGTCCACGCGCTGTCTCCGAGCCCCGATCGGTCCACGCGTTGTCGCCTTAGCCCCGATCGGTCCACGCGCCGTCTCCGAGCGCCGAGCCGTCCACGCGCCGTCGCCGAACCCCAATTGGTCCACGCGCAACCGCCTGAGCCCCAGTCGGTCCACGCGCTGTCTCCGAGCCCCGATCTGTCCACGCGCCGTTGCGCGAACTATGATCGGTCCACGCGCAGTCTCCTGAGCCCCGATCGGTCCACGCGCCGTCGCCGATCCACGATCGGTCCGTGCGCCGCTTCCAGAGCCCTATCGGTCCACGCATCGTCTCCTGATCTCCGATCGGTCCACGCGCCGTCTCCTAAGCCCCGATCGGTCCACGCGCTGTCTCCCAGCGCCGATCGGTTCACGCGCCGTCTCCTGAGCCCCGATCATTCCACGCCCCGTCTCCTGAGCCCCGCTCGGTCCATGCGTCGTCTTCCTAGCCCCGATCATTCCACGCCCCGTCTCCTGAGCCCCGCTCGGTCCATGCGTCGTCTTCCTAGCCCCGATGCCTCCACGCGCCGTCTCCGAGCCACGATCGGTCTAGGCGCCGCTTCCTGACCCCGATCGGTCCACGCGTCGTCTTCAAAGCCCCGATGCCTCCACCCGCCGTCTCCGAGCCACGATCGGTCCGTGCGCCGCTTCCAGAGCCCCGATCTGTGCACGCGTCTTCTCCTGATCTCCGATCGGTCCACGCGCCGTCTCATAAGCCCCGATGGGTCCACGCGCCGTCTCCGAGCGTCGATCGGTTCACGGGCCGTCTCTGAGCCGCGATCGATAAAGCCGCCGTCATCAAGCCCCGATCCGTACACGCGTCGTCTCCGAGCCCCGATGCCTCTACGCGCCGTCTCCGAGCCACGATCGGTTCAGGCGCCGCTTCCCGAGCCCCGATCAGTCCACGTGCCGTCTCCTAAGCCCCGATCGCTCCACGGACCGTTTCCTGATCCCCGATCGGTCCACGCGCCGCCTCCTGTGTCCTGATCGGACGACGCGTCGTCTCCTGAGCCTTGATCGATCCACGCGTCGTCTCCTGAACCCCGATTGCTCCACGGGCCGTTTCCTGAGCCCCGATCGGTCCACGCGTCGTCTTCTAAGCCCAGATGCCTCCTCGCGCCGTCTCCGAGCCACGATGGGTCCAGGCGCCGCTTCCTGAGCCCCGATCGGTCCACGCGTTGTCTCCTAAGCCCCGTTCGGCCCACGCGCCGTCTCCTAAGCCCCGATCGGTCCACGCGCCGTCTCCTGAGCCCCGATCGGTCCACGCGTCGTCTCCGAGCACCGTTCGGTCCACGCGCCGATTCCTGAGCCCCGATCGGTCTATGCGTCGTCTTTTAAGCCCCGATACCTCCACGCGCCGTCTACGAGCCACGATCGGTCCAGGCGCCGCTTCCTGAGCCCCGATCGGTCCATGCGTCGTCTCCTAAGCCCCAATCGGTCCACGCGCCGTCTCCTAAGCCCCGATCGATCCACGCGCCGTCTCCGAGCCCCGATCGGTCCACGCACCATCTCATGCTCCCCAATCGGTCCATGCGCCGCCTCCGGAGCCCTGATCGATCCACGCGAATCTCCTGAGCTCCGGTCGGTCCTCGTACCGTCTCCGAGCCCCGATCGGTCCACATACCGTCTCCGAAGCCCCGATCGGTCCACGCGCCGTCCCCTGAGCCCCGATCGGTCCACGCGTCGTCTCCTAAGCCCCGATCGGTTCACGCGCCGTATCCGAGCCCCAATCGGTCCACGCGCCGTCTCCTAAGCTCCAATCGGTCCACGCGCCGTCCCCTGAGCCCCGATACGTCGACGCGCAGACGCCGAGCGCCGATCGGTCCACGCGCTGTCTCCTGAGCCCCGATAGGTACACGCGTCGTCTCCTACACCCCGATCGGTCCACGCGTCGTCTCCTAAGCCCCGATGCCGCCACGCGCCGTCTCCGAGCCCCGATCGGTCCACGCGCCGTCTCCTAAGCCCCGATCGGTCAACGCGCCTTCTCCTCAGCCCCGATCGGTCAACGCGCCTTCTCCTCAGCCCCGATTGGTCCACGCGCCGTCTCCGAGCGCCGATCGGTGCACGCGTCGTCTCCTGATCTCCGATCGGTCCACGCGCCGTCTCCTGAGCCCCGATTGCTCCACGCGCCGTTTTCTGAGCACCGTTCGGTCCATGCGTCGTCTTCTAAGCCCCGATGCCTCCACGCGCCGTCTCCGAGCCACGATCGGTGCAGGCGCCGCTTCCTGAGCACCGATCGGTCCACGCGCTGTCTCCTGAGCCCCGATACATCCACGCGCAGTCGCCGAGCCCCGATCGGTCCACGCGCCGTCTCCGAGCCCCGATCGGACCACGCATCGTCTCCTAAGCCCCGATCGGTGAACGCGCCGTCTCCCCGCCCCGATCGGTCCACGCGCCGTCTCCTGAGCCCCGATCATTCCACGCGCCGTATCCGAGCCCCAATCGGTCCACGCGCCGTCTCCTGAGCCCCGATCGTTCCACGCGCCGTCTCCGAGCCCCGATCGTTCCACGCGGCGCCTGCGGAGCCCCCATCGATCCACGCGAGTCTCCTGAGCCCCAGTCGGTCCGCGCGCCGTCTCCTGAGCCCCGATTGTTCGACGCGTCGTCTCCTAAGCCCCGATCGATCCACGCGTCGTCTCCTGAGCCCCGATCGCGCCACACGCCGTTTCCTGAGCCCCGATCGGTAAACGCGCCGTCACCAAGCCCCGATCCGTACACGCGTCGTCTCCGAGCCCCGATGGGTCCACGCGCCGTCGCCGAGCCTCGATCGGTCCACGCGCAACCTCCTAAGCCCCGGTCGGTTCACGCGCTATCTCCGAGCCGCGATCGGTCCACGCGCCGTCTCCTGAGCCCCGATACGTCCACGCGCAGTCGCCGAGCTCCGATCGGTCGACGCGTCGTCTCCTGAGCCCCGATCGATCCAAGGGTCTTCCCCTGAGCCCCGACTGCTCCACGCGCCGTCTCCTGAGCCCGGATCGGTCCACGCGTCGTCTCCGAGCCCCGATCGGTCCACGCGCCGTCCCCGAGCCCCGATCGGTCCACGCGCCGTTTCCTGAGCCCCGATACGTCCACGCGCATTCGCCGAGCCCTGATCGGTCCACGCGCTGTCTCCTGAGCCCCGATAGGTACACGCGTCGTCTTCTAAGCCCCGATCGATCCACGCGTCGTCTCCTGAGCCCCGATCGCGCCACACGCCGTTTCCTGAGCCCCGATCGGTCCACGCGCCGTCTCCGAGCCCCGATCGGTCCACGCATCGTCTCCTAAGCCCCGATCGGCTAACGCGTCGACTCTGAGCCGCGATCGTTCCACGCGCCGTCCCCGATCCCCGATCGATCCACGCGCCGTCTCCGAGCGCCGATCGGTTCACGCGCCGTCACCCGAGCCCCGATCGTTCCACACGCCGTCTCCGAGCCCCGATCGGTCCACGCTTCGTCTCCTGATCCCGGATCGTTCCACGCGTCGTCTCCTGATCCCCGATCCGTAATCGCGTCGTCTCCGAGCCTCGATCGGTCCACACGCCGTGTCCGATCCCCGATCGGTCCGCGTACCGCATTCTGAGCCGCGGTCCGTCCACGCGCCGTCTCCGAGCACCGATCGGTCCACGCGCCGTCTCAGAGCGCCGATCATTTCACGCCCCGTCTCCTGAGCTCCGATCGTTCAACGCGCCGTCTCCGAGCCCCGATCGGTCCACGCGCCGTCTCCTGAGCCCCAATCGGTCCACACGCTGTCTCGTGAGCCCCGATAGGTACTCGCGTCGTGTCCTACGCCCCGATCGGTCCACGCGTCGTCTCCTAAGCCCCGATCGGTCCACGCGCCGTCTCCGAGCCCCGATCGGTCCGCGCACCGTCTCCTGATCCCCATCGCTTCACGCGGCGTCTCCGGAGCCCCGATCCGTCCACGCGCCGTCTCCTAAGCCCCGTTCGGTCCAAGCGCCTTCTCCTAAAGCCCGGTCGGTCCACCCGCCGTCTCCTGAGCCCCGATCATTCCACGCGCCGTCTCCGAGCCCCGATCCGTCCACGTGCCGTCTCCTTAGCCCCGTTCGGTCCTAGCGCCTTCTTCTAAAGCCCGGTCGGTCCACGCGCCGTCTCCGAGCCCCGATCGGTCCACGCGCCGTCTCCTGAGCCCCAATCGGTCCACACGCTGTCTCGTGAGCCCCGATAGGTACACGCGTCGTGTCCTACGCCCCGATCGGTCCACGCGTCGTCTCCTAAGCCCCGATCGGTCCACGCGCCGTCTCCGAGCCCCGATCGGTCCGCGCACCGTCTCCTGATCCCCATCGCTTCACGCGGCGTCTCCGGAGCCCCGATCGATCTACGCGAGTCTCCTGAGCCCCGGTCGGTCCGCGCGCCGTCATTTGAGCCCCGATCGGTCGCCGCGTCGTCGCCGAGCCATGATCGGTACACGCGCGGCTTCCTGAGCCCCAATCGGTCCACGGGCCGTCGCCGATCCACGATCGGTCCGTGCGCCGTTTCCAGAGCCCTATCGGTCCACGCATCGTCTCCTGATCTCCGATCGGTCCACGTGCCGTCTCCTAAGCCCCCATCGGTCCACGCACTGTCTCCGAGCGCCGATCGGTTCACGCACCGTCTCCTGAGCCCCGATCATTCCACGCGCCGTCTCCGAGCTACGATCGGTCCACGCGTTGTCTCCTTAGCCCCGATCGCTCCACGCGCCGTCTCCGAGCGCCGAGCGGTCCACGCGCCGTCGCCGAACCCCAAATGGTCCACGCGCAACCGCCTGAGCCCCGATCGGTCCACGCGTCGTCTACGAGCACCGATCGGTCCACGCGCCGTCGCCGAGGCATGATCGGTCCACGCGCGGCCTCCTGAGCCCCGATCGGTCCACGCGCCGTCACCGAGCCGCGATCGGCCCACGCGCGACCTCCTGAGCCCCGGTTGGTTCACGCGCCGTATCCGAGCCCCCATCGGTCGACGCGTCGTTTCCTGAGCCCCGATCGATCCACGCGTCGTATCCGAACCCCGATCGGTCCACGCGCCGTCGCCGAGCCATGATCGGTCTCCGCGCGGCCTCCTGAGCCCCGATCGGTCCACGCAAGGTCTCCTGATCTCCGATCGGTCCACGCACCGTCTCCGAGCGCCGATCGGTTCACGCGCCGTCACCCGAGCGCCGATCGTTCCACACGCCATCTCCGAGCCCCGATCGGTCCACGCTTCGTCTCCTGAGCCCGGATCGTTCCACGCGTCGTCTCCTGATCCCCGATCCGTAATCGCGTCGTCTCCGAGCCTCGATCGGTCCACACGCCATGTCCGATCCCCGATCGGTCCGCGCGGCGTTTCCGAGCGCCGATCGGTTAACGCGCCGTCTCCGAGCCCCAATCGGTCCACACGCCGTCTCCTGAGCCCTGATCGATCCACGCGTCGTCTCCTGAGCTCCGATCGCACCACACGCCGTTTACTGAGCCCCGATCGGTCCACGCGTCATCTCCTGATCTCCGATCGGTCCACGCGCCGTCTCAGAGCGTCGATCATTTCACGCGCCGTCTCCTGAGCCCCGATCGTTCCACGCGCCGTCTCCGAGCCCCGATCGGTCCACGCGGCGTCTCCTGAGCCCCGATCGGTTCACGCATCGTCTCCTAAGCCCCGATACGTCTACACGCCGTATCCGAGCCCCGATCGGTCCGCGTGACGCATTCTAAGCCACGGTCCGTCCACGCGCCGTCTCCGAGCCCCGATCGGTCCACGCGTCGTCTCCTAAGCCCTGATCGGTCCACGTGCCGTCTCCGAGCCCCGATGGGTCTACGCGCCGCCTCCTGAGCCCCGATCGATCCACGCATCGTCTCCTGAGCCCCGATCGGTTAACGCGCCGTCTCCGAGCCCCGATCAGTCCACGCGCCGTCTCCTGAGCCCCGGTCGGTTCATGCGCCGTCTCCGAGCCCCGATCGGTCCACGCGCCGTCGCCGAGCCGCGATCGGTCCACGAGCGGCCTCCTGAGCCCCGATTGGTTCACGCGCCGTATCCGAGCCCTAATCGGTCCAAGCGCTGTCTCCGAGCCCTGATCGGTGCAGGCGTCGTCTCCGAGCCCCGATCGGTCTACGCGCCGTCGCCGAGCCATGATCGGTCCACTCGCGGCCTCCTGAGCCCCGATCGGTCCACGCGCCGTCGCCGAGCCGCGATCGGTTCTCGCGCGGCCTCCTGAGCCCCGGTCGGTCCACGCGCCGCCTACGGAGCCCCGATCGATCCACGCGAATCTCCTGAGCTCCGGTCGGTCGACGCGCCGTCTCCTGAGCCCCGATCGGTCCACGCGTCGTCTCCTAAGCCCCGATTCGTCGACGCGTCGTCTCCTTAGCCCCGATCAATTGACGTGTCTTCTCCTGAGCCCTGATCGCTCCTCGCGCCATCTCCTGAACCCCGCTCGGTCCATGCGTCGTCTTCTTAGCCCTGATGCCTCCACGCGCCGTCTCCGAGCCACGATGGGTCCAGGCGCCGCTTCCTGCGCCCCGATCGGTCCACACGCCGTCTCCGAGCCCCGATCGGTCCGCGTGCCGCATTCTAAGCCACGGTCCATCCACGCGCCGTTTCCGAGCCCCGCTCGATTCACGCGTCGTCCCCTAAGGCCCGATCGGTCCACGCGCCGTCTCCTAAGTCCCTATTGGTCCACGTGCCGGCTCCCAGCCCCGATCGGTCCACGCGCCGTCTCCGAGCCCCGATCGGTCCACGCGCCGTCTCCTGAGCGCCGATACGTCCACGCGCAGTCGCCGAGCCCTGATCGGTCCACGCGCTGTCTCCTGAGCCCCGATAGGTACACGCGTCGTCGCCTACACCCCGATCGGTCCACGCGTCGTCTCCTAAGCCCCGATCGGTCCACGCGCCGTCTCCGAGCCCCGATCGGTCCACGCACTGTCTCCTGATCCCCATGGGTGAACGCGGCGCCTCCGGAGCCCCGATCGATCCACGCGAGGCTCCTGAGCCCCGATCGGACCACGCATCGTCTCCTAAGCCCCAATCGGTTAACGCGCCGTCTCCGAGCGCCGATCGGTCCACGCGCCGTCGCCGAACCCCAATTGGTCCACGCGCAACCGCCTGAGCCCCAGTCGGTCCACGCACTGTCTCCGAGCCCCGATCGGTCCACGCGTCGTCTCCGAGCCCCGATCGGTCCACGCGTCGTCTCCTAAGCCCCGATCGGTCCACGCACCGTCTCCTGAGCCCTGATCGGTCCACGCGTCGGCTCCTAAGCCTCGATAGGTCCACGCGCGGCCTCCTTAGCCCCGGTCGGTCCACGCGCCCTCTCCGAGCCCCGATCGGTTTACGCGTCGTCTCCGAGCACCGTTCGTTCAACGCGCCGTTTCCTGAGCCCCGATCGGTCCATCCGTCGTCTTTTAAGCCCCGATACCTCCACGCGCCGTCTCCGAGGCACGATCGGTCCAGGCGCCACTTCCTGAGCCGCGATCGGTCCACGCGCCGTCTCCTGGGCCCCGATGCGTCCACGCGCAGTCGCCGAGCCCCGATCGGTCCACGCGGGGTCTCCTGAGCCCCGATCGGTCCACGCGCCGTCTCCTAAGCCCCGATCGATCCACGCGCCGTCTCCGAGCGCCGCTCGGTTCACGCGCCTTCTCCTGTGCTCCAATCGTTCCACGCGCCGTCTTCGAGCCCCGATCGGTCCACGCGCCGTCTCCTGAGCCCCGATCGTTCCACGCGCCGCCTCCTAAGCCCCGATCGGTCCACGCGTCGTCTCCTAAGCCACCATTGGTCCACGTGCCGTCTCCCAGCCCCGATCGGTCCACGCGCCGTCTCCTAATCCCCAATCTGTCCACGACCCGTCTCCGGGCCCCGATTGGTGCATGCGCCGTCTCCTAAGCCCCGATCGGTCCACGCGCCGTCGCCGAACCCCAATTGGTCCACGCAAAACCGCCTGAGCCCCAGTCGGTCCACGCGCTGTCTCCGAGCCCCGATCGGTCCACGCGTCGTCTCCGAGCCCCGATCGGTCCACGCATGGTCTCCTAAGCCCCAATCGGTTAACGCGCCGTCCCCGAGCCCCGATCGGTCCACGCGCCGTCTCCTGAGCGCCGATACGTCCACGCGCAGTCGCCGAGCCCTGATCGGTCCACGCGCTGTCTCCTGAGCCCCGATAGGTACACGCGTCGTCGCCTACACCCCGATCGGTCCACGCGTCGTCTCCTAAGCCCCGATCGGTCCACGCGCTGTCTCCTGAGCCCCGATAGGTACACGCGTCGTCGCCTACACCCCGATCGATCCACGCGAGTCTCCTGAGCCCCAGTCAGTCCGCGCGCCGTCTCCGAGCGCCGATTGGTTGACGCGCTGTCTCCTGAGCCCCGGTCGGTCCACGCGCCGTCTCCGAGCCCCGATCGGCCCACGCATCGTCTCCTACGCCCCGATCGGCTAACGCGTCGACTCCGAGCCCCGATCGTTCCACGCCCCGTCTCTGAGCACCGATCGGTCCACGCGCCGTCTCCTGAGCCCCGCTCGGTCCATGCGTCGTCTTCTTAGCCCCGATGCCTCCGCGCGCCGTCTCCTGAGCCCCGAACGGTCGACGCGTCGTCTCCTGAGCCCCGATCGGTCCGCGCGTCGTCTCCGAGCCTCGATCGGTCCTCGCGTCGTCTCCTAAGCCCCGACTGGTCCACGCGCCGTCTCCTGAGCCCTGGTCGGTTCACGCGCCGTCTCCGAGCCCTGATCGATCCACGCGTCGTCTTGTAAGCCCAGATGCCTCCACGCGCCGTCTCCGAGCCACGATCGGTCCAGGCGCCGCTTCCTGAGCCCCGATCGGTCCACGCGCCGTCTCCTAAGCCCCAATCGCTCCACGCGCCGTCTCCGAACGCCGATCATTTCACGCGCTGTCTCCTGAGTCCCGATCGTTCCACGCGCCGTATCCGAGCCCCGATCGATCCACGCGCCGTCTCCTGAGCCCCGATCGGTCCACGCGTCGTTCCCCAAGCCCCGATCCATCGACGCGCCGTCTCCTGATGCCCAATCGGTCCACGCGCAGTCTCCTGAGCCCCGATAGGTACACGCGTAGTCTCCTAAGCCCCGATCGGTCCACGCGCCGCCTCCGGAGCCCCAATCGATCAACGTGAGTCTCCTAAGCCCCGATCGGTCCACGTGCCGTCTCCGAGCCCCGATCGGTCCACGCGTCGTCTCCTAATCCCCGATCGGTCCACACGCCGTCTCCGAGCCCCGATCGGTCCACGCGTCGTCTCCTAAGCCCCGATCCGTCGACGCGTCGTCTCCTGAGCCCCGATCGATCCACGCGTCTTCTCCTGAGCCCCGACCGCTCCCCGCGTCGTCTCCGATCTCCGATCGCTCCACGCGCCGATTTCTGAGCCCCGATCAATTGACGCGTCTTCTCCTGAGCCCCGATCGCTCCTCGCGTCGTCTCCTAATCCCCGGTCGGTCCACGCGCCGTCGCCGAACCCCAATTGGTCCACGCGCCACCTCCTGAGCCCCAGTCGGTCCACGCGCTGTCTCCGAGCACCGATCGGTCTACGCATCGTCTCCTAAACCCCGCTCTGTTAACGCGTCGTCTCCTGAGCCCCGATCGATCCACGCGTCGTCTCCTGAGCCCCGATCGCTCCACGCGCCGATTTCTGAGCCCCGATCAATTGACGCGTCTTCTCCTGAGCCCCGATCGCTCCTCGCGTCGTCTCCTAATCCCCGGTCGGTCCACGCGCCGTCGCCGAACCCCAATTGGTCCACGCGCCACCTCCTGAGCCCCAGTCGGTCCACGCGCTGTCTCCGAGCACCGATCGGTCTACGCATCGTTTCCTAAACCCCGCTCTGTTAACGCGTCGTCTCCTGAGCCCCGATCGCTCCACGCGCCGTCTCCTGAGCACCGATCGGTCCACGTGTCGTCTCCGAGCACCGTTCGGTCCACGCGCCGTTTCCTGGGCCCCGATCGGTCCATCCGTCGTCTTTTAAGCCCCGATACCTCCACGCGCCGTCTCCGAGCCACGATCGGTCCAGGCGTGGCCTCCTGAGCCTCGGTCGGTCTACACGCCGTTTTGTGAGCCCCGATCGGTCCACGCGTCGTCTTCTAAGCCCAGATGCCTCCTTACGCCGTCTCCCAACCACGATCGGTGCAGGCGCCGCTTCCTGAGCCCCGATCGGTCCACGCGTTTTCTCCTAAGCCCCGATCGGTCCACGCGTCGTCTCCTCAGCCCCGATCGGTCGACGCGTCGTCTCCGAGCGCCGATCGGTGCACGCGCCGTCTCCTGATCCCCGATCGTTCCACACGCCGCCTCCTAAGCCCCGATCGGTCTAGGCGTCGTCTCCTAAGCCCCGACCCGTCCAGGCGCCGTCTCCTGAGCCCCGATCGTTCCACGCGCCGTCTCGTGAGCCCCGCTCGGTCCATGCGTCGTGTTCTTAGCCCCGATGCCTCCACGCCCCGTCTCCGAGCCACGATAGGTCCAGGCGCCGCTTCCTGAGCCCCGATCGATCCACGCGCCGTCTCCTAAGCCCTGATCGGTCCACGTGCCGTCTCCGAGCCCCGATGGGTCTACGCGCCGCCTCCTGAGCCCCGATCGATCCACGCATCGGCTCCTGAGCCCAAGTCGGTCCCCGCGTCGTCTTCGAGCACCGATCGATCCACGCGCCGTTTCCTGGGCCCCGGTCGGTTCACGCGCCGTCGCCGAGCCTCGATCGGTCCACGCGCGGCCTCCTTAGCCCCGGTCGGTCCATGCGCGGCCTCGTTAGCCCCGGTCGGTCCACGCGCCGTCTCCGAGCCCCGATCGGTCCACGCATCGCCGCCGGAGCCCCGATCGGTCTACGCGCCGTCTCATGAGCCCCGGTCGGTTCACGCGCCGTCTCCGAGCCGCGATCGGTCGACGCGTCGTTTCCTGAGCCCCGATCGATCCACGCATCGTCTCCTGAGCCCCGATCGCTCCACGTGCCGATTTCTGAGCCCCGATCAATTGACGCGTCTTCTCCTGAGCCCCGATCGTTCCTCGCGCCGTCTCCTGAGCCCCGCTCGGTCCCTGCGTCGTCTTCTTAGCCCCGATGCCTCCACGCGCCGTCTCCGAGCCACGATCGGTCTATGCGTCGCTTCCAGATCCCCGATCGGTCCTCGCTCCGTCTCCTAAGCCCCAATCGGTCCACGCGCCGTCTCCTAAGCCCCGATCGATCCACGCGCCGTCTTCGAGCACCGATCGGTCCACGCGTCGTCCCCTAATACCCGATCGGTCCACGCGTCTTCTCCTAAGCCCCGATCCGTCGACGCGTCGCCTCCTGAGCCCCGATTGATCCACGCGCCGCCTCCTGAGCCCCGAACGTTCCACGTGCCGTTTCCTGATCCCCGATCGGTCCACACGCCGTCTCCGAGCCCCGATCGGTCCGCGTGCCGCATTCTAAGCCACGTTCCATCCACGCGCCGTCTCCTGAGCCCCGGTCGGTCCACGCATCGTCTCCTAAGCCCCGCTCGGTTAACGCGTCGTTTCCGAGCCCCGATCGGTCTACGCGCCGTCTCCTGAGCCCCGATCGGTCCACGCGTCGTTCCCTAAGCCCCGATCCATCCACGCGCAGTCTCCTGAGCCCCGATCGGTCCACGCATCGTCTCCTAAGCCCCAGACGGTCCTCGTGCCGTCTCCGAACCCCGATCGGTCGACGCGATGTCTCCGAGCGCAGATCGGTTCACGCGCCGTATTCTGAGCCCCGATCGTTCCACGCGCCGCCTCCTAAGCCCCGATCGGTCGACGCTTCGTCTCCTAAGCCCCGACCGGTCGACGCGTCGTCTCCTGAGCCCCGGTCGGTTAACGCGCCGTCTCCAAGCCCCGATCGGTCCACGCGCAACCGCCTGAGCCCCAGTCGGTCAACGCGCTGTCTCCGAGCCCCGATCGGTCCACGCGTCGTCTCCGAGCACCGATTGGTCCACGCGCCGTCGCCGAGCCATGATCGGTCCACGCGCGGCCTCCTGAGCCCCGATCGGTCCACGCGCCGTGGCCGAGCCGCGATCGGTCCACGCGCGGCCTCCTGAACCCCGATCGGTCCACGCGCCGTCACCGAGCCGCGATCGGTCCACGCGCGACCACCTGAGCCCCGGTTGGTTCACGCGCCGTATCCGAGCCCCCATCGGTCCACGCGTTGTCTCCGAGCCCCGATCCGTCCACGCGCCGTCGCCGAGCCATGATCGGCCCACGCGAGGCTCCTGAGCCCCCCCGGCGGTCGATCCCCGCGCCATCACCTGAGCCCCGATCGGTCGACGCGTCGTTTCCTGAGCCGCGATCCATCCACGCGTCGTCTCCTGAGCCCCGATCGCTCCTCGCGCCGTCTTCTGAGCCCCGCTCGGTCCATGCGTCGTCTTCTTAGCCCCGATGCCTCCACGCGCCGTCTCCGAGCCCCGATCGGTCCAGACGCCGCTTCCTGAGCCCCGATCGGTCCACGCGCCGTCTCCTAAGCCCCAGTCGGTCCACGCGCCGTCTCCTAAGCCCCGATCGGTCCAAGCGGCGTCTCCGAGCCCCGATCGGTCCACTCACCGTCTCCTGATCCCCATCGGTTCACGCGGCGGTTTCTGAGCATCGTTCGGCCCACGCGTCGTCTTCAAAGCCCCGATGCCTCCACGCGCCGTCTCCGAGCCACGATCGTTCCGTGCGCCGCTTCCAGAGCCCCGATCGGTGAACGCGTCTTCTCCTGATCTCCGATCGGTTCACATGCCGTCTCATAAGCCCCGATCGGTCCACGCGTCGTCTCCTAATCCCCGATCGATCCACACGCCGTCTCCGAGCCCCGATGGGTCTACGCGTCGCCTCCTGAGCCCCGGTCGGTCCACGCGCCGTCTCCTGAGCCCCGATCGGTCCACGCGTCGTCTCCTAAGCCCCGATCGGTCCACGCGTCGTCTCCTAAGCCTCGATCCGTCGACGCGTCGTCTCCTGAGCCACGATCAATTGACGCGTCTTCTCCTGAGCCCGATCGCTCCTCGCGCCGTCTCCTGAGCCCCGATCGGTCCACGCGTCGTCTCCGAGCTCCGATCGGTCCACACGCCGTTTCCTGAGCCCCGATCGGTCCATGCGTCGTCTTCTTAGCCCCGATGCCTCCACGCGCCATCTCCGAGCCCCGATCGGTCCAGGCGCCGCTTCCTGAGCCCCGATCGGTCCACGCGCCGTCTCATAAGCCCCAGTCGGTCCACGCGCCGTCTCCTAAGCCCCGATCGGTCCAAGCGGCGTCTCCGAGCCCCGATCGGTCCACGCACCGTCTCCTGATCCCCATCGGTCCACGCGGCGGTTTCTGAGCACCGTTCGGCCCACGCGTCGTCTTCAAAGCCCCGATGCCTCCACGCGCCGTCTCCGAGCCACGATCGGTCCGTGCGCCGCTTCCAGAGCCCCGATCGGTGAACGCGTCTTCTCCTGATCTCCGATCGGTTCACATGCCGTCTCATAAGCCCCGATCGGTCCACGCGCCGTCTCCGAGAGCCGATCGGTTCACGCGACGTCTCCTGAGCCCCGATCGTTCCACGCGCCATCTCCGAGCCCCGATCGGTCCACGCGCCGTCTCCTAAGCCCCGATCGGTCCACGCGCCTTCTCCTAAGCCCCGATCGGTCCACGTGCCGTCTCCGAGCGACGATCGGTTCACGCGCCGTCTCCTGAGCCCCGATCGCTCCCGCTCCGTCTCCGAGCCCCGATCGGTCGACGCGCCGTCTCCTGAGCCCGGATCGGTCCACGAGCCGTCGCCGAACCCCAATTGGTCCACGCGCAACCGCCTGAGCCCCCGTCGGTCCACGCGCTGTCTCCGAGCCCCGATCGTTCCACGCGCCGTCTCCGAGCCTCGATCGGTCCACGCGCCGTCGCCGAGCCCCCATCGGTCCAGGCGCATCCTCTTGTGCCCCGGTCGGTCCACGCGCCTTCCCCGAGCCCCGATCATTCCACGCGCCGTCTCGGAGCCCCGATCGATCCACGCGCCGTCTCCTGAACCCCGGTCGGTCCACGCGCCGTCTCCTGAGCCCCGATCGGTCCACGCGTCGTCTCCGAGCTCCGATCGGTCCACACGCCGTTTCCTGAGCCCCGATCGGTCCATGCGTCGTCTTCTTAGCCCCGATGCCTCCACGCGCCATCTCCGAGCCCCGATCGGTCCAGGCGCCGCTTCCTGAGCCCCGATCGGTCCACGCGCCGTCTCATAAGCCCCAGTCGGTCCACGCGCCGTCTCCTAAGCCCCGATCGGTCCAAGCGGCGTCTCCGAGCCCCGATCGGTCCACGCACCGTCTCCTGATCCCCATCGGTCCACGCGGCGGTTTCTGAGCACCGTTCGGCCCACGCGTCGTCTTCAAAGCCCCGATGCCTCCACGCGCCGTCTCCGAGCCACGATCGGTCCGTGCGCCGCTTCCAGAGCCCCGATCGGTGAACGCGTCTTCTCCTGATCTCCGATCGGTTCACATGCCGTCTCATAAGCCCCGATCGGTCCACGCGCCGTCTCCGAGAGCCGATCGGTTCACGCGACGTCTCCTGAGCCCCGATCGTTCCACGCGCCATCTCCGAGCCCCGATCGGTCCACGCGCCGTCTCCTAAGCCCCGATCGGTCCACGCGCCTTCTCCTAAGCCCCGATCGGTCCACGTGCCGTCTCCGAGCGACGATCGGTTCACGCGCCGTCTCCTGAGCCCCGATCGCTCCCGCTCCGTCTCCGAGCCCCGATCGGTCGACGCGCCGTCTCCTGAGCCCGGATCGGTCCACGAGCCGTCGCCGAACCCCAATTGGTCCACGCGCAACCGCCTGAGCCCCCGTCGGTCCACGCGCTGTCTCCGAGCCCCGATCGTTCCACGCGCCGTCTCCGAGCCTCGATCGGTCCACGCGCCGTCGCCGAGCCCCCATCGGTCCAGGCGCATCCTCTTGTGCCCCGGTCGGTCCACGCGCCTTCCCCGAGCCCCGATCATTCCACGCGCCGTCTCGGAGCCCCGATCGATCCACGCGCCGTCTCCTGAACCCCGGTCGGTCCACGCGCCGTCTCCTGAGCCCCGATCGGTCCACGCGTCGTCTCCTAAGCCCCGATCGGTCCACGCGTCGTCTCCTAAGCCCCGATCCGTCGACGCGTCGTCTCCTGAGCCACGATCAATTGACGCGTCTTCTCCTGAGCCCAATCGCTCCTCGCGCCGTCTCCTGAGCCCCGATCGGTCCACGGGTCGTCTCCTAAGCCCCGATCGGTCCACGCGCCGTCTCCTGTGCCCCGATCAGTCGACGCGTCCTCTCCTAAACCCCGATCGGTTCACGCGTCGTCTCCTAAGCCCCGATCGGTCCACACGCCGTCTCCGAGCCCCGATGTGTCCACGGGTCGCCTCCTGAGCCCCGGTCGGTCCACGCGCCGTCTCCTGAGCCCCGATCGGTCCATGCGTCGTCTTCTTAGCCCCGATGCCTCCGCGCGCCGTCTCCGAGCCACGATCGGTCCAGGCGCCGCTTCCTGAGCCCCCATCGGCCCATGCGCCGTATCCTAAGCCCCGATCGGTCCACGCGCCGTCTCCGAGCGCCGATAAGTTCAAGCGCCGTCTCCTGATCCCCGATCGTTCCACGCGTCGTCTCCTGAGCCCCAACCGCTCCACGCGCCGTTTTCTGAGCACCGTTCGGTCCACGCGTCGTCTTCAAAGCCCCGATGCCTCCACGCGCCGTCTCCGAGCCCCGATCGCTCCTCGCGCCGTCTCCTGAGCCCCGATCGTTCCACGCGCCGTCTCCGACCCCCGATCGGTCCACGCGCCGTCTCATAAGCCCCGATCGGACCACGCGCCTTCTCCTCAGCCCCGATCGTTCCACGCGCCGTCTCCGACCCCCGATCGGTCCACGCGCCGTTTCCGAGCCCCGATCGGTCCATGCGTCGTCTTCTAAGCCCCGATGCCTCCACGCGCCGTCTCCGTGCCCCGATCGGTGCAGGCGCCGCTTACTGAGCCCCGATCGGTCCACGCGCCGTCTCCTAAGCCCCGTTCGGTCCACGCGCCGTCGCCGAGCCATGATCGTTCCACGCGCGGCCTCCAGAGCCCCGATCGGTACACGCGCCGTCTCCGAGCCACGATCGGTCCAGGCGCCGTTTCCTGAGCCCCGATCGGTCCACGCGGCGTGTCCTGAGCCCCAATTGGTCCACACGCTGTGTCGTGAGCCCCGATAGGTACACGCGTCGTCTCCTACGCCCCGATCGGTTAACGCGCCGTCTCCGAGCGCCGAGCGGTCCACGCGCCGTCGCCGAACCCCAATTGGTCCACGCGCAACCGCCTGAGTCCCAGTCGGTCCACGCGCTGTCTCCGAGCCCCGATCGGTCCACGCGCCGTCGCGGAGCCATGATCGGTCCACGCGCGGCCTCCTGAGCCCCAATCGGTCCACGGGCCGTCGCCGATCCACGATTGGTCCGTGCGCCGTTTCCAGAGCCCTATCGGTCCACGCATCGTCTCCTGATCTCCGATCGGTCCACGTGCCGTCTCCTAAGCCCCGATCGGTCCACGCACTGTCTCCGAGCGCCGATCGATTCACGCGCCGTCTCCTGAGCCCCGATCATTCCACGCGCCGTCTCCGAGCCCCGATCGGTCCACGCGTTGTCTCCTTAGACCCGATCGCTCCACGCGCCGTCTCCGAGCGCCGAGCGGTCCACGCGCCGTCGCCGAACCCCAAATGGTCCACGCGCAACCGCCTGAGCCGCGATCGATCCACGCGAGTCTCCTGAGCCCCGGTCGGTCCGCGCCCCGTCATCTGAGCCCCCATCGGTCCACGCGTTGTCTCCTAAGCCCCGATCGGTCCACGCGCCGTCTCCGAGCCCCGAACGGTCCACGCGCCGTCGCGTAAGCCCCAATCGGTCTACGCGCCGTCTCAGAGCGCCGATCATTTCACGCGCCGTCTCCTGAGCCCCGATCATTCCACGCCCCGCCTCCGAGCCCCGATCGGTCCACGCGCCGTCTCCTAAGCCCCTATCGGTCCACGCGCCGTCTCCGAGCGCCGATCGGTTCACGCGCCGTCTCCTGAGCCCCGATCGTTCCACGCGCCGTCTCCGACCCCCGATCGATCCACGCGCCGTCTCATAAGCCCCGATCAGACCACGCGCCTTCTCCTCAGCCCCGATCGGTCCACGCGCCGTCTCGGAGCACCGATCGGTTCACGCGCCGTCTCCTGAGCCCCGATCGTTCCACGCGCCGTCTCCGACCCCCGATCGGTCCACGCGTCGTCTCATAAGCCCCGATCGGACCACGCGCCTTCTCCTCAGCCCCGATCGGTCCACCCGCCGTTTCCGAGCCCCGATCAGTCCATGCGTCGTCTCCGAGCCCCGTTCGGTCCACGCGCCGTCCCCGAGCCATGATCGTTCCACGCGCGGCCTCCAGAGCCCCGATCGGTCCACGCGCCGTCTCCGAGCGCAGATCATTTCACGCGCCGTCTCCTGAGCCCCGATCGTTCCACGCGCCGGCTCCGGAGCCCCCATCGGTCCACGCGTCGCCTTCTAACCCCGGACGGTCCGCGCGTCGTCTTCTAAGCCCCGATCGGTCCACGCGCCGTTTTCCGAGCCCCGATCGGTCCACGCACCATCTCCTGCTCCCCAATCGGTCCACGCGCCGCCTCCGGCGCCCCGATCGATCCACGCGAAATCTGCTGAGCTCCGGTCGGTCCACGCGCCGTTTCCTGAGCCCCGTTCGGCCCACGCGCCGTCTCCTAAGCCCCGATCGGTCCACGAACCGTCTCCTGAGCCTCCATCGATCCACGCGTCGTCTTCTAAGCCCAGATGCCTCCTCGCGCCGTCTCCGAGCCACGATCGGTCCAGGCGCCGTTTCCTGAGCCCCGATCGGTCCACGCTTCGTCTCCTGAGCCCGGATCGTTCCACGCGTCGTCTCCTGATCCCCGATCCGTAATCGCGTCGTCTCCGAGCCTCGATCGGTCCACACGCCGTGTCCGATCCCCGATCGGTCCGCGCGGCGTCTCCGGAGCCCCGATCGATCCACGCGAGTCTCCTGAGCCCCGGTCGGTCCGCGCGCCGTCATCTGAGCCCCCATCGGTCCACGCGTTGTCTCCTAAGCCCCGATCGGTCCACGCGCCGTCTCCGAGCCCCGATCGGTTCACGCATCGTCTCCTAAGCCCCGATCGGTTAACGCGCCGTCTCCGAGCGCCGAGCGGTCCACGCGCCGTCGCCGAACCCCAATTGGTCCACGCGCAACCGCCTGAGTCCCAGTCGGTCCACGCGCTGTCTCCGAGCCCCGATCGGTCCACGCGCCGTCGCCGAGCCATGATCGGTCCACGCGCGGCCTCCTGAGCCCCAATCGGTCCACGGGCCGTCGCCGATCCACGATCGGTCCGTGCGCCGTTTCCAGAGCCCTATCGGTCCACGCATCGTCTCCTGATCTCCGATCGGTCCACGCACCGTCTCCGAGCGCCGATCGGTTCACGCGCCGTCACCCGAGCCCCGATCGTTCCACACGCCGTCTCCGAGCCCCGATCGGTCCACGCTTCGTCTCCTGAGCCCGGATCATTCCACGCGTCGTCTCCTGATCCCCGATCCGTAATCGCGTCGTCTCCGAGCCTCGATCGGTCCACACGCCGTGTCCGCTCCCCGATCGGTCCGCGCGGCGTCTCCGGAGCCCCGATCGATCCACGCGAGTCTCCTGAGCCCCGGTCGGTCCGCGCGCCGTCATCTGAGCCCCCATCGGTCCACGCGTTGTCTCCTAAGCCCCGATCGGTCCACGCGCCGTCTCCGAGCGCCGAGCGGTCCACGCGCCGACGCCGAACCCCAATTGGTCCACGCGCAACCGCCTGAGTCCCAGTCGGTCCACGCGCTGTCTCCAAGCCCCGATCGGTCCACGCGCAACCGCCTGAGCCCCAGTCGGTCAACGCGCTGTCTCCGAGCCCCGATCGGTCCACGCGTCGTCTCCGAGCACCGATTGGTCCACGCGCCGTCGCCGAGCCATGATCGGTCCACGCGCGGCCTCCTGAGCCCCGATCGGTCCACGCGCCGTGGCCGAGCCGCGATCGGTCCACGCGCGGCCTCCTGAACCCCGATCGGTCCACGCGCCGTCACCGAGCCGCGATCGGTCCACGCGCGACCACCTGAGCCCCGGTTGGTTCACGCGCCGTATCCGAGCCCCCATCGGTCCACGCGTTGTCTCCGAGCCCCGATCCGTCCACGCGCCGTCGCCGAGCCATGATCGGCCCACGCGAGGCTCCTGAGCCCCCCCGGCGGTCGATCCCCGCGCCATCACCTGAGCCCCGATCGGTCGACGCGTCGTTTCCTGAGCCGCGATCCATCCACGCGTCGTCTCCTGAGCCCCGATCGCTCCTCGCGCCGTCTTCTGAGCCCCGCTCGGTCCATGCGTCGTCTTCTTAGCCCCGATGCCTCCACGCGCCGTCTCCGAGCCCCGATCGGTCCAGACGCCGCTTCCTGAGCCCCGATCGGTCCACGCGCCGTCTCCTAAGCCCCAGTCGGTCCACGCGCCGTCTCCTAAGCCCCGATCGGTCCAAGCGGCGTCTCCGAGCCCCGATCGGTCCACTCACCGTCTCCTGATCCCCATCGGTTCACGCGGCGGTTTCTGAGCATCGTTCGGCCCACGCGTCGTCTTCAAAGCCCCGATGCCTCCACGCGCCGTCTCCGAGCCACGATCGTTCCGTGCGCCGCTTCCAGAGCCCCGATCGGTGAACGCGTCTTCTCCTGATCTCCGATCGGTTCACATGCCGTCTCATAAGCCCCGATCGGTCCACGCGTCGTCTCCTAATCCCCGATCGATCCACACGCCGTCTCCGAGCCCCGATGGGTCTACGCGTCGCCTCCTGAGCCCCGGTCGGTCCACGCGCCGTCTCCTGAGCCCCGATCGGTCCACGCGTCGTCTCCTAAGCCCCGATCGGTCCACGCGTCGTCTCCTAAGCCTCGATCCGTCGACGCGTCGTCTCCTGAGCCACGATCAATTGACGCGTCTTCTCCTGAGCCCGATCGCTCCTCGCGCCGTCTCCTGAGCCCCGATCGGTCCACGCGTCGTCTCCGAGCTCCGATCGGTCCACACGCCGTTTCCTGAGCCCCGATCGGTCCATGCGTCGTCTTCTTAGCCCCGATGCCTCCACGCGCCATCTCCGAGCCCCGATCGGTCCAGGCGCCGCTTCCTGAGCCCCGATCGGTCCACGCGCCGTCTCATAAGCCCCAGTCGGTCCACGCGCCGTCTCCTAAGCCCCGATCGGTCCAAGCGGCGTCTCCGAGCCCCGATCGGTCCACGCACCGTCTCCTGATCCCCATCGGTCCACGCGGCGGTTTCTGAGCACCGTTCGGCCCACGCGTCGTCTTCAAAGCCCCGATGCCTCCACGCGACGTCTCCTGAGCCCCGATCGTTCCACGCGCCATCTCCGAGCCCCGATCGGTCCACGCGCCGTCTCCTAAGCCCCGATCGGTCCACGCGCCTTCTCCTAAGCCCCGATCGGTCCACGTGCCGTCTCCGAGCGACGATCGGTTCACGCGCCGTCTCCTGAGCCCCGATCGCTCCCGCTCCGTCTCCGAGCCCCGATCGGTCGACGCGCCGTCTCCTGAGCCCGGATCGGTCCACGAGCCGTCGCCGAACCCCAATTGGTCCACGCGCAACCGCCTGAGCCCCCGTCGGTCCACGCGCTGTCTCCGAGCCCCGATCGTTCCACGCGCCGTCTCCGAGCCTCGATCGGTCCACGCGCCGTCGCCGAGCCCCCATCGGTCCAGGCGCATCCTCTTGTGCCCCGGTCGGTCCACGCGCCTTCCCCGAGCCCCGATCATTCCACGCGCCGTCTCGGAGCCCCGATCGATCCACGCGCCGTCTCCTGAACCCCGGTCGGTCCACGCGCCGTCTCCTGAGCCCCGATCGGTCCACGCGTCGTCTCCGAGCTCCGATCGGTCCACACGCCGTTTCCTGAGCCCCGATCGGTCCATGCGTCGTCTTCTTAGCCCCGATGCCTCCACGCGCCATCTCCGAGCCCCGATCGGTCCAGGCGCCGCTTCCTGAGCCCCGATCGGTCCACGCGCCGTCTCATAAGCCCCAGTCGGTCCACGCGCCGTCTCCTAAGCCCCGATCGGTCCAAGCGGCGTCTCCGAGCCCCGATCGGTCCACGCACCGTCTCCTGATCCCCATCGGTCCACGCGGCGGTTTCTGAGCACCGTTCGGCCCACGCGTCGTCTTCAAAGCCCCGATGCCTCCACGCGCCGTCTCCGAGCCACGATCGGTCCGTGCGCCGCTTCCAGAGCCCCGATCGGTGAACGCGTCTTCTCCTGATCTCCGATCGGTTCACATGCCGTCTCATAAGCCCCGATCGGTCCACGCGCCGTCTCCGAGAGCCGATCGGTTCACGCGACGTCTCCTGAGCCCCGATCGTTCCACGCGCCATCTCCGAGCCCCGATCGGTCCACGCGCCGTCTCCTAAGCCCCGATCGGTCCACGCGCCTTCTCCTAAGCCCCGATCGGTCCACGTGCCGTCTCCGAGCGACGATCGGTTCACGCGCCGTCTCCTGAGCCCCGATCGCTCCCGCTCCGTCTCCGAGCCCCGATCGGTCGACGCGCCGTCTCCTGAGCCCGGATCGGTCCACGAGCCGTCGCCGAACCCCAATTGGTCCACGCGCAACCGCCTGAGCCCCCGTCGGTCCACGCGCTGTCTCCGAGCCCCGATCGTTCCACGCGCCGTCTCCGAGCCTCGATCGGTCCACGCGCCGTCGCCGAGCCCCCATCGGTCCAGGCGCATCCTCTTGTGCCCCGGTCGGTCCACGCGCCTTCCCCGAGCCCCGATCATTCCACGCGCCGTCTCGGAGCCCCGATCGATCCACGCGCCGTCTCCTGAACCCCGGTCGGTCCACGCGCCGTCTCCTGAGCCCCGATCGGTCCACGCGTCGTCTCCTAAGCCCCGATCGGTCCACGCGTCGTCTCCTAAGCCCCGATCCGTCGACGCGTCGTCTCCTGAGCCACGATCAATTGACGCGTCTTCTCCTGAGCCCAATCGCTCCTCGCGCCGTCTCCTGAGCCCCGATCGGTCCACGGGTCGTCTCCTAAGCCCCGATCGGTCCACGCGCCGTCTCCTGTGCCCCGATCAGTCGACGCGTCCTCTCCTAAACCCCGATCGGTTCACGCGTCGTCTCCTAAGCCCCGATCGGTCCACACGCCGTCTCCGAGCCCCGATGTGTCCACGGGTCGCCTCCTGAGCCCCGGTCGGTCCACGCGCCGTCTCCTGAGCCCCGATCGGTCCATGCGTCGTCTTCTTAGCCCCGATGCCTCCGCGCGCCGTCTCCGAGCCACGATCGGTCCAGGCGCCGCTTCCTGAGCCCCCATCGGCCCATGCGCCGTATCCTAAGCCCCGATCGGTCCACGCGCCGTCTCCGAGCGCCGATAAGTTCAAGCGCCGTCTCCTGATCCCCGATCGTTCCACGCGTCGTCTCCTGAGCCCCAACCGCTCCACGCGCCGTTTTCTGAGCACCGTTCGGTCCACGCGTCGTCTTCAAAGCCCCGATGCCTCCACGCGCCGTCTCCGAGCCCCGATCGCTCCTCGCGCCGTCTCCTGAGCCCCGATCGTTCCACGCGCCGTCTCCGACCCCCGATCGGTCCACGCGCCGTCTCATAAGCCCCGATCGGACCACGCGCCTTCTCCTCAGCCCCGATCGTTCCACGCGCCGTCTCCGACCCCCGATCGGTCCACGCGCCGTTTCCGAGCCCCGATCGGTCCATGCGTCGTCTTCTAAGCCCCGATGCCTCCACGCGCCGTCTCCGTGCCCCGATCGGTGCAGGCGCCGCTTACTGAGCCCCGATCGGTCCACGCGCCGTCTCCTAAGCCCCGTTCGGTCCACGCGCCGTCGCCGAGCCATGATCGTTCCACGCGCGGCCTCCAGAGCCCCGATCGGTACACGCGCCGTCTCCGAGCCACGATCGGTCCAGGCGCCGTTTCCTGAGCCCCGATCGGTCCACGCGGCGTGTCCTGAGCCCCAATTGGTCCACACGCTGTGTCGTGAGCCCCGATAGGTACACGCGTCGTCTCCTACGCCCCGATCGGTTAACGCGCCGTCTCCGAGCGCCGAGCGGTCCACGCGCCGTCGCCGAACCCCAATTGGTCCACGCGCAACCGCCTGAGTCCCAGTCGGTCCACGCGCTGTCTCCGAGCCCCGATCGGTCCACGCGCCGTCGCGGAGCCATGATCGGTCCACGCGCGGCCTCCTGAGCCCCAATCGGTCCACGGGCCGTCGCCGATCCACGATTGGTCCGTGCGCCGTTTCCAGAGCCCTATCGGTCCACGCATCGTCTCCTGATCTCCGATCGGTCCACGTGCCGTCTCCTAAGCCCCGATCGGTCCACGCACTGTCTCCGAGCGCCGATCGATTCACGCGCCGTCTCCTGAGCCCCGATCATTCCACGCGCCGTCTCCGAGCCCCGATCGGTCCACGCGTTGTCTCCTTAGACCCGATCGCTCCACGCGCCGTCTCCGAGCGCCGAGCGGTCCACGCGCCGTCGCCGAACCCCAAATGGTCCACGCGCAACCGCCTGAGCCGCGATCGATCCACGCGAGTCTCCTGAGCCCCGGTCGGTCCGCGCCCCGTCATCTGAGCCCCCATCGGTCCACGCGTTGTCTCCTAAGCCCCGATCGGTCCACGCGCCGTCTCCGAGCCCCGAACGGTCCACGCGCCGTCGCGTAAGCCCCAATCGGTCTACGCGCCGTCTCAGAGCGCCGATCATTTCACGCGCCGTCTCCTGAGCCCCGATCATTCCACGCCCCGCCTCCGAGCCCCGATCGGTCCACGCGCCGTCTCCTAAGCCCCTATCGGTCCACGCGCCGTCTCCGAGCGCCGATCGGTTCACGCGCCGTCTCCTGAGCCCCGATCGTTCCACGCGCCGTCTCCGACCCCCGATCGATCCACGCGCCGTCTCATAAGCCCCGATCAGACCACGCGCCTTCTCCTCAGCCCCGATCGGTCCACGCGCCGTCTCGGAGCACCGATCGGTTCACGCGCCGTCTCCTGAGCCCCGATCGTTCCACGCGCCGTCTCCGACCCCCGATCGGTCCACGCGTCGTCTCATAAGCCCCGATCGGACCACGCGCCTTCTCCTCAGCCCCGATCGGTCCACCCGCCGTTTCCGAGCCCCGATCAGTCCATGCGTCGTCTCCGAGCCCCGTTCGGTCCACGCGCCGTCCCCGAGCCATGATCGTTCCACGCGCGGCCTCCAGAGCCCCGATCGGTCCACGCGCCGTCTCCGAGCGCAGATCATTTCACGCGCCGTCTCCTGAGCCCCGATCGTTCCACGCGCCGGCTCCGGAGCCCCCATCGGTCCACGCGTCGCCTTCTAACCCCGGACGGTCCGCGCGTCGTCTTCTAAGCCCCGATCGGTCCACGCGCCGTTTTCCGAGCCCCGATCGGTCCACGCACCATCTCCTGCTCCCCAATCGGTCCACGCGCCGCCTCCGGCGCCCCGATCGATCCACGCGAAATCTGCTGAGCTCCGGTCGGTCCACGCGCCGTTTCCTGAGCCCCGTTCGGCCCACGCGCCGTCTCCTAAGCCCCGATCGGTCCACGAACCGTCTCCTGAGCCTCCATCGATCCACGCGTCGTCTTCTAAGCCCAGATGCCTCCTCGCGCCGTCTCCGAGCCACGATCGGTCCAGGCGCCGTTTCCTGAGCCCCGATCGGTCCACGCTTCGTCTCCTGAGCCCGGATCGTTCCACGCGTCGTCTCCTGATCCCCGATCCGTAATCGCGTCGTCTCCGAGCCTCGATCGGTCCACACGCCGTGTCCGATCCCCGATCGGTCCGCGCGGCGTCTCCGGAGCCCCGATCGATCCACGCGAGTCTCCTGAGCCCCGGTCGGTCCGCGCGCCGTCATCTGAGCCCCCATCGGTCCACGCGTTGTCTCCTAAGCCCCGATCGGTCCACGCGCCGTCTCCGAGCCCCGATCGGTTCACGCATCGTCTCCTAAGCCCCGATCGGTTAACGCGCCGTCTCCGAGCGCCGAGCGGTCCACGCGCCGTCGCCGAACCCCAATTGGTCCACGCGCAACCGCCTGAGTCCCAGTCGGTCCACGCGCTGTCTCCGAGCCCCGATCGGTCCACGCGCCGTCGCCGAGCCATGATCGGTCCACGCGCGGCCTCCTGAGCCCCAATCGGTCCACGGGCCGTCGCCGATCCACGATCGGTCCGTGCGCCGTTTCCAGAGCCCTATCGGTCCACGCATCGTCTCCTGATCTCCGATCGGTCCACGCACCGTCTCCGAGCGCCGATCGGTTCACGCGCCGTCACCCGAGCCCCGATCGTTCCACACGCCGTCTCCGAGCCCCGATCGGTCCACGCTTCGTCTCCTGAGCCCGGATCGTTCCACGCGTCGTCTCCTGATCCCCGATCCGTAATCGCGTCGTCTCCGAGCCTCGATCGGTCCACACGCCGTGTCCGCTCCCCGATCGGTCCGCGCGGCGTCTCCGGAGCCCCGATCGATCCACGCGAGTCTCCTGAGCCCCGGTCGGTCCGCGCGCCGTCATCTGAGCCCCCATCGGTCCACGCGTTGTCTCCTAAGCCCCGATCGGTCCACGCGCCGTCTCCGAGCCCCGATCGGTTCACGCATCGTCTCCTAAGCCCCGATCGGTTAACGCGCCGTCTCCGAGCGCCGAGCGGTCCACGCGCCGACGCCGAACCCCAATTGGTCCACGCGCAACCGCCTGAGTCCCAGTCGGTCCACGCGCTGTCTCCGAGCCCCGATCGGTCCACGCGCCGTCGCCGAGCCATGATCGGTCCACGCGCGGCCTCCTGAGCCCCAATCGGTCCACGGGCCGTCGCCGATCCCCGATCGGTCCGTGCGCCGTTTCCAGAGCCCTATCGGTCCACGCATCGTCTCCTGATCTCCGATCGGTCCACGTGCCGTCTCCTAAGCCCCGATCGGTCCACGCACTGTCTCCGAGCGCCGATCGGTTCACGCGCCGTCTCCTGAGCCCCGATCATTCCACGCGCCGTCTCCGAGCCCCGATCGGTCCACGCGTTGTCTCCTTAGACCCGATCGCTCCACGCGCCGTCTCCGAGCGCCGAGCGGTCCACGCGCCGTCGCCGAACCCCAAATGGTCCACGCGCAACCGCCTGAGCCCCGATCGATCCACGCGAGTCTCCTGAGCCCCGGTCGGTCCGCGCGCCGTCATCTGAGCCCCCATCGGTCCACGCGTTGTCTCCTAAGCCCCGATCGGTCCACGCGCCGTCTCCGAGCCCCGATCGGTTCACGCATCGTCTCCTAAGCCCCGATCGGTTAACGCGCCGTCTCCGAGCGCCGAGCGGTCCACGCGCCGTCGCTGAACCCCAATTGATCCACGCGCAACCGCCTGAGTCCCAGTCGGTCCACGCGCTGTCTCCGAGCCCCGATCGGTCCACGCGCCGTCGCCGAGCCATGATCGGTCCACGCGCGGCTTCCTGAGCCCCAATCGGTCCACGGGCCGTCGCCGATCCACGATCGGTCCGTGCGCCGTTTCCAGAGCCCTATCGGTCCACGCATCGTCTCCTGATCTCCGATCGGTCCACGTGCCGTCTCCTAAGCCCCGATCGGTCCACGCACTGTCTCCGAGCGCCGATCGGTTCACGCACCGTCTCCTGAGCCCCGATCATTCCACGCGCCGTCTCCGAGCTACGATCGGTCCACGCGTTGTCTCCTTAGCCCCGATCGCTCCACGCGCCGTCTCCGAGCGCCGAGCGGTCCACGCGCCGTCGCCGAACCCCAAATGGTCCACGCGCAACCGCCTGAGCCCCGATCGGTCCACGCGTCGTCTACGAGCACCGATCGGTCCACGCGCCGTCGCCGAGGCATGATCGGTCCACGCGCGGCCTCCTGAGCCCCGATCGGTCCACGCGCCGTCACCGAGCCGCGATCGGCCCACGCGCGACCTCCTGAGCCCCGGTTGGTTCACGCGCCGTATCCGAGCCCCCATCGGTCGACGCGTCGTTTCCTGAGCCCCGATCGATCCACGCGTCGTATCCGAACCCCGATCGGTCCACGCGCCGTCGCCGAGCCATGATCGGTCTCCGCGCGGCCTCCTGAGCCCCGATCGGTCCACGCATCGTCTCCTGATCTCCGATCGGTCCACGCACCGTCTCCGAGCGCCGATCGGTTCACGCGCCGTCACCCGAGCGCCGATCGTTCCACACGCCATCTCCGAGCCCCGATCGGTCCACGCTTCGTCTCCTGAGCCCGGATCGTTCCACGCGTCGTCTCCTGATCCCCGATCCGTAATCGCGTCGTCTCCGAGCCTCGATCGGTCCACACGCCGTGTCCGATCCCCGATCGGTCCGCGCGGCGTCTCCGGAGCCCCGATCGATCCACGCGAGTCTCCTGAGCCCCGGTCGGTCCGCGCGCCGTCATCTGAGCCCCCATCGGTCCACGCGCCGTCTCCTGAGCCCTGATCCGTCTACGCACGGCGTCGAGCCGCGATCGGTCCACGCGCGGCCTCCTGAGCCCCAATCGGTCCACGCGTCGTCTCCTAAGCCCCGATCGGTCCGTGCGCCGTCTCCGAGCCCCGATCGGTCCACGCACCATCTCATGCTCCCCAATCGGTCCATGCGCCGCCTCCGGAGCCCTGATCGATCCACGCGAATCTCCTGAGCTCCGGTCGGTCCTCGTACCGTCTCCGAGCCCCGATCGGTCCACATACCGTCTCCGAAGCCCCGATCGATCCACGCGCCGTCCCCTGAGCCCCGATCGGTCCACGCGTCGTCTCCTAAGCCCCGATCGGTTCACGCGCCGTATCCGAGCCCCAATCGGTCCACGCGCCGTCTCCTAAGCTCCAATCGGTCCACGCGCCGTCCCCTGAGCCCCGATACGTCGACGCGCAGACGCCGACCGCCGATCGGTCCACGCGCTGTCTCCTGAGCCCCGATAGGTACACGCGTCGTCTCCTACACCCCGATCGGTCCACGCGTCGTCTCCTAAGCCCCGATGCCTCCACGCGCCGTCTCCGAGCCCCGATCGGTCCACGCGCCGTCTCCTAAGCCCCGATCGGTCAACGCGCCTTCTCCTCAGCCCCGATTGGTCCACGCGCCGTCTCCGAGCGCCGATCGGTGCACGCGTCGTCTCCTGATCTCCGATCTGTCCACGCGCCGTCTCCTGAGCCCCGATTGCTCCACGCGCCGTTTTCTGAGCACCGTTCGGTCCATGCGTCGTCTTCTAAGCCCCGATGCCTCCACGCGCCGTCTCCGAGCCACGATCGGTCCGTGCGCCGCTTCCAGAGCCCCGATCTGTGCACGCGTCTTCTCCTGATCTCCGATCGGTCCACGCGCCGTCTCATAAGCCCCGATGGGTCCACGCGCCGTCTCCGAGCGTCGATCGGTTCACGGGCCGTCTCTGAGCCGCGATCGATAAAGCCGCCGTCATCAAGCCCCGATCCGTACACGCGTCGTCTCCGAGCCCCGATGCCTCTACGCGCCGTCTCCGAGCCACGATCGGTTCAGGCGCCGCTTCCCGAGCCCCGATCAGTCCACGTGCCGTCTCCTAAGCCCCGATCGCTCCACGGACCGTTTCCTGATCCCCGATCGGTCCACGCGCCGCCTCCTGTGTCCTGATCGGACGACGCGTCGTCTCCTGAGCTTTGATCGATCCACGCGTCGTCTCCTGAACCCCGATTGCTCCACGGGCCGTTTCCTGAGCCCCGATCGGTCCACGCGTCGTCTTCTAAGCCCAGATGCCTCCTCGCGCCGTCTCCGAGCCACGATGGGTCCAGGCGCCGCTTCCTGAGCCCCGATCGGTCCACGCGTTGTCTCCTAAGCCCCGTTCGGCCCACGCGCCGTCTCCTAAGCCCCGATCGGTCCACGCGCCGTCTCCTGAGCCCCGATCGGTCCACGCGTCGTCTCCGAGCACCGTTCGGTCCACGCGCCGATTCCTGAGCCCCGATCGGTCTATGCGTCGTCTTTTAAGCCCCGATACCTCCACGCGCCGTCTACGAGCCACGATCGGTCCAGGCGCCGCTTCCTGAGCCCCGATCGGTCCATGCGTCGTCTCCTAAGCCCCAATCAGTCCACGCGCCGTCTCCTAAGCCCCGATCGATCCACGCGCCGTCTCCGAGCCCCGATCGGTCCACGCATCGTCTCCTAAGCCCCGATCGGTTAACGCGCCGTCTCCCCGCCCCGATCGGTCCACGCGCCGTCTCCTGAGCCCCGATGCGTCCACGCGCAGTCGCCGAGCCCCGATCAGTCCACGCGCGGCCTCCTGAGCCCCGGTCGGTTCACGCGCCGTCTCCCCGCCCCGATCGGTCCACGCGCCGTCTCCTGAGCCCTGATCCGTCTACGCACGGCGTCGAGCCGCGATCGGTCCACGCGCGGCCTCCTGAGCCCCAATCGGTCCACGCGTCGTCTCCTAAGCCCCGATCGGTCCGTGCGCCGTCTCCGAGCCCCGATCGGTCCACGCACCATCTCATGCTCCCCAATCGGTCCATGCGCCGCCTCCGGAGCCCTGATCGATCCACGCGAATCTCCTGAGCTCCGGTCGGTCCTCGTACCGTCTCCGAGCCCCGATCGGTCCACATACCGTCTCCGAAGCCCCGATCGATCCACGCGCCGTCCCCTGAGCCCCGATCGGTCCACGCGTCGTCTCCTAAGCCCCGATCGGTTCACGCGCCGTATCCGAGCCCCAATCGGTCCACGCGCCGTCTCCTAAGCTCCAATCGGTCCACGCGCCGTCCCCTGAGCCCCGATACGTCGACGCGCAGACGCCGAGCGCCGATCGGTCCACGCGCTGTCTTCTGAGCCCCGATAGGTACACGCGTCGTCTCCTACACCCCGATCGGTCCACGCGTCGTCTCCTAAGCCCCGATGCCTCCACGCGCCGTCTCCGAGCCCCGATCGGTCCACGCGCCGTCTCCTAAGCCCCGATCGGTCAACGCGCCTTCTCCTCAGCCCCGATTGGTCCACGCGCCGTCTCCGAGCGCCGATCGGTGCACGCGTCGTCTCCTGATCTCCGATCTGTCCACGCGCCGTCTCCTGAGCCCCGATTGCTCCACGCGCCGTTTTCTGAGCACCGTTCGGTCCATGCGTCGTCTTCTAAGCCCCGATGCCTCCACGCGCCGTCTCCGAGCCACGATCGGTGCAGGCGCCGCTTCCTGAGCACCGATCGGTCCACGCGCTGTCTCCTGAGCCCCGATACATCCACGCGCAGTCGCCGAGCCCCGATCGGTCCACGCGCCGTCTCCGAGCCCCGATCGGTCCACGCATCGTCTCCTAAGCCCCGATCGGTGAACGCGCCGTCTCCCCGCCCCGATCGGTCCACGCGCCGTCTCCTGAGCCCCGATCATTCCACGCGCCGTATCCGAGCCCCAATCGGTCCACGCGCCGTCTCCTGAGCCCCGATCGTTCCACGCGCCGTCTCCGAGCCCCGATCGTTCCACGCGGCGCCTGCGGAGCCCCCATCGATCCACGCGAGTCTCCTGAGCCCCAGTCGGTCCGCGCGCCGTCTCCTGAGCCCCGATTGTTCGACGCGTCGTCTCCTAAGCCCCGATCGATCCACGCGTCGTCTCCTGAGCCCCGATCGCGCCACACGCCGTTTCCTGAGCCCCGATCGGTAAACGCGCCGTCACCAAGCCCCGATCCGTACACGCGTCGTCTCCGAGCCCCGATGGGTCCACGCGCCGTCGCCGAGCCTCGATCGGTCCACGCGCAACCTCCTAAGCCCCGGTCGGTTCACGCGCTATCTCCGAGCCGCGATCGGTCCACGCGCCGTCTCCTGAGCCCCGATACGTCCACGCGCAGTCGCCGAGCTCCGATCGGTCGACGCGTCGTCTCCTGAGCCCCGATCGATCCACGGGTCTTCCCCTGAGCCCCGACTGCTCCACGCGCCGTCTCCTGAGCCCGGATCGATCCACGCGTCGTCTCCGAGCCCCGATCGGTCCACGCGCCGTCCCCGAGCCCCGATCGGTCCACGCGCCGTTTCCTAAGCCCCGATACGTCCACGCGCATTCGCCGAGCCCTGATCGGTCCACGCGCTGTCTCCTGAGCCCCGATAGGTACACGCGTCGTCTTCTAAGCCCCGATCGATCCACGCGTCGTCTCCTGAGCCCCGATCGCGCCACACGCCGTTTCCTGAGCCCCGATCGGTCCACGCGCCGTCTCCGAGCCCCGATCGGTCCACGCATCGTCTCCTAAGCCCCGATCGGCTAACGCGTCGACTCTGAGCCGCGATCGTTCCACGCGCCGTCCCCGATCCCCGATCGATCCACGCGCCGTCTCCGAGCGCCGATCGGTTCACGCGCCGTCACCCGAGCCCCGATCGTTCCACGCGCCGTCTCCGAACCCCGATCGGTCCACGCTTCGTCTCCTGATCCCGGATCGTTCCACGCGTCGTCTCCTGATCCCCGATCCGTAATTGCGTCGTCTCCGAGCCTCGATCGGTCCACACGCCGTGCCCGATCCCCGATCGGTCCGCGTACCACATTCTGAGCCGCGGTCCGTCCACGCGCCGTCTCCGAGCACCGATCGGTCCACGCGCCGTCTCAGAGCGCCGATCATTTCACGCCCCGTCTCCTGAGCTCCGATCGTTCAACGCGCCGTCTCCGAGCCCCGATCGGTCCACGCGCCGTCTCCTGAGCCCCAATCGGTCCACACGCTGTCTCGTGAGCCCCCATAGGTACACGCGTCGTGTCCTACGCCCCGATCGGTCCACGCGTCGTCTCCTAAGCCCCGATCGGTCCACGCGCCGTCTCCGAGCCCCGATCGGTCCGCGCGTCGTCTCCTGATCCCCATCGCTTCACGCGGCGTCTCCGGAGCCCCGATCGATCTACGCGAGTCTCCTGAGCCCCGGTCGGTCCGCGCGCCGTCATCTGAGCCCAGATCGGTCGCCGCGTCGTCTCCGAGACTCGATCGGTCGACGCGCCGTCGCCGAGCCCCGATCGGTCCACGCGCGTCCTCCTGAGCCCCGGTCGGTCCACGCGCCGTCTCCGAGCCCCCATCGGTCCACGCGTTGTCTCCTAAGCCCCGATCGGCCCACGCGCCGTCTCCGTGCCCCGCTCGGTTCATGCATCGTCTCCTAAGCCCCGATCGGTAAACGCGCCGTCACCAAGCCCCGATCCGTACACGCGTCGTCTCCGAGCCCCGGTGGGTCCACGCGCCGTCGCCGAGCCTCGATCGGTCCACGCGCAGCCTCCTAAGCCCCGGTCGGTTCACGTGCTATCTCCGAGCCGCGATCGGTCCACGCGCCGTCTCCTGAGCCCCGATACGTCCACGCGCAGTCGCCGAGCCCCGTTCGGTCCACGCGCGGTCTCCTGAGCCCCAATCGGTCCACTCGCTGTCTCTTGATCCCCGATAGGTACACGCGTCGTCTCCTACGCCCCGATCGGTCCACGCGCCGCCTTCGTGCCCCGATCGGTCCAGGCACCGCCTCCTGATCCCCATCGGTCCACACGCCGTCTCCTGAGCCACGATCGATCCACATGCCGTCTCCGAGCCCCGATCGGTCCGCGTGCCGCATTCTAAGCCACGGTCCATCCACGCGCCGTCTCCGAGCCCCGATCGGCTAACGCGTCGACTCTGAGCCGCGATCGTTCCACGCGCCGTCCCCGATCCCCGATCGATCCACGCGCCGTCTCCGAGCGCCGATCGGTTCACGCGCCGTCACCCGAGCCCCGATCGTTCCACACGCCGTCTCCGAGCCCCGATCGGTCCACGCTTCGTCTCCTGATCCCGGATCGTTCCACGCGTCGTCTCCTGATCCCCGATCCGTAATCGCGTCGTCTCCGAGCCTCGATCGGTCCACACGCCGTGTCCGATCCCCGATCGGTCCGCGTACCGCATTCTGAGCCACGGTCCGTCCACGCGCCGTCTCCGAGCACCGATCGGTCCACGCGCCGTCTCAGAGCGCCGATCATTTCACGCCCCGTCTCCTGAGCTCCGATCGTTCAACGCGCCGTCTCCGAGCCCCGATCGGTCCACGCGCCGTCTCCTGAGCCCCAATCGGTCCACACGCTGTCTCGTGAGCCCCGATAGGTACTCGCGTCGTGTCCTACGCCCCGATCGGTCCACGCGTCGTCTCCTAAGCCCCGATCGGTCCACGCGCCGTCTCCGAGCCCCGATCGGTCCGCGCACCGTCTCCTGATCCCCATCGCTTCACGCGGCGTCTCCGGAGCCCCGATCCGTCCACGCGCCGTCTCCTAAGCCCCGTTCGGTCCAAGCGCCTTCTCCTAAAGCCCGGTCGGTCCACCCGCCGTCTCCTGAGCCCCGATCATTCCACGCGCCGTCTCCGAGCCCCGATCCGTCCACGTGCCGTCTCCTTAGCCCCGTTCGGTCCTAGCGCCTTCTCCTAAAGCCCGGTCGGTCCACGCGCCGTCTCCGAGCCCCGATCGGTCCACGCGCCGTCTCCTGAGCCCCAATCGGTCCACACGCTGTCTCGTGAGCCCCGATAGGTACACGCGTCGTGTCCTACGCCCCGATCGGTCCACGCGTCGTCTCCTAAGCCCCGATCGGTCCACGCGCCGTCTCCGAGCCCCGATCGGTCCGCGCACCGTCTCCTGATCCCCATCGCTTCACGCGGCGTCTCCGGAGCCCCGATCGATCTACGCGAGTCTCCTGAGCCCCGGTCGGTCCGCGCGCCGTCATTTGAGCCCCGATCGGTCGCCGCGTCGTCGCCGAGCCATGATCGGTCCACGCGCTGCCTCCTGAGCCCCAATCGGTCCACGCGTTGTCACCTAAGCCCCGATCGGTCCACGCGCCGTCTCCGAGCCCCGATCGGTTCACGCATCGTCACCTAAGCCCCGATCGGACCACGCCCCGTCTCCTGAGCCCCGATAGCTCCACGCTCCGTCTCCGAGCCCCGATCGGTCCACGCTCCGTCTCCGAGCCCCGATCGGTCCACGCGCCGGCACCTGAGCCAGGATCGGTCCACGCGCGGTCGCCGAACCCCAATTGGTCCACGCGCAACCACCTGAGCCCCAGTCGGTCCACGCGCTGTCTCCGAGCCCCGATCGGTCCACGCGCCGTCTCCGAGTGCCGATCGGTTCACGCGCCGTCTCCTGAGCCCCGATCGGTCCACGCGGCGCCTCCGGAGCCCCGATCGATCCACACGAGGCTCCTGAGCCCCGGTCGGTCCGCCCGCCGACTCCTGAGCCTCTATCGGCCCACGCGCCGTCTCCTGAGCCCCGATCCGTCCACGCGCCGTCTCCTGAGCTCCGATCGTCCAACGCGCCGTCTCCGAGCACCGATCGGTCCACGCACCGTCTCCTGACCCCCGATCGGTCCACGCGTCGTCTCCAAAGCCCTGATCAGTCCACGTGCCGTCTCCGAGCCCCGATCGGTCCACGCGCCGTCTCCTGAACCCCGATACGTCCACACACAGTCGCCGAGCCCCGATCGGTCCACGCGCCGTCGGCGAGCCTCGATCGGTCCACGCGCGGCCTCCTGAGCCGCGGTCGGTTCCCGCGCCGTCTCCGAACCCCGATCGATCCACGCGTCGTCTTCTAAGCCCAGATGCCTCCTCGCGCCGTCTCCGAGCCACGATCGGTTCAGGCGCCGCTTCGTGAGCCCCGATCGGTCCACGCTCCGTCACCAAGCCCCGATACGTACACGCGCCGTCTCCGAGCCCCGATGGGTCCACGCGCGGTCTCCTGAGCCCCGGTCGGTCCACGCGCCGTCGCCGAACCCCAATTCGTCCACGGGCAACCCCCTGAGACCCAGTCGGTCCACGCGCCGTCTCCTGAGCCCCGATCGGTCCACGTATCGTCTCCTACGCCCCGATCGGTCCACGCGTCGTCTCCTAAGCCCCGAACGGTCCACGCGCCGTCTCCTGAGCACCGATCGTTCCACACGCCGCCTCCTAAGCCCCGATCTGTCCAGGCGTCGTGTCCTAAGCCCCAGTCGGTCCACGCGCCGTCTCCTGAGCCCCGTTCGGCCCACGCGCCGTCTCCTAAGCCCCGATTTGTCCATGGGCCGTCTCCGAGCCGCGATCGGTAAACGCGCCGTCACCAAGCCCCGATCCGTACACGCGTCGTCTCCGAGCCCCGATGGGTCCACGCACCGTCGCCGAGCCTCGATCGGTCCACGCGCAACCTCCTAAGCCCCGGTCGGTTCACGCGCTATCTCCGAGCCGCGATCGGTCCACGCGCCGTCTCCTGAGCCCCGATACGTCCACGCGCAGTCGCCGAGCTCCGATCGGTCGACGCGTCGTCTCCTGAGCCCCGATCGATCCACGGGTCTTCCCCTGAGCCCCGACTGCTCCACGCGCCGTCTCCTGAGCCCGGATCGGTCCACGCGTCGTCTCCGAGCCCCGATCGGTCCACGCGCCGTCCCCGAGCCCCGATCGGTCCACGCGCCGTTTCCTGAGCCCCGATACGTCCACGCGCATTCGCCGAGCCCTGATCGGTCCACGCGCTGTCTCCTGAGCCCCGATAGGTACACGCGTCGTCTTCTAAGCCCCGATCGATCCACGCGTCGTCTCCTGAGCCCCGATCGCGCCACACGCCGTTTCCTGAGCCCCGATCGGTCCACGCGCCGTCTCCGAGCCCCGATCGGTCCACGCATCGTCTCCTAAGCCCCGATCGGTTAACGCGCCGTCTCCCCGCCCCGATCGCTCCACGCGCCGTCTGCTGAGCCCCGATCATTCCACGCGCCGTCTCCGAGCCCCGATCCGTCCACGCGCCGTCTCCTAAGCCCCGTTCGGTCCAAGCGCCTTCTCCTAAAGCCCGGTCGGTCCACGCGCCGTCTCCGAGCCCCGATCGGTCCACGCATCGTCTCCTAAGCCCCGATCGGCTAACGCGTCGACTCTGAGCCGCGATCGTTCCACGCGCCGTCCCCGATCCCCGATCGATCCACGCGCCGTCTCCGAGCGCCGATCGGTTCACGCGCCGTCACCCGAGCCCCGATCGTTCCACACGCCGTCTCCGAGCCCCGATCGGTCCACGCTTCGTCTGCTGATCCCGGATCGTTCCACGCGTCGTCTCCTGATCCCCGATCCGTAATCGCGTCGTCTCCGTGCCTCGATCGGTCCACACGCCGTGTCCGATCCCCGATCGGTCCGCGTACCACATTCTGAGCCGCGGTCCGTCCACGCGCCGTCTCCGAGCACCGATCGGTCCACGCGCCGTCTCAGAGCGCCGATCATTTCACGCCCCGTCTCCTGAGCTCCGATCGTTCAACGCGCCGTCTCCGAGCCCCGATCGGTCCACGCGCCGTCTCCTGAGCCCCAATCGGTCCACACGCTGTCTCGTGAGCCCCGATAGGTACACGCGTCGTGTCCTACGCCCCGATCGGTCCACGCGTCGTCTCCTAAGCCCCGATCGGTCCACGCGCCGTCTCCGAGCCCCGATCGGTCCGCGCACCGTCTCCTGATCCCCATCGCTTCACGCGGCGTCTCCGGAGCCCCGATCGATCTACGCGAGTCTCCTGAGCCCCGGTCGGTCCGCGCGCCGTCATCTGAGCCCCGATCGGTCGCCGCGTCGTCTCCGAGACTCGATCGGTCGACGCGCCGTCGCCGAGCCCCGATCGGTCCACGCGCGTCCTCCTGAGCCCCGGTCGGTCCACGCGCCGTCTCCGAGCCCCCATCGGTCCACGCGTTGTCTCCTAAGCCCCGATCGGCCCACGCGCCGTCTCCGTGCCCCGCTCGGTTCACGCATCGTCTCCTAAGCCCCGATCGGTAAACGCGCCGTCACCAAGCCCCGATCCGTACACGCGTCGTTTCCGAGCCCCGATGGGTCCACGCGCCGTCGCCGAGCCTCGATCGGTCCACGCGCAGCCTCCTAAGCCCCGGTCGGTTCACGCGCTATCTCCGAGCCGCGATCGGTCCACGCGCCGTCTCCTGAGCCCCGATACGTCCACGCGCAGTCGCCGAGCCCCGTTCGGTCCACGCGCGGTCTCCTGAGCCCCAATCGGTCCACTCGCCGTCTCTTGATCCCCGATAGGTACACGCGTCGTCTCCTACGCCCCGATCGGTCCACGCGCCGCCTTCGTGCCCCGATCGGTCCACGCACCGCCTCCTGATCCCCATCGGTCCACACGCCGTCTCCTGAGCCACGATCGATCCACATGCCGTCTCCGAGCCCCGATCGGTCCACGCGCCGTCCCCGAGCCCCGATCGGTTCACGCGCCGTTTCCTGAGCCCCGATACGTCCACGCGCATTCGCCGAGCCCTGATCGGTCCACGCGCTGTCTCCTGAGCCCCGATCGGTTAACGCGCCGTCTCCCCGCCCCGATCGCTCCACGCGCCGTCTCCTGAGCCCCGATCATTCCACGCGCCGTCTCCGAGCCCCGATCCGTCCACGCGCCGTCTCCTAAGCCCCGTTCGGTCCAAGCGCCTTCTCCTAAAGCCCGGTCGGTCCACGCGCCGTCTCCGAGCCCCGATCGGTCCACGCATCGTCTCCTAAGCCCCGATCGGCTAACGCGTCGACTCTGAGCCGCGATCGTTCCACGCGCCGTCCCCGAGCCCCGATCGGTCCACGCGCCGTCCCCGAGCCCCGATCGGTCCACGCGCCGTTTCCTGAGCCCCGATACGTCCACGCGCATTCGCCGAGCCCTGATCGGTCCACGCGCTGTCTCCTGAGCCCCGATAGGTACACGCGTCGTCTTCTAAGCCCCGATCGATCCACGCGTCGTCTCCTGAGCCCCGATCGCGCCACACGCCGTTTCCTGAGCCCCGATCGGTCCACGCGCCGTCTCCGAGCCCCGATCGGTCCACGCATCGTCTCCTAAGCCCCGATCGGTTAACGCGCCGTCTCCCCGCCCCGATCGCTCCACGCGCCGTCTCCTGAGCCCCGATCGTTCCACGCGCCGTCCCCGATCCCCGATCGATCCACGCGCCGTCTCCGAGCCCCGATCGGTCCACGCTTCGTCTCCTGATCCCGGATCGTTCCACGCGTCGTCTCCTGATCCCCGATCCGTAATCGCGTCGTCTCCGAGCCTCGATCGGTCCACACGCCGTGTCCGATCCCCGATCGGTCCGCGTACCGCATTCTGAGCCGCGGTCCGTCCACGCGCCGTCTCCGAGCACCGATCGGTCCACGCGCCGTCTCAGAGCGCCGATCATTTCACGCCCCGTCTCCTGAGCTCCGATCGTTCAACGCGCCGTCTCCGAGCCCCGATCGGTCCACGCGCCGTCTCCTGAGCCCCAATCGGTCCACACGCTGTCTCGTGAGCCCCGATAGGTACACGCGTCGTGTCCTACGCCCCGATCGGTCCACGCGTCGTCTCCTAAGCCCCGATCGGTCCACGCGCCGTCTCCGAGCCCCGATCGGTCCGCGCACCGTCTCCTGATCCCCATCGCTTCACGCGGCGTCTCCGGAGCCCCGATCCGTCCACGCGCCGTCTCCTAAGCCCCGTTCGGTCCAAGCGCCTTCTCCTAAAGCCCGGTCGGTCCACGCGCCGTCTCCTGAGCCCCGATCATTCCACGCGCCGTCTCCGAGCCCCGATCCGTCCACGCGCCGTCTCCTAAGCCCCGTTCGGTCCAAGCGCCTTCTCCTAAAGCCCGGTCGGTCCACGCGCCGTCTCCGAGCCCCGATCGGTCGACGCGCCGTCTCCTGAGCCCCGATCGGTCCACGCGCCGTCTCCGAGCCCCGATCGGTCCACGCGCCGTCTACGAGCCCCGATCGGTCCACGCGCCGTCTCCTGAGCCCGGATCGTTCCACGCGTCGTCCCCGAATCCCCGATCCGTACATGCGTCGTCTCCGAGCCACGATCGGTCCGTGCGCCGCTTCCAGAGCCCCGATCGGTCCACGCGTCATCTCCCGATCTCCGGTCGGTCGACGCGCCGTCTCCTAAGCCCCGATCGGTCCACGCGCCGTCTCCTAAGCCCCGATCGGTAGAAGCGCCTTCTCATAAGCCCCGATCGGTCCACGCGCCGTCCCCGAGCGCCGATCGGTTCACGCCCCGTCACCTGAGCCCCGATCATTCGAAGCGCCGTCTCCGAGCCCCGATCGGTCCACGCGCCGTCTCCTGAGCCCGGATCGTTCCACGCGTCGTCCCCGAATCCCCGATCCGTACACGCGTCGTCTCCGAGCCTCGATCGGTCCACGCGCCGTCGCCGAACCCCAATTGGTCCACGCGAAACCGCCTGAGCCCCAGTCGGTCCACGTGCCGTCTCCTGAGCCCCGATCGGTCCAAACCCCTTCTCCTGAGCCCCGATCGGTGGACGCGTCGTCTCCTAAGCCCCGACCGGTGCACGCGCCGTCTCCTGTGCCCCGGTCGATTCACGTGCCGTCTCGTAAGCCCCGATCGGTTCACCCGTCGTCTCTTAAGTCCCAATCGGTCCACGCGCCCTCTCTGAGCGCCGATCAGTTCACGCGCCGTCTCCTGAGCCCCGATCGTTCCACGCGCCGTCTCCGAGCTCCGATAGGTCGACGCGTCGTCGCCTACACCCCAATCCGTCCAGGCGTCGTCTCCTAAGCCCCGATCGGTCCACCCGTCGTCTCTTAAGCCCCAATCGGTCCACGCGCCCTCTCCGAGCGCCGATCATTTCACGCGCCGTCTCCTGAGCCCCGGTCGGTCCGCCCGCCGTCACCTGAGCCCCGATCGGTCCGCGCGCCGTCTCCGAGCCCCGAACGGTTCACGCACCGTCTCCTGATCCCAATCGGTCCACGCGGCGCATCCGGAGCCCCGATCGATCCACGCGAGTCTCCTGAGCCCCAGTCGGTCCGCGCGCCGTCTCCTGAGCCCCGATTGGTCGACGCGTCGTCTCCTGAGCCCTGATCGATCCACGCGTCGTCTCCTGAGCCCCGATCGCGCCACACGCCGTTTCCTGAGCCCCGATCGGTCCACGCGTCGTCTTCAAAGCCCCGATGCCTCCACGCGCCGTCTCCGAGCCACGATCGGTCCGTGCGCCGCTTCCACAACCCCGATCGGTCCACGCGTCACCTCCTGATCTCCGATCGGTCCACGCGCCGTCTCCTAAGCCCCAATCGGTCCACGCGCCGTCTCCGAGCGCCGATCGGTTGACGCGCCGTCTCCTGGGCCCGATCGTTCCACGCGCAGTCTCCTGAGCCCCAATCGGTCCACACGCTGTGTCGTGAGCCCCGATAGGTACACGCGTCGTCTCCTACGCCCGATCGGTCCACGCGTCGTCTCCTGAGCTCCAGTCGGTCCGCGCGCCGTCTCCTGAGCCCCGATCGGTCCACGCGCCGTCTCCTAAGCCCCGTTCGGTCCAAGCGTCTTCTCCTAAACCCCGGTCGGTCCACGCGCCGTCTCCGAGCCCCGATCGGCCCACGCATCGTCTCCTAAGCCCCGATCGGCTAACGCGTCGACTCCGAGCCCCGATCGTTCCACGCGCCGTCCCCGATCCCCGATCGATCCACGCGCCGTCTCCGAGCGCCGATCGGTTCACGCGCCGTCACCCGAGCCCCGATCGTTCCACACGCCGTATCCGAGTCCCGATCGGTCCACGCTCCGTCTCCTGAGCCCGGATCGTTCCACGCGTCGTCTCCTGATCCCCGATCCGTAATCGCGTCGTCTCCGAGCCTCGATCGGTCCACACGCCGTGTCCGATCCCCGATCGGTCCGCGTACCGCATTCTGAGCCGCGGTCCGTCCACGCGCCGTCTCCGAGCACCGATCGGTCCACGCGCCGTCTCAGAGCGCCGATCATTTCACGCCCCGTCTCCTGAGCTCCGATCGTTCAACGCGCCGTCTCCGAGCCCCGATCGGTCCACGCGCCGTCTCCTGAGCCCCAATCGGTCCACACGCTGTCTCGTGAGCCCCGATAGGTACACGCGTCGTGTCCTACGCCCCGATCGGTCCACGCGTCGTCTCCTAAGCCCCGATCGGTCCACGCGCCGTCTCCGAGCCCCGATCGGTCCGCGCACCGTCTCCTGATCCCCATCGCTTCACGCGGCGTCTCCGGAGCCCCGATCCGTCCACGCGCCGTCTCCTAAGCCCCGTTCGGTCCAAGCGCCTTCTCCTAAAGCCCGGTCGGTCCACGCGCCGTCTCCTGAGCCCCGATCATTCCACGCGCCGTCTCCGAGCCCCGATCCGTCCACGCGCCGTCTCCTAAGCCCCGTTCGGTCCAAGCGCCTTCTCCTAAAGCCCGGTCGGTCCACGCGCCGTCTCCGAGCCCCGATCGGTCCACGCGCCGTCTCCTGAGCCCCAATCGGTCCACACGCTGTCTCGTGAGCCCCGATAGGTACACGCGTCGTGTCCTACGCCCCGATCGGTCCACGCGTCGTCTCCTAAGCCCCGATCGGTCCACGCGCCGTCTCCGAGCCCCGATCGGTCCACGCGCCGTCTCCGAGCCCCGATCGGTCCACGCGCCGTCTCCTGAGCCCGGATCGTTCCACGCGTCGTCCCCGAATCCCCGATCCGTACATGCGTCGTCTCCGAGCCACGATCGGTCCGTGCGCCGCTTCCAGAGCCCCGGTCGGTCCACGCGTCATCTCCCGATCTCCGGTCGGTCGACGCGCCGTCTCCTAAGCCCCGATCGGTCCACGCGCCGTCTCCTAAGCCCCGATCGGTCCAAGCGCCTTCTCATAAGCCCCGATCGGTCCACGCGTCGTCCCCGAGCGCCGATCGGTTCACGCCCCGTCACCTGAGCCCCGATCATTCGAAGCGCCGTCTCCGGGCCCCGATCGGTCCACGCGCCGTCTCCTGAGCCCCGATCGTTCCACGCGCCGTCTCCGAGCTCCGATAGGTCGACGCGTCGTCGCCTACACCCCAATCCGTCCAGGCGTCGTCTCCTAAGCCCCGATCGGTCCACCCGTCGTCTCTTAAGCCCCAATCGGTCCACGCGCCCTCTCCGAGCGCCGATCATTTCACGCGCCGTCTCTTGAGCCCCGGTCGGTCCGCGCGCCGTCACCTGAGCCCCGATCGGTCCGCGCGCCGTCACCTGAGCCCCGATCGGTCCACGCGCCGTCTCCGAGCCCCGAACGGTTCACGCACCGTCTCCTGATCCCAATCGGTCCACGCGGCGCATCCGGAGCCCCGATCGATCCACGCGAGTCTCCTGAGCCCCAGTCGGTCCGCGCGCCGTCTCCTGAGCCCCGATTGGTCGACGCGTCGTCTCCTGAGCCCTGATCGATCCACGCGTCGTCTCCTGAGCCCCGATCGCGCCACACGCCGTTTCCTGAGCCCCGATCGGTCCACGCGTCGTCTTCAAAGCCCCGATGCCTCCACGCGCCGTCTCCGAGCCACGATCGGTCCGTGCGCCGCTTCCACAACCCCGATCGGTCCACGCGTCACCTCCTGATCTCCGATCGGTCCACGCGCCGTCTCCTAAGCCCCAATCGGTCCACGCGCCGTCTCCGAGCGCCGATCGGTTGACGCGCCGTCTCCTGGGCCCGATCGTTCCACGCGCAGTCTCCTGAGCCCCAATCGGTCCACACGCTGTGTCGTGAGCCCCGATAGGTACACGCGTCGTCTCCTACGCCCGATCGGTCCACGCGTCGTCTCCTGAGCTCCAGTCGGTCCGCGCGCCGTCTCCTGAGCCCCGATCGGTACACGCGCCGTCTCCTAAGCCCCGTTCGGTCCAAGCGTCTTCTCCTAAACCCCGGTCGGTCCACGCGCCGTCTCCGAGCCCCGATCGGCCCACGCATCGTCTCCTAAGCCCCGATCGGCTAACGCGTCGACTCCGAGCCCCGATCGTTCCACGCGCCGTCCCCGATCCCCGATCGATCCACGTGCCGTCACCGAGCGCCGATCGGTTCACGCGCCGTCACCCGAGCCCCGATCGTTCCACACGCCGTATCCGAGTCCCGATCGGTCCACGCTCCGTCTCCTGAGCCCGGATCGTTCCACGCGTCGTCTCCTGATCCCCGATCCGTAAACGCGTCGTCTCCGAGCCTCGATCGGTCCACACGCCGTGTCCGATCCCCGATCGGTCCGCGTACCGCATTCTGAGCCGCGGTCCGTCCACGCGCCGTCTCCGAGCACCGATCGGTCCACGCGCCGTCTCAGAGCGCCGATCATTTCACGCCCCGTCTCCTGAGCTCCGATCGTTCCACGCGCCGTCTCCGAGCCCCGATCGGTCCACGCGCCGTCTCCTGAGCCCCAATCGGTCCACACGCTGTCTCGTAAGCCCCGATAGGTACACGCGCCGTGTCCTACGCCCCGATCGGGCAACGCGCCGTCTCCGAGCACCGATCGGTCCACGCGCCGTCTCCGAGCCCCGATCAGTCCACGCGCCGTCTCCTGAGCCCCGGTCGGTTCATGCGCCGTCTCCGAGCCCCGTTCGATCCACGCGTCGTCTTGTAAGCCCAGATGCCTTCTCGCGCCGTCTCCGGGCCACGATCGGTCCAGGCGCCGCCTCCTGAGCCACGATCGGTCCACGCGTTGTCTCCTAGGCCCCGATCGGTCCACGCCCCTTCTCCGAGCCCCGATCGGTTCACGCATCGTCTCCTAAGCCCCGATCGGTTAACGCGCCGTCTCCGAGCCCCGAACGGTCCACGCGCGGTCGCCGAACCCCAATTGGTCCACGCGCAACCGCCTGAGACCCAGTCGGTTCACGCGCTGTAGCCGAACCTCGATCGGTCCACGCATCGTCTCCGAGCCCCGATCGGTCCACGCGCCGTCGCCGAGCCATGATCGGTCCACGTGCGGCCTCCTTAGCCCCGATCGGTCCACGCGCCGTCGCCGAGCCGCGATCGGTCCACGAGCGGCCTCCTGAGCCCCGATTGGTTCACGCGCTGTATCCGAGCCCCAATCGGTCCACGCGCCGTCTCCTGAGCCCCGATCGGTCCACGACCCGTCTCCGGGCCCCGATCGGTGCACGCGCCGTCTCCTAAGCCCCGATCGGACCACGCGCCGTCGCCGAACCCCAATTGGTCCACGCGAAATCGCCTGAGCCCCAGTCGGTCCACGCGCTGTCTCCGAGCCCCGATCGGTCCACGCGTCGTCTCCGAGCCCCGATCGGTCCACGCGCCGTCGCCGAGTCATGATCTGTCCACGCGCGGCCTCCTGAGACCCGATCGGTCCACGCGCCGTCTTCGAGCCCCGATCGGTCCACCCATGGTCTCCTAAGCCCCAATCGGTTAACGCGCCGTCCCCGAGCCCCGATCGGTCCACGCGCCGTTTCCTGAGCCCCGATACGTCCACGCGCAGTCGCCGAGCCCTGATCGGTCCACGCGCTGTCCCCTGAGCCCCGATAGGTACACGCGTTGTCGCCTACACCCCGATCGGTCCACGCGTCGTCTCCTAAGCCCCCATTGGTCGACGTGCCGTCTCCCAGCCCCGATCGGTCCACGCGCCGTCTCCTAATCCCCAATCTGTCCACGATCCGTCTCCGGGCCCCGATCGGTACACGCGCCGTCTCCTAAGCCCCGATCGGTCCACGCGCCGTCGCCGAACCCCAATTGGTCCACGCGAAACCGCCTGAGCCCCAGTCGGTCCACGCGCTGTCTCCGAGCCCCGATCGGTCCACGCGTCGTCTCCGAGCCCCGATGGGTCCACGCGCCGCCTCCTGAGCCCCGATCGATTCACGCATCGGCTCCTGAGCCCCGATCGGTCCACGCGTCGTCTTCGAGCCCGGATCGATCCACGCGCCGTCTCGTAAGCCACAATCGGTCCACGCGCCGTCTCAGAGCGCCGATCATTTCACGCGCCGTCTCCTGAGCCCCGATCGTTCCACGCGCCGTCTCCGAGCCCCGATCGGTCCACGCGGCGTCTCCTGAGCCCCGATCGGTTCACGCATCGTCTCCTAAGCCCCGATACGTCCACACGCCGTATCCGAGCCCCGATCGGTCCGCGTGACGTATTCTAAGCCACGGTCCGTCTACGCGCCGTCTTCGAGCCCCGATCGGTCCACGCATGGTCTCCTAAGCCCCAATCGGTTAACGCGCCGTCCCCGAGCCCCGATCGGTCCACGCGATGTCTCCTAAGCCCCGATCGGTCCACGCGCCGCCTCCGAGCCCCGATCGGTCCACGCACTGTCTCCTGATCCCCATGGGTCCACGCGGCGCCTCCGGGGCCCCGATCGATCCACGCGAGGCTCCTAGGCCCCGATCGGTCCACGCGCAACCGCCTGAGCCCCAGTCGGTCGACGCTCTGTCTCCGAGCCCCGATCGGTCCACGCGTCGTCTCCGAGCCCCGATCGGTCCACGCGCCATCGCCGAGCCACGATCGGTCCACGCGCGGCCTCTTGAGCTCCGATCGGTCCACGCGCCGTCGCCGAGCCGCGATTGGTCCAAGCGCCTCCTGCTAAGCCCCGATCGGTCCAAGCGCCTTCTGCTAAGCCCCGATCGGTCCACGCGCCGTCTCCGAGCGCCGATCGGTTCACGCGCCGTCACCTGAGCCCCGATCGTTCCACGCGCCGTCTCCGAGCCCCGATCGGTCTATGCGCCGTCTCCTAAGCCCCGATCAGTCCACGCGCCTTCTCCTCATCCCCCATCGGTCCACGCGCCGTCTCCGAGCGCCGATCGGTTCACGCGCCGTCTCCTGAGCTCCGATCGTTCCACGCGCCGTCTCCGAACCCCGATCCGTCCACGCGCCGTCTCCTGAGCCCGGATCGGTCCACGCGTCATCGCCGAATCCCCGATCCGTACACGCGTCGTCTCCGAGCCTCGATCGGTCCACGCGCCGTCGCGGAGCCCCGATCAGTCCAGGCGTGGCCTCCTGAGCCTCGATCGGTCCACGCGCGGCCTCCTGAGCCCCATCGGTCCACACGCCGTCGCCGAGCCGCGATCGGTCCACGTGCGGCCTCCTGAGGCCCGATTGGTTCACGCGCCGTATACGAGCCCCAATCGGTCCACGCGCCGTTTCCTGAGCCCCGATCGGTCCACGCGCGGCCTCCTGAGCCCCGATCGGTCCACGCGCCGTCGCCGAGCCGCGATCGGTCCACTTGCGGCCTCCTAAGCCCCGATCGGTCCACGCGCCGTCGCCGAACCCCAATTGGTCCACGCGCCGTCGCCGAACCCCAATTGTTTCACGCGCAACCGCCTGAGCCCCAGTCGGTCCACGCGCCGTCGCCGAGCGCCGATCGGTTCACGCGCCGTCTCCTGAGCCCGGATCGGTCCACGCGTCATCGCCGAATCCCCGATCCGTACACGCGTCGTCTCCGAGCCTCGATCGGTCCACGCGCCGTCGCGGAGCCCTGATCAGTCCAGGCGTGGCCTCCTGAGCCTCGATCGGTCCACGCGCGGCCTCCTGAGCCCCATCGGTCCACACGCCGTCGCCGAGCCGGGATCGGTCCACGCGCGGGCTTCTGAGTCCCGGTTGGTTCACGCGCCGTATCCGAGCCCCAATCGGTCCACGCGCCGGCTCCTGAGCCCCGATCGGTCCACGCGCCGTCTCCTGAGCCCCGATCGCTCCACGCACCGTTTTCTGAGCACCGTTTGGTCCACGCGTCGTCTTCAAAGCGCCGATGCCTCCACGCGCCGTCTGCGAGCCACGATCCGTCCGTGCGCCGCTTTCAGAGCCCTCTCGGTCCACGCGTCGTCTCCTGTACTCCGATCGGTCCACACGCCATCTCCTAAGCCCCGATCATTCCACGCGCCATCTCCGAGCCCCGATCGGTCCACGCGCCGTCTGCGAGCCACGATCCGTCCGTGCGCCGCTTCCAGAGCCCTCTCGGTCCACGCGTCGTCTCCTGTACTCCGATCGGTCCACACGCCATCTCCTAAGCCCCGATCATTCCACGCGCCATCTCCGAGCCCCGATCGGTCCACGCGCCGTCTCATAAGCCCCGATCGGACCACGCGCCGTCTCCTGAGCCCCGATCGCTCCACGCTCCGTCTCCCAGCCCTGATCGGTCCACGCGCCGTCTCCTGAGCCCGGATCGGTCCACGCGCCGTCGCCGAACCCCAATTGGTCCACGCGCCACCGCCTGTGCCCCACTCGGTCCACGCGCTGTCTCCGAGCCCAGATCGGTCCACGCGCCGTCTCCGAGCGCCGATCGGTTCACGCGCCGTCTCCTGAGCCCCGATCGTTCCACGCACCGTCTTCGATCTCCGATCGGTCCACGCGTCGTCTCCTAAGCCCCGATCTGTCCAAGCGCCTTCTACTAAGCCCCGATCGGTCCACGCGCCGTCGCCGAACCCCAATTGGTCCACGCGAAACCGCCTGAGCCCCGATCGGTCCACGCGCCGTCGCCGAAGCCCAATTGTTTCACGCGCAACCGCCTGAGCCCCAGTCGGTCCACGCGCTGTCTCCGAGCCCCGATCGGTCCACGCGTAGTCTCCGAGCCCCGATCGGTCCACGCGCCGTCGCCGAGACATGATCTGTCCACGCGCGGCCTCCTGAGACCCGATCGGTCCACGCGCCGTCTTCGAGCCCCGATCGGTCCACGCGCCGTCTCCTGAGCCCGGATCGGTCCACGCATCATCGCCGAATCCCCGATCCGTACACGCGCCGTCTCCGAGCCACGATCGGTCCAGGCGCTGCTTCCTGAGCCCAATCCGTCCACGCATCGTCACCTAAGCCCCGATCGGTCCACGCGCCGTCACCGAGCCATGATCGGTCCACGCGCGGCTCCTGAGCCCCATCGGTCCACACGCCGTCGCCGAGCCGGGATCGGTCCACGCGCGGGCTTCTGAGTCCCGGTTGGTTCACGCGCCGTATCCGAGCCCCAATCGGTCCACGCGCCGGCTCCTGAGCCCCGATCGGTCCACGCGCCGTCTCCTGAGTCCCGATCGCTCCACGCACCGTTTTCTGAGCACCGTTTGGTCCACGCGTCGTCTTCAAAGCGCCGATGCCTCCACGCGCCGTCTGCGAGCCACGATCCGTCCGTGCGCCGCTTCCAGAGCCCTCTCGGTCCACGCGTCGTCTCCTGTACTCCGATCGGTCCACACGCCATCTCCTAAGCCCCGATCATTCCACGCGCCATCTCCGAGCCCCGATCGGTCCACGCGCCGTCTCATAAGCCCCGATCGGACCACGCGCCTTCTCCTCAGCCCCGATCGGTCCACGCGCCGTCTCCGAGCGCCGATTAGTTCACGCGCCGTCTCCTGAGCCCCGATCGCTCCACGCTCCGTCTCCCAGCCCTGATCGGTCCACGCGCCGTCTCCTGAGCCCGGATCGGTCCACGCGCCGTCGCCGAACCCCAATTGGTCCACGCGCCACCGCCTGTGCCCCAGTCGGTCCACGCGCTGTCTCCGAGCCCAGATCGGTCCACGCGCCGTCTCCGAGCGCCGATCGGTTCACGCGCCGTCTCCTGAGCCCCGATCGTTCCACGCACCGTCTCCGATCTCCGATCGGTCCACGCGTCGTCTCCTAAGCCCCGATCGGTCCAAGCGCCTTCTACTAAGCCCCGATCGGTCCACGCGCCTTCTCCTGAGCCCCGATCGGTCCACGCGCCGTCTCCGAGCGCCGATCATTTCACGTGACGCCTCCTTAGCCCTGATCGTTCCACGCGCCGTCTTCGAGCCCCGAGCGGTCCACGCGCCGTCTCCTGAGCCCCAATCGATCCACGCGCAGCCTCCTGAGCCCCGATCGGTCCACGCGCCGTCGCCGAGCCGCGATCGTTCTACGCGCCGCTCCGAGCCCCGATCGTTCCACGCGCCGTCTTCGAGCCCCGATCGGTCCACGCATGGTCTCCTAAGCCCCAATCGGTTAACGCGCCGTCCCCGAGCCCCGATCGGTCCACGCGCCGTCTCCTGAGCCCCGATACGTCCACGCGCAGTCGCCGAGCCCTGATCGGTCCACGCGCTGTCTCCTGAGCCCCGATCGGTCCACGCGCCGTCTCCGTGCCCCGATCAGTCCACGCGCTCTCTCCTGAGCCCCGACCGGTCCACGCGTCGTCTCCTAAGCCCCGATCGGTCCACGCGTCGTCTCCTAAGCCCCGATTCGTCGACGCGTCGTCTCCTGAGCCCCGATCAATTGACGCGTCTTCTCCTGAGCCCCGATCGCTTCTCGTGCCGCCTCCTGAGCCCCGATCCGTCGAGGCATCGTCTCCGGAGCCCCGATCAATTGACGTGTCTTCTCCTGTGCCCCGATCGCGCCTCGCGCCGTCTCCTGAACCCCGCTCAGTCCATGCGTCGTCTTCTTAGCCCGGATGCCTCCGCGCGCCGTCTCCGAGCCACGATCGGTCCAGGCGCCGTCTCCGGAGCCCCGATCGGTCCTCGCGTCGTCTCCTAAGCCCCGATTCGTCCACGCGGCGTATCCGGGCGCCGATGATTTCACGCGCCGTCTCCTGAGACCCGATCGTTCCACGTGCCGTCTCCGAGCCCCGATCGATCCACGCGCCGCCTCCTGAGCCCCGATCGGTCCACGCGCCGTCGCCGAACCCCAATTGGTCCACGCGCAACCGCCTGAGCCCCAGTCGGTCCACGCACTGTGTCCGAGCCCCGATCGGTCCACGCGCCGTCTTCGAGCGCCGATCGGTCCACGCAACGTCTCCTAAGCCCCAATCGGTTAACGCGCCGTCTCCTGAGCCCCGATCGTTCTACGCACCGTCTCCGAGCCCCGCTCCGTCCACGCGCAGTCGCCGAGCCCCGATCGGTTCACGCGCGGTCTCCTGAGCCCCAGTCGGTACACGCGCTGTCTCCGAGCCCCGATCGGTCCACGCGCCGTCTCCTGAGCCCCGATCGTCCAACGTGCCGTCTCCGAGCACCGATCGGTCCACGCGTCGCCTCCTGAGCCCCGGTCGGTCCACGCGCCGTGTCCTGAGCCCCGATCGGTTCACGCGTCGTCTCCTAAGCCCCGATCGGTCCACGCGTCGTCTCCTAAGCCCCGATTCGTCGACGCGTCGTCTCCTGAGCCACGATCAATTGACGCGTCTTCTCCTGAGCCCGATCGCTCCTCGCGCCGTCTCCTGAGCCCCGATCGGTCCACGCGTCGTGTCCGAGCTCCGATCGGTCCATACGCCGTTTCCTGAGCCCCGATCGGTCCATGCGTCGTCTTCTTAGCCCCGATGCTTCCACGCGCCGTCTCCGAGCCACGATCGGTCCAGGCGCCGCTTCCTGAGCCCCGATCGGTCCACGCGCCGTATCCTAAGCCCCGATCGGTCCACGGGCCGTCTCTGAGCGCCGATAAGTTCAAGCGCCGTCTCCTGAGACCCGATCGTTCCACGCGCCGTCTCCGAGCCCCGATCGATCCACGCGCCGCCTCCTGAGCCCCGATCGGTCCACGCGCCGTCGCCGAACCCCAATTGGTCCACGCGCAACCGCCTGAGCCCCAGTCGGTCCACGCACTGTGTCCGAGCCCCGATCGGTCCACGCGCCGTCTTCGAGCGCCGATCGGTCCACGCAACGTCTCCTAAGCCCCAATCGGTTAACGCGCCGTCTCCTGAGCCCCGATCGTTCTACGCACCGTCTCCGAGCCCCGATCCGTCCACGCGCAGTCGCCGAGCCCCGATCGGTTCACGCGCGGTCTCCTGAGCCCCAGTCGGTACACGCGCTGTCTCCGAGCCCCGATCGGTCCACGCGTCGTCTACTAAGCCCCGGTCGTTCGACGCGTCGTCTCCTAAGCCCCGATCGGTTGACGCGTCGTCTCCTGAGCCCCAGTTGGTCCACGGGCTGTCTCCGAGCCCCGATCGATCCACGCACCGCCTCCTGAGCTCCCATCGGTCGACGCACCGACTCCTAAGCCCCGATCCGTCCACGCGCCGTCTCCTGAGCCCCGATCGTCCAACGTGCCGTCTCCGAGCACCGATCGGTCCACGCGTCGCCTCCTGAGCCCCGGTCGGTACACGCGCCATCTCCTGAGCCCCGATCGGTCCACGCGTCGTCTCCTAAGCCCCGATCGGTCCACGCGTCGTCTCCTAAGCCCCGATCCGTCGACGCGTCGTCTCCCGAGCCACGATCAATTGACGCGTCTTCTCCTGAGCCCGATCGCTCCTCGCGCCGTCTCCTGAACCCCGCTCGGTCCATGCGTCGTCTTCTTAGCCCGGATGCCTCCACGCGCCGTCTCCGAGCCACGATCGGTCCAGGCGCCGTCTCCGGAGCCCCGATCGGTCCACGCGTCGTCTCCTAAGCCCCGATTCGTCCACGCGGCGTCTCCGGGCGCCGATGATTTCACGCGCCGTCTCCTGAGACCCGATCGTTCCACGCGCCGTCTCCGAGCCCCGATCGATCCACGCGCCGCCTTCTGAGCCCCGATCGGTCCACGCGCCGTCGCCGAACCCCAATTGGTCCACGCGCAACCGCCTGAGCCCCAGTCGGTCCACGCACTGTGTCCGAGCCCCGATCGGTCCACGCGCCGTCTTCGAGCGCCGATCGGTCCACGCAACGTCTCCTAAGCCCCAATCGGTTAACGCGCCGTCTCCTGAGCCCCGATCGTTCTACGCACCGTCTCCGAGCCCCGATCCGTCCACGCGCAGTCGCCGAGCCCCGATCGGTTCACGCGCGGTCTCCTGAGCCCCAGTCGGTACACGCGCTGTCTCCGAGCCCCGATCGGTCCACACGCCGTCTCCTAAGCCCCGATCGGTTAACGCGCCGTCTCCGAGCCCCGATCAGTCCACGCGCCGTCTCATGAACCCCGGTCGGTTCATGCGCCGTCTCCGAGCCCCTGTTCGATCCACGCGTCGTCCTGTAAGCCCAGATGCCTTCTAGCGCCGTCTCCGGGCCACGATCGGTCCAGGCGCCGCTTCCTGAGCCACGATCGGTCCACGCGTCGTCTCCTAAGCCCCCATTGGTCCACGTGCCGTCTCCCAGCCCCGATCGCTCCACGCGCCGTCTCCTAATCCCCAATCTGTCCACGACCCGTCTCCGGGCCCCGATCGGTGCACGCGCCGTCTCCTAAGCCCCGATCGGGCAACGCGCCGTCGGCGAACCCCAATTGGTCCACGCGAAACCGCCTGAGCCCCAGTCGGTCCACGCGCTGTCTCCGAGCACCGATCGGTCCACGCGTCGTCTCCGAGCCCCGATCGGTCCACGCGCCGTCTCCGAGCCCCGTTCGGTCCACGCACTGTCTCCTGATCCCCATGGGTCAACGCGGCGCCTCCGGAGCCCCGATCGATCCACGCGAGGCTCCTGAGCCCCGATCGGGCCACGCATCGTCTCCTAAGCCCCAATCGGTTAACGCGCCGTCTCCGAGCCCCGATCGGTCAACGCGCCGTCGCCGAACCCCAATTGGTCCACGCGCAACCGCCTGAGCCCCAGTCGGTCCACGCACTGTCTCCGAGCCCCGATCGGTCCACGCGTCGTCTCCGAGCCCCGATCGGTCCACGCGTCGTCTCCTAAGCCCTGATCGGTCCACGTGCCGTCTCCGATCCCCGATGGGTTCACGCGCCGCCTCCTGAGCCCCGATCGATCCGCGCATCGGCTCCTGAGCCCCGATCGGTCCACGCGTCGTCTTCGAGCACCGATCGATCCACGCGCCGTTTCCTGGGCCCCGATCAGTCCACGCGTCGCCGTCGGAGCCCCGATCGGTCTACGCGCCGTCTCATGAGCCCCGATCGGTCAACGCATCGTCTCCTAAGCCCCGATACGTTCACACGCCGTCTCCGAGTCCCGATCATTCCACGCCCCGTCTCCGAGCCCCGATCGGTCCACGCGTCATCGCCGAATCCCCGATCCGTACACGCGTCGTCTCCGAGCCTCGATCGGTCCACGCGCCGTCGCGGAGCCCCGATCGGTCCAGGCGTGGCCTCCTGAGCCTCGATCGGTCCACGCGAGGTCTCCTGAGCCCCGGTTGGTTCACGCGCCGTCTCCGAGCCCCGATCGATCCACGCGTCGTCTTCGAAGCCCAGATGCCTCCTCGCGCCGTCTCCGAGCCACGATCGGTCCAGGCGCTGCTTCCTGAGCCCCACTCGGTCCACGCATCGGCACCTAAGCCCCGATCGGTCCACGCGCCGTCACCGAGCCATGATCGGTCCACGCGCGGCTCCTGAACCCCATCGGTCCACGCGCCGTCGCCGAGCCGGGATCGGTCCACGCGCGGGTTCCTGAGTCCCGGTTGGTTCACGCGCCGTATCCGAGCCCCAATCGGTCCACGCGCCGGCTCCTGAGCCCCGATCGATCCGCGCATCGGCTCCTGAGCCCCGATCGGTCCACGCGTCGTCTTCGAGCACCGATCGATCCACGCGCCGTTTCCTGGGCCCCGATCAGTCCACGCGCCGTCGCCGAGCCCGATCGGTCCACGCATCGTCTCCTAAGCCCCGATCGGTTAACGTGCCGTCTCCGAGCCCCGATCGGTCCACGCGCCGTCTCCTGAGCCCCGGTCGGTTCACGCGCCGTGTCCGAGCCCCGATCGGTCCACGCATCGTCTCCTAAGCCCCGCTCTGTTAACGCGTCGTCTCCTGAGCACCGATCGGTCAACGCGCCGTTTCCTGAGCCCTGATCGGTCCATGCGTCGTCTTTTAAGCCCCGATACCTCCACGCGACGTCTCCGAGTCACGATCGGCCCAGGCGACGCTTCCTGAGCCCCGATCGGCCCACGCGTCTTCTCCTAAGCCCCGATAGGTCCACGCGCCGTCTCCTAAGCCCCGATTGATCCACGCGCCGTCTCCGAGCGCCGATCGGTTCACGCGCCATCTCCTGTGCTCCGATCGTTCCACGCGCCGTCTCCGAGCCCCGATCGGTCCACGCGCCGTCTCCTGAGCCCCAATCGGTCCACGCGTCGGCTCCTAAGCCTCGATCGGTCCACGCGCGTCCTCCTTAGCCCCGGTCGGTCCACGCGCCATCTCCGAGCCCCGATCGGTCCACGCATCGTCTCCTAATCCCCGATCGGTTAACGCGCCGTCTCCGCGCCCCGATCGGTCCACGCGCCGTCTCCTGTGCCCCGATACATCCACGCGCAGTCGCCGAGCCCCGATCGGTCCACGCGCGGTCTCCTGAGCCCCGGTCGGTCCACGCGCCGTCTCCGAGGCCCGGTCGGTCCACGCATCGTCTCCTAAGCCCCGATCGGTCCACGCGCCGTCTCCGAGCGCCAATCGGTTCACGCGCCGTCTCCTGAGCCCCGATCGCTCCACGCGCCGTCTCCGAGCCCCGATCGGTCCAGGCGCTGTCTCCGAGCCCCGATGGGTCCACGCGTCGTATCCAAACCCCGATCGGTTCACGCGCCGTCTCCTGAGCCCGGATCGGTCCACGCGACGTCTCCGAGCCGCGATCGATCCACGCGCCGTCTCCTGAGCCCCGATCGGTCGACGCGTCGTCTTCTGAGCCTCGATCGATCCACGCGTCGTCTCCTGAGCCCCAACCGCTCCACACGCCGTTACCTGAGCCCCGATCGGTTCACATATCGTCTCCGAGCACCGATCGGTCCACGCGCGGTTTTCTGAGCACCGCTCGATCCATGCGTCGTCTTCTTAGCCCCGATTGATCCACGCGCCGTCTCCGAGCGCCGATCGGTTCACGCGCCATCTCCTGTGCTCCGATCGTTCCACGCGCCGTCTCCGAGCCCCGATCGGTCCACGCGCCGTCTCCTGAGCCCCAATCGGTCCACGCGTCGGCTCCTAAGCCTCGATCGGTCCACGCGCGTCCTCCTTAGCCCCGGTCGGTCCACGCGCCATCTCCGAGCCCCGATCGGTCCACGCATCGTCTCCTAATCCCCGATCGGTTAACGCGCCGTCTCCGCACCCCGATCGGTCCACGCGCCGTCTCCTGAGCCCCGATACATCCACGCGCAGTCGCCGAGCCCCGATCGGTCCACGCGCGGTCTCCTGAGCCCCGGTCGGTCCACGCGCCGTCTCCGAGGCCCGGTCGGTCCACGCATCGTCTCCTAAGCCCCGATCGGTCCACGCGCCGTCTCCGAGCGCCAATCGGTTCACGCGCCGACTCCTGAGCCCCGATCGCTCCACGCGCCGTCTCCGAGCCCCGATCGGTCCAGGCGCTGTCTCCGAGCCCCGATGGGTCCACGCGTCGTATCCAAACCCCGATCGGTTCACGCGCCGTCTCCTGAGCCCGGATCGGTCCACGCGGCGTCTCCGAGCCGCGATCGATCCACGCGCCGTCTCCTGAGCCCCGATCGGTCGACGCGTCGTCTTCTGAGCCTCGATCGATCCACGCGTCGTCTCCTGAGCCCCAACCGCTCCACACGCCGTTACCTGAGCCCCGATCGGTTCACATATCGTCTCCGAGCACCGATCGGTCCACGCGCGGTTTTCTGAGCACCGCTCGATCCATGCGTCGTCTTCTTAGCCCCGATGCCTCCACGCGCCGTCGTCGAGCTACGATCGGTCCAGGCGCCGCTTCCTGAGCCCCGATCGGTCCACGCGCCGTCTCGTAAGCCCCAATCGGTCTACGCGCCGTCTCAGAGCGCCGATCATTTCACGCGCCGTCTCGTGAGCCCCGATCATTCCACGCCCCGTCTCCTAGCCCCGATTGGTGCACGCGCCGTCTACTGAGCACCGATCGTTCCACACGCCGCCTCCTAAGCTCCGATCTGTTCAGGCGTCGTCTCCTAAGCCCCGACCGGTCCACGCGCCGTCTCCTGAGCCCCGTTCGGCCCACGTGCCGTCTCCTAGCCCCGATCGGTTCACGCATCGTCTCCTAAGCCCCGATCGGTTAACGCGCGGCCTCCTGAGCCCCGATCGGTCCACGCGCCGTCACCGAGCCGCGATCGGTCTACGCGTGGCCTCCTGAGCCCCGCTTGGTTTACGCACCGTCTCCTGATCCCCATCGGTCCACGCGGCGCCTCCGGAGCCCCGATCGATCCACACGAGTCTCCTGAGCCCCGGTCGGTCCACGCGCCGTCACCTGAGCCCCGATCGGTCCACGCGCCTTCTCCTAAGCCCCGATCGGTCCAGGCACCGCTTCCTGAGCCCCGATCGGTCCACGCGCCGTCTCCGAGCGTCGATCATTTCACGCGCCGTCTCCTGAGCCCCGATCGTTCCACGCGCCGTCTCCGAGCCCCGATCGATCCACGCGCCGTCTCCTGAGCCCCGATCGGTCCACGCGCCGTATCCGAGGCCCCGATCGGTCCACGGGCTGTCTCTGAGCGCCGATAAGTTCAAGCGCCGTCTCCTGAGCCCCGATCGTTCCACGCGGCGTCTCCGAGCCCCGATCGATCCACGCGCCGCCTCCGAGCCCCGATCGATCCACGCGTCGTCTTCTAAGCCCAGATGCCTCCTCGCGCCGTCTCCGAGCCACGATCGGTCCAGACGCCGCTTCGTGAGCCCGATCGATCCACGCGCCGTCACCGGAGCCCCGATCGTTCCACGTGCCGTCTCCTAGCCCCGATTGGTGCACGCGCCGTCTCCTGAGCACCGATCGTTCCACACGCCGCCTCCTAAGCTCCGATCTGTTCAGGCGTCGTCTCCTAAGCCCCGACCGGTCCACGCGCCGTCTCCTGAGCCCCGTTCGGCCCACGTGCCGTCTCCTAGCCCCGATCGGTTCACGCATCGTCTCCTAAGCTCCGATCGGTTAACGCGCGGCCTCCTGAGCCCCGATCGGTCCACGCGCCGTCACCGAGCCGCGATCGGTCCATACGTGGCCTCCTGAGCCCCGGTTGGTTTACGCACCGTCTCCTGATCCCCATCGGTCCACGCGGCGCCTCCGGAGCCCCGATCGATCCACACGAGTCTCCTGAGCCCCGGTCGGTCCACGCGCCGTCACCTGAGCCCCGATCGGTCCACGCGCCTTCTCCTAAGCCCCGATCGGTCCAGGCACCGCTTCCTGAGCCCCGATCGGTCCACGCGCCGTCTCCGAGCCCTGATCGATCCACGCGTCGTCTTCCAAGCCCAGATGCCTCCTCGCGCCGTCTCCGAGCCACGATCGGTCCAGGCGCTGCTTCCTGAGCCCCAATCGGTCCACGCGCCGTCTCCTAAGCCCCAATCTATACACGCCCCGTCTCCAAGCGCCGACGGGTTCACGCGCCGTCTCCTGAGACACGATCCGTCCACGCGCCGTCTCCTGAGCCCCGATCGGTCGACGCGTCCTCTGCTACGCCTCGATCGATCCACGCGCTGTCTCCTGAGCCTCGATCGGTCGACGCGTCCTCTGCTAAACCTCAATCGGTCCACGCCCCGTCTCCGAGCGCCGATCGGTTCACGCGCCGTCTCCTGAGTCCCGATCCGTCCACTCACTGTCTCCTGAGCCCCGATCGGTCGACGCGTCCTCTGCTAAACCTCGATCGGTCCACGCGTCGTCTCCTGAGCCCCGATCGGTCGACGGGTCCTCTCCTAAGCCCCGATCGGTCCTCGCGTCTTCTCCTGAGCTCCGATCAGTCCACGCGTCGTCTCCTAAGCCCCGATACGTCCACACGCCGTCTCCGAGCCCCGATGGGTCCCCGCGTTGCCTCCTGAGCCCCGATCGATCCGCGCGAGTCTCCTGAGCCCCGATCCGTCCACGCGCCGTCTCCTAAGCTCCAATCGGTCCACGCACCGCCTCCTGCGCCCCAATCGGTCCACCCGCTGCCTCCTGCGCCCCGATCGGTCTGCGCGCCGTCTCCTGAGCCCCGATCGGTCGACGCGCCGTCTCCTGAGCCCCGATAGGTCCACGCGCCGTCTCCGAGCCCCGAACGGTTCACGCACCGTCTCCTGATCCCAATCGGTCCACGCGGCGCCTCCGGAGTCCCGATCGATCCACGCGAGTCTCCTGAGCCCCAGTCGGTCCGCGCGCCGTCTCCTGAGCCCCGATTGGTCGACGCGTCGTCTCCTGAGCCCCGATCGATCCACGCGTCGGTTCCTGAGCCCCGATCGGGCCACACGCCGTTTCCTGAGCCCCGATCGGTCCACGCGTCGTCTTCAAAGCCCCGATGCCTCCACGCGCCGTCTCCGAGCCACGATCGGTCCGTGCGCCGCTTCCACAATCCCGATCGGTCCACGCGTCATCTCCTGATCTCCGATCGGTCCACGCCCCGTCTCCTAAACCCCGGTCGGTCCACGCGCCGTCTCCGAGCCCCGATCGGTCCACGCATCGTCTCCTAAGCCCCGATCGGCTAACGCGTCGACTCCGAGCCCCGATCGTTTCACACGCCGTCCCCGATCCCCGAACGATCTACGCGCTGTCTCCTGAGCCCCGATTGGACCAAGCACCGTCTCCTGAGCCCCGATCGTTCCACCCGCCTTCTCCTAAGCCACGACCGGTTCACGTGCCGTCTCCGAGCCACGATCGGTCCAGGCGCCGTCTCCGAGCGCCGATCGGTTCACGCGCCGTCTCCTGAGCCCCGATCGTTCCACGCGCCGTCGCCGAGCCGCGACCGGTCCACGCGCCGTCTCCTAAGCCCCTATCGGTCCACGCGCCGTCTCCGAGCGCCGATCGGTCCACGCGCCGTCGCCGAGCCATGATCGGCCCACGCGAGGCTCCTGAGCCCCGATCGCTCCACGCGCCGATTTCTGAGCCCCGATCAATTGACGCGTCTTCTCCTGAGCCGCGATCGCTCCTCGCGCCGTCTCCTGAGCCCCGCTCGGTCCCTGCGTCGTCTTCTTAGCCCCGTTGCCTCCACGCGCCGCCTCCTCAACCCCGATCGCTCCACTTGCCGTTTCCTGATCCCCGATCGGTCCACACGCCATCTCCGATTCCCGATCCGTCCGCATGCCGCATTCTAAGCCACGGTCCATCCACGCGCCGTCTCCGAGCCCCGATCCGTCCACGCGCCGTCGCCGAGCAGTGATCGGTCCACGCGAGGCTCCTGAGTCCCGGTCGGTACGCGCGCCGTCTCCTGAGCCCCGATCGGTCGACGAGTCGTTTCCTGAGCCCCGATCGATCCACGCGTCGTCCCCTGTGCCCCGATCGCTCCACGCGCCGATTTCTGAGCCCCGATCAATTGACGCGTCTTCTCCTGAGCCCCGATCGCTCCTCGCGCCGTCTCCTGAGCCCCGCTCGGTCCATGCATCGTCTTCTTAGCCCCGATGCCTCCACGCGCCGTCTCCGAGCCACGATCGGTCTAGGCGCCGCTTCCTGAGCCCCGATCGGTCCAGACGCCTCTTCCTGAGCACCGATCGGTCCACGCGCCGGCTCCTAAGCCCCAATCGGTCCACGCGCCGCCTCCTAAGCCCCGATCGATCCACGCGTTGTCTCCGAGCGCCGATCGGTTCACGCGCTGTCTCCTTTGCTCCGATCGTTCCACGCGCCGTCTCCGAGGCCCGATCGGTCTACGCATCGTCTCCTACGCCCCGATCGGTTAACGCGCCGTCTCCGAGCCCCGATTGGTCCACACGCCGTCTCCGATTCCCGATCCGTCCGCATGCCGCATTCTAAGCCACGGTCCATCCACGCGCCGTCTCCGAGCACCGATCGGTCCACGCGTCGTCCCCTAATACCCGGTCGGTCCACACGCCGTCTCTGAGCCCCGATCGGTCCAGGCGTGGCGTCCTGAGCCGTGGTCGGTCCACGCGCCGTTTCCTGAGCCCCGATCGGTCCACACGTCGTCTTCTAAGCCCAGATGCCTCCTTGCGCCGTCTCCCAACCACGATCGGTGCAGGCGCCGCTTCCTGAGCCCCGATCGGTCCACGCGTTTTCTCCTAAGCCCCGATCGGTCCACGCGTCGTCTCCTCAGCCCCGATCGGTCGACGTGTCGTCTCCTGATCCCCGACCGATCCACGCGTCGTCTCCTCAGCCCCGACCGCTCCACGCGCCGTCTCCGAGCGCCGATCGGTGCACGCGCCGTCTCCTGAGCCCCGAACGTCCCACACGCCGCCTCCTAAGCCCCGATCGGTCCAGGCGTCGTCTCCTAAGCCCCGACCGGTCCACGCGCCGTCTCCTGAGCCGCGATCGCTCCTCGCGCCGTCTCCTGAGCCCCGCTCGGTCCCTGCGTCGTCTTCTTAGCCCCGTTGCCTCCACGCACCGCCTCCTCAAAACCGATCGCTCCACTTGCCGTTTCCTGATCCCCGATCGGTCCACACGCCGTCTCCGATTCCCGATCCGTCCGCATGCCGCATTCTAAGCCACGGTCCATCCACGCGCCGTCTCCGAGCCCCGATCCGTCCACGCGCCGTCGCCGAGCAGTGATCGGTCCACGCGAGGCTCCTGAGTCCCGGTCGGTACGCGCGCCGTCTCCTGAGCCCCGATCGGTCGACGAGTCGTTTCCTGAGCCCCGATCGATCCACGCGTCGTCCCCTGTGCCCCGATCGCTCCACGCGCCGATTTCTGAGCCCCGATCAATTGACGCGTCTTCTCCTGAGCCCCGATCGCTCCTCGCGCCGTCTCCTGAGCCCCGCTCGGTCCATGCATCGTCTTCTTAGCCCCGATGCCTCCACGCGCCGTCTCCGAGCCACGATCGGTCTAGGCGCCGCTTCCTGAGCCCCGATCGGTCCAGACGCCTCTTCCTGAGCACCGATCGGTCCACGCGCCGTCTCCTAAGCCCCAATCGGTCCACGCGCCGTCTGCTAAGCCCCGATCGGTCCAAGCGGCGTCTCCGAGCCCCCATCGGTCCACGTGGCGTTTTCTGAGCACCGTTCGGTCCACGCGTCGTCTTCAAAGCCCCGATGCCTCCACGCGCCGTCTCCGAGCCACGATCGGTCCGTGCGCCGCTTCCAGAGCCCCGAACGGTGCACGCGTCTTCTCCTGATCTCCGATCGGTCCACGCGCCGTCTCATATGCCCCGATCGGTCCACGCGCCGTCTCATAAGCCCCGATCGGTCCACTCGCCGTCTCCGAGCGCCGATCGGTTGACGCGCCGTCTCCTGAGCCCCGATCGTTCCACGCACCGTTTCGGAGCCCCCATCGGTCCACGCGCCGTCTCCTGAGCCCGGATCGGTCCACCCGTCGTCCGCGAATCCCCGATCCGTACACGCGTCGTCTCCGAGCCTCGATCGGTCCACGCGTCGTCTCCTAAGCCCCGACCGGTCCACGCGCCGTCTCCTGAGCCCCGATCGTTCCACGCGCCGTCTCCTATGCCGCGATCCGTCCACGGGCCGTCTCCGAGCTGCTATCGGTAAACGCGCCGTCACAAACCCCTGATCCGTAAACGCGGCGTCTCCGTGCCCCGATCGGTCCACGCGCCGTCGCCGAGCCCGATCGGTCCACGCATCGTCTCCTAAGCCCCGATCGGTTAACATGGCGTCTCCGAGCCCCGATCGGTCCACGCGCCGTCTCCTGAGCCCCGGTCAGTTCACGCGCCGTCTCCGAGCCCCGATCGATCCACGCGACGTCTTGTAAAGCCCAGATGCCTCCTCGCATCGTCTCCTAAGCCCCGATCGGTCCACGCGCCGATTCCGAGCCCCGATCGGTCCATGCGTCGTCTTCTAAGCCCCGATGCCTCCACGCGCCGTCTCCGAGCCCCGATCGGTGCAGGCGCCGCTTCCTGAGCCCGGATCGGTCCACGCGTCGTCCCCTAATCCCCGATCCGTAAACTTGTCGTGTCTGAGCCTCGATCGGTCCACGCGCCGTCGCCCAGCCCCGATCGGTCCGCGCGCCGTCTCCTGAGCCCCGATCCGTCCACGCGCAACCTCCTGAGCCCCAGTCGGTCCACGCGCCATCTCCTGAGCCCCGATCGGTCCACGCATCGTCTTCTAAGCCCCGATACGTCCCCACGTCATCTCTGATTCCCGATCGGTCCGCGTGCCGCATTCTAAGCCGCGGCCCGTCCACGCGCAGTCTGCGAGCACCGCTCAGTCCACGCGCCGTTTCCTGAGCCACGATCGGTCCAGGCGACGCTTCCTGAGCCCCGATCGGCCCACGCGTCTTCTCCTAAGCCCCGATCGGTCCACGCGCCGTCTCCTAAGCGCCGATTGATCCACGCGCCGTCTCCGAGCGCCGATCGGTTCACGCGCCATCTCCTGTGCTCCGACCGTTCCACGCGCCGTCTCCGAGCCCCGATCGGTCCACGCGCCGTCTCCTGAGCCCCGATCGCTCCACGCGCCGTCTCCGAGCCCCGATCGTTCCACGCGCCGTTTCCGAGCTCCGATCGGTCCACGCGCAGTCTCCGAGCCCCGATCGATCCACGCGTCGTCTTGTAAACCCCGATTGGTGGACGTGCTGTCTCCCAGCCACGATCGGTCCACGCGCCGTCTCCTAAGCCCCGATCGTTCCACACGCCGCCTCCTAAGCCCCGATCGGTCCAGGCGTCGTCTCCTAAGCCCCGACCGGTCCAGGCGCCGCCTCCTGAGCCCCGATCGGTCCACGCGCCATCTCCTAAGCCCCGATTGATCCTCGCGCCGTCTCCGAGCGCCGATCGCTTCACGCGCCGCCTCCTGTGCTCCGATCGTTCCACGCGCCGTCTCTGAGCCCCGATCGGTCCACGCGCCGTCTCATGAGCCCCGATCGGTCCACGCGTCGGCTCTTAAGCCGCAATCGGTCCACGCGCGGCCTCCTTAGCCCCGGTCGGTCCACGCGCCGTCTCCTACGCCCCGATCGGCCCACGCGCTGTCTCCGAGCCCCGATCGGTTCACGCGCCGTCTCCTGAGCCCCGATCGGTCCACGCGCCGTCTCCGGGCCCCGATCGGTCCACGCACCATCTCCTGCTCTCCAATCGGTCCACGCGCCGCCTCCGGAGCCCCGATCGATCCACGCTAGGCTCCTGAGCCCCGGCTGGTCCACGCGCCGCCTCCGGAGCCCCGATCGATCCACGCGAATCTTCTGAGCTCCGGTCGGTCCACGCACCGCCTCCTGAGCCCGGATCGGTCCACGCGCCGTCGCCGAACCCCAATTAGTTCACGCGCAACCGCCTGAGCCCCGGTTGGTCCACGCGCTGTCTCCGAGCCCCGATCGGTCCACGCGTCGTATCCAAACCTCGATCGGTCCACGCGCCGTCGCCGAGCCCCGATCGGTCCACGCGCCGTCTCCGGGCCCCGATCGGTCCACGCTAGGCTCCTGAGCCCCGGCTGGTCCGCGCGCCGTCTCCTGAGCCCCGAACGGTCGACGCGCCGTCTCCTGAGCCCCAATCGGCCCGCACGCTGTCTCGTGAGCCCCGATAGGTACACGCGTCGTCTCCTACGCCCCGATCGGTCCACGCGCCGTCTCCGAGCCCCGATCGGTTCACGCGCCGTCTCCTGAGCCCCGATCGGTCCACGCGCAGTCGCCGAGCCCCGATCGGTCCACGCATCGTCTCCTAAGCCCCGATCCATGGACGCGTTATTTACTGAGCCCCGATCGCTCCACGCGCCGTTTTATGAGCCCCGATCGTTCCACACGCCGCCTCCTAAGCCCCGATCGGTCCGGGCGTCGTCTCCTAAGCCCCGACCGGTCCAGGCGCCGCCTCCTGAGCCCCGATCGGTCCACGCGCCATCTCCTAAGCCCCGATCGGTCCACGCGCCGTCTCCGAGCGCCGATCGATTCACGGGCCGTCTCCGAGCCGCGATCGATAAAGCCGCCGTCATCAAGCCCCGATCCGTACACGCATCGTCTCCGAGCCCCGATGGGTCCACTTGCCGTCGCCGAGCCTCGATCGGTCCAGGCGCGGCCTCCTGAGCCCCGGTCGGTTCACACGCCGTCTCCGAGCCGCGATCGGTCCACGCATCGTCTCCTAAGCCCCGATCGGTTAACGTGCCGTCTCCGAGCCCCAATCGGTCCACGCGCCGTCTCCTGAGCCCCGATGCATCCACGCGCAGTCGCCGAGCCCCGATCGGTCCACGCGCCGTCTCCTAAGCCCCGATCGGTCCACGCGCGGCCTGCTTAGCCCCGGTCGGTCCACGCGCCGTCTCCGAGCCCCGATCGGTCCACGCATCGTCTCCTAAGCCCCGATCGGTCCACGCGCCTTCTCCTAAGCCCCGATCGATCCACGCGCCGTCTCCGAGCGCCGATCGGTTCACGCGCCGTCTCCTTAGCCCCGATCGCTCCACGCGCCGTCTCCGAGCCCCGATCGGTCCACGCGCCGTCTCCTGAGCCCGGATCGGTCCACGCGCCGTCGCCGAACCCCAATTAGTTCACGCGCAACCGCCTGAGCCCCGGTTGGTCCACGCGCTGTCTCCGAGCCCCGATCGGTCCACGCGTCTTATGCAAACCTCGATCGGTCCACGCGCCGTCGCCGAGCCCCGATCGGTCCACGCGCCGTCTCCGGGCCCCGATCGGTCCACGCTAGGCTCCTGAGCCCCGGCTGGTCCGCGCGCCGTCTCCTGAGCCCCGAACGGTCGACGCGCCGTCTCCTGAGCCCCAATCGGCCCGCACGCTTTCTCGTGAGCCCCGATAGGTACACGCGTCGTCTCCTACGCCCCGATCGGTCCACGCGCCGTCTCCGAGCCCCGATCGGTTCACGCGCCGTCTCCTGAGCCCCGATCGGTCCACGCGCCGTCTCCGGGCCCCGATCGGTCCACGCACCATCTCCTGCTCTCCAATCGGTCCACGCGCCGCCTCCGGAGCCCCGATCGATCCACGCTAGGCTCCTGAGCCCCGGCTGGTCCACGCGCCGCCTCCGGAGCCCCGATCGATCCACGCGAATCTTCTGAGCTCCGGTCGGTCCACGCACCGCCTCCTGATCCCCCTCGGTCCAGGCGGCGCCTCCGGAGCCCCGAACAGTCGACGCGTCGTCTCCTGAGCCACGATCGATCCACGCTAGGCTCCTGAGCCCCGGCCGGTCCGCGCGCCGTCTCCTGAGCCCCGAACGGTCGACGCGTCGTCTCCTGAGCCCCGATCGGTCCACGCGTTTTCTCCTAAGCCCCGATCGGTCCACGCGTCGTCTCCTCAGCCCCGATCGGTCGATGCGTCGTCTTCTTAACCCCGATGCCTCCACGCGCCGTCTCCGAGCCACGATCGGTCCACGCGCCGTCTCCTGAGCCCCGATCATTCAACGCGCCTTCTCCTAAGCCACGATCGGTCCACGCGACGTCTCCGAGCCCCAGTCGGTCCGCGCGCTGTCTCCGAGCACCGATCGGTCTACGCGTCGTCTCCGAGCCCCGATCGGTCCACGCGCCGTCGCCGAACCCCAATTGATCCACGCGCAACCGCCTGAGTCCCAATCGTTCCACGCGAGTCTCCTAAGCCCCGACCGGTCCACGCGCCGTCTCCTGAGCCCCTATCACTCCACGCGTCGTCTCCGAGCCCCGATCGGTCCATGCGCCGTCGCCGAGGCTATGATCGCTCCACGCGCGGCCTCCTGAGCCCCGGTCGCGTCACGCGCCGTATCCACGCCCCAATCGATCCACGCGCCGTCTCCTGAGCCCCGATCATTCAACGCGCCTTCTCCTAAGCCACGATCGGTCCACGCGCCGTCTCCGAGCCCCAGTCGGTCCACGCGCTGTCTCCGAGCACCGATCGGTCTACGCGTCGTCTCCGAGCCCCGATCGGTCCACGCGCCGTCGCCGAGCCATGATCGCTCCACGCGCCGTTTTCTGAGCACCGTTCGGTCCACGCGTCGTCTTCAAAGCCCCGATGCCTCCACGCGCCGTCTCCGAGCCACGATCGGTCCGTGCGCCGCTTCCAGAGCACTATCAGTCCACGCGTCGTCTCCTGATCTCCGATCGGTCGACGCGCCATCTCCTAAGCCCCGATCGGTCCACGTACCGTCTCCGAGCGCCGATCGGTTCACGCGCCGTCTCCTGAGCCCCGATCATTCCACGCGCTGTCTCCGAGCCCCGTACGGTCCACGCGTTGTCTCCTAAGCCCCGATCGGTCCACGTACCGTCTCCGAGCGCCGATCGGTTCACGCGCTGTCTCCTGAGCCCCGATCATTCCACGCGCTGTCTCCGAGCCCCGTACGGTCCACGCGTTGTCTCCTAAGCCCCGACCGGTCCACGCGCCGTCTCCTGAGCCCCTATCACTCCACGCGCCGTCTCCGAGCCCCGATCGGTCCACGCGCCGTCTCCTAAGCCCCGATCGGTCAACGCGCCTTCTCCTCAGCCCCGATTGGTCCACGCGCCGTCTCCGAGCGCCGATCGGTGCACGCGTCGTCTCCTGATCTCCGATCGGTCCACGCGCCGTCTCCTGAGCCCCGATTGCTCCACGCGCCGTTTTCTGAGCACCGTTCGGTCCATGCGTCGTCTTCTAAGCCCCGATGCCTCCACGCGCCGTCTCCGAGCCACGATCGGTGCAGGCGCCGCTTCCTGAGCACCGATCGGTCCACGCGCTGTCTCCTGAGCCCCGATACATCCACGCGCAGTCGCCGAGCCCCGATCGGTCCACGCGCCGTCTCCCCGCCCCGATCGGTCCACGCGCCGTCTCCTGAGCCCCGATCATTCCACGCGCCGTATCCGAGCCCCAATCGGTCCACGCGCCGTCTCCTGAGCCCCGATCGTTCCACGCGCCGTCTCCGAGCCCCGATCGTTCCACGCGGCGCCTGCGGAGCCCCCATCGATCCACGCGAGTCTCCTGAGCCCCAGTCGGTCCGCGCGCCGTCTCCTGAGCCCCGATTGTTCGACGCGTCGTCTCCTAAGCCCCGATCGATCCACGCGTCGTCTCCTGAGCCCCGATCGCGCCACACGCCGTTTCCTGAGCCCCGATCGGTAAACGCGCCGTCACCAAGCCCCGATCCGTACACGCGTCGTCTCCGAGTCCCGATGGGTCCACGCGCCGTCGCCGAGCCTCGATCGGTCCACGCGCAACCTCCTAAGCCCCGGTCGGTTCACGCGCTATCTCCGAGCCGCGATCGGTCCACGCGCCGTCTCCTGAGCCCCGATACGTCCACGCGCAGTCGCCGAGCTCCGATCGGTCGACGCGTCGTCTCCTGAGCCCCGATCGATCCACGGGTCTTCCCCTGAGCCCCGACTGCTCCACGCGCCGTCTCCTGAGCCCGGATCGGTCCACGCGCCGTCTCAGAGCGCCGATCATTTCACGCCCCGTCTCCTGAGCTCCGATCGTTCAACGCGCCGTCTCCGAGCCCCGATCGGTCCACGCGCCGTCTCCTGAGCCCCAATCGGTCCACACGCTGTCTCGTGAGCCCCGATAGGTACACGCGTCGTGTCCTACGCCCCGATCGGTCCACGCGTCGTCTCCTAAGCCCCGATCGGCCCACGCGCCGTCTCCGTGCCCCGCTCGGTTCACGCATCGTCTCCTAAGCCCCGATCGGTAAACGCGCCGTCACCAAGCCCCGATTCGTACACGCGTCGTCTCCGAGCCCCGGTGGGTCCACGCGCCGTCGCCGAGCCCCGTTCGGTCCACGCGCGGTCTCCTGAGCCCCAATCGGTCCACTCGCTGTCTCTTGATCCCCGATAGGTACACGCGTCGTCTCCTACGCCCCGACCGGTCCACGCGCTGCCTTCGTGCCCCGATCGGTCCACGCACCGCCTCCTGATCCCCATCGGTCCACACGCCGTCTCCTGAGCCACGATCGATCCACATGCCGTCTCCGAGCCCCGATCGGTCCGCGTGCCGCATTCTAAGCCACGGTCCATCCACGCGCCGTCTCCGAGCCCCGATCGGTCCACGCGTCGTCTCCTAAGCCCTGATCGGTCCTCGTGCCTTCTGCGAGCCCCGAAGGGTCCACGCGCAGCCTCCTGAGCTCCGATCGGTCGACGCGTCGTCTCCTGAGCCCCGATCGATCCACGGGTCTTCCCCTGAGCCCCGACCGCTCCACGCGCCGTCTCCTGAGCCCGGATCGGTCCACGCGTCGTCTCCGAGCCCCGATCGGTCCACGCGCCGTCCCCGAGCCCCGATCGGTCCACGCGCCGTTTCCTGAGCCCCGATACGTCCACGCGCATTCGCCGAGCCCTGATCGGTCCACGCGCTGTCTCCTGAGCCCCGATCGGTTAACGCGCCGTCTCCCCGCCCCGATCGCTCCACGCGCCGTCTACTGAGCCCCGATCATTCCACGCGCCGTCTCCGAGCCCCAATCCGTCCACGCGCCGTCTCCTAAGCCCCGTTCGGTCCAAGCGCCTTCTCCTAAAGCCCGGTCGGTCCACGCGCCGTCTCCGAGCCCCGATCGGTCCACGCATCGTCTCCTAAGCCCCGATCGGCTAACGCGTCGACTCTGAGCCGCGATCGTTCCACGCGCCGTCCCCAATCCCCGATCGATCCACGCGCCGTCTCCGAGCGCCGATCGGTTCACGCGCCGTCACCCGAGCCCCGATCGTTCCACACGCCGTCTCCGAGCCCCGATCGGTCCACGCTTCGTCTCCTGATCCCGGATCGTTCCACGCGTCGTCTCCTGATCCCCGATCCGTAATCGCGTCGTCTCCGAGCCTCGATCGGTCCACACGCCGTGTCCGATCCCCGATCGGTCCGCGTACCGCATTCTGAGCCGCGGTCCGTCCACGCGCCGTCTCCGAGCACCGATCGGTCCACGCGCCGTCTCAGAGCGCCGATCATTTCACGCCCCGTCTCCTGAGCTCCGATCGTTCAACGCGCCGTCTCCGAGCCCCGATCGGTCCACGCGCCGTCTCCTGAGCCCCAATCGGTCCACACGCTGTCTCGTGAGCCCCGATAGGTACACGCGTCGTGTCCTACGCCCCGATCGGTCCACGCGTCGTCTCCTAAGCCCCGATCGGTCCACGCGCCGTCTCCGAGCCCCGATCGGTCCGCGCACCGTCTCCTGATCCCCATCGCTTCACGCGGCGTCTCCGGAGCCCCGATCCGTCCACGCGCCGTCTCCTAAGCCCCGTTCGGTCCAAGCGCCTTCTCCTAAAGCCCGGTCGGTCCACCCGCCGTCTCCTGAGCCCCGATCATTCCACGCGCCGTCTCCGAGCCCCGATCCGTCCACGTGCCGTCTCCTAAGCCCCGTTCGGTCCTAGCGCCTTCTCCTAAAGCCCGGTCGGTCCACGCGCCGTCTCCGAGCCCCGATCGGTCCACGCGCCGTCTCCTGAGCCCCAATCGGTCCACACCCTGTCTCGTGAGCCCCGATAGGTACACGCGTCGTGTCCTACGCCCCGATCGGTCCACGCGTCGTCTCCTAAGCCCCGATCGGTCCACGCGCCGTCTCCGAGCCCCGATCGGTCCGCGCACCGTCTCCTGATCCCCATCGCTTCACGCGGCGTCTCCGGAGCCCTGATCGATCTACGCGAGTCTCCTGAGCCCCGGTCGGTCCGCGCGCCGTCATTTGAGCCCCGATCGGTCGCCGCGTCGTCGCCGAGCCATGATCGGTCCACGCGCTGCCTCCTGAGCCCCAATCGGTCCACGCGTTGTCACCTAAGCCCCGATCGGTCCACGCGCCGTCTCCGAGCCCCGATCGGTTCACGCATCGTCACCTAAGCCCCGATCGGACCACGCCCCGTCTCCTGAGCCCCGATCTGTCCATGGGCCGTCTCCGAGCCGCGATCGGTAAACGCGCCGTCACCAAGCCCCGATCCGTACACGCGTCGTCTCCGAGCCCCGATGGGTCCACGCGCCGTCGCCGAGCCTCGATCGGTCCACGCGCAACCTCCTAAGCCCCGGTCGGTTCACGCGCTATCTCCGAGCCGCGATCGGTCCACGCGCCGTCTCCTGAGCCCCGATACGTCCACGCGCAGTCGCCGAGCTCCGATCGGTCGACGCGTCGTCTCCTGAGCCCCGATCGATCCACGGGTCTTCCCCTGAGCCCCGACTGCTCCACGCGCCGTCTCCTGAGCCCGGATCGGTCCACGCGTCGTCTCCGAGCTCCGATCGGTCCACGCGCCGTCCCCGAGCCCCGATCGGTCCGCGCGCCGTTTCCTGAGCCCCGATACGTCCACGCGCATTCGCCGAGCCCTGATCGGTCCACGCGCAACCTCCTAAGCCCCGGTCGGTTCACGCGCTATCTCCGAGCCGCGATCGGTCCACGCGCCGTCTCCTGAGCCCCGATACGTCCACGCGCAGTCGCCGAGCTCCGATCGGTCGACGCGTCGTCTCCTGAGCCCCGATCGATCCACGGGTCTTCCCCTGAGCCCCGACTGCTCCACGCGCCGTCTCCTGAGCCCGGATCGGTCCACGCGTCGTCTCCGAGCCCCGATCGGTCCACGCGCCGTCCCCGAGCCCCGATCGGTCCACGCGCCGTTTCCTGAGCCCCGATACGTCCACGCGCATTCGCCGAGCCCTGATCGGTCCACGCGCTGTCTCCTGAGCCCCGATAGGTACACGCGTCGTCTTCTAAGCCCCGATCGATCCACGCGTCGTCTCCTGAGCCCCGATCGCGCCACACGCCGTTTCCTGAGCCCCGATCGGTCCACGCGCCGTCTCCGAGCCCCGATCGGTCTACGCATCGTCTCCTAAGCCCCGATCGGTTAACGCGCCGTCTCCCCGCCCCGATCGCTCCACGCGCCGTCTCCTGAGCCCCGATCATTCCACGCGCCGTCTCCGAGCCCCGATCCGTCCACGCGCCGTCTCCTAAGCCCCGTTCGGTCCAAGCGCCTTCTCCTAAAGCCCGGTCGGTCCACGCGCCGTCTCCGAGCCCCGATCGGTCCACGCATCGTCTCCTAAGCCCCGATCGGCTAACGCGTCGACTCTGAGCCGCGATCGTTCCACGCGCCGTCCCCGATCCCCGATCGATCCACGCGCCGTCTCCGAGCGCCGATCGGTTCACGCGCCGTCACCCGAGCCCCGATCGTTCCACACGCCGTCTCCGAGCCCCGATCGGTCCACGCTTCGTCTCCTGATCCCGGATCGTTCCACGCGTCGTCTGCTGATCCCCGATCCGTAATCGCGTCGTCTCCGAGCCTCGATCGGTCCACACGCCGTGTCCGATCCCCGATCGGTCCGCGTACCACATTCTGAGCCGCGGTCCGTCCACGCGCCGTCTCCGAGCACCGATCGGTCCACGCGCCGTCTCAGAGCACCGATCATTTCACGCCCCGTCTCCTGAGCTCCGATCGTTCAACGCGCCGTCTCCGAGCCCCGATCGGTCCACGCGCCGTCTTCAAAGCCCCGATGCCTCCACGCGCCGTCTCCGAGCCACGATCGGTCCGTGCGCCGCTTCCAGAGCCCCGATCGGTGAACGCGTCTTCTCCTGATCTCCGATCGGTTCACATGCCGTCTCATAAGCCCCGATCGGTCCACGCGCCGTCTCCGAGAGCCGATCGGTTCACGCGACGTCTCCTGAGCCCCGATCGTTCCACGCGCCATCTCCGAGCCCCGATCGGTTCACGCGCCGTCTCCTGAGCCCCGATCGCTCCCGCTCCGTCTCCGAGCCCCGATCGGTCGACGCGCCGTCTCCTGAGCCCGGATCGGTCCACGCGCCGTCGCCGAACCCCAATTGGTCCACGCGCAACCGCCTGAGCCCCCGTCGGTCCACGCGATGTCTCCGAGCCCCGATCGTTCCACGCGCCGTCTCCGAGCCTCGATCGGTCCACGCGCCGTCGCCGAGCCCCCATCGGTCCAGGCGCATCCTCTTGTGCCCCGGTCGGTCCACGCGCCTTCCCCGAGCCCCGATCATTCCACGCGCCGTCCCGGAGTCCCGATCGGTCCTGGCGCCGATTCCTAAGCCCCAATCTGTCCACGCGTCGTCTCCTAAGCCCCGATCGGTCCACGCGCCGTGTCCGAGCCCCGATCGCTCCACGCGCCGTCTCCGGAGCCCCGATCGGTCCACGCGCCGTCTCCGAGCCCCGATTGATCCAAGCGCCGTGTCCTGAGCCCCGATCGGACCAAGCTCCGTCTCCTGAGCCCCGAACGTTCTACCCGCCTTCTCCTAAGCCTCGACCGGTCCACGCGCCGTCTCCGAGCACCGATTGGTTCACGCACCGTCTCCTGAGCCCCGATCGGTCCACGCGTCGTCTTCGAGCACCGATCGATCCACGCGCCGTCTCCTGAGCCCCGATCGTTCCACGCGCCTTCTCCTAAGCCACGATCGGTCCACACGCCGTGTCCGATCCCCGATCGGTCCGCGTACCACATTCTGAGCCGCGGTCCGTCCACGCGCCGTCTCCGAGCACCGATCGGTCCACGCGCCGTCTCAGAGCACCGATCATTTCACGCCCCGTCTCCTGAGCTCCGATCGTTCAACGCGCCGTCTCCGAGCCCCGATCGCTCCACGCACCGTCTCCTACTCCCCGATCGGTTCACACGCCGCCTCCGAAGGTCCGTTAGATCCACGCGAGTCTCCTAAGCCCCGACCGGTCCACGCGCTATCTCCTGAGCCCCGATCGGTCCACGAGTCGTCTCCTAAGCCCCGATCGGTCCACGCGCCGTCTCCGAGCGCCGATCGGTTCACGCGCCTTCTCCTGAGCCCCGATCCGTCCACGCGTCGTCTCCTAAGCCCCGATTCGTCCACACGCCGTCTCCGAGCCCCGATGGGTCCACGCGTCGCCTCCTGAGCCCCGATCGATCCACGCGAGTCTCCTGAGCCCCGGTCGGTCCACGCGCCGTCTCCTGAGCCCCGATGCGTCGACGCGTCCTCTCCTGAGCCCCGATCAATTGACGCGTCTTCTCCTGAGCCCCGATCGCTCCTCGCGCCGTCTTCTGCGCCCCGCTCGGTCCATGCGGCGTCTTCTTAGGCCCGATGCCTCCACGCGCCGTCTCCGAGCCACGATCGGTGCAGGCGCCGCTTCCTGAGCCCCGATCGGTCCACGCGCGGCCTCCTGAGCCCCGATCGGTCCACGCGCCGTCGCCGAGCCGCGATCGGTTCTCGCGCGGCCTCCTGAGCCCCGGTCGGTTCACGCGCCGTATCCGAGCCCCAATCGGGCCACGCCCGCCTCCGGAGCCCCGATCGATCCACGCGAATCTCCTGAGCTCCGGTCGGTCGACGCGTCGTCTCCTGAGCCCCGATCAATTGACGCGTCTTCTCCTGATCCCCGATCGCTTCTCGCGCGGCCTCCTGAGTCCCGATCAGTCCACGCGTCGTCTCCTAAGCCCCAATCGGTCCACGCCCGCCTCCGGAGCCCCGATCGATCCACGCGAATCTCCTGAGCTCCGGTCGGTCGACGCGTCGTCTCCTGAGCCCCGATCAATTGACGCGTCTTCTCCTGATCCCCGATCGCTTCTCGTGCCGCCTCCTGAGCCCCGATCGGTCCAGGCGTCGTCTCCGGAGCCCCGATCAATTGACATGTCTTCTCCTGAGCCCCGATCGCTCCTCGCGCCGTTTCCTGAACCCCGCTCGGTCCATGAGTCGTCTTCTTAGCCCGGATCCCTCCACGCGTCGTCTCCGAGCCACGATCGGTCCAGGCGCCGCTTCCTGAGCCCCGATCGGTCCACGCGCCGTATCCTCAGCCCCGATCGGTCCACGCGCCGTCTCCTGAGCCCGATCTGTCCACGCGCCGTCGACGAGCCCCGATCGGTTCACGGATCGTCTCCTAAGCCCCGATCGGTTAACGCGCCGTCTCCGAGCCCCGATCGGTTAACGCGCCGTCTCCGAGCCCCGATCGGTCCACGCGCCATCGCCGAACCCCAATTGGTCCACGCGCAACCGCCTGCGCCCCAGTCGGTCCACGCGCGGTCTCCGAGCCCCGATCGGTCCACGCGTCGTCTCCGAGCCCCGGTCGGTCAACGCGCCGTCTCCGAGCCCCGATCGGTTCACGCATCGTCTCCTAAGCCCCGATCGGTTAACGCGCCGTCTCCGAGTCGCGATTGGTCCACGCGCCGTCGCCGAACCCCAATTGGTCCACGCGCAACCGCCTGAGCCCCAGTCGGTCCACGCGTTGTCTCCGAGCTCCAATCGGTCCACGCGCCGTTTCCTGTGCCCCGATCGGTCCATACGTCGTCTTCTAAACCCCGATGCCTCCACGCGCCGTCTTCGAGCCAGATCGGTTCAGGCGCCGCTTCCCGAGCCCCGATCAGTCCACGCGCCGTCTCCTAAGCCCCGACCGGCTCCCGCGCCGTCTCCTGTGCCCCGATCGATTCACGTACCGTCTCCTAAGCCCCGATCGGTCCACCCGTCGTCTCTTAAGCCCCAATCGGTCCACGCGCCGTCGCCGAGCCATGATCGGTCCACCCGCGGCCTCCTGAGTCCCGGTTGCTTCACGCGCCGTATCCGAGCCCCCATCGGTTCACGCGCCGTCTCCGAGCCCGATCGGTCCACGCATCGTCTCCTAAGCCCCTATCGGTTAACGCGCCGTCACCGAGCCCAGATCGGTCCACACGCAACCGCCTGAGCCCCAGTCGATCCACTCGCCGTTTCCTGAGCCCCGATCGGTCCACGCGCCGTCTGCAAAGCCCCAATCGGTCCATGCGCCGCCTCCGGAGCCCTGATCGATCCACGCGAATCTCCTGAGCTCCGGTCGGTCCTCCTACCGTCTCCGAGCCCCGATCGGTCCACGCGTCGTCTCCTAAGCCCCGATCCGTCGCCGCGTCGTCTCCTGAGCCCCGATCAATTGACGCGTCTTCTCCTGAGCCTCGATCGCTCCTCGCGCCGTCTCCTGAGCCCCGATCGATCCACGCGCCGTCTCGTAAGCCACAATCGGTCCACGCGCCGTCTCAGAGCGCCGATCATTTCACGCGCCGTCTCCTGAGCCCCGATCGTTCCACGCGCCATCTCCGAGCCCCGATCGGTCCACGCGGCGTCTCCTGAGCCCCGATCGGTCCACGCGCCGTCTCCTGAGCCCCGATCGGCCGACGCGTCGTCTCCTAAGCGCCGATCCGTCGACGCGTCGTCTCCTGAGCCCCGATCGATCCACGCGTCTTCTCCTGAGCCCCGACCGCTCCACCCGTCGTCTCCGAGCTCCGATCGGTCCAGGTGTCGTTTCCGAGCCCCGATTGGTCCATGCGTCGTCTTCTAAGCCCCGATGCCTCCACGCGCCGTCTCCGAGCCACGATCGGTGCAGGCGCCGCTTCCTGAGCCCCGATCGGTCCACGCGCGGCCTCCTGAGCCCCGATCGGTCCACGCGCCGTCGCCGAGCCGCGATCGGTTCTCGCGCGGCCTCCTGAGCCCCGGTCGGTTCACGCGCCGTATCCGAGCCCCAATCGGGCCACGCGCCGTCTCCTGAGTCCCGATCAGTCCACGCGTCGTCTCCTAAGCCCCAATCGGTCCACGCCCGCCTCCGGAGCCCCGATCGATCCACGCGAATCTCCTGAGCTCCGGTCGGTCGACGCGTCGTCTCCTGAGCCCCGATCAATTGACGCGTCTTCTCCTGATCCCCGATCGCTTCTCGTGCCGCCTCCTGAGCCCCGATCGGTCCAGGCGTCCTCTCCGGAGCCCCGATCAATTGACATGTCTTCTCCTGAGCCCCGATCGCTCCTCGCGCCGTCTCCTGAACCCCGCTCGGTCCATGAGTCGTCTTCTTAGCCCGGATGCCTCCACGCGTCGTCTCCGAGCCACGATCGGTCCAGGCGCCGCTTCCTGAGCCCCGACCGCTCCACCCGTCGTCTGCGAGCTCCGATCGGTCCAGGTGCCATTTCCGAGCCCCGATTGGTCCATGTGTCGTCTTCGAAGCCCCGATGCCTCCACGCGCCGTCTCCGAGCTACGATCGGTGCAGGCGCCGCTTCCTGAGCCCCGATCGGTCCACGCGCTGTCTCCTGAGCCCCGATCCATCCACGCGCAGTCGCCGAGCCGCGATCGGTCCACGCGCGGTCTACTGAGCTCCGGTCGGTCCACACGCCGCGGCGAACCCCAATTGGTCCAAGCGCAACCTCTCGAGCCCCAGTCGGTAAACGCGCTGTCTCCGAGCCCCGATCGGTCCACGTATGTTCTCCTAAGCCCCAATTAGTCCACGCGCCGTCTCCTAAGCCCCGATCTGCCCACGGGCCGTCTCCGAGCTCCTATCGGTCCACGCGCCGTCTCCAAACCTCGATCCGTACACGCGTCGTCTCCGAGCCCCGATGGGTCCACGCGCCATAGCCGAACCCCGATCGGTCCACGCGCCGTCTCCTGAGCTCCGAACGGTCCACACCCCTTGTCCTGAGCCCCGCTCGGTCCATGCGTCGTCTTCTTAGCCCCGATGCCTCCACGCGCCGTCTCCTAAGCCCCGATCTGCCCACGGACCGTATCCGAGCCCCGATCGGTCCGCGTGACGCATTCTAAGTCACGGTCCGTCCACGCGCCGTCTCCGAGCACCGATCGGTCCACGCGCCGTCTCCTGAGCCCCGATCGGTCCACGCGCCGTCTCCTAAGTCCCTATTGGTCCACGTGCCGTCTCCCAGCCCCGATCGGTCCACGCGCCGTCTCCGAGCCCCGATCGGTCCACGCGCCGTCTCCTGAGCGCCGATACGTCCACGCGCAGTCGCCGAGCCCTGATCGGTCCACGCGCTGTCTCCTGAGCCCCGATAGGTACACGCGTCGTCGCCTACACCCCGATCGGTCCACGCGTCGTCTCCTAAGCCCCGATCGGTCCACGCGCCGTCTCCGAGCCCCGATCGGTCCACGCACTGTCTCCTGATCCCCATGGGTGAACGCGGCGCCTCCGGAGCCCCGATCGATCCACGCGAGGCTCCTGAGCCCCGATCGGACCACGCATCGTCTCCTAAGCCCCAATCGGTTAACGCGCCGTCTCCGAGCCCCGATCGGTCCACGCGCCGTCGCCGAACCCCAATTGGTCCACGCGCAACCGCCTGAGCCCCAGTCGGTCCACGCACTGTCTCCGAGCCCCGATCGGTCCACGCGTCGTCTCCGAGCCCCGATCGGTCCACGCGTCGTCTCCTAAGCCCCGATCGGTCCACGCACCGTCTCCTGAGCCCCGATCGATCCCCGCGCCGTCTCCTGAGCCCCAATCGCTCCACGCGCCGTTTTCTGAGCACCGTTCGGTCCACGCGTCGTCTTGAAAGCCCCGATGCTTCCACGCGCCGTCTCCGAGCCACGATCGGTCCACGCGTCGTATCCGAAACCCGATCGGTCCACGCGCCGTCGCCGAGCCATGATCGCTCCACGCGCGGCCTCCTGAGCCCCGCTTGGTTCACGCGCCGTATCCGAGCCCCGATCGGTCCACGCGTCGTCTCCGAGCACCGTTCGTTCCACGCGCCGTTTCCTGAGCCCCGATCGGTCCATCCGTCGTCTTTTAAGCCCCGATACCTCCACGCGCCGTCTCCGAGCCACGATCGCTCCATGCGCCGCTTCCTGAGCCCCGATCGGTCCACGCGTCGGCTCCTAAGCCTCGATAGGTCCACGCGCGGCCTCCTTAGCCCCGGTCGGTCCACGCGCCGTCTCCGAGCCCCGATCGGTCTACGCGTCGTCTCCGAGCACCGTTCGTTCCACGCGCCGTTTCCTGAGCCCCGATCGGTCCATCCGTCGTCTTTTAAGCCCCGATACCTCCACGCGCCGTCTCCGAGCCACGATCGGTCCAGGCGCCACTTCCTGAGCCGCGATCGGTCCACGCGCCGTCTCCTGGGCCCCGATGCGTCCACGCGCAGTCGCCGAGCCCCGATCGGTCCACGCGCCGTCTCCTGAGCCCCGATCGTTCCACGCGCCGCCTCCTAAGCCCCGATCGGTCCACGCGTCGTCTCCTAAGCCACCATTGGTCCACGTGCCGTCTCCCAGCCCCGATCGGTCCACGCGCCGTCTCCTAATCCCCAATCTGTCCACGACCCGTCTCCGGGCCCCGATCGGTGCATGCGCCGTCTCCTAAGCCCCGATCGGTCCACGCGCCGTCGCCGAACCCCAATTGGTCCACGCGAAACCGCCTGAGCCCCAGTCGGTCCACGCGCTGTCTCCGAGCCCCGATCGGTCCACGCGTCGTCTCCGAGCCCCGATCGGTCCACGCGCCGTCGCCGAGTCATGATCTGTCCACGCGCGGCCTCCTGAGACCCGATCGGTCCACGCGCCGTCTTCGAGCCCCGATCGGTCCACGCATGGTCTCCTAAGCCCCAATCGGTTAACGCGCCGTCCCCGAGCCCCGATCGGTCCACGCGCCGTCTCCTGAGCGCCGATACGTCCACGCGCAGTCGCCGAGCCCTGATCGGTCCACGCGCTGTCTCCTGAGCCCCGATAGGTACACGCGTCGTCGCCTACACCCCGATCGGTCCACGCGTCGTCTCCTAAGCCCCGATCGGTCCACGCGCTGTCTCCTGAGCCCCGATAGGTACACGCGTCGTCGCCTACACCCCGATCGATCCACGCGAGTCTCCTGAGCCCCAGTCAGTCCGCGCGCCGTCTCCGAGCGCCGATTGGTTGATGCGCCGTCTCCTGAGCCCCGGTCGGTCCACGCGCCGTCTCCGAGCCCCGATCGGCCCACGCATCGTCTCCTACGCCCCGATCGGCTAACGCGTCGACTCCGAGCCCCGATCGTTCCACGCGCCGTCTCCGAGCCCCGATCGGTCCACACGCCGTATCCGAGCCCCGATCGGTCCGCGTGACGCATTCTAAGCCACGGTCCGTCCACGCCCCGTCTCTGAGCACCGATCGGTCCACGCGCCGTCTCCTGAGCCCCGCTCGGTCCATGCGTCGTCTTCTTAGCCCCGATGCCTCCACGCGTCGTCTCCTAAGCCCCGATCGGTCCACGCACCGTCTCCGGGCCCCGATCGATCCACGCTAGGCTCCTGAGCCCCGGCCGGTCCCCGCGCCGTCTCCTGAGCCCCGAACGGTCGACGCGTCGTCTCCTGAGCCCCGATCGGTCCGCGCGTCGTCTCCGAGCCTCGATCGGTCCTCGCGTCGTCTCCTAAGCCCCGACTGGTCCACGCGCCGTCTCCTGAGCCCTGGTCGGTTCACGCGCCGTCTCCGAGCCCTGATCGATCCACGCGTCGTCTTGTAAGCCCAGATGCCTCCACGCGCCGTCTCCGAGCCACGATCGGTCCAGGCGCCGCTTCCTGAGCCCCGATCGGTCCACGCGCCGTCTCCGAGCCCTGATCGATCCACGCGTCGTCTTGTAAGCCCAGATGCCTCCACGCGCCGTCTCCGAGCCACGATCGGTCCAGGCGCCGCTTCCTGAGCCCCGATCGGTCCACGCGCCGTCTCCGAGCCCTGATCGATCCACGCGTCGTCTTGTAAGCCCAGATGCCTCCACGCGCCGTCTCCGAGCCACGATCGGTCCAGGCGCCGCTTCCTGAGCCCCGATCGGTCCACGCGCCGTCTCCTAAGCCCCAATCGCTCCACGCGCCGTCTCCGAACGCCGATCATTTCACGCGCTGTCTCCTGAGTCCCGATCGTTCCACGCGCCGTATCCGAGCCCCGATCGATCCACGCGCCGTCTCCTGAGCCCCGATCGGTCCACGCGTCGTTCCCCAAGCCCCGATCCATCGACGCGCCGTCTCCTGATGCCCAATCGGTCCACGCGCAGTCTCCTGAGCCCCGATAAGTACACGCGTAGTCTCCTAAGCCCCGATCGGTCCACGCGCCGCCTCCGGAGCCCCAATCGATCAACGTGAGTCTCCTAAGCCCCGATCGGTCCACGTGCCGTCTCCGAGCCCCGATCGGTCCACGCGTCGTCTCCTAATCCCCGATCGGTCCACACGCCGTCTCCGAGCCCCGATGGGTCTACGCGTCGCCTCCTGAGCCCCGGTCGGTCCACGCGCCGTCTCCTGAGCACCGTTCGGTCCACGCGGCGTCTCCTGAGCCCCGATCGGTTCACGCATCGGCTCCTAAGCCCCGATACGTCCACACGCCGTATCCGAGCCCCGATCGATCCGCGTGACGCATTCTAAGCCACGGTCCGTCCACGCGCCGTCTCCGAGCACCGATCGGTCCACGCGCCGTCTCCTGAGGCCCGATCGGTCCACGCGTCGTCTCCTAAGCCCCGATCCGTCGACGCGTCGTCTCCTGAGCCCCGATCGATCCACGCGTCTTCTCCTGAGCCCCGACCGCTCCCCGCGTCGTCTCCGATCTCCGATCGGTCCAGGCGCCGTTTCCGAGCCCCGATTGGTCCATGCGTCGTCTTCGAAGCCCCGATGCCTCCACGCGCCGTCTCCGAGCCACGATCGGTGCAGGCGCCGCTTCCTGAGCCCCGATCGGTCCACGCGCCGTCTCCTAAGCCCCGATCGGTCGACGCGTCGTTTCCTGAGCCCCGATCGATCCACGCGTCGTCTCCTGAGCCCCGATCGCTCCACGCGCCGATTTCTGAGCCTCGATCAATTGACGCGTCTTCTCCTGAGCCCCGATCGCTCCTCGCGTCGTCTCCTAATCCCCGGTCGGTCCACGCGCCGTCGCCGAACCCCAATTGGTCCACGCGCCACCTCCTGAGCCCCAGTCGGTCCACGCGCTGTCTCCGAGCACCGATCGGTCTACGCATCGTCTCCTAAACCCCGCTCTGTTAACGCGTCGTCTCCTGAGCCCCGATCGCTCCACGCGCCGTCTCCTGAGCACCGATCGGTCCACGTGTCGTCTCCGAGCACCGTTCGGTCCACGCGCCGTTTTGTGAGCCCCGATCGGTCCATCCGTCGTCTTTTAAGCCCCGATACCTCCACGCGCCGTCTCCGAGCCACGATCGGTCCAGGCGTGGCCTCCTGAGCCTCGGTCGGTCCACGCGTTTTCTCCTAAGCCCCGATCGGTCCACGCGTCGGCTCCTAAGCCTCGATCGGTCCACGCGCGTCCTCCTTAGCCCCGGTCGGTCCACGCGCCATCTCCGAGCCCCGATCGGTCCACGCATCGTCTCCTAATCCCCGATCGGTTAACGCGCCGTCTCCGCGCCCCGATCGGTCCACGCGCCGTCTCCTGAGCCCCGATACATCCACGCGCAGTCGCCGAGCCCCGATCGGTCCACGCGCGGTCTCCTGAGCCCCGGTCGGTCCACGCGCCGTCTCCGAGGCCCGGTCGGTCCACGCATCGTCTCCTAAGCCCCGATCGGTCCACGCGCCGTCTCCGAGCGCCAATCGGTTCACGCGCCGTCTCCTGAGCCCCGATCGCTCCACGCGCCGTCTCCGAGCCCCGATCGGTCCAGGCGCTGTCTCCGAGCCCCGATGGGTCCACGCGTCATATCCAAACCCCGATCGGTTCACGCGCCGTCTCCTGAGCCCGGATCGGTCCACGCGGCGTCTCCGAGCCGCGATCGATCCACGCGCCGTCTCCTGAGCCCCGATCGGTCGACGCGTCGTCTTCTGAGCCTCGATCGATCCACGCGTCGTCTCCTGAGCCCCAACCGCTCCACACGCCGTTACCTGAGCCCCGATCGGTTCACATATCGTCTCCGAGCACCGATCGGTCCACGCGCGGTTTTCTGAGCACCGCTCGATCCATGCGTCGTCTTCTTAGCCCCGATGCCTCCACGCGCCGTCTTCGAGCTACGATCGGTCCAGGCGCCGCTTCCTGAGCCCCGATCGGTCCACGCGCCGTCTCGTAAGCCCCAATCGGTCTACGCGCCGTCTCAGAGCGCCGATCATTTCACGCGCCGTCTCGTGAGCCCCGATCATTCCACGCCCCGTCTTCGAGCCCCGATCGGTCCACGCGCCGTCTCCTAAGCCCCTATCGGTCCACGCGCCGTCTCCGAGCGCCGATAGGTTCACGCGCCGTCTCCTGAGCCCCGATCGTTCCACGCGCCGTCTCTGAGCCCCGATCCGTCCACGCGCCGTCTCCTGAGCCCGTTTCCGTCCACGCGTCATCGCCGAATCCCCGATCCGTAAACGCGTCGTCTCCGAGCCTCGATCGGTCCACGCGCCGTCGCGTAGCCCGGACCGGTCCAGGCGTGGCCTCCTGAGCCCCAATCGGTCCACGCATCGTCACCTAAGCCCCGATCGGTCCACGCGCGGCTCCTGAGCCCCCATCGGTCCACGCGCCGTCGCCGAGCCGGGATCGGTCCACGCGCGGGCTCCTGAGTCCCGGTTGGTTCACGCGCCGTATCCGAGCCCCAATCGGTCCACGCGCCGGCTCCTGAGCCCCGATCGGTCCACGCGCCGTCTCCTAAGCCCCGATCATTCCACGCCCCGTCTTCGAGCCCCGATCGGTCCACGCGCCGTCTCCTAAGCCCCTATCGGTCCACGCGCCGTCTCCGAGCGCCGATCGGTTCACGCGCCGTCTCCTGAGCCCCGATCGTTTCACGCGTCATCGCCGAATCCCCGATCCGTACACGCGTGGTCTCCGAGCCTCGATCGGTCCACGCGCCGTCGCGGAGCCCCGATCAGTCCAGGCGTGACCTCCTGAGCCTCGATCGGTCCACGCGCGGCCTCCTGAGCCCCGGTCGGATCACGCGCCGTCTCCGAGCCCCGATCGATCCACGCGTCGTCTTCCAAGCCCAGATGCCTCCTCGCGCCGTCTCCGAGCCACGATCGGTCCAAGCGCTGCTTCCTGAGCCCCAATCGGTCCACGCGTCGTCTCCTAAGACCCGACCGGATCACCTGCCGTCTCCTGAGCCCCGATCGGTCCACGCATCGTCTCCTAAGCCCCGATACGTCCACACGCCGTATCCGATCGCCGATCGGTCCGTGTGACGCATTCTAAGCCACGGTCCGTCCACGCGTCGTCTCCTGAGCCCCGATCGCTCGACGCGCCGTATCCGATCGCCGATCGGTCCGCGTGACGCATTCTAAGCCACGGTCCGTCCACGCGTCGTCTCCTGAGCCGCGATCGCTCGACGCGCCGTCACCTGAGCCCCGATCGTTCCACGCGCCGTCTCCGAGCCCCGATCGGTCTACGCGCCGTCTCCTAAGCTCCGATGGGTCCACGCGCCTTCTCCTCATCCCCGATCGGTCCACGCGCCGTCTCGGAGCGCCGATTGGTTCACGTGCCGTCTCCTGAACCCCGATACGTCCACACACAGGCGCCGAGCCCCGATCGATCCACGGGTCGTCTTCTAAGCCCAGATGCCTCCACGCGACGTCTCCTGAGCCCCGATCGGTCCACGCGCCGTCTTCTAAGCCCAGATGCCTCCTCGCGCCGTCTCCGAGCCATGATGGGTCCAGGCGTCCCTTCCTGAGCCCCGGTCGGTCCACGCGTTGTCTCCTAAGCCCCGTTCGGTCCACGCCCCGTCTCCTAAGCCCCGATCATTCCACGCGCCATCTCCGAGCCCCGATCGGTCCACGCGCCGTCTCCTGAGCCCCGATCGGTCCATGCATTGTCTCCTAAGCCCCGATCGGTCCACGCGTCGTCTCCTAAGCGCCGATCCGTCGACGCGTCGTTTCCTGGGCCCCGATCGGTCCAGGCGTCGCCGACGGAGCCCCGATCGGTCTACGCGCCGTCTCATGAACCCCGATCGGACAACGCATCGTCTCCTAAGCCCCGATACGTTCACACGCCGTCTCCGAGTCCCGATCGGTCCACGCGCCGTCGACGAGCCTCGATCGGTCCACGCGCGGCCTCCTTAGCCCCGGTCGGTCCACGCGCCGTCTCCGAGCCCCGATCGGTCCACGCACCATCTCATGCTCCCCAATCGGTCCATGCGCCGCCTCCGGAGCCCTGATCGACCCACGCGAATCTCCTGAGCTCCGGTCGGTCCTCGTACCGTCTCCGAGCCCCGATCGGTCCTCGTACCGTCTCCGAAGCCCCGATCGGTCCACGCGCCGTCTCCTGAGCCCCGATCGGTCCACGCGTCGACTCCTAAGCCCCGATCGGTTCACGCGCCGTATCCGAGCCCCAATCGGTCCACGCGCCGTCTCCTAAGCTCCAATCGGTCCACGCGCCGTCTCCTGAGCCCCGATACGTCGACGCGCAGTCGCCGAGCCCCGATCGGTCCACGCGCTGTCTCCTGAGCCCCGATAGGTACACGCGTCGTCTCCTACACCCCGAACGGTCCACGCGTTGTCTCCTAAGCCCCGATCAGTCCACGCGCCGTCTCCGAGCCCCGATGGGTCCACGCACTGTCTCCTGATCCCCATGGGTCCACGAGGCGCCTCCGGAGCCCCGATCGATCCACGCGAGGATCCTGGGCCCCGATCGATCCACGCATCGTCTCCTAAGCCCCAATCGGTTAATGCGCCGTCTCCGAACCCCAATCGGTCCACGCGCCGTCTCCTGAACCCCGATCGTTCCACGCGCCTTCTCCTAAGCCACGATCGGTCAGCGCCGTCTCCGAGCGCCGATCGGTGTACGCGCCGTCGCACGAGCCGCGATCGGTCCACGCGCGGCGTCCTGAGCCCCGGATGCTTCACGCGCCGTATCCGAGGCCCAATCGGTCCACGCACCGTCTCCTGAACCCCGATCGGTCCACGCGCCGTCTCCTGAGCCCCGATCTGTCCACGCGTCGTCTCCTAAGCCCCCATTGGTCCACGTGCCGTCTCCCAGCCCCGATCGGTACACGCGCCGTCTCCTAATCCCCGATCGATCCACGCGCCGTCGCCGAACCCCAATTGGTCCACGCGAAACCGCCTGAGCCCCAGTCGGTCCACGCGCTGTCGCCGAGCCCCGATCGGTCCACGCGTCGTCTCCGAGCCCCGATCGGTCCACGCGCCGTCGCCGAGTCATGATCTGTCCACGCGCGGCCTCCTGAGACCCGATCGGTCGACGCGCCGTCTTCGAGCCCCGATCGGTCCACGCATGGTCTCCTAAGCCCCAATCAGTTAACGCGCCGTCCCCGAGCCCCGATCGGTTCACGCACTGTCTCCTGATCCCCATGGGTCCACGCGGCGCCTCCGGGGCCCCGATCGATCCACGCGAGGCTCCTAAGCCCCGATCGGTCCACGCGCAACCGCCTGAGCCCCATTCGGTCGACGCACTGTGTCCGAGCCCCGATCGGTCCACGCGCCGTCTTCGAGCGCCGATCGGTCCACGCAACGTCTCCTAAGCCCCAATCGGTTAACGCGCCGTCTCCTGAGCCCCGATCGTTCTACGCACCGTCTCCGAGCCCCGATCCGTCCACGCGCAGTCGCCGAGCCCCGATCGGTTCACGCGCGGTCTCCTGAGCCCCAGTCGGTACACGCCCTGTCTCCGAGCCCCGATCGGTCCACGCGTCGTCTCCTAAGCCCCGATCGTTCGACGCGTCGTCTCCTAAGCCCCAATCGGTCTACGCGCCGTCTCAGAGTGCCGATCATTTCACGCGCCGTCTCGTGAGCCCCGATCATTCCACGCCCCATCTCCTGAGCCCTGATCGTTCCACGCGCCGTCTCCGAGCCCCGATCCGTCCACGCGCCGTCTCCTGAGCCCGGATCGGTCCACGCGTCATCGCCGAATCCCCGATCCGTACACGCGCCGTCTCCGAGCCCCGAACGGTTCACGCACCGTCTCCTGATCCCAATCGGTCCACGCGGCGCCTCCGGAGCCCCGATCGATCCACGCGAGTCTCCTGAGCCCCAGTCGGTCCGCGCGCCGTCTCCTGAGCCCGATCGGTCCAAGCGCCGTCTCCTAAGCCCCGTTCGGTCCAAGCGTCTTCTCCAAAACCCCGGTCGGTCCACGCGCCGTCTCCGAGCCCCGATCGGCCCACGCATCGTCTCCTAAGCCCCGATCGGCTACCGCGTCGACTCCGAGCCCCGATCATTCCACGCGCCGTCCCCGATCCCCGATCGATCGACGCGCCGTCTCCGAGCGCCGATCGGTTCACGCGCCGTCACCCGAGCCCCGATCGTTCCACACGCCGTCTCCGAGTCCCAATCGGTCCACGCTCCGTCTCCTGAGCCCGGATCGTTTCACGCGTCGTCTCCTGATCCCCGATCGGTCTACGCGTCGTCTCCGAGCCCCGATCGGTCCACGCGCCGTCTCCGAGCCCCGAACAGTTCACGCACCGTCTCCTGGTCCTAATCGGTCCACGCGGCGCCTCTGGTGCCCCGACCGATCCACGCGAGTCTCCTGAGCCCCAGTTGGACCGCGCGCCGTCTCCTGAGCCCCGATTGTTCTACGCGTCGTCTCCTGAGCCCCGATCGATCCACGCGTCGTCTCCTGAGCCCCGATCGCACCACACGCCGTTTCCTGAGCCCCGATCGGTCCACGCGTCGTCTTCAAAGCCCCGATGCCTCCACGCGCCGTCTCCGAGCCACGATCGGTCCGTGCGCCGCTTTCACAACCCCGATCGGTCCACGCGTCATCTCCTGATCTCCGATCGGTCCACGCGCCGTCTCCTAAGTCCCGATCGGTCCACGCGCCGTCTCCGAGCGCCGATCGGTTGACGCGCCGTCTCCTGAGCCCCGATCGTTCCACGTGCCGTCTCCGAACCCCGATCGGTCCACGCGCCGTCTCCTAAGCCCCGTTCGGTCCAAGCGCCTTCTCCTAAACCCCGGTCGGTCCACACGCCGTCTCCGAGCCCCGATCGGTCCACGCATCGTCTCCTAAGCCCCGATCGGCTAACGCGTCGACTCCGAGCCGCGATCGTTCCACGCGCCGTCCCCGATCCCCGATCGATCCACGCGCCGTCTCCGAGCGCCGATCGGTTCACGCGCGGTCACCCGAGCCCCGTTCGTTCCACACGGCGTCTCCGAGCCCCGATCGGTCCGCGCTTCGTCTCCTGAGCCCGGATCGTTCCACGCGTCGTCTCCTGATTCCCGATCCTTAAACGCGTCGTCTCCGAGCCTCGATCGGTCCACACGCCGTGTCCGATCCCCGATCGGTCCGCGTACCGCATTCTGAGTCGCGGTCCGTCCACGCGCCGTCTCCGAGCACCGATCGGTCGACGCGCCGTCTTCTAAGCCCAGATGCCTCCTCGCGCCGTCTCCGAGCCATGATGGGTCCAGGCGCCGCTTCCTGAGCCCCGGTCGGTCCACGCGTTGTCTCCTAAGCCCCGTTCGGTCCACGCGCCGTCTCCTAAGCCCCGATCATTCCACGCGCCGTCTCCGAGCCCCGATCGGTCCACGCGCCGTCTCCTAAGCCCCGATCGGTCCATGCATTGTCTCCTAAGCCCCGATCGGTCCACGCGTCGTCTCCTAAGCGCCGATCCGTCGACGCGTCGTCTCCTGAGCCCCGATCGATCCACGCGTCTTCTCCTGAGCCCCGACCGCTCCACCCGTCGTCTGCGAGCTCCGATCGGTCCAGGTGCCGTTTCCGAGCCCCGATTGGTCCATGCGTCGTCTTCGAAGCCCCGATGCCTCCACGCGCCGTCGCCGAGCCACGATCGGTGCAGGCGCCGCTTCCTGAGCCCCGATCGGTCCACGCGCTGTCTCCTGAGCCCCGATCCATCCACGCGCAGTCGCCGAGCCGCGATCGGTCCACGCGCGGTCTACTGAGCTCCGGTCGGTCCACACGCCGCGGCGAACCCCAATTGGTCCACGCGCAACCTCTCGAGCCCCAGTCGGTAAACGCGCTGTCTCCGAGCCCCGATCGGTCCACGTATGTTCTCCTAAGCCCCAATTAGTCCACGCGCCGTCTCCTAAGCCCCGATCTGCCCACGGGCCGTCTCCGAGCTCCGATCGGTCCACGCGCCGTCTCCAAACCTCGATCCGTACACGCGTCGTCTCCGAGCCCCGATCGGTCCACGCGCCGTCTCCTGAGCCCCGGTCGGTTCACGCGCCGTCTCCGAGCCCGATCGGTCCACGCATCGTCTCCTAAGCCACTATCGGTTAACGCGCCGTCTCCGAGCCCAGATCGGTCCACACGCAACCGCCTGAGCCCCAGACGATCCACGCGCCGTTTCCTGAGCTCCGATCGGTCCACGCGCCGTCTGCAAAGCCCCGATCGGTCCACCCGCCGTCTTCGAGCCCCGATCGGTCCACGCATCGTCTCCTAAGCCCCAATCGGTTAACGCGCCGTCTCCTGAGCCCCGATCGTTCTACGCGCCGTCTCCGAGCCCCGATCCGTCCACGCGCAGTCGCCGAGCCCCAATCCGTTCACGCACGGTCTCCTGAGCCCCAGTCGGTACACGCGCTGTCTCCGAGCCCCGATGGGTCCACGCATCGTCTCCTAAGCCCCGCTCGGTTAACGCGTCGTTTCGGAGCCCCGATCGGTCTACGCGCCATCTCGTGAGCCCCGATCGGTCCACGCGTCGTCTCCTGAGCGCCGATCGTTCCACGCGCCGTCTCCGAGCGTCGATCGGTCCACGCGCCGTTTCCTGAGCCCCGATCGGTCCACGCGCCGTCTGCAAAGCCCCGATCGGTCCACCCGCCGTCTTCGAGCCCCGATCGGTCCACGCATCGTCTCCTAAGCCCCAATCGGTTAACGCGCCGTCTCCTGAGCCCCGATCGTTCTACGCGCCGTCTCCGAGCCCCGATCCGTCCACGCGCAGTCGCCGAGCCCCAATCGGTTCACGCACGGTCTCCTGAGCCCCAGTCGGTACACGCGCTGTCTCCGAGCCCCGATGGGTCCACGCATCGTCTCCTAAGCCCCGCTCGGTTAACGCGTCGTTTCGGAGCCCCGATCGGTCTACGCGCCATCTCCTGAGCCCCGATCGGTCCACGCGTCGTCTCCTCAGCGCCGATCGTTCCACGCGCCGTCTCCGAGCGTCGATCGGTCCACGCGCCGTCCCCTGAGCCCCGATCGGTCCACTCGCCGTCTCCGAGCGCCGATCCGTCCACGCGCCGTCTTCTGAGCCCCGATCGGTCCAGGCATCGTCTCCTAAGCCCCGATCAATTGACGCGTCTTCTCCTGAGCCCCGATCGCTCCTCGCGGCGTCTCTTGAACCCCGATCATTCCACGCGCCTTCTCCTAAGCCACGATCGGTCCACGCGCCGTCTCCTGAGCCCCGATCGGTCCATGCATTGTCTCCTAAGCCCCGATCGGTCCACGCGTCGTCTTCTAAGCGCCGATCCGTCGACGCGTCGTCTCCTGAGCCCCGATCGATCCACGCGTCTTCTCCTGAGCCCCGACCGCTCCACCCGTCGTCTGCGAGCTCCGATCGGTCCAGGTGCCGTTTCCGAGCCCCGATTGGTCCATGCGTCGTCTTCGAAGCCCCGATGCCTCCACGCGCCGTCTCCGAGCCACGATCGGTGCAGGCGCCGCTTCCTGAGCCCCGATCGGTCCACCCGCTGTCTCCTGAGCCCCGATCCATCCACGCGCAGTCGCCGAGCCGCGATCGGTCCACGCGCGGTCTACTGAGCTCCGGTCGGTCCACACGCCGCGGCGAACCCCAATTGGTCCACGCGCAACCTCTCGAGCCCCAGTCGGTAAACGCGCTGTCTCCGAGCCCCGATCGGTCCACGTATGTTCTCCTAAGCCCCAATTAGTCCACGCGCCGTCTCCTAAGCCCCGATCTGCCCACGGGCCGTCTCCGAGCTCCGATCGGTCCACGCGCCGTCTCCAAACCTCGATCCGTACACGCGTCGTCTCCGAGCCCCGATGGGTCCACGCGCCATAGCCGAACCCCGATCGGTCCACGCGCCGTCTCCTGAGCTCCGAACGGTCCACACCCCTTGTCCTGAGCCCCGCTCGGTCCATGCGTCGTCTTCTTAGCCCCAATGCCTCCACGCGCCGTCTCCTAAGCCCCGATCTGCCCACGGACCGTATCCGAGCCCCGATCGGTCCGCGTGACGCATTCTAAGTCACGGTCCGTCCACGCGCCGTCTCCGAGCACCGATCGGTCCACGCGCCGTCTCCTGAGCCCCGATCGGTCCACGCGTCGTCTCCTAAGCCCTGATCGGTTCACGTGTCGTCTCCGGGCCCCGATGTGTCCACGCGCCGCCTCCTGAGCCCCGATCGATCCACGCATCGGCTCCTGAGCCCCGATCGGTCCACGCATCGTCTTCGAGCACCGATCGATCCACGCGCCGTTTCCTGGGCCCCGATCGGTCCAGGCGTCGCCGACGGAGCCCCGATCGGTCTACGCGCCGTCTCATGAACCCCGATCGGACAACGCATCGTCTCCTAAGCCCCGATACGTTCACACGCCGTCTCCGAGTCCCGATCGGTCCACGCGCCGTCGACGAGCCTCGATCGGTCCACGCGCGGCCTCCTTAGCCCCGGTCGGTCCACGCGCCGTCTCCGAGCCCCGATCGGTCCACGCACCATCTCATGCTCCCCAATCGGTCCATGCGCCGCCTCCGGAGCCCTGATCGACCCACGCGAATCTCCTGAGCTCCGGTCGGTCCTCGTACCGTCTCCGAGCCCCGATCGGTCCTCGTACCGTCTCCGAAGCCCCGATCGGTCCACGCGCCGTCTCCTGAGCCCCGATCGGTCCACGCGTCGACTCCTTAGCCCCGATCGGTTCACGCGCCGTATCCGAGCCCCAATCGGTCGACGCGCCGTCTCCTAAGCTCCAATCGGTCCACGCGCCGTCTCCTGAGCCCCGATACGTCGACGCGCAGTCGCCGAGCCCCGATCGGTCCACGCGCTGTCTCCTGAGCCCCGATAGGTACACGCGTCGTCTCCTACACCCCGAACGGTCCACGCGTTAGCTCCTAAGCCCCGATCAGTCCACGCGTCTCCGAGCCCCGATGGGTCCACGCACTGTCTCCTGATCCCCATGGGTCCACGAGGCGCCTCCGAAGCCCCGATCGATCCACGCGAGGATCCTGAGCCCCGATCGATCCACGCATCGTCTCCTAAGCCCCAATCGGTTAACGCGCCGGCTCCGAGCCCCAATCGGTCCACGCGCCGTCTCCTGAACCCCGATCGTTCCACGCGCCTTCTCCTAAGCCACGATCGGTCAGCGCCGTCTCCGAGCGCCGATCTGTGTACGCGCCGTCGCACGAGCCGCGATCGGTCCACGCGCGGCCTCCTGAGCCCCGGATGCTTCACGCGCCGTATCCGAGGCCCAATCGGTCCACGCACCGTCTCCTGAACCCCGATCGGTCGACGCGCCGTCGCCGAGCCATGATCGATCCACGCGCGGCCTCCTGAGCGCCGATCGGTCCATGCGTCGTCTCCTAAGCCCTGATCGGTCCACGTGCCGTCTCCGAGCCCCGATGGGTCTACGCGCCGCCTCCTGAGCCCCGATCGATCCACGCATCGGCTCCTGAGCCCCGGTCGGTCCACGCGTCGTCTTCGAGCACCGATCGATCCACGCGCCGCTTCCTGGGCCCCGATCGGTCCACGCGTCGCCGCCGGAGCCCCGATCGGTCTACGCGCCGCCTCATGAGCCCCGATCGGTCAACGCATCGTCTCCTAAGCCCCGATACGTTCACACGCCGTCTCCGAGTCCCGATCGGTCCACGCGCCGTCGCCGAGCCTCGATCGGTCCACGCGCGGCCTCCTAAGCCCCGATCGGTTAACGCGCCGTCTCCGAGCCCCGATCAGTCCACGCGCCGTCTCCTGAGCCCCGGTCGGTTCATGCGCCGTCTCCGAGCCCCGATCGATCCACGCGTCGTCTTGTAAGCCCAGATGCCTTCTCGCGCCGTCTCCGGGCCACGATCGGTCCAGGCGCCGCTTCCTGAGCCACGATCGGTCCACGCGCCTTCTCCGAGCCCCGATCGGTCCACGCGTCGTCGCCGAGCCATGATCGATCCACGCGCGGCCTCCTGAGCCCCGATCGGTCCACGCGTCGTCTCCGAGCCCCGATCGGTCCACGCGCCGTCGCCGAGCCATGATCGGTCCACGCGCGGCCTCCTGAGCCCCGATCGGTCCACGCGCCGTCTCCTGAGCCCCGATCGGTCCACGCGCGGCCTCCTGAGCCCCGATTGCTTCACGCGCCGTATCCGAGCCCCAATTGGTCCACGAGCCATCTCCTGAGCCCCGATCAGTCCACGCGCCGTCTCCTGAGCCGAGATCGGTCCACGTGCCGTCTCCCAGCCCCGATCGGTACACGCGCCGTCTCCTAATCCCCGATCGATCCACGCGTCGTCGCCGAACCCCAATTGGTCCACGCGAAACCGCCTGAGCCCCAGTCGGTCCACGCGCTGTCTCCGAGCCCCGATCGGTCCACGCGTCGTCTCCGAGCCCCGATCGGTCCACGCGCCGTCGCCGAGTCATGATCTGTCCACGCGCGGCCTCCTGAGACCCGATCGGTCGACGCGCCGTCTTCGAGCCCCGATCGGTCCACGCATGGTCTCCTAAGCCCCATTCAGTTAACGCGCCGTCCCCGAGCCCCGATCGGTTCACGCACTGTCTCCTGATCCCCATGGGTCCACGCGGCGCCTCCGGGGCCCCGATCGATCCACGCGAGGCTCCTAAGCCCCGATCGGTCCACGCGCAACCGCCTGAGCCCCATTCGGTCGACGCACTGTGTCCGAGCCCCGATCGGTCCACGCGCCGCCTTCGAGCGCCGATCGGTCCACGCAACGTCTCCTAAGCCCCAATCGGTTAACGCGCCGTCTCCTGAGCCCCGATCGTTCTACGCACCGTCTCCGAGCCCCGATCCGTCCACGCGCAGTCGCCGAGCCCCGATCGGTTCACGCGCGGTCTCCTGAGCCCCAGTCGGTACACGCCCTGTCTCCGAGCCCCGATCGGTCCACGCGTCGTCTCCTAAGCCCCGATCGTTCGACGCGTCGTCTCCTAAGCCCCAATCGGTCTACGCGCCGTCTCAGAGTGCCGATCATTTCACGCGCCGTCTCGTGAGCCCCGATCATTCCACGCCCCGTCTCCGAGCCCCGATCGGTCCACGCGCCGTCTCCTAAGCCCCTATCGGTCCACGCGCCGTCTCCGAGCGCCGATCGGTTCACGCGCCGTCTCCTGAGCCCCGATCGTTCCACGCGCCGTCTCCGAGCCCCGATCCGTCCACGCGCCGTCTCCTGAGCCCGGATCGGTCCACGCGTCATCGCCGAATCCCCGATCCGTACACGCGCCGTCTCCGAGCCCCGAACGGTTCACGCACCGTCTCCTGATCCCAATCGGTCCACGCGGCGCCTCCGGAGCCCCGATCGATCCACGCGAGTCTCCTGAGCCCCAGTCGGTCCGCGCGCCGTCTCCTGAGCCCGATCGGTCCAAGCGCCGTCTCCTAGGCCCCGTTCGGTCCAAGCGTCTTCTCCAAAACCCCGGTCCGTCCACGCGCCGTCTCCGAGCCCCGATCGGCCCACGCATCGTCTCCTAAGCCCCGATCGGCTAACGCGTCGACTCCGAGCCCCGATCATTCCACGCGCCGTCCCCGATCCCCGATCGATCCACGCGCCGTCTCCGAGCGCCGATCGGTTCACGCGCCGTCACCCGAGCCCCGGTCGTTCCACACGCCGTCTCCGAGTCCCAATCGGTCCACCCTCCGTCTCCTGAGCCCGGATCGTTCCACGCGTCGTCTCCTGATCCCCGATCCGTAAACGCGTCGTCTCCGAGCCTCGATCGGTCCACACGCCGTGTCCGATCCCCGATCGGTCCGCGTACCGCATTCTGAGCCGCGGTCCGTCCACGCGCCGTCTCCGAGCCCCGATCGGTCCACGCGCCGTCTCCTGAGCCCCAATCGGTCCACACGCTGTCTCGTGAGCCCCGATAGGTACACGCGCCGTGTCCTACGCCCCGATCGGTCCACGCGTCGTCTCCCAAGCCCCGATCGGTCCACGCTGCGTCTCCGAGCCCCGATCGGTCCACACGCCGTATCCGAGCCCCGATCGGTCCGCGTGACGCATTCTAAGCCACGGTCCGTCCACGCGCCGTCTCCGAGCACCGATCGGTCCACGCGCCGTCTCCTGAGCCCCGATCGGTCTACGCGCCGTCTCATGAGCCCCGATCGGTCAACGCATCCTTTCCTAAGCCCCGATACGTTCACACGCCGTCTCCTAAGCACCGATCGGTTAACGCGCCGTCTCCGAGCCCCGATCAGTCCACGCGTCGTCTCATGAGCCCCGGTCGGTTCATGCGCCGTCTCCGAGCCCCCGTTCGATCCACGCGTCGTCCTGTATGCCCCGATGCCTTCTCGCGCCGTCTCCGGGCCACGATCGGTCCAAGCGCCGCTTCCTGAGCCACGATCGGTCCACGCGTTGTCTCCTAGGCCCCGATCGGTCCACGGGCCTTCTCCGAGCCCCGATCAGTTCACGCATCGTCTCCTAAGCCCCGATCGGTTAACGCGCCGTCGCCGAGCCGCGATCGGTCCACGCGCGGCCTCCTGAGCCCCGATCGGTCCACGCGCCGTCGCCGAGCCGCGATCGGTCCACGCGCGGCCTCCTGAGCCCCGATTGGTTCACGCGCCGTATCCGAGCCCCAATCGGTCCACGCGCCGTCTCCTGAGCCCCGATCGGTCCACGACCCGTCTCCGGGCCCCGATCGGTGCACGCGCCGTCTCCTAAGCCCCGATCGGTCCACGCGCCGTCGCCGAACCCCAATTGGTCCACGCGAAACCGCCTTAGCCCCAGTCGGTATACGCGCTGTCTCCGAGACCCGATCGGTCCACGCGTCGTCTCCGAGCCCCGATCGGTCCACGCGCCGTCGCCGAGTCATGATCTGTCCACGCGCGGCCTCCTGACACCCGATCGGTCCACGCGCCCCTTCGAGCCCCGATCGGTCCACGCATGGTCTCCTAAGCCCCAATCGGTTAACGCGCCGTCCTCGAGCCCCGATCGGTCCACGCGCCGTCTCCTGAGCCCCGATAGATACACGCGTCGTCGCCTACGCCCCGATCGGTCCACGCGTCGTCTCCTAAGCCCCCATTGGTCCACGTGCCGTCTCCCAGCCCCGATCGGCCCACGCGCCGTCTCCTAATCCCCAATCTGTCCACGACCCGTCTCCGGGCCCCGATCGGTGCACGCGCCGTCTCCTAAGCCCCGATCGGTCAACGCGCCGTCGCCGAACCCCAATTGGTCCACGCGAAACCGCCTGAGCCCCAGTCGGTCCACGCGCTGTCTCCGAGCCGCGATCGGTCCACGCGTCGTCTCCGAGCCCCGATCGGTCCACGCGCCGTCTCCGAGCCCCGTTCGGTCCACGCACTGTCTCCTGATCCCCATGGGTCAACGCGGCGCCTCCGGAGCCCCGATCGATCCACGCGAGGCTCCTGAGCCCCGATCGGGCCACGCATCGTCTCCTAAGCCCCAATCGGTTAACGCGCCGTCTCCGAGCCCCGATCGGTCAACGCGCCGTCGCCGAACCCCAATTGGTCCACGCGCAACCGCCTGAGCCCCAGTCGGTCCACGCACTGTCTCCGAGCCCCGATCGGTCCACGCGTCGTCTCCGAGCCCCGATCGGTCCACGCGTCGTCTCCTAAGCCCTGATCGGTCCACGTGCCGTCTCCGAGCCCCGATGGGTCCACGCGCCGCCTCCTGAGCCCCGATCGATCCGCGCATCGGCTCCTGAGCCCCGATCGGTCCACGCGTCGTCTTCGAGCACCGATCGATCCACGCGCCGTTTCCTGGGCCCCGATCAGTCCACGCGTCGCCGCCGGAGCCCCGATCGGTCTACGCGCCATCTCATGAGCCCCGATCGGTCAACGCATCGTCTCCTAAGCCCCGATACGTTCACACGCCGTCTCCGAGTCCCGATCATTCCACGCCCCGTCTCCGAAACCCGGTCGGTCCACGCGTCATCGCCGAATCCCCGATCCGTACACGCGTAGTCGCCGAGCCCCAATCAGTCCACGCGCGGCCTCCTGAGCCCCGGTCGGTTCACGCGCCGTCTCCCCGCCCCGATCGGTCCACGCGCCGTCTCCTGAGCCTTGATCCGTCCACGCGCGGCGTCGAGCCGCGATCGGTCCACGCGCGGCCTCCTGAGCCCCAATCGGTCCACGCGTCGTATCCTAAGCCCCGATCCGTCGCCGCGTCGTCTCCTGAGCCCCGATCAATTGACGCGTCTTTTCCTGAGCCCCGATCGCTCCTCGCGCCGTCACCTGAGCCCCGCTCGGTCCCTGCGTCGTCTTCTTAGCCCCGATGCCTCCACGCGCCGTATCCGAGCCACGATCGGTCTAGGCGTCGCTTCCTGAGCCCCGATCGGTCCACGCGCCGTCTCCTAAGCCCCAATCGGTCCACGCGCCGTCTCCTAAGCCCCGATCGGTCCACGCGCCGTCTCCGGGCGCCGATCGGTTCACGCGCCGTCTCCTGAGCCCCGATCGCTCCACGCGCCATCTCCGAGCCCCGATCGGTCCACGCGCCGTCTCCTAAGCCCCGATCGGTCCACGCGCCTTCTCCTAAGCCCCGATCGGTCCACGTGCCGTCTCCGAGCCTCGACCGGTCCACGCGCCGTCTCCTGAGCCCCGATCGTTCCACGCGCCGTCTCCTAAGCCGCGATCCGTCCACGGGCCGTCTCCGAGCTGCTATCGCTAAACGCGCCGTCACCAAGCCCTGATCCGCACACGCGTCGTCTCCGAGCCCCGATCGGTCCACGCGCCGTCGCCGAGCCTCGATCGGTCCACGCGCGGCCTCCTGAGCCCCGATCGGTTCACGCGCCGGCTCCGAGCCCGATCGGTCCACGCATCGTCTCCTAAGCCCCGATCGGTTAACGTGCCGTCTCCGAGCCCCGATCGGTCCACGCGCCGTCGCGGAACCCCAATTGGTCCACGCGCAACCGCCTGAGCCCCAGTCGGTCCACGAGCCGTTTCCTGAGCCCCGATCGGTCCACGCACCGTCTCCTGCGCCCCAATCGGTCTACGCGTCGTCTCCTAAGCCCCGATTGGTGGACCTGCCGTCTCCCAGCCACGATCGGTCCACGCGCCGTCTGCAAAGCCCCAATCTGTCCACGACCCGTCTCCGGGCCCCGATCGGTGCACGCGCCGTCTCCTAAGCCCCGATCGATCCACGCGCCGTCGCCGAACCCCAATTGGTCCACGCGATATCGCCTGAGCCCCAGTCGGTCCACGCGCTGTCTCCGAACCCCGATCGGTCCACCCGCCGTCTTCGAGCCCCGATCGGTCCGCGCATCGTCTCCTAAGCCCCAATCGGTTAACGCGCCTTCTCCTGAGCCCCGATCGTTCCACGCGACGTCTCCGAGCCCCGATCGGTCCACGCACCGTGTCCTGATCCCCATCGGTCCGAGCACCGATTGGTTCACGCGCCGTCTCCTGAGACTCGATCCGTCCACGCGCTGTCTCCTGAGCCCCGATCGGTCGACGCGTCCTCTGCTAAACCCCAATCGGTCCACGCCCCGTCTCCGAGCGCCGATCGGTTCACGCGCCGGCTCCTGAGTCCCGATCCGTCCACTCACTGTCTCCTGAGCCCCGATCGGTCGACGCGTCCTCTGCTAATCCTCGATCGGTCCACGCGTCGTCTCCTGAGCCCCGATCGGTCGACGGGTCCTCTCCTAAGCCCCGATCGGTCCACGCGTCTTCTCCTGAGCTCCGATCAGTCCACGCGTCGTCTCCTAAGCCCCGATAACGTCCACACGCCGTCTCCGAGCCCCGACGGGTCCCCGCGTTGCCTCCTGAGCCCCGATCGGTCTGCGCCCCGTCTCCTGAGCCCCGATCGGTCCACGCGCCGTCTCGTGAGCCCCGATCGGTCCACGCGCCGTCTCCTAAGCCCCAATCTGTCCACGACACGTCTCCGGGCCCCGATCGGTGCACGCGCCGTCTCCTAACCCCCGATCGGTCCACGCCCCGTCTCCGAGTGCCGATCGGTTCACGCGCCGTCTCCTGAGACCGATCCGTCCACGCGCCGTCTCCTGAGCCCCGATCGGTCGACGGGTCCTCTCCTAAGCCCCGATCGGTCCACCCGTCTTCTCCTGAGCCCCGATCAGTCCACGCGTCGTCTCCTAAGCCCCGATACATCCACACGTCGTCTCCGAGCCGCGATGGGTCCACGCGTCGCCTCCTGAGCCCCGATCGATCCACGCGAGTCTCCTGAGCCCCGGTCGGTCTGCGCGCCGTCTCCTGAGCCCCGATCGTTCCACGCGTCGTCTCCTAAGCCCCGATCGGTTCACGCGTCGTCTCCTAAGCCCCGATCCGTCGACGCGTCGTCTCCTGAGCCCCGATCAATTGACGCGTCTTCTCCTGAGCCCCGATCGCTCCTCGCGCCGTCTCCTGAGCCCCAATCGCTCCACGCGCCGTTTTCTGAGCACCGTTTGGTCCACGCGTCGTCTTGAAAGCCCCGATGCCTCCACGCGCCGTCTTCGAGCCCCGATCGGTCCACGCATGGTCTCCTAAGCCACAATCGGTTAACGCGCCGTCCCCGAGCCCCGATCGGTCCACGCGCCGTCTCCTGAGCCCCGATACGTCCACGCGCATTCGCCCAGCCCTGATCGGTCCACGCGTCCTCTCCTAAGCCCCGATCGGTCCACGCGAGGCTCCTGAGCCCCGATCGGACCACGCATCGTCTCCTAAGCCCCGATCGGTCCACGTGCCGTCTCCCAGCCCCGATCGGTCCACGTGCCGTCTCCGAGCCCCGATGGGTCTACGCGCCGCCTCCTGAGCCCCGATCGATCCACGCATCGGCTGCTGAGCCCCGGTCGGTCCACGCGTCGCCTTCGAGCACCGATCGATCCACGCGCCGTTTCCTGGGCCCCGATCGGTCCACGCGTCGCCACCGGAGCCCCGATCGGTCTACGCGCCGTCTCATGAGCCCCGGTCGGTTCATGCGCCGTCGCCGAGCCTCGATCGGTCCACGCGCGGCCGCCTTAGCCCCGGTCGGTCCACGCGCCGTCTCCGAGCCCCGATCGGTCCACGCATCGTCACCTGAGCCCCGATCGGTTAACGCGCCGTCTCCGAGCCCCGATCAGTCCACGCGCCGTCTCCTGAGCCCCGGTCGGTTCATGCGCCGTCTCCGAGCCCCGATCGATCCACGCGTCGTCTTGTAAGCCCGGATGCCTTCTCGCGCCGTCTCCGGCCCACGATCGGTCCAGGCGCCGCTTCCTGAGCCACGATCGGTCCACGCGCCTTCTCCGAGCCCCGATCGGTGCACGCGCCGTCTCCTGAGCCCCGATCGGTCCACGCGTCGTCTCCTGAGCCCCGATCGGTCCACGCGCCGTCTTCTGAGCCCCGATCGGTCCACGCGCCGTCGCCGAACCCCAATTGGTCCACGCGAAACCGCCTGAGCCCCAGTCGGTCCACGCGCTGTCTCCGAGCCCCGATCGGTCCACGTGCCGTCTCCCAGCCCCGATCGGTCCACGCGCCGTCTCCTAATCCCCAATCTGTCCACGACCCGTCTCCGGGCCCCGATCGGTGCACGTGCCGTCTCCTAAGCCCCGATCGGGCCACGCGCCGTCGCCGAACACCAATTGGTCCACGCGAAACCGCCTGAGCCCCAGTCGGTCCACGCGCTGTCTCCGAGCCCCGATCGGTCCACGCGTCGTCTCCGAGCCCCGATCGGTCCACGCGCCGTCGCCGAGTCATGATCTGTCCACGCGCGGCCTCCTGAGACCCGATCGGTCCACGCGCCGTCGCCGAGCCGCGATCGGTCCACGCGCGGCCTCCTGAGCCCCGATTGGTTCACGCGCCGTATCCGAGCCCCAATCGGTCCACGCGCTGTCTCCGAGCCCTGATCGGTCCACGCGTCGTCTCCGTGCCCCGATCGGTCCACGCACCGCATCCTGATCCCCATCGGTCCACGCGCCGTCTCCTGAGCCACGATCGATCCACATGCCGTCTCCGAGCCCCGATCGGTCCGCGTGCCGCATTCTAAGCCACGGTTCATCCACGCGCCGTCTCCGAGCCCCGATCGGTCCACGCGTCGTCTCCTAAGCCCTGATCGGTCCTCGTGCCTTCTGCGAGCCCCGAAGGGTCCACGCGCAGCCTCCTGAGCCCCGATCGGTCCACGCGCCGTCCCCGAGCCCCGATCGGTCCACGCGCTGTCTCCTGAGCCCCGATAGGTACACGCCGTTTCCTGAGCCCCGATCGGTCCACGCGCCGTCTCCTGAGCCCCAATCGGTCCACGGGCCGTCGCCGATCCACGATCGGTCCGTGCGCCGTTTCCAGAGCCCTATCGGTCCACGCATCGTCTCCTGATCTCCGATCGGTCCACGCGCCGTCTCCTAAGCCCCGATCGGTCCACGAGCTGTCTCCGAGCGCCGATCGGTTCACGCGCCGTCTCCTGAGCCCCGATCGGTCCTCGCGCCGTCTCCTGAGCCCCGCTCGGTCCATGCGTCGTGTTCTTAGCCCCGATGCCTCCACGCGCCGTCTCCGAGCCACGATAGGTCAAGGCGCCGCTTCCTGAGCCCCGATCGATCCACGCGCCGTCTCGTAAGCCACAATCGGTCCACGCGCCGTCTCAGAGCGCCGATCATTTCACGCGCCGTCTCCTGAGCCCTGATCGTTCCACGCGCCGTCTCCGACCCCCGATCGGTCCACGCGGCGTCTCCTGAGCCCCGATCGGTTCACGCATCGGCTCCTAAGCCCCGATACGTCCACACGCCGTATCCGAGCCCCGATCGATCCGCGTGACGCATTCTAAGCCACGGTCCGTCCACGCGCAGTCTCCTGAGCCCCGATCGGTCCACGCATCGTCTCCTAAGCCCCAGACGGTCCTCGTGCCGTCTCCGAACCCCGATCGGTCGACGCGCCGTCTCCGAGCGCCGATCGGTTCACGCGCCGTATTCTGAGCCCCGATCGTTCCACGGGCCGCCTCCTAAGCCCCGATCGGTCGAGGCTTCGTCTCCTAAGCCCCGACCGGTCGACGCGTCGTCTCCTGAGCCCCGGTCGGTTAACGCGCCGTCTCCAAGCCCCGATCGGTCCACGCGCAACCGCCTGAGCCCCAGTCGGTCAACGCGCTGTCTCCGAGCCCCGATCGGTCCACGCGTCGTCTCCGAGCACCGATTGGTCCACGCGCCGTCGCCGAGCCATGATCGGTCCACGCGCGGCCTCCTGAGCCCCGATTGGTCCACGCGTCGTTTCCGAGCCCCGATCGGTCTACGCGCCGTCTCCTGAGCCCCGATCGGTCCACGCGTCGTTCCCTGAGCCCCGATCCATCCACGCGCCGTCTCCAAGCCCCGAACGGTCCACGCGCAACCGCCTGAGCCCCAGTCGGTCAACGCGCTGTCTCCGAGCCCCGAACGGTCGACGCGTCGTCTCCTGAGCCCCGATCGATCCACGCGCCGTCTCCTAAGCCCGGATCGGTGCACGCGCCGTCTCCGAGCGCCGATCGGTTCACGCGCCGTCTCCTGAGCCCCGATCATTCCACGCGATGTCTCCGAGCCCCGATCGGTCCACGAGCCGTTTTCTGAGCACCGTGCGGTCCACGCGTCGTCTTCAAAGCCCCGATGCCTCCACGCGCCGTCTCCGAGCCACGATCGGTCCGTGCGCCGCTTCCAAAGCCCTATCAGTCCAGGCGTCCTCTCCTGATCTCCGATCGGTCCACGCGCCGTCTCCTAAGCCCCGATCGGTGCACGCGCCGTCTCCGAGCGCCGATCGGTTCACGCGCCGTCTCCTGAGCCCCGATCATTCCACGCGATGTCTCCGAGCCCCGATCGGTCCACGCGCCGTCTCCTAAGCCCCGATCGGTCCACGCGCCGTCTCCGAGCGCCGATCGGTCCACGCGCGGTCTCCAAGCCTCGATCCGTACACGCGCCGTCTCCGAGCCCCGATCGGTCCACGCGTCGTCTCCGAGCACCGTTCGGTCCACGCGCCGTTTCCTCAGCCCCGATTGGTCCACACGTCGGCTCCTAAGCCTCGATAGGTCCACGCGCGGCCTCCTTAGCCCCGGTCGGTCCACGCGCCGTCTCCGAGCCGCGATCGGTCCACGCATCGTCTCCTAAGCCCCGATCGGTTAACGCGCCGTCTCCCCGCCCCGATCGGTCCACGCGCCATCTCCTGAGCCCCGATACGTCCACGCGCAGTCGCCGAGCCCCAATCAGTACACGCGCGGCCTCCTAAGCCCTGGTCGGGTCACGCGCCGTCTCCCCGCCCCGATCGGTCCACGCGCCGTCTCCTGAGCCCTGATCCGTCCACGCGCGGCGTCGAGCCGCGATCGGTCCACGCGCGACCACCTGAGCCCCGGTTGGTTCACGCGCCGTATCCGAGCCCCCATCGGTCCACGCGTCGTCTCCGAGCCCCGATCCGTCCACGCGCCGTCGCCGAGCCATGATCGGCCCACGCGAGGCTCCTGAGCCCCCCCCACGGTCGATCCCCACGCCGTCACCTGAGCCCCGATCGGTCGACGCGTCGTTTCCTGAGCCGCGATCCATCCACGCGTCGTCTCCTGAGCCCCGATCGCTCCTCGCGCCGTCTCCTGAGCCCCGCTCGGTCCATGCGTCGTCTTCTTAGCCCCGATGCCTCCACGCGCCGTCTCCGAGCCCCGATCGGTCCAGGCGCCGCTTCCTGAGCCCCGATCGGTCCACGCGCCGTCTCCTAAGCCCCAGTCGGTCCACGCGCCGTCTCCTAAGCCCCGATCGGTCCAAGCGGCGTCTCCGAGCCCCGATCGGTCCACGCACCGTCTCCTGATCCCCATCGGTCCACGCGGCGGTTTCTGAGCACCGTTCGGCCCACGCGTCGTCTTCAAAGCCCCGATGCCTCCACGCGCCGTCTCCGAGCCACGATCGGTCCGTGCGCCGCTTCCAGAGCCCCGATCGGTGAACGCGTCTTCTCCTGATCTCCGATCGGTTCACATGCCGTCTCATAAGCCCCGATCGGTCCACGCGCCGTCTCCGAGAGCCGATCGGTTCACGCGACGTCTCCTGAGCCCCGATCGTTCCACGCGCCATCTCCGAGCCCCGATCGGTCCACGCGCCGTCTCCTAAGCCCCGATCGGTCCACGCGCCTTCTCCTAAGCCCCGATCGGTCCACGCGCCGTCTCCGAGAGCCGATCGGTTCACGCGTTGTCTCCTAAGCCTCGATCGGTCCACGCGCCGTCTCCTGAGCCCCGATCGTTCCACGCGCCGTCTCCGACCCCCGATCGGTCCACGCGCCGTCTCATAAGCCCCGATCGGACCACGCGCCGTCTCCTGAGCCCCGATCGCTCCACGCGCCGTCTCCGAGCCCCGATCGGTCCACGCGCCGTCTCCTAAGCCCCGATCGGTCCACCCGCCGTTTCCGAGCCCCGATCAGTCCATGCGTCGTCTCCGAGCCCCGTTCGGTCCACGCGCCGTCGCCGAGCCGCGATCGGTCCACGCGCCGTCGCCCAACCCGCCGAACCCCAATTGGTCCACGCGCAACCTCCTGAGCCCCAGTCGGTCCACGCGCCATCTCCTGAGCCCCGATCGGTCCACGCATCGTCTTCTAAGGCCCGATACGTCCACACGCCGTCTCCGATCCCCGATCGGTCCGCGTGCCGCATTCTAAGCCGCGGTCCGTCCACGCGCAGTCTCCGATCACCGATCGGTCCACGCGCCGTCTCCTGAGCCCCGATCGGTCCACGCGCCGTTTCCGAGCCCCGATCGATCCATGCGTCGTCTTCTAAGCCCCGATGCCTCCACGCGCCGTCTCCGTGCCCCGATCGGTGCAGGCGCCGCTTACTGAGCCCCGATCGGTCCACGCGCTGTCTCCTAAGCCCCGATCGGTTCACGCGCCGTCTCCGGAGCCCCGGTAGATCCACGCGAATCTCCTAAGCCTCGACCGGTCCACGCGCCGTCCCCTGAGCCCCGATCGATCCACGCGCCGTCTCCGAGCCCCAGTCGGCCCACGCGCTGTCTCCGAGCACCGATCGGTCCACGCGCCGTCTCCGAGCGCAGATCATTTCACGCGCCGTCTCCTGAGCCCCGATCGTTCCACGCGCCGGCTCCTGAGCCCACATCGGTCCACGCGTCGCCTTCTACCCCCGGACGGTCAACGCGTCGTCTTCTAAGCCCCGATCGGTCCACGCGCCGTTTTCCGAGCCCCGATCGGTCCACGCACCATCTTCTGCTCCCCAATCGGTCCACGCGCCGCCTCCGGCGCCCCGATCGATCCACGCGAAATCTGCTGAGCTCCGGTCGCTCCACGCTCCGTCTCCGAGCCCCGATCGGTCCACGCGCCGTCTCCTGAGCCCCGATCGGTCCACGCGTCGTTCCCCAAGCCCCGATCCATCGACGCGCCGTCTCCTGATGCCCCGATCGGTTAACGCGTCGTCTCCGAGCGCCGATCGGTTCACGCATCGTCTCCTAAGCCCCGATCGGTTAACGCGCCGTCTCCGAGCGCCGAGCGGTCCACGCGCCGTCGCCGAACCCCAAATGGTCCACGCGCAACCGCCTGAGCCCCGATCGATCCACGCGAGTCTCCTGAGCCCCGGTCGGTCCGCGCGCCGTCATCTGAGCCCCCATCGCTCCACGCGTTGTCTCCTAAGCCCCGATCGGTCCACGCGCCGTCTCCGAGCCCCGATCGGTTCACGCATCGTCTCCTAAGCCCCGATCGGTTAACGCGCCATCTCCGAGCGCCGAGCGGTCCACGCGCCGTCGCCGAACCCCAATTGGTCCACGCGCAACCGCCTGAGTCCCAGTCGGTCCACGCGCTGTCTCCGAGCCCCGATCGGTCCACGCGCCGTCGCCGAGCCATGATCGGTCCACGCGCGGCCTCCTGAGCCCCAATCGGTCCACGGGCCGTCGCCGATCCACGATCGGTTCGTGCGCCGTTTCCAGAGCCCTATCGGTCCACGCATCGTCTCCTGATCTCCGATCGGTCCACGTGCCGTCTCCTAAGCCCCGATCGGTCCACGCACTGTCTCCGAGCGCCGATCGGTTCACGCGCCGTCTCCTGAGCCCCGATCATTCCACGCGCCGTCTCCGAGCCCCGGTCGGTCCACGCGCCGTCTCCTGAGCCCCGATCGGTCCATGCGTCGTCTTCTTAGTCCCGATGCCTCCACGCGCCGTCTCCGAGCCACGATCGGTCCAGGCGCCGCTTCCGAGCCCCCATCGGTCCATGCGCCGTATCCTAAGCCCCGATCGGTCAACGCGCCGTCTCCGAGCGCCGATAAGTTCAAGCGCCGTCTCATGAGCCCCGATCGTTCCACGCGCCGTCTCCGAGCCCCGATCGGTCCACGCGTCGTCTCCTAAGCCCTGATCGGTCCTCGTGCCTTCTGCGAGCCCCGAAGGGTCCACGCGCAGCCTCCTGAGCCCCGATCGGTCGACGCGTCGTCTCCTGAGCCCCGATCGATCCACGGGTCTTCCCCTGAGCCCCGACCGCTCCACGCGCCGTCTCCTGAGCCCGGATCGGTCCACGCGTCGTCTCCGAGCCCCGATCGGTCCACGCGCCGTCTCCTGAGCCCCGATAGGTACACGCGTCGTCTTCTAAGCCCCGATCGGTCCACGCGTAGTCTCCTAAGCCCCGCTTGGTTAACGCGTCGTTTCCGAGCCCCGATCGGTCCACGCGTCGTCTCCTGAGCCCCAATTAGTCCATGCGCCGTCTCCTAAGCCCCGATCCGTCCAGGGGCCGTGTCCGAGCTCCGATCGGTCCACGCGTCGTCTCCGAGCCCTGATCGGTCCACGCGCCATCGCCGAGCCCCGATCGGTCCACGCGCCATCGCCGAGCCCCGATCGGTCCACGCGCCGTCTCCTGAGCCCCGATCTGTCCACACCCCTTCTCCTGAGCCCCGATCTGTCGACGCGTCGTCTCCTAAGCCCCGACCGGTGCACGCGCCGTCTCCTGAGCCCAAATTGTCCACACGCTGTCTCGTGAGCCCCGATAGGTACACGCGACATCTCCTACGCCCCGATCGGTCCACGCGTCGTCTCCTAAGCCCTGCTCGGTTAACGCGTCGTTTCCGAGCCCCGATCGATCTACGCGAGTCTCCTGAGCCCCGGTCGGTCCGTGCGCCGTCATCTGAGCCCCGATCGGTCGCCGCGTCGTCTCCGAGACTCGATCGGTCCACGCGCCGTCGCCGAGCCCCGATCGGTCCACGCGCGTCCTCCTGAGCCCCGGTCGGTCCACGCGCCGTCTCCGAGCCCCCATCGGTCCACGCGTTGTCTCCTAAGCCCCGATCGGCCCACGCGCCGTCTCCGTGCCCCGCTCGGTTCACGCATCGTCTCCTAAGCCCCGATCGGTTAACGCGCCGTCTCCGAGCGCCGAGCGGTCCACGCGCCGTCGCCGAACCCCAATTGGTCCACGCGCAACCGCCTGAGTCCCAGTCGGTCCACGCGCTGTCTCCGAGCCCCGATCGGTCCACGCGCCGTCGCCGAGCCATGATCGGTCCACGCGTTGCCTCCTGAGCCCCAATCGGTCCACGCGTTGTCACCTAAGCCCCGATCGGTCCACGCGCCATCTCCGAGCCCCGATCGGTTCACGCGCCGTCGCCGAACCCCAATTGGTCCACGCGCAACCGCCTGAGTCCCAGTCGGTCCACGCGCTGTCTCCGAGCCCCGATCGGTCCACGCGCCGTCGCCGAGCCATGATCGGTCCACGCGTTGCCTCCTGAGCCCCAATCGGTCCACGCGTTGTCACCTAAGCCCCGATCGGTCCACGCGCCATCTCCGAGCCCCGATCGGTTCACGCATCGTCACCTAAGCCCCGATCGGACCACGCGCCGTCTCCTGAGCCCCGATCGCTCCACGCTCCGTCTCCGAGCCCCGATCGGTCCACGCGCAACCGCCTGAGCCCCAGTCGGTCCACGCGCTGTCTCCGAGCCCCGATCGGTCCACGCGCCGTCTCCGAGCGCCGATCGGTTCACGCGCCATCTCCTGAGCTCCGATCGGTCCACGCGGCGCCTCCGGAGCCCCGATCGATCCACACGAGGCTCCTGAGCCCCGGTCGGTCCGCCCGCCGACTCCTGAGCCTCGATCGGCCCACGCGCCGTCTCCTGAACCCCGATCCGTCCACGCGCCGTCTCCTGAGCCCCGATCGTCCAACGCGCCGTCTCCGAGCACCGATCGGTCCACGCGCCGTCTCCTGAGCCCCGATCGGTCCACGCGTCGTCTCCAAAGCCCTGATCAGTCCACGTGCCGTCTCCGAGCCCCGATCGGTCCACGCGCCGTCTCCTGAACCCCGATACGTCCACACACAGTCGCCGAGCCCCGATCGGTCCACGCGCCGTCGCCGAGCCTCGATCGGTCCACGCGCGGCCTCCTGAGCCGCGGTCGGTTCACGCGCCGTCTCCGAGCCCCGATCGATCCACGCGTCGTCTTCTAAGCCCAGATGCCTCCTCGCGCCGTCTCCGAGCCACGATCGGTTCAGGCGCCGCTTCGTGAGCCCCGATCGGTCCACGCTCCGTCACCAAGCCCCGATACGTACACGCGTCGTCTCCGAGCCCCGGTCGGTTCACGCGCCGTCTCCGAGCCCCGATGGGTCCACGCGCGGTCTCCTGAGCCCCGGTCGGTCCACGCGCCGTCGCCGAACCCCAATTCGTCCACGGGCAACCTCCTGAGACCCAGTCGGTCCACGCGCCGTCTCCTGAGCCCCGATCGTTCCACACGCCGCCTCCTAAGCCCCGATCTGTCCAGGCGTCGTGTCCTAAGCCCCGACCGGTCCACGCGCCGTCTCCTGAGCCCCGTTCGGCCCACACGCCGTCTCCTAAGCCCCGATCTGTCCATGGGCCGTCTCCGAGCCGCGATCGGTAAACGCGCCGTCACCAAGCCCCGATCCGTACACGCGTCGTCTCCGAGCCCCGATGGGTCCACGCGCCGTCGCCGAGCCTCGATCGGTCCACGCGCCGTCTCCTGAGCCCCAATCGGTCCACGCGCTTTCTCCTAAGCCACGATCGGTCCACTCGCCGTCTCCGAGCGCCGATCGTTCCACGCGTTGTCCCGAGCCACGATCGGTCCACGCGCAGCCTCCTGAGCGCCGATCGGTTCACACGCCGGCTCCGAGCCCGATCGGTCCACGCATCGTCTCCTAAGCCACGATCGGTCCACGCGCCGTCTCCGAGCCCCGATCGGTCCACGCGCCGTCGCCGAGCCATGATCGCTCCACGCGCGGCCTCCTGAACCCCGGTCGCGTCACGGGCCGTATCCTCGCCCCAATCGATCCACGCGCCGTCTCGTGAGTCCCGATCGGTCCACGCACCGTCTCCTGAGCCCCGATCGGTCCACGCGTCGTCTCCTAAGCCCCAATCGGTCCACGCGCCGTCTCCGAGCCCCGATCCGTCGCCGCGTCGTGTCCTGAGCCCCGATCAATTGACGCGTCTTCTCCTGAGCCCCGATCGCTCCTCGCGCCGTCTCCTGAACCCCGATCATTCCACGCGCCTTCTCCTAAACCACGATCGGTCCACGCGCCGTCTCCGAGCCCCAGTCGGTCCACACGCTGTCTCCGAGCACCGATCGGTCTACGCGTCGTCTCCGAGCCCCGATCGGTCCACGCGCCGTCTCCGAGCCCCGAACGGTTCACGCACCGTCTCCGAGCCCCGATCGGTCCACGCGCCGTCTCCGAGCCCCGAACGGTTCACGCACCGTCTCCTGGTCCCAATCGGTCCACGCGGCGCCTCTGGAGCCCCGATCGATCCACGCGGGTCTCCTGAGCCCCAATCGGTCCACGCGCCGTTTCCTGAGCCCCGATCGTACCACACGCCGTTTCCTGAGCCCCGATCGGTCCACGCGCCGTCGCCGAGCCGCGATCGGTCCACATGCGGCCTCCTAAGCCCCGATCGGTCCACGCGTCGTCTCCGAGCCCCGATCGGTCCACGCGCCGTCTTCGAGCCCCGGTCGGGTCACGCATGGTCTCCTAAGCCCCAATCGGTCCACGCGTCGTTCCCTAAGCCCCGATCCATCCACGCGCTGTCTCCTAAGTCCCGATCGGTCCAGGCCCCGTCTCCGAGCGCCGATCGGTTCACGCGCCGTCTCCTGAGAACGATCCGTCCACGCGCCGTCTCCTGAGCCCCGATCGTTCCACGCGCCGTCTCCGAGCCCCGATCGGTCCACGCGTCGTTCCCGAAGCCCCGATCCATCCACGCATAGTCTCGCGAGCCCCGATCGGTGCACGCACCGTCTCCTAAGCCCCGATCGGTCCACGCCCCGTCTCCGAGCACCGATTGGTTCACGCACCGTCTCCTGAGACTCGATCTGTCCACGCGCTGTCTCCTGAGCCCCGATCGGTCGACGCGTCCTCTGTTAAACCCCAATCGGTCCACGCCCCGTCTCCGAGCGCCGATCGGTTCACGCGCCGTCTCCTGAGTCCCGATCCGTCCACTCACTGTCTCCTGAGCCCCGGTCGGTCCACGCGCCGCCTCCTGCGCTCCGATCGGTCCACGCGCCGTCTCCTGAGCCCCGATCGGTCGACGCGCCGTCTCGTGAGCCCCGATCGGTCCACGCGCCGTCTCCTGAGCCCCGATCGGTCCACGCGTCGTTCCCTAAGCCCCGATCCATCCACGCGCAGTCTCCCGAGCCCCAATCGGTCCACGTGCCGTCTCCTGAGCCCCGATCGGTCCACGCCCCGTCTTCGAGCCCCGATCGGTTCACGCATCGTCTCCTAAGCCCCGATCGGTTAACGCGCCGTCTCCGAGCGCCGAGCGGTCCACGCGCCGTCGCCGAACCCCAATTGGTCCACGCGCAACCGCCTTAGTCCCAGTCGGTCCACGCGCTGTCTCCGAGCCCCGATCGGTCCACGCGCCGTCTCCTAAGCTGCGATCCGTCCACGGGCCGTCTCCGAGCTGCTATCGGTAAACGCGCCGTCACCAAGCCCTGATCTGTACACGCGTCGTCTCCGAGCCCCGATCGGTCCACGCGCCGTCGCCGAGCCTCGATCCGTCCACGCGCTGTCTCCTGAGCCCCGATCGGTCGACGCGTCCTCTGTTGAACCCCAATCGGTCCACGCCCCGTCTCCGAGCGCCGATCGGTTCACGCGCCGTCTCCTGAGTCCCGATCCGTCCACTCACTGTCTCCTGAGCCCCGGTCGGTCCACGCGCCGCCTCCTGCGCTCCGATCGGTCCACGCGCCGTCTCCTGAGCCCCGATCGGTCGACGCGCCGTCTCGTGAGCCCCGATCGGTCCACGCGCCGTCTCCTGAGCCCCGATCGGTCCACGCGTCGTTCCCTAAGCCCCGATCCATCCACGCGCAGTCTCCCGAGCCCCAATCGGTCCACGCGCCGTCTCCTGAGCCCCGATCGGTCCACGCCCCGTCTTCGAGCCCCGATCGGTTCACGCATCGTCTCCTAAGCCCCGATCGGTTAACGTGCCGTCTCCGAGCCCCGATCGGTCCACGCGCCGTCTCCTGAGCCCCGGTCGGTTCACGCGCCGTCTCCGAGCGCCGATCGGTTCACGCGCCGTCTCCTGAGTCCCGATCCGTCCACTCACTGTCTCCTGAGCCCCGGTCGGTCCACGCGCCGCCTCCTGCGCTCCGATCGGTCCACGCGCCGTCTTCTGAGCATCGATCGCTCCTCGCGCCGTCTCCTGAACCCCGCTCGGTCCATGCGTCGTCTTCTTAGCCCGGATGCCTCCACGCGCCGTCTCCGAGCCACGATCGGTCCAGGCGCCGTCTCCGGAGCCCCGATCGGTCCACGCGTCGTCTCCTAAGCCCCGATTCGTCCACGCGACGTCTCCGGGCGCCGATCGGTCCCCGCATAGTCTCCTAAGCCCCGCTCGGTTAACGCGTCGTCTCGGAGCCCCGATCGGTCCAGGCGCCGCTTCCTGAGCACCGACCGGTCCACGCGTCGTCTTCTGAGCCCCGATCGGTCGACGGGTCCCCTCCTAAGCCCCGATCGGTCCACGCGCCTTCTCCTGAGCCCCGATCGGTCCACGCGCCGTCTCCGAGCGGCGATCATTTCAGGTGACGTCTCCTGAGCCCTGATCGTTCCACGCGCCGTCTTCGAGCCCCGAGCGTTCCACGCGCCGTCTCCTGAGCCCTAATCGATCCACGCGCAGCCTCCTGAGCCCCGATCGGTCCACGCGCCGTCGCCCAGCCGCGATCGTTCTACGCGCCGCTCCGAGCCCCGATCGGTCCACGCGCCGTCGCCGAGCCACGATCGTTCCACGCGCGGCCTCCTGAGCCCCGATCGGTCCACGTGTGGTCTCCGAGCCCCGATCGGTCCACGCGCCGTCGCCGAGCCACGATCGGTCCACGCGCGGCCTCCTGAGCCCCGATCGGTCCACGGGCCGTCGCCGAGCCGCGATCGGTCCACGCGCGGCCTCCTGAGCCCCGATTGGTTCACGCGCCGTATCCGAGCCCCAATCGGTCCACGCGCCGTCTCCTGAGCCCCGATCTGTCCACGACCCGTCTCCGGGCCCCGATCGGTGCACGCGCCGTCCCCTAAGCCCCGATCGGTCCACGCGCCGTCGCCGAACCCCAATTGGTCCACGCGCAACCGCCTGAGCCCCAGTCGGTCCACGCACTGTCTCCGAGCCCCGATCGGTCCACGCGTCGTCTCCGAGCCCCGATCGGTCCTCGCGTCGTCTCCTAAGCCCCGATCGGTCCACGCACCGTCTCCTGAGCCCCGATCGGTCCACGCGCCGTCTCCTGAGCCCCAATCGCTCCACGCGCCGTTTTCTGAGCACCGTTTGGTCCACGCGTCGTCTTGAAAGCCCCGATGCCTCCACGCGCCGTCTTCGAGCCCCGATCGGTCCACGCATGGTCTCCTAAGCCACAATCGGTTAACGCGCCGTCCCCGAGCCCCGATCGGTCCACGCGCCGTCTCCTGAGCCCCGATACGTCCACGCGCATTCGCCCAGCCCTGATCGGTCCACGCGTCCTCTCCTAAGCCCCGATCGGTCCACGCGAGGCTCCTGAGCCCCGATCGGACCACGCATCGTCTCCTAAGCCCCGATCGGTCCACGTGCCGTCTCCCAGCCCCGATCGGTCCACGTGCCGTCTCCGAGCCCCGATGGGTCTACGCGCCGCCTCCTGAGCCCCGATCGATCCACGCATCGGCTGCTGAGCCCCGGTCGGTCCACGCGTCGCCTTCGAGCACCGATCGATCCACGCGCCGTTTCCTGGGCCCCGATCGGTCCACGCGTCGCCACCGGAGCCCCGATCGGTCTACGCGCCGTCTCATGAGCCCCGGTCGGTTCATGCGCCGTCGCCGAGCCTCGATCGGTCCACGCGCGGCCGCCTTAGCCCCGGTCGGTCCACGCGCCGTCTCCGAGCCCCGATCGGTCCACGCATCGTCACCTGAGCCCCGATCAGTCCACGCGCCGTCTCCTGAGCCCCGGTCGGTTCATGCGCCGTCTCCGAGCCCCGATCGATCCACGCGTCGTCTTGTAAGCCCGGATGCCTTCTCGCGCCGTCTCCGGCCCACGATCGGTCCAGGCGCCGCTTCCTGAGCCACGATCGGTCCACGCGCCTTCTCCGAGCCCCGATCGGTGCACGCGCCGTCTCCTGAGCCCCGATCGGTCCACGCGTCGTCTCCTGAGCCCCGATCGGTCCACGCGCCGTCTTCTGAGCCCCGATCGGTCCACGCGCCGTCGCCGAACCCCAATTGGTCCACGCGAAACCGCCTGAGCCCCAGTCGGTCCACGCGCTGTCTCCGAGCCCCGATCGGTCCACGTGCCGTCTCCCAGCCCCGATCGGTCCACGCGCCGTCTCCTAATCCCCAATCTGTCCACGACCCGTCTCCGGGCCCCGATCGGTGCACGTGCCGTCTCCTAAGCCCCGATCGGGCCACGCGCCGTCGCCGAACACCAATTGGTCCACGCGAAACCGCCTGAGCCCCAGTCGGTCCACGCGCTGTCTCCGAGCCCCGATCGGTCCACGCGTCGTCTCCGAGCCCCGATCGGTCCACGCGCCGTCGCCGAGTCATGATCTGTCCACGCGCGGCCTCCTGAGACCCGATCGGTCCACGCGCCGTCGCCGAGCCGCGATCGGTCCACGCGCGGCCTCCTGAGCCCCGATTGGTTCACGCGCCGTATCCGAGCCCCAATCGGTCCACGCGCTGTCTCCGAGCCCTGATCGGTCCACGCGTCGTCTCCGTGCCCCGATCGGTCCACGCACCGCATCCTGATCCCCATCGGTCCACGCGCCGTCTCCTGAGCCACGATCGATCCACATGCCGTCTCCGAGCCCCGATCGGTCCGCGTGCCGCATTCTAAGCCACGGTTCATCCACGCGCCGTCTCCGAGCCCCGATCGGTCCACGCGTCGTCTCCTAAGCCCTGATCGGTCCTCGTGCCTTCTGCGAGCCCCGAAGGGTCCACGCGCAGCCTCCTGAGCCCCGATCGGTCCACGCGCCGTCCCCGAGCCCTGATCGGTCCACGCGTCGTCTCCGAGCCCCTATCCGTCCACGCGCCGTCGCCGAGCCATGATCGGCCCACGCGAGGCTCCTGAGCCCCCCCGCCGGTCGATCCCCACGCCGTCACCTGAGCCCCGATCGGTCGACGCGTCGTTTCCTGAGCCGCGATCCATCCACGCGTCGTCTCCTGAGCCCCGATCGCTCCTCGCGCCGTCTCCTGAGCCCCGCTCGGTCCATGCGTCGTCTTCTTAGCCCCGATGCCTCCACGCGCCGTCTCCGAGCCCCAATCGGTCCAGGCGCCGCTTCCTGAGCCCCGATCGGTCCACGCGCCGTCTCCTAAGCCCCAGTCGGTCCACGCGCCGTCTCCTAAGCCCCGATCTGTCCAAGCGGCGTCTCCGAGCCCCGATCGGTCCACGCACCGTCTCCTGATCCCCATCGGTCCACGCGGCGGTTTCTGAGCACCGTTCGGCCCACGCGTCGTCTTCAAAGCCCCGATGCCTCCACGCGCCGTCTCCGAGCCACGATCGGTCCGTGCGCCGCTTCCAGAGCCCCGATCGGTGAACGCGTCTTCTCCTGATCTCCGATCGGTTCACATGCCGTCTCATAAGCCCCGATCGGTCCACGCGCCGTCTCCGAGAGCCGATCGGTCCACGCATCGTCTTCTAAGGCCCGATACGTCCACACGCCGTCTCCGATCCCCGATCGGTCCGCGTGCCGTCTCCGAGAGCCGATCGGTTCACGCGTTGTCTCCTAAGCCTCGATCGGTCCACGCGCCGTCTCCTGAGCCCCGATCGTTCCACGCGCCGTCTCCGACCCCCGATCGGTCCACGCGCCGTCTCATAAGCCCCGATCGGACCACGCGCCGTCTCCTGAGCCCCGATCGCTCCACGCGCCGTCTCCGAGCCCCGATCGGTCCACGCGCCGTCTCCTAAGCCCCGATCGGTCCACCCGCCGTTTCCGAGCCCCGATCAGTCCATGCGTCGTCTCCGAGCCCCGTTCGGTCCACGCGCCGTCGCCGAGCCGCGATCGGTCCACGCGCCGTCGCCCAACCCGCCGAACCCCAATTGGTCCACGCGCAACCTCCTGAGCCCCAGTCGGTCCACGCGCCATCTCCTGAGCCCCGATCGGTCCACGCATCGTCTTCTAAGGCCCGATACGTCCACGCGCAGTCTCCGATCACCGATCGGTCCACGCGCCGTCTCCTGAGCCCCGATCGGTCCACGCGCCGTTTCCGAGCCCCGATCGATCCATGCGTCGTCTTCTAAGCCCCGATGCCTCCACGCGCCGTCTCCGTGCCCCGATCGGTGCAGGCGCCGCTTACTGAGCCCCGATCGGTCCACGCGCTGTCTCCTAAGCCCCGATCGGTTCACGCGCCGTCTCCGGAGCCCTGGTAGATCCACGCGAATCTCCTAAGCCTCGACCGGTCCACGCGCCGTCCCCTGAGCCCCGATCGATCCACGCGCCGTCTCCGAGCCCCAGTCGGCCCACGCGCTGTCTCCGAGCACCGATCGGTCCACGCGCCGTCTCCGAGCGCAGATCATTTCACGCGCCTTCTCCTGAGCCCCGATCGTTCCACGCGCCGGCTCCTGAGCCCACATCGGTCAACGCGTCGTCTTCTAAGCCCCGATCGGTCCACGCGCCGTTTTCCGAGCCCCGATCGGTCCACGCACCATCTTCTGCTCCCCAATCGGTCCACGCGCCGCCTCCGGCGCCCCGATCGATCCACGCGAAATCTGCTGAGCTCCGGTCGCTCCACGCTCCGTCTCCGAGCCCCGATCGGTCCACGCGCCGTCTCCTGAGCCCCGATCGGTCCACGCGTCGTTCCCCAAGCCCCGATCCATCGACGCGCCGTCTCCTGATGCCCCGATCGGTTAACGCGTCGTCTCCGAGCGCCGATCGGTTCACGCATCGTCTCCTAAGCCCCGATCGGTTAACGCGCCGTCTCCGAGCGCCGAGCGGTCCACGCGCCGTCGCCGAACCCCAAATGGTCCACGCGCAACCGCCTGAGCCCCGATCGATCCACGCGAGTCTCCTGAGCCCCGGTCGGTCCGCGCGCCGTCATCTGAGCCCCCATCGGTCCACGCGTTGTCTCCTAAGCCCCGATCGGTCCACGCGCCGTCTCCGAGCCCCGATCGGTTCACGCATCGTCTCCTAAGCCCCGATCGGTTAACGCGCCGTCTCCGAGCGCCGAGCGGTCCACGCGCCGTCGCCGAACCCCAATTGGTCCACGCGCAACCGCCTGAGTCCCAGTCGGTCCACGCGCTGTCTCCGAGCCCCGATCGGTCCACGCGCCGTCGCCGAGCCATGATCGGTCCACGCGCGGCCTCCTGAGCCCCAATCGGTCCACGGGCCGTCGCCGATCCACGATCGGTTCGTGCGCCGTTTCCAGAGCCCTATCGGTCCACGCATCGTCTCCTGATCTCCGATCGGTCCACGTGCCGTCTCCTAAGCCCCGATCGGTCCACGCACTGTCTCCGAGCGCCGATCGGTTCACGCGCCGTCTCCTGAGCCCCGATCATTCCACGCGCCGTCTCCGAGCCCCGGTCGGTCCACGCGCCGTCTCCTGAGCCCCGATCGGTCCATGCGTCGTCTTCTTAGTCCCGATGCCTCCACGCGCCGTCTCCGAGCCACGATCGGTCCAGGCGCCGCTTCCGAGCACCCATCGGTCCATGCGCCGTATCCTAAGCCCCGATCGGTCAACGCGCCGTCTCCGAGCGCCGATAAGTTCAAGCGCCGTCTCATGAGCCCCGATCGTTCCACGCGCCGTCTCCGAGCCCCGATCGGTCCACGCGTCGTCTCCTAAGCCCTGATCGGTCCTCGTGCCTTCTGCGAGCCCCGAAGGGTCCACGCGCAGCCTCCTGAGCCCCGATCGGTCGACGCGTCGTCTCCTGAGCCCCGATCGATCCACGGGTCTTCCCCTGAGCCCCGACCGCTCCACGCGCCGTCTCCTGAGCCCGGATCGGTCCACGCGTTGTCTCCTAAGCCCCGATCGGTCCACGCGCCGTCTCCGAGCCCCGATCGGTTCACGCATCGTCTCCTAAGCCCCGATCGGTTAACGCGCCGTCTCCGAGCGCCGAGCGGTCCACGCGCCGTCGCCGAACCCCAATTGGTCCACGCGCAACCGCCTGAGTCCCAGTCGGTCCACGCGCTGTCTCCGAGCCCCGATCGGTCCACGCGCCGTCGCCGAGCCATGATCGGTCCACGCGCGGCCTCCTGAGCCCCAATCGGTCCACGGGCCGTCGCCGATCCACGATCGGTTCGTGCGCCGTTTCCAGAGCCCTATCGGTCCACGCATCGTCTCCTGATCTCCGATCGGTCCACGTGCCGTCTCCTAAGCCCCGATCGGTCCACGCACTGTCTCCGAGCGCCGATCGGTTCACGCGCCGTCTCCTGAGCCCCGATCATTCCACGCGCCGTCTCCGAGCCCCGGTCGGTCCACGCGCCGTCTCCTGAGCCCCGATCGGTCCATGCGTCGTCTTCTTAGTCCCGATGCCTCCACGCGCCGTCTCCGAGCCACGATCGGTCCAGGCGCCGCTTCCGAGCCCCCATCGGTCCATGCGCCGTATCCTAAGCCCCGATCGGTCAACGCGCCGTCTCCGAGCGCCGATAAGTTCAAGCCCCGTCTCATGAGCCCCGATCGTTCCACGCGCCGTCTCCGAGCCCCGATCGGTCCACGCGTCGTCTCCTAAGCCCTGATCGGTCCTCGTGCCTTCTGCGAGCCCCGAAGGGTCCACGCGCAGCCTCCTGAGCCCCGATCGGTCGACGCGTCGTCTCCTGAGCCCCGATCGATCCACGGGTCTTCCCCTGAGCCCCGACTGCTCCACGCGCCGTCTCCTGAGCCCGGATCGGTCCACGCGTCGTCTCCGAGCCCCGATCGGTCCACGCGCCGTCTCCTGAGCCCCGATAGGTACACGCGTCGTCTTCTAAGCCCCGATCGGTCCACGCGTAGTCTCCTAAGCCCCGCTTGGTTAACGCGTCGTTTCCGAGCCCCGATCGGTCCACGCGTCGTCTCCTGAGCCCCAATTAGTCCATGCGCCGTCTCCTAAGCCCCGATCCGTCCAGGGGCCGTGTCCGAGCTCCGATCGGTCCACGCGTCGTCTCCGAGCCCTGATCGGTCCACGCGCCATCGCCGAGCCCCGATCGGTCCACGCGCCATCGCCGAGCCCCGATCGGTCCACGCGCCGTCTCCTGAGCCCCGATCTGTCCACACCCCTTCTCCTGAGCCCCGATCTGTCGACGCGTCGTCTCCTAAGCCCCGACCGGTGCACGCGCCGTCTCCTGAGCCCAAATTGTCCACACGCTGTCTCGTGAGCCCCGATAGGTACACGCGACATCTCCTACGCCCCGATCGGTCCACGCGTCGTCTCCTAAGCCCTGCTCGGTTAACACGTCGTTTCCGAGCCCCGATCGGTCCACGCGTCGTCTCCTGAGCCCCAATTAATCGACGCGCCGTCTCCTAAGCCCTGATCCGTCCAGGGGCCGTGTCCGAGCTCCGATCTGTTCATGCGCCGTCTCAGAACGCCGATCATTTCACGCCCCGTCTCCTGAGCTCCGATCGTTCAACGCGCCGTCTCCGAGCCCCGATCGGTCCACGCGCCGTCTCCTGAGCCCCAATCGGTCCACACGCTGTCTCGTGAGCCCCGATAGGTACACGCGTCGTGTCCTACGCCCCGATCGGTCCACGCGTCGTCTCCTAAGCCCCGATCGGTCCACGCGCCGTCTCCGAGCCCCGATCGGTCCGCGCACCGTCTCCTGAGCCCCGATCTGTCCACACCCCTTCTCCTGAGCCCCGATCTGTCGACGCGTCGTCTCCTAAGCCCCGACCGGTGCACGCGCCGTCTCCTGAGCCCAAATTGTCCACACGCTGTCTCGTGAGCCCCGATAGGTACACGCGACATCTCCTACGCCCCGATCGGTCCACGCGTCGTCTCCTAAGCCCTGCTCGGTTAACACGTCGTTTCCGAGCCCCGATCGGTCCACGCGTCGTCTCCTGAGCCCCAATTAATCGACGCGCCGTCTCCTAAGCCCTGATCCGTCCAGGGGCCGTGTCCGAGCTCCGATCTGTTCATGCGCCGTCTCAGAACGCCGATCATTTCACGCCCCGTCTCCTGAGCTCCGATCGTTCAACGCGCCGTCTCCGAGCCCCGATCGGTCCACGCGCCGTCTCCTGAGCCCCAATCGGTCCACACGCTGTCTCGTGAGCCCCGATAGGTACACGCGTCGTGTCCTACGCCCCGATCGGTCCACGCGTCGTCTCCTAAGCCCCGATCGGTCCACGCGCCGTCTCCGAGCCCCGATCGGTCCGCGCACCGTCTCCTGATCCCCATCGCTTCACGCGTCGTCTCCGGAGCCCCGATCGATCTACGCGAGTCTCCTGAGCCCCGGTCGGTCCGTGCGCCGTCATCTGAGCCCCGATCGGTCGCCGCGTCGTCTCCGAGACTCGATCGGTCCACGCGCCGTCGCCGAGCCCCGATCGGTCCACGCGCGTCCTCCTGAGCCCCGGTCGGTCCACGCGCCGTCTCCGAGCCCCCATCGGTCCCCGCGTTGTCTCCTAAGCCCCGATCGGCCCACGCGCCGTCTCCGTGCCCCGCTCGGTTCACGCATCGTCTCCTAAGCCCCGATCGGTTAACGCGCCGTCTCCGAGCGCCGAGCGGTCCACGCGCCGTCGCCGAACCCCAATTGGTCCACGCGCAACCGCCTGAGTCCCAGTCGGTCCACGCGCTGTCTCCGAGCCCCGATCGGTCCACGCGCCGTCGCCGAGCCATGATCGGTCCACGCGTTGCCTCCTGAGCCCCAATCGGTCCACGCGTTGTCACCTAAGCCCCGATCGGTCCACGCGCCATCTCCGAGCCCCGATCGGTTCACGCATCGTCACCTAAGCCCCGATCGGACCACGCGCCGTCTCCTGAGCCCCGATCGCTCCACGCTCCGTCTCCGAGCCCCGATCGGTCCACGCGCAACCGCCTGAGCCCCAGTCGGTCCACGCGCTGTCTCCGAGCCCCGATCGGTCCACGCGCCGTCTCCGAGCGCCGATCGGTTCACGCGCCGTCTCCTGAGCTCCGATCGGTCCACGCGGCGCCTCCGGAGCCCCGATCGATCCACACGAGGCTCCTGAGCCCCGGTCGGTCCGCCCGCCGACTCCTGAGCCCCGATCCGTCCACGCGCCGTCTCCTGAGCCCCGATCGTCCAACGCGCCGTCTCCGAGCACCGATCGGTCCACGCGCGGCCTCCTGAGCCGCGGTCGGTTCACGCGCCGTCTCCGAGCCCCGATCGATCCACGCGTCGTCTTCTAAGCCCAGATGCCTCCTCGCGCCGTCTCCGAGCCACGATCGGTTCAGGCGCCGCTTCGTGAGCCCCGATCGGTCCACGCTCCGTCACCAAGCCCCGATACGTACACGCGTCGTCTCCGAGCCCCGGTCGGTTCACGCGCCGTCTCCGAGCCCCGATGGGTCCACGCGCGGTCTCCTGAGCCCCGGTCGGTCCACGCGCCGTCGCCGAACCCCAATTCGTCCACGGGCAACCTCCTGAGACCCAGTCGGTCCACGCGCCGTCTCCTGATCCCCGATCGGTCCACGTATCGTCTCCTACGCCCCGATCGGACAACGCGTCGTCTCCTAAGCCCCGAACGGTCCACGCGCCGTCTCCTGAGCACCGATCGTTCCACACGCCGCCTCCTAAGCCCCGATCTGTCCAGGCGTCGTGTCCTAAGCCCCGACCGGTCCACGCGCCGTCTCCTGAGCCCCGTTCGGCCCACGCGCCGTCTCCTAAGCCCCGATCTGTCCATGGGCCGTCTCCGAGCCGCGATCGGTAAACGCGCCGTCACCAAGCCCCGATCCGTACACGCGTCGTCTCCGAGCCCCGATGGGGCCACGCGCCGTCGCCGAGCCTCGATCGGTCCACGCGCCGTCTCCTGAGCCCCAATCGGTCCACGCGCTTTCTCCTAAGCCACGATCGGTCCAGGCGCCGTCTCCGAGCGCCGATCGTTCCACGCGTTGTCCCGAGCCACGATCGGTCCACGCGCAGCCTCCTGAGCGCCGATCGGTTCACACGCCGGCTCCGAGCCCGATCGGTCCACGCATCGTCTCCTAAGCCCCGATCGCTCCTCGCGCCGTCTCCTGAACCCCGATCATTCCACGCGCCTTCTCCTAAACCACGATCGGTCCACGCGCCGTCTCCGAGCCCCAGTCGGTCCACACGCTGTCTCCGAGCACCGATCGGTCTACGCGTCGTCTCCGAGCCCCGATCGGTCCACGCGCCGTCTCCGAGCCCCGAACGGTTCACGCACCGTCTCCGAGCCCCGATCGGTCCACGCGCCGTCTCCGAGCCCCGAACGGTTCACGCACCGTCTCCTGGTCCCAATCGGTCCACGCGGCGCCTCTGGAGCCCCGATCGATCCACGCGAGTCTCCTGAGCCCCAGTCGGTTCGCGCGCCGTCTCCTGAGCCCCGATCGTACCACACGCCGTTTCCTGAGCCCCGATCGGTCCACGCGTCGTCTTCAAAGCCCCGATGCTTCCACGCGCCGTCTCCGAGCGCCGATTAGTTCACGCACCGGATACGAGCCCCAATCGGTCCACGCGCCGTCTCCGAGCGCCGATCGGTTCACGCGCCGTCTCCTGAGCCCCGATCGTTCCACGCACCGTCTCCGATCGCCCATCGGTCCACGCGTCGTCTCCTAAGCCCCGATCGGTCCAAGCGCCTTCTACTAAGCCCCGATCGGTCCACGCGCCTTCTCCTGAGCCCCGATCGGTCCACGCGCCGTCTCCGAGCGCCGATCATTTCACGTGACGTCTCCTGAGCCCTGATCGTTCCACGCGCCGTCTTCGAGCCCCGAGCGGTCCACGCGCCGTCTCCTGAGCCCCAATCGATCCACGCGCAGCCTCCTGAGCCCCGATCGGTCCACGCGCCGTCACCGAGCCGCGATCGTTCTACGCGCCGCTCCGAGCCCCGATCGTTCCACGCGCCGTCGCCGAGCCGCGATCGGTCCACGTGCGGCCTCCTGAGGCCCGATTGGTTCACGCGCCGTATACGAGCCCCAATCGGTCCACGCGCCGTTTCCTGAGCCCCGATCGGTCCACGCGCGGCCTCCTGAGCCCCGATCGGTCCACGCGCCGTCGCCGAGCCGCGATCGGTCCACATGCGGCCTCCTAAGCCCCGATCGGTCCACGCGCCGTCGCCGAACCCCAATTGGTCCACGCGAAACCGCCTGAGCCCCAGTCGGTCCACGCGCTGTCTCCGAGCCCCGATCGGTCCACGCGTCGTCTCCGAGCCCCGATCGGTCCACGCGCCGTCTTCGAGCCCCGGTCGGGTCACGCATGGTCTCCTAAGCCCCAATCGGTCCACGCGTCGTTCCCTAAGCCCCGATCCATCCACGCGCTGTCTCCTAAGTCCCGATCGGTCCAGGCCCCGTCTCCGAGCGCCGATCGGTTCACGCGCCGTCTCCTGAGAACGATCCGTCCACGCGCCGTCTCCTGAGCCCCGATCGGTCCACGCGCCGTCTCCGAGCCCCGATCGGTCCACGCGTCGTTCCCGAAGCCCCGATCCATCCACGCATAGTCTCGCGAGCCCCGATCGGGGCACGCACCGTCTCCTAAGCCCCGATCGGTCCACGCCCCGTCTCCGAGCACCGATTGGTTCACGCACCGTCTCCTGAGACTCGATCTGTCCACGCGCTGTCTCCTGAGCCCCGATCGGTCGACGCGTCCTCTGTTAAACCCCAATCGGTCCACGCCCCGTCTCCGAGCGCCGATCGGTTCACGCGCCGTCTCCTGAGTTCCGATCCGTCCACTCACTGTCTCCTGAGCCCCGGTCGGTCCACGCGCCGCCTCCTGCGCTCCGATCGGTCCACGCGCCGTCTCCTGAGCCCCGATCGGTCCACGCGTCGTTCCCTAAGCCCCGATCCATCCACGCGCAGTCTCCCGAGCCCCAATCGGTCCACGCGCCGTCTCCTGAGCCCCGATCGGTCCACGCCCCGTCTTCGAGCCCCGATCGGTTCACGCATCGTCTCCTAAGCCCCGATCGGTTAATGCGCCGTCTCCGAGCGCCGAGCGGTCCACGCGCCGTCGCCGAACCCCAATTGGTCCACGCGCAACCGCCTTAGTCCCAGTCGGTCCACGCGCTGTCTCCGAGCCCCGATCGGTCCACGCGCCGTCTCCTAAGCTGCGATCCGTCCACGGGCCGTCTCCGAGCTGCTATCGGTAAACGCGCCGTCACCAAGCCCTGATCTGTACACGCGTCGTCTCCGAGCCCCGATCGGTCCACGCGCCGTCGCCGAGCCTCGATCCGTCCACGCGCTGTCTCCTGAGCCCCGATCGGTCGACGCGTCCTCTGTTAAACCCCAATCGGTCCACGCCCCGTCTCCGAGCGCCGATCGGTTCACGCGCCGTCTCCTGAGTCCCGATCCGTCCACTCAGGGTCTCCTGAGCCCCGGTCGGTCCACGCGCCGCCTCCTGCGCTCCGATCGGTCCACGCGCCGTCTCCTGAGCCCCGATCGGTCGACGCGCCGTCTCGTGAGCCCCGATCGGTCCACGCGCCGTCTCCTGAGCCCCGATCGGTCCACGCGTCGTTCCCTAAGCCCCGATCCATCCACGCGCAGTCTCCCGAGCCCCAATCGGTCCACGCGCCGTCTCCTGAGCCCCGATCGGTCCACGCCCCGTCTTCGAGCCCCGATCGGTTCACGCATCGTCTCCTAAGCCCCGATCGGTTAACGCGCCGTCTCCGAGCGCCGAGCGGTCCACGCGCCGTCGCCGAACCCCAATTGGTCCACGCGCAACCGCCTTAGTCCCAGTCGGTCCACGCGCTGTCTCCGAGCCCCGATCGGTCCACGCGCCGTCTCCTAAGCTGCGATCCGTCCACGGGCCGTCTCCGAGCTGCTATCGGTAAACGCGCCGTCACCAAGCCCTGATCTGTACACGCGGCGTCTCCGAGCCCCGATCGGTCCATGCGCCGTCGCCGAGCCTCGATCGGTCCACGCACCGTCTCCTGAGCCCCGATCGGTCCACGCGCCGTCTCCTAAGCCGCGATCCGTCCACGGGCCGTCTCCGAGCTGCTATCGGTAAACGCGCCGTCACCAAGCCCTGATCTGTACACGCGTCGTCTCCGAGCCCCGATCGGTCCACGCGCCGTCGCCGAGCCTCGATCGGTCCACGCGCAGCCTCCTGAGCGCCGATCGGTTCACACGCCGGCTCCGAGCCCGATCGGTCCACGCATCGTCTCCTAAGCCCCGATCGGTTAACGTGCCGTCTCCGAGCCCCGATCGGTCCACGCGCCGTCTCCTGAGCCCCTGTCGGTTCACGCGCCGTCTCCGAGCCCCGATCGGTCCACGCGCCGTCGCCGAGCCATGATCGCTCCACGCGCGGCCTCCTGAACCCCGGTCGCGTCACGCGCCGTATCCACGCCCCAATCGATCCACGCGCCGTCTCCTGAGTCCCGATCGGTCCACGCGCCGTCTCCTGAGCCCCGATCGGTCCACGCGTCGTCTCCTAAGCCCCAATCGGTCCACGCGTCGTTCCCTAAGCCCCGATCCATCCACGCGCTGTCTCCTAAGTCCCGATCGGTCCAGGCCCCGTCTCCGAGCGCCGATCGGTTCACGCGCCGTCTCCTGAGAACGATCCGTCCACGCGCCGTCTCCTGAGCCCCGATCGGTCGACGCGCCGTCTCGTGAGCCCCGATCGGTCCACGCGCCGTCTCCGAGCCCCGATCGGTCCACGCGTCGTTCCCGAAGCCCCGATCCATCCACGCATAGTCTCGCGAGCCCCGATCGGTGCACGCACCGTCTCCTAAGCCCCGATCGGTCCACGCCCCGTCTCCGAGCACCGATTGGTTCACGCACCGTCTCCTGAGACTCGATCCGACCACGCGCTGTCTCCTGAGCCCCGATCGGTCGACGCGTCCTCTGTTAAACCCCAATCGGTCCACGCCCCGTCTCCGAGCGCCGATCGGTTCACGCGCCGTCTCCTGAGTCCCGATCCGTCCACTCACTGTCTCCTGAGCCCCGGTCGGTCCACGCGCCGCCTCGTGCGCTCCGATCGGTCCACGCGCCGTCTCCTGAGCCCCGATCGGTCGACGCGCCGTCTCGTGAGCCCCGATCGGTCCACGCGCCGTCTCCTGAGCCCCGATCGGTCCACGCGTCGTTCCCTAAGCCCCGATCCATCCACGCGCAGTCTCCCGAGCCCCAATCGGTCCACGCGCCGTCTCCTGAGCCCCGATCGGTCCACGCCCCGTCTTCGAACCCCGATCGGTTCACGCATCGTCTCCTAAGCCCCGATCGGTTAACGCGCCGTCTCCGAGCGCCGAGCGGTCCACGCGCCGTCGCCGAACCCCAATTGGTCCACGCGCAACCGCCTTAGTCCCAGTCGGTCCACGCGCTGTCTCCGAGCCCCGATCGGTCCACGCGCCGTCTCCTAAGCTGCGATCCGTCCACGGGCCGTCTCCGAGCTGCTATCGGTAAACGCGCCGTCACCAAGCCCTGATCTGTACACGCGTCGTCTCCGAGCCCCGATCGGTCCACGCGCCGTCGCCGAGCCTCGATCGGTCCACGCGCAGCCTCCTGAGCGCCGATCGGTTCACACGCCGGCTCCGAGCCCCGATCGGTCCACGCGCCGTCTCCTGAGCCCCGGTCGGTTCACGCGCCGTCTCCGAGCGCCGATCGGTTCACGCGCCGTCTCCTGAGTCCCGATCCGTCCACTCACTGTCTCCTGAGCCCCGGTCGGTCCACGCGCCGCCTCCTGCGCTCCGATCGGTCCACGCGCCGTCTCCTGTGCCCCGATCGGTCGACGCGCCGTCTCGTGAGCCCCGATCGGTCCACGCGCCGTCTCCTGAGCCCCGATCGGTCCACGCGTCGTTCCCTAAGCCCCGATCCATCCACGCGCAGTCTCCCGAGCCCCAATCGGTCCACGCGCCGTCTCCTGAGTCCCGATCGGTCCACGCCCCGTCTTCGAGCCCCGATCGGTTCACGCATCGTCTCCTAAGCCCCGATCGGTTAACGCGCCGTCTCCGAGCGCCGAGCGGTCCACGCGCCGTCGCCGAACCCCAATTGGTCCACGCGCAACCGCCTTAGTCCCAGTCGGTCCACGCGCTGTCTCCGAGCCCCGATCGGTCCACGCGCCGTCTCCTAAGCTGCGATCCGTCCACGGGCCGTCTCCGAGCTGCTATCGGTAAACGCGCCGTCACCAAGCCCTGATCTGTACACGCGTCGTCTCCGAGCCCCGATCGGTCCACGCGCCGTCGCCGAGCCTCGATCGGTCCACGCGCAGCCTCCTGAGCGCCGAGCGGTTCACACTCCGGCTCCGAGCCCGATCGGTCCACGCATCGTCTCCTAAGCCCCGATCGGTTAACGTGCCGTCTCCGAGCCCCGATCGGTCCACGCGCCGTCTCCTGAGCCCCGGTCGGTTCACGCGCCGTCTCCGAGCCCCGATCGGTCCACGCGCCGTCGCCGAGCCATGATCGCTCCACGCGCGGCCTCCTGAACCCCGGTCGCGTCACGCGCCGTATCCACGCCCCAATCGATCCACGCGCCGTCTCCTGAGTCCCGATCCGTCCACGCGCCGTCTCCTGAGGCCCGATCGGTCCACGCGTCGTCTCCTAAGCCCCAATCGGTCCACGCGCCGTCTCCAAGCCCCGATCCGTCGCCGCGTCGTGTCCTGAGCCCCGATCAATTGACGCGTCTTCTCCTGAGCCCCGATCGCTCCTCGCGCCGTCTCCTGAACCCCGATCATTCCACGCGCCTTCTCCTAAACCACGATCGGTCCACGCGCCGTCTCCGAGCCCCAGTCGGTCCACACGCTGTCTCCGAGCACCGATCGGTCTACGCGTCGTCTCCGAGCCCCGATCGGTCCACGCGCCGTCTCCGAGCCCCGAACGGTTCACGCACCGTCTCCTGGTCCCAATCGGTCCACGCGGCGCCTCTGGAGCCCCGATCGATTCATGCGAGTCTCCTGAGCCCAAGTCGGTTCGCGCGCCGTCTCCTGAGCCCCGATTGTTCGACGCGTCGTCTCCTGACCCACGATCAATTGACGCGTCTTCTCCTGAGCCCGATCGCTCCTCGCGCCGTCTCCTGAGCCCCGATCGGTCCACGCGTCGTGTCCGAGCTCAGATCGGTCCATACGCCGTTTCCTGAGCCCCGATCGGTCCATGCGTCGTCTTCTTAGCCCCGATGCCTCCACGCGCCGTCTCCGAGCCACGATCGGTCCAGGCGCCGCTTCCTGAGCCCCGATCGGTCCACGTGCCGTATCCTAAGCCCCGATCGGTCCACGGGCCGTCTCTGAGCGCCGATAAGTTCAAGCGCCGTCTCCTGAGCCCCGATCGTTCCACGCGGCGTCTCCGAGCCCCGATCGATCCACGCGCCGTCTCCTGAGTCCCGAACGGTCAACGCGTCGTCTTCTGAGCCTCGATCGCTCCTCGCGCCGTCTCCTGAACCCCGCTTAGTCCATGCGTCGTCTTCTTAGCCCGGATGCCTCCACGCGCCGTCTCCGAGCCACGATCGGTCCAGGCCCCGTCTCCGGAGCCCCGATCGGTCCACGCGTCGTCTCCTAAGCCCCGATTCGTCCACGCGGCGTCTCCGGGCGCCGATGATTTCACGCGCCGTCTCCTGAGACCCGATCGTTCCACGCGCCGTCTCCGAGCCCCGATCGATCCACGCGCCGCCTCCTGAGCCCCGATCGGTCCACGCGCCGTCGCCGAACCCCAATTGGTCCACGCGCAACCGCCTGAGCCCCAGTCGGTCCACGCACTGTGTCCGAGCCCCGATCGGTCCACGCGCCGTCTTCGAGCGCCGATCGGTCCACGCAACGTCTCCTAAGCCCCAATCGGTTAACGCGCCGTCTCCTGAGCCTCGATCGTTCTACGCACCGTCTCCGAGCCCCGATCCGTCCACGCGCAGTCGCCGAGCCCCGATCGGTTCACGCGCGGTCTCCTGAGCCCCAGTCGGTACACGCGCTGTCTCCGAGCACCGATCGGTCCACGCGTCGTCTCCTAAGCCCCGATCGTTCGACGCGTCGTCTCCTAAGCCCCGATCGGTCGACGCGTCGTCTCCTGAGCCCCAGTTGGTCCACGGGCTGTCTCCGAGCCCCGATGGATCCACGCACCGCCTCCTGAGCTCCGATCGGTCGACGCGCCGACTCCTAAGCCCCGATCCGTCCACGCGCCGTCTCCTGAGCCCCGATCGTCCAACGTGCCGTCTCCGAGCACCGATCGGTCCACGCGTCGCCTCCTGAGCCCCGATCGGTCCACGCGTCGTCTCCTAGGCCCCGATCGGTCCACGCGTCGTCTCCTAAGCCCCGATCCGTCGACGCGTCGTCTCCTGAGCCACGATCAATTGACGCGTCTTCTCCTGAGCCCGATCGCTCCTCGCGCCATCTCCTGAGCCCCGATCGGTCCACGCGTCGTGTCCGAGCTCCGATCGGTCCATACGCCGTTTCCTGAGCCCCGATCGGTCCATGCGTCGTCTTCTTAGCCCCGATGCCTCCACGCGCCGTCTCCGAGCCACGATCGGTCCAGGCGCCGCTTCCTGAGCCCCGATCGGTCCACGCGCCGTATCCTAAGCCCCGATCGGTCCACGGGCCGTCTCTGAGCGCCGATAAGTTCAAGCGCCGTCTCCTGAGCACCGATCGTTCCACGCGGCGTCTCCGAGCCCCGATCGATCCCCGCGCCGTCTCCTGAGTCCCGATCGGTCGACGCGTCGTCTTCTGAGCCTCGATCGCTCCTCGCGCCGTCTCCTGAACCCCGCTCGGTCCATGCGTCGTCTTCTTAGCCCGGATGCCTCCACGCGCCGTCTCCGAGCCACGATCGGTCCAGGCGCCGTCTCCGGAGCCCCGATCGGTCCACGCGTCGTCTCCTAAGCCCCGATTCGTCCACGAGACGTCTCCGGGCGCCGATGATTTCACGCGCCGTCTCCTGAGACCCGATCGTTCCACGCGCCGTCTCCGAGCCCCGATCGATCCACGCGCTGCCTCCTGAGCCCCGATCGGTCCACGCGCCGTCACCGAACCCCAATTGGTCCACGCGCAACCGCCTGAGCCCCAGTCGGTCCACGCGCCGTCTCCGAGCGCCGATCGGTTCACGCGCCGTCACCTGAGCCCCGATCGTTCCACGCGCCGTCTCCGAGCCCCGATCCTTCTACGCGCCGTCTCCTAAGCCCCGATCGGTCCACGCGCCTTCTCCTCATCCCCGATCGGTCCACGCGCCGTCTCGGAGCCCCGATTGATTCACGCGCCGTCTCCTGAGCCCCGATCGCTCCACGCGCAGTCGCCGAGCCTCGATCGGGTCACGCGCGGTCTCCTGAGCCCCGGTCGGTCCACGCGCCGTCGCCGAACCCCGATTGGTCCACGCGCAACCTTCTGAGCCCCAGTCGGTACACGCGCTGTCTCCGAGCCCCGATCGGTCCCCGCATAGTCTCCTAAGCCCCGCTCGGTTAACGCGTCGTCTCGGAGCCCCGATCGGTCCAGGCGCCGCTTCCTGAGCACCGACCGGTCCACGCGTCGTCTTCTGAGCCCCGATCGGTCGACGGGTCCCCTCCTAAGTCCCGATCGGTCCACGCGCCTTCTCCTGAGCCCCGATCGGTCCACGCGCCGTCTCCGAGCGGCGATCATTTCAGGTGACGTCTCCTGAGCCCTGATCGTTCCACGCGCCGTCTTCGAGCCCCGAGCGTTCCACGCGCCGTCTCCTAAGCCCTAATCGATCCACGCGCAGCCTCCTGAGCCCCGATCGGTCCACGCGCCGTCGCCCAGCCGCGATCGTTCTACGCGCCGCTCCGAGCCCCGATCGGTCCACGCGCCGTCGCCGAGCCACGATCGTTCCACGCGCGGCCTCCTGAGCCCCGATCGGTCCACGCGCCGTCGTCGAACCCCAATTGGTCCACACGAAACCGCCTGAGCCCCAGTCGGTCCACGCGCTGTCACCGAGCCCCGATCGGTCCACGCGCCGTCTCCTGAGCCCCGATCTGTCCACGACCCGTCTCCGGGCCCCGATCGGTGCACGCGCCGTCCCCTAAGCCCCGATCGGTCCACGCGCCGTCGCCGAACCCCAATTGGTCCACGCGCAACCGCCTGAGCCCCAGTCGGTCCACGCACTGTCTCCGAGCCCCGATCGGTCCACGCGTCGTCTCCGAGCCCCGATCGGTCCACGCGTCGTCTCCTAAGCCCCGATCGGTCCACGCACCGTCTCCTGAGCCCCGATCGGTCCACGCGCCGTCTCCTGAGCCCCAATCGCTCCACGCGCCGTTTTCTGAGCACCGTTTGGTCCACGCGTCGTCTTGAAAGCCCCGATGCCTCCACGCGCCGTCTTCGAGCCCCGATCGGTCCACGCATGGTCTCCTAAGCCACAATCGGTTAACGCGCCGTCCCCGAGCCCCGATCGGTCCACGCGCCGTCTCCTGAGCCCCGATACGTCCACGCGCATTCGCCCAGCCCTGATCGGTCCACGCGTCCTCTCCTAAGCCCCGATCGGTCCACGCGAGGCTCCTGAGCCCCGATCGGACCACGCATCGTCTCCTAAGCCCCGATCGGTCCACGTGCCGTCTCCCAGCCCCGATCGGTCCACGTGCCGTCTCCGAGCCCCGATGGGTCTACGCGCCGCCTCCTGAGCCCCGATCGATCCACGCATCGGCTGCTGAGCCCCGGTCGGTCCACGCGTCGCCTTCGAGCACCGATCGATCCACGCGCCGTTTCCTGGGCCCCGATCGGTCCACGCGTCGCCACCGGAGCCCCGATCGGTCTACGCGCCGTCTCATGAGCCCCGGTCGGTTCATGCGCCGTCGCCGAGCCTCGATCGGTCCACGCGCGGCCGCCTTAGCCCCGGTCGGTCCACGCGCCGTCTCCGAGCCCCGATCGGTCCACGCATCGTCACCTGAGCCCCGATCGGTTAACGCGCCGTCTCCGAGCCCCGATCAGTCCACGCGCCGTCTCCTGAGCCCCGGTCGGTTCATGCGCCGTCTCCGAGCCCCGATCGATCCACGCGTCGTCTTGTAAGCCCAGATGCCTTCTCGCGCCGTCTCCGGCCCACGATCGGTCCAGGCGCCGCTTCCTGAGCCACGATCGGTCCACGCGCCGTCTCCTAATCCCCAATCTGTCCACGACCCGTCTCCGGGCCCCGATCGGGCCACGCGCCGTCGCCGAACACCAATTCGTCCACGCGAAACCGCCTGAGCCCCAGTCGGTCCACGCGCTGTCTCCGAGCCCCGATCGGTCCACGCGTCGTCTCCGAGCCCCGATCGGTCCACGCGCCGTCGCCGAGTCATGATCTGTCCACGCGCGGCCTCCTGAGACCCGATCGGTCCACGCGCCGTCGCCGAGCCGCGATCGGTCCACGCGCGGCCTCCTGAGCCCCGATTGGTTCACGCGCCGTATCCGAGCCCCAATGGGTCCACGCGCTGTCTCCGAGCCCTGATCGGTCCACGCGTCGTCTCCGTGCCCCGATCGGTCCACGCACCGCATCCTGATCCCCATCGGTCCACGCGCCGTCTCCTGAGCCACGATCGATCCACATGCCGTCTCCGAGCCCCGATAGGTACACGCGTCGTCTTCTAAGCCCCGATCGATCCACGCGTCGTCTCCTGAGCCCCGATCGCGCCACACGCCGTTTCCTGAGCCCCGGTCGGTCCACGCGCCGTCGCCGAACCCCAATTGGTCCACGCGCCACCTCCTGAGCCCCAGTAGGTCCACGCGCTGTCTCCGAGCACCGATCGGTCTACGCATCGTCGCCTAAACCCCGCTCTGTTAACGCGTCGTCTCCTGAGCCCCGATCGGTCCACGCGTCGCCACCGGAGCCCCGATCGGTCTACGCGCCGTCTCATGAGCCCCGGTCGGTTCATGCGCCGTCGCCGAGCCTCGATCGGTCCACGCGCGGCCGCCTTAGCCCCGGTCGGTCCACGCGCCGTCTCCGAGCCCCGATCGGTCCACGCATCGTCACCTGAGCCCCGATCGGTTAACGCGCCGTCTCCGAGCCCCGATCAGTCCACGCGCCGTCTCCTGAGCCCCGGTCGGTTCATGCGCCGTCTCCGAGCCCCGATCGATCCACGCGTCGTCTTGTAAGCCCAGATGCCTTCTCGCGCCGTCTCCGGCCCACGATCGGTCCAGGCGCCGCTTCCTGAGCCACGATCGGTCCACGCGCCGTCTCCTAATCCCCAATCTGTCCACGACCCGTCTCCGGGCCTCGATCGGGCCACGCGCCGTCGCCGAACACCAATTCGTCCACGCGAAACCGCCTGAGCCCCAGTCGGTCCACGCGCTGTCTCCGAGCCCCGATCGGTCCACGCGTCGTCTCCGAGCCCCGATCGGTCCACGCGCCGTCGCCGAGTCATGATCTGTCCACGCGCGGCCTCCTGAGACCCGATCGGTCCACGCGCCGTCGCCGAGCCGCGATCGGTCCACGCGCGGCCTCCTGAGCCCCGATTGGTTCACGCGCCGTATCCGAGCCCCAATGGGTCCACGCGCTGTCTCCGAGCCCTGATCGGTCCACGCGTCGTCTCCGTGCCCCGATCGGTCCACGCACCGCATCCTGATCCCCATCGGTCCACGCGCCGTCTCCTGAGCCACGATCGATCCACATGCCGTCTCCGAGCCCCGATAGGTACACGCGTCGTCTTCTAAGCCCCGATCGATCCACGCGTCGTCTCCTGAGCCCCGATCGCGCCACACGCCGTTTCCTGAGCCCCGGTCGGTCCACGCGCCGTCGCCGAACCCCAATTGGTCCACGCGCCACCTCCTGAGCCCCAGTAGGTCCACGCGCTGTCTCCGAGCACCGATCGGTCTACGCATCGTCGCCTAAACCCCGCTCTGTTAACGCGTCGTCTCCTGAGCCCCGATCGCTCCACGCGCCGTCTCCTGAGCGCCGATCGGTCCACGTGTCGTCTCCGAGCACCGTTCGGTCCACGCGCCGTTTCCTGGGCCCCGATCGGTCCATCCGTCGTCTTTTAAGCCCCGATACCTCCACGCGCCGTCTCCGAGCCACGATCGGTCCAGGCGTGGCCTCCTGAGCCTCGGTCGGTCCACACGCCGTTTCGTGAGCCCCGATCGGTCCACGCGTCGTCTTCTAAGCCCAGATGCCTCCTTACGCCGTCTCCCAACCACGATCGGTGCAGGCGCCGCTTCCTGAGCCCCGATCGGTCCACGCGTTTTCTCCTAAGCCCCGATCGGTCCACGCGTCGTCTCCTAAGCCCCGATCGGTCTAGGCGTCGTCTCCTAAGCCCCGACCGGTCCAGGCGCCGTCTCCTGAGCCCTGATCGTTCCACGCGCCGTCTCGTCAGCCCCGCTCGGTCCATGCGTCGTGTTCTTAGCCCCGATGCCTCCACGCCCCGTCTCCGAGCCACGATAGGTCCAGGCGCCGCTTCCTGAGCCCCGATCGATCCACGCGCCGTGTCGTAAGCCACAATCGGTCCACGCGCCGTCTCCGAGCACCGATCGGTCCACGCGCCGTCTCCTGAGCCCCGATCGGTCCACGCGTCGTCTCCTAAGCCCTGATCGGTCCACGTGCCGTCTCCGAGCCCCGATGGGTCTACGCGCCGCGTCCTGAGCCCCGATCGATCCACGCATCGGCTCCTGAGCCCCGGTCGGTCCCCGCGTCGTCTTCGAGCACCGATCGATCCACGCGCCGTTTCCTGGGCCCCGATCGGTCCACGCGTCGCCGCCGGAGCCCCGATCGGTCTACGCGCCGTCTCATGAGCCCCGGTCGGTTCACGCGCCGTCGCCGAGCCTCGATCGGTCCACGCGCGGCCTCCTTAGCCCCGGTCGGTCCACGCGCGGCCTCCTTAGCCCCGGTCGGTCCACGCGCCGTCTCCGAGGCCCGATCGGTCCACGCATCGCCGCCGGAGCCCCGATCGGTCTACGCGCCGTCTCATGAGCCCCGGTCGGTTCACGCGCCGTCTCCGAGCCGCGATCGGTCCACCCGCCGTCGCCGAACCCCAATTGGTCCACGGGCAACCACCTGAGCCCCAGTCGGTCCACGCGTCGTCTCCGAGCTCCAATCGGTCCACGCGCCGTTTCCTGAGCCCCAATCGATCCATGCGTCGTCTTCTAAACCCCGATGCCTCCACGCGCCGTCTCCGAGCCAGATCGGTTCAGGCGCCGCTTCCCGCGCCCCGATCAGTCAACGCGCCGTCTCCTAAGCCCCTATCGCTCCACGGACCGTCTCCGAGCCCCGATGGGTCCACGCGCCGCATCCTGAGCCCCGATCGGTCGACGCGCCGTCTCCTAAGACCCGATCGATCCACGCGCCGTCTCCGAGCTCCGATCGGCCCACGCGCCGTCTCCTAAGCCCCGATCGGTCGACGCGTCGTTTCCTGAGCCCCGATCGATCCACGCGTCGTCTCCTGAGCCCCGCTCGGTCCCTGCGTCGTCTTCTTAGCCCCGATGCCTCCACGCGCCGTCTCCGAGCCACGATCGGTCTATGCGTCGCTTCCAGATCCCCGATCGGTCCTCGCTCCGTCTCCTAAGCCCCAATCGGTCCACGCGCCGTCTCCTAAGCCCCGATCGATCCACGCGCCGTCTTCGAGCACCGATCGGTCCACGCGTCGTCCCCTAATACCCGATCGGTCCACGCGTCTTCTCCTAAGCCCCGATCCGTCGACGCGTCGTCTCCTGAGCCCCGATTGATCCACGCGCCGCCTCCTGAGCCCCGATCGCTCCACGTGCCGTTTCCTGATCCCCGATCGGTCCACACGCCGTCTCCGAGCACCGATCGGTCCGCGTGCCGCATTCTAAGCCACGTTCCATCCACGCGCCGTCTCCTGAGCCCCGGTCGGTCCACGCGCCGTCGCCGAACCCCAATTGGTCCACGCGCAACCTCCTAAGCCCCAGTCGGTACACGCGCTGTCTCCGAGCCCCGATCGGTCCACGTATCGTCTCCTAAGCCCCGCTCGGTTAACGCGTCGTCTCCGAGCCCCGATCGGTCTACGCGCCGTCTCCTGAGCCCCGATCGGTCCACGCGTCGTTCCCTGAGCCCCGATCCATCCACGCGCCGTCTCCAAGCCCCGAACGGTCCACGCGCAACCGCCTGAGCCCCAGTCGGTCAACGCGCTGTCTCCGAGCCCCGAACGGTCGACGCGTCGTCTCCTGAGCCCCGATCGATCCACGCGCCGTCTCCTAAGCCCGGATCGGTGCACGCGCCGTCTCCGAGCGCCGATCGGTTCACGCGCCGTCTCCTGAGCCCCGATCATTCCACGCGATGTCTCCGAGCCCCGATCGGTCCACGAGCCGTTTTCTGAGCACCGTGCGGTCCACGCGTCGTCTTCAAAGCCCCGATGCCTCCACGCGCCGTCTCCGAGCCACGATCGGTCCGTGCGCCGCTTCCAAAGCCCTATCAGTCCAGGCGTCCTCTCCTGATCTCCGATCGGTCCACGCGCCGTCTCCTAAGCCCCGATCGGTGCACGCGCCGTCTCCGAGCGCCGATCGGTTCACGCGCCGTCTCCTGAGCCCCGATCATTCCACGCGATGTCTCCGAGCCCCGATCGGTCCACGCGCCGTCTCCTAAGCCCCGATCGGTCCACGCGCCGTCTCCGAGCGCCGATCGGTCCACGCGCGGTCTCCAAGCCTCGATCCGTACACGCGCCGTCTCCGAGCCCCGATCGGTCCACGCGTCGTCTCCGAGCACCGTTCGGTCCACGCGCCGTTTCCTCAGCCCCGATCGGTCCACACGTCGGCTCCTAAGCCTCGATAGGTCCACGCGCGGCCTCCTTAGCCCCGGTCGGTCCACGCGCCGTCTCCGAGCCCCGATGGGTCCACGCACTGTCTCCTGATCCCCATGGGTCCACGAGGCGCCTCCGGAGCCCCGATCGATCCACGCGAGGATCCTGAGCCCCGATCGATCCACGCATCGTCTCCTAAGCCCCAATCGGTTAACGCGCCGTCTCCGAGCCCCAATCGGTCCACGCGCCGTCTCCTGAACCCCGATCGTTCCACGCGCCTTCTCCTAAGCCACGATCGGTCAGCGCCGTCTCCGAGCGCCGATCGGTGTACGTGCCGTCGCACGAGCCGCGATCGGTCCACGCGCGGCCTCCTGAGCCCCGATCGGACCACGCGCCGTCTCCTAAGCCCCGATCGGTCCACGCGCCGTCTCCGAGCGCCGATCGGTTGACGCTCCGTCTCCTGAGCGCCGATCGGTCCACGCGCCGTCTCCGAGCCCCGATCGGTCCACGCGTCGGCTCCTAAGCCTCTATCGGTCCACGCGCAGCCTGCTTAGCCCCGATCGGTCCACGCGCCATCGCCGAACCCCGATCGGTCCACGCGTCGTCTCCTGAGCCCCGATCAATTGACGCGTCTTCTCCTGAGCCCCGATCGCTCCTCTCGCCGTCTCCTGAGCCCCGCTCGGTCCATGCGTCGTCTTCTTAGCCCCGATGCCTCCACGCGCCGTCTCCTAAGCCCCGATCTGCCCACGGGCCGTTTCCGAGCTCCGATCGGTCCACGCGCGGTCTCCAAGCCTCGATCCGTACACGCGCCGTCTCCGAGCCCCGATCGGTCCACGCGCCGTCTCCTGAGCCACGATCGGTTCACGCATCGTCTCCTAAGCCCCGATACGTCCACACGCCGTATCCGAGCTCCGATCGGTCCGCGTGACGCATTCTAAGTCACGGTCCGTCCACGCGCCGTCTCCGAGCACCGATCGGTCCACGCGCCGCCTCCTAAGCCCCGATCGGTCCACGCGTCGTCTCCTAAGCCCCGATCGGTCCACGCGTCGTCTCCGAGCACCGTTCGGTCCACGCGCCGTTTCCTGAGCCCTGATCGGTCCATCCGTCGTCTCCTAAGCCCCGATCCGTCGCCGCGTCGTCTCCTGAGCCCCGATCAATTGACGCGTCTTCTCCTGCGCCCCGATCGGTCCTCGCGCCGTCCCCTGAGCCCCGCTCGGTCCATGCGTCGTGTTCTTAGCCCCGATGCCTCCACGCGCCGTCTCCGAGCCACGATCGGTCCACGCGCCGTCTCCTGAGCGCCGATACGTCCACGCGCAGTCGCCGAGCCCTGATCGGCCCACGCGCTGTCTCCTGAGCCCCGATAGATACACGCGTCGTCGCCTACACCCCGATCGGTCCACGCGTCGTCTCCTAAGCCCCGATCGGTCCACGCGCCGTCTCCGAGCCCCGATCCGTCCACGCACTGTCTCCTGATCCCCATGGGTCAACGCGGCGCCTCCGGAGCCCCGATCGATCCACGCGAGGCTCCTGAGCCCCGATAGGACCACGCATCGTCTCCTAAGCCCCAATCGGTTAACGCGCCGTCTCCGAGCCCCGATCGGTCCACGCGCCGTCGCCGAACCCCAATTGGTCCACGCGCAACCGCCTGAGCCCCAGTCGGTCCACGCACTGTCTCCGAGCCCCGATCGGTCCACGCGTCGTCTCCGAGCCCCGATCGGTCCACGCGTCGTCTCCTAAGCCCCGATCGGTCCACGCACCGTCTCCTGAGCCCCGATCGATCCACGCGCCGTCTCCTGAGCCCCAATCGCTCCACGCGCCGTGTTCTGAGCACCGTTCGGTCCACGCGTCGTCTTGAAAGCCCCGATGCCTCCACGGGCCGTCTCCGAGCCACGATCGGTCCACGCGTCGTATCCGAAACCCGATCGGTCCACGCGCCGTCGCCGAGCCATGATCGGTCCACGCGCGGCCTCCTGAGCCGCGCTTGGTTCACGCGCCGTATCCGAGCCCCCATCGGTCCACGCGTCGTCTCCGAGCCCCGATCGGTCCACGCGCCGTCGCCGAGCCATGATCGGCCCACGCGAGGCTCCTGAGCCCCGGTCGGTCCGCGAGCCGTCTCCTGAGCCCCGATCGGTCGACGCGCTGTTTCCGAGCCCCGATCGGTCCATGCGTCGTCTTCTAAGCCCCGATGCCTCCACGCGCCGTCTCCGAGCCACGATCGGTGCAGGCGCCGATTCGTGAACCCCGATCGGTCCACGCGTCGTCTCCTAAGCCCCGATCCGTCGCCGCGTCGTCTCCTGAGCCCCGATCGATCCACGCGCCGTCTCCTAAGCCCCGATCGGTGCACGCGCCGTCTCCGAGCGCCGATCGGTTCACGCGCCGTTTCCTGAGCCCCGATCGGTCCACGCGTTGTGTCCTAAGCCCGGATCGTTCCACGCGCCGCTTCCGATCCCCGATCGGTCCAGGCGTCGTCTCCTGATCTCCGATCGGTCCACACACCATCTCCTAAGCCCCGATCATTCCACGCGCCATCTCCGAGCCCCGATCGGTCTACGCGCCGTCTCATAAGCCCCGATCGGACCACGCGCCTTCTCCTCAGCCCCGATCGGTTCACGCGCCGTCTCCGAGCGCCGATTAGTTCACGCGCCGTCTCCTGAGCCCCGATCGCTCCCGCTCCGTCTCCGAGCCCCGATCGGTCGACGCGCCGTCTCCTGAGCCCGGATCGGTCCACGCGCCGTCGCCGAACCCCAATTGGTCCACGCGCAACCGCCTGAGCCCCCGTCGGTCCACGCGCTGTCTCCGAGCCCCGATCGTTCCACGCGCCGTCTCCGAGCCTCGATCGGTCCACGCGCCGTCTCCTAAGCCCCGATCCGTCGACGCGTCGTCTCCTGAGCCACGATCAATTGACGCGTCTTCTCCTGAGCCCAATCGCTCCTCGCGCCGTCTCCGGAGCCCCGATCGGTCCACGGGTCGTCTCCTAAGCCCCGATCGGTCCACGCGCCGTCTCCTGTGCCCCGATCGGTCGACGCGTCCTCTCCTAAACCCCGATCGGTCCACGCGTCGTCTCCTAAGCCCCGATCGGTCGACACGCCGTTTCCGAGCCCCGATGGGTCCACGCGTCGCCTCCTGAGCCCCGGTCGGTCCACGCGCCGTCTCCTGAGCCCCGATCGGTCCATGCGTCGTCTTCTTAGCCCCGATGCCTCCACGCGCCGTCTCCGAGCCACGATCGGTCCAGGCGCCGCTTCCTGAGCCCCCATCGGTCCATGCGCCGTATCCTAAGCCCCGATCGGTCCACACGCCGTCTCCGAGCGCCGATAAGTTCAAGCGCCGTCTCCTGAGCCCCGATCGTTGAACGCGGCGTCTCCGAGACCCGATCGATCCACGCGTCGTCTCCTGAGCCCCAACCGCTCCACACGCCGTTTCCTGAGCCCCGATCGGTCCACGCATCGTCTCCGAGCACCGCTCGGTCCACGCGCCGTTTCCTCAGCCCCGATCGGTCCACGCGTCGGCTCCTAAGCCTCGATAGGTCCACGCGCGGCCTCCTTAGCCCCGGTCGGTCCACGCGCCGTCTCCGAGCCCCGATCGTTCCACGCGCCGTCTCCGACCCCCGATCGGTCCACGCGCCGTCTTATAAGCCCCGATCGGACCACGCGCCTTCTCCTCAGCCCCGATCGGTCCACGCGCCGTTTCCGAGCCCCGATCGATCCATGCGTCGTCTTCTAAGCCCCGATGCCTCCACGCGCTGTCTCCGTGCCCCGATCGGTGCAGGCGCCGCTTACTGAGCCCCGATCGGTCCACGCGCCGTCTCCTAAGCCCCGATCGGTTCACGCGCCGTCTCCGGAGCCCCGGTAGATCCACGCGAATCTCCTAAGCCTCGACCGGTCCACGCGCCGTCCCCTGAGCCCCGATCGATCCACGCGCCGTCTCCGAGCCCCAGTCGGTCCACGCGCTGTCTCCGAGCACCGATCGGTCCACGCGCCGTCTCCGAGCGCAGATCATTTCACGCGCCGTCTCCTGAGCCCCGATCGTTCCACGCGCCGGCTCCTGAGCCCCCATCGGTCCACGCGTCGCCTTCTAACCCCGGACGGTCCACGCGTCGTCTTCTAAGGCCCGATCGGTCCACGCGCCGTTTTCCGAGCCCCGATCGGTCCACGCACCATCTCCTGCTCCCCAATCGGTCCACGCGCCGCCTCCGGCGCCCCGATCGATCCACGCGAAATCTGCTGAGCTCCGGTCGGTCCACGCGCCGTTTCCTGAGCCCCGTTCGGCCCACGCGTCGTCTCCTGAGCCCCGATCGATCCACGCGCCGTCTCCTAAGCCCCGATCGGTGCACGCGCCGTCTCCGAGCGCCGATCGGTTCACGCGCCGTTTCCTGAGCCCCGATCGGTCCACGCGTTGTGTCCTAAGCCCGGATCGTTCCACGCGCCGCTTCCGATCCCCGATCGGTCCAGGCGTCGTCTCCTGATCTCCGATCGGTCCACACACCATCTCCTAAGCCCCGATCATTCCACGCGCCATCTCCGAGCCCCGATCGGTCTACGCGCCGTCTCATAAGCCCCGATCGGACCACCCGCCTTCTCCTCAGCCCCGATCGGTTCACGCGCCGTCTCCGAGCGCCGATTAGTTCACGCGCCGTCTCCTGAGCCCCGATCGCTCCCGCTCCGTCTCCGAGCCCCGATCGGTCGACGCGCCGTCTCCTGAGCCCGGATCGGTCCACGCGCCGTCGCCGAACCCCAATTGGTCCACGCGCAACCGCCTGAGCCCCCGTCGGTCCACGCGCTGTCTCCGAGCCCCGATCGTTCCACGCGCCGTCTCCGAGCCTCGATCGGTCCACGCGCCGTCGCCGAGCCCCGATCGGTCCAGGCGGATCCTCCTGTGCCCCGGTCGGTCCACGCGCCTTCTCCGAGCCCCGATCATTCCACGCGCCGTCTCGGAGCCCCGATCGATCCACGCGCCGTCTCCTGAACCCCGGTCGGTCCACGCGCCGTCTCCTGAGCCCCGATCGGTCCACGCGTCGTCTCCTAAGCCCCGATCGGTCCACGCGTCGTCTCCTAAGCCCCGATCCGTCGACGCGTCGTCTCCTGAGCCACGATCAATTGACGCGTCTTCTCCTGAGCCCAATCGCTCCTCGCGCCGTCTCCGGAGCCCCGATCGGTCCACGGGTCGTCTCCTAAGCCCCGATCGGTCCACGCGCCGTCTCCTGTGCCCCGATCGGTCGACGCGTCCTCTCCTAAACCCCGATCGGTCCACGCGTCGTCTCCTAAGCCCCGATCGGTCGACACGCCGTTTCCGAGCCCCGATGGGTCCACGCGTCGCCTCCTGAGCCCCGGTCGGTCCACGCGCCGTCTCCTGAGCCCCGATCGGTCCATGCGTCGTCTTCTTAGCCCCGATGCCTCCACGCGCCGTCTCCGAGCCACGATCGGTCCAGGCGCCGCTTCCTGAGCCCCCATCGGTCCATGCGCCGTATCCTAAGCCCCGATCGGTCCACACGCCGTCTCCGAGCGCCGATAAGTTCAAGCGCCGTCTCCTGAGCCCCGATCGTTGAACGCGGCGTCTCCGAGACCCGATCGATCCACGCGTCGTCTCCGAGCCCCGATCGGTCCACGCGCCGTCTCCTGAGCCCCGATCGGTCCACGCGTCGTTCCCCAAGCCCCGATCCATCGACGCGCCATCTCCTGATGCCCAATCGGTCCACGCGCTGTCTCCTGAGCCCCGATCGGTCCACGCGCCGTTTTCCGAGCCCCGATCGATCCACGCACCATCTCCTGCTCCAGAATCGGTCCACGCGCCGCCTCCGGAGCCCCGATCGATGCACGCGAAATCTGCTGAGCTCCGGTCGGTCCACGCGCCGTTTCCTGAGCCCCGTTCGGCCCACGCGCCGTCTCCTAAGCCCCGATCGGTCCACGAGCCGTCTCCTGAGCCTCCATCGATCAACGCGTCGTCTTCTGAGCCCAGATGCCTCCTCGCGCCGTCTCCGAGCCACGATCGGTCCAGGCGCCGTTTCCTGAGCCCCGATCGGTCCACGCGGCGTCTCCTGAGCCCCAATTGGTCCACACGCTGTGTCGTGAGCCCCGATAGGTACACGCGTCGTCTCCTACGCCCGATCGGTCCACGCGTTGTATCCTGAGCCCCGATCGTTCCACGCGCCGTCTCCGAGCCGCGATCGGTCCACGCGCCGTCTCCTGAGCCCCGATCGCGCCACACGCCGTTTCCTGAGCCCCGATCGGTCCACGCGTCGTCTTCAAAGCCGCGATGCCTCCACGCGCCGTCTCCGAGCCACGATCGGTCCGTGCGCCGCTTCCACAACCCCGATCGGTCCACGCGTCACCTCCTGATCTCCGATCGGTCCACGCGCCGTCTCCTAAGCCCCGATCGTTCCACGCGCCGTCTCCGAGCCCCGATCGGTCCACGCGCCGTCTCCTAAGCCCCGTTCGGACCAAGCGCCTTCTCGTAAACCCCGGTCGGTCCACGCGCCGTCTCCGAGCCCCGATCGGTCCACGCATCGTCTCCTAAGCCCCGATCGGCTAACGCGTCGACTCCGAGCCGCGATCGTTCCACGCGCCGTCCCCGATCCCCGATCGATCCACGCGCCGTCTCCGAGCCCCGATCGGTCCACGCTTCGTCTCCTGAGCCCGGATCGTTCCACGCGTCGTCTCCTGATCCCCGATCCGTAATCGCGTCGTCTCCGAGCCTCGATCGGTCCACACACCGTGTCCGATCCCCGATCGGTCCGCGCGGCGTCTCCGGAGCCCCGATCGATCCACGCGAGTCTCCTGAGCCCCGGTCGGTCCGCGCGCCGTCATCTGAGCCCCCATCGGTCCACGCGTTGTCTCCTAAGCCTCGATCGGTCCACGCGCCGTCTCCTGAGCCCCGATCATTCCACGCGCCGTCTCCGACCCCCGATCGGTCCACGCGCCGTCTCATAAGCCCCGATCGGACCACGCGCCGTCTCCTGAGCCCCGACCGCTCCACGCGCCGTCTCCGAGCCCCGATCGGTCCACGCGCCGTCTCCTAAGCCCCGATCGGTCCACCCGCCGTTTCCGAGCCGCGATCAGTCCATCCGTCGTCTCCGAGCCCCGTTCGGTCCACGCGCCGTCGCCGAGCCGCGATCGGTCCACGCGCCGTCGCCCAACCCGCCGAACCCCAATTGGTCCACGCGCAACCTCCTGAGCCCCAGTCGGTCCACGCGCCATCTCCTGAGCCCCGATCGGTCCACGCATCGTCTTCTAAGGCCCGATACGTCCACACGCCGTCTCCGATCCCCGATCGGTCCGCGTGCCGCATTCTAAGCCGCGGTCCGTCCACGCGCAGTCTCCGATCACCGATCGGTCCACGCGCCGTCTCCTGAGCCCCGATCGGTCCACGCGCCGTTTCCGAGCCCCGATCGATCCATGCGTCGTCTTCTAAGCCCCGATGCCTCCACGCGCCGTCTCCGTGCCCCGATCGGTGCAGGCGCCGCTTACTGAGCCCCGATCGGTCCACGCGCTGTCTCCTAAGCCCCAGTCGGTCCGCGCGCCGTCTCCTGAGCCCCGATTGTTCGACGCGTCGTCTCCTGAGCCCCGATCGAACCACGCGTCGTCTCCTGAGCCCCGATCGCGCCACACGCCGTTTCCTGAGCCCCGATCGGTCCACGCGTCGTCTTCAAAGCCCCGATCGTTCCACGCGCCGTCTCCGAGCCCCGATCGGTCCACGCGCCGTCTCCTAAGCCCCGTTCGGACCAAGCGCCTTCTCGTAAACCCCGGTCGGTCCACGCGCCGTCTCCGAGCCCCGATCGGTCCACGCATCGTCTCCTAAGCCCCGATCGGCTAACGCGTCGACTCCGAGCCGCGATCGTTCCACGCGCCGTCCCCGATCCCCGATCGATCCACGCGCCGTCTCCGAGCCCCGATCGGTCCACGCTTCGTCTCCTGAGCCCGGATCGTTCCACGCGTCGTCTCCTGATCCCCGATCCGTAATCGCGTCGTCTCCGAGCCTCGATCGGTCCACACACCGTGTCCGATCCCCGATCGGTCCGCGCGGCGTCTCCGGAGCCCCGATCGATCCACGCGAGTCTCCTGAGCCCCGGTCGGTCCGCGCGCCGTCATCTGAGCCCCCATCGGTCCACGCGTTGTCTCCTAAGCCTCGATCGGTCCACGCGCCGTCTCCTGAGCCCCGATCGTTCCACGCGCCGTCTCCGACCCCCGATCGGTCCACGCGCCGTCTCATAAGCCCCGATCGGACCACGCGCCGTCTCCTGAGCCCCGACCGCTCCACGCGCCGTCTCCGAGCCCCGATCGGTCCACGCGCCGTCTCCTAAGCCCCGATCGGTCCACCCGCCGTTTCCGAGCCCCGATCAGTCCATGCGTCGTCTCCGAGCCCCGTTCGGTCCACGCGCCGTCGCCGAGCCGCGATCGGTCCACGCGCCGTCGCCCAACCCGCCGAACCCCAATTGGTCCACGCGCAACCTCCTGAGCCCCAGTCGGTCCACGCGCCATCTCCTGAGCCCCGATCGGTCCACGCATCGTCTTCTAAGGCCCGATACGTCCACACGCCGTCTCCGATCCCCGATCGGTCCGCGTGCCGCATTCTAAGCCGCGGTCCGTCCACGCGCAGTCTCCGATCACCGATCGGTCCACGCGCCGTCTCCTGAGCCCCGATCGGTCCACGCGCCGTTTCCGAGCCCCGATCGATCCATGCGTCGTCTTCTAAGCCCCGATGCCTCCACGCGCCGTCTCCGTGCCCCGATCGGTGCAGGCGCCGCTTACTGAGCCCCGATCGGTCCACGCGCTGTCTCCTAAGCCCCGATCGGTTCACGCGCCGTCTCCGGAGCCCCGGTAGATCCACGCGAATCTCCTAAGCCTCGACCGGTCCACGCGCCGTCCCCTGAGCCCCGATCGATCCACGCGCCGTCTCCGAGCCCCAGTCGGTCCACGCGCTGTCTCCGAGCACCGATCGGTCCACGCGCCGTCTCCGAGCGCAGATCATTTCACGCGCCGTCTCCTGAGCCCCGATCGTTCCACGCGCCGTTTTCCGAGCCCCGATCGGTCCACGCACCATCTTCTGCTCCCCAATCGGTCCACGCGCCGCCTCCGGCGCCCCGATCGATCCACGCGAAATCTGCTGAGCTCCGGTCGGTCCACGCGCCGTTTCCTGAGCCCCGTTCGGCCCACGCGCCGTCTCCTAAGCCCCGATCGGTCCACGAGCCGTCTCCTGAGCCTCCATCGATCGACGCGTCGTCTTCTAAGCCCAGATGCCTCCTCGCGCCGTCTCCGAGCCACGATCGGTCCAGGCGCCGTTTCCTGAGCCCCGATCGGTCCACGCGTTGTGTCCTAAGCCCGGATCGTTCCACGCGCCGCTTCCGATCCCCGATCGGTCCACGCGTCGTCTCCTGATCTCCGATCGGTCCACACACCATCTCCTAAGCCCCGATCATTCCACGCGCCATCTCCGAGCCCCGATCGGTCTACGCGCCGTCTCATAAGCCCCGATCGGACCACGCGCCTTCTCCTCGGCCCCGATCGGTCCACGCGCCGTCTCCGAGCGCCGATTAGTTCACGCGCCGTCTCCTGAGCCCCGATCGCTCCACGCTCCGTCTCCGAGCCCCGATCGGTCCACGCGCCGTCTCCTGAGCCCCGATCGGTCCACGCGTCGTTCCCCAAGCCCCGATCCATCGACGCGCCGTCTCCTGATGCCCCGATCGGTTAACGCGTCGTCTCCGAGCGCCGATCGGTTCACGCATCGTCTCCTAAGCCCCGATCGGTTAACGCGCCGTCTCCGAGCCCCGAGCGGTCCACGCGCCGTCGCCGAACCCCAAATGGTCCACGCGCAACCGCCTGAGCCCCGATCGATCCACGCGAGTCTCCTGAGCCCCGGTCGGTCCGCGCGCCGTCATCTGAGCCCCCATCGGTCCACGCGTTGTCTCCTAAGCCCCGATCGGTCCACGCGCCGTCTCCGAGCCCCGATCGGTTCACGCATCGTCTCCTAAGCCCCGATCGGTTAACGCGCCGTCTCCGAGCGCCGAGCGGTCCACGCGCCGTCGCCGAACCCCAATTGGTCCACGCGCAACCGCCTGAGTCCCAGTCGGTCCACGCGCGGCCTCCTGAGCCCCAATCGGTCCACGGGCCGTCGCCGATCCACGATCGGTTCGTGCGCCGTTTCCAGAGCCCTATCGGTCCACGCATCGTCTCCTGATCTCCGATCGGTCCACGTGCCGTCTCCTAAGCCCCGATCGGTCCACGCACTGTCTCCGAGCGCCGATCGGTTCACGCGCCGTCTCCTGAGCCCCGATCATTCCACGCGCCGTCTCCGAGCCCCGGTCGGTCCACGCGCCGTCTCCTGAGCCCCGATCGGTCCATGCGTCGTCTTCTTAGTCCCGATGCCTCCACGCGCCGTCTCCGAGCCACGATCGGTCCAGGCGCCGCTTCCGAGCCCCCATCGGTCCATGCGCCGTATCCTAAGCCCCGATCGGTCAACGCGCCGTCTCCGAGCGCCGATAAGTTCAAGCGCCGTCTCATGAGCCCCGATCGTTCCACGCGCCGTCTCCGAGCCCCGATCGGTCCACGCGTCGTCTCCTAAGCCCTGATCGGTCCTCGTGCCTTCTGCGAGCCCCGAAGGGTCCACGCGCAGCCTCCTGAGCCCCGATCGGTCGACGCGTCGTCTCCTGAGCCCCGATCGATCCACGGGTCTTCCCCTGAGCCCCGACCGCTCCACGCGCCGTCTCCTGAGCCCGGATCGGTCCACGCGTCGTCTCCGAGCCCCGATCGGTCGACGCGTCGTCTCCTGAGCCCCGATCGATCCACGGGTCTTCCCCTGAGCCCCGACCGCTCCACGCGTCGTCTCCTAAGCCCTGCTCGGTTAACGCGTCGTTTCCGAGCCCCGATCGGTCCACGCGTCGTCTCCTGAGCCCCAATTAATCCACGCGCCGTCTCCTAAGCCCTGATCCGTCCAGGGGCCGTGTCCGAGCTCCGATCTGTTCATGCGCCGTCTCAGAGCGCCGATCATTTCACGCCCCGTCTCCTGAGCTCCGATCGTTCAACGCGCCGTCTCCGAGCCCCGATCGGTCCACGCGCCGTCTCCTGAGCCCCAATCGGTCCACACGCTGTCTCGTGAGCCCCGATAGGTACACGCGTCGTGTCCTACGCCCCGATCGGTCCACGCGTCGTCTCCTAAGCCCCGATCGGTCCACGCGCCGTCTCCGAGCCCCGATCGGTCCGCGCACCGTCTCCTGATCCCCATCGGTCCACGCGTCGTCTCCTAAGCCCCGATCGGTCCAAGCGCCTTCTACTAAGCCCCGATCGGTCCACGCGCCTTCTCCTGAGCCCCGATCGGTCCACGCGCCGTCTCCGAGCGCCGATCATTTCACGTGACGTCTCCTGAGCCCTGATCGTTCCACGCGCCGTCTTCGAGCCCCGAGCGGTCCACGCGCCGTCTCCTGAGCCCCAATCGATCCACGCGCAGCCTCCTGAGCCCCGATCGGTCCACGCGCCGTCGCCGAGCCGCGATCGTTCTACGCGCCGCTCCGAGCCCCGATCGTTCCACGCGCCGTCGCCGAGCCGCGATCGGTCCACGTGCGGCCTCCTGAGGCCCGATTGGTTCACGCGCCGTATACGAGCCCCAATCGGTCCACGCGCCGTTTCCTGAGCCCCGATCGGTCCACGCGCGGCCTCCTGAGCCCCGATCGGTCCACGCGCCGTCGCCGAGCCGCGATCGGTCCACATGCGGCCTCCTAAGCCCCGATCGGTCCACGCGCCGTCGCCGAACCCCAATTGGTCCACGCGAAACCGCCTAAGCCCCAGTCGGTCCACGCGCTGTCTCCGAGCCCCGATCGGTCCACGCGTCGTCTCCGAGCCCCGATCGGTCCACGCGCCGTCTTCGAGCCCCGGTCGGGTCACGCATGGTCTCCTAAGCCCCAATCGGTCCACGCGTCGTTCCCTAAGCCCCGATTCATCCACGCGCTGTCTCCTAAGTCCCGATCGGTCCAGGCCCCGTCTCCGAGCGCCGATCGGTTCACGCGCCGTCTCCTGAGAACGATCCGTCCACGCGCCGTCTCCTGAGCCCCGATCGGTCGACGCGCCGTCTCGTGAGCCCCGATCGGTCCACGCGCCGTCTCCGAGCCCCGATCGGTCCACGCGTCGTTCCCGAAGCCCCGATCCATCCACGCATAGTCTCGCGAGCCCCGATCGGTGCACGCACCGTCTCCTAAGCCCCGATCGGTCCACGCCCCGTCTCCGAGCACCGATTGGTTCACGCACCGTCTCCTGAGACTCGATCTGTCCACGCGCTGTCTCCTGAGCCCCGATCGGTCGACGCGTCCTCTGTTAAACCCCAATCGGTCCACGCCCCGTCTCCGAGCGCCGATCGGTTCACGCGCCGTCTCCTGAGTCCCGATCCGTCCACTCACTGTCTCCTGAGCCCCGGTCGGTCCACGCGCCGCCTCCTGCGCTCCGATCGGTCGACGCGCCGTCTCCTGAGCCCCGATCGGTCCACGCGTCGTTCCCTAAGCCCCGATCCATCCACGCGCAGTCTCCCGAGCCCCAATCGGTCCACGCGCCGTCTCCTGAGCCCCGATCGGTCCACGCCCCGTCTCCGAGCGCCGATCGGTTCACGCGCCGTCTCCTGAGTCCCGATCCGTCCACTCACTGTCTCCTGAGCCCCGGTCGGTCCACGCGCCGCCTCCTGCGCTCCGATCGGTCCACGCGCCGTCTCCTAAGCCCCGATCGGTCAACGCGCTGTCTCCGAGCGCCGATCGGTTCACGCGCCGTCTCCTGAGCCCCGATCGGTCCACGCGCCGTCTCCTGAGCCCGGATCGTTCCACGCGTCATCGCCGAATCCCCCATCCGTACACGCGTCGTCTCCGAGCCTCGATCGGTCCAGGCGCTGCTTCCTGAGCCCCAATCGGTCCACGCGTTGTCACCTAAGCCCCGATCGGTCCACGCGCCGTCTCCGAGCCCCGATCGGTTCACGCATCGTCACCTAAGCCCCGATCGGACCACGCGCCGTCCCCTGAGCCCCGATCGCTCCACGCTCCGTCTCCGTTCCCCGATCGGTCCACGCGCCGGCACCTGAGCCCGGATTGGTCCACGCGCCGTCGCCGAACCCCAATTGGTCCACGCGTAACCGCCTGAGCCCCAGTCGGTCCACGCGCTGTCTCCGAGCCCCGATCGGTCCACGCGCCGTCTCCGAGCGCCGATCGGTTCACGCGCCGTCTCCTGAGCCCCGATCGGTCCACGCGGCGCCTCCGGAGCCCCGATCGATCCACACGAGTCTCCTGAGCCCCGGTCGGTCCGCCCGCCGACTCCTGAGCCTCGATCGGCCCACGCGCCGTCTCCTGAGCCCCGATCCGTCCACGCGCCGCCTCCTGAGCCCCGATCGTCCAACGCGCCGTCTCCGAGCACCGATCGGTCCACGCGCCGTCTCCTGAGCCCCGATCGGTCCACGCGTCGTCTCCAAAGCCCTGATCGGTCCACGTGCCGTCTCCGAGCCCCGATCGGTCCACGCGCCGTCTCCTGAACCCCGATACGTCCACACACAGTCGCCGAGCCCCGATTGGTCCACGCGCCGTATCCGAGCCTCTATCGGTCCACGCGCGGCCTCCTGAGCCGCGGTCGGTCCACGCGCCGTCTCCGAGCCCCGGTCGGTTCACGCGCCGTCTCCGAGCCCCGATGGGTCCACGCGCGGTCTCCTGAGCCCCGGTCGGTCCACGCGCCGTCGCCGAACCCCAATTCGTCCACGGGCAACCTCCTGAGACCCAGTCGGCCCACGCGCCGTCTCCTGAGCCCCGATCGGTCCACGTATCGTCTCCTACGCCCCGATCGGTCTACGCGCGGTCTCCTGAGCCCCGATCGGTCCGCGTGCCGCATTCTAAGCCACGGTCCATCCACGCGCCGTCTCCGAGCCCCGATCGGTCCACGCGTCGTCTCCTAAGCCCTGATCGGTCCTCCTGCCTTCTGCGAGCCCCGAAGGGTCCACGCGCAGCCTCCTGAGCCCCGATCGGTCGACGCGTCGTCTCCTGAGCCCCATCGATCCACGGGTCTTCCCCTGAGCCCCGACCGCTCCACGCGCCGTCTCCTGAGCCCGGATCGGTCCACGCGTCGTCTCCGAGCCCCGATCGGTCCACGCGCCGTCTCCGAGCCCCGATCGGTCCACGCGTAGTCTCCTAAGCCCCGCTTGGTTAACGCGTCGTTTCCGAGCCCCGATCGGTCCACGCGTCGTCTCCTGAGCCCCAATTAGTCCATGCGCCGTCTCCTAAGCCCCGATCCGTCCACGGGCCGTGTCCGAGCTCCGATAGGTCCACGCGTCGTCTCCGAGCCCTGATCGGTCCACGCGCCATCGCCGAGCCCCGATCGGTCCACGCGCCATCGCCGAGCCCCGATCGGTCCACGCACCGTCTCCTGAGCCCCGATCTGTCCACACCCCTTCTCCTGAGCCCCGATCTGTCGACGCGTCGTCTCCTAAGCCCCGACCGGAGCACGCGCCGTCTCCTGAGCCCAAATTGTCCACACGCTGTCTCGTGAGCCCCGATAGGTACACGCGACGTCTCCTACGTCCCGATCGGTCCACGCGTCGTCTCCTAAGCCCCGCTCGGTTAACGCGTCGTTTCCGAGCCCCGATCGTACCACGCGTCGTCTCCTAAGCCCCGATCGGTCCACGCGCCGTCTCCGAGCCCCGATCGGTCCGCGCACCGTCTCCTGATCCCCATCGCTTCACGCTGCGTCTCCGGAGCCCCGATCGATCTACGCGAGTCTCCTGAGCCCCGGTCGGTCCGCGCGCCGTCATCTGAGCCCCGATCGGTTGACGCGTCGTCTCCTAGACTCGATCGGTCCACGCGCCGTCGCCGAGCCCCGATCGGTCCACGCGCGTCCTCCTGAGCCCCGGTCGGTCCACGCGCCGTCTCCGAGCCCCGCTCGGTTCACGCATCGTCTCCTAAGCCCCGATCGGTTAACGCGCCGTCTCCGAGCGCCGAGCGGTCCACGCGCCGTCGCCGAACCCCAATTGGTCCACGCGCAACCGCCTGAGTCCCAGTCGGTCCACGCGCTGTCTCCGAGCCCCGATCGGTCCACGCGCCGTCGCCGAGCCATGATCGGTCCACGCGTTGCCTCCTGAGCCCCAATCGGTCCACGCGTTGTCACCTAAGCCCCGATCGGTCCACGCGCCATCTCCGAGCCCCGATCGGTTCACGCATCGTCACCTAAGCCCCGATCTGTCCATGGGCCGTCTCCGAGCCGCGATCGGTAAACGCGCCGTCACCAAGCCCCGATCCGTACACGCGTCGTCTCCGAGCCCCGATGGGTCCACGCGCCGTCGCCGAGCCTCGATCGGTCCACGCGCCGTCTCCTGAGCCCCAATCGGTCCACGCGCTTTCTCCTAAGCCACGATCGGTCCACGCGCCGTCTCCGAGCGCCGATCGTTCCGCGCGTTGTCCCGAGCCACGATCGGTCCACGCGCAGCCTCCTGAGCGCCGATCGGTTCACGCGCCGTCTCCTGAGCCCCGATCGGTCCACGCGCCGTCTCCTGAGCCCGGATCGTTCCACGCGTCATCGCCGAATCCCCCATCCGTACACGCGTCGTCTCCGAGCCTCGATCGGTCCAGGCGCTGCTTCCTGAGCCCCAATCGGTCCACGCGTTGTCACCTAAGCCCCGATCGGTCCACGCGCCGTCTCCGAGCCCCGATCGGTTCACGCATCGTCACCTAAGCCCCGATCGGACCACGCGCCGTCTCCTGAGCCCCGATCGCTCCACGCTCCGTCTCCGTTCCCCGATCGGTCCACGCGCCGGCACCTGAGCCCGGATTGGTCCACGCGCCGTCGCCGAACCCCAATTGGTCCACGCGCAACCGCCTGAGCCCCAGTCGGTCCACGCGCTGTCTCCGAGCCCCGATCGGTCCACGCGGCGCCTCCGGAGCCCCGATCGATCCACACGAGTCTCCTGAGCCCCGGTCGGTCCGCCCGCCGTCTCCTGAGCCTCGATCGGCCCACGCGCCGTCTCCTGAGCCCCGATCCGTCCACGCGCCGCCTCCTGAGCCCCGATCATCCAACGCGCCGTCTCCGAGCACCGATCGGTCCACGCGCCGTCTCCTGAGCCCCGATCGCTCCACGCGTCGTCTCCAAAGCCCTGATCGGTCCACGTGCCGTCTCCGAGCCCCGATCGGTCCACGCGCCGTCTCCTGAACCCCGATACGTCCACACAAAGTCGCCGAGCCCCGATTGGTCCACGCGCCGTAGCCGAGCCTCCATCGGTCCACGCGCGGCCTCCTGAGCCGCGGTCGGTCCACGCGCCGTCTCCGAGCCCCGGTCGGTTCACGCGCCGTCTCCGAGCCCCGATGGGTCCACGCGCGGTCTCCTGAGCCCCGCTCGGTCCAGGCGTCGTCTTCTAAGCCCCCATGCCTCCACGCACCGTCTCCTGAGCCCCGATCGTTCCACGTGCCGTCTCCGAGCCCCGATCGCTCCACGCGCCGTCTCCGAGCGCCGATTGGTGCACGAGCCGTCTCCTGAGCACCGATCGTTCCACACGCCGCCTCCTAAGCCTCGATCTGTCCAGGCGTCGTCTCCTAAGCCCCGACCGGTCCACGCGCCGTCTCCGAGCCCCGATCGCTCCTCGCGCCGTCTCCTGAGCCCCGCTCGATCCATGCGTCGTCTTCTTAGCCCCGATGCCTCCACGCGCCGTCTCCTGAGCCCCGATCGTTCCACGCGCCGTCTCCGAGCCCCGATCGGTCCACGCGCCGTCTCCTGAGCCCGGATCGGTCCACGCGTCATCGCCGAATCCCCGATCCGTACACGCGTCGTCTCCGAGCCTCGATCGGTCCACGCGCTGCTTCCTGAGCCCCAATCGGTCCACGCGTTGTCACCTAAGCCCCGATCGGTCCACGCCCCGTCTCCTGAGCCCGGATCGGTCCACCCGTCATCCTCGAATCCCCGATCCGCACACGCGTCGTCTCCGAGCCCCAATCGGTCCACGCGCCGTCTCCTGACTCCCAATCGGTCCACGCGCCGCCTCCTGAGCCCCGATCGGTCGACGCGTCGTCTCCTGAGCCCCGATCGATCCACGCGTCGTCTCCTGAGCCCCGATCGCTCCACGCGCCGTCTCCGAGCGCCGGTCGGTGCACGCGCCGTCTCCTGAGCCCCGATCGTTCCAAGCGTCGTCCCCTAATACCCGATCCATACACGCGTCGTCTCCGAGCCTCGATCGGTGCACGCGCCGTCGCCGCGTCCCGATCGGTCCACGCGCGGCCTCCTGAGCACCGGTCGGTCCACGCGCCGTCTCCGAGCCTCGATCGGTCCACGTACCGTCTCCGAAGCCCCGATCGGTCTACGCGCCGTCTCCTGAGCCCCGATCGGTCCACGCGATGTCTCCGAGCCACGATCGGTCCGTGCGCCGCTTCCAGAGCCCCGATCGGTCCACGCGTCATCTCCTGATCTCCGATCGGTTCACGCGCCGTCTCCTAAGCCCCGATCGGTCCACGCGCTGTCTCCGAGCCTTGATCGGTTCACGTGCCGTCTCGTGAGCCCCGATCGGTCCGCGCGCCGTCTCCTGAGCCCCGGTGGGTCCACGCGCCGCCTCCTGAGCCCCGATCGGTCAACGCATAGTCTCCTAAGCCCCGATACGTTCACACGCCGTGTCCGATCCCCGACCGGTCCGCGTGCCGCATTCTAAGCGGCGGTCCGTCCACGCGCCGTCTCCGAGCACCGATCGGTCCACGCGCCGTCTCAAAGCGCCGATCATTTCACGCGCTGTCTCCTGAGCCCGGATCGGTCCACGCCACGTCTCCGAACTCCGATCGGTCCACGCCGTTTCCGAGCCCCGATCGGTCCATACGTCGTCTCCGAGTTCGGATCGGTCCACGCGCCGTTTCCGAGCCCCGATCGGTCCGCGCGCCATCTCCTGAGCCCCGGTGGGTCCACGCGCCGCCTCCTGAGCCCCGATCGGTCAACGCATCGTCTCCTAAGCCCCGATACGTTCACACGCCGTCTCCGAGCCCCGATCGGTCCACGCGCCGTCGCCGAGCCTCGATCGGTCCACGCGCGGCCTCCGTAGCCCCGGTCGGTCCACACGCCGTGTCCGATCCCCGATCGGTCCGCGTGCCGCATTCTAAGCGGCGGTCCGTCCACGCGCCGTCTCCGAGCACCGATCGGTCCACGCGCCGTCTCAAAGCGCCGATCATTTCACGCGCTGTCTCCTGAGCCCGGATCAGTCTACGCCACGTCTCCGAGCTCCGATCGGTCCACGCGCCGTTTCCGAGCCCCGATCGGTCCATACGTCGTCTCCGAGTTCGGATCGGTCCACGCGCCGTTTCCGAGCCCCGATCGGCCCGCGCGCCGTCTCCTGAGCCCCGGTGGGTCCACGCGCCGCCTCCTGAGCCCCGATCGGTGAACGCATCGTCTCCTAAGCCCCGATACGTTCACACGCCGTCTCCGAGCCCCGATCGGTCCACGCGCCGTCGCCGAGCCTCGATCGGTCCACGCGCGACCGCCGTAGCCCCGGTCGGTCCGCGCGCCGTCTCCTGAGCCCCGGTGGGTCCACGCGCCGCCTCCTGAGCCCCGATCGGTCAACGCATAGTCTCCTAAGCCCCGATACGTTCACACGCCGTGTCCGATCCCCGACCGGTCCGCGTGCCGCATTCTAAGCGGCGGTCCGTCCACGCGCCGTCTCCGAGCACCGATCGGTCCACGCGCCGTCTCAAAGCGCCGATCATTTCACGCGCTGTCTCCTGAGCCCGGATCGGTCCACGCCACGTCTCCGAACTCCGATCGGTCCACGCCGTTTCCGAGCCCCGATCGGTCCATACGTCGTCTCCGAGTTCGGATCGGTCCACGCGCCGTTTCCGAGCCCCGATCGGTCCGCGCGCCATCTCCTGAGCCCCGGTGGGTCCACGCGCCGCCTCCTGAGCCCCGATCGGTCAACGCATCGTCTCCTAAGCCCCGATACGTTCACACGCCGTCTCCGAGCCCCGATCGGTCCACGCGCCGTCGCCGAGCCTCGATCGGTCCACGCGCGGCCTCCGTAGCCCCGGTCGGTCCACACGCCGTGTCCGATCCCCGATCGGTCCGCGTGCCGCATTCTAAGCGGCGGTCCGTCCACGCGCCGTCTCCGAGCACCGATCGGTCCACGCGCCGTCTCAAAGCGCCGATCATTTCACGCGCTGTCTCCTGAGCCCGGATCAGTCTACGCCACGTCTCCGAGCTCCGATCGGTCCACGCGCCGTTTCCGAGCCCCGATCGGTCCATACGTCGTCTCCGAGTTCGGATCGGTCCACGCGCCGTTTCCGAGCCCCGATCGGCCCGCGCGCCGTCTCCTGAGCCCCGGTGGGTCCACGCGCCGCCTCCTGAGCCCCGATCGGTGAACGCATCGTCTCCTAAGCCCCGATACGTTCACACGCCGTCTCCGAGCCCCGATCGGTCCACGCGCCGTCGCCGAGCCTCGATCGGTCCACGCGCGACCGCCGTAGCCCCGGTCGGTCCACGCGCCGTCTCCGAGCCCCGATCGGTCCACGCTCCGTCTCCTGAGCCCGGATCGTTCCACGCGTCGTCTCCTGATCCCCGATCCGTAAACGCGTCGTCTCCGAGCCTCGATCGGTCCACACGCCGTGTCCGATCCCCGACCGGTCCGCGTGCCGCATTTTAAGCCGCGGTCCGTCTACGCGCCGTCTCCGATCACCGATCAGTCCACGCGCCGTCTCAAAGCGCCGATCATTTCACGCGCCGTCTCCTCAGCCCCGATCGTTCCACACGCCGCCTCCTAAGCCCCGATCGGTCCAGGCGTCGTCTCCCAAGCCCTGATCTGTCCACGGGCCGTCTGCGAGCCGCGATCGGTAAAGCCGCCGTCATCAAGCCCCGATCCGTACACGCGTCGTCTCCGAGCCCCGATCGATCCACGCGTCGTCTTGTAAGCCCAGATGCCTCCACGCGCCGTCTCCGAGCCACGATCGGTCCAGGCGCCGCTTCCTGAGCCCCGGTCGGTCCACGCGCCGTCTCCTAAGCCCCAATCGCTCCACGCGCCCTCTCCGAGCGCCGATCATTTCACGCGCTGTCTCCTGAGTCCCGATCGTTCCACGCGCCGTATCCGAGCCCCGATTGATCCACGGGCCGCCTCCTGAGCCCCGATCGCTCCACGTGCCGTTTCCTGATCCCCGATCGGTCCACACGCCGTCTCCGAGCCCCGATCGGTCCGCGTGCCGCATTCTAAGCCACGGCCCATCCACGCGCCGTCTCCTGAGCCCCGGTCGGTCCACGCGCCGTCGCCGAACCCCAATTGGTCCACGCGCAACCTCCTAAGCCCCAGTCGGTACACGCGCTGTCTCCGAGCCCCGATCGGTCTACGTATCGTCGCCTAAGCCCCGCTCGGTTAACGCGTCGTTTCCGAGCTCCGATCGGTCTACGCGCCGTCTCCTGAGCCCCGATCGGTCCACGCGTCGTTCCCTAAGCCCCGATCCATCCACGCGCAGTCTGCTGAGCCCCGATCGGTCCACGCATCGTCTCCTAAGCCCCAGACGGTCCTCGTGCCGTCTCCGAACCCCGATCGGTCGACGCGCCGTCTCCGAGCCGCGATCGGTCCACGCGCGACCTCCTGAGCCCCGGTCGGTTAACGCGCCGTCTCCGAGCCCAGATCGGTCCACGCGCAACCGCCTGAGCCCCAGTCGGTCCACGCGCTGTCTCCGAGCCCCGATCGGTCCTCGCGTCGTCTCCGAGCACCGATTGGTCCACGCGCCGTCGCCGAGCCATGATCGGTCCACGCGCGGCCTCCTGAGCCCCGATCGGTCCACGCGCCGTCGCCGAGCCGCGTTCGGTCCACGCGCGGCCTCCTGAACCCCGATCGGTCCACGCGCCGTCACCGAGCCGCGATCGGTCCACGCGCGACCTCCTGAGCCCCGGTTGGTTCACGCGCCGTATCCGAGCCCCCATCGGTCCACGCGTCGTCTCCGATCCCCGATCCGTCCACGCGCCGTCGCCGAGCCATGATCGGCCCACGCGAGGCTCCTGAGCCCCGGTCGATGCGCGCGCCGTCTCCTGAGCCCCGATCGGTCGACGCGTCGTTTCCTGAGCCGCGATCGATCCACGCGTCGTCTCCTGAGCCCCGATCGCTCCACGCGCCAATTTCTGAGCCCCGATCAATTGACGCGTCTTCTCCTGAGCCCCGATCGGTCCACGCGCCGTTTCCGAGCCCCGATCGGTCCACGCCCCGTCTCCTGACCCCGGATCGGTCCACCCGTCGTCCTCGAATCCCCGATCCGCACACGCGTCGTCTCCGAGCCTCGATCGGTCCTCGCGTCGTCTCCTAAGCCCCGACTGGTCCACGCGCCGTATCCTGAGCCCTGGTGGGTTCTTGCGCCGTCTCCGAGCCCCGATCGATCCACGCGTCGTCTTGTAAGCCCAGATGCCTCCACGCGCCGTCTCCGAGCCACGATCGGTCCAGGCGCCGCTTCCTGAGCCCCGGTCGGTCCACGCGCCGTCTCCTAAGCCCCAATCGCTCCACGCGCCCTCTCCGAGCGCCGATCATTTCACGCGCTGTCTCCTGAGTCCCGATCGTTCCACGCGCCGTATCCGAGCCCCGATCGATCCACGCGCCGTCTCCTGAGCCCCGATCGGTCCACGCGTCGTTCCCCAAGCCCCGATCCATCGACGCGCCGTCTCCTGATGCCCAATCGGTCCACACGCCGTTTCCTGAGCCCCGATCGGTCCATGCGTCGTCTTCTTAGCCCCGATGCCTCCACGCGCCGTCTCCGAGCCAAGATCGGTCCAGGCGCCGCTTCCTGAGCCCCGATCGGTCCACGCGCCGTATCCTAAGCCCCGATCGGTCCACGCGCCGTCTCCGAGCGCCGATAAGTTCAAGCGCCGTCTCCTGAGCCCCGATCGTTCCACGCGCCGTCTCCTAAGCCCCGATCGGTCCAAGCGCCTTCTGCTAAGCCCCGATCGGTCCACGCGCCGTCTCCGAGCGCCGATCGTTCCACGCGCCGTCTCCGAGCCCCGATCGGTCCACGCGCCGTCTCCTAAGCCCCGATCGGTCCACGCGCCTTTTCCTCATCCCCGATCGGTCCACGCGCCGTCTCGGAGCGCCGGTTGGTTCACGCGCCGGCTCCGAGCCCGATCGGTCCACGCGTCGTCTCCTAATCCCCGATCGGTCCACACGCCGTCTCCGAGCCCCGATGGATCTACGCGTCGCCTCCTGAGCCCCGGTAGGTCCACGCGCGGCCTCCTGAGCCCCGATCGGTTCACGCGCCGGCTCCGAGCCCGATCGGTCCACTTGCCGTCTCCTGAGCCCCGGTCGGTTCACGCGCCGTCTCCGAGCCCCGATGGGTCCACGCGCCGTCTCCTGAGCCCGGATCGGTCCACCCGTCGTCCTCGAATCCCCGATCCGCACACGCGTCGTCTCCGAGCCTCGACCGGTCCACGCGCCGTCTCCTGAGCCCCGATCATTCCACGCGCCGTCTCCTAAGCCGCGATACGTCCACGGGCCGTCTCCGAGCTGTTATCGGTAAACGCGCCGTCACCAAGCCCTGATCCGTACACGCGTCGTCTCCGAGCCCCGACCGGTCCACACGCCATCGCCGAGCCTCGATCGGTCCACGCGCGGCCTCCTGAGCCTCGATCGGTCCACGCGTCGTCTTCTAAGCCCAGATGCCTCCTCGCGCCGTCTCCGAGCCACGATCGGTTCAGGCGCCTCTTCGTGAGCCCCGATCGGTCCACGCTCCGTCACCAAGCCCCGATCCGTACACGCGTCGTCTCCGAGCCCCGGTCGGTTCACGCCCCGTCTCCGAGCACCGATGGGTCCACGCGCGGTCTCCTGAGCCCCGGTCGGTCCACCCGCCGTCGCCGAACCCCAATTCGTCCACGGGCAACCTCCTGAGCCCCAGTCGGTCCACGCGCCGTCTCCTGAGCCCCGATCGGTCCACGTATCGTCTCCTACGCCCCGATCGGTCCACGCGTCGTCTCCTAAGCCCCGAACGGTCCACGCGCCGTCTCCGAGCCCCGATCGCTCCTCGCGCCGTCTCATGAGCCCCGCTCGATCCATGCGTCGTCTTCTTAGCCCCGATGCCTCCACGCGCCGTCTCCGAGCCACGATCGGTCCAGGCGCGGCTTCCTGAGCCCCGATCGGTCCACGCGCTGTCTCGTAAGCCCCAATCGGTCTACGCGCCGTCTCAGAGCGCCGATCATTTCACGCGCCGTCTCCTGAGCCCCGATCATTCCACGCCCTCTCTCCGAGACCCGATCGGTCCACGCGCCGTCTCCTAAGCCCCTATCGGTCCACGCGACGTCTCCGAGCGCTGATCGGTTCACGCGCCGTCTCCTGAGCCCCGATCGTTCCACGCGCCGTCTCCGAGCCCCGATCGATCCACGCGTCGTCTTCTAAGACCAGATGCCTCCTCTCGCCGTCTCCGAGCCAGGATCGGTTCAGGCGCCGCTTCGTGAGCCCCGATCGGTCCACACTCCGTCATCAAGCCCCGATCCGTACACGCGTCGTCTCCGAGCCCCGATCGGTCCACGCGCCGTTTCCGAGCCCCGATAGGTCCGCGCGTCGTCTCCGAGCCTCGATCGGTCCTGGCGTCGTCTCCTAAGCCCCGACTGGTCCACGCGCCGTCTCCTGAGCCCTGGTCGGTTCACGCGCCGTCTCCGAGCCCCGATCGATCCACGCGTCGTCTTGTAAGCCCAGATGCCTCCACGCGCTGTTTCCGAGCCACGATCGGTCCAGGCGCCGCTTCATTAGCCCCGATCGGTCCACGCGCCGCCTCCTAAGCCCCAATCGCTCCACGCGCCGTCTCCGAGCGCCGATCATTTCACGCGCTGTCTCCTGAGTCCCGATCGTTCCACGCGCCGTATCCGAGCCCCGATCGATCCACGCGCCGTCTCCTGAGCCCCGATCGGTCCACGCGTCGTTCCCAAAGCCCCGATCCATCGACGCGCCGTCTCCTGATGCCCAATCGGTCCACGCGCAGTCTCCTGAGCCCCGATAGGTACACGCGTAGTCTCCTAAGCCCCGATCGGTCCACGCGCCGCCTCCGGAGCCCCAATCGATCAACGTGAGTCTCCTAAGCCCCGATCGGTCCACGTGCCGTCTCCGAGCCCCGATCGGTCCACGCGTCGTCTCCTAAGCCCCGATCGGTCCACGCGCCGTCTCCGAGCCCCGATGGGTCTACGCTTCGCCTCCTGAGCCCCAATCGGTCCACGCGCAGTCTCCTGAGCCCCGATAGGTACACGCGTAGTCTCCTAAGCCCCGATCGGTCCACGCGCCGCCTCCGGAGCCCCAATCGATCAACGTGAGTCTCCTAAGCCCCGATCGGTCCACGTGCCGTCTCCTGTGCCCCGATCGGTCGACGCGTCCTCTCCTAAACCCCGATCGGTCTACGCGTCGTCTCCTAAGCCCCGATCCGTCGACGCGTCGTCTCCTGAGCCACGATCAATTGACGCGTCTTCTCCGGAGCCCGATCGCTCCACGCGCCGTCTCCTGAGCCCCGATCGGTCCACGCGCAGTCTCCGAGCTCCGATCGGTCCATGCGCCGTATCCTAAGCCCCGATCGGTCCACGCGCCGTCTCCGAGCGCCGATAAGTTCAAGCGCCGTCTCCTGAGCCCCGATCGTTCCACGCGGCGTCTTCGAGCCTCGATCGATCCACGCGCCGTCTCCTGAGCCCCGATCGGTCGACGCGTCGTCTTCTGAGCCCCGATCGTTCCACGCGTCGTCTCCTGAGCCACGATCAATTGACGCGTCTTCTCCTGAGCCCGATCGCTCCTCGCGCCGTCTCCTGAGCCCCGATCGGTCCACGCGTCGTCTCCGAGCTCCGATCGGTCCACACGCCGTCTCCGAGCGCCGATAAGTTCAAGCGCCGTCTCCTGAGCCCCGATCGTTCCACGCGCAACCTCCTGAGCCCCAGTCGGTCCACGCGCCGTCTCCTAAGCCCCAATCTGTCCACGACCCGTCTCTGGGCCCCGATCGGTGCACGCGCCGTCTCCTGAGCCCCGATCGGTCCACGCGCCGTCTCCTGAACCCCGATACGTCCACACGCAGTCGCCGAGCCCCGATCGGTACACGCGCCGTCGCCGAGCCTCGATCGGTCCACGCGCGGCCTCCTGAGCCCCGGTCGGTTCACGCGCCGTCTCCGAGTCCCGATCGATCCACGCGTCGTCTTCTAAGCCCCGATCGGTCCACGTGCCGTCTCCGAGCCCCGATCGGTTCACGTGCCGTCTCGTGAGCCCCGATCGTTCCACGCGCCGTCTCCAAGCCCCGATCGGTCCACGCTCCGTCTCCAGAGCCCGGATCGTTCCACGCGTCGTCTCCTGATCCCCGATCCGTAAACGCGTCGTCTCCGACCCTCGATCGGTCCACACGCCGTGTCCGATCCCCGATCGGTCCGCGTGCCGCATTCTAAGCCGCGATCCGTCTACGCGCCGTCTCCGAGCACCGATCGGTCCACGCGCCGTCTCAAAGCGCCGATCATTTCACGCGCTGTCTCCTGAGCCCGGATCGGTCCACGCCACGTCTCCGAGCTCCGATCGGTCCACGCGCCGTTTCCGAGCCCCGATCGGTCCATACGTCGTCTCCGAGTTTCGATCGGTCCACGCGCCGTTTCCGAGCCCCGATCGGTCCGCGCGCCGTCTCCTGAGCCCCGGTGGGTCCACGCGCCGCCTCCTGAGCCCCGATCGGTCACCGCATCGTCTCCTAAGCCCCGATACGTTCACACGCCGTCTCCGAGCCCCGATCGGTCCACGCGCCGTCGCCGAGCCTCGATCGGTCCACGCGCGGCCTCCGTAGCCCCGGTCAGTCCACGCGCCGTCTCCGAGCCCCGATCGGTCCACGCTCCGTCTCCTGAGCCCGGATCGTTCCACGCGTCGTCTCCTCATCCCCGATCCGTAAACGCGTCGTCTCCGAGCCTCGATCGGTCCACACGCCGTGTCCGATCCCCGACCGGTCCGCGTGCCGCATTGTAAGCCGCGGTCCGACCACGCGCCGCCTCCTGAGCCCCGATCGGTCGACGCGTCGTCTCCTGAGCCCCGATCGATCCACGCGTCGTCTCCTGAGCCCCGATCGCTCCACGCGCCGTCTCCGAGCGCCGGTCGGTGCACGCGCCGTCTCCTGAGCCCCAATCGTTCCAAGCGTCGTCCCCTAATACCCGACCCATACACGCGTCGTCTCCGAGGCTCGATCAGTCCACGCGTCGTCGCCGAGTCCCGATCGGTCCACACGCGGCCTCCTCAGCGCCGGTCGGTCCCGGCGCCGTCTCCGAGTCTCGATCGGTCCACGTACCGTCTCCGAAGCCCCGATCGGTCTACGCGCCGTCTCCTGAGCCCCGATCGGTCCACGCGCCGTCTCCGAGCCACGATCGGTCCGTGCGCCGCTTCCAGAGCCCCGATCGGTCCACGCGTCATCTCCTGATCTCCGATCGGTCCACGCACCGTCTCCTAAGCCCCGATCGGTCCACGTGCCGTCTCCGAGCCCCGATCGGTTCACGTGCCGTCTCGTGAGCCCCGATCGTTCCACGCGCCGTCTCCGAGCCCCGATCGGTCCACGCTCCGTCTCCAGAGCCCGGATCGTTCCACGCGTCGTCTCCTGATCCCCGATCCGTAAACGCGTCGTCTCCGACCCTCGATCAGTCCACACGCCGTGGCCGATCCCCGATCGGTCCGCGTGCCGCATTCTAAGCCGCGGTCCGTCTACGCGCCGTCTCCGAGCACCGATCGGTCCACGCGCCGTCTCAAAGCCCCGATCATTTCACGCGCTGTCTCCTGAGCCCGGATCGGTCCACGCCTCGTCTCCGAGCTCCGATCGGTCCACGCGCCGTTTCCGAGCCCCGATCGGTCCATACGTCGTCTCCGAGTTCCGATCGGTCCACGCGCCGTTTCCGAGCCCCGATCGGTCCGCGCGCCGTCTCCTGAGCCCCGGTGGGTCCACGCCCCGCCTCCTGAGCCCCGATCGGTCAACGCATCGTCTCCTAAGCCCCGATACGTTCACACGCCGTCTCCGAGCCCCGATCGGTCCACGCGCCGTCGCCGAGCCTCGATCGGTCCACGCGCGGCCTCCGTAGCCCCGGTCAGTCCACGCGCCGTCTCCGAGCCCCGATCGGTCCACGCTCCGTCCCCTGAGCCCGGATCATTCCACGCGTCGTCTCCTCATCCCCGATCCGTAAACGCGTCGTCGCCGAGCCGCGATCGGTCCACGCGCGGCCTCCTGAGGCCCGATTGGTTCACGCGCCGTATCCGAGCCCCAATCGGTCCACGCGCCGTCTCCTGAGCCCCGATCGGTCCACGCGCGGCCTCCTGAGCCCCGATCGGTCCTCGCGCCGTCGCCGAGCCGCGATCGGTCCACGCGTGGTCTCCGAGCCCCGATCGGTCCACGCGCCGTCGCCGAGCCACGATCGGTCCACGCGCGGCCTCCTGAGCCCCGATCGGTCCACCCGCCGTCGCCGAGCCGCGATCGGTCCACGCGCGGTCTCCTGAGCCCCGGTCGGTTCACGCGCCGTCTCCTGAGCCCCGATCGGTCCACGCGTCGTTCCCTAAGCCCCGATCGATCCACGCGCAGTCTCCAGAGCCGCGATCGATCCACGCATCCCCTCCTGAGCCCCGGACGGTCCACGCGCCGTCACCGAACCCCGATCGGTCGACGCGCTGTCTCCGAGCGCCGATCGGTCCACGCACCATCTTCTGCTCCACAATCGATCCACGCGCCGCCTCCGTAGCCCCAATTGGTCCACGCGCAACCGCCTGAGCCCCAGTCGGTCCACGCGCTGTCTTCGAGCCCCGATCAGTCCACGCGTCGTCTCCGAGCCCCGATCGGTCTACGCGCCGTCGCCGCGCCATGATCGGTCCACGCGCGGCCTCCTGAGCCCCGATCGGTCCACGCGCCGTCGCCGAGCCGCGATCGGTTCTCGGGCGGCCTCCTGAGCCCCGGTCGGTTCACGCGCCGTCTCCTGAGCCCCGATCGGTCCACGCGTCGTTCCCTAAGCCCCGATCGACCCACGCGCAGTCTCCAGAGCCGCGATCGATCCACGCATCCCCTCCTGAGCCCCGGACGGTCCACGCGCCGTCACCGAACCCCGATCGGTCGACGCGCTGTCTCCGAGCGCCGATCGGTCCATGCACCATCTTCTGCTCCACAATCGATCCACGCGCCGCCTCCGGAGCCCCAATTGGTCCACGCGCAACCGCCTGAGCCCCAGTCGGTCCACGCGCTGTCTTCGAGCCCCGATCAGTCCACGCGTCGTCTCCGAGCCCCGATCGGTCTACGCGCCGTCGCCGCGCCATGATCGGTCCACGCGCGGCCTCCTGAGCCCCGATCGGTCCACGCGCCGTCGCCGAGCCGCGATCGGTTCTCGGGCGGCCTCCTGAGCCCCGGTCGGGCCACGCGCCGTCTCCTGAGTCCCGATCAGTCCACGCGTCGTCTCCTAAGCCCCAATCGGTCCACGCGCCGCCTCCGGAGCCCCGATCGATCCACGCGAATCTCCTGAGCTCCGGTCGGTCGACGCGCCGTCTCCTCAGCCCCGATCGGTCCACGCGTCGTCTCCTAAGCCCCGATTCGTCGACGCGTCGTCTCCTGAGCCCCGATCAATTGACGCGTCTTCTCCTGAGCCCCGATCGCTTCTCGTGCCGGCTCCTGAGCCCCGATCCGTCGAGGCGTCGTCTCCGGAGCCCCGATCAATTGACGTGTCTTCTTCTGAGCCCCGATCGCTCTTCGCGCCGTCTTCATAGCCCGGATGCCTCCACGCGCCGTCTCCGAGCCACGATCGGTCCAGGCGCCGCTTCCTGCGCCCCGATCGGTACACGCGTAGTCTCCGAAGCCCCGATCGGTCCACGCGTCGTCTCCGAGCTCTGATCGGTCCACACGCCGTTTCCTGAGCCCCGATCGGTCCATGCGTCGTCTTCTTAGCCCCGATGCCTCCACGCGTCGTCTCCGAGCTACGATCGGTCCAGGCGCGGCTTCCTGAGCCCCGATCGGTCCACGCGCCGTATCCTAAGCCGCGATCGGTCCACGCGCCGTCTCCTGAGCCCGATCTGTCCACGCGCGGTCTCCGACCCCCGATCGGTCCACGCGTCGTCTCCGAGCCCCGGTCGGTCCACGCGCCGTCTCCGAGCCCCGATCGGTTCACGCATCGTCTCCTAAGCCCCGATCGGTTAACGCGCCGACTCCGAGCCCCGATCGTTCCACGCGCCGTCTCCGAGCCCCGATGGGTCCACGCGCGGTGTCTTCAGCCCCGGTCGGTCCAGGCCCCGTCTCCGAGCGCCGATCGGTTCACGCGCCGTCTCCTGAGAACGATCCGTCCACGCGCCGTCTCCTGAGCCCCGATCGGTCGACGCGCCGTCTCGTGAGCCCCGATCGGTCCACGCGCCGTCTCCTGAGCCCCGATCGGTCGACGCGCCGTCTCGTGAGCCCCGATCAGTCCACGCGTCGTCTCCGAAGCCCCGATACATCCACATGCCGTCTCCGAGCCGCGATGGGTACACGCGTCGCCTCCTGAGCCCCGATCGATCCACGCGAATCTCCTGAGCCCCGGTCGGTCCGCGCGCCGTCTCCTGAGCCCCGATCGTTCCACGCGTCGTCTCCTAAGCCCCGATCGGTTCACGCGCCGTCTCGTAAGCCCCAATCGGTCCACGCGCCGCCTCCTGAGCCCCGATCGGTCCACACGCCGTCTCCTGAGTCCCGATCAGTCCACGCGCGGCCTCCTAAGCCCCGATCGTTCCACGCGCCGTCTCCGAGCTCCGATCGGTCCACGCGCCGTCTCCTGAACCTCGATCGGTCCACGCGTCGTTCCCGAAGCCCCGATCCATCCACGCGCATTCTCCCGAGCCCCAATCGGTCCACGCGCCGTCTCCTGAGCCCCAATCGGTCCACGCGCCGTCTTTTCAGCCCCGATCGGTCCACGCGTCGTCTCCTAAGCCCCGATCGGTCCACGCGCCGTCTCCGAGCCCCGATCGGTCCACGCGCCGTCTCCTAAGCCCCAATCTGTACACGCCCCGTCTCCGAGCGCCGACGGGTTCACGCGCCGTCTCCTGAGACCCGATCCGTCCACGCGCCGTCTCCTGAGCCCCGATCGGTCGACGCGTCCTCTGCTACACCTCGATCGATCCACGCGTCGTCTCCTGAGCCCCGATCGGTCGACGGGTCCTCTCCTAAGCCCCAATCGGTCCACGCGCCGTCTCGTGAGCCCCGATACGTCCACACGCCGTCTCCGAGCCGCGATGGGTCCACGCGTCGCCTCTTGAGCCCCGATCGATCCACGCGAGTCTCCTGAGCCCCGGTGGGTCCACGCCCCGCCTCCTGAGCCCCGATCGGTCAACGCATCGTCTCCTAAGCCCCGATACGTTCACACGCCGTCTCCGAGCCCCGATCGGTCCACGCGCCGTCGCCGAGCCTCGATCGGTCCACGCGCGGCCTCCGTAGCCCCGGTCAGTCCACGCGCCGTCTCCGAGCCCCGATCGGTCCACGCTCCGTCCCCTGAGCCCGGATCATTCCACGCGTCGTCTCCTCATCCCCGATCCGTAAACGCGTCGTCTCCGAGCCTCGATCGGTCCACACGCCGTGTCCGATCCCCGACCGGTCCGCGTGCCGCATTCTAAGCCGCGGTCCGACCACGCGCCGCCTCCTGAGCCCCGATCGGTCAACGCATCGTCTCCTAAGCCCCGATCTGTACACGCGTCGTCTCCGAGCCTCGATCGGTTCACGCGCCGGCTCCGAGCCCGATCGGTCCACGCATCGTCTCCTAAGCCCCGATCGGTTAACGTGCCGTCTCCGAGCCCCGATTGGTCCACGCGCCGTCTCCTGCGCCCCGGTCGGTTCACGCGCCGTCCCCGAGCCACGATCGGTCCGTGCGCCGCTTCCAGAGCCCTATCGGTCCACGCGTCCTCTCCTGATCTCCTATTAGTCCACGCGCCATCTCCTAAGACCCGATCGGTCCACGTGCGGTCTCCGCGCGCCGATCGATTCACGCGCCGTCTCCTGAGCCCCGATCGGTCCACGCGCCGTCTCCTGAACCCCGCTCGGTCGATGCGTCGTCTTCTTAACCCCGATGCCTCCACGCGCCGTCTCCGAGCCACGATCGGTCCGTGCGCCGCTTCCACAACCCCGATCGGTCCACGCGTCACCTCCTGATCTCCGATCGGTCCACGCGCCGTCTCCTAAGCCCCGATCGGTCCACGCGCCGTCTCCGAGCGCCGAACGATCCACGCGCAGCCTCCTGAGCCCCGATCGGTCTACGCGCCGTCGCCGAGCCGCGATCGTTCTACGCGCCGCTCCGAGCCCCGATCGGTCCACGCGCCGTCGCCGAGCTATGATCAGTCCACGCGCGGCCTCCTGAGCCCCGATCGGTCCACGCGCCGTCTCCGAACCGCGATCGGTCCACGCGCGGCCTCCTGAGGCCCGATTGGTTCACGCGCCGTATCCGAGACCCAATCGGTCCTCGCGCCGTCTCCTGAGCCCCGATCGGTCCACGCGCGGCCTCCTGAGCCCCGATCGGTCCACGCGCCGTCGCCGAGCCGCGATCGGTCCACGCGCGGCCTCCTGAGGCCCGATTGGTTCACGCGCCGTATCCGAGCCCCAATCGGTCCACGCGCCGTCTCCTGAGCCCTGATCGGTCCACGCGCGGCCTCCTGAGCCCCGATCGGTCCTCGCGCCGTCGCCGAGCCGCGATCGGTCCACGCGTGGTCTCCGAGCCCCGATCGGTCCACGCGCCGTCGCCGAGCCACGATCGGTCCACGCGCGGCCTCCTGAGCCCCGATCGGTCCACCCGCCGTCGCCGAGCCGCGATCGGTCCACGCGCGGTCTCCTGAGCCCCGGTCGGTTCACGCGCCGTCTCCTGAGCCCCGATCGGTCCACGCGTCGTTCCCTAAGCCCCGATCGATCCACGCGCAGTCTCCAGAGCCGCGATCGATCCACGCATCCCCTCCTGAGCCCCGGACGGTCCACGCGCCGTCACCGAACCCCGATCGGTCGACGCGCTGTCTCCGAGCGCCGATCGGTCCACGCACCATCTTCTGCTCCACAATCGATCCACGCGCCGCCTCCGGAGCCCCAATTGGTCCACGCGCAACCGCCTGAGCCCCAGTCGGTCCACGCGCTGTCTTCGAGCCCCGATCAGTCCACGCGTCGTCTCCGAGCCCCGATCGGTCTACGCGCCGTCGCCGCGCCATGATCGGTCCACGCGCGGCCTCCTGAGCCCCGATCGGTCCACGCGCCGTCGCCGAGCCGCGATCGGTTCTCGGGCGGCCTCCTGAGCCCCGATCGGTCCACGCTCCGTCTCCTGAGCCCGGATCGTTCCACGCGTCGTCTCCTCATCCCCGATCCGTAAACGCGTCGTCTCCGAGCCTCGATCGGTCCACACGCCGTGTCCGATCCCCGACCGGTCCGCGTGCCGCATTGTAAGCCGCGGTCCGACCACGCGCCGCCTCCTGAGCCCCGATCGGTCGACGCGTCGTCTCCTGAGCCCCGATCGATCCACGCGTCGTCTCCTGAGCCCCGATCGCTCCACGCGCCGTCTCCGAGCGCCGGTCGGTGCACGCGCCGTCTCCTGAGCCCCAATCGTTCCAAGCGTCGTCCCCTAATACCCGACCCATACACGCGTCGTCTCCGAGGCTCGATCAGTCCACGCGTCGTCGCCGAGTCCAGATCGGTCCACACGCGGCCTCCTCAGCGCCGGTCGGTCCCGGCGCCGTCTCCGAGTCTCGATCGGTCCACGTACCGTCTCCGAAGCCCCGATCGGTCTACGCGCCGTCTCCTGAGCCCCGATCGGTCCACGCGCCGTCTCCGAGCCACGATCGGTCCGTGCGCCGCTTCCAGAGCCCCGATCGGTCCACGCGTCATCTCCTGATCTCCGATCGGTCCACGCACCGTCTCCTAAGCCCCGATCGGTCCACGTGCCGTCTCCGAGCCCCGATCGGTTCACGTGCCGTCTCGTGAGCCCCGATCGTTCCACGCGCCGTCTCCGAGCCCCGATCGGTCCACGCTCCGTCTCCAGAGCCCCGATCGGTCGACGCGTCGTCTCCTGAGCCCCGATCGATCCACGCGTCGTCTCCTGAGCCCCGATCGCTCCACGCGCCGTCTCCGAGCGCCGGTCGGTGCACGCGCCGTCTCCTGAGCCCCAATCGTTCCAAGCGTCGTCCCCTAATACCCGACCCATACACGCGCCGCCTCCTGAGCCCCGATCGGTCAACGCATCGTCTCCTAAGCCCCGATCTGTACACGCGTCGTCTCCGAGCCCCGATCGGTTCACGCGCCGGCTCCGAGCCCGATCGGTCCACGCATCGTCTCCTAAGCCCCGATCGGTTAACGTGCCGTCTCCGAGCCCCGATTGGTCCACGCGCCGTCTCCTGAGCCCCGGTCGGTTCACGCGCCGTCCCCGAGCCACGATCGGTCCGTGCGCCGCTTCCAGAGCCCTATCGGTCCACGCGTCCTCTCCTGATCTCCTATTAGTCCACGCGCCATCTCCTAAGACCCGATCGGTCCACGTGCGGTCTCCGCGCGCCGATCGATTCACGCGCCGTCTCCTGAGCCCCGATCGGTCCACGCGCCGTCTCCTGAACCCCGCTCGGTCGATGCGTCGTCTTCTTAACCCCGATGCCTCCACGCGCCGTCTCCGAGCCACGATCGGTCCGTGCGCCGCTTCCACAACCCCGATCGGTCCACGCGTCACCTCCTGATCTCCGATCGGTCCACGCGCCGTCTCCTAAGCCCCGATCGGTCCACGCGCCGTCTCCGAGCGCCGAACGATCCACGCGCAGCCTCCTGAGCCCCGATCGGTCTACGCGCCGTCGCCGAGCCGCGATCGTTCTACGCGCCGCTCCGAGCCCCGATCGGTCCACGCGCCGTCGCCGAGCTATGATCAGTCCACGCGCGGCCTCCTGAGCCCCGATCGGTCCACGCGCCGTCTCCGAACCGCGATCGGTCCACGCGCGGCCTCCTGAGGCCCGATTGGTTCACGCGCCGTATCCGAGACCCAATCGGTCCACGCGCCGTCTCCTGAGCCCCGATCGGTCCACGCGCGGCCTCCTGAGCCCCGATCGGTCCACGCGCCGTCGCCGAGCCGCGATCGGTCCACGCGCGGCCTCCTGAGGCCCGATTGGTTCACGCGCCGTATCCGAGCCCCAATCGGTCCACGCGCCGTCTCCTGAGCCCCGATCGGTCCACGCGCGGCCTCCTGAGCCCCGATCGGTCCTCGCGCCGTCGCCGAGCCGCGATCGGTCCACGCGTGGTCTCCGAGCCCCGATCGGTCCACGCGCCGTCGCCGAGCCACGATCGGTCCACGCGCGGCCTCCTGAGCCCCGATCGGTCCACCCGCCGTCGCCGAGCCGCGATCGGTCCACGCGCGGTCTCCTGAGCCCCGGTCGGTTCACGCGCCGTCTCCTGAGCCCCGATCGGTCCACGCGTCGTTCCCTAAGCCCCGATCGATCCACGCGCAGTCTCCAGAGCCGCGATCGATCCACGCATCCCCTCCTGAGCCCCGGACGGTCCACGCGCCGTCACCGAACCCCGATCGGTCGACGCGCTGTCTCCGAGCGCCGATCGGTCCACGCACCATCTTCTGCTCCACAATCGATCCACGCGCCGCCTCCGTAGCCCCAATTGGTCCACGCGCAACCGCCTGAGCCCCAGTCGGTCCACGCGCTGTCTTCGAGCCCCGATCAGTCCACGCGTCGTCTCCGAGCCCCGATCGGTCTACGCGCCGTCGCCGCGCCATGATCCGTCCACGCGCGGCCTCCTGAGCCCCGATCGGTCCACGCGCCGTCGCCGAGCCGCGGTCGGTTCTCGGGCGGCCTCCTGAGCCCCGGTCGGTTCACGCGCCGTCTCCTGAGCCCCGATCGGTCCACGCGTCGTTCCCTAAGCCCCGATCGACCCACGCGCAGTCTCCAGAGCCGCGATCGATCCACGCATCCCCTCCTGAGCCCCGGACGGTCCACGCGCCGTCACCGAACCCCGATCGGTCGACGCGCTGTCTCCGAGCGCCGATCGGTCCATGCACCATCTTCTGCTCCACAATCGATCCACGCGCCGCCTCCGGAGCCCCAATTGGTCCACGCGCAACCGCCTGAGCCCCAGTCGGTCCACGCGCTGTCTTCGAGCCCCGATCAGTCCACGCGTCGTCTCCGAGCCCCGATCGGTCTACGCGCCGTCGCCGCGCCATGATCGGTCCACGCGCGGCCTCCTGAGCCCCGATCGGTCCACGCGCCGTCGCCGAGCCGCGATCGGTTCTCGGGCGGCCTCCTGAGCCCCGGTCGGGCCACGCGCCGTCTCCTGAGTCCCGATCAGTCCACGCGTCGTCTCCTAAGCCCCAATCGGTCCACGCGCCGCCTCCGGAGCCCCGATCGATCCACGCGAATCTCCTGAGCTCGGGTCGGTCGACGCGCCGTTTCCTCAGCCCCGATCGGTCCACGCGTCGTCTCCTAAGCCCCGATTCGTCGACGCGTCGTCTCCTGAGCCCCGATCAATTGACGCGTCTTCTCCTGAGCCCCGATCGCTTCTCGTGCCGGCTCCTGAGCCCCGATCCGTCGAGGCGTCGTCTCCGGAGCCCCGATCAATTGACGTGTCTTCTTCTGAGCCCCGATCGCTCTTCGCGCCGTCTTCATAGCCCGGATGCCTCCACGCGCCGTCTCCGAGCCACGATCGGTCCAGGCGCCGCTTCCTGCGCCCCGATCGGTACACGCGTAGTCTCCGAAGCCCCGATCGGTCCACGCGTCGTCTCCGAGCTCTGATCGGTCCACACGCCGTTTCCTGAGCCCCGATCGGTCCATGCGTCGTCTTCTTAGCCCCGATGCCTCCACGCGTCGTCTCCGAGCTACGATCGGTCCAGGCGCGGCTTCCTGAGCCCCGATCGGTCCACGCGCCGTATCCTAAGCCGCGATCGGTCCACGCGCCGTCTCCTGAGCCCGATCTGTCCACGCGCGGTCTCCGACCCCCGATCGGTCCACGCGTCGTCTCCGAGCCCCGGTCGGTCCACGCGCCGTCTCCGAGCCCCGATCGGTTCACGCATCGTCTCCTAAGCCCCGATCGGTTAACGCGCCGACTCCGAGCCCCGATCGTTCCACGCGCCGTCTCCGAGCCCCGATGGGTCCACGCGCGGTGTCTTCAGCCCCGGTCGGTCCAGGCCCCGTCTCCGAGCGCCGATCGGTTCACGCGCCGTCTCCTGAGAACGATCCGTCCACGCGCCGTCTCCTGAGCCCCGATCGGTCGACGCGCCGTCTCGTGAGCCCCGATCGGTCCACGCGCCGTCTCCTGAGCCCCGATCGGTCGACGCGCCGTCTCGTGAGCCCCGATCAGTCCACGCGTCGTCTCCGAAGCCCCGATACATCCACATGCCGTCTCCGAGCCGCGATGGGTACACGCGTCGCCTCCTGAGCCCCGATCGATCCACGCGAATCTCCTGAGCCCCGGTCGGTCCGCGCGCCGTCTCCTGAGCCCCGATCGTTCCACGCGTCGTCTCCTAAGCCCCGATCGGTTCACGCGCCGTCTCGTAAGCCCCAATCGGTCCACGCGCCGCCTCCTGAGCCCCGATCGGTCCACACGCCGTCTCCTGAGTCCCGATCAGTCCACGCGCGGCCTCCTAAGCCCCGATCGTTCCACGCGCCGTCTCCGAGCTCCGATCGGTCCACGCGCCGTCTCCTGAACCTCGATCGGTCCACGCGTCGTTCCCGAAGCCCCGATCCATCCACGCGCATTCTCCCGAGCCCCAATCGGTCCACGCGCCGTCTCCTGAGCCCCAATCGGTCCACGCGCCGTCTTTTCAGCCCCGATCGGTCCACGCGCCGTCTCCTAAGCCCCGATCGGTCCACGCGCCGTCTCCGAGCCCCGATCGGTCCACGCGCCGTCTCCTAAGCCCCAATCTGTACACGCCCCGTCTCCGAGCGCCGACGGGTTCACGCGCCGTCTCCTGAGACCCGATCCGTCCACGCGCCGTCTCCTGAGCCCCGATCGGTCGACGCGTCCTCTGCTACACCTCGATCGATCCACGCGTCGTCTCCTGAGCCCCGATCGGTCGACGGGTCCTCTCCTAAGCCCCAATCGGTCCACGCGCCGTCTCGTGAGCCCCGATACGTCCACACGCCGTCTCCGAGCCGCGATGGGTCCACGCGTCGCCTCTTGAGCCCCGATCGATCCACGCGAGTCTCCTGAGCCCCGGTCGGTCCTCGCGCCGCCTCCTGCGCTCCGATCGGTCCACGCGCCGTCTCCTGAGCCCCGATCGGTCGACGCGCCGTCTCGTGAGCCCCGATCGGTCCACGCGCCGTCTCCTGAGCCCCGATCGTTCCACGCGTCGTTCCCTAAGCCCCGATCCATCCACGCGCAGTCTCCCGAGCCCCAATCGGTCCACGCGCCGTCTCCTGAGCCCCGATCGGTCCACGCGCCGTCTCCTCAGCCCCGATCGGTCCACGCGTCGTCTCCGAGCCCCGATCGGTCCAAGCGCCGTCTCCTGAGCCCCGATCGGTCCACGCCCCGTCTCCTGAGCCCCAATCGGTCCACACGCTGTGTCGTGAGCGCCGATAGGTACACGCGCCGTCTCCGAGCCCCCATCGGTCCACGCGTTGTCTCCTAAGCCCCGATCGGTCCACGCGCCGTCTCCGAGCCCCGATCGGTTCACGCATCGTCTCCTAAGCCCCGATCGGTTAACGCGCCGTCTCCGAGCGCCGAGCGGTCCACGCGCCGTCTCCGAGCCCCGATCGGTCCGCGCACCGTCTCCTGATCCCCATCGCTCCACGCGGCGTCTCCGGAGCCCCGATCGATCCACGCGAGTCTCCTGAGCCCCGGTCGGTCCGCGCACCGTCATCTGAGCCCCGATCAGTCCACGTGCCATCTCCTAAGCCCCGATCGCTCCACGGACCGGTTCCTGAGCCCCGATCGGTCCACGCGCCGCCTCCTGAGTCACGATCGGTCAACGCGTCGTGTCCTAAGCCCTGATCGGTCCACGTGACGTCTCCGAGCCCCGATGGGTCCACGCGCCGTCTCCTGAGCCCCGATCGGTCGACGCGCCGTCTCGTGAGCCCCGATCGGTCCACGCGCCGTCTCCTGAGCCCCGATCGTTCCACGCGTCGTTCCCTAAGCCCCGATCCATCCACGCGCAGTCTCCCGAGCCCCAATCGGTCCACGCGCCGTCTCCTGAGCCCCGATCGGTCCACGCGCCGTCTCCTCAGCCCCGATCGGTCCACGCGTCGTCTCCGAGCCCCGATCGGTCCAAGCGCCGTCTCCTGAGCCCCGATCGGTCCACGCCCCGTCTCCTGAGCCCCAATCGGTCCACACGCTGTCTCGTGAGCGCCGATAGGTACACGCGCCGTCTCCGAGCCCCCATCGGTCCACGCGTTGTCTCCTAAGCCCCGATCGGTCCACGCGCCGTCTCCGAGCCCCGATCGGTTCACGCATCGTCTCCTAAGCCCCGATCGGTTAACGCGCCGTCTCCGAGCGCCGAGCGGTCCACGCGCCGTCTCCGAGCCCCGATCGGTCCGCGCACCGTCTCCTGATCCCCATCGCTCCACGCGGCGTCTCCGGAGCCCCGATCGATCCACGCGAGTCTCCTGAGCCCCGGTCGGTCCGCGCACCGTCATCTGAGCCCCGATCAGTCCACGTGCCATCTCCTAAGCCCCGATCGCTCCACGGACCGGTTCCTGAGCCCCGATCGGTCCACGCGCCGCCTCCTGAGTCACGATCGGTCAACGCGTCGTGTCCTAAGCCCTGATCGGTCCACGTACCGTCTCCGAGCCCCGATGGGTCCACGCGCCGCATCCTGAGCCCCGATCGGACGACGCGTCGTCTCCTGAGCCCGGATCGGTCCACCCGTCGTCCTCGAATCCCCGATCCGCACACGCGTCGTCTCCGAGCCTCGATCGGTCCACGCGTCGTCTCCTAAGCCCCGACCGGTCCACGCACCGTCTCCTGAGCCCCGATCGGTCCACGCGCCGTCTCCTAAGCCGCGATCCGTCCACGGGCCGTCTCCGAGCTGCTATCGGTAAACGCGCCGTCACCAAGCCCAGATCTGTACACGCGTCGTCTCCGAGCCCCGATCGGTCCACGCGCCGTCGCCGAGCCTCGATCGGTCCACGCGCAGCCTCCTGAGCCCCGATCGGTTCACGCGCCGGCTCCGAGCCCGATCGGTCCACGCATCGTCTCCTAAGCCCCAATCGGTTAACGTGCCGTCTCCGAGCCCCGATCGGTCCACGCGTCGTCTCCTGAGCCCCGGTCGGTTCACGCGCCGTCTGCGAGCCCCGATCGATCCACGCGTCTTCTTGTAAACCCAGATGCCTCCTCGCATCGTCTCCTAAGCCCCGATCGGTTAACGCGCCGTCTCCGAGCCCCGATCGGTCCACGCGTCGTCTCCTGAGCCCCGGTCGGTTCACGCGCCGTCTGCGAGCCCCGATCGATCCCCGCGTCTTCTTGTAAACCCAGATGCCTCCTCGCATCGTCTCCTAAGCCCCGATCGGTTCACGCGCCGGCTCCGAGCCCGATCGGTCCACGCATCGTCTCCTAAGCCCCAATCGGTTAACGCGCCGTCTCCGAGCCCCGATCAGTCCACGCGCCGTCTCCTGAGCCCCGGTCGGTTCATGCGCCGTCTCCGAGCCCCGATCGATCCACGCGTCGTCTTGTAAGCCCAGATGCCTTCTCGCGCCGTCTCCGGGCCACGATCAGTCCAGGCGCCGCTTCCTGAGCCACGATCGGTCCACGCGCCTTCTCCGAGCCCCGATCGGTCCACGCGTCGTCTCCTAAGCCCCAATTCGTCGACGCGTCGTCTCCTGAGCCCCGATCAATTGACGCGTCTTCTCCTGAGCCCCGATCGCTTCTCGTGCCGCCTCCTGAGCCCCGATCCGTCGAGGCGTCGTCTCCGGAGCCCCGATCAATTGACGTGTCTTCTCCTGAGCCCCGCTCGGTCCATGCGTCGTCTTCTTAGCCCGGATGCCTCCACGCGCCGTCTCCGAGCCACGATCGGTCCAGGCGCCGCTTCCTGCGCCCCGATCGGTCCACGCGCCGTCTCCTAAGCCCCAATCGGTCCACGCGGCGTCTCCGAGCGCCGATCATTTCACGCGCCGTCTCCTGAGACCCGATCGTTCCACCGCCGTCTCCTGAGACCCGATCGTTCCACGCGCTGTCTCCTGAGCCCCGACCGGTTCACGCGCCGTCTGCTGTGCCCCGATCGATTCACGTGCCGTCTCCTAAGCCCCGATCGGTCCACCCGTCGTCTCTTAAGCCCCAATCGGTCCACGCGCCATCTCCGGGCGCCGATCATTTCACGCGCCGTCTCCTGAGCCCCGGTCGGTCCGCGCGCCGTCACATGAGCCCCGATCGGTCAACGCGTAGTCTCCTAACCCCCGATCGGTCCACACGCCGTCTCCGAGCGCCGATCGGTTCACGCGCCGTCTCCTGAGCTCCGATCGTTTCACGCGCCTTCTCCGAGCCCCGGTCGGTCCACGCGCCGTCTCCGAGCCCCGATCTGTTCACGCATCGTCTCCTAAGCCCCGATCGGTTAACGCGCCGTCTCCGAGCCGCGATCGGTCCACGCGCCGTCGCCGAACCCCAATTGGTCCACGCGCAACCGCCTGAGCCCCAGTCGGTCCACGCGTTGTCTCCGAGCTCCAATCGGTCCACGCGCCGTTTCCTGACCCCGGAACGGTCCATACGTCGTCTTCTAAGCCCCGATGCCTCCACGCGCCGTCTCCGAGCCCCGATCGTTCTACGCGCCGCTCCGAGCCCCGATCGTTCCACGCGCCGTCGCCGAGCTATGATCGGTCCACGCGCCGTCTCCTGAGCCCGGATCGGTCCACGCGCCGTCGCGGAACCCCAATTGGTCCACGCGCAACTGCCTGAGCCCCAGTCGGTCCACGCGCCGTTTCCTGAGCCCCGATCGGTCCACGCGCCGTCTCCTGGGCCCCGATCGGTCTACGCGTCGGCTCCTAAGCCCCGATTGGTGGACCTGCCGTCTCCCAGCCACGATCGGTCCACGCGCCGTCTGCAAAGCCCCAATCTGTCCACGACCCGTCTCTGGGCCCCGATCGGTGCACGCGCCGTCTCCTAAGCCTCGATCGATCCACGCGCCGTCGCCGAACCCCAATTGGTCCACGCGCAATCGCCTGAGCCCCAGTCGGTCCACGCACTGTCTCCGAGCCCCGATCGGTCCACGCGCCGTATCCTAAGCCCCGATCGGTCCACGCGCCGTCTCTGAGCGCTGATAACTTCACGCGCCGTCTCCTGAGCCCCGATAGGTCCACGCGTCGTCTCCTAAGCCCCGATCGGCTAACGCGTCGTTTCCGAGCCCCGATCGATCCACGCGTCGTCTCCTGAGCCCCAATTAGTCCACGCGCCGTCTCCTAAGCCCCGATCCGTCCACGGGCCGTGTCCGAGCTCCGGTCGGTCCACGCGCCGTCTCCAAGCCTCGATCCGTACACGCGTCGTCTCCGAGCCCCGATCGATCCACGCGCCATCGCCGAGCCCCGATCGGTCCACGCGCCGTCGCCGAGCCATGATCGGTCCACGCGCTGCCTCCTGAGCCCCAATCGGTCCACGGGCCGTCGCCGAACCCCAATTGGTCCACGCGCAACCGCCTGAGCCCCAGTCGGTCCACGCGCTGTCTCCGAGCCCTGATCGGTCCACGCGCCGTCTCCGAGCGCCGATCGGTACACGCGCCGTCTCCTGAGCCCCGATCGGTCCACGCGGCGCCTCCGGAGCCCCGATCGATCCACACGAGGCTCCTGAGCCCCGGTCGGTCCGCCCGCCGACTCCTGAGCCTCGATCGGCCCACGCGCCGTCTCCTGAGCCCCGATCCATCCACGCGCCGTCTCCTGAGCCCCGATCGTCCAACGCGCCGTCTCCGAGCACCGATCGGTCCACGCGCCGTCTCCTGAGCCCCGATCGGTCCACGCGTCGTCTCTAAAGCCCTGATCGGTCCACGTGCCGTCTCCGAGCCCCGATCGGTCCACGCGCCGTCTCCTGAACCCCGATCGGTCCACGCGCCGTCTCCGAGCCACGATCGGTCCGTGCGCCGCTTCCAGAGCCCCGATCGGTCCACGCGTCATCTCCCGATCTCCGGTCGGTCGACGCGCCGTCTCCTGAGCCCCGACCGCTCCACACGCCCTTTCCTGAGCCCCGATCAGTCCACGCGCCGTCTCCTGAGCCCCGATCATTCCATGCGCCGTATCCGAGCCCCAATCGGTCCACGCGCCGTCTCCTGAGCCCCGATCGTTCCACGCGCCGTCTCCGAGCCCCGATCGTTCCACGCGGCGCCTCCGGAGCCCCGATCGATCCACGCGAGTCTCTTGAGCCCCAGTCGGTCCGCGCGCCGTCTCCTGAGCCCCGATTGTTCGACGCGTCGTCTCCTGAGCCCCGACCGATCCACGCGTCGTCTCCTGAGCCCCGATCGCGCCACACGCCGTTTCCTGAGCCCCGATCGGTCAACGCGCCGTCTCCGAGCCGCGATCGGTAAACGCGCCGTCACCAAGCCCCGATCCGTACACGCGTCGTCTCCGAGCCCCGATGGGTCCACGCGCCGTCGCCGAGCCTCGATCGGTCCACGCGCAGCCTCCTAAGCCCCGGTCGGTTCACGCGCTATCTCCGAGCCGCGATCGGTCCACGCGCCGTCTCCTGAGCCCCGATACGACCACGCGCAGTCGCCGAGCCCCGATCGGTCCACGCGCGGTCTCCTGAGCCCCGATCTGTCCACGCGCCGTCTCCGAGCCCCGATCGGTCCACGCGCCGTCTCCGAGCCCTGATCGGTCCACGCGTCGTCTCCTGAGCCCCAATCGGTCCACTCGCTGTCTCCTGATCCCCGATAGGTACACGCGTCGTCTCCTACGCCCCGATCGGTCCACGCGCCGCCTTCGTGCCCCGATCGGTCCACGCACCGCCTCCTGATCCCCATCGGTCCACACGCCGTCTCCTGAGCCACGATCGATCCACATGCCGTCTCCGAGCCCCGATCGGTCCGCGTGCCGCATTCTAAGCCACGGTCCATCCACGCGCCGTCTCCGAGCCCCGATCGGTCCACGCGTCGTCTCCTAAGCCCTGATCGGTCCTCGTGCCTTCTGCGAGCCCCGAAGGGTCCACGCGCAGCCTCCTGAGCCCCGATCGGTCGACGCGTCGTCTCCTGAGCCCCGATCGATCCACGGGTCTTCCCCTGAGCCCCGACCGCTCCACGCGCCGTCTCCTGAGCCCCGATCGTTCCACGCGCCGTCTCCGAGCTCCGATCGGCCCACGCGCCGTCTCCTAAGCCCCGATCGGTCCAAGCGCCTTCTCCTAAGCCCCGATCGGTCCACGCGCCGTCTCCGAGCCCCGATCGGTCCACGCGCCGTCTCCGAGCCACGATCGGTCCGTGCGCCGCTTCCAGAGCCCCGATCGGTCCACGCGTCATCTCCCGATCTCCGGTCGGTCGACGCGCCGTCTCCTAAGCCCCGATCGGTCCACGCGCCGTCGCCTGAGCCCCGATCGTTCCACGCGCCGTCTCCGAGCTCTGATCGGCCCACGCGCCGTCTCCTAAGCCCCGATCGGTCCAAGCGCCTTCTCCTAAGCCCCGATCGGTCCACGCGCCGTCTCCGAGCGCCGATCGGGTCACGCCCCGTCACCTGAGCCCCGATCATTCGAAGCGCCGTCTCCGAGCCCCGATCGGTCCACGCGCCGTCTCCTGAGCCCGGATCGTTCCACGCGTCGTCCCCGAATCCCCGATCCGTACACGCGTCGTCTCCGAGCCTCGATCGGTCCACGCGCCGTCGCCGAACCCCAATTGGTCCACGCGAAACCGCCTGAGCCCCAGTCGGTCCACGCGCTGTCTCCGAGCCCCGATGGGTCCACGCGTCGTCTCAGAGCGCCGATCATTTCACGCCCCGTCTCCTGAGCTCCGATCGTTCAACGCGCGGTCTCCGAGCCCCGATCGGTCCGCGCGCCGTCTCCTGAGCCCCAATCGGTCCACACGCTGTCTCGTGAGCCCCGATAGGTACACGCGTCGTGTCCTACGCCCCGATCGGGCCACGCGTCGTCTCCTAAGCCCCGATCGGTCCTCGTGCCGTCTCCGAGCCCCGATCGGTCCGCGCACCGTCTCCTGACCCCCATCGCTTCATGCGGCGTCTCCGGAGCCCCGATCGATCTACGCGAGTCTCCTGAGCCCCGGTCGGTCCGCGCGCCGTCATCTGAGCCCCGATCGGTCGACGCGCCGTCTCCGAGCCCCGATCGGTCCACGCACCGCCTCCTGATCCCCATCGGTCCACGCGTCGTCTTCAAAGCCCCGATCGTTCCACGCGCCGTCTCCGAGCCCCGGTCGGTCCACGCGTCGTCTCCTGAGCCCCGATCGGTCCACGCGTCGTCTTCTAAGCCCCGATCGGTCCACGCGTCGTCTCCTAAGCCTCGATCGGTCCACGCGCCGTCTCCGACCGCCGATAACTTCACGCGCCGTCTCCTGAGCCGCGATCGTTCCACGCGACGTCTCCGAGCCCCGATCGATCCACGCGTCGTCTCCTACTCCCCGATCGGTCCACGCGTAGTCTCCTAAGCCCCGCTCGGTTAACGCGTCGTTTCCGAGCCCCGATCGGTCCACGCGTCGTCTCCTGAGCCCCAATTAGTCCATGCGCCGTCTCCTAAGCCCCGATCCGTCCACTGGGCGTGTCCGAGCTCCGCTCGGTCCTCGCGTCGTCTCCGAGCCCTGATCGGTCCACGCGCCATCGCCGAGCCCCGATCGGTCCACACCCCTTCTCCTGAGCCCCGATCTGTCGACGCGACGTCTCCTAAGCCCCGGCCGGTCCACCCGTCGTCTCTTAAGCCCCAATCAGTTCACGCGCCCTCTCCGAGCGCCGATCGGTTCACGCGCCGTCTCCTGAGCCCCGATCGGTCCACGCGGCGCCTCCGGAGCCCCGATCGATCCACACGAGTCTCCCGAGCCCCAATCGGTCCACGCGCCGTCTCCTGAGCCCCGATCGGTCCACGCGCCGTCTTCGAGCCCCGATCGGTTCACGCATCGTCTCCTAAGCCCCGATCGGTTAACGCGCCGTCTCCGAGCGCCGAGCGGTCCACGCGCCGTCGCCGAACCCCAATTGGTCCACGCGCAACCGCCTTAGTCCCAGTCGATCCACGCGCTGTCTTCGAGCCCCGATTGGTCCACGCGCCGTCTCCTAAGCCGCGATCCGTCCACGGGCCGTCTCCGAGCTGCTATCGGTAAACGCGCCGTCACCAAGCCCTGATCTGTACACGCGTCGTCTCCGAGCCACGATCGGTCCACGCGCCGTCGCCGAGCCTCGATCGGTCCACGCACCGTCTCCTGAGCCCCGATCGGTCCACGCGCCGTCTCCTAAGCCGCGATCCGTCCACGGGCCGTCTCCGAGCTGCTATCGGTAAACGCGCCGTCACCAAGCCCTGATCTGTACACGCGTCGTTCCGAGCCCCGATCGGTCCACGCGCCGCCGCCGAGCCTCGATCGGTCCACGCGCAGCCTCCTGAGCGCCGATCGGTTCACGCGCCGGCTCCGAGCCCGATCGGTCCCCGCATCGTCTCCTAAGCCCCGATCGGTTAACGTGCCGTCTCCGAGCCCCGATCGGTCCACGCGCCGTCTCCTAAGCCCCGATCGGTCAACGCGCCATCTTCTCAGCCCCGATTGGTCCACGCGCCGTCTCCGAGCGCCGATCGGTGCACGCGTCGTCTCCTGATCTCCGATCGGTCCACGCACCGTCTCCTGAGACTCGATCCGTCCACGCGCTGTCTCCTGAGCCCCGATCGGTCGACGCGTCCTCTGTTAAACCCCAATCGGTCCACGCCCCGTCTCCGAGCGCCGATCGGTTCACGCGCCGACTCCTGAGTCCCCATCCGTCCACTCACTGTCTCCTGAGCCCCGGTCGGTCCACGCGCCGCCTCCTGCGCTCCGATCGGTCCACGCGCCGTCTCCTGAGCTCCGATCGGTCGACGCGCCGTCTCGTGGGCCCCGATCGGTCCACGCGCCGTCTCATGAGCCCCGATCGGTCCACGCGTCGTTCCCTAAGCCCCGATCCATCCACGCGCAGTCTCCCGAGCCCCAATCGGTCCACGCGCCGTCTCCTGAGCCCCGATCGGTCCACGCGCCGTCTGCGAGCCCCGATCGGTTCACGCATCGTCTCCTAAGCCCCGATCGGTTAACGCGCCGTCTCCGAGCGCCGAGCGGTCCACGCGCCGTCGCCGAACCCCAATTGGTCCACGCGCAACCGCCTTAGTCCCAGTCGATCCACGCGCTGTCTTCGAGCCCCGATTGGTCCACGCGCCGTCTCCTAAGCCGCGATCCGTCCACGGGCCGTCTCCGAGCTGCTATCGGTAAACGCGCCGTCACCAAGCCCTGATCTGTACACGCGTCGTCTCCGAGCCACGATCGGTCCACGCGCCGTCGCCGAGCCTCGATCGGTCCACGCACCGTCTCCTGAGCCCCGATCGGTCCACGCGCCGTCTCCTAAGCCGCGATCCGTCCACGGGCCGTCTCCGAGCTGCTATCGGTAAACGCGCCGTCACCAAGCCCTGATCTGTACACGCGTCGTCTCCGAGCCCCGATCGGTCCACGCGCCGCCGCCGAGCCTCGATCGGTCCACGCGCAGCCTCCTGAGCGCCGATCGGTTCACGCGCCGGCTCCGAGCCCGATCGGTCCACGCATCGTCTCCTAAGCCCCGATCGGTTAACGTGCCGTCTCCGAGCCCCGATCGGTCCACGCGCCGTCTCCTAAGCCCCGATCGGTCAACGCGCCATCTTCTCAGCCCCGATTGGTCCACGCGCCGTCTCCGAGCGCCGATCGGTGCACGCGTCGTCTCCTGATCTCCGATCGGTCCACGCGCCGTCTCCTGAGCCCCGATTGCTCCACGCGCCGTTTTCTGAGCACCGTTCGGTCGATGCGTCGTCTTCTAAGCCCCAATGCCTCCACGCGCCGTCTCCGAGCCACGATCGGTGCAGGCGCCGCTTCCTGAGCACCCATCGGTCCACGCGATGTCTCCTGAGCCCCGATACATCCACTCGCAGTCGCCGAGCCCCGATCGGTCCACGCGCCGTCTCCGAGCGCCGATCGGTCCACGCATCGTCTCCTAAGCCCCGATCGGTTAACGCGCCGTCACCCCGCCCCGATCGGTCCACGCGCCGTCTCCTGAGCCCCGATCATTCCACGCGCCGTCTCCGAGCCCGGATCGGTCCACGCGCGGCCTCCTGAGCCCCGGTCGGTTCACGCGCCGTATCCGAGCCCCAATCGGTCCACGCGCCGTCTCCTGAGCCCCGATCGTTCCACGCGCCGTCTCCGAGCCCCGATCGTTCCACGCGGCGCCTCCGGAGCCCCGATCGATCCACGCGAATCTCCTGAGCCCCAGTCGGTACGCGCGCCGTCTCCTGCGCCCCGATTGTTCGACGCGTCGTCTCCTGAGCCCCGATCGATCCACGCGTCGTCTCCTGAGCCCCGATCGCGCCACACGCCGTTTCCTGAGCCCCGATCGGTCCACGCGCCGTCTCCGAGCCGCGATCGGTAAACGCGCCGTCACCAAGCCCCGATCCGTACACGCGTCGTCTCCGAGCCCCGATGGGTCCACGCGCCGTCGCCGAGCCTCGATCGGTCCACGCGCAGCCTCCTAAGCCCCGGTCGGTTCACGCGCTATCTCCGAGCCGCGATCGGTCCACGCGCCGTCTCCTGAGCCCCGATACGTCCACGCGCAGTCGCCGAGCCCCGATCGGTCCACGCGCGGTCTCCTGAGCCCCGATCTGTCCACGCGCCGTCTCCGAGGCCCGATCGGTCCACGCGCCGTCTCCGAGCCCTGATCGGTCCACGCGCCGTCTCCTGAGCCCCAATCGGTCCACTCGCTGTCTCCTGATCCCCGATAGGTATACGCGTCGTCTCCTACGCCCCGATCGGTCCACGCGCCGCCTTCGTGCCCCGATCGGTCCACGCACCGCCTCCTGATCCCCATCGGTCCACGCGCCGTCTCCTGAGCCACGATCGATCCACATGCCGTCTCCGAGCCCCGATCGGTCCGCGTGCCGCATTTTAAGCCACGGTCCATCCACGCGCCGTCTCCGAGCCCCGATCGGTCCACGCGTCGTCTCCTAAGCCCTGATCGGTACTCGTGCCTTCTGCGAGCCCCGAAGGGTCCACGCGCAGCCTCCTGAGCCCCGATCGGTCCACGCGCCGTCCCTGAGCCCCGATCGGTCCACGCGCCGTTTCCTGAGCCCCGATACGTCCACGCGCAGTCGCCGAGCCCTGATCGGTCCACGCGCTGTCTCCTGAGCCCCGATAGGTACACGCGTCGTCTTCTAAGCCCCGATCGATCCACGCGTCGTCTCCTGAGCCCCGATCGCGCCACACGCCGTTTCCTGAGCCCCGATCGGTCCACGCGCCGTCTCCGAGCCCCGATCGGTCCACGCATCGTCTCCTAAGCCCCGATCGGTTAACGCGCCGTCTCCCCGCCCCGATCGCTCCACGCGCCGTCTCCTGAGCCCCGATCATTCCACGCGCCGTCTCCGAGCCCCGATCCGTCCACGCGCCGTCTCCCAAGCCCCGTTCGGTCCAAGCGCCTTCTCCTAAAGCCCGGTCGGTCCACGCGCCGTCTCCGAGCCCCGATCGGTCCACGCATCGTCTCCTAAGCCCCGATCGGCTAACGCGTCGACTCCGAGCTGCGATCGTTCCACGCGCCGTCCCCGATCCCCGATCGATTCACGCGCCGTCTCCGAGCGCCGATCGGTTCACGCGCCGTCACCCGAGCCCCGATCGTTCCACACGCCGTCTCCGAGCCCCGATCGGTCCACGCTTCGTCTCCTGATCCCGGATCGTTCCACGCGTCGTCTCCTGATCCCCGATCCGTAATCGCGTCGCCTCCGAGCCTCGATCGGTCCACACGCCGTGTCCGATCCCCGATCGGTCCGCGTACCGCATTCTGAGCCGCGGTCCGTCCACGCGTCGTATCCTACGCCCCGATCGGTCCACGCGTCGTCTCCTAAGCCCCGATCGGTCCACGCGCCGTCTCCGAGCCCCGATCGGTCCGCGCACCGTCTCCTGATCCCCATCGCTTCACGCGGCGTCTCCGGAGCCCCGATCGATCTACGCGAGTCTCCTGAGCCCTGGTCGGTCCGCGCGCCGTCATCTGAGCCCCGATCGGTCGACGCGTCGTCTCCGAGACTCGATCGGTCCACGCGCCGTCGCCGAGCCCCGATCGCTCCACGCGCGTCCTCCTGAGCCCCGGTCGGTCCACGCGCCATCTCCGAGCCCCCATCGGTCCACGCGTTGTCTCCTAAGCCCCGATCGGCCCACGCGCCGTCTCCGTGCCCCGCTCGGTTCACGCATCGTCTCCTAAGCCCCGATCGGTTAAAGCGCCGTCTCCGAGCGCCGAGCGGTCCACGCGCCGTCGCCGAACCCCAATTGGTCCACGCGCAACCGCCTGAGTCCCAGTCGGTTCACGCGCTGTCTCCGAGCCCCGATCGGTCCACGCGCCGTCGCCGAGCCATGATCGGTCCACGCGCTGCCTCCTGAGCCCCAATCGGTCCACGGGCCGTCGCCGATCCACGATCGGTCCGTGCGCCGTTTCCAGAGCCCTATCGGTCCACGCATCGTCTCCTGATCTCCGATCGGTCTACGCGCGGTCTCCTAAGCCCCGATCGGTCCACGCGCTGTCTCCGAGCGCCGATCGGTTCACGCGCCGTCTCCTGAGCCCCGATCGGTCCACGCGCCGTCTCCTGAGCCCGGATCGGTCCACGCGTCATCGCCGAATCCCCCATCCGTACACGCGTCGTCTCCGAGCCTCGATCGGTCCAGGCGCTGCTTCCTGAGCCCCAATCGGTCCACGCGTTGTCACCTAAACCCCGATCGGTCCACGCGTCGTCTCCGAGCCCCGATCGGTTGACGCATCGTCACCTAAGCCCCGATCGGATCACGCGCCGTCTCCTGTGCCCCGATCGGTCCACGCGGCGCCTCCGGAGCCCCGATCGATCCACACGAGTCTCCTGAGCCCCGGTCGGCCCACGCGCCGTCTCCTGAGCCCCGATCCGTCCACGCGCCGTCTCCTGAGCCCCGATCGTCCAACGCGCCGTCTCCGAGCACCGATCGGTCCACGCGCCGTCTCCGAGCCCCGATGGGTCCACGCGCGGTCTCCTGAGCCCCGGTCGGTCCACGCGCCGTCGCCGAACCCCAATTCGTCCACGGGCAACCTCCTGAGACCCAGTCGGTCCACGCGCCGTCTCCTGAGCCCCGATCGGTCCACGTATCGTCTTCTACGCCCCGATCGGTCCACGCGTCGTCTCCTAAGCCCCGAACAGTCCACGCGCCGTCTCCGAGCCCCGATCGGTCCACGCACCGTCTCCTGATCCCCATCGGTCCACGCGGCGCCTCCGGAGCCCCGACCGATCCACACGAGTCGTCTGAGCCCCGGTCGCTCCACGCGCCGTCTCCGAGCGCCGATTGGTGCACGCGCCGTCTCCTGAGCACCGATCGTTCTACACGCCGCCTCCTAAGCCCCGATCTGTCCAGGCGTCGTCTCCTAAGCCCCGACCGGTCCACGCGCCGTCTCCTGAGCCCCGTTCGGCCCACGCGCCGTCTCCTCCGCCCCGATCTGTCCATGGGCCGTCTCCGAGCCGCGATCGGTAAACGCGCCGTCACCAAGCCCCGATCCGTACACGCGTCGTCTCCGAGCCCCGATGGGTCCACGCGCCGTCGCCGAGCCTCGATCGGTCCACGCGCAGCCTCCTAAGCCCCGATCGGTTCACGCGCTATCTCCGAGCCGCGATCGGTCCACGCGCCGTCTCCTGAGCCCCGATACGTCCACGCGCAGTCGCCGAGCCCCGATCGGTCTACGCGCGGTCTCCTGAGCCCCGATCTGTCCACGCGCCGTCTCCGAGCCCCGATCGGTCCACGCGCCGTCTCCGAACCCTGATCGGTCCACGCGCCGTCTCCTGAGCCCCAATCGTCCCACTCGCTGTCTCCTGATCCCCGATAGGTACACGCGTCGTCTCCTACGCCCCGATCGGTCCACGCGCCGCCTTCGTGCCCCGATCGGTCCACGCACCGCCTCCTCATCCCCATCGGTCCACGCGCCGTCTCCTGAGCCACGATCGATCCACATGCCGTCTCCGAGCCCCGATCGGTCCGCGTGCCGCATTCTAAGCCACGGTCCATCCACGCGCCGTCTCCGAGCCCCGATCGGTCGACGCGTCGTCTCCTGAGCCCGGATCGGTCCACGCGTCGTCTCCGAGCCCCGATCGGTCTACGCGCCGTCCCCGAGCCCCGATCGGTCCACGCGCCGTTTCCTGAGCCCCGATACGTCCACGCGCAGGCGCCGAGCCCTGATCGGTCCACGCGCTGTCTCCTGAGCCCTGATCGATCCACGGGTCTTCCCCTGAGCCCCGACCGCTTCACGCGCCGTCTCCTGAGCCCGGATCGGTCCACGCGTCGTTTCCGAGCCCCGATCGGTCCACGCGTCGTCTCCCGAGCCCCAATTAGTCCATGCGCCGTCTCCTAAGCCCCGATCCGTCCACGGGCCGTGTCCGAGCTCCGATCGGTCCACGCGTCGTCTCCGAGCCCTGATCGGTCCACGCGCCATCGCCGAGCCCCGATCGGTCCACGCGCCATCGCCGAGCCCCGATCGGTCCACGCGCCGTCTCCTGAGCCCCGATCGGTCCACACCCCTTCTCCTGAGCCCCGATCGTTTCACGCGCCGTCTCCTGAGCCCCGATCGGTCCACGCGCCGTCTCCGAACCCTGATCGGTCCACGCGCCGTCTCCTGAGCCCCAATCGGTCCACTCGCTGTCTCCTGATCCCCGATAGGTACACGCGTCGTCTCCTACGCCCCGATCGGTCCACGCGCCGCCTTCGTGCCCCGATCGGTCCACGCACCGCCTCCTCATCCCCATCGGTCCACGCGCCGTCTCCTGAGCCACGATCGATCCACATGCCGTCTCCGAGCCCCGATCGGTCCGCGTGCCGCATTCTAAGCCACGGTCCATCCACGCGCCGTCTCCAAGCCCCGATCGGTCGACGCGTCGTCTCCTGAGCCCCGATCGATCCACGGGTCTTCCCCTGAGCCCCGACCGCTCCACGCGCCGTCTCCTGAGCCCGGATCGGTCCACGCGTCGTCTCCGAGCCCCGATCGGTCTACGCGCCGTCCCCGAGCCCCGATCGGTCCACGCGCCGTTTCCTGAGCCCCGATACGTCCACGCGCAGGCGCCGAGCCCTGATCGGTCCACGCGCTGTCTCCTGAGCCCTGATCGATCCACGGGTCTTCCCCTGAGCCCCGACCGCTCCACGCGCCGTCTCCTGAGCCCGGATCGGTCCACGCGTCGTTTCCGAGCCCCGATCGGTCCACGCGTCGTCTCCCGAGCCCCAATTAGTCCATGCGCCGTGTCCTAAGCCCCGATCCGTCCACGGGCCGTGTCCGAGCTCCGATCGGTCCACATGTCGTCTCCTGAGCCCCAATCGGTCCACTCGCTGTCTCCTGATCCCCGATAGGTATACGCGTCGTCTCCTACGCCCCGATCGGTCCACGCGCCGCCTTCGTGCCCCGATCGGTCCACGCACCGCCTCCTGATCCCCATCGGTCCACGCGCCGTCTCCTGAGCCACGATCGATCCACATGCCGTCTCCGAGCCCCGATCGGTCCGCGTGCCGCATTTTAAGCCACGGTCCATCCACGCGCCGTCTCCGAGCCCCGATCGGTCCACGCGTCGTCTCCTAAGCCCTGATCGGTCCTCGTGCCTTCTGCGAGCCCCGAAGGGTCCACGCGCAGCCTCCTGAGCCCCGATCGGTCCACGCGCCGTCCCCGAGCCCCGATCGGTCCACGCGCCGTTTCCTGAGCCCCGATACGTCCACCCGCAGTCGCCGAACCCTGATCGGTCCACGCGCTGTCTCCTGAGCCCCGATAGGTACACGCGTCGTCTTCTAAGCCCCGATCGATCCACGCGTCGTCTCCTGAGCCCCGATCGCGCCACACGCCGTTTCCTGAGCCCCGATCGGTCCACGCGCCGTCTCCGAGCCCCGATCGGTCCACGCATCGTCTCCTAAGCCCCGATCGGTTAACGCGCCGTCTCCCCGCCCCGATCGCTCCACGCGCTGTCTCCTGAGCCCCGATCATTCCACGCGCCGTCTCCGAGCCCCGATCCGTCCACGCGCCGTCTCCTAAGCCCCGTTCGGTCCAAGCGCCTTCTCCTAAAGCCCGGTCGGTCCACGCGCCGTCTCCGAGCCCCGATCGGTCCACGCATCGTCTCCTAAGCCCCGATCGGCTAACGCGTCGACTCCGAGCTGCGATCGTTCCACGCGCCGTCCCCGATCCCCGATCGATCCACGCGCCGTCTCCGAGCGCCGATCGGTTCACGCGCCGTCACCCGAGGCCCGATCGTTCCACACGCCGTCTCCGAGCCCCGATCGGTCCACGCTTCGTCTCCTGATCCCGGATTGTTCCACGCGTCGTCTCCTGATCCCCGATCCGTAATCGCGTTGTCTCCGAGCCTCGATCGGTCCACACGCCGTGTCCGATCCCCGATCGGTCCGCGTACCGCATTCTGAGCCGCGGTCCGTCCACGCGCCGTCTCCGAGCACCGATCGGTCCACGCGCCGTCTCAGAGCGCCGATCATTTCACGCCCCGTCTCCTGAGCTCCGATCGTTCAACGCGCCGTCTCCGAGCCCCGATCGGTCCACGCGCCGTCTGCTGAGCCCCAATCGGTCCACACGCTGTCTCGTGAGCCCCGATAGGTACACGCGTCGTGTCCTACGCCCCGATCGGTCCACGCGTCGTCTCCTAAGCCCCGATCGGTCCACGCGCCGTCTCCGAGCCCCGATCGGTCCGCGCACCGTCTCCTGATCCCCATCGCTTCACGCGGCGTCTCCGGAGCCCCGATCGATCTACGCGAGTCTCCTGAGCCCTGGTCGGTCCGCGCGCCGTCATCTGAGCCCCGATCGGTCGACGCGTCGTCTCCGAGACTCGATCGGTCCACGCGCCGTCGCCGAGCCCCGATCGCTCCACGCGCGTCCTCCTGAGCCCCGGTCGGTCCACGCGCCGTCTCCGAGCCCCCATCGGTCCACGCGTTGTCTCCTAAGCCCCGATCGGCCCACGCGCCGTCTCCGTGCCCCGCTCGGTTCACGCATCGTCTCCTAAGCCCCGATCGGTTAAAGCGCCGTCTCCGAGCGCCGAGCGGTCCACGCGCCGTCGCCGAACACCAATTGGTCCACGCGCAACCGCCTGAGTCCCAGTCGGTCCACGCGCTGTCTCCGAGCCCCGATCGGTCCACGCGCCGTCGCCGAGCCATGATAGGTCCACGCGCTGCCTCCTGAGCCCCAATCGGTCCACGGGCCGTCGCCGATCCACGATCGGTCCGTGCGCCGTTTCCAGAGCCCTATCGGTCCACGCATCGTCTCCTGATCTCCGATCGGTCTACGCGCGGTCTCCTAAGCTCCGATCGGTCCACGCGCTGTCTCCGAGCGCCGATCGGTTCACGCGCCGTCCTCTGAGCCCCGATCGGTCCACGCGCCGTCTCCGAGCGCCGATCGGTTCACGCGCCGTCTCCTGAGCCCCGATCGGTCCACGCGGCGCCTCCGGAGCCCCGATCGATCCACACGAGTCTCCTGAGCCCCGGTCGGCCCACGCGCCGTCTCCTGAGCCCCGATCCGTCCACGCGCCGTCTCCTGAGCCCCGATCGTCCAACGCGCCGTCGCCGAACCCCAATTCGTCCACGGGCAACCTCCTGAGCCCCGATCGGTTCACGTATCGTCTTCTACGCCCCGATCGGTCCACGCGTCGTCTCCTAAGCCCCGAACGGCCCACGCGCCGTCTCCGAGCCCCGATCGGTCCACGCACCGTCTCCTGATCCCCATCGGTCCACGCGGCGCCTCCGGAGCCCCGACCGTTCCACACGAGTCTCCTGAGCCCCGGTCGCTCCACGCGCCGTCTCCGAGCGCCGATTGGTGCACGCGCCGTCTCCTGAGCACCGATCGTTCCACACGCCGCCTCCTAAGCCCCGATCTGTCCAGGCGTCGTCTCCTAAGCCCCGACCGGTCCACGCGCCGTCTCCTGAGCCCCGTTCGGCCCACGCGCCGTCTCCTCAGCCCCGATCTGTCCATGGGCCGTCTCCGAGCCGCGATCGGTAAACGCGCCGTCACCAAGCCCCGATCCGTACACGCGTCGTCTCCGAGCCCCGATGGGTCCACGCGCCGTCGCCGAGCCTCGATCGGTCCACGCGCAGCCTCCTGAGCCCCGATACGTCCACGCGCAGTCGCCGAGCCCCGATCGGTCTACGCGCGGTCTCCTGAGCCCCGATCTGTCCACGCGCCGTCTCCGAGCCCCGATCGGTCCACGCGCCGTCTCCGAGCCCTGATCGGTCCACGCGCCGTCTCCTGAGCCCCAATCGGTCCACTCGCTGTCTCCTGATCCCCGATAGGTACACGCGTCGTCTCCTACGCCCCGATCGGTCCACGCGCCGCCTTCGTGCCCCGATCGGTCCACGCACCGCCTCCTCATCCCCATCGGTCCACGCGCCGTCTCCTGAGCCACGATCGATCCACATGCCGTCTCCGAGCCCCGATCGGTCCGCGTGCCGCATTCTAAGCCACGGTCCATCCACGCGCCGTCTCCGAGCCCCGATCGGTCGACGCGTCGTCTCCTGAGCCCCGATCGATCCACGGGTCTTCCCCTGAGCCCCGACCGCTCCACGCGCCGCCTCCTGAGCCCGGATCGGTCCACGCGTCGTCTCCGAGCCCCGATCGGTCCACGCGCCGTCCCCGAGCCCCGATCGGTCCACGCGCCGTTTCCTGAGCCCCGATACGTCCACGCGCAGTCGCCGAGCCCTGATCGGTCCACGCGCTGTCTCCTGAGCCCCGATCGATCCACGGGTCTTCCCCTGAGCACCGACCGCTCCACGAGCCGTCTCCTGAGCCCGGATCGGTCCACGCGTCGTTTCCGAGCCCCGATCGGTCCACGCGTCGTCTCCCGAGCCCCAATTAGTCCATGCCCCGTCTCCTAAGACCCGATCCGTCCACGGGCCGTGTCCGAGCTCCGATCGGTCCACGCGTCGTCTCCGAGCCCTGATCGGTCCACGCGCCATCGCCGAGCCCCGATCGGTCCACGCGCCATTGCCGAGCCCCGATCGGTCCACGCGCCGTCTCCTGAGCCCCGATCGGTCCACACCCCTTCTCCTGAGCCCCGATCTGTCGACGCGTCGTCTCCTAAGCCCCGACCGGTGCACGCGCCGTCTCCTGAGCCCAAATTGTCCACACGCTGTCTCGTGAGCCCCGATCGGTCCACGTATCGTCTCCTACGCCCCGATCGGTCCACGCGTCGTCTCCTAAGCCCCGAACGGTCCACGCGTCGTCTCCGAGCCCCGATCGGTCCACGCACCGTCTCCTGATCCCCATCGGTCCACGCGGCGCCTCCGGAGCCCCGACCGATCCACACGAGTCTCCTGAGCCCCGATCGCTCCACGCGCCGTCTCCGAGCGCCGATTGGTGCACGCGCCGTCTCCTGAGCACCGATCGTTCCACACGCCGCCTCCTAAGCCCCGATCTGTCCAGGCGTCGTCTCCTAAGCCCCGACCGGTCCACGCGCCGTCTCCTGAGCCCCGTTCGGCCCACGCGCCGTCTCCTCAGCCCCGATCTGTTCATGGGCCGTCTCCGAGCCGCGATCGGTAAACGCGCCGTCACCAAGCCCCGATCCGTACACGCGTCGTCTCCGAGCCCCGATGGGTCCACGCGCCGTCGCCGAGCCTCGATCGGTCCACGCGCAGCCTCCTAAGCCCCGGTCGGTTCACGCGCTATCTCCGAGCCGCGATCGGTCCACGCGCCGTCTCCTGAGCCCCGATACGTCCACGCGCAGTCGCCGAGCCCCGATCGGTCTACGCGCAGTCTCCTGAGCCCCGATCTGTCCACGCGCCGTCTCCGAGCCCCGATCGGTCCACGCGCCGTCTCCGAGCCCTGATCGGTCCACGCGCCGTCTCCTGAGCCCCAATCGGTCCACTCGCTGTCTCCTGATCCCCGATAGGTACACGCATCGTCTCCTACGCCCCGATCGGTCCACGCTCCGTCACCAAGCCCCGATACGTACACGCGTCGTCTCCGAGCCCCGGTCGGTTCACGCGCCATCTCCGAGCCCCGATGGGTCCACGCGCGGTCTCCTGAGCCCCGGTCGGTCCACGCGCCGTCGCCGAACCCCAATTCGTCCACGGGCAACCTCCTGAGACCCAGTCGGTCCACGCGCCGTCTCCTGGGCCCCGATCGGTCCACGTATCGTCTCCTACGCCCCGATCGGTCCACGCGTCGTCTCCTAAGCCCCGAACGGTCCACGCGCCGTCTCCGAGCCCCGATCGGTCCACGCACCGTCTCCTGATCCCCATCGGTCCACGCGGCGCCTCCGGAGCCCCGGCCGATCCACACGAGTCTCCTGAGCCCCGGTCGCTTCACGCGCCGTCTCCGAGCGCCGATTGGTGCACGCGCCGTCTCCTGAGCACCGATCGTTCCACACGCCGCCTCCTAAGCCCCGATCTGTCCAGGCGTCGTCTCCTAAGCCCCGACCGGTCCACGCGCCGTCTCCTGAGCCCCGTTCGGCCCACGCGCCGTCTTCTCAGCCCCGATCCGTCCATGGGCCGTCTCCGAGCCGCGATCGGTAAACGCGCCGTCACCGAGCCCCGATCCGTACACGCGTCGTCTCCGAGCCCCGGTCGGTTCACGCGCCGTCTCCGAGCCCCGATCGGTCCACGCGCAGCCTCCTAAGCCCCGGTCGGTTCACGCGCTATCTCCGAGCCGCGATCGGTCCACGCGCCGTCTCCTGAGCCCCGATACGTCCACGCGTAGTCGCCGAGCCCCGATCGGTCTACGCGCGGTCTCTTGAGCCCCGATCGGTCCACGCGCCGCCTTCGTGCCCCGATCGGTCCACGCACCGCCTCCTCATCCCCATCGGTCCACGCGCCGTCTCCTGAGCCACGATCGATCCACATGCCGTCTCCGAGCCCCGATCGGTCCGCGTGCCGCATTCTAAGCCACGGTCCATCCACGCGCCGTCTCCGAGCCCCGATCGGTCGACGCGTCGTCTCCTGAGCCCCGATCGATCCACGGGTCTTCCCCTGAGCCCCGACCGCTCCACGCGCCGTCTCCTGAGCCCGGATCGGTCCACGCGTCGTCTCCGAGCCCCGATCGGTCCACGCGCCGTCCCCGAGCCCCGATCGGTCCACGCGCCGTTTCCTGAGCCCCGATACGTCCACGCGCAGGCGCCGAGCTTGATCGGTCCACGCGCTGTCTCCTGAGCCCCGATCGATCCACGGGTCTTCCCCTGAGCCCCGACCGCTCCACGCGCCGTCTCCTGAGCCCGGATCGGTCCACGCGTCGTTTCCGAGCCCCGATCGGTCCACGCGTCGTCTCCCGAGCCCCAATTAGTCCATGCGCCGTCTCCTAAGCCCCGATCCGTAAACGGGCCGTGTCCGAGCTCCGACCGCCCACGCGTCGTCTGCGAGCCCTGATCGGTCCACGCGCCATCGCCAAGCCCCGATCGGTCCACGCGCCATCGCCGAGCCCCGATCGGTCCACGCGCCGTCTCCTGAGCCCCGATCGGTCCACACCCCTTCTTCTGAGCCCCGATCTGTCGACGCGTCGTCTCCTAAGCCCCGACCGGTGCACGCGCCGTCTCCTGAGCCCAAATTGTCCACACGCTGTCTCGTGAGCCCCTATAGGTACACGCGACGTCTCCTACGCCCCGATCGGTCCACGCGTCGTCTCCTAAGCCCTGCTCGGTTAACGCGTCGTTTCCGAGCCCCGATCGGTCCACGCGTCGTCTCCTGAGCCCCAATTAGTCCACGCGCCGTCTCCTAACTCCTGATCCGTCCACGGGCCGTGTCCGAGCTCTGATCTGTTCATGCGCCGTCTCCAAACCTCGATCCGTACACGCGTCGTCTCCGAGCCCTGATCGGTCCACGCGCCATCGCCGAGCCCCGATCGGTCCACGCGCCATCGCCGAGCTCCGATCGGTCCACGCGCCCTCTCCGAGCGCCGATCATTTCACGCTCCGTCTCTTGAGCCCCGATCGGTCCACACCACTTCTCCTGAGCCCCGATCGATTCACGCGCCGTCTCCTGAGCCCCGATCGGTCCACGCGTCGTCTCCAAAACCCTGATCGGTCCACGTGCCGTCTCCGAGCCCCGATCGGTCCACGCGCCGTCTCCTGAACCCCGATACGTCCACACACAGTTGCCGAGCCCCGATCAGTCCACGCGCCGTCTCCGAGCCCCGATCGGTCCACGCACAGTCTCCTGATCCCTATGGGTCAACGCGGCGCCTCCGAGGCCCGATCGGTCCACGCGTCGTCTCCTAAGACCCGATCGGTCCACGTATCGTCTCCTAAGACCCGATCGGTCCACATGCCGTCTCCGAGCCCCGATGGGTCCACGCGTCGCCTCCTGAGCCCCGGTCGGTCCACGCGCCGTCTCCGAGCGCCGATAACTTCACGCGCCGTCTCCTGAGCCCCGATCGTTCCACGCGCCGTCTCCGAGCCCCGATCGATCCACGCGCCGTCTCCTGAGCCCAAATCGGTCCACACGCTGTCTCGTGAGCCCCGATAGGTACACGCGTCGTCTCCTACGCCCCGATCGGTCCACGCGTAGTCTCCTAAGCCCCGCTCGATTAACGCGTCGTTTCCGAGCCCCGATCGGTCCACGCGTCGTCTCCGAGCCCTGATCGGCCCACGCGCCATGGCCGAGCCCCGATCGGTCCACGCGCCATCGCCGAGCCCCGATCGGTCCACACCCCTTCTCCTGAGCCCCGATCGGTCGACGCGTCGTCTCCTAAGCCCCGACCGGTGCACGCGCCGTCTCCTGTGCCCCGATCGATTCACGTGCCGTCTCCTAAGCCCCGATCGGTTCGCCCGTCGTCTCTTAAGTCCCAATCGGTCCACGCGCCCTCGCCGAGCGCCGATCATTTCACGCGCCGTCTCCTGAGCCCCGGTCGGTCCGCGCTGTCACCTGAGCCCCGATCGGTCGACGCGTCGTCTTCTGAGCCCCGATCGTTCCACGCGCCGTCTCCGAGCTCCGATCGGTCGACGCGTCGTCGCCTACACCCCAATCCGTCCACACGTCGTCTCCGAGCCCCGATGGGTCCACGAGTCGCCTCCTGAGCCCCGGTCGGTCCACGCGCCGTCTCCTGAGCCCCGATCGGTCCACCCGTCGTCTTCTAAGCCCCGATCGGTCCACGCGTTGTCTCCTAAGCCCCGATCGGTCCACGCGTAGTCTCCTAAGCCCCGCTCGGTTAACGCGTCGTTTCCGAGCCCCGATCGGTCCACGCGTCGTCTCCTAAGCCCCAATTAGTCCACGCGCCGTCTCCTAAGCCCTGATCCGTCCACGGGCCGTGTCCGAGCTCCGATCGGTTCACGCGCCGTCTCCAAACCTCGATCCGTACACGCGTCGTCTCCGAGCCCTGATCGGTCCACGCGCCATCGCCGAGCCCCGATCTGTCCACGCGCCCTCTCCGAGCGCCGATCATTTCACGCGCCGTCTCCTGAGCCCCGATCGGTCCACACCCCTTCTCCTGAGCCCCGATCGGTCCACACTCCTTCTCCTGAGCCCCGATCGATTCACGTGCCGTCTCCTAAGCCCCGATCGGTTCACCCGTCGTATCTTAAGTCCCAATCGGTCCACGCGCCCTCTCCGAGCGCCGATCATTTCACGCGCCATCTCCTGAGCCCCGGTCGGTCCGCGCGCCGTCACCTGAGCCCCGATCGGTCGACGCATCGTCTTCTGAGCCCCGATCGACCCACGCGTCGTCTCCTGAGCCCCGATCGGTCCACGCGCCGTCTCCGAGCGCCGATCGGTTCACGCGTCGTCTTCTAAGCCCCGATCGGTCCACGCGTAGTCTCCTAAGACCCGCTCGGTTAACCCGTCGTTTCCGAGCTCCGATCGGTCCACGCGTTGTCTCCTGAGCCCCAATGAGTCCATGGGCCGTCTCCTAAGCCCCGATCCGTCCACGGGCGTCTCCGAGCCCCGATCGGTCCACGCGTCGTCTCCTAAGACCCGATCGGTCCACGTATCGTCTCCTAAGCCCCGATCGGTCCACACGCCGTCTCCGAGCCCCGATGGGTCCACGCGTCGCCTCCTGAGCCCCGGTCGGTCCACGCGCCGTCTCCTGAGCCCCGATCGGTCCACGCGTCGTCTTCTAAGCCCCGATCGGTCCACGCGTCGTCTCCTAAGCCCCGATCGGTCCACGCGCCGTCTCCGAGCGCCGAGAACTTTACGCGCCGTCTCCTGAGCCCCGATCGTTCCACGCGCCGTCTCCGAGCCCCGATCGATCCACGCGCCGTCTCCTGAGCCCAAATCGGTCCACACGCTGTCTCGTGAGCCCCGATAGGTACACGCGTCGTCTCCTACGCGCCGAGCAGTCCACGCGTAGTCTCCTAAGCCCCGCTCGGTTAACGCGTCGTTTCCGAGCCCCGATCGGTCCACGCGTCGTCTCCTGAGCCCCAATTAGTCCATGCGCCGTCTCCTAAGCCCCGATCCGTCCACGGGCCGTGTCCGAGCTCCGATCGGTCCACGCGTCGTCTCCGAGCCCTGATCGGTCCACGCGCCATCGCCGAGACCTGATCGGTCCACGCGCCATCGCCGAGCCCCGATCGGTCCACGCGCCGTCTCCTGAGCCCCGATCGGTCCACACCCCTTCTCCTGAGCCCCGATCGATTCACGTGCCGTCTCCTAAGCCCCGATCGGTTCACCCGTCGTCTCTTAAGTCCCAATCGGTCCACGCGCCCTCTCCGAGCGCCGATCATTTCACGCGCCGTCTCCTGAGCCCCGGTCGGTCCGCGCGCCGTCACCTGCGCCCCGATCGGTCGACGCATCGTCTTCTGAGCCCCGATCGACCCACGCGTCGTCTCCTGAGCCCCGATCGGTCCACGCGCCGTCTCCGAGCGCCGATCGGTTCACGCGCCGTCTCCTGAGCCCCGATTGTTCCACGCGCCGTCTCCGAGGTCCGATCGGCCCACGCGCCGTCTCCTAAGCCCCGATCGGTCCAAGCGCCTTCTCCTAAGCCCCGATCGGTCCACGCGCCGTCCCCGATCCCCGATCGATCCACGCGCCGTCTCCGAGCGCCGATCGGTTCACGCGCCGTCACCCGAGGCCCGATCGTTCCACACGCCGTCTCCGAGCCCCGATCGGTCCACGCTTCGTCTCCTGATCCCGGATTGTTCCACGCGTCGTCTCCTGATCCCCGATCCGTAATCGCGTTGTCTCCGAGCCTCGATCGGTCCACACGCCGTGTCCGATCCCCGATCGGTCCGCGTACCGCATTCTGAGCCGCGGTCCGTCCACGCGCCGTCTCCGAGCACCGATCGGTCCACGCGCCGTCTCAGAGCGCCGATCATTTCACGCCCCGTCTCCTGAGCTCCGATCGTTCAACGCGCCGTCTCCGAGCCCCGATCGGTCCACGCGCCGTCTGCTGAGCCCCAATCGGTCCACACGCTGTCTCGTGAGCCCCGATAGGTACACGCGTCGTGTCCTACGCCCCGATCGGTCCACGCGTCGTCTCCTAAGCCCCGATCGGTCCACGCGCCGTCTCCGAGCCCCGATCGGTCCGCGCACCGTCTCCTGATCCCCATCGCTTCACGCGGCGTCTCCGGAGCCCCGATCGATCTACGCGAGTCTCCTGAGCCCTGGTCGGTCCGCGCGCCGTCATCTGAGCCCCGATCGGTCGACGCGTCGTCTCCGAGACTCGATCGGTCCACGCGCCGTCGCCGAGCCCCGATCGCTCCACGCGCGTCCTCCTGAGCCCCGGTCGGTCCACGCGCCGTCTCCGAGCCCCCATCGGTCCACGCGTTGTCTCCTAAGCCCCGATCGGCCCACGCGCCGTCTCCGTGCCCCGCTCGGTTCACGCATCGTCTCCTAAGCCCCGATCGGTTAAAGCGCCGTCTCCGAGCGCCGAGCGGTCCACGCGCCGTCGCCGAACCCCAATTGGTCCACGCGCAACCGCCTGAGTCCCAGTCGGTCCACGCGCTGTCTCCGAGCCCCGATCGGTCCACGCGCCGTCGCCGAGCCATGATCGGTCCACGCGCTGCCTCCTGAGCCCCAATCGGTCCACGGGCCGTCGCCGATCCACGATCGGTCCGTGCGCCGTTTCCAGAGCCCTATCGGTCCACGCATCGTCTCCTGATCTCCGATCGGTCTACGCGCGGTCTCCTAAGCTCCGATCGGTCCACGCGCTGTCTCCGAGCGCCGATCGGTTCACGCGCCGTCCTCTGAGCCCCGATCGGTCCACGCGCCGTCTCCGAGCGCCGATCGGTTCACGCGCCGTCTCCTGAGCTCCGATCGGTCCACGCGCCGTCTCCTGAGCCCCGATCCGTCCACGCGCCGTCTCCTGAGCCCCGATCGTCCAACGCGCCGTCGCCGAACCCCAATTCGTCCACGGGCAACCTCCTGAGCCCCGATCGGTTCACGTATCGTCTTCTACGCCCCGATCGGTCCACGCGTCGTCTCCTAAGCCCCGAACGGTCCACGCGCCGTCTCCGAGCCCCGATCGGTCCACGCACCGTCTCCTGATCCCGATCGGTCCACGCGGCGCCTTCGGAGCCCCGACCGATCCACACGAGTCTCCTGAGCCCCGGTCGCTCCACGCGCCGTCTCCGAGCGCCGATTGGTGCACGCGCCGTCTCCTGAGCACCGATCGTTCCACACGCCGCCTCCTAAGCCTCGATCTGTCCAGGCGTCGTCTCCTAAGCCCCGACCGGTCCACGCGCCGTCTCCTGAGCCCCGTTCGGCCCACGCGCCGTCTCCTCAGCCCCGATCTGTCCATGGGCCGTCTCCGAGCCGCGATCGGTAAACGCGCCGTCACCAAGCCCCGATCCGTACACGCGTCGTCTCCGAGCCCCGATGGGTCCACGCGCTATCTCCGAGCCGCGATCGGTCCACGCGCCGTCTCCTGAGCCCCGATACGTCCACGCGCAGTCGCCGAGCCCCGATCGGTCTACGCGCGGTCTCCTGAGCCCCGATCTGTCCACGCGCCGTCTCCGAGCCCCGATCGGTCCACGCGCCGTCTCCGAACCCTGATCGGTCCACGCGCCGTCTCCTAAGCCCCAATCGGTCCACTCGCTGTCTCCTGATCCCCGATAGGTACACGCGTCGTCTCCTACGCCCCGATCGGTCCACGCGCCGCCTTCGTGCCCCGATCGGTCCACGCACCGCCTCCTGATCCCCATCGGTCCACGCGCCGTCTCCTGAGCCACGATCGATCCACATGCCGTCTCCGAGCCCCGATCGGTCCGCGTGCCGCATTCTAAGCCACGGTCCATCCACGCGCCGTCTCCGAGCCCCGATCGGTCGACGCGTCGTCTCCTGAGCCCCGATCGATCCACGGGTCTTCCCCTGAGTCCCGACCGCTCCACGCGCCGTCTCCTGAGCCCGGATCGGTCCACGCGTCGTCTCCGAGCCCCGATCGGTCTACGCGCCGTCCCCGAGCCCCGATCGGTCCACGCGCCGTTTCCTGAGCCCCGATACGTCCACGCGCAGGCGCCGAGCCCTGATCGGTCCACGCGCTGTCTCCTGAGCCCCGATCGATCCACGGGTCTTCCCCTGAGCCCCGACCGCTCCACGCGCCGTCTCCTGAGCCCGGATCGGTCCACGCGTCGTTTCCGAGCCCCGATCGGTCCACGCGTCGTCTCCCGAGCCCCAATTAGTCCATGCGCCGTCTCCTAAGCCCCGATCCGTCCACGGGCCGTGTCCGAGCTCCGATCGGTCCACGCGTCGTCTCCGAGCCCTGATCGGTCCACGCGCCATCGCCGAGCCCCGATCGGTCCACGCGCCATTGCCGAGCCCCGATCGGTCCACGCGCCGTCTCCTGAGCCCCGATCGGTCCACACCCCTTCTCCTGAGCCCCGATCTGTCGACGCGTCGTCTCCTAAGCCCCGACCGGTGCACGCGCCGTCTCCTGAGCCCAAATTGTCCACACGCTGTCTCGTGAGCCCCGATCGGTCCACGTATCGTCTCCTACGCCCCGATCGGTCCACGCGTCGTCTCCTAAGCCCCGAACGGTCCACGCGCCGTCTCCGAGCCCCGATCGGTCCACGCACCGTCTCCTGATCCCCATCGGTCCACGCGGCGCCTCCGGAGCCCCGACCGATCCACACGAGTCTCCTGAGCCCCGGTCGCTCCACGCGCCGTCTCCGAGCGCCGATTGGTGCACGCGCCGTCTCCTGAGCACCGATCGTTCCACACGCCGCCTCCTAAGCCCCGATCTGTCCAGGCGTCGTCTCCTAAGCCCCGACCGGTCCACGCGCCGTCTCCTGAGCCCCGTTCGGCCCACGCGCCGTCTCCTCAGCCCCGATCTGCCCATGGGCCGTCTCCGAGCCCCGATCTGTCCACGCGCCGTCTCCGAGCCCCGATCGGTCCACGCGCCGTCTCCGAGCCCTGATCGGTCCACGCGCCGTCTCCTGAGCCCCAATCGGTCCACTCGCTGTCTCCTGATCCCCGATAGGTACACGCGTCGTCTCCTACGCCACGATCGATCCACGCGTCGTCTTGTAAGCCCAGATGCCTCCTCGCGCCGTCTCCGAGCCACGATCGGTTCAGGCGCCGCTTCGTGAGCCCCGATCGGTCCACGCTCCGTCACCAAGCCCCGATACGTACACGCGTCGTCTCCGAGCCCCGGTCGGTTCACGCGCCGTCTCCGAGCCCCGATGGGTCCACGCGCGGTCTCCTGAGCCCGGTCGGTCCACCCGCCGTCGCCGAACCCCAATTCGTCCACGGGCAACCTCCTGAGACCCAGTCGGTCCACGCGCCGTCTCCTGGGCCCCGATCGGTCCACGTATCGTCTCCTACGCCCCGATCGGTCCACGCGTCGTCTCCTAAGCCCCGAACGGTCCACGCGCCGTCTCCGAGCCCCGATCGGTCCACGCACCGTCTCCTGATCCCCATCGGTCCACGCGGCGCCTCCGGAGCCCCGACCGACCCACACGAGTCTCCTGAGCCCCGGTCGCTTCACGCGCCGTCTCCGAGCGCCGATTGGTGCACGCGCCGTCTCCTGAGCACCGATCGTTCCACACGCCGCCTCCTAAGCCCCGATCTATCCAGGCGTCGTCTCCTAAGCCCCGACCGGTCCACGCGCCGTCTCCTGAGCCCCGTTCGGCCCACGCGCCGTCTTCTCAGCCCCGATCTGCCCATGGGCCGTCTCCGAGCCGCGATCGGTAAACGCGCCGTCACCAAGCCCCGATCCGTACACGCGTCGTCTCCGAGCCCCGGTCGGTTCACGCGCCGTCTCCGAGCCCCGATCGGTCTACGCGCGGTCTCCGAGCCCCGATCGGTCCACGCGCCGTCTCCTGAGCCCCGATCATTCCACGCGCGGTCTCCTGAGCCCCGGTCGGTCCACGCGCCGTCGCCGAACCCCAATTCGTCCACGGGCAACCTCCTGAGACCCAGTCGGTCCACGCGCCGTCTCCTGGGCCCCGATCGGTCCACGTATCGTCTCCTACGCCCCGATCGGTCCACGCGTCGTCTCCTAAGCCCCGAACGGTCCACGCGCCGTCTCCGAGCCCCGATCGGTCCACGCACCGTCTCCTGATCCCCATCGGTCCACGCGGCGCCTCCGGAGCCCCGGCCGATCCACACGAGTCTCCTGAGCCCCGGTCGCTTCACGCGCCGTCTCCGAGCGCCGATTGGTGCACGCGCCGTCTCCTGAGCACCGATCGTTCCACACGCCGCCTCCTAAGCCCCGATCTGTCCAGGCGTCGTCTCCTAAGCCCCGACCGGTCCACGCGCCGTCTCCTGAGCCCCGTTCGGCCCACGCGCCGTCTTCTCAGCCCCGATCCGTCCATGGGCCGTCTCCGAGCCGCGATCGGTAAACGCGCCGTCACCGAGCCCCGATCCGTACACGCGTCGTCTCCGAGCCCCGGTCGGTTCACGCGCCGTCTCCGAGCCCCGATCGGTCCACGCGCAGCCTCCTAAGCCCCGGTCGGTTCACGCGCTATCTCCGAGCCGCGATCGGTCCACGCGCCGTCTCCTGAGCCCCGATACGTCCACGCGCAGTCGCCGAGCCCCGATCGGTCTACGCGCGGTCTCTTGAGCCCCGATCGGTCCACGCGCCGCCTTCGTGCCCCGATCGGTCCACGCACCGCCTCCTCATCCCCATCGGTCCACGCGCCGTCTCCTGAGCCACGATCGATCCACATGCCGTCTCCGAGCCCCGATCGGTCCGCGTGCCGCATTCTAAGCCACGGTCCATCCACGCGCCGTCTCCGAGCCCCGATCGGTCGACGCGTCGTCTCCTGAGCCCCGATCGATCCACGGGTCTTCCCCTGAGCCCCGACCGCTCCACGCGCCGTCTCCTGAGCCCGGATCGGTCCACGCGTCGTCTCCGAGCCCCGATCGGTCCACGCGCCGTCCCCGAGCCCCGATCGGTCCACGCGCCGTTTCCTGAGCCCCGATACGTCCACGCGCAGGCGCCGAGCTTGATCGGTCCACGCGCTGTCTCCTGAGCCCCGATCGATCCACGGGTCTTCCCCTGAGCCCCGACCGCTCCACGCGCCGTCTCCTGAGCCCGGATCGGTCCACGCGTCGTTTCCGAGCCCCGATCGGTCCACGCGTCGTCTCCCGAGCCCCAATTAGTCCATGCGCCGTCTCCTAAGCCCCGATCCGTAAACGGGCCGTGTCCGAGCTCCGACCGCCCACGCGTCGTCTGCGAGCCCTGATCGGTCCACGCGCCATCGCCAAGCCCCGATCGGTCCACGCGCCATCGCCGAGCCCCGATCGGTCCACGCGCCGTCTCCTGAGCCCCGATCGGTCCACACCCCTTCTTCTGAGCCCCGATCTGTCGACGCGTCGTCTCCTAAGCCCCGACCGGTGCACGCGCCGTCTCCTGAGCCCAAATTGTCCACACGCTGTCTCGTGAGCCCCTATAGGTACACGCGACGTCTCCTACGCCCCGATCGGTCCACGCGTCGTCTCCTAAGCCCTGCTCGGTTAACGCGTCGTTTCCGAGCCCCGATCGGTCCACGCGTCGTCTCCTGAGCCCCAATTAGTCCACGCGCCGTCTCCTAACTCCTGATCCGTCCACGGGCCGTGTCCGAGCTCTGATCTGTTCATGCGCCGTCTCCAAACCTCGATCCGTACACGCGTCGTCTCCGAGCCCTGATCGGTCCACGCGCCATCGCCGAGCCCCGATCGGTCCACGCGCCATCGCCGAGCTCCGATCGGTCCACGCGCCCTCTCCGAGCGCCGATCATTTCACGCTCCGTCTCTTGAGCCCCGATCGGTCCACACCACTTCTCCTGAGCCCCGATCGATTCACGCGCCGTCTCCTGAGCCCCGATCGGTCCACGCGTCGTCTCCAAAACCCTGATCGGTCCACGTGCCGTCTCCGAGCCCCGATCGGTCCACGCGCCGTCTCCTGAACCCCGATACGTCCACACACAGTTGCCGAGCCCCGATCAGTCCACGCGCCGTCTCCGAGCCCCGATCGGTCCACGCACAGTCTCCTGATCCCTATGGGTCAACGCGGCGCCTCCGAGGCCCGATCGGTCCACGCGTCGTCTCCTAAGACCCGATCGGTCCACGTATCGTCTCCTAAGACCCGATCGGTCCACATGCCGTCTCCGAGCCCCGATGGGTCCACGCGTCGCCTCCTGAGCCCCGGTCGGTCCACGCGCCGTCTCCGAGCGCCGATAACTTCACGCGCCGTCTCCTGAGCCCCGATCGTTCCACGCGCCGTCTCCGAGCCCCGATCGATCCACGCGCCGTCTCCTGAGCCCAAATCGGTCCACACGCTGTCTCGTGAGCCCCGATAGGTACACGCGTCGTCTCCTACGCCCCGATCGGTCCACGCGTAGTCTCCTAAGCCCCGCTCGATTAACGCGTCGTTTCCGAGCCCCGATCGGTCCACGCGTCGTCTCCGAGCCCTGATCGGCCCACGCGCCATGGCCGAGCCCCGATCGGTCCACGCGCCATCGCCGAGCCCCGATCGGTCCACACCCCTTCTCCTGAGCCCCGATCGGTCGACGCGTCGTCTCCTAAGCCCCGACCGGTGCACGCGCCGTCTCCTGTGCCCCGATCGATTCACGTGCCGTCTCCTAAGCCCCGATCGGTTCGCCCGTCGTCTCTTAAGTCCCAATCGGTCCACGCGCCCTCGCCGAGCGCCGATCATTTCACGCGCCGTCTCCTGAGCCCCGGTCGGTCCGCGCTGTCACCTGAGCCCCGATCGGTCGACGCGTCGTCTTCTGAGCCCCGATCGTTCCACGCGCCGTCTCCGAGCTCCGATCGGTCGACGCGTCGTCGCCTACACCCCAATCCGTCCACACGTCGTCTCCGAGCCCCGATGGGTCCACGAGTCGCCTCCTGAGCCCCGGTCGGTCCACGCGCCGTCTCCTGAGCCCCGATCGGTCCACCCGTCGTCTTCTAAGCCCCGATCGGTCCACGCGTTGTCTCCTAAGCCCCGATCGGTCCACGCGTAGTCTCCTAAGCCCCGCTCGGTTAACGCGTCGTTTCCGAGCCCCGATCGGTCCACGCGTCGTCTCCTAAGCCCCAATTAGTCCACGCGCCGTCTCCTAAGCCCTGATCCGTCCACGGGCCGTGTCCGAGCTCCGATCGGTTCACGCGCCGTCTCCAAACCTCGATCCGTACACGCGTCGTCTCCGAGCCCTGATCGGTCCACGCGCCATCGCCGAGCCCCGATCTGTCCACGCGCCCTCTCCGAGCGCCGATCATTTCACGCGCCGTCTCCTGAGCCCCGATCGGTCCACACCCCTTCTCCTGAGCCCCGATCGGTCCACACTCCTTCTCCTGAGCCCCGATCGATTCACGTGCCGTCTCCTAAGCCCCGATCGGTTCACCCGTCGTATCTTAAGTCCCAATCGGTCCACGCGCCCTCTCCGAGCGCCGATCATTTCACGCGCCATCTCCTGAGCCCCGGTCGGTCCGCGCGCCGTCACCTGAGCCCCGATCGGTCGACGCATCGTCTTCTGAGCCCCGATCGACCCACGCGTCGTCTCCTGAGCCCCGATCGGTCCACGCGCCGTCTCCGAGCGCCGATCGGTTCACGCGTCGTCTTCTAAGCCCCGATCGGTCCACGCGTAGTCTCCTAAGACCCGCTCGGTTAACCCGTCGTTTCCGAGCTCCGATCGGTCCACGCGTTGTCTCCTGAGCCCCAATGAGTCCATGGGCCGTCTCCTAAGCCCCGATCCGTCCACGGGCGTCTCCGAGCCCCGATCGGTCCACGCGTCGTCTCCTAAGACCCGATCGGTCCACGTATCGTCTCCTAAGCCCCGATCGGTCCACACGCCGTCTCCGAGCCCCGATGGGTCCACGCGTCGCCTCCTGAGCCCCGGTCGGTCCACGCGCCGTCTCCTGAGCCCCGATCGGTCCACGCGTCGTCTTCTAAGCCCCGATCGGTCCACGCGTCGTCTCCTAAGCCCCGATCGGTCCACGCGCCGTCTCCGAGCGCCGAGAACTTTACGCGCCGTCTCCTGAGCCCCGATCGTTCCACGCGCCGTCTCCGAGCCCCGATCGATCCACGCGCCGTCTCCTGAGCCCAAATCGGTCCACACGCTGTCTCGTGAGCCCCGATAGGTACACGCGTCGTCTCCTACGCGCCGAGCAGTCCACGCGTAGTCTCCTAAGCCCCGCTCGGTTAACGCGTCGTTTCCGAGCCCCGATCGGTCCACGCGTCGTCTCCTGAGCCCCAATTAGTCCATGCGCCGTCTCCTAAGCCCCGATCCGTCCACGGGCCGTGTCCGAGCTCCGATCGGTCCACGCGTCGTCTCCGAGCCCTGATCGGTCCACGCGCCATCGCCGAGACCTGATCGGTCCACGCGCCATCGCCGAGCCCCGATCGGTCCACGCGCCGTCTCCTGAGCCCCGATCGGTCCACACCCCTTCTCCTGAGCCCCGATCGATTCACGTGCCGTCTCCTAAGCCCCGATCGGTTCACCCGTCGTCTCTTAAGTCCCAATCGGTCCACGCGCCCTCTCCGAGCGCCGATCATTTCACGCGCCGTCTCCTGAGCCCCGGTCGGTCCGCGCGCCGTCACCTGCGCCCCGATCGGTCGACGCATCGTCTTCTGAGCCCCGATCGACCCACGCGTCGTCTCCTGAGCCCCGATCGGTCCACGCGCCGTCTCCGAGCGCCGATCGGTTCACGCGCCGTCTCCTGAGCCCCGATTGTTCCACGCGCCGTCTCCGAGGTCCGATCGGCCCACGCGCCGTCTCCTAAGCCCCGATCGGTCCAAGCGCCTTCTCCTAAGCCCCGATCGGTCCACGCGCCGTCCCCGATCCCCGATCGATCCACGCGCCGTCTCCGAGCGCCGATCGGTTCACGCGCCGTCACCCGAGGCCCGATCGTTCCACACGCCGTCTCCGAGCCCCGATCGGTCCACGCTTCGTCTCCTGATCCCGGATTGTTCCACGCGTCGTCTCCTGATCCCCGATCCGTAATCGCGTTGTCTCCGAGCCTCGATCGGTCCACACGCCGTGTCCGATCCCCGATCGGTCCGCGTACCGCATTCTGAGCCGCGGTCCGTCCACGCGCCGTCTCCGAGCACCGATCGGTCCACGCGCCGTCTCAGAGCGCCGATCATTTCACGCCCCGTCTCCTGAGCTCCGATCGTTCAACGCGCCGTCTCCGAGCCCCGATCGGTCCACGCGCCGTCTGCTGAGCCCCAATCGGTCCACACGCTGTCTCGTGAGCCCCGATAGGTACACGCGTCGTGTCCTACGCCCCGATCGGTCCACGCGTCGTCTCCTAAGCCCCGATCGGTCCACGCGCCGTCTCCGAGCCCCGATCGGTCCGCGCACCGTCTCCTGATCCCCATCGCTTCACGCGGCGTCTCCGGAGCCCCGATCGATCTACGCGAGTCTCCTGAGCCCTGGTCGGTCCGCGCGCCGTCATCTGAGCCCCGATCGGTCGACGCGTCGTCTCCGAGACTCGATCGGTCCACGCGCCGTCGCCGAGCCCCGATCGCTCCACGCGCGTCCTCCTGAGCCCCGGTCGGTCCACGCGCCGTCTCCGAGCCCCCATCGGTCCACGCGTTGTCTCCTAAGCCCCGATCGGCCCACGCGCCGTCTCCGTGCCCCGCTCGGTTCACGCATCGTCTCCTAAGCCCCGATCGGTTAAAGCGCCGTCTCCGAGCGCCGAGCGGTCCACGCGCCGTCGCCGAACCCCAATTGGTCCACGCGCAACCGCCTGAGTCCCAGTCGGTCCACGCGCTGTCTCCGAGCCCCGATCGGTCCACGCGCCGTCGCCGAGCCATGATCGGTCCACGCGCTGCCTCCTGAGCCCCAATCGGTCCACGGGCCGTCGCCGATCCACGATCGGTCCGTGCGCCGTTTCCAGAGCCCTATCGGTCCACGCATCGTCTCCTGATCTCCGATCGGTCTACGCGCGGTCTCCTAAGCTCCGATCGGTCCACGCGCTGTCTCCGAGCGCCGATCGGTTCACGCGCCGTCCTCTGAGCCCCGATCGGTCCACGCGCCGTCTCCGAGCGCCGATCGGTTCACGCGCCGTCTCCTGAGCTCCGATCGGTCCACGCGGCGTCTCCGGAGCCCCGATCGATCCACACGAGTCTCCTGAGCCCCGGTCGGCCCACGCGCCGTCTCCTGAGCCCCGATCCGTCCACGCGCCGTCTCCTGAGCCCCGATCGTCCAACGCGCCGTCGCCGAACCCCAATTCGTCCACGGGCAACCTCCTGAGCCCCGATCGGTTCACGTATCGTCTTCTACGCCCCGATCGGTCCACGCGTCGTCTCCTAAGCCCCGAACGGTCCACGCGCCGTCTCCGAGCCCCGATCGGTCCACGCACCGTCTCCTGATCCCGATCGGTCCACGCGGCGCCTTCGGAGCCCCGACCGATCCACACGAGTCTCCTGAGCCCCGGTCGCTCCACGCGCCGTCTCCGAGCGCCGATTGGTGCACGCGCCGTCTCCTGAGCACCGATCGTTCCACACGCCGCCTCCTAAGCCTCGATCTGTCCAGGCGTCGTCTCCTAAGCCCCGACCGGTCCACGCGCCGTCTCCTGAGCCCCGTTCGGCCCACGCGCCGTCTCCTCAGCCCCGATCTGTCCATGGGCCGTCTCCGAGCCGCGATCGGTAAACGCGCCGTCACCAAGCCCCGATCCGTACACGCGTCGTCTCCGAGCCCCGATGGGTCCACGCGCTATCTCCGAGCCGCGATCGGTCCACGCGCCGTCTCCTGAGCCCCGATACGTCCACGCGCAGTCGCCGAGCCCCGATCGGTCTACGCGCGGTCTCCTGAGCCCCGATCTGTCCACGCGCCGTCTCCGAGCCCCGATCGGTCCACGCGCCGTCTCCGAACCCTGATCGGTCCACGCGCCGTCTCCTAAGCCCCAATCGGTCCACTCGCTGTCTCCTGATCCCCGATAGGTACACGCGTCGTCTCCTACGCCCCGATCGGTCCACGCGCCGCCTTCGTGCCCCGATCGGTCCACGCACCGCCTCCTGATCCCCATCGGTCCACGCGCCGTCTCCTGAGCCACGATCGATCCACATGCCGTCTCCGAGCCCCGATCGGTCCGCGTGCCGCATTCTAAGCCACGGTCCATCCACGCGCCGTCTCCGAGCCCCGATCGGTCGACGCGTCGTCTCCTGAGCCCCGATCGATCCACGGGTCTTCCCCTGAGTCCCGACCGCTCCACGCGCCGTCTCCTGAGCCCGGATCGGTCCACGCGTCGTCTCCGAGCCCCGATCGGTCTACGCGCCGTCCCCGAGCCCCGATCGGTCCACGCGCCGTTTCCTGAGCCCCGATACGTCCACGCGCAGGCGCCGAGCCCTGATCGGTCCACGCGCTGTCTCCTGAGCCCCGATCGATCCACGGGTCTTCCCCTGAGCCCCGACCGCTCCACGCGCCGTCTCCTGAGCCCGGATCGGTCCACGCGTCGTTTCCGAGCCCCGATCGGTCCACGCGTCGTCTCCCGAGCCCCAATTAGTCCATGCGCCGTCTCCTAAGCCCCGATCCGTCCACGGGCCGTGTCCGAGCTCCGATCGGTCCACGCGTCGTCTCCGAGCCCTGATCGGTCCACGCGCCATCGCCGAGCCCCGATCGGTCCACGCGCCATTGCCGAGCCCCGATCGGTCCACGCGCCGTCTCCTGAGCCCCGATCGGTCCACACCCCTTCTCCTGAGCCCCGATCTGTCGACGTGTCGTCTCCTAAGCCCCGACCGGTGCACGCGCCGTCTCCTGAGCCCAAATTGTCCACACGCTGTCTCGTGAGCCCCGATCGGTCCACGTATCGTCTCCTACGCCCCGATCGGTCCACGCGTCGTCTCCTAAGCCCCGAACGGTCCACGCGCCGTCTCCGAGCCCCGATCGGTCCACGCACCGTCTCCTGATCCCCATCGGTCCACGCGGCGCCTCCGGAGCCCCGACCGATCCACACGAGTCTCCTGAGCCCCGGTCGCTCCACGCGCCGTCTCCGAGCGCCGATTGGTGCACGCGCCGTCTCCTGAGCACCGATCGTTCCACACGCCGCCTCCTAAGCCCCGATCTGTCCAGGCGTCGTCTCCTAAGCCCCGACCGGTCCACGCGCCGTCTCCTGAGCCCCGTTCGGCCCACGCGCCGTCTCCTCAGCCCCGATCTGCCCATGGGCCGTCTCCGAGCCCCGATCTGTCCACGCGCCGTCTCCGAGCCCCGATCGGTCCACGCGCCGTCTCCGAGCCCTGATCGGTCCACGCGCCGTCTCCTGAGCCCCAATCGGTCCACTCGCTGTCTCCTGATCCCCGATAGGTACACGCGTCGTCTCCTACGCCACGATCGATCCACGCGTCGTCTTGTAAGCCCAGATGCCTCCTCGCGCCGTCTCCGAGCCACGATCGGTTCAGGCGCCGCTTCGTGAGCCCCGATCGGTCCACGCTCCGTCACCAAGCCCCGATACGTACACGCGTCGTCTCCGAGCCCCGGTCGGTTCACGCGCCGTCTCCGAGCCCCGATGGGTCCACGCGCGGTCTCCTGAGCCCGGTCGGTCCACCCGCCGTCGCCGAACCCCAATTCGTCCACGGGCAACCTCCTGAGACCCAGTCGGTCCACGCGCCGTCTCCTGGGCCCCGATCGGTCCACGTATCGTCTCCTACGCCCCGATCGGTCCACGCGTCGTCTCCTAAGCCCCGAACGGTCCACGCGCCGTCTCCGAGCCCCGATCGGTCCACGCACCGTCTCCTGATCCCCATCGGTCCACGCGGCGCCTCCGGAGCCCCGACCGACCCACACGAGTCTCCTGAGCCCCGGTCGCTTCACGCGCCGTCTCCGAGCGCCGATTGGTGCACGCGCCGTCTCCTGAGCACCGATCGTTCCACACGCCGCCTCCTAAGCCCCGATCTATCCAGGCGTCGTCTCCTAAGCCCCGACCGGTCCACGCGCCGTCTCCTGAGCCCCGTTCGGCCCACGCGCCGTCTTCTCAGCCCCGATCTGCCCATGGGCCGTCTCCGAGCCGCGATCGGTAAACGCGCCGTCACCAAGCCCCGATCCGTACACGCGTCGTCTCCGAGCCCCGGTCGGTTCACGCGCCGTCTCCGAGCCCCGATCGGTCTACGCGCGGTCTCCGAGCCCCGATCGGTCCACGCGCCGTCTCCTGAGCCCCGATCATTCCACGCGCGGTCTCCTGAGCCCCGGTCGGTCCACGCGCCGTCGCCGAACCCCAATTCGTCCACGGGCAACCTCCTGAGACCCAGTCGGTCCACGCGCCGTCTCCTGAGCCCCGATCGGTCCACGTATCGTCTCCTACGCCCCGATCGGTCCACGCGTCGTCTCCTAAGCCCCGAACGGCCCACGCGCCGTCTCCGAGCCCCGATCGGTCCACGCACCGTCTCCTGATCCCCATCGGTCCACGCGGCGCCTCCGGAGCCCCGACCGTTCCACACGAGTCTCCTGAGCCCCGGTCGCTCCACGCGCCGTCTCCGAGCGCCGATTGGTGCACGCGCCGTCTCCTGAGCACCGATCGTTCCACACGCCGCCTCCTAAGCCCCGATCTGTCCAGGCGTCGTCTCCTAAGCCCCGACCGGTCCACGCGCCGTCTCCTGAGCCCCGTTCGGCCCACGCGCCGTCTCCTCAGCCCCGATCTGTCCATGGGCCGTCTCCGAGCCGCGATCGGTAAACGCGCCGTCACCAAGCCCCGATCCGTACACGCGTCGTCTCCGAGCCCCGATGGGTCCACGCGCCGTCGCCGAGCCTCGATCGGTCCACGCGCAGCCTCCTGAGCCCCGATACGTCCACGCGCAGTCGCCGAGCCCCGATCGGTCTACGCGCGGTCTCCTGAGCCCCGATCTGTCCACGCGCCGTCTCCGAGCCCCGATCGGTCCACGCGCCGTCTCCGAGCCCTGATCGGTCCACGCGCCGTCTCCTGAGCCCCAATCGGTCCACTCGCTGTCTCCTGATCCCCGATAGGTACACGCGTCGTCTCCTACGCCCCGATCGGTCCACGCGCCGCCTTCGTGCCCCGATCGGTCCACGCACCGCCTCCTCATCCCCATCGGTCCACGCGCCGTCTCCTGAGCCACGATCGATCCACATGCCGTCTCCGAGCCCCGATCGGTCCGCGTGCCGCATTCTAAGCCACGGTCCATCCACGCGCCGTCTCCGAGCCCCGATCGGTCGACGCGTCGTCTCCTGAGCCCCGATCGATCCACGGGTCTTCCCCTGAGCCCCGACCGCTCCACGCGCCGCCTCCTGAGCCCGGATCGGTCCACGCGTCGTCTCCGAGCCCCGATCGGTCCACGCGCCGTCCCCGAGCCCCGATCGGTCCACGCGCCGTTTCCTGAGCCCCGATACGTCCACGCGCAGTCGCCGAGCCCTGATCGGTCCACGCGCTGTCTCCTGAGCCCCGATCGATCCACGGGTCTTCCCCTGAGCACCGACCGCTCCACGAGCCGTCTCCTGAGCCCGGATCGGTCCACGCGTCGTTTCCGAGCCCCGATCGGTCCACGCGTCGTCTCCCGAGCCCCAATTAGTCCATGGCCCGTCTCCTAAGACCCGATCCGTCCACGGGCCGTGTCCGAGCTCCGATCGGTCCACGCGTCGTCTCCGAGCCCTGATCGGTCCACGCGCCATCGCCGAGCCCCGATCGGTCCACGCGCCATTGCCGAGCCCCGATCGGTCCACGCGCCGTCTCCTGAGCCCCGATCGGTCCACACCCCTTCTCCTGAGCCCCGATCTGTCGACGCGTCGTCTCCTAGGCCCCGACCGGTGCACGCGCCGTCTCCTGAGCCCAAATTGTCCACACGCTGTCTCGTGAGCCCCGATCGGTCCACGTATCGTCTCCTACGCCCCGATCGGTCCACGCGTCGTCTCCTAAGCCCCGAACGGTCCACGCGCCGTCTCCGAGCCCCGATCGGTCCACGCACCGTCTCCTGATCCCCATCGGTCCACGCGGCGCCTCCGGAGCCCCGACCGATCCACACGAGTCTCCTGAGCCCCGATCGCTCCACGCGCCGTCTCCGAGCGCCGATTGGTGCACGCGCCGTCTCCTGAGCACCGATCGTTCCACACGCCGCCTCCTAAGCCCCGATCTGTCCAGGCGTCGTCTCCTAAGCCCCGACCAGTCCACGCGCCGTCTCCTGAGCCCCGTTCGGCCCACGCGCCGTCTCCTCAGCCCCGATCTGTTCATGGGCCGTCTCCGAGCCGCGATCGGTAAACGCGCCGTCACCAAGCCCCGATCCGTACACGCGTCGTCTCCGAGCCCCGATGGGTCCACGCGCCGTCGCCGAGCCTCGATCGGTCCACGCGCAGCCTCCTAAGCCCCGGTCGGTTCACGCGCTATCTCCGAGCCGCGATCGGTCCACGCGCCGTCTCCTGAGCCCCGATACGTCCACGCGCAGTCGCCGAGCCCCGATCGGTCTACGCGCAGTCTCCTGAGCCCCGATCTGTCCACGCGCCGTCTCCGAGCCCCGATCGGTCCACGCGCCGTCTCCGAGCCCTGATCGGTCCACGCGCCGTCTCCTGAGCCCCAATCGGTCCACTCGCTGTCTCCTGATCCCCGATAGGTACACGCATCGTCTCCTACGCCCCGATCGGTCCACGCTCCGTCACCAAGCCCCGATACGTACACGCGTCGTCTCCGAGCCCCGGTCGGTTCACGCGCCATCTCCGAGCCCCGATGGGTCCACGCGCGGTCTCCTGAGCCCCGGTCGGTCCACGCGCCGTCGCCGAACCCCAATTCGTCCACGGGCAACCTCCTGAGACCCAGTCGGTCCACGCGCCGTCTCCTGGGCCCCGATCGGTCCACGTATCGTCTCCTACGCCCCGATCGGTCCACGCGTCGTCTCCTAAGCCCCGAACGGTCCACGCGCCGTCTCCGAGCCCCGATCGGTCCACGCACCGTCTCCTGATCCCCATCGGTCCACGCGGCGCCTCCGGAGCCCCGGCCGATCCACACGAGTCTCCTGAGCCCCGGTCGCTTCACGCGCCGTCTCCGAGCGCCGATTGGTGCACGCGCCGTCTCCTGAGCACCGATCGTTCCACACGCCGCCTCCTAAGCCCCGATCTGTCCAGGCGTCGTCTCCTAAGCCCCGACCGGTCCACGCGCCGTCTCCTGAGCCCCGTTCGGCCCACGCGCCGTCTTCTCAGCCCCGATCCGTCCATGGGCCGTCTCCGAGCCGCGATCGGTAAACGCGCCGTCACCGAGCCCCGATCCGTACACGCGTCGTCTCCGAGCCCCGGTCGGTTCACGCGCCGTCTCCGAGCCCCGATCGGTCCACGCGCAGCCTCCTAAGCCCCGGTCGGTTCACGCGCTATCTCCGAGCCGCGATCGGTCCACGCGCCGTCTCCTGAGCCCCGATACGTCCACGCGCAGTCGCCGAGCCCCGATCGGTCTACGCGCGGTCTCTTGAGCCCCGATCGGTCCACGCGCCGCCTTCGTGCCCCGATCGGTCCACGCACCGCCTCCTCATCCCCATCGGTCCACGCGCCGTCTCCTGAGCCCCGATCGGTCCACGCGTCGTCTTCTAAGCCCCGATCGGTCCACGCGTCGTCTCCTAAGCCCCGATCGGTCCACGCGCCGTCTCCGAGCGCCGAGAACTTTACGCGCCGTCTCCTGAGCCCCGATCGTTCCACGCGCCGTCTCCGAGCCCCGATCGATCCACGCGCCGTCTCCTGAGCCCAAATCGGTCCACACGCTGTCTCGTGAGCCCCGACAGGTACACGCGTCGTCTCCTACGCGCCGAGCAGTCCACGCGTAGTCTCCTAAGCCCCGCTCGGTTAACGCGTCGTTTCCGAGCCCCGATCGGTCCACGCGTCGTCTCCTGAGCCCCAATTAGTCCATGCGCCGTCTCCTAAGCCCCGATCCGTCCACGGGCCGTGTCCGAGCTCCGATCGGTCCACGCGTCGTCTCCGAGCCCTGATCGGTCCACGCGCCATCGCCGAGACCTGATCGGTCCACGCGCCATCGCCGAGCCCCGATCGGTCCACGCGCCGTCTCCTGAGCCCCGATCGGTCCACACCCCTTCTCCTGAGCCCCGATCGATTCACGTGCCGTCTCCTAAGCCCCGATCGGTTCACCCGTCGTCTCTTAAGTCCCAATCGGTCCACGCGCCCTCTCCGAGCGCCGATCATTTCACGCGCCGTCTCCTGAGCCCCGGTCGGTCCGCGCGCCGTCACCTGCGCCCCGATCGGTCGACGCATCGTCTTCTGAGCCCCGATCGACCCACGCGTCGTCTCCTGAGCCCCGATCGGTCCACGCGCCGTCTCCGAGCGCCGATCGGTTCACGCGCCGTCTCCTGAGCCCCGATTGTTCCACGCGCCGTCTCCGAGCTCCGATCGGCCCACGCGCCGTCTCCTAAGCCCCGATCGGTCCAAGCGCCTTCTCCTAAGCCCCGATCGGTCCACGCGCCGTCTCCGAGCCCCGATCGGTCAACGCACCGTCTCCTGAGCCCGGATCGTTCCACGCGTCGTCCCCGAATCCCCGATCCGTACACGCGTCGTCGCCGACCCTCGATCGGTCCACGCGCCGTCGCCGAACCCCAATTGGTCCACGCGAAACCGCCTGAGCCCCAGTCGGTCCACGCGCTGTCTCCGAGCCCCGATCGGTCCACGCGTCGTCTCCGAGCCCCGATCGGTCCACGCGCCGTCGCCGAGTCATTATCTGTCCACGCGCGGCCTCCTGAGACCCGATCGGTCCACGCGCCGTCTTCGAGCCCCGATCGGTCCACGCATGGTCTCCTAAGCCCCAATCGGTTAACGCGCCGTCCCCGAGCCCCGATCGGTCCACGCGCCGTCTCCTGAGCCCCGATACGTCCACGCGCAGTCGCCGAGCCCTGATCAGTCCACGCGCTGTCTCCTGAGCCCCGATAGGTACACGCGTCGTCGCCTACACCCCAATCGGTCCACGCGTCGTCTCCTAAGCCCCGATCGGTCCAGGCGCCGTCTCCGAGCCCCGATCGGTCCACGCACTGTCTCCTGAGCCCCGATCGACCCACGCGTCGTCTCCTGAGCCCCGATCGGTCCACGCGCCGTCTCCTGAACCCCGATACGTCCACACACAGTCGCCGAGCCCCGATCAGTCCACGCGCCGTCTCCGAGCCCCGATCGGTCCACGCACAGTCTCCTGATCCCTATGGGTCAACGCGGCGCCTCCGAGGCCCGATCGGTCCACGCGTCGTCTCCTAAGACCCGATCGGTCCACGTATCGTCTCCTAAGACCCGATCGGTCCACATGCCGTCTCCGAGCCCCGATGGGTCCACGCGTCGCCTCCTGAGCCCCGGTCGGTCCACGCGCCGTCTCCGAGCGCCGATAACTTCACGCGCCGTATCCTGAGCCCCGATCGTTCCACGCGCCGTCTCCGAGCCCCGATCGATCCACGCGCCGTCTCCTGAGCCCAAATCGGTCCACACGCTGTCTCGTGAGCCCCGATAGGTACACGCGTCGTCTCCTACGCCCCGATCGGTCCACGCGTAGTCTCCTAAGCCCCGCTCGGTTAACGCGTCGTTTCCGAGCCCCGATCGGTCCACGCGTCGTCTCCGAGCCCTGATCGGCCCACGCGCCATGGCCGAGCCCCGATCGGTCCACGCGCCATCGCCGAGCCCCGATCGGTCCACACCCCTTCTCCTGAGCCCCGATCGGTCGACGCGTCGTCTCCTAAGCCCCGACCGGTGCACGCGCCGTCTCCTGTGCCCCGATCGATTCACGTGCCGTCTCCTAAGCCCCGATCGGTTCGCCCGTCGTCTCTTAAGTCCCAATCGGTCCACGCGCCCTCGCCGAGCGCCGATCATTTCACGCGCCGTCTCCTGAGCCCCGGTCGGTCCGCGCTGTCACCTGAGCCCCGATCGGTCGACGCGTCGTCTTCTGAGCCCCGATCGTTCCACGCGCCGTCTCCGAGCTCCGATCGGTCGACGCGTCGTCGCCTACACCCCAATCCGTCCACACGTCGTCTCCGAGCCCCGATGGGTCCACGAGTCGCCTCCTGAGCCCCGGTCGGTCCACGCGCCGTCTCCTGAGCCCCGATCGGTCCACCCGTCGTCTTCTAAGCCCCGATCGGTCCACGCGTTGTCTCCTAAGCCCCGATCGGTCCACGCGTAGTCTCCTAAGCCCCGCTCGGTTAACGCGTCGTTTCCGAGCCCCGATCGGTCCACGCGTCGTCTCCTAAGCCCCAATTAGTCCACGCGCCGTCTCCTAAGCCCTGATCCGTCCACGGGCCGTGTCCGAGCTCCGATCGGTTCACGCGCCGTCTCCAAACCTCGATCCGTACACGCGTCGTCTCCGAGCCCTGATCGGTCCACGCGCCATCGCCGAGCCCCGATCTGTCCACGCGCCCTCTCCGAGCGCCGATCATTTCACGCGCCGTCTCCTGAGCCCCGATCGGTCCACACCCCTTCTCCTGAGCCCCGATCGGTCCACACTCCTTCTCCTGAGCCCCGATCGATTCACGTGCCGTCTCCTAAGCCCCGATCGGTTCACCCGTCGTATCTTAAGTCCCAATCGGTCCACGCGCGCTCTCCGAGCGCCGATCATTTCACGCGCCATCTCCTGAGCCCCGGTCGGTCCGCGCGCCGTCACCTGAGCCCCGATCGGTCGACGCATCGTCTTCTGAGCCCCGATCGACCCACGCGTCGTCTCCTGAGCCCCGATCGGTCCACGCGCCGTCTCCGAGCGCCGATCGGTTCACGCGTCGTCTTCTAAGCCCCGATCGGTCCACGCGTAGTCTCCTAAGACCCGCTCGGTTAACCCGTCGTTTCCGAGCTCCGATCGGTCCACGCGTTGTCTCCTGAGCCCCAATGAGTCCATGGGCCGTCTCCTAAGCCCCGATCCGTCCACGGGCGTCTCCGAGCCCCGATCGGTCCACGCGTCGTCTCCTAAGACCCGATCGGTCCACGTATCGTCTCCTAAGCCCCGATCGGTCCACACGCCGTCTCCGAGCCCCGATGGGTCCACGCGTCGCCTCCTGAGCCCCGGTCGGTCCACGCGCCGTCTCCTGAGCCCCGATCGGTCCACGCGTCGTCTTCTAAGCCCCGATCGGTCCACGCGTCGTCTCCTAAGCCCCGATCGGTCCACGCGCCGTCTCCGAGCGCCGAGAACTTTACGCGCCGTCTCCTGAGCCCCGATCGTTCCACGCGCCGTCTCCGAGCCCCGATCGATCCACGCGCCGTCTCCTGAGCCCAAATCGGTCCACACGCTGTCTCGTGAGCCCCGATAGGTACACGCGTCGTCTCCTACGCGCCGAGCAGTCCACGCGTAGTCTCCTAAGCCCCGCTCGGTTAACGCGTCGTTTCCGAGCCCCGATCGGTCCACCCGTCGTCTTCTAAGCCCCGATCGGTCCACGCGTTGTCTCCTAAGCCCCGATCGGTCCACGCGTAGTCTCCTAAGCCCCGCTCGGTTAACGCGTCGTTTCCGAGCCCCGATCGGTCCACGCGTCGTCTCCTAATCCCCAATTAGTCCACGCGCCGTCTCCTAAGCCCTGATCCGTCCACGGGCCGTGTCCGAGCTCCGATCGGTTCACGCGCCGTCTCCAAACCTCGATCCGTACACGCGTCGTCTCCGAGCCCTGATCGGTCCACGCGCCATCGCCGAGCCCCGATCTGTCCACGCGCCCTCTCCGAGCGCCGATCATTTCACGCGCCGTCTCCTGAGCCCCGATCGGTCCACACCCCTTCTCCTGAGCCCCGATCGGTCCACACTCCTTCTCCTGAGCCCCGATCGATTCACGTGCCGTCTCCTAAGCCCCGATCGGTTCACCCGTCGTATCTTAAGTCCCAATCGGTCCACGCGCCCTCTCCGAGCGCCGATCATTTCACGCGCCATCTCCTGAGCCCCGGTCGGTTCGCGCGCCGTCACCTGAGCCCCGATCGGTCGACGCATCGTCTTCTGAGCCCCGATCGACCCACGCGTCGTCTCCTGAGCCCCGATCGGTCCACGCGCCGTCTCCGAGCGCCGATCGGTTCACGCGTCGTCTTCTAAGCCCCGATCGGTCCACGCGTAGTCTCCTAAGACCCGCTCGGTTAACCCGTCGTTTCCGAGCTCCGATCGGTCCACGCGTTGTCTCCTGAGCCCCAATGAGTCCATGGGCCGTCTCCTAAGCCCCGATCCGTCCACGGGCGTCTCCGAGCCCCGATCGGTCCACGCGTCGTCTCCTAAGACCCGATCGGTCCACGTATCGTCTCCTAAGCCCCGATCGGTCCACACGCCGTCTCCGAGCCCCGATGGGTCCACGCGTCGCCTCCTGAGCCCCGGTCGGTCCACGCGCCGTCTCCTGAGCCCCGATCGGTCCACGCGTCGTCTTCTAAGCCCCGATCGGTCCACGCGTCGTCTCCTAAGCCCCGATCGGTCCACGCGCCGTCTCCGAGCGCCGATAACTTTACGCGCCGTCTCCTGAGCCCCGATCGTTCCACGCGCCGTCTCCGAGCCCCGATCGATCCACGCGCCGTCTCCTGAGCCCAAATCGGTCCACACGCTGTCTCGTGAGCCCCGATAGGTACACGCGTCGTCTCCTACGCGCCGAGCAGTCCACGCGTAGTCTCCTAAGCCCCGCTCGGTTAACGCGTCGTTTCCGAGCCCCGATCGGTCCACGCGTCGTCTCCTGAGCCCCAATTAGTCCATGCGCCGTCTCCTAAGCCCCGATCCGTCCACGGGCCGTGTCCGAGCTCCGATCGGTCCACGCGTCGTCTCCGAGCCCTGATCGGTCCACGCGCCATCGCCGAGACCTGATCGGTCCACGCGCCATCGCCGAGCCCCGATCGGTCCACGCGCCGTCTCCTGATCCCCATCGGTCCACGCGGCGCCTCCGGAGGCCCGACCGATCCACACGAGTCTCCTGAGCCCCGGTCGCTCCACGCGCCGTCTCCGAGCGCCGATTGGTGCACGCGCCGTTTCCTGAGCACCGATCGTTCCACACGCCGCCTCCTAAGCCCCGATCTGTCCAGGCGTCGTCTCCTAAGCCCCGACCGGTCCACGCGCCGTCTCCTGAGCCCCGTTCGGCCCACGCGCCGTCTCCTCAGCCCCGATCTGTCCATGGGCCGTCTCCGAGCCGCGATCGGTAAACGCGCCGTCACCAAGCCCCGATCCGTACACGCGTCGTCTCCGAGCCCCGATGGGTCCACGCGCCGTCACCGAGCCGCGATCGGTCCACGCGCGACCTCCTGAGCCCCGGTTGGTTCACGCGCCGTATCCGAGCCCCCATCGGTCCACGCGTCGTCTCCGAGCCCCGATCCGTCCACGCGCCGTCGCCGAGCAGTGATCGGTCCACGCGAGACTCCTGAGTCCCGGTCGGTACGCGCGCCGTCTCCTGAGCCCCGATCGGTCGACGAGTCGTTTCCTGAGCCCCGATCGATCCACGCGTCGTCCCCTGAGCCCCGATACATCCACGCGCAGTCGCCGAGCCCCGATCGGTCCACGCGCGGTCTCCTGAGCCCCGGTCGGTCCACGCGCCGTCTCCGAGGCCCGGTCGGTCCACGCATCGTCTCCTAAGCCCCGATCGTTCCACGCGTCGTCCCCGAATCCCTGATCCGTACACGCGTCGTCTCCGAGCCTCGATCAGTCCACGCGCCGTCGCCGAGGCTCGATCGGTCCACGCGCGGCCTCCTGAGCCCCGGTTGGTTCACGCGCCGCCTCCGAGCCCCGATCGATCCACGCGTCGTCTTCTAAGCCCAGATGCCTCCTCGCGCCGTCTCCGAGCCACGATCGGTCCAGACGCCGCTTCGTGAGCCCGATCGGTCCACGCGCCGTCACCGGAGCCCCGATCGTTCCACGTGCCGTCTCCTAGCCCCGATTGGTGCACGCGCCGTCTCCTGAGGACCGATCGTTCCACACGCCGCCTCCTAAGCTCCGATCTGTCCAGGCGTCGTCTCCTAAGCCCCGACCGGTCCATGCGCCGTCTCCTGAGCCCCGTTCGGCCCACGTGCCGTCTCCTAGCACCGATCGGTTCACGCATCGTCTCCTAAGCCCCGATCGGTTAACGCGCGGCCTCCTGAGCCCCGATCGGTCCACGCGCCGTCACCGAGCCGCGATCGGTCCACGCGCCGTCTCCTGAGCCCCAATCGGTCCACTCGCTGTCTCCTGATCCCCGATAGGTATACGCGTCGTCTCCTACGCCCCGATCGGTCCACGCGCCGCATTCGTGCCCCGATCGGTCCACACACCGCCTCCTGATTCCCATCGGTCCACGCGCCGTCTCCTGAGCCACGATCGATCCACATGCCGTCTCCGAGCCCCGATCGGTCCGCGTGCCGCATTCTAAGCCACGGTCCATCCACGCGCCGTCTCCGAGCCCCGATCGGTCCACGCGTCTTCTCCTAAGCCCTGATCGGTCCTCGTGCCTTCTGCGAGCCCCGAAGGGTCCACGCGCAGCCTCCTGAGCCCCGATACGTCCACGCGCAGTCGCCGAGCCCCGATCGGTCCACGCGCCGTCTCCGAGCCCCGATCGGTCCACGCATCGTCTCCTAAGCCCCGATCGGTTAACGCGCCGTCTCCCCGCCCCGATCGGTCCACGCGCCGTCTCCTGAGCCCCGATCATTCCACGCGCCGTCTCCGAGCCCGGATCGGTCCACGCTCGGCCTCCTGAGCCCCGGTCGGTTCACGCGCCGTATCCGAGCCCCAATCGGTCCACGCGCCGTCTCCTGAGCCCCGATCGTTCCACGCGCCGTCTCCGAGCCCCGATCGTTCCACGCGGCGCCTCCGGAGCCCCGATCGATCCACGCGAATCTCCTGAGCCCCAGTCGGTCCGTGCGCCGTCTCCTGCGCCCCGATTGTTCGACGCGTCGTCTCCTGAGCCCCGATCGATCCACGCGTCGTCTCCTGAGCCCCGATCGCGCCACACGCCGTTTCCTGAGCCCCGATCGGTCCACGCGCCGTCTCCGAGCCGCGATCGGTAAACGCGCCGTCACCAAGCCCCGATCCGTACACGCGTCGTCTCCGAGCCCCGTTGGGTCCACGCGCCGTCGCCGAGCCTCGATCGGTCCACGCGCAGCCTCATAAGCCCCGGTCGGTTCACGCGCTATCTCCGAGCCGCGATCGGTCCACGCGCCGTCTCCTGAGCCCCGATACGTCCACGCGCAGTCGCCGAGCCCCGATCGGTCCACGCGCGGTCTCCTGAGCCCCGATCTGTCCACGCGCCGTCTCCGAGCCCCGATCGGTCCACGCGCCGCCTCCTGAGCCCCGATCGCTCCACGCACCGTTTCCTGATCCCCGATCGGTCCACACGCCGTCTCCGAGCCCCGATCGGTCCGCGTGCCGCATTCTAAGCCACGGTCCATCCACGCGGTGTCTCCGAGCCCCGATCGGTGCACGCGCCGTCTCCTAAGCCCCGATCGGTCCACGCGCCGCCTCCTAAGCCCCGATCGGTCCAGGCGCCGACTCCAGAACTCCGATCGGTCCACGCGCCGTCTCCTAAGCCCCGATTGATCTACGCGCCGTCTCCGAGCGCCGACCGCTTCACGCGCCGTCTCCTGTGCTCCGATCGTTCCACGCGCCGTCTCCTGAGCCCCGATACGTCCACGCGCAGTCGCCGAGCCCCGATCGGTCCACGCATCGTCTCCTAAGCCCCGATCCATCGACGCGTAATTTCCTGAGCCCCGATCGCTCCACGCGCCGTTTTCTGAGCACCGTTCGGTCCACGCGTCGTCTTCAAAGCCCCGATGCCTCCACGCGCCGTCTCCGAGCCACGATCGGTCCGTGCGCCGCTTCCAGAGCCCTATCATTCCAGCTGTCCTCTCCAGATCTCCGATCGGTCCACGCGATGTCTCCGAGCCCCGATCGGTCCACGCGTCGTCTCCTGAGCCCCGATCGCTCCACGCGCCGTTTTCTGAGCACCGTTCGGTCCACGCGTCGTCTTCAAAGCCCAGATGCCTCCACGCGCCGTCTCCGAGCTACGATCGGTCCGTGCGCCGTCTCCTGAACCCCGATACGATCCAGAGCACTATCAATCCACGCGTCGTCTCCTGATCTCCGATCGGTCCACGCGCTGTCTCGGAGCGCCGATCGGTCCACGCGTCGTCTTCAAAGCCCAGATGCCTCCACGCGCCGTCTCCGAGCCACGATCGGTCCGTGCGCCGTCTCCTGAACCCCGATCGGCCCACGCGCCGTCTCCTGAGCGCCGATCCGTCCACGCGCCGTCTCCTGAGCCCCGATCGTCCAACGCGCCGTCTCCGAGCACTGATCGGTCCACGCGCCGTCTCCTGAGCCCCGATCGGTCCACGCGTCGTCTCCAAAGCCCTGATCGGTCCACGTGCCGTCTCCGAGCCCCGATCGGTCCACGCGCCGTCTCCTGAACCCCGATACGTCCACACGCAGTCGCCGAGACCCGATCGGTCCACGCGCCGTCGCCGAGCCTCGATCGGTCCACGCGCGGCCTCCTAAGCCCCGACCGGTTCACGCGCCGTCTCGTAAGCCCCAATCGGTCCACGCGCCGTCTCAGAGCGCCGTTCATTTCACGCGCCGTCTCCTGAGCCCCGATCGTTCCACGCGCCGTCTCCAAGCCAAGATCGGTCCACGCGCCATCACCTGAGGCCTAATCGGTCCACACGCTGTCTCGTGAGCTCCGATAGGGACACGCGTCGCCCGAACCCCAATTGGTCGACGCGCCGTCGCCCGAACCCCAATTGGTCCACGAGCAACCTCCTGAGCTCCAGTCGGTCCACGCGCAGTTGCCGAGCCCCGATCGATCCCCGCATCGTCTCCTAAGCCCCGATCGGTTGACGCGTCATTTACGAGCCCCGATCGGTCTACGCGTTTTGTCCTAAGCCCCGATCGGTCCACGCGCAGTCGCCGAGCCCCGGTCGGTCCAGGCGCCGTCTCCTGAGCCCCGATCGGTCCACACCCCTTCCCCTGAGCCCCGATCGGTCGACGCGTCGTCTCCTAAGACCCGACCGGTTCACCCGCCATCTCCTGTGCACCGATCGATTCACGTGCCGTCTCCTAAGCCCCGATCGGTCCACACGCCGTCTCCTAAGCCCCAATCGGGCCACGCGTTGTCTCCTAAGCCCCGATCCGTCGCCGCGTCGTCTCCTGAGCCCCGATCAATTGACGCGACTTCTCCTGAGCCCCGATCGCTCCTCGCGCCGTCTCCTGAGCCCCGCTCGGTCCATGCGTCGTCTTCTAAGCCCCCATGCCTCCACGCACCATCTCCTGAGCCCCGATCGTTCCACGTGCCGTCTCCGAACCCCGATCGCTCCACGCGCCGTCTCCGAGCCCCGATCGGTCCACGCGCCGTCACCTGAGCCCCGATCGTTCCACGCCCCGTCTCCGAGCCCCGATCGGTCCACGCGCCGTCTCCTAAGCCCCGATCGGTCAACGCGCCTTCTCCTCAGCCCCGATCGGTCCACGCGCCGTCTCGGAGCGCCGATTGGTTCACGCGCAGTCTCCTGAGCCCCGATCGCTCCACGCGCCGTCTCCTGAGCCCCGATCGTTCCACGCGCCTTCTCCTAAGCCCCGATCGATCCACGCGTCGTCTTCTAAGCCCAGATGCCTCCTTGCGCCGTCTCCCAACCACGATCGGTGCAGGCGCCGCTTCCTGAGCCCCGATCGGTCCACGCGTTTTGTCCTAAGCCCCGATCGGTCCACGCGTCGTCTCCTCAGCCCCGATCGGTCGACGCGTCGTCGCCTGAGCCCCGATCGATCCACGCGTCGTCTCCTCAGCCCCGATCGCTCCACGCGCCGTCTCCGAGCGCCGATCGGTGCACGCGCCGTCTCCTGAGCCCCGATCGTTCCACACGCCGCCTCCTAAGCCCCGATCGGTCCAGGCGCCGACTCCAGAACCCCGATCGGTCCCCGCGCCGGCTCCTAAGCCCCCATTGATCTACGCGCCGTCTCCGAGCGCCGATCGCTTCACGCGCCGTCTCCTGTGCTCCGATCGTTCCACGCGCCGTCTCCTGAGCCCCGATACGTCCACGCGCAGTCGCCGAGCCCCGATCGGTCCACGCATCGTCTCCTAAGCCCCGATCCATCGACGCGTAATTTCCTGAGCCCCGATCGCTCCACGCGCTGTTTTCTGTGCACCGTCCGGTGCACGCGTCGTCTTCAAAGCCCCGATGCCTCCACGCGCCGTCTCCGAGCCACGATCGGTCCGTGCGCCGCTTCCAGAGCCCTATCATTCCAGCTGTCCTCTCCAGATCTCCGATCGGTCCACGCGCCGTCTCCTAAGCCACGATCGGTCCACGCGCCGTCTCCGAGCGCCGATCGGTTCACGCGCCGTCTTTTGAGCCCCGATCATTCCACGCGATGTCTCCGAGCCCCGATCGGTTCACGCGTCGTCTCCTGAGCCCCGATCGCTCCACGCGCCGTTTTCTGAGCACCGTTCAGTCCACGCGTCGTCTTCAAAGCCCAGATGCCTCCACGCGCCGTCTCCGAGCCACGATCGGTCCGTGCGTTGCTTCCAGAGCACTATCAATCCACGCGTCGTCTCCTGATCTCCGATCGGTCCAGGCGCTGGCTCCTGAGCCCGGATCGGTCCACGCGCCGTCGCCGAACCCCAATTGGTCCACGCGCAACCGCCTGAGCCCCAGTCGGTCCACGCGCTGTCTCGGAGCGCCGATCGGTTCACGCGCCGTCTCCTGAGCCCCGATCGGTCCACGCGGCGCCTCCGGAGCTCCGATCGATCCACACGAGTCTCCTGAGCCCCGGTCGGTCCGCCCGCCGTCTCCTGAGCCCCGATCGGCCCACGCGCCGTCTCCTGAGCGCCGATCCGTCCACGCGCCGTCTCCTGAGCCCCGATCGTCCAACGCGCCGTCTCCGAGCACTGATCGGTCCACGCGCCGTCTCCTGAGCCCCGATCGGTCCACGCGTCGTCTCCAAAGCCCTGATCGGTCCACGTGCCGTCTCCGAGCCCCGATCGGTCCACGCGCCGTCTCCTGAACCCCGATACGTCCACACGCAGTCGCCGAGCCCCGATCGGTCCACGCGCCGTCGCCGAGCCTCGATCGGTCCACGCGCGGCCTCCTAAGCCCCGACCGGTTCACGCGCCGTCTCGTAAGCCCCAATCGGTCCACGCGCCGTCTCAGAGCGCCGTTCATTTCACGCGCCGTCTCCTGAGCCCCGATCGTTCCACGCGCCGTCTCCAAGCCGCGATCGGTCCACGCGCCATCTCCTGAGGCCTAATCGGTCCACACGCTGTCTCGTGAACTCCGATAGGTACACGCGTCGTCTCCTACGCCCCGATCGGTCCACGCGCCGTCTCCGAGCACCGATTGGTCCACGCGCCGTCGCCCGAACCCCAATTGGTCGACGCGCCGTCGCCCGAACCCCAATTGGTCCACGAGCAACCTCCTGAGCTCCAGTCGGTCCACGCGCAGTTGCCGAGCCCCGATCGATCCCCGCATCGTCTCCTAAGCCCCGATCGGTTGACGCGTCATTTACGAGCCCCGAACCGTCTACGCGCCGTCTCCTGAGCCCCGATCCGTCCACGCGCAGTCGCCGAGCCCCGGTCGGTCCAGGCGCCGTCTCCTGAGCCCCGATCGGTCCACACCCCTTCCCCTGAGCCCCGATCGGTCGACGCGTCGTCTCCTAAGACCCGACCGGTTCACCCGCCATCTCCTGTGCACCGATCGATTCACGTGCCGTCTCCTAAGCCCCGATCGGTCCACACGCCGTCTCCTAAGCCCCAATCGGGCCACGCGTTGTCTCCTAAGCCCCGATCCGTCGCCGCGTCGTCTCCTGAGCCCCGATCAATTGACGCGACTTCTCCTGAGCCCCGATCGCTCCTCGCGCCGTCTCCTGAGCCCCGCTCGGTCCATGCGTCGTCTTCTAAGCCCCCATGCCTCCACGCACCATCTCCTGAGCCCCGATCGTTCCACGTGCCGTCTCCGAGCCCCGATCGCTCCACGCGCCGTCTCCGAGCCCCGATCGGTCCACGCGCCGTCACCTGAGCCCCGATCGTTCCACGCCCCGTCTCCGAGCCCCGATCGGTCCACGCGCCGTCTCCTAAGCCCCGATCGGTCCACGCGCCTTCTCCTCATCCCCGATCGGTCCACGCGCCGTCTCGGAGCGCCGATTGGTTCACGCGCAGTCTCCTGAGCCCAGATCGCTCCACGCGCCGTCTCCTGAGCCCCGATCGTTCCACGCGCCTTCTCCTAAGCCCCGATCGATCCACGCGAGTCTCCTGAGCCCCGGTCGGTCCGCGCACCGTCATCTGAGCCCCGATCGGTCGACGCGTCGTCTCCTGAGCCCCGATCCGTCCACGCGCCGTCTCCTGAGCCTCGATCGGTCCACGCGCCGTCGCCGAACCCCAATTGGTCGACGCGAAACCGCCTGAGCCCCAGTCGGTCCAAGCGCTGTCTCCTGAGCCCCGATCTGTCCACGCGCCGTCTCCGAGCCCCGATCGGTCCACGCGCCGTCTCCGAGCGCCGATCGGTTCACACGCCGTCTCCTGAGCCCCGATCGTTCCACGCGCCGTCTCCGAGCTCCGATCGGCCCACGCGCCGTCTCCTAAGCCCCGATCGGTCCAAGCGCCTTCTCCTAAGCCCCGATCGGTCCACGCACCGTCTCCGAGCCCCGATCGGTCCACGCGCCGTCTCCTGAGCCCCGATCGTTCCACGCATCGTCTCCGAACCCCGATGGGTCCACGCGTCGTCTCCTAAGACCCGATCGGTCCACGTATCGTCTCCTAAGCCCCGATCGGTCCACACGCCGTCTCCGAGCCCCGATGGGTCCACGCGTCGCCTCCTGAGCCCCGGTCGGTCCACGCGCCGTTGCCTGAGCCCCGATCGGTCCACGCGTCGTCTTCAAACCCCAGACGCCTCCTCGCACCGTCTCCAAGGGCCGATCGGTTCACGCGCCGTCTCCTGAGCCCCGATCGTTCCACGCATCGTCTCCGAACCCCGATGGGTCCACGCGTCGGCTCCTAAGCCCCGATCAGTCCACGCGCCGTCTCCGAGCCCCGATCGGTCCACGCGTCGTCTCCTAAGACCCGATCGGTCCACGTATCGTCTCCTAAGCCCCGATCGGTCCACACGCCGTCTCCGAGCCCCGATGGGTCCACGCGTCGCCTCCTGAGCCCCGGTCGGTCCACGCGCCGTCTCCTGAGCCCCGATCGGTCCACGCGTCGTCTTCTAAGCCCCGATAGGTCCACGCGTCGTCTCCTAAGCCCCGATCGGTCCACGCGCCGTCTCCGAGCGCCGATAACTTTACGCGCCGTCTCCTGTGCCCCGATCGATTCACGTGCCGTCTCCTAAGCCCCGATCGGTTTACCCGTCGTCTCTTAAGCCCCAATCGGTCCACGCGCCCTCTCCGAGCGCCGATCATTTCACGCGCCGTCTCCTGAGCCCCGATCGTTCCACGCGCCGTCTCCGAGCTCCGATCGGCCCACGCGCCGTCTCCTAAGCCCCGATCGGTCCAAGCGCCTTCTCCTAAGCCCCGATCGGTCCACGCGCCGTCTCCGAGCCCCGATTCGTACACGCGTCATCTCCGAGCCACGATCGGTCCGTGCGCCGCTTCCAGAGCCCCGATCGGTCCACGCGTCATCTCCCGATCTCCGGTCGGTCGACGCGCCGTCTCCTACGCCCCGATCGGTCCACGCGCCGTCGCCTGAGCCCCGATCGTTCCACGCGCCGTCTCCTAAGCCCCGATCGGTTCACCCATCGTATCGTAAGTCCCAATCGGTCCACGCGCCCTCTCCGAGCGCCGATCATTTCACGCGCCATCTCCTGAGCCCCGGTCGGTCCGCGCGCCGTCACCTGAGCCCCGATCGGTCGACGCATCGTCTTCTGAGCCCCGATCGACCCACGCGTCGTCTCCTGAGCCCCGATCGGTCCACGCGCCGTCTCCGAGCGCCGATCGGTTCACGCGTCGTCTTCTAAGCCCCGATCGGTCCACGCGTAGTCTCCTAAGCCCCGCTCGGTTAACGCGTCGTTTCCGAGCTCCGATCGGTCCACGCGTTGTCTCCTGAGCCCCAATGAGTCCATGCGCCGTCTCCTAAGCCCCGATCCGTCCACGGGCCGTCTCCGAGCCCCGATCGGTCCACGCGTCGTCTCCTAAGACCCGATCGGTCCACGTATCGTCTCCTAAGCCCCGATCGGTCCACACGCCGTCTCCGAGCCCCGATGGGACCACGCGTCGCCTCCTGAGCCCCGGTCGGTCCACGCGCCGTCTCCTGAGCCCCGATCGGTCCACGCGTCGTCTTCTAAGCCCCGATCGGTCCACGCGTCGTCTCCTAAGCCCCGATCGGTCCACGCGCCGTCTGCGAGCGCCGATAACTTTACGCGCCGTCTCCTGAGCCCCGATCGTTCCACGCGCCGTCTCCGAGCCCCGATCGATCCACGCGCCGTCTCCTGAGCCCAAATCGGTCCACACGCTGTCTCGTGAGCCCCGATAGGTACACGCGTCGTCTCCTACGCCCCGAGCAGTCCACGCGTAGTCTCCTAAGCCCCGCTCGGTTAACGCGTCATTTCCGAGCCCCGATCGGTCCACGCGTCGTCTCCTGAGCCCCAATTAGTCCATGCGCCGTCTCCTAAGCCCCGATCCGTCCACGGGCCGTGTCCGAGCTCCGATCGGTCCACGCGTCGTCTCCGAGCCCTGATCGATCCACGCGCCATCGCCGAGACCTGATCGGTCCACGCGCCATCGCCGAGCCCCGATCGGTCCACGCGCCGTCTCCTGAGCCCCGATCTGTCCACACCCCTTCTCCTGTGCCCCGATCTGTCGACGCGTCGTCTCCTAAGCCCCGACCGGTGCACGCGCCGTCTCCTAAGCCCTGCTCGGTTAACGCGTCGTTTCCGAGCCCCGATCGGTCCACGCGTCGTCTCCTGAGCCCCAATTAGTCCACGCGCCGTCTCCTAAGCCCTGATCCGTCCACGGGCCGTGTCCGAGCTCCGATCGGTTCACGCGCCGTCTCCAAACCTCGATCCGTACACGTGTCGTCTCCGAGCCCTGATCGGTCCACGCGCCATCGCCGAGCCCCGATCGGTCCACGTGCCGTCTCCTGAGCCCCGATCGTTACACGCGCCGTCTCCGAGCACCGATCGGTCCACGCGCCGTCTCCGAGCCCCGATGGGTCCACGCGTCGCGTCCTGAGCCCCGGTCGGTCCACGCGCCGTCTCCTGAGCCCCGATCGGTCCACGCGTCGTCTTCTAAGCCCCGATCGGTCCACGCGTAGTCTCCTAAGCCCCGCTCGGTTAACGCGTCGTTTCCGAGCTCCGATCGGTCCACGCGTTGTCTCCTGAGCCCCAATGAGTCCATGCGCCGTCTCCTAAGCCCCGATCCGTCCACGGGCCGTCTCCGAGCCCTGATCGGTCCGCGCGTCGTCTCCTAAGACCCGATCGGTCCACGTATCGTCTCCTAAGCCCCGATCGGTCCACACGCCGTCTCCGAGCCCCGATGGGTCCACGCGTCGCCTCCTGATCCCCGGTCGGTCCACGCGCCGTCTCCTGAGCCCCGATCGGTCCACGCGTCGTCTTCTAAGCCCCGATCGGTCCACGCGTGGTCTCCTAAGCCCCGATCGGTCCACGCGCCGTCTCCGAGCGCCGATAACTTTACGCGCCGTCTCCTGAGCCCCGATCGTTCCACGCGCCGTCTCCGAGCCCCGATTGATCCACGCGCCGTCTCCTGAGCCCAAATCGGTCCACACGCTGTCTCGTGAGCCCCGATAGGTACACGCGTCGTCTCCAACGCCCCGAGCAGTCCACGCGTAGTCTCCTAAGCCCCGCTCGGTTAACGCGTCGTTTCCGAGCCCCGATCGGTCCACGCGTCGTCTCCTGAGCCCCAATTAGTCCATGCGCCGTCTCCTAAGCCCCGATCCGTCCACGGGCCGTGTCCGAGCTCCGATCGGTCCACGCGTCGTCTCCGAGCCCTGATCGGTCCACGCGCCATCGCCGAGACCTGATCGGTCCACGCGCCATCGCCGAGCCCCGATCGGTCCACGCGCCGTCTCCTGAGCCCCGATCTGTCCACACCCCTTCTCCTGTGCCCCGATCTGTCGACGCGTCGTCTCCTAAGCCCCGACCGGTGCACGCGCCGTCTCCTAAGCCCTGCTCGGTTAACGCGTCGTTTCCGAGCCCCGATCGGTCCACGCGTCGTCTCCTGAGCCCCAATTAGTCCACGCGCCGTCTCCTAAGCCCTGATCCGTCCACGGGCCGTGTCCGGGCTCCGATCCGTTCACGCGCCGTCTCCAAACCTCGATCCGTACACGTGTCGTCTCCGAGCCCTGATCGGTCCACGCGCCATCGCCGAGCCCCGATCGGTCCACGCGCCCTCTCCGAGCGCCGATCATTTCACGCGCCGTCTCCTGAGCCCCGATCGGTCCACACCCCTTCTCCTGAGCCCCGATCGGTCCACACCCCTTCTCCTGAGCCCCGGTCGGTCCACGCGCCGTCTCCTGAGCCCCGATCGGTCCACCCGTCGTATCTTAAGTCCCAATCGGTCCACGCGCCCTCTCCGAGCGCCGATCATTTCACGCGCCGTCTCCTGAGCCCCGGTCGGTCCGCGCGCCGTCACCTGAGCCCCGATCGGTCGACGCATCGTCTTCTGAGCCCCGATCGACCCACGCGTCGTCTCCTGAGCCCCGATCGGTCCACGCGCCGTCTCCGAGCTCCGATCGGCCCACGCGCCGTCTCCTAAGCCCCGATCGGTCCAAGCGCCTTCTCCTAAGCCCCGATCGGTCCACGCGCCGTCTCCGAGCCCCGATCGGTCAACGCACCGTCTCCTGAGCCCGGATCGTTCCACGCGTCGTCCCCGAATCCCCGATTCGTACACGCGTCGTCTCCGAGCCTCGATCGGTCCACGCGCCGTCGCCGAACCCCAATTGGTCCACGCGAAACCGCCTGAGCCCCAGTCGGTCCACGCGCTGTCCCCGAGCCCCGATCAGTGCACGCGTCGTCTCCGAGCCCCGATCGGTCCACGCGCCGTCGCCGAGTCATGATCTGTCCACGCGCGGCCTCCTGAGACCCCATCGGTCCACGCGCCGTCTTCGAGCCCCGATCGGTCCACGCATGCTCTCCTAAGCCCCAATCGGTTAACGCGCCGTCCCCGAGCCCCGATCGGTCCACGCGCCGTCTCCTGAGCCCCGATACGTCCACGCGCAGTCGCCGAGCCCTGATCGGTCCACGCGCTGTCTCCTGAGCCCCGATAGGTAAACGCGTCGTCGCCTACACCCCAATCGGTCCACGCGTCGTCTCCTAAGCCCCGATCGGTCAACGCGCCGTCTCCGAGCCCCGATCGGTCCACGCACTGTCTCCTGATGCCCATGGGTCCACGCGGCGCCTCCGGGGCCCCGATCGGTCCACGTGCCGTCTCCTGAGCCCCGATCGTTACACGCGCCGTCTCCGGGCCCCGATCAGTCCACGCGCCGTCTCCGAGCCCCGATCGGTCCACGCACTGTCTCCTGATCCCTATGGGTCAACGCGGCGCCTCCGGAGCCCCGATCGATCCACGCGAGGCTCCTGAGCCCCGATCGGACCACGCATCATCTCCTAAGCCCCAATCGGTTAACGCGCAGTTGCCTGAGCCCCGATCGGTCCACGCGTCGTCTTCTAACCCCAGACGCCTCCTCGCACCGTCTCCTGAGCCCCGACCGTTCCACGCATCGTCTCCGAACCCCGATGGGTCCACGCGTCGGCTCCTAAGCCCCGATCAGTCCACACGCCGTCTCCGAGGCCCGATCGGTCCACGCGTCGTCTCCTAAGACCCGATCGGTCCACGTATCGTCTCCTAAGACCCGATCGGTCCACACGCCGTCTCCGAGCCCCGATGGGTCCACGCGTCGCCTCCTGAGCCCCGGTCGGTCCACGCGCCGTCTCCGAGCGCCGATAACTTCACGCGCCGTCTCCTGAGCCCCGATCGTTCCACGCGCCGTCTCCGAGCCCCGATCGTTCCACGCGCCGTCTCCTGAGCCCAAATCGGTCCACACGCTGTCTCGTGAGCCCCCATAGGTACACGCGTCGTCTCCTACGCCCCGATCGGTCCACGCGTAGTCTCCTAAGCCCCGCTCGGTTAACGCGTCGTTTCCGAGCCCCGATCGGTCCACGCGTCGTCTCCTGAGCCCCAATTAGTCCATGCGCCGTCTCCTAAGCCCCGATCCGTCCACGGGCCGTGTCCGAGCTCCGATCGGCCCACGGGCCGTGTCCGAGCTCCGATCGGTCCACGCGTCGTCTCCGAGCCCTGATCGGCCCACGCGCCATCGCCGAGCCCCGATCGGTCCACACCCCTTCTCCTGAGCCCCGATCGGTCGACGCGTCGTCTCCTAAGCCCCGACCGGTGCACGCGCCGGCTCCTGTGCCCCGATCGATTCACGTGCCGTCTCCTAAGCCCCGATCGGTTCGCCCGTCGTCTCTTAAGTCCCAATCGGTCCACGCGCCCTCTCCGAGCGGCGATCATTTCACGCGCCGTCTCCTGAGCCCCGGTCGGTCCGCGCGCCGTCACCTGAGCACCGATCGGTCGACGCGTCCTCTTCTGAGCCCCGATCGTTCCACGCGCCGTCTCCGAGCTCCGATCGGTCGACGCGTCGTCGCCTACACCCCAATCCGTCCACACGTCGTCTCCGAGCCCCGATGGGTCCACGAGTCGCCTCCTGAGCCCCGGTCGGTCCACGCGCCGTCTCCTGAGCCCCGATCGGTCCACCCGTCGTCTTCTAAGCCCCGATCGGTCCACGCGTTGTCTCCTAAGCCCCGATCAGTCCACGCGTAGTCTCCTAAGCCCCGCTCGGTTAACGCGTCATTTCTGAGCCCCGATCGGTCGACGCGTCGTCTCCTAAGCCCCGACCGGTGCACGCGCCGTCTCCTGTGCCCCGATCAATTCACGAGCCGTCTCCTAAGGCCCGATCGGTTCACCCGTCGTCTCTTAAGTCCCAATCGGTCCACGCGCCGTCTCCGAGCCCCGATCGGTCCACGCACTGTCTCCTGATCCCCAGTCGGTCCACGCGCTGTCTCCGAGCCCCGATCGGCCCACGCGTCGTCTCCGAGCACCGATTGGTCCACGCGCCGTCGCCGAGCCATGATCGGTCCACGCGCGGCCTCCTGGGCCCCGATCGGTCCACGCGCCGTCGCCGAGCCGCGATCGGTCCACGCGCGGCCTCCTGAACCCCGATCGGTCCACGCGCCGTCACCGAGCCCCGATCGGTCCACCCGTCGCCGCCTGAGCCCCGATCGGTCTACACGCCGTCTCATGACCCCCGATCGGTCAACGCATCGTCTCCTAAGCCCCGATACGTTCGCACGCCGTCTCCGAGTCCCGATCGGTCCACGCGCCGTCGCCGAGCCTCGATCGGTCCACGCGCGGCCTCCTTAGCCCCGGTCGGTCCACGCGCCGTCTCCGAGCCCCGATCGGTCCACGCATAGTCTCCTAAGCCCCAATCGGTTAACGCGCCGTCCCCGAGCCCCGATCGGTCCACGCGCCTTCTCCTGAGCCCCGATACGTCCACGCGCAGTCGCCGAGCCCTGATCGGTCCACGCGCTGTCTCCTGAGCCGCGATAGGTACACGCGTCGTCGCCTACACCCCGATCGATCCACTCGAGGCCCCTAGGCCCCGATCGGTCCACGTGCCATCTCCGAGCCCCGATCGGTCCACGCACTGTCTCCTGATCCCGTTGGGTCAACGCGGCGCCTCCGGAGCCCCGATCGATCCACGCGAGGCTCCTGAGCCCCGATCGGACCACGCATCGTCTCCAAAGCCCCAATCGGTTAACGCGCAGTTTCCGAGCCCCGATCGGTCCACGCACTGTCTCCTGATCCCCATGCGTCAACGAGGCGCCTCCGGAGCACCGATCGATCCACGCGCAGCCTCCTGAGCCCCGATCGGTCAACGCGCCGTCTCCTACGCCCCGATCGGTCCACGCGCCGTCGCCTGAGCCCCGATCGGACCACGCATCGTCTCCTAAGCCCCAATCGGTTAACGCGCCGTTGCCTGAGCCCCGATCGGTCCACGCGTCGTCTTCAAACCCCAGACGCCTCCTCGCACCGTCTCCAAGGGCCGATCGGTTCACGCGCCGTCTCCTGAGCCCCGATCGTTCCACGCATCGTCTCCGAACCCCGATGGGTCCACGCGTCGGCTCCTAAGCCCCGATCAGTCCACGCGCCGTCTCCGAGCCCCGATCGGTCCACGCGTCGTCTCCTAAGACCCGATCGGTTCACGCGTCGTCTCTTAAGCCCCAATCGGTCCACGCGCCCTCTCCGAGCGCCGATCATTTCACGCGCCGTCTCCTGAGCCCCGATCGTTCCACGCGCCGTCTCCGAGCTCCGATCGGCCCACGCGCCGTCTTCTAAGCCCCGATCGGTCCAAGCGCCTTCTCCTAAGCCCCGATCGGTCCACGCGCCGTCTCCGAGCCCCGATCGGTCCACGCGCCGTCTCCTCAGCCCGGATCGTTCCACGCGTCGTCCCCGAATCCCCGATTCGTACACGCGTCATCTCCGAGCCACGATCGGTCCGTGCGCCGCTTCCAGAGCCCCGATCGGTCCACGCGTCATCTCCCGATCTCCGGTCGGTCGACGCGCCGTCTCCTACGCCCCGATCGGTCCACGCGCCGTCGCCTGAGCCCCGATCGTTCCACGCGCCGTCTCCGAGCTCTGATCGGGCCACGCGCCGTCTCCTAAGGCCCGATCGGTCCAAGCGCCTTCTCCAAAGCCCCGATCGGTCCACGCGCCGTCTCCGAGCGCGGATCGGTTCACGCCCCGTCACCTGAGCCCCGATCATTCGAAGCGCCGTCTCCGAGCCCCGATCGGTCCACGCGCCGTCTCCTGAGCCCGGATCGTTCCACGCGTCGTCCCCGAATCCCCGATCCGTACACGCGTCGTCTCCGAGCCTCGATCGGTCCACGCGCCGTCGCCGAACCCCAATTGGTCCACGCGAAACCGCCTGAGCCCCAGTCGGTCCACGCGCTGTCTCCGAGCCCCGATCGGTCCACGCGTCGTCTCCGAGCCCCGATCGGTCTACGCACCGTCGCCGAGTCATGATCTGTCCACGCGCGGCCTCCTGAGACCCGATCGGTCCACGCGCCGTCTTCGAGCCCCGATCGGTCCACGCATGGTCTCCTAACCCCAATCGGTTAACGCGCCGTCCCCGAGCCCCGATCGGTCCACGCGCCGTCTCCTGAGCCCCAATACGTCCACGCGCAGTCGCCGAGCCCTGATCGGTCCACGCGCTGTCTCCTGAGCCCCGATAGGTACACGCGTCGTCGCCTACACCCCAATCGGTCCACGCGCCGTCTCCGAGCCCCGATCGGCCCACGCACTGTCTCCTGATCCCCATGGGTCCACGCGGCGCCTCCGCGGCCCCGATCGCTCCACGCGAGGCTCCTAAGCCCCGATCGGTCCACGTGCCGTCTCCTGAGCCCCAATCGTTACACGCGCCGTCTCCGAGCCCCGATCGGTCCACGCGCCGTCTCCGAGCCCCGATGGGTCCACGCGTCGCCTCCTGAGCCCCGGTCGGTCCACGCGCCGTCTCCTGAGCCCCGATCGGTCCACGCGTCGTCTTCTAAGCCCCGATCGGTCCACGCGTAGTCTCCTAAGCCCCGCTCGGTTAACGCGTCGTTACCGAGCTCCGATTGGTCCACGCGTTGTCTCCTGAGCCCCAATGAGTCCATGCGCCGTCTTCTAAGCCCCGATCCGTCCACGGGCCGTCTCCGAGCCCCGATCGGTCCACGCGCCGCCTTCGTGCCCCGATCGGTCCACGCACCGCCTCCTGATCCCCATCGGTCCACGCGCCGTGTCCTGAGCCACGATCGATCCACATGCCGACTCCGAGCCCCGATCGGTCCGCGTGCCGCATTCTAAGCCACGGTCCATCCACGCGCCGTCTCCGAGCCCCGATCGGTCCACGCGTCGTCTCCTAAGCCCTGATCGGTCCTCGTGCCTTCTGCGAGCCCCGAAGGGTCCACGCGCAGCCTCCTGAGCCCCGATCGCTCCACGCGCCGTCCCCGAGCCCCGATCGGTCCACGCGCCGTTTCCTGAGCCCCGATACGTCCACGCGCAGTCGCCGAGCCCCGATCGGTCCACGCGCCGTCTCCGTGCCCCGATCGGTCCACGCATCGTCTCCTAAGCCCCGATCGGTTAACGCGCCGTCTCCCCGCCCCGATCGGTCCACGCGCCGTCTCCGAGACCTGATCGGTCCACGCGCCGTCTCCTGAGCCCCAATCGGTCCACTCGCTGTCTCCTGATCCCCGATAGGTATACGCGTCGTCTCCTACGCCCCGATCGGTCCACGCGCCGCCTTCGTGCCTCGATCGGTCCACGCACCGCCTCCTGATCCCCGATCGGTCCACGCGCCGTCTCCTGAGCCCGGATCGTTCCACGCGTCGTCCCCGAATCCCCGATCCGTACACGCGTCGTCTCCGAGCCTCGATCGGTCCACGCGCCGTCGCCGAACCCCAATTGGTCCACGCGAAACCGCCTGAGCCCCAGTCGGTCCACGCGCTGTCTCTGAGCCCCGATCGGTCCACGCGTCGTCTCCGAGCCCCGATCGGTCCACGCGCCGTCGCCGAGTCATGATCTGTCCACGCGCGGCCTCCTGAGACCCCATCGGTCCACGCGCCGTCTTCGAGCCCCGATCGGTCCACGCATGCTCTCCTAAGCCCCAATCGGTTAACGCGCCGTCCCCGAGCTCCGATCGGTTCACGCGCCGTCTCCAAACCTCGATCCGTACACGCGTCGTCTCCGAGCCCTGATCGGTCCACGCGCCATCGCCGAGCCCCGATCTGTCCACGCGCCCTCTCCGAGCGCCGATCATTTCACGCGCCGTCTCCTGAGCCCCGATCGGTCCACACCCCTTCTCCTGAGCGCCGATCGGTCCACACCCCTTCTCCTGAGCCCCGATCGATTCACGTGCCGTCTCCTAAGCCCCGATCGGTTCACTCGTCGTATCTTAAGTCCCAATCGGTCCACGCGCCCTCTCCGAGCGCCGATCATTTCACGCGCCATCTCCTGAGCCCCGGTCGGTCCGCGCGCCGTCACCTGAGCCCCGATCGGTCGACGCATCGTCTTCTGAGCCCCGATCGACCCACGCGTCGTCTCCTGAGCCCCGATCGATCCACGCGCCATCGCCGAGACCTGATCGGTCCACGCGCCATCGCCGAGCCCCGATCGGTCCACGCGCCGTCTCCTGAGCCCCGATCTGTCCACACCCCTTCTCCTGTGCCCCGATCTGTCGACGCGTCGTCTCCTAAGCTCCGACCGGTGCACGCGCCGTCTCCTAAACCCTGCTCGGTTAACGCGTCGTTTCCGAGCCCCGATCGGTCCACGCGTCGTCTCCTGAGCCCCAATTAGTCCACGCGCCGTCTCCTAAGCCCTGATCCGTCCACGGGCCGTGTCCGAGCTCCGATCGGTTCACGCGCCGTCTCCAAACCTCGATCCGTACACGTGTCGTCTCCGAGCCCTGATCGGTCCACGCGCCATCGCCGAGCCCCGATCGGTCCACGTGCCGTCTCCTGAGCCCCGATCGTTACACGCGCCGTCTCCGAGCACCGATCGGTCCACGCGCCGTCTCCGAGCCCCGATGGGTCCACGCGTCGCCTCCTGAGCCCCGGTCGGTCCACGCGCCGTCTCCTGAGCCCCGATCGGTCCACGCGTCGTCTTCTAAGCCCCGATCGGTCCACGCGTAGTCTCCTAAGCCCCGCTCGGTTAACGCGTCGTTTCCGAGCTCCGATCGGTCCACGCGTTGTCTCCTGAGCCCCAATGAGTCCATGCGCCGTCTCCTAAGCCCCGATCCGTCCACGGGCCGTCTCCGAGCCCCGATCGGTCCACGCGTCGTCTCCTAAGACCCGATCGGTCCACGTATCGTCTCCTAAGCCCCGATCGGTCCACACGCCGTCTCCGAGCCCCGATGGGTCCACGCGTCGCCTCCTGAGCCCCGGTCGGTCCACGCGCCGTCTCCTGAGCCCCGATCGGTCCACGCGTCGTCTTCTAAGCCCCGATCGGTCCACGCGTCGTCTCCTAAGCCCCGATCGGTCCACGCGCCGTCTCCGAGCGCCGATAACTTTACGCGCCGTCTCCTGAGCCCCGATCGTTCCACGCGCCGTCTCCGAGCCCCGATCGATCCACGCGCCGTCTCCTGAGCCCAAATCGGTCCACACGCTGTCTCGTGAGCCCCGATAGGTACACGCGTCGTCTCCTACGCCCCGAGCAGTCCACGCGTAGTCTCCTAAGCCCCGCTCGGTTAACGCGTCGTTTCCGAGCCCCGATCGGTCCACGCGTCGTCTCCTGAGCCCCAATTAGTCCATGCGCCGTCTCCTAAGCCCCGATCCGTCCACGGGCCGTCTCCGAGCCCCGATCGGTCCACGCACTGTCTCCTGATGCCCATGGGTCCACGCGGCGCCTCCGGGGCCCCGATCGGTCCACGTGCCGTCTCCTGAGCCCCGATCGTTACACGCGCCGTCTCCGGGCCCCGATCAGTCCACGCGCCGTCTCCGAGCCCCGATCGGTCCACGCACTGTCTCCTGATCCCTATGGGTCAACGCGGCGCCTCCGGAGCCCCGATCGATCCACGCGAGGCTCCTGAGCCCCGATCGGACCACGCATCGTCTCCTAAGCCCCAATCGGTTAACGCGCCGTTGCCTGAGCCCCGATCGGTCCACGCATCGTCTTCTAACCCCAGACGCCTCCTCGCACCGTCTCCGAGGGCCGATCGGTTCACGCGCCGTCTCCTGAGCCCCGATCGTTCCACGCATCGTCTCCGAACCCCGATGGGTCCACGCGTCGGCTCCTAAGGCCCGATCAGTCCCCGCGCCGTCTCCGAGGCCCGATCGGTCCACGCGTCGTCTCATAAGACCCGATCGGTCCACGTATCGTCTCCTAAGACCCGATCGGTCCACGCGCCGTCTCCGAGCGCCGATAACTTCACGCGCCGTCTCCTGAGCCCCGATCGTTCCACGCGCCGTCTCCGAGCCCCGATCGATCCACGCGCCGTCTCCTGAGCCCAAATCGGTCCACACGCTGTCTCGTGAGCCCCGATAGGTACACGCGTCGTCTCCTATGCCCCGATCGGTCCACGCGTAGTCTCCTAAGCCCCGCTCGGTTAACGCGTCGTTTCCGAGCCCCGATCGGTCCACGCGTCGTCTCCTGAGCCCCAATTAGTCCATGCGCCGTCTCCTAAGCCCCGATCCGTCCACGGGCCGTGTCCGAGCTCCGATCGGTCCACGCGTCGTCTCCGAACCCTGATCGGCCCACGCGCCATCGCCGAGCCCCGATCGGTCCACGCACCATCGCCGAGCCCCGATCGGTCCACACCCCTTCTCCTGAGCCCCGATCGGTCGGCGCGTCGTCTCTTAAGTCCCAATCGGTCCACGCGCCCTCTCCGAGCGCCGATCATTTCACGCGCCGTCTCCTGAGCCCCGGTCGGTCCGCGCTGTCACCTGAGCCCCGATCGGTCGACGCGTCGTCTTCTGAGCCCCGATCGTTCCACGCGCCGTCTCCGAGCTCCGATAGGTAAACGCGTCGTCGCCTACACCCCAATCGGTCCACGCGTCGTCTCCTAAGCCCCGATCGGTCCACGCGCCGTCTCCGAGCCCCGATCGGTCCACGCACTGTCTCCTGATGCCCATGGGTCCACGCGGCGCCTCCGGGGCCCCGATCGGTCCACGTGCCGTCTCCTGAGCCCCGATCGTTACACGCGCCGTCTCCGGGCCCCGATTAGTCCACGCGCCGTCTCCGAGCCCCGATCGGTCCCCGCACTGTCTCCTCATCCCTATGGGTCAACGCGGCGCCTCCGGAGCCCCGATCGATCCACGCGAGGCTCCTGAGCCCCGATCGGACCACCCATCGTCTCCTAAGCCCCAATCGGTTAACGCGCCGTTGCCTGAGCCCCGATCGGGCCACGCGTCGTATTCTAACCCCAGACGCCTCCTCGCACCGTCTCCGAGGGCCGATCGGTTCACGCGCCGTCTCCTGAGCCCCGATCGTTCCACGCATCGTCTCCGAACCCCGATGGGTCCACGCGTCGGCTCCTAAGCCCCGATCAGTCCACGCGCCGTCTCCGAGGCCCGATCGGTCCACGCGTCGTCTCCTAAGACCCGATCGGTCCACGTATCGTCTCCTAAGACCCGATCGGTCCACACGCCGTCTCCGAGCCCCGATGGGTCCACGCGTCGCCTCCTGAGCCCCGGTCGGTTCACGCGCCGTCTCCGAGCGCCGATAACTTCACGCGCCGTCTCCTGAGCCCCGATCGTTCCACGCGCCGTCTCCGAGCCCCGATCGATCCACGCGCCGTCTCCTGAGCCCAAATCGGTCCACACGCTGTCTCGTGAGCCCCGATAGGTACACGCGTCGTCTCCTACGCCCCGATCGGTACACGCGTCGTCTCCTAAGCCCCGCTCGGTTAACGCGTCGTTTCCGAGCCCCGATCGGTCCACGCGTCGTCTCCTGAGCCCCAATTAGTCCATGCGCCGTCTCCTAAGCCCCGATCGGTCCACGCGCCATCGCCGAGCCCCGATCGGTCCACACCCCTTCTCCTGAGCCCCGATCGGTCGACGCGTCGTCTCCTAAGCCCCGACCGGTGCACGCGCCGTCTCCTGTGCCCCGATCGAATCACGTGCCGTCTCCTAAGCCCCGATCGGTTCGCCCGTCGTCTCTTAAGTCCCAATCGGTCCACGCGCCCTCTCCGAGCGCCGATCATTTCACGCGCCGTCTCCTGAGCCCCGGTCGGTCCGCGCTGTCACCTGAGCCCCGATCGGTCGACGCGTCGTCTTCTGAGCCCCGATCGTTCCACGCGCCGTCTCCGAGCTCCGATCGGTCGACGCGTCGTCGCCTACACCCCAATCCGTCCACACGTCGTCTCCGAGCCCCGATGGGTCCACGAGTCGCCTCCTGAGCCCCGGTCGGTCCACGCGCCGTCTCCTGAGCCCCGATCGGTCCACCCGTCGTCTTCTAAGCCCCAATCGGTCCATGCGTTGTCTCCTAAGCCCCGATCGGTCCACGCGTAGTCTCCTAAGCCCTGATCCGTCCACGGGCCGTGTCCGAGCTCCGATCGGTTCACGCGCCGTCTCCAAACCTCGATCCGTACACGCGTCGTCTCCGAGCCCTGATCGGTCCACGCGCCATCGCCGAGCCCCGATCGGTCAACGCGCCCTCTCCGAGCGCCGATCATTTCACGCGCCGTCTCCTGAGCCCCGATCGGTCCACACCCCTTCTCCTGAGCCCCGATCGGTCCACACCCCTTCTCCTGAGCCCCGATCGATTCACGTGCCGTCTCCTAAGCCCAGATCGGTTCACCCGTCGTATCTTAAGTCCCAATCGGTCCACGCGCCCTCTTCGAGCGCCGATCATTTCACGCGCCGTCTCCTGAGCCCCGGTCGGTCCGCGCGCCGTCACCTGAGCCCCGATCGGTCGACGCATCGTCTTCTGAGCCCCGATCGACCCACGCGTCGTCTCCTGAGCCCCGATCGGTCCACGCGCCGTCTCCGAGCGCCGATCGGTTCACGCGCCGTCTCCTGAGCCCCGATCGTTCCACGCGCCGTCTCCGAGCTCCGATCGGCCCACGCGCCATCTCCTAAGCCCCGATCGGTCCAAGCGCCTTCTCCTAAGCCCCGATCGGTCCACGCGCCGTCTCCGAGCCCCGATCGGTCAACGCACCGTCTCCTGAGCCCGGATCGTTCCACGCGTCGTCCCCGAATCCCCGATCCGTACACGCGTCGTCTCCGAGCCTCGATCGGTCCACGCGCCGTCGCCGAACCCCAATTGGTCCACGCGAAACCGCCTGAGCCCCAGTCGGTCCACGCGCTGTCTCCGAGCCCCGATCGGTCCACGCGTCGTCTCCGAGCCCCGATCGGTCCACGCGTCGTCTCCGAGCCCCGATCGGTCCACGCGCCGTCGCCGAGTCATGATCTGTCCACGCGCGGCCTCCTGAGACCCCATCGGTCCACGCGCCGTCTTCGAGCCCCGATCGGTCCACGCATGCTCTCCTAAGCCCCAATCGGTTAACGCGCCGTCCCCGAGCCCCGATCGGTCCACGCGCCGTCTCCTGAGCCCCGATACGTCCACGCGCAGTCGCCGAGCCCTGATCGGTCCACGCGCTGTCTCCTGAGCCCCGATAGGTAAACGCGTCGTCGCCTACACCCCAATCGGTCCACGCGTCGTCTCCTAAGCCCCGATCGGTCCACGCGCCGTCTCCGAGCCCCGATCGGTCCACGCACTGTCTCCTGATGCCCATGGGTCCACGCGGCGCCTCCGGGGCCCCGATCGGTCCACGTGCCGTCTCCTGAGCCCCGATCGTTACACGCGCCGTCTCCGGGCCCCGATCAGTCCACGCGCCGTCTCCGAGCCCCGATCGGTCCACGCACTGTCTCCTGATCCCTATGGGTCAACGCGGCGCCTCCGGAGCCCCGATCGATCCACGCGAGGCTCCTGAGCCCCGATCGGACCACGCATCGTCTCCTAAGCCCCAATCGGTTAACGCGCCGTTGCCTGAGCCCCGATCGGTCCACGCATCGTCTTCTAACCCCAGACGCCTCCTCGCACCGTCTCCGAGGGCCGATCGGTTCACGCGCCGTCTCCTGAGCCCCGATCGTTCCACGCATCGTCTCCGAACCCCGATGGGTCCACGCGTCGGCTCCTAAGGCCCGATCAGTCCCCGCGCCGTCTCCGAGGCCCGATCGGTCCACGCGTCGTCTCATAAGACCCGACCGGTCCACGTATCGTCTCCTAAGACCCGATCGGTCCACGCGCCGTCTCCGAGCGCCGATAACTTCACGCGCCGTCTCCTGAGCCCCGATCGTTCCACGCGCCGTCTCCGAGCCCCGATCGATCCACGCGCCGTCTCCTGAGCCCAAATCGGTCCACACGCTGTCTCGTGAGCCCCGATAGGTACACGCGTCGTCTCCTATGCCCCGATCGGTCCACGCGTAGTCTCCTAAGCCCCGCTCGGTTAACGCGTCGTTTCCGAGCCCCGATCGGTCCACGCGTCGTCTCCTGAGCCCCAATTAGTCCATGCGCCGTCTCCTAAGCCCCGATCCGTCCACGGGCCGTGTCCGAGCTCCGATCGGTCCACGCGTCGTCTCCGAACCCTGATCGGCCCACGCGCCATCGCCGAGCCCCGATCGGTCCACGCGCCATCGCCGAGCCCCGATCGGTCCACACCCCTTCTCCTGAGCCCCGATCGGTCGGCGCGTCGTCTCTTAAGTCCCAATCGGTCCACGCGCCCTCTCCGAGCGCCGATCATTTCACGCGCCGTCTCCTGAGCCCCGGTCGGTCCGCGCTGTCACCTGAGCCCCGATCGGTCGACGCGTCGTCTTCTGAGCCCCGATCGTTCCACGCGCCGTCTCCGAGCTCCGATAGGTAAACGCGTCGTCGCCTACACCCCAATCGGTCCACGCGTCGTCTCCTAAGCCCCGATCGGTCCACGCGCCGTCTCCGAGCCCCGATCGGTCCACGCACTGTCTCCTGATGCCCATGGGTCCACGCGGCGCCTCCGGGGCCCCGATCGGTCCACGTGCCGTCTCCTGAGCCCCGATCGTTACACGCGCCGTCTCCGGGCCCCGATTAGTCCACGCGCCGTCTCCGAGCCCCGATCGGTCCCCGCACTGTCTCCTCATCCCTATGGGTCAACGCGGCGCCTCCGGAGCCCCGATCGATCCACGCGAGGCTCCTGAGCCCCGATCGGACCACCCATCGTCTCCTAAGCCCCAATCGGTTAACGCGCCGTTGCCTGAGCCCCGATCGGGCCACGCGTCGTATTCTAACCCCAGACGCCTCCTCGCACCGTCTCCGAGGGCCGATCGGTTCACGCGCCGTCTCCTGAGCCCCGATCGTTCCGCGCATCGTCTCCGAACCCCGATGGGTCCACGCGTCGGCTCCTAAGCCCCGATCAGTCCACGCGCCGTCTCCGAGGCCCGATCGGTCCACGCGTCGTCTCCTAAGACCCGATCGGTCCACGTATCGTCTCCTAAGACCCGATCGGTCCACACGCCGTCTCCGAGCCCCGATGGGTCCACGCGTCGCCTCCTGAGCCCCGGTCGGTTCACGCGCCGTCTCCGAGCGCCGATAACTTCACGCGCCGTCTCCTGAGCCCCGATCGTTCCACGCGCCGTCTCCGAGCCCCGATCGATCCACGCGCCGTCTCCTGAGCCCAAATCGGTCCACACGCTGTCTCGTGAGCCCCGATAGGTACACGCGTCGTCTCCTGCGCCCCGATCGGTACACGCGTCGTCTCCTAAGCCCCGCTCGGTTAACGCGTCGTTTCCGAGCCCCGATCGGTCCACGCGTCGTCTCCTGAGCCCCAATTAGTCCATGCGCCGTCTCCTAAGCCCCGATCGGTCCACGCGCCATCGCCGAGCCCCGATCGGTCCACACCCCTTCTCCTGAGCCCCGATCGGTCGACGCGTCGTCTCCTAAGCCCCGACCGGTGCACGCGCCGTCTCCTGTGCCCCGATCGAATCACGTGCCGTCTCCTAAGCCCCGATCGGTTCGCCCGTCGTCTCTTAAGTCCCAATCGGTCCACGCGCCCTCTCCGAGCGCCGATCATTTCACGCGCCGTCTCCTGAGCCCCGGTCGGTCCGCGCTGTCACCTGAGCCCCGATCGGTCGACGCGTCGTCTTCTGAGCCCCGATCGTTCCACGCGCCGTCTCCGAGCTCCGATCGGTCGACGCGTCGTCGCCTACACCCCAATCCGTCCACACGTCGTCTCCGAGCCCCGATGGGTCCACGAGTCGCCTCCTGAGCCCCGGTCGGTCCACGCGCCGTCTCCTGAGCCCCGATCGGTCCACCCGTCGTCTTCTAAGCCCCAATCGGTCCATGCGTTGTCTCCTAAGCCCCGATCGGTCCACGCGTAGTCTCCTAAGCCCCGCTCGGTTAACGCGTCGTTTCCGAGCCCCGATCGGTCCACGCGTCGTCTCCTAAGCCCCAATTAGTCCACGCGCCGTCTCCTAAGCCCTGATCCGTCCACGGGCCGTGTCCGAGCTCCGATCGGTTCACGCGCCGTCTCCAAACCTCGATCCGTACACGCGTCGTCTCCGAGCCCTGATCGGTCCACGCGCCATCGCCGAGCCCCGATCGGTCAACGCGCCCTCTCCGAGCGCCGATCATTTCACGCGCCGTCTCCTGAGCCCCGATCGGTCCACACCCCTTCTCCTGAGCCCCGATCGGTCCACACCCCTTCTCCTGAGCCCCGATCGATTCACGTGCCGTCTCCTAAGCCCCGATCGGTTCACCCGTCGTATCTTAAGTCCCAATCGGTCCACGCGCCCTCTTCGAGCGCCGATCATTTCACGCGCCGTCTCCTGAGCCCCGGTCGGTCCGCGCGCCGCACAGTGGTCCGAAAGCTCGAATTGCTGGTCAAAACTCAATAACTCAAATGCTTCTCAGCGATAATTGCTAGTATTCCTGTACTTGTAGTTTTTTGGGTCGCTGGTTCCGAAAATGAATGCAAAAATGCGAATTTCAAAATGGCGGACCAAAAATGGCGGGCATTTTTCCCGAAAAATTTTACGACTTTGCTGAAATTCATACTATTACCGTTTTTTGGATCGCTGGTCCCGAAAAGAATCCAAAAATGCGAAATTCAAAATGGCGGACCAAAAATGGCGGCCATTTTCCTGAAAAATCTTACGATTTTGCTGAAATTCATACTCTTACCGTTTCTTGGGTCGCTGGTTCCGAAAATGAATGCAAAAATGCGAAATTCAAAATGGCAGACCAAAAATGGCGGACATCTTTCGCGAAAAATATTACGATTTTGCTGAAATTTATAATATCAACGTCTTTTGGGTCGGTCATTCCGAAAATGAATGCAAATATGCGAAATTCAAAATGGCGGACCGAACATGGCGGAAATATTTCGTGAAAAATGGTACAATTTTGGTGAAAGTCATATTTTGTACATTAATTTCTTTAATTTAAACAAATTATTTATTATAAAACAAAACGACATAACGTTTGAAGATATATCTTAGTCGCTATCTGAATTTTCATTATCGACGTCATTTTGATCAATGACGTCGTCCGCGTCGGCTTCTCGAAAACTGAATTGTGCATAACTTAGAAGCGCGATCGCTTCAGGAAACAAACTTTTTCCCATTTTGGGAGGTGCCTTTCGCAAACTCGAAATAAGCGGATCTGAAGAAGCTAGAAGTCGGAGAAAAATGTCTTCAATAGTTTTTTCTCTCGAGCATTTTCGTGAGTAATGTTCACGGTAATTCCGCACGTCTTTATTTCGCGCCTCCTGAGCTTCTTCAGAGAGCTGTCCTATTGGCAAAATGGCTAATTCAACAATCCGTGGACCATGTATAAGTACTTTATGTACAGTTGTGGGCATACAAAACCATGGGTACAATTCAACGAATCGATCAGCAGTCTCGTTGCAATATTTTTCAAACAAATCTACTTTGACGTTGAATCCGCTCGAAATAACTTGCAAAATGACATGAAATCTTTTCATCAACTGAGCATCGACCCCGAGAATGCAAGCAGACGTTTCAGTATTTTGAAAAAAACGCCGAGCCGTATTGCCGTCATTCGAGTTGCCCATGCCTTGCTTTGGCCGATCTATGATGAGGTGCAGTTCGTCTTTGAACGCTTTCTGAATACAATTTTTACGTATTTTCAAAGCGTTTTTAGCTTCTTCGCCACGAGACTGCCATTTTTCGCTTTTCAGTTTATATCCAACATGGAGTAAACACTCGAAAAATCTTATCCAACAATGCAAAGTTGATAATCCGTATATCAATTTTGAATCATCGACTTTTATCTGTCGGATAGCCTGCAGATCGTTAAAATTTTTCGACGTTGCATTGCACACGTAACATCTCATTGCGGACTTCGTACCAGTTACAGTATTGCAAACCTTTCCATCAATCATGGTAAAGGTTAATTTGTAACTCACTTTGCAATCTTTGCCGTCAATTACGGTCTGCAAAGGTTCAAGTCTTGCAATGTGATCGTCAATGAAGCGCTTTTCCTCGACGATCGATTGTTCCGTTTCGGGTTTAAATTGGAGTCGAATCGGTCGACAATACCATGGAGAAGAAGGCCTAGGGTTTTTCCAAATCACAGGTTCGGAATTTTCATCTCCGTCGTAGCCAATAAGTTGTAAGGGAACGAGAGAAGTTAGGAGAACACTGGAATCGGAGCTACCTTCTTGAGAAAATTTTTGTTTGTACTCCTTTTGTCCAGAACTTCCGTCGAACCCCCACTTAACAACGAGAGTCAAATTTTTAAGTACATTGCCGCTTATTGAATCCAAAACATCGTTTTGAAGTTCCAAAATTCGTTTACCCGTATGGTGCAGAAGAGATTGTAATTCAACTTCGGCGCAGTTTTCAGAAATAGAAATAGTTGGTGGATAACACAGTTTTTTGACCTCCAAAACGGAATTGTAAGTAGGAAAAACTGTACTATTGCATAAGTGCGTGGTATGCCTGATATTTATATACTGCGACTTAGATAATTTTGAATCAAGAACGAGAGCTAAAGCAGTATTTGGGGGCATTTTTGTTTCCGTTTTAGAAACCTTTTGCATGGCAGATATGTATTTCATTGCTCGCGTGGGAGATTTGGAGGTTACATCGTCGACAACTTTAGCTGCTGAGACAGCTCCAGATTCGCGAAGAACCATTTTAGTAGCGTAGGAGAGCTCATCCGCGCTGTAACTCTCACGCAACTTCTGCACTTTCCTCCGTTTTGAACGGTCACTCGATTCGGAAAAAGAAGTTTGGGGACGCCCACCACTGTCTCTTGATTTTGTGGAAGCCACACTATCATTTGCATTTCCTTCTTGGTCCAGGAAGACGACCTAGTTTTATATATTGTTACACTTACGTTAATTTCTATATAATTAATATTTACCGTAATGCTTATCGATCCATCCAACCAGCTTTTGTTATTTTTTAGAAAACGATGCTCAACGCGGCAAGCATTTTGCCATTTCATTTTTAAATTGCAAATGACTTTTTTTAACGCCTGTCGTGAACGATCTTCAATATGGAACCAATGTGCAGCTTTATTAAGGAGTTTAACGCCCAAAATTTCGATAAGGGTATCGAGATTTTTGTCCCATTCCTGATGCGTGGCGTCAAACAGTTGCTGTCGTGTCCACTGCACAACCTCCATCTTGGGTCCTATCATTAAAAATGCAGAAATTTTACTTACATTTTTTTAAGATTTTTCCCCACTCACACAGGCTTTTCCCTCTAAGATATCAATTCCCCAACAAAAGACCGTAGTTATGAATTATATGTTGTATTAAGCGTCTCAGCTCATCCAGATTTATATCGTCCAACTCACACAGTATTTAATGTACACAGCTAATTCAATCAGTTCTCTCTTGTATCACGCAGCTCTAATATTCTCACTCAGTTCTAGTCTTTGTCTCTCTCACTCAGCTCTTTGTTCACTGTCGTTTTATAATACTCGCACGCTTTGACTCTTGACTGCTCGTAAGCTTGTAACGTTTTTCTACGCTTCTTGCCGGTCGCTCACGTAGCGACGCCGTTGTCATGACACTATTTAAAATCTGCTATTTCATGGCCACCACACTGTCATCTATATCGGCCCGCCAATATTACACATATACACAAAATAATACACAAAACAAAAGGTCTCCAGCGCCCCGTGGCATCAACCCACAAGGCGGGCCACGAGGCTCCGACCGAGTCGACATAACACTGCTTGAAAGAATGCGTCTTTTTTACCAATGGAGCAAACAGGAGCAGGTAATGCCAACGGCTTCACATTCTCTATAATTTTTCACACTAGGAATCGTTGAAACGTCCGTAGGATCTCCTGGGATCATAAGTAATTCTCTACAGATAGTAATGCAATTTAATGAAACCAAGTAATTTACAGCAATCGTATTGCATCATTAATATCGTCACCATAAACTCCAAAAATTGGCTCATTCAAAAAGTTTACGTAATTCACTTACCTTCTGGAACAATATCCATTTTTGTTCACTCATTTTCGATGAAAATTGCAAAAACTACAGGCTTTTTTCTTGAGCGGTCGGAAGCATACACACACAACAGTCCCGCGCGGGTCTCAACGATGGTCACTTTTAAGCATTTACCACGGGCGAGGGATTCAATATAAACACCTACCCTTTTCGATTTTAATCTTCTAATACCATCTATTGAAATATATATGAAGCTTTACCTCGTACGATAACTTTCAATTTTGGGGTTTTGGCCAGGAATTCGGGCTTTTGGACCACTGTGCGCCGTCACCTGAGCCCCGATCGGTCGACGCATCGTCTTCTGAGCCCCGATCGACACACGCGTCGTCTCCTGAGCCCCGATCGGTCCACGCGCCGTCTCCGAGCGCCGATCGGTTCACGCGCCGTCTCCTGAGCCCCGATCGTTCCACGCGCCGTCTCCGAGCTCCGATCGGCCCACGCGCCATCTCCTAAGCCCCGATCGGTCCAAGCGCCTTCTCCTAAGCCCCGATCGGTCCACGCGCCGTCTCCGAGCCCCGATCGGTCAACGCACCGTCTCCTGAGCCCGGATCGTTCCACGCGTCGTCCCCGAATCCCCGATCCGTACACGCGTCGTCTCCGAGCCTCGATCGGTCCACGCGCCGTCGCCGAACCCCAATTGGTCCACGCGAAACCGCCTGAGCCCCAGTCGGTCCACGCGCTGTCTCCGAGCCCCGATCGGTCCACGCGTCGTCTCCGAGCCCCGATCGGTCCACGCGCCGTCGCCGAGTCATGATCTGTCCACGCGCGGCCTCCGGAGACCCCATCGGTCCACGCGCCGTCTTCGAGCCCCGATCGGTCCACGCATGCTCTCCTAAGCCCCAATCGGTTAACGGGCCGTCCCCGAGCCCCGATCGGTCCACGCGCCGTCTCCTGAGCCCCGATACGTCCACGCGCAGTCGCCGAGCCCCGGTCGGTCCGCCCGCCGTCTCCTGAGCCCCGATCGTCCCACGCGCCGTCTCCTGAGCGCCGATCCGTCCACGCGCCGTCTCCTGAGCCCCGATCGTCCAACGCGCCGTCTCCGAGCACTGATCGGTCCACGCGCCGTCTCCTGAGCCCCGATCGGTCCACGCGTCGTCTCCAAAGCCCTGATTGGTCCACGTGCCGTCTCCGAGCCCCGACCGGTCCACGCGCCGTCTCCTGAACCCCGATACGTCCACACGCAGTCGCCGAGCCCCGATCGGTCCACGCGCCGTCGCCGAGCACCGATTGGTCCACGCGCCGTCGCCCGAACCCCAATTGGTCGACGCGCCGTCGCCCAACCCCAATTGGTCCACGAGCAACCTCCTGAGCTCCAGTAGGTCCACGCGCAGTTGCCGAGCCCCGATCGATCCCCGCATCGTCTCCTAAGCCCCGATCGGTCCACGCACCGTCGCCGAACCCCAATTGTTCGACGCGAAACCGCCTGAGCCCCAGTCGGTCCACGCGCTGTCTCCTGAGCCCCGATAGGTAAACGCGTCGTCGCCTACACCCCAATCGGTCCACGCGTCGTCTCCTAAGCCCCGATCGGTCCACGCGCCGTCTCCGAGCCCCGATCGGTCCACGCGTCGTCTCTTAAGCCCCGATCGGTCCACGCGCCGTCTCCGAGCCCCGATCGGTCCTCGCACTGTCTCCTGATCCCCATGGGTCCACGCGGCGCCTCCGGGGCCCCGATCGATCCACGCGAGGCTCCTAAGCCCTGATCGGTCCACGTGCCGTCTCCGAGCCCCGATGTGTCCACGCGCCGCCTCCTGAGCCCCGATCGATCCACGCATCGGCTCCTGAGCCCCGATCGGTCCACGCGCCGTCTCCGAGCCCCGATCGGTCCACGCATCGTGTCCTAAGCCCCGATCGGTCCACGCGCCGTCTCCTGAGCCCCGATCGGTCCACGCGTCGTCTCCGAGCACCGATCGGTCCACGCGCCGTCGCCGAGCCATGATCGGTCCATGCGCGGCCTCCTGAGCCCCGATCGGTCCACGCGCCGTCGCCGAGCCGCGATCGGTCCACGCGCGGCCTCCTGAGCCCCGGTCGGTCCACGCGCGGCCTCCTGAGCCCCGGTCGGTTCACGCGCCGTCTCCGAGCCCCAACCGCTCCACACGCCGTTACCTGAGCCCCGATCGGTCCACATATCGTCTCCGAGCACCGATCGGTCCACGCGCCGTTTTCTGAGCACCGCTCGATCCATGCGTCGTCTTCTTAGCCCCGATGCCTCCACGCGCCGTCTTCGAGCTACGATCGGTCCAGGCGCCGCTTCCTGAGCCCCGATCGGACCACGCGCCTTCTCCTCAGCCCCGATCGGTCCACGCGCCGTCTCCGAGCGCCGATTAGTTCACGCGCCGTCTCCTGAGCCCCGATCGCTCCACGCGCCGTCACCTGAGCCCCGATTGGTCCACGCGCCGTCTCCTGACCCCGGATCGGTCCACGCGCCGTCGCCGAACCCCAATTGGTCCACGCGCCACCGCCTGTGCCCCAGTCGGTCCACGCGCTGTCTCCGAGCCCAGATCGGTCTACGCGCCGTCTCCGAGCGCCGATCGGTTCACGCGCCGTCTCCTGAGCCCCGTTCGTTCCACGCGCCGTCTCCGAGCTCCGATCGGTCCACGCGCCGTCTCCTAAGCCCCGATCGGTCCACGCGGCGCCTCCGGAGCCCCGATCGATCCACACGAGTCTCCTGAGCCCCGGTCGGTCCACGCGCCGTCACCTGAGCCCCGATCGGTCCACGCATCGTGTCCTGAGCCCCGATCCCTCCACACGCCGCTTCTAGAGCCCCAATCGGTGCACGCGTCGTCTCCTGATCTCCGGTCGATCTACGCGCCGTCTCCTAAGCCCCGATCGGTCCACGCGCCTTCTCCTAAGCCCCGATCGGTCCAGGCACCGCTTCCTGAGCCCCGATCGGTCCACGCGCCGTCTCCGAGCGTCGATCATTTCACGCGCCGTCTCCTGAGCCCCGATCGTTCCACGCGCCGTCTCCGAGCCCCGATCGATCCACGCGCCGTCTCCTGAGCCCCGATCGGTCCACGCGCCGTATCCGAAGCCCCGATCGGTCCACGGGCCGTCTCTGAGCGCCGATAAGTTCAAGCGCCGTCTCCTGAGCCCCGATCGTTCCACGCGGCGTCTCCGAGCCCCGATCGATCCACGCGCCGTCTCCTGAGCCCCGATCCGTCCACGCGCAGTCGCCGAGCCCCGATCGGTCCAGGCGCCGTCTCCTGAGCCCCGATCGGTCCACGCGTCGTCTCCTACGCCCCGTTCGGTCCACGCGCCGTCTCCGAGCACCGGTTGGTCCACGCGCCGTCGCCCGAACCCCAATTGGTCCACGCGCCATCGCCCGAACCCCAATTGGTCCACGAGCAACCTCCTGAGCTCCAGTCGGTCCACGCGCAGTCGCCGAGCCCCGATCGATCCCCGCATCGTCTCCTAAGTCCCGATCGGTTGACGCGTCATTTACGAGCCGCGATCGGTTTACGCGCCGTCTCCTGAGCCCCGATCGGTCCACACGCCGTCTCCTAAGCCCCGATCCGTCCACGGGCCGTCTGTAAACCGCGATCGGTCAACACTCCGTCACCAAGCCCCGATCCGTACAAGCGTCGTGTCCGAGCCCCGATCGGTTAACGCGCCGTCTCCGAGCCCCGATCGGCCCACGCGCCGTCTCCTGAGCCCCGATCCGTCCACGCGCAGTCGCCGAGCCCCGGTCGGTCCAGGCGCCGACTCCTGAGCCCCGATCGGTCCACACCCCTTCCCCTGAGCCCCGATCGGTCGACGCGTCGTCTCCTTAGACCCGACCGGTTCACCCTCCGTCTCCTGTGCACCGATCGATTGACGAGCCGTCTCCTAAGCCCCGATCGATCCACACGTCGTCTCCTAAGCCCCAATCGGGCCACGCGTCGTCTCCTAAGTCCCGATCCGTCGCCGCGTCGTCTCCTGAGTCCCGATCAATTGACGCGTCTTCTCCTGAGCCCCGATCGCTCCTCGCGCCGTCTCCTGAGCCCCGCTCGGTCCATGCGTGGTCTTCTAAGCCCCGATGCCTCCACGCACCGTCTCCTGAGCCCCGATCGGTCCACGCGCCGTCTCCTAAGCCCCGATCGGTCCACGCGCCGTTTCCGAGCCCCGATCGGTCCATGCGTCGTCTCCGAGCCCCTATCGGTCCACGCGCCGTCGCGGAGCCCCGATCGGTCCAGGCGTGGCCTCCTGAGCCTCGATCGGTCCACGCGCGGCCTCCTGAGCCCCGGCCGGATCACGCGCCGTCTCCGAGCCCCGATCGATCCACGCGTCGTCTTCCAAGCCCAGATGCCTCGTCGCGCCGTCTCCGAGCCACGATCGGTCCAGGCGCTGCTTCCTGAGCCCCAATCGGTCCACGCGTTGTCTCCTAAGCCCCGATCGGTCCACGCGCCGTCTCCTAGCCCCGATCGGTTCACGCATCGTCTCCTAAGCCCCGATCGGTTAACGCGCGGCCTCCTGAGCCCTGATCGGTCCACGCGCCGTCACCGAGCCGCGATCAATCCACGCGCGGCCTCCTGAGCCCCGGTTGGTTTACGCTCCGTCTCCTGATCCCCATCGGTCCACGCGGCGCCTCCGGAGCCCCGATCGATCCACACGGGTCTCCTGAGCCCCGGTCGGTCCGCGCGCCGTCACCTGAGCCCCGATCGGTCCACGCATCGTCTCCTGAGTCCCGATCCCTCCACACGCCGCTTCTAGAGCCCCGATCGGTGCACGCGTCGTCTCCTGATCTCTGGTCGATCTACGCGCCGTCTCCTAAGCCCCGATCGGTCCACGCGCCTTCTCCTAAGCCGCGATCGGTCCAGGCACCGCTTCCTGAGCCCCGATCGGTCCACGCGCCGTCTCCGAGCGCCGATCATTTCACGCGCCGTCTCCTGAGCCCCGATCGTTCCACGCGCCGTCTCCGAGCCCCGATCGATCCACGCGCCGTCTCCTGATCCCCGATCGGTCCACGCGCCGTATCCTAAGCCCCGATCGGTCCACGGGCCGTCTCTGAGCGCCGATACGTTCAAGCGCCGTCTCCTGAGCCCCGATCGTTCCATGCGCCGTCTCCTGAGCCCGGATCGGTCCACGCGCCGTCTCCTGAGCCCCGATCGGTCGACGCGTCGTCTTCTGAGCCTCGATCGATCCACGCGTCGTCTCCTGAGCCCCAACCGCTCCACACGCCGTTACCTGAGCCCCGATCGGTCCACGCATCGTCTCCGAGCACCGATCGGTCCACGCGCCGCTTTCTGAGCACCGTTCAGTCCACGCGTCGTCTTCAAAGCCCCGATGCCTCCACGCGCCGTCTCCAAGCCCCGATCGCCCCTCGCGCCGTCTCCTGAGCCCCGCTCGATCCATGCGTCGTCTTCTTAGCCCCGATGCCTCCACGCGCCGTCTTCGAGCCACGATCGGCCCAGTTGCCGCTTCCTGAGCCCCGATCGGTCTACGCGCCGTCTCGTAAGCCCCAATCGGTCTACGCGCCGTCTCAGAGCGCCGATCATTTCACGCGCCCTCTCGTGAGCCCCGATCATTCCACGCCCCGTCTTCGAGCCCCGATCGGTCCACGCGCCGTCTCCTAAACCCCTATCGGTCCACGCGCCGTCTCCGAGCGCCGATCGGTTCACGCGCCGTCTCCTGAGCCCCGATCGTTCCACGCGCCGTCTCCGAGCCCCGATCCGTCCACGCGCCGTCTCCTGAGCCCGGATCGGTCCACGCGTCATCGCCGAATCCCCGATCCGTAGACGCGTCGTCTCCGAGCTTCGATCGGTCCACGCGCCGTCGCGGAGCCCCGATCGGTCCAGGCGTGGCCTCCTGAGCCTCGATCGGTCCACGCGTTGTCTCCTAAGCCCCGATAGGTCCACGCGCCGTCTCCGAGCCCCGATCGGTTCACGCATCGTCACCTAAGCCCCGATCGGTCCACGCGTCGTCACCGAGCCATGATCGGTCCACGCGCGGCTCCTGAGCCCCCATCGGTCCACGCGCCGTCGCCGAGCCGAGATCGGTCCACGCGCGGGCTCCTGAGCCCCGGTTGGTTCACGCGCCGTATCCGAGCCCCAGTCGGTCCACGCGCCGGCTCCTGAGCCCCGATCGGTCCACGCGCCGTCGCCGAGCCGGGATCGGTCCACGCGCGGGCTACAGAGCCCCGGTTGGTTCACGCGCCGTATCCGAGCCCCAATCGGTCCACGCGCCGGCTCCTGAGCCCCGATCGGTCCACGCGCCGTCTCCTGGGCCCCGACCGCTCCACGCACCGTTTTCTGAGCACCGTTTGGTCCACGCGTCGTCTTCAAAGCCCCGATGCCTCCACGCGCCGTCTCCGAGCCACGATCCGTCCGTGCGCCGGTTCCAGAGCCCTCTCGGTCCACGCGCCGTCTTCGAGCTCCGATCGGTCCACGCGCCGTCTCCTAAGCCCCGATGGGTCCAAGCGCCTTCTGCTAAGCCCCGATCGGTCCACGCGCCGTCTCCGAGCGCCGATCGGTTCACGCGCCGTCACCTGAGCCCCGATCGTTCCACGCGCCGTCTCCGAGCCCCGATCGGTCTACGCGCCATCTCCTAAGCCCCGATCGGTCCACGCGCCTTCTCCTCATCCCCGATCGGTCCACGCGCCGTCTCGGAGCCCCGATCGGCCCACGCGCCGTCTCCTGAGCCCCGATCCGTCCACGCGCAGTCGCCGAGCCCCGATCGGTCCAGGCGCCGTCTCCTGAGCCTCGATCGGTCCACACGCCTTTCCCTGAGCCCCGATCGGTCGACGCGTTGTCTCCTAAGACCCGACCGGATCACCCGCCGTCTCCTGAGCCCCGATCGGTCCACGCATCGTCTCCTAAGCCCCGATACGTCCACACGCCGTATCCGATCGCCGATCGGTCCGCGTGACGCATTCTAAGCCACGGTCCGTCCACGCGTCGTCTCCTGAGCCCCGATCGCTCGACGCGCCTTCTCCTAAGCCGCGATCGGTCCAGGCACCGCTTCCTGAGCCCCGATCGGTCCACGCGCTGTCTCCGAGCGCCGATCATTTCACGCGCCGTCTCCTGAGCCCCGATCGTTCCACGCGCCGTCTCCGAGCCCCGATCGATCCACGCGCCGTCTCCTGATCCCCGATCGGTCCACGCGCCGTATCCTAAGCCCCGATCGGTCCACGGACCGTCTCTGAGCGCCGATACGTTCAAGCGCCGTCTCCTGAGCCCCGATCGTTCCACGCGCCGTCTCCTGGGCCCGGATCGGTCCACGCGCCGTCTCCTGAGCCCCGATCGGTCGACGCGTCGTCTTCTGAGCCTCGATCGATCCACGCGTCGTCTCCTGAGCCCCAACCGCTCCACACGCCGTTACCTGAGCCCCGATCGGTCCACGCATCGTCTCCGAGCACCGATCGGTCCACGCGCCGCTTTCTGAGCACCGTTCAGTCCACGCGTCGTCTTCAAAGCCCCGATGCCTCCACGCGCCGTCTCCAAGCCCCGATCGCCCCTCGCGCCGTCTCCTGAGCCCCGCTCGATCCATGCGTCGTCTTCTTAGCCCCGATGCCTCCACGCGCCGTCTTCGAGCCACGATCGGTCCAGTTGCCGCTTCCTGAGCCCCGATCGGTCTACGCGCCGTCTCGTAAGCCCCAATCGGTCTACGCGCCGTCTCAGAGCGCCGATCATTTCACGCGCCGTCTCCTGAGCCCCGATCGTTCCACGCGCCGTCTCCTGAGCCCGGATCGGTCCACGCGCCGTCTCCTGAGCCCCGATCGGTCGACGCGTCGTCTTCTGAGCCTCGATCGATCCACGCGTCGTCTCTTGAGCCCCAACCGCTCCACACGCCGTTACCTGAGCCCCGATCGGTCCACGCATCGTCTCCGAGCACCGATCGGTCCACGCGCCGCTTTCTGAGCACCGTTTGGTCCACGCGTCGTCTTCAAAGCCCCGATGCCTCCACGCGCCGTCTCCGAGCCACGATCCGTCCGTGCGCCGGTTCCAGAGCCCTCTCGGTCCACGCGCCGTCTCCGAGCTCCGATCGGTCCACGCGCCGTCTCCTAAGCCCCGATGGGTCCAAGCGCCTTCTGCTAAGCCCCGATCGGTCCACGCGCCGTCTCCGAGCGCCGATCGGTTCACGCGCCGTCACCTGAGCCCCGATCGTTCCACGCGCCGTCTCCGAGCCCCGATCGGTCTACGCGCCATCTCCTAAGCCCCGATCGGTCCACGCGCCTTCTCCTCATCCCCGATCGGTCCACGCGCCGTCTCGGAGCCCCGATCGGCCCACGCGCCGTCTCCTGAGCCCCGATCCGTCCACGCGCAGTCGCCGAGCCCCGATCGGTCCAGGCGCCGTCTCCTGAGCCTCGATCGGTCCACACGCCTTTCCCTGAGCCCCGATCGGTCGACGCGTCGTCTCCTAAGACCCGACCGGATCACCCGCCGTCTCCTGAGCCCCGATCGGTCCACGCATTCTCTCCTAAGCCCCGATACGTCCACACGCCGTATCCGATCGCCGATCGGTCCGCGTGACGCATTCTAAGCCACGGTCCGTCCACGCGTCGTCTCCTGAGCCCCGATCGCTCGACGCGCCTTCTCCTAAGCCGCGATCGGTCCAGGCACCGCTTCCTGAGCCCCGATCGGTCCACGCGCTGTCTCCGAGCGCCGATCATTTCACGCGCCGTCTCCTGAGCCCCGATCGTTCCACGCGCCGTCTCCGAGCCCCGATCGATCCACGCGCCGTCTCCTGATCCCCGATCGGTCCACGCGCCGTATCCTAAGCCCCGATCGGTCCACGGACCGTCTCTGAGCGCCGATACGTTCAAGCGCCGTCTCCTGAGCCCCGATCGTTCCACGCGCCGTCTCCTGGGCCCGGATCGGTCCACGCGCCGTCTCCTGAGCCCCGATCGGTCGACGCGTCGTCTTCTGAGCCTCGATCGATCCACGCGTCGTCTCCTGAGCCCCAACCGCTCCACACGCCGTTACCTGAGCCCCGATCGGTCCACGCATCGTCTCCGAGCACCGATCGGTCCACGCGCCGCTTTCTGAGCACCGTTCAGTCCACGCGTCGTCTTCAAAGCCCCGATGCCTCCACGCGCCGTCTCCAAGCCCCGATCGCCCCTCGCGCCGTCTCCTGAGCCCCGCTCGATCCATGCGTCGTCTTCTTAGCCCCGATGCCTCCACGCGCCGTCTTCGAGCCACGATCGGTCCAGTTGCCGCTTCCTGAGCCCCGATCGGTCTACGCGCCGTCTCGTAAGCCCCAATCGGTCTACGCGCCGTCTCAGAGCGCCGATCATTTCACGCGCCGTCTCCTGAGCCCCGATCGTTCCACGCGCCGTCTCCTGAGCCCGGATCGGTCCACGCGCCGTCTCCTGAGCCCCGATCGGTCGACGCGTCGTCTTCTGAGCCTCGATCGATCCACGCGTCGTCTCTTGAGCCCCAACCGCTCCACACGCCGTTACCTGAGCCCCGATCGGTCCACGCATCGTCTCCGAGCACCGATCGGTCCACGCGCCGCTTTCTGAGCACCGTTTGGTCCACGCGTCGTCTTCAAAGCCCCGATGCCTCCACGCGCCGTCTCCGAGCCACGATCCGTCCGTGCGCCGGTTCCAGAGCCCTCTCGGTCCACGCGCCGTCTCCGAGCTCCGATCGGTCCACGCGCCGTCTCCTAAGCCCCGATGGGTCCAAGCGCCTTCTGCTAAGCCCCGATCGGTCCACGCGCCGTCTCCGAGCGCCGATCGGTTCACGCGCCGTCACCTGAGCCCCGATCGTTCCACGCGCCGTCTCCGAGCCCCGATCGGTCTACGCGCCATCTCCTAAGCCCCGATCGGTCCACGCGCCTTCTCCTCATCCCCGATCGGTCCACGCGCCGTCTCGGAGCCCCGATCGGCCCACGCGCCGTCTCCTGAGCCCCGATCCGTCCACGCGCAGTCGCCGAGCCCCGATCGGTCCAGGCGCCGTCTCCTGAGCCTCGATCGGTCCACACGCCTTTCCCTGAGCCCCGATCGGTCGACGCGTCGTCTCCTAAGACCCGACCGGATCACCCGCCGTCTCCTGAGCCCCGATCGGTCCACGCATTCTCTCCTAAGCCCCGATACGTCCACACGCCGTATCCGATCGCCGATCGGTCCGCGTGACGCATTCTAAGCCACGGTCCGTCCACGCGTCGTCTCCTGAGCCCCGATCGCTCGACGCGCCTTCTCCTAAGCCGCGATCGGTCCAGGCACCGCTTCCTGAGCCCCGATCGGTCCACGCGCCGTCTCCGAGCGCCGATCATTTCACGCGCCGTCTCCTGAGCCCCGATCGTTCCACGCGCCGTCTCCGAGCCCCGATCGATCCACGCGCCGTCTCCTGATCCCCGATCGGTCCACGCGCCGTATCCTAAGCCCCGATCGGTCCACGGGCCGTCTCTGAGCGCCGATACGTTCAAGCGCCGTCTCCTGAGCCCCGATCGTTCCACGCGCCGTCTCCTGAGCCCGGATCGGTCCACGCGCCGTCTCCTGAGCCCCGATCGGTCGACGCGTCGTCTTCTGAGCCTCGATCGATCCACGCGTCGTCTCTTGAGCCCCAACCGCTCCACACGCCGTTACCTGAGCCCCGATCGGTCCACGCATCGTCTCCGAGCACCGATCGGTCCACGCGCCGCTTTCTGAGCACCGTTCAGTCCACGCGTCGTCTTCAAAGCCCCGATGCCTCCACGCGCCGTCTCCAAGCCCCGATCGCCCCTCGCGCCGTCTCCTGAGCCCCGCTCGATCCATGCGTCGTCTTCTTAGCCCCGATGCCTCCACGCGCCGTCTTCGAGCCACGATCGGTCCAGTTGCCGCTTCCTGAGCCCCGATCGGTCTACGCGCCGTCTCGTAAGCCCCAATCGGTCTACGCGCCGTCTCAGAGCGCCGATCATTTCACGCGCCCTCTCGTGAGCCCCGATCATTCCACGCCCCGTCTTCGAGCCCCGATCGGTCCACGCGCCGTCTCCTAAGCCCCTATCGGTCCACGCGCCGTCTCCGAGCGCCGATCGGTTCACGCGCCGTCTCCTGAGCCCCGATCGTTCCACGCGCCGTCTCCTGAGCCCGGATCGGTCCACGCGCCGTCTCCTGAGCCCCGATCGGTCGACGCGTCGTCTTCTGAGCCTCGATCGATCCACGCGTCGTCTCTTGAGCCCCAACCGCTCCACACGCCGTTACCTGAGCCCCGATCGGTCCACGCATCGTCTCCGAGCACCGATCGGTCCACGCGCCGCTTTCTGAGCACCGTTTGGTCCACGCGTCGTCTTCAAAGCCCCGATGCCTCCACGCGCCGTCTCCGAGCCACGATCCGTCCGTGCGCCGGTTCCAGAGCCCTCTCGGTCCACGCGCCGTCTCCGAGCTCCGATCGGTCCACGCGCCGTCTCCTAAGCCCCGATGGGTCCAAGCGCCTTCTGCTAAGCCCCGATCGGTCCACGCGCCGTCTCCGAGCGCCGATCGGTTCACGCGCCGTCACCTGAGCCCCGATCGTTCCACGCGCCGTCTCCGAGCCCCGATCGGTCTACGCGCCATCTCCTAAGCCCCCATCGGTCCACGCGCCTTCTCCTCATCCCCGATCGGTCCACGCGCCGTCTCGGAGCCCCGATCGGCCCACGCGCCGTCTCCTGAGCCCCGATCCGTCCACGCGCAGTCGCCGAGCCCCGATCGGTCCAGGCGCCGTCTCCTGAGCCTCGATCGGTCCACACGCCTTTCCCTGAGCCCCGATCGGTCGACGCGTCGTCTCCTAAGACCCGACCGGATCACCCGCCGTCTCCTGAGCCCCGATCGGTCCACGCATTCTCTCCTAAGCCCCGATACGTCCACACGCCGTATCCGATCGCCGATCGGTCCGCGTGACGCATTCTAAGCCACGGTCCGTCCACGCGTCGTCTCCTGAGCCCCGATCGCTCGACGCGCCTTCTCCTAAGCCGCGATCGGTCCAGGCACCGCTTCCTGAGCCCCGATCGGTCCACGCGCCGTCTCCGAGCGCCGATCATTTCACGCGCCGTCTCCTGAGCCCCGATCGTTCCACGCGCCGTCTCCGAGCCCCGATCGATCCACGCGCCGTCTCCTGATCCCCGATCGGTCCACGCGCCGTATCCTAAGCCCCGATCGGTCCACGGGCCGTCTCTGAGCGCCGATACGTTCAAGCGCCGTCTCCTGAGCCCCGATCGTTCCACGCGCCGTCTCCTGAGCCCGGATCGGTCCACGCGCCGTCTCCTGAGCCCCGATCGGTCGACGCGTCGTCTTCTGAGCCTCGATCGATCCACGCGTCGTCTCTTGAGCCCCAACCGCTCCACACGCCGTTACCTGAGCCCCGATCGGTCCACGCATCGTCTCCGAGCACCGATCGGTCCACGCGCCGCTTTCTGAGCACCGTTCAGTCCACGCGTCGTCTTCAAAGCCCCGATGCCTCCACGCGCCGTCTCCAAGCCCCGATCGCCCCTCGCGCCGTCTCCTGAGCCCCGCTCGATCCATGCGTCGTCTTCTTAGCCCCGATGCCTCCACGCGCCGTCTTCGAGCCACGATCGGTCCAGTTGCCGCTTCCTGAGCCCCGATCGGTCTACGCGCCGTCTCGTAAGCCCCAATCGGTCTACGCGCCGTCTCAGAGCGCCGATCATTTCACGCGCCCTCTCGTGAGCCCCGATCATTCCACGCCCCGTCTTCGAGCCCCGATCGGTCCACGCGCCGTCTCCTAAGCCCCTATCGGTCCACGCGCCGTCTCCGAGCGCCGATCGGTTCACGCGCCGTCTCCTGAGCCCCGATCGTTCCACGCGCCGTCTCCGAGCCCCGATCCGTCCACGCGCCGTCTCCTGAGCCCGGATCGGTCCACGCGTCATCGCCGAATCCCCGATCCGTAGACGCGTCGTCTCCGAGCCTCGATCGGTCCACGCGCCGTCGCGGAGCCCCGATCGGTCCAGGCGTGGCCTCCTGAGCCTCGATCGGTCCACGCGTTGTCTCCTAAGCCCCGATAGGTCCACGCGCCGTCTCCGAGCCCCGATCGGTTCACGCATCGTCACCTAAGCCCCGATCGGTCCACGCGTCGTCACCGAGCCATGATCGGTCCACGCGCGGCTCCTGAGCCCCCATCGGTCCACGCGCCGTCGCCGAGCCGAGATCGGTCCACGCGCGGGCTCCTGAGCCCCGGTTGGTTCACGCGCCGTATCCGAGCCCCAGTCGGTCCACGCGCCGGCTCCTGAGCCCCGATCGGTCCACGCGCCGTCTCCGAGCGCCGATCGGTTCACGCGCCGTCACCTGAGCCCCGATCGTTCCACGCGCAGTCGCCGAGCCCCGATCGGTCCAGGCGCCGTCTCCTGAGCCTCGATCGGTCCACACGCCTTTCCCTGAGCCCCGATCGGTCCACGCGTCGTCTTCAAACCCCAGACGCCTCCTCGCACCGTCTCCAAGGGCCGATCGGTTCACGCGCCGTCTCCTGAGCCCCGATCGTTCCACGCATCGTCTCCGAACCCCGATGGGTCCACGCGTCGGCTCCTAAGCCCCGATCAGTCCACGCGCCGTCTCCGAGCCCCGATCGATCCACGCGTCGTCTCCTAAGACCCGATCGGTCCACGTATCGTCTCCTAAGCCCCGATCGGTCCACACGCCGTCTCCGAGCCCCGATGGGTCCACGCGTCGCCTCCTGAGCCCCGGTCGGTCCACGCGTCGTCTTCTAAGACCCGATAGGTCCACGCGTCGTCTCCTAAGCCCCGATCGGTCCACGCGCCGTCTCCGAGCGCCGATAACTTTACGCGCCGTCTCCTGAGCCCCGATCGGTCCACGCGTAGTCTCCTAAGCCCCGCTCGGTTAACGCGTCGTTTCCGAGCCCTGATCGGTGCACGCGTCGTCTCCTGAGCCCCAATTAGTCCATGCGCCGTCTCCTAAGCCCCGATCCGTCCACGGGCCGTGTCCGAGCTCCGATCGGTCCACGCGTCGTCTCCGAGCCCTGATCGGTCCACGCGCCATCGCCGAGACCCGATCGGTCCACACCCCTTCTCCTGAGCCCCGATCTGTCGACGCGTCGTCTCCTAAGCCCCGACCGGTACACGCGCCGTCTCCTGTGCCCCGATCGATTCACGTGCCGTCTCCTAAGCCCCGATCAGTTCACCCGTCGTCTCTTAAGCCCCAATCGGTCCACGCGCCCTCTCCGAGCGCCGATCATTTCACGCGCCGTCTTCTGAGCCCCGGTCGGTCCGCGCGCCGTCACCTGAGCCCCGATCGGTCGACGCGTCGTCTTCTGAGCCCCGATCGGTCCACGCGCCGTCTCCGAGCGCCGATCGGTTCACGCGCCGTCTCCTGAGCCCCGATCGTTCCACGTGCCGTCTCCGAGCTCCGATCGGCCCACGCGCCGTCTTCGAGCCCCGATCGGTCCACGCATGGTCTCCTAACCCCAATCGGTTAACGCGCCGTCCCCGAGCCCCGATAGGTTCACGCGCCGTCTCCTGAGCCCCGATACGTCCACGCGCAGTCGCCGAGCCCTGATCGGTCCACGCGCTGTCTCCTGAGCCCCGATAGGTACACGCGTCATCGCCTACACCCCAATCGGTCCACGCTTCGTTTCCGAGCCCCGATCGGTCCACGCGTCGTCTCCTGAGCCCCAATTAGTCCATGCGCCGTCTCCTAAGCCCCGATCCGTCCACGGGCCGTGTCCGAGCTCCGATCGGTCCACGCGTCGTCTCCGAGCCCTGATCGGTCCACGCGCCATCGCCGAGACCTGATCGGTCCACGCGCCATCGCCGAGCCCCGATCGGTCCACGCGCCGTCTCCTGAGCGCCGATCTGTCCACACCCCTTCTCCTGTGCCCCGATCTGTCGACGCGTCGTCTCCTAAGCCCCGACCGGTGCACGCGCCGTCTCCTAAGCCCTGCTCGGTTAACGCCTCGTTTCCGAGCCCCGATCGGTCCACGCGTCGTCTCCTGAGCCCCAATTAGTCCACGCGCCGTCTCCTAAGCCCTGATCAGTCCACGGGCCGTGTCCGAGCTCCGATCGGTTCACGCGCCGTCTCCAAACCTCGATCCGTACACGTGTCGTCTCCGAGCCCTGATCGGTCCACGCGCCATCGCCGAGCCCCGATCGGTCCACGCGTGGCCTCCTGAGACCCGATCGGTCCACGCGCCGTCTTCGAGCCCCGATCGGTCCACGCATAGTCTCCTAAGCCCCAATCGGTTAACGCGCCGTCCCCGAGCCCCGATCGGTCCACGCGCCTTCTCCTGAGCCCCGATACGTCCACGCGCAGTCGCCGAGCCCCGATCGGTCCACGCGTCGCGTCTTAAGCCCCGATCGGTCCACGCGCCGTCTCCGAGCCCCGATCGGTCCTCGCACTGTCTCCTGATCCCCATGGGTCCACGCGGCGCCTCCGGGGCCCCGATCGATCCACGCGAGGCTCCTAAGCCCTGATCGGTCCACGTGCCGTCTCCGAGCCCCGATGTGTCCACGCGCCGCCTCCTGAGCCCCGATCGATCCACGCATCGGCTCCTGAGCCCCGATCAGTCCACGCGCCGTCTCCGAGCCCCGGTCGGTCCACGCATCGTGTCCTAAGCCCCGATCGGTCCACGCGCCGTCTCCTGAGCCCCGATCGGTCCACGCGTCGTCTCCGAGCCCCGATCGGTATACGCGCCGTCGCCGAGTCATGATCTGTCCACGCGTGGCCTCCTGAGACCCGATCGGTCCACGCGCCGTCTTCGAGCCCCGATCGGTCCACGCATAGTCTCCTAAGCCCCAATCGGTTAACGCGCCGTCCCCGAGCCCCGATCGGTCCACGCGCCTTCTACTGAGCCCCGATACGTCCACGCGCAGTCGCCGAGCCCTGATCGGTCCACGCGCCGTCTCCGAGCCCCGATCGGTCCACGCATCGTGTCCTAAGCCCCGATCGGTCCACGCGCCGTCTCCTGAGCCCCGATCGGTCCACGCGTCGTCTCCGAGCCCCGATCGGTCCACGCGCCGTCGCCGAGTCATGATCTGTCCACGCGTGGCCTCCTGAGACCCGATCGGTCCACGCGCCGTCTTCGAGCCCCGATCGGTCCACGCATAGTCTCCTAAGCCCCAATCGGTTAACGCGCCGTCCCCGAGCCCCGATCGGTCCACGCGCCTTCTCCTGAGCCCCGATACGTCCACGCGCAGTCGCCGAGCCCTGATCGGTCCACGCGCTGTCTCCTGAGCCGCGATAGGTACACGCGTCGTCGCCTACACCCCGATCGATCCACTCGAGGCTCCTAGGCCCCGATCGGTCCACGTGCCATCTCCGAGCCCCGATCGGTCCACGCACTGTCTCCTGATCCCGCTGGGTCAACGCGGCGCCTCCGGAGCCCCGATCGATCCACGCGAGGCTCCTGAGCCCCGATCGGACCACGCATCGTCTCCAAAGCCCCAATCGGTTAACGCGCCGTTTCCGAGCCCCGATCGGTCCACGCACTGTCTCCTGATCCCCATGGGTCAACGCGGCGCCTCCGGAGCACCGATCGATCCACGCGAGGCTCCTGAGCCCCGATCGGACCACGCATCGTCTCCTAAGCCCTGATCGGTCCTCGTGCCTTCTGCGAGCCCCGAAGGGTCCACGCGCAGCCTCCTGAGCCCCGATCGGTCAACGCGTCGTCTTCTGAGCCCCGATCGGTTGACGCGCCGTCGCCGAACCCCAATTGGTCCACGCGCGACCGCCTGAGCCCCAGTCGGTCCACGCGCTGTCTCCGAGCCCCGATCGGTCCACGCGTCGTCTCCGAGCCCCTATCGATCCACGCGCAGTCTCCAGAGGCGCGATCGGTCCACGCATCCCCTCCTGAGCCCCGGACGGTCCACGCGCCGTCACCGAACCCCGATGGGTCGACGCGCCGTCTCCGAGCGCCGATCGGTTAACGCGCCCTCTCCCCGCCCAGATCAGTCCACGCGCTGTCTCCTGAGCCCCAATCGGTCTACGCGTCGTCTTCTAAGCTCCGATCGGTTCACGCGCCATCTCCGAGCCCCGATCGGTCCACGCACCATCTTCTGCTCCCCAATCGGTCCACGCGCCGCCTCCGGAGCCCCAATTGGTCCACGCGCAACCGCCTGAGCCCCAGTCGGTCCACACGCTGTCGCCGAGCCCCGATCGGTCCACGCGTCGTCTCCGAGCCCCGATCGGTCTACGCGCCGTCGCCGAGCCATGATGGGTCCACGCGCGGCCTCCTGAGCCCCGATCGGTCCACGCGCCGTCGCCGAGCCGCGATCGGTTCTCGCGCGGCCTCCTGAGCCCCGATCGGTCCACGCGCCGTCGCCGAGCCATGATCGGTCCACGCGCGGTCTCCTGAGCCCCGGTTGGTCCACGCACCGTCGCCGAGCCATGATCGGCCCACGCGAGGCTCCTGAGCCCCGGTCGGTCCGCGCGCCGTCTCCTGAGCCCCGATCGGTCGACGCGTCTTCTCCTGAGCCCCGATCGCTCCTCGCGCCGTCTCCTGAGCCCCACTCGGTCCCTGCGTCGTCTTCTTAGCCCCGATGCCTCCACGCGCCGTCTCCGAGCCACGATCGGTCTAGGTGTCGCTTCCTGAGCCCCGATCGGTCATCGCGCCGTCTCCTAAGCCCCAATCGGTCCACGCGCCGCCTCCTAAGCCCCGATCGATCCACGCGTCGTCTCCGAACGCCGATCGCTTCACGCGCCGTCTCCTTTGCTCCGATCGTTCCACGCGCCGTCTCCGAGGCCCGATCGGTCCACGCATCGTCTCCTAAGCCCCGATCGGTTAACGCGCCGTCTCCGAGCCCCGATTGGTCCACACGCCGTCTCCGAGTCCCGATCGGTCCGCATGCCGCATTCTAAGCCACGGTCAGTCCTCGCGCCGTCTCCGAGCACCGATCGGTCCACGCGTCGTCCCCTAATACCCGATCGGTCCACGCGTCGTCTCCTAAGCCCCGATCCGTCGACGCGTCGCCTCCTGAGCCCCGATCGATCCACGCGCCGCCTCCTCAACCCCGATCGTTCCACGTGCCGTTTCCTGATCCCCGATCGGTCCACACGCCTTCTCCGAGCCCCGATCGGTCCGCGTGCCGCATTCTAAGCCACGGTCCATCCACTCGCCATCTCCGAGCCCCGCTCGATCCACGCGTCGTCTCCTAAGCCTCGATTGGTCCTCGCGCCGGCTCCGAGCGCCGATCGGGTCACGCGCCGTCTTCTGAGCCCCGATCGTTCCACGCGTCGCCTCCTAAACACCGATCGGTCCAGGCTTCGTCTCCTAAGCACCGATCGGTTAACGCGCCGTCTCCGAGCCCCGATTGGTCCACACGTCGTCTCCGAGTCCCGATCGGTCCGCATGCCGCATTCTAAGCCACGGTCAGTCCTCGCGCCGTCTCCGAGCCCGATCGGTCCACGCATCGTCTCCTAAGCCCCTATCGGTGAACGCGCCGTGTCCGAGCCCCGATCGGTCCTCGCGCTACCGCCTGAGCCCCAGTCGGTCCACGCGTCGTCTCCGAGCACCGATCGGTCCACGCGCCGTCGCCGAGCCATGATCGGTCCATGCGCGGCCTCCTGAGCCCCGATCGGTCCACGCGCCGTCGCCGAGCCGCGATCGGTCCACGCGCGGCCTCCTGAGCCCCGGTCGGTCCACGCGCGGCCTCCTGAGCCCCGGTCGGTTCACGCGCCGTCTCCGAGCCCCAACCGCTCCACACGCCGTTACCTGAGCCCCGATCGGTCCACATATCGTCTCCGAGCACCGATCGGTCCACGCGCCGTTTTCTGAGCACCGCTCGATCCATGCGTCGTCTTCTTAGCCCCGATGCCTCCACGCGCCGTCTTCGAGCTACGATCGGTCCAGGCGCCGCTTCCTGAGCCCCGATCGGTCCACGCGCCGTCTCGTAAGCCCCAATCGGTCTACGCGCCGTCTCAGAGCGCCGATCATTTCACGCGCCGTCTCCTGAGCCCCGATCGTTCCACGCGCCGTCTCTGAGCCCCGATCCGTCCACGCGTCGTCTCCTGAGCCCGGATCCGTCCACGCGTCATCGCCGAATCCCCGATCCGTACACGCGTTGTCTCCGAGCCTCGATCGGTCCACGCGCCGTCGCGGAGCCCCGATCGGTCCAGGCGTGGCCTCCTGAGCCTCGATCGGTCCACGCGCGGCCTCCTGAGCCCCGGTCGGTTCACGCGCCGTCTCCGAGCCCCGATCGATCCACGCGTCGTCTTCCAAGCCCAGATGCCTCCTCGTGCCGTCTCCGAGCCACGATCGGTCCAGGCGCTGCTTCCTGAGCCTCAATCGGTCCACGCATCGTCACCTAAGCCCCGATCGGTCCACGCGCCGTCACCGAGCCATGCTCGGTCCACGCGCGGCTCCTGAGTCCCCATCGGTCCACGCGCCGTCGCCGAGCCGGGATCGGTCCACGCGCCGTCGCCGAGCCGGGATCGGTCCACGCGCGGGCTCCTGAGCCCCGATCGGTCCACGCGCCGTCTCCTGAGCCCCAATCGGTCCACGCACCGTTTTCTGAGCACCGTTTGGTCCACGCGTCGTCTTCAAAGCCCCGATGCCTCCACGCGCCGTCTCCGAGCCACGATTCGTCCGTGCGCCGCTTCCAGAGCCCTCTCGGTCCACGCGTCGTCTCCTGATCTCCGATCGGTCCACGCGCCATCTCCTAAGCCCCGATCATTCCACGTGCCATCTCCGAGCCCCGATCGGTCAACGCGCCGTCTCATAAGCCCCGATCGGACCACGCGCCTTCTCCTCAGCCCCGATCGGTCCACGCGCCGTCTCCGAGCGCCGATTAGTTCACGCGCCGTCTCCTGAGCCCCGATCATTCCACGTGCCATCTCCGAGCCCCGATCGGTCAACGCGCCGTCTCATAAGCCCCGATCGGACCACGCGCCTTCTCCTCAGCCCCGATCGGTCCACGCGCCGTCTCCGAGCGCCGATTAGTTCACGCGCCGTCTCCTGAGCCCCGATCGCTCCACGCGCCGTTACCTGAGCCCCGATTGGTCCACGCGCCGTCTCCTGACCCCGGATCGGTCCACGCGCCGTCGCCGAACCCCAATTGGTCCACGCGCCACCGCCTGTGCCCCAGTCGGTCCACGCGCTGTCTCCGAGCCCAGATCGGTCTACGCGCCGTCTCCGAGCGCCGATCGGTTCACGCGCCGTCTCCTGAGCCCCGTTCGTTCCACGCGCCGTCTCCGAGCTCCGATCGGTCCACGCGCCGTCTCCTAAGCCCCGATCGGTCCACGCGGCGCCTCCGGAGCCCCGATCGATCCACACGAGTCTCCTGAGCCCCGGTCGGTCCACGCGCCGTCACCTGAGCCCCGATCGGTCCACGCATCGTGTCCTGAGCCCCGATCCCTCCACACGCCGCTTCTAGAGCCCCAATCGGTGCACGCGTCGTCTCCTGATCTCCGGTCGATCTACGCGCCGTCTCCTAAGCCCCGATCGGTCCACGCGCCTTCTCCTAAGCCCCGATCGGTCCAGGCACCGCTTCCTGAGCCCCGATCGGTCCACGCGCCGTCTCCGAGCGTCGATCATTTCACGCGCCGTCTCCTGAGCCCCGATCGTTCCACGCGCCGTCTCCGAGCCCCGATCGATCCACGCGCCGTCTCCTGAGCCCCGATCGGTCCACGCGCCGTATCCGAAGCCCCGATCGGTCCACGGGCCGTCTCTGAGCGCCGATAAGTTCAAGCGCCGTCTCCTGAGCCCCGATCGTTCCACGCGGCGTCTCCGAGCCCCGATCGATCCACGCGCCGTCTCCTGAGCCCCGATCCGTCTACGCGCAGTCGCCGAGCTCCGATCGGTCCAGGCGCCGTCTCCTGAGCCCCGATCGGTCCAGGCGTCGTCTCCTACGCCCCGTTCGGTCCACGCGCCGTCTCCGAGCACCGGTTGGTCCACGCGCCGTCGCCCGAACCCCAATTGGTCCACGCGCCATCGCCCGAACCCCAATTGGTCCACGAGCAACCTCCTGAGCTCCAGTCGGTCCACGCGCAGTCGCCGAGCCCCGATCGATCCCCGCATCGTCTCCTAAGTCCCGATCGGTTGACGCGTCATTTACGAGCCGCGATCGGTTTACGCGCCGTCTCCTGAGCCCCGATCGGTCCACACGCCGTCTCCTAAGCCCCGATCCGTCCACGGGCCGTCTGTAAACCGCGATCGGTCAACACTCCGTCACCAAGCCCCGATCCGTACAAGCGTCGTGTCCGAGCCCCGATCGGTTAACGCGCCGTCTCCGAGCCCCGATCGGCCCACGCGCCGTCTCCTGAGCCCCGATCCGTCCACGCGCAGTCGCCGAGCCCCGGTCGGTCCAGGCGCCGTCTCCTGAGCCCCGATCGGTCCACACCCCTTCCCCTGAGCCCCGATCGGTCGACGCGTCGTCTCCTTAGACCCGACCGGTTCACCCTCCGTCTCCTGTGCACCGATCGATTGACGAGCCGTCTCCTAAGCCCCGATCGATCCACACGTCGTCTCCTAAGCCCCAATCGGGCCACGCGTCGTCTCCTAAGTCCCGATCCGTCGCCGCGTCGTCTCCTGAGTCCCGATCAATTGACGCGTCTTCTCCTGAGCCCCGATCGCTCCTCGCGCCGTCTCCTGAGCCCCGCTCGGTCCATGCGTGGTCTTCTAAGCCCCGATGCCTCCACGCACCGTCTCCTGAGCCCCGATCGGTCCACGCATCGTCTCCTAAGCCCCGATACGTCCACACGCCGTCTCCGATCCCCGATCGGTCCGCGTGCCGCATTCTAAGCCGCGGTCCGTCCACGCGCAGTCTCCGAGCACCGATCGGTCCACACGACGTCTCCTGAGCCACGATCGGTCCACGCGTCGGCTCCTAAGCCCCGATCGGTCCACGCGCCGTCTCCTAAGCCCCGATCGGTCCACGCGCCGTTTCCGAGCCCCGATCGGTCCATGCGTCGTCTCCGAGCCCCTATCGGTCCACGCGCCGTCGCGGAGCCCCGATCGGTCCAGGCGTGGCCTCCTGAGCCTCGATCGGTCCACGCGCGGCCTCCTGAGCCCCGGCCGGATCACGCGCCGTCTCCGAGCCCCGATCGATCCACGCGTCGTCTTCCAAGCCCAGATGCCTCGTCGCGCCGTCTCCGAGCCACGATCGGTCCAGGCGCTGCTTCCTGAGCCCCAATCGGTCCACGCGTTGTCTCCTAAGCCCCGATCGGTCCACGCGCCGTCTCCTAGCCCCGATCGGTTCACGCATCGTCTCCTAAGCCCCGATCGGTTAACGCGCGGCCTCCTGAGCCCTGATCGGTCCACGCGCCGTCACCGAGCCGCGATCAATCCACGCGCGGCCTCCTGAGCCCCGGTTGGTTTACGCTCCGTCTCCTGATCCCCATCGGTCCACGCGGCGCCTCCGGAGCCCCGATCGATCCACACGGGTCTCCTGAGCCCCGGTCGGTCCGCGCGCCGTCACCTGAGCCCCGATCGGTCCACGCATCGTCTCCTGAGCCCCGATCCCTCCACACGCCGCTTCTAGAGCCCCGATCGGTGCACGCGTCGTCTCCTGATCTCTGGTCGATCTACGCGCCGTCTCCTAAGCCCCGATCGGTCCACGCGCTTTCTCCTAAGCCGCGATCGGTCCAGGCACCGCTTCCTGAGCCCCGATCGGTCCACGCGCCGTCTCCGAGCGCCGATCATTTCACGCGCCGTCTCCTGAGCCCCGATCGTTCCACGCGCCGTCTCCGAGCCCCGATCGATCCACGCGCCGTCTCCTGATCCCCGATCGGTCCACGCGCCGTATCCTAAGCCCCGATCGGTCCACGGGCCGTCTCTGAGCGCCGATACGTTCAAGCGCCGTCTCCTGAGCCCCGATCGTTCCACGCGCCGTCTCCTGAGCCCGGATCGGTCCACGCGCCGTCTCCTGAGCCCCGATCGGTCGACGCGTCGTCTTCTGAGCCTCGATCGATCCACGCGTCGTCTCCTGAGCCCCAACCGCTCCACACGCCGTTACCTGAGCCCCGATCGGTCCACGCATCGTCTCCGAGCACCGATCGGTCCACGCGCCGCTTTCTGAGCACCGTTCAGTCCACGCGTCGTCTTCAAAGCCCCGATGCCTCCACGCGCCGTCTCCAAGCCCCGATCGCCCCTCGCGCCGTCTCCTGAGCCCCGCTCGATCCATGCGTCGTCTTCTTAGCCCCGATGCCTCCACGCGCCGTCTTCGAGCCACGATCGGTCCAGTTGCCGCTTCCTGAGCCCCGATCGGTCTACGCGCCGTCTCGTAAGCCCCAATCGGTCTACGCGCCGTCTCAGAGCGCCGATCATTTCACGCGCCCTCTCGTGAGCCCCGATCATTCCACGCCCCGTCTTCGAGCCCCGATCGGTCCACGCGCCGTCTCCTAAGCCCCTATCGGTCCACGCGCCGTCTCCGAGCCCCGATCGGTTCACGCATCGTCACCTAAGCCCCGATCGGTCCACGCGTCGTCACCGAGCCATGATCGGTCCACGCGCGGCTCCTGAGCCCCCATCGGTCCACGCGCCGTCGCCGAGCCGAGATCGGTCCACGCGCGGGCTCCTGAGCCCCGGTTGGTTCACGCGCCGTATCCGAGCCCCAGTCGGTCCACGCGCCGGCTCCTGAGCCCCGATCGGTCCACGCGCCGTCGCCGAGCCGGGATCGGTCCACGCGCGGGCTACAGAGCCCCGGTTGGTTCACGCGCCGTATCCGAGCCCCAATCGGTCCACGCGCCGGCTCCTGAGCCCCGATCGGTCCACGCGCCGTCTCCTGGGCCCCGACCGCTCCACGCACCGTTTTCTGAGCACCGTTTGGTCCACGCGTCGTCTTCAAAGCCCCGATGCCTCCACGCGCCGTCTCCGAGCCACGATCCGTCCGTGCGCCGGTTCCAGAGCCCTCTCGGTCCACGCGCCGTCTTCGAGCTCCGATCGGTCCACGCGCCGTCTCCTAAGCCCCGATGGGTCCAAGCGCCTTCTGCTAAGCCCCGATCGGTCCACGCGCCGTCTCCGAGTGCCGATCGGTTCACGCGCCGTCACCTGAGCCCCGATCGTTCCACGCGCCGTCTCCGAGCCACGATCGGTCTACGCGCCATCTCCTAAGCCCCGATCGGTCCACGCGCCTTCTCCTCATCCCCGATCGGTCCACGCGCCGTCTCGGAGCCCCGATCGGCCCACGCGCCGTCTCCTGAGCCCCGATCCGTCCACGCGCAGTCGCCGAGCCCCGATCGGTCCAGGCGCCGTCTCCTGAGCCTCGATCGGTCCACACGCCTTTCCCTGAGCCCCGATCGGTCGACGCGTCGTCTCCTAAGACCCGACCGGATCACCCGCCGTCTCCTGAGCCCCGATCGGTCCACGCATCGTCTCCTAAGCCCCGATACGTCCACACGCCGTATCCGATCGCCGATCGGTCCGCGTGACGCATTCTAAGCCACGGTCCGTCCACGCGTCGTCTCCTGAGCCCCGATCGCTCGACGCGCCTTCTCCTAAGCCGCGATCGGTCCAGGCACCGCTTCCTGAGCCCCGATCGGTCCACGCGCCGTCTCCGAGCGCCGATCATTTCACGCGCCGTCTCCTGAGCCCCGATCGTTCCACGCGCCGTCTCCGAGCCCCGATCGATCCACGCGCCGTCTCCTGATCCCCGATCGGTCCACGCGCCGTATCCTAAGCCCCGATCGGTCCACGGGCCGTCTCTGAGCGCCGATACGTTCAAGCGCCGTCTCCTGAGCCCCGATCGTTCCACGCGCCGTCTCCTGAGCCCGGATCGGTCCACGCGCCGTCTCCTGAGCCCCGATCGGTCGACGCGTCGTCTTCTGAGCCTCGATCGATCCACGCGTCGTCTCCTGAGCCCCAACCGCTCCACACGCCGTTACCTGAGCCCCGATCGGTCCACGCATCGTCTCCGAGCACCGATCGGTCCACGCGCCGCTTTCTGAGCACCGTTCAGTCCACGCGTCGTCTTCAAAGCCCCGATGCCTCCACGCGCCGTCTCCAAGCCCCGATCGCCCCTCGCGCCGTCTCCTGAGCCCCGCTCGATCCATGCGTCGTCTTCTTAGCCCCGATGCCTCTACGCGCCGTCTTCGAGCCACGATCGGTCCAGTTGCCGCTTCCTGAGCCCCGATCGGTCTACGCGCCGTCTCGTAAGCCCCAATCGGTCTACGCGCCGTCTCAGAGCGCCGATCATTTCACGCGCCCTCTCGTGAGCCCCGATCATTCCACGCCCCGTCTTCGAGCCCCGATCGGTCCACGCGCCGTCTCCTATGCCCCTATCGGTCCACGCGCCGTCTCCGAGCGCCGATCTGTTCACGCGCCGTCTCCTGAGCCCCGATCGTTCCACGCGCCGTCTCCGAGCCCCGATCCGTCCACGCGCCGTCTCCTGAGCCGGATCGGTCCACGCGTCATCGCCGAATCCCCGATCCGTAGACGCGTCGTCTCCGAGCCTCGATCGGTCCACGCGCCGTCGCGGAGCCCCGATCGGTCCAGGCGTGGCCTCCTGAGCCTCGATCGGTCCACGCGTTGTCTCCTAAGCCCCGATAGGTCCACGCGCCGTCTCCGAGCCCCGATCGGTTCACGCATCGTCACCTAAGCCCCGATCGGTCCACGCGTCGTCACCGAGCCATGATCGGTCCACGCGCGGCTCCTGAGCCCCCATCGGTCCACGCGCCGTCGCCGAGCCGAGATCGGTCCACGCGCGGGCTCCTGAGCCCCGGTTGGTTCACGCGCCGTATCCGAGCCCCAGTCGGTCCACGCGCCGGCTCCTGAGCCCCGATCGGTCCACGCGCCGTCTCCTGAGCCCCGATCGTTCCACGCGCCGTCTCCGAGCTCCGATCGGCCCACGCGCCTTCTCCTAAGCCCCGATCGGTCCACGCGCCTTCTCCGAGCCCCGATCGGTCCACGCGCCGTCTCCTGAGCCCGGATCGTTCCGCGCGTCGTCCCCGAATCCCCGATTCGTACACGCGTCATCTCCGAGCCACGATCGGTCCGTGCGCCGCTTCCAGAGCCCCGATCGGTCCACGCGTCATCTCCCGATCTCCGGTCGGTCGACGCGCCGTCTCCTACGCCCCGATCGGTCCACGCGCCGTCGCCTGAGCCCCGATCGGACCACGCATCGTCTCCTAAGCCCCAATCGGCTAACGCGCCGTTGCCTGAGCCCCGATCGGTCCACGCGTCGTCTTCAAACCCCAGACGCCTCCTCGCACCGTCTCCAAGGGCCGATCGGTTCACGCGCCGTCTCCTGAGCCCCGATCGTTCCACGCATCGTCTCCGAACCCCGATGGGTCCACGCGTCGGCTCCTAAGCCCCGATCAGTCCACGCGCCGTCTCCGAGCCCCGATCGGTCCACGCGTCGTCTCCTAAGACCCGATCGGTCCACGTATCGTCTCCTAAGCCCCGATCGGTCCACACGCCGTCTCCGAGCCCCGATGGGTCCACGCGTCGCCTCCTGAGCCCCGGTCGGTCCACGCGCCGTCTCCTGAGCCCCGATCGGTCCACGCGTCGTCTTCTAAGCCCCGATAGGTCCACGCGTCGTCTCCTAAGCCCCGATCGGTCCACGCGCCGTCTCCGAGCGCCGATAACTTTACGCGCCGTCTCCTGAGCCCCGATCGGTCCACGCGTAGTCTCCTAAGCCCCGCTCGGTTAACGCGTCGTTTCCGAGCTCCGATCGGTCCACGCGTCGTCTCCGAGCCCTGATCGGTCCACGCGCCATCGCCGAGACCCGATCGGTCCACACCCCTTCTCCTGAGCCCCGATCTGTCGACGCGTCGTCTCCTAAGCTCCGACCGGTACACGCGCCGTCTCCTGTGCCCCGATCGATTCACGTGCCGTCTCCTAAGCCCCGATCGGTTCACCCGTCGTCTCTTAAGCCCCAATCGGTCCACGCGCCCTCTCCGAGCGCCGATCATTTCACGCGCCGTCTTCTGAGCCCCGGTCGGTCCGCGCGCCGTCACCTGAGCCCCGATCGGTCGACGCGTCGTCTTCTGAGCCCCGATCGGTCCACGCGCCGTCTCCGAGCGCCGATCGGTTCACGCGCCGTCTCCTGAGCCCCGATCGTTCCACGTGCCGTCTCCGAGCTCCGATCGGCCCACGCGCCGTCTTCGAGCCCCGATCGGTCCACGCATGGTCTCCTAACCCCAATCGGTTAACGCGCCGTCCCCGAGCCCCGATCGGTTCACGCGCCGTCTCCTGAGCCCCGATACGTCCACGCGCAGTCGCCGAGCCCTGATCGGTTCACGCGCTGTCTCCTGAGCCCCGATAGGTACACGCGTCATCGCCTACACCCCAATCGGTCCACGCGTCGTTTCCGAGCCCCGATCGGTCCACGCGTCGTCTCCTGAGCCCCAATTAGTCCATGCGCCGTCTCCTAAGCCCCGATCCGTCCACGGGCCGTGTCCGAGCTCCGATCGGTCCACGCGTCGTCTCCGAGCCCTGATCGGTCCACGCGCCATCGCCGAGACCTGATCGGTCCACGCGCCATCGCCGAGCCCCGATCGGTCCACGCGCCGTCTCCTGAGCCCCGATCTGTCCACACCCCTTCTCCTGTGCCCCGATCTGTCGACGCGTCGTCTCCTAAGCCCCGACCGGTGCACGCGCCGTCTCCTAAGTCCTGCTCGGTTAACGCCTCGTTTCCGAGCCCCGATCGGTCCACGCGTCGTCTCCTGAGCCCCAATTAGTCCACGCGCCGTCTCCTAAGCCCTGATCAGTCCACGGGCCGTGTCCGAGCTCCGATCGGTTCACGCGCCGTCTCCAAACCTCGATCCGTACACGTGTCGTCTCCGAGCCCTGATCGGTCCACGCGCCATCGCCGAGCCCCGATCGGTCCACGCGCCCTCTCCGAGCGCCGATCATTTCACGCGCCGTCTCCTGAGCCCCGATCGGTCCACACCCCTTCTCCTGAGCCCCGATCGGTCCACACCCCTTCTCCTGAGCCCCGATACGTCCACGCGCAGTCGCCGAGCCCTGATCGGTCCACGCGCTGTCTCCTGAGCCCCGATAGGTAAACGCGTCGTCGCCTACACCCCAATCGGTCCACGCGTCGTCTCCTAAGCCCCGATCGGTCCACGCGCCGTCTCCGAGCCCCGATCGGTCCACGCACTGTCTCCTGATGCCCATGGGTCCACGCGGCGCCTCCGGGGCCCCGATCGGTCCAATGCCGTCTCCTGAGCCCCGATCGTTACACGCGCCGTCTCCGGGCCCCGATCAGTCCACGCGCCGTCTCCGAGCCCCGATCGGTCCATGCATAGTCTCCTAAGCCCCAATCGGTTGACGCGCCGTCCCCGAGCCCCGATCGGTCCACGCGCCTTCTACTGAGCCCCGATACGTCCACGCGCAGTCGCCGAGCCCTGATCGGTCCACGCGCCGTCTCCGAGCCCCGATCGGTCCACGCATCGTGTCCTAAGCCCCGATCGGTCCACGCGCCGTCTCGGAGCCCCGATCGGCCCACGCGCCGTCACCTGAGCCCCGATCCGTCCACGCGCAGTCGCCGAGCCCCGATCGGTCCAGGCGCCGTCTCCTGAGCCTCGATCGGTCCACACGCCTTTCCCTGAGCCCCGATCGGTCGACGCGTCGTCTCCTAAGACCCGACCGGATCACCCGCCGTCTCCTGAGCCCCGATCGGTCCACGCGTCGTCTCCTAAGCCCCGATCGGTCCACGCGTCGTCTCCTAAGCCCCGATGCGTCGACGCGTCGTCTCCTGAGCCCCGATCGTTCCACGCGCCGTTTCCGAGCCCCGATCGGTCCACGCGCCGTCTCCTGAGCCTGGATCGGTCCACCCGTCGTCCTCGAATCCCCGATCCGCACACGCGTCGTCTCCGAGCCTCGACCCGTTCACGCGCCGTCTCCTGAGCCCCGATCATTCCACGCGCCGTCTCCTAAGCCGCGATCCGTCCACGGGCCGTCTGCGAGCTGCAATCGGTAAACGCGCCGTCACCAAGCCCTGATCCGTACACGCGTCGTCTCCGAGCCCCGATCGGTCCACGCGCCGTCGCCGAGCCTCGATCGGTCCACGCGCGGCCTCCTGAGCCCCGATCGGTTCACGCGCCGGCTTCGAGCCGGATCGGACCACGTGCCGTCTCCTGAGCCCCGGTCGGTTCACGCTCCGTCTCCGAGCCCCGATGGGTCCACGCGCGGTTTCCTGAGCCCCGGTCGGTCCACGCGCCGTCGCCGAACCCCAATTCGTACACGCGCAACCTCCTGAGCCCCAGTCGGTCCACGCGCCGTCTCCGAAGCCCCAATCTGTCCACGACCCGTCTCTGGGCCCCGATCGGTCCACGCGCCGTCGCCGAGCCTCGATCGGTCCACGCGCGGCCTCCTGAGCCCCGGTCCGTTCACGCGCCGTCTCCGAGCCCCGATCGATCCACGCGTCGTCTTCTAAGACCAGATGCTTCCTCGCGCCGTCTCCGAGCCAGGATCGGTTCAGGCGCCGCTTCGTGAGCCCCGATCGGTCCACACTCCGTCACCAAGCCCCGATCCGTACACGCGTCGTCTCCGAGCCCCGATCGGTCCACGCGCCGTTTCCGAGCCCCGATCGGTCCGCGCGTCGTCTCCGAGCCTCGATCGGTCCTCGCGTCGTCTCCTAAGCCCCGACTGGTCCACGCGCCGTCTCCTGAGCCCTGGTCGGTTCACGCGCCGTCTCCGAGCCCTGATCGATCCACGCGTCGTCTTGTAAGCCCAGATGCCTCCACGCGCCGTTTCCGAGCCACGATCGGTCCAGGCGCCGCTTCCTGAGCCCCGATCGGTCCACGCGCCGTCTCCTAAGCCCCAATCGCTCCACGCGCCGTCTCCGAACGCCGATCATTTCACGCGCTGTCTCCTGAGTCCCGATCGTTCCACGCGCCGTATCCGAGCCCCGATCGATCCACGCGCCGTCTCTTGAGCCCCGATCGGTCCACGCGTCGTTCCCCAAGCCCCGATCCATCGACGCGCCGTCTCCTGATGCCCAATCGGTCCACGCGCAGTCTCCTGACCCCCGATAGGTACACGCGTAGTCTCCTAAGCCCCGATCGGTCCACGCGCCGCCTCCGGAGCCCCAATCGATCAACGTGAGTCTCCTAAGCCCCGATCGGTCCACGTGCCGTCTCCGAGCCCCGATCGGTCCACGCGTCGTCTCCTAATCCCCGATCGGTCCACACGCCGTCTCCGAGCCCCGATGGGTCTACGCGTCGCCTCCTGAGCCCCGGTCGGTCCACGCGCCGTCTCCTGAGCCCCGATCGGTCCACGCGTCGTCTCCTAAGCCCCGATCGGTCCACGCGTCGGCTCCTAAGCCTCGATCCGTCGACGCGTCGTCTCCTGAGCCACGATCAATTGACGCGTCTTCTCCTGAGCCCGATCGCTCCTCGCGCCGTCTCCTGAGCCCCGATCGGTCCACGCGTCGTCTCCGAGCTCCGATCGGTCCGCACGCCGTTTCCTGAGCCCCGATCGGTCCATGCGTCGTCTTCTTAGCCCCGATGCCTCCACGCGCCGTCTCCGAGCTACGATCGGTCCAGGCGCCGCTTCCTGAGCCCCGATCGGTCCACGCGCCGTATCCTAAGCCCCGATCGGTCCACGCGCCGTCTCCGAGCGCCGATAAGTTCAAGCGCCGTCTCCGAGCCCCGATCGGTTAACGCGCCGTCTCCGAGCCCCGATCGGCCCACGCGCCGTCTCCTGAGCCCCGATCCGTCCACGCGCAGTCGCCGAGCACCGTTCGGTCCAGGCGCCGTCTCCTGAGCCCCGATCGGTCGACGCGTCGTCTCCTAAGACCCGACCGGTTCACCCGCCGTCTCCTGTGCACCGATCGATTCACGTGCCGTCTCCTAAGCCCCGATCGGTCCACACGTCGTCTCCTAAGCCCCAATCGGGCCACGCGTCGTCTCCTAAGCCCCGATCAGTCGCCGCGTCGTCTCCTGAGCCCCGATCAATTGACGCGACTTCTCCTGAGCCCCGATCGCTCCTCGCGCCATCTCCTGAGCCCCGCTCCGTCCATGCGTCGTCTTCTAAGCCCCCATGCCTCCACGCACCGTCTCCTGAGCCCCGATCGTTCCACGTGCCGTCTCCGAGCCCCGATCGCTCCACGCGCCGTCTCCGAGCGCCGATTGGTGCACGAGCCGTCTCCTGAGCACCGATCGTTCCACATGCCGCCTCCTAAGCCCCGATCTGTCCAGGCGTCGTCTCCTAAGCCGCGACCGGTCCACGCGCCGTCTCCTGAGCCCCGTTCGGCCCACGCGCCGTCTCCTAAGCCCTGATCTGTCCACGGGCCGTCTCCGAGCCGCGATCGGTAAACACGCCGTCACCAAGCCCCGATCCGTACACGCGTCGTCTCCGAGCCCCGATGGGTCCACGCGCCGTCGCCGAGCTTCGATCGGTCCACGCGCGGCCTCCTAAGCCCCGGTCGGTTCACGCGCCATCTCCGAGCCGCGATCGGTCCACGCGCCGTCTCCTGAGCCCCGATACGTCCACGCGCAGTCGCCGAGCCCCGATCGGTCCACGCGCGGTCTCCTGAGCCCCGATCTGTCCACGCGCCGTCTCCGAGCCCCGAACGGTCCACGCGCCGTCTCCGAGCCCTGATCGGTCCACGCGCCGTCTCCTGAGCCCCAATCGGTCCACTCGCTGTCTCCTGAGCCCCGATAGGTACACGCGTCGTCGCCTACGCCCCGATCGGTCCACGCGCCGCCTTCGTGCCCCGATCGGTCCACGCACCGCCTCCTGATCCCCATCGGTCCACGCGCCGTCTCCTGAGCCACGATCGATCCACATGCCGTCTCCGAGCCCCGATCAGTCCGCGTGCCGCATTCTAAGCCACGGTCCATCCACGCGCCGTCTCCGAGCCCCGATCGGTCCACACGTCGTCTCCTAAGCCCTGATCGGTCCTCGTGCCTTCTGCGAGCCCCGAAGGGTCCACGCGCAGCCTCCTGAGCCCCGATCGGTCGACGCGTCGTCTCCGAGCCCCGATCGGTCCACGCATCATCTCCTGAGCCCCGATCGCTCCACACGCCGCTTCGAGAGCGCCGATCGGTGCACGCGTCGTCTCCTGATCTCCGATCGATCTACGCGCAGTCTCATAAGCCCCGATCGGTCGAGGCGCCGTCTCCAAGCGCCGATCGGTTCACGCGCCGTCTCCTGAGCCCCGATCGTTCCACGCGCCGTCTCCGAGCCCCGATCGGTCCACGCGCCGTCTCCTAAGCCCCGATCGGTCCACGCGCCTTCTCCTAAGCCCCGATCGGTCCACGCGCCGTCTCCGCGCGCCGATCGGTTCACGCGCCGTCTCCTAAGCCCCGTCCGTTCCACACGCCGCTTCCGAGCCCCGATCGGTCCACGCGCCGTCGCCGAGCCATGATCAGTCCACGCGCGGCCTCCTGAGCCCCGATCGGTCCACGCGCCGTCGCCGAGCCGCGATCGGTCCACGCGCGGCCTCCTGAGCCCCGGTCGGTTCACGCGCCGTATCCGAGCCCCAATCGGCCCACGCGCCGTCTCCTGAGCCCCGATTGTTCCACGCGCCGTCGCCGAGCCATGATCAGTCCACGCGCGGCCTCCTGAGCCCCGATCGGTCCACGCGCCGTCGCCGAGCCGCGATCGGTCCACGCGCGGCCTCCTGAGCCCCGGTCGGTCCACGCGCCGTCTCCTGAGCCCCGATCGGTCCACCCGTCGTCTCCTAAGCACCGATCGGTCCACGCGTCGTCTCCTAAGCCTCGATCCGTCGACGCGTCGTCTCCTGAGCCACGATCAATTGACGCGTCTTCTCCTGAGCCCGATCGGTCCACGCGCCGTCTCCGAGCGCCGATAAGTTCAAGCGCCGTCTCCTGAGCCCCGATCGTTCTACGCGCCGTCTCCTAAGCCCCGATCGGTCCAAGCGCCTTCTGCTAAGCCCCGATCGGTCCACGCGCCGTCTCCGAGCGCCGATCGGTTCACGCGCCGTCACCTGAGCCTCGATCGTTCCACGCGCCGTCTCCGAGCCCCGATCGGTCCACGCGCCGTCTCCTAAGCCCCGATCGGTCCACGCGCCTTCTCCTCATCCCCGATCGGTCCACGCGCCGTCTCGGAGCGCCTATTGGTTCACGCGCCGTCTCCTGAGCCCCGATCGCTCCACGCGCCGTCTCCTGAGCCCGATCGGTCCACACCCCTTCTCCTGAGCCCCGATCGGTCGACGCGTCGTCTCCTAAGCCCCGACCGGTTCACGCGCCGTCTCGTAAGCCCCAATCGGTCCACGCGCCGTCTCAGAGCGCCGTTCATTTCACGCGCCGTCTCCTGAGCCCCGAACGTTCCACGCGCCGTCTCCAAGACCCGATCGGTCCACGCGCCATCTCCTGAGGCCTAATCGGTCCACACGATGTCTCGTGAGCCCCGATAGGTACACGCGTCGTCTCCTACGCCCCGATCGGTCCACGCCCCGTCTCCGAGCACCGATTGGTCCACGCGCCGTCGCCCGAACCCCAATTAGTCCACGCGCCGTCGCCCGAACCCCAATTGGTACACGAGCAACCTCCTGAGCTCCAGTCGGTCCACGCGCAGTCGCCGAGCCCCGATCGATCCCCGCATCGTCTCCTAAGCCCCGATCGGTTGACGCGTCATTTACGAGCCCCGATCGGTCTACGCGCCGTCTCCTGAGCCCCGATCGGTCCACACGGCGTCTCCTAAGCCCCGATCCGTCCACGGGCCGTCTGTAAACCGCGATCGGTCAACGCTCCGTCACCAAGCCCCGATCCGTACAAGCGTCGTGTCCGAGCCCCGATCGGTTAACGCGCCGTCTCCGAGCCCCGATCGGCCCTCGCGCCGTCTCCTGAGCCCCGATCCGTCCACGCGCAGTCGCCGAGCCCCGGTCGGTCCAGGCGCCGTCTCCTGAGCCCGGATCGTTCCACGCGTCGTCCCCGAATCCCCGATCCGTACACGCGTCGTCTCCGAGCGTCGATCGGTCCACGCGCCGTCGCCGAGCCCCGATCGGTCCAGGCGTATCCTCCTGAGCCCCGGTCGGTCCGCGCGCCGTCTCCTGAGCCCCGATAGGTCGACGCGTCATTTCCTGAGCCCCGATCGATCCACGCGTCGTCTCCTGAGCCCCGATCGCTCGACGCGTGGATTTTTGAGCCCCGCTCGGTCCCTGCGTCGTCTTCTTGGCCCCGATGCATCCACGCGCCGTCTCCGAGCCACGATGGGTCTATGCGTCGCTTCCTGAGCCCCGATCGGTCCTCGTGCCGTCTCCTAAGCCCCAATCGGTCCACGCGCCGTCTCCTAAGCCCCGATCGATCCACGTGCCGTCTCCGAGCGTCGATCGGTTCCCGCGCCGTCTCCTTTGCTCCGATCGTTCCACGCGCCGTCTACGAGGCCCGATCGGTCCACGCATCGTCTCCTAAGCCCCGATCGGTTAACGCGCGGTCTCCGAGCCCCGATTGGTCCACACGCCGTCTCCGAGCCCCGATCGGTCCGCATGCCGCATTCTAAGCCACGGTCCATCCACGCGCCGTCTTCGAGCACCGATCGGTTCACGCGTCGCCCCCTAATACCCGATCGGTCCACGCGTCTTCTCCTAAGCCCCGATCCGTCGACGCGTCGCCTCCTGAGCCCCGATTGATCCACGGGCCGCCTCCTGAGCCCCGATCGGTCCACGCGTCGTTTCCTGAGCCCCGATCGGTCCAGGCGTATCCTCCTGATCCCCGGTCGGTCCGCGCGCCGTCTCCTGAGCCCCGATCGGCCCACGCGTCGTCTCCGAGCTCCGATCGGTCCACACGCCGTTTCCTGAGTCCCGATCGGTCCATGCGTCGTCTTCTTAGCCCCGATGCCACCACGCGCCGTCTCCGAGCCACGATCGGTCCAGGCGCCGCTTCCTGAGCCCCGACCGGTTCACGCGCCGTCTCGTAAGCCCCGATCGGTCCACGCGCCGTCTCCGAGCGCCGATAAGTTCAAGCGCCGTCTCCGAGCCTCGATCGGTCCAAGCGCCGTCTCCTAAGCCCCGATCGGTCCACGCGCCGTCTCCTGAGCCCGGATCGGTCCACCCGTCGACTTCGAATCCCCGATCCGCACACGCGTCGTCTCCGAGCCTCGACCGGTCCACGCGCCGTCTCCTGAGCCCCGATCATTCCACGCGCCGTCTCCTAAGCCGCGATCCGTCTACGGGCCGTCTCCGAGCTGCTATCGGTAAACGCGCCGTCACCAAGCCCTGATCCGTACACGCGTCGTCTCCCAGCCCCGACCGGTCAACGCGCCGTCACCGAGCCTCGATCGGTCCACGCGCGGCCTCCTGAGCCCCGATCGGTTCACGCGCCGGCTCCGAGCCCGATCGGACCACGTGCCGTCTCCTGAGCCCCGGTCGGTTCACGCGCCGTCTCCGAGCCCCGATGGGTCCACGCGCCGTCTCCTGAGCCCGGATCGGTCCACCCGTCGTCCTCGAATCCCCGATCCGCACACGCGTCGTCTCCGAGCCTCGACCGGTCCACGCGCCGTCTCCTGAGCCCCGATCATTCCACGCGCCGTCTCCTAAGCCGCGATCCGTCCACGGGCCGTCTCCGAGCTGCTATCGGTAAACGCGCCGTCACCAAGCCCTGATCCGTACACGCGTCGTCTCCGAGCCCCGATCGGTCCACGCGCCGTCTCCGAGCACCGATTGGTCCACGCGCCGTCGCCCGAACCCCAATTGGTCCACGCGCCGTCGCCCGAACCCCAATTGGTCCACGAGCAACCTCCTGAGCTCCAGTCGGTCCACGCGCAGTCGCCAAGCCCCGATCGATCCCCGCATCGTCTCCTAAGCCCCGATCGGTTGACGCGTCATTTACGAGCCCCGATCGGTCTACGCGCCGTCTCCTGAGCCCCGATCGGTCCACACGCCGTCTCCTAAGCCCCGATCCGTCCACGAGCCGTCTGTAAACCGCGATCGGTCAACGCTCCGTCACTAAGCCCCGATCCGTACAAGCGTCGTGTCCGAGCCCCGACTGGTTAACGCGCCGTCTCCGAGCCCCGATCGGCCCTCGCGCCGTCTCCTGAGCCCCGATCCGTCCACACGCAGTCGCCGAACCCCGGTCGGTCCAGGCGCCGTCTCCTGAGCCCGGATCGTTTCACGCGTCGTCCCCGAATCCCCCATCTGTACACGCGTCGTCTCCGAGCCTCGATCGGTCCACGGGCCGTCGCCGAGCCCCGATCGGTCCAGGCGTATCCTCCTGAGCCCCGGTCGGTCCGCGCGCCGTCTCCTGAGCCCCGATCGGTCGACGCGTCGTTTCCTGAGCCCCGATCGATCCACGCGTCGTCTCCTGAGCCCCGATCGCTCCACGCGCCGATTTCTGAGCCCCGATCAATTGACGCGTCTTCTCCTGAGCCCCGATCGCTCCTCGCGCCGTCTCCTGAGCCCCGCTCGGTCCCTGCGTCCTCTTTTTAGCCCCGATGCCTCCACGCGCCGCCTCCGAGCCCCGATCGGTCAACGCCCCGTCTCCTGAGCCCGGATCGGTCCACCCGTCGTCCTCGAATCCCCGATCCGCACACGCGTCGACTCCGAGCCTCGACCGGTCCACGCGCCGTCTCCTGAGCCCCGATCATTCCACGCGCCGTCTCCTAAGCCGCGATCCGTCCACGGGCCGTCTCCGAGCTGCTATCGGTAAACGCGCCGTCACCAAGCCCTGATCCGTACACGCGTCGTCTCCGAGCCCCGACCGGTCCACGCGCCGTCGCCGAGCCTCGATCGGTCCACGCGCGGCCTCCTGAGCCTCGATCGGTCCACGCGTCGTCTTCTAAGCCCAGATGCCTCCTCGCGCCGTCTCCGAGCCACGATCGGTTCAGGCGCCTCTTCGTGAGCCCCGATCGGTCCACGCTCCGTCACCAAGCCCCGATCCGTACACGCGTCGTCTCCGAGCCCCGGTCGGTTCACGCCCCGTCTCCGGGCACCGATGGGTCCACGCGCGGTCTCCTGAGCCCCGGTCGGTCCCCCCGCCGTCGCCGAACCGCAATTCGTCCACGGGCATCCTCCTGAGCCCCAGTCGGTCCACGCGCCGTCTCCTCAGCCCCGATCGGTCCACGTATCGTCTCCTACGCCCCGATCGGTCCACGCGTCGTCTCCTAAGCCCCGAACGGTCCACGCGCCGTCTCCGAGCCCCGATCGCTCCTCGCGCCGTCTCCTGAGCCCCGCTCGATCCATGCGTCGTCTTCTTAGCCCCGATGCCTCCACGCGCCGTCTCCGAGCCACGATCGGTCCAGGTGCGGCTTCTTGAGCCCCGATCGGTCCACGCGCTGTCTCGTAAGCCTCGATCGGTCTACGCGCCGTCTCAGAGCGCCGATCATTTCACGCGCCGTCTCCTGAGCCCCGATCATTCCACGCCCTGTCTCCGAGACCCGATCGGTCCACGCGCCGTCTCCTAAGCCCCTATCGGTCCACGCGACGTCTCCGAGCGCTGATCGGTTCACGCGCCGTCTCCTGAGCCCCGATCGTTCCACGCGCCGTCTCCGAGCCCCGATCGGTCCACGCGCCGTCTCCTGAGCCCGGATCGGTCCACGCGTCATCGCCGAATCCCCGATCCGTACACGCGTCGTCTCCGAGCCTCGATCGGACCACGCGCCGTCGCGGAGCCCCGATCGGTCCAGGCATGGCCTGCTGAGCCTCGATCGGTCCACGCGCGGCCTCCTGAGCCGCGGTCAGTTCACGCGCCGTCTCCGAGCCCCGATCGATCCACGCGTCGTCTTCCAAGCCCAGATGCCTCCTCGCGCCGTCTCCGAGCCACGATCGTTCCAGGCGCTGCTTCCTGAGCCCCCATCGGTCCACGCGTTGTCTCCTAAGCCCCGATCGGTCCACGCGCCGTCTCCGAGCCCCGATCATTTCACGCGCCGTCTTCTGAGCCCCGATCATTCCACGCCCCGTCTCCGAGCCCCGATCGGTCCACGCGCCGTCTCATCAGCCCCGATCGGTCCACGCGCCGTCTCCGAGCGCCGATTAGTTCACGCGCCGTCTCCTGAGCCCCGATCGCTCCACGCTCCGTCTCCGAGCCCCGATCGGTCCACGCGCCGTCTTCTGAGCCCGGATCGGTCCACGCGCCGTCTCCGAGCGCCGATCATTTCACGCGCCGTCTCCTGAGCCCCGATCGTTCCACGCGACGTCTCCGAGCGCCGATCGGTTCACGCGCCGTCTCCTGAGCCCCGATCGTTCCACGCGGCGTCTTCGAGCCTCGGTCGATCCACGCGCCGTCTCCTGAGCCCCGATCGGTCGACGCGTCGTCTTCTGAGCCCCGATCGATCCACGCGTCGTCTCCTGAGCCACGATCAATTGACGCGTCTTCTCCTGAGCCCGATCGCTCCTCGCGCCGTCTCCTGAGCCCCGATCGGTCCACGCGCCGTCGCCGAGCCCCGATCGGTCCAGGCGTATCCTCCTGAGCCCCGATCGGTCCACGCGCCGTCTCCGTGCGCCGATCGGTTCACGCGCCGTCTCCTGAGCCCCGATCGCTCCACGCGCCGTCTCCGAGCCCCGATCGGTCCACGCGCCGTCTCCGTGCGCCGATCGGTTCACGCGCCGTCTCCTGAGCCCCGATCGCTCCACGCGCCGTCTCCGAGCCCCCATCGGTCCACGCGTCGTCTCCGAGCCCCGATCGGTCCACGCGCCGTCGCCGAGCCATGATCGGCCCATGCGAGGCTCCTGAGCCCAGGTCAGTCCGCGTGCCGTCTCCTGATCCCCGATCGGTCGACGCGTCGTTTCCTGAGCCCTGATCGATCCACGCGTCGTCTCCTGAGCCCCGATCGCTCAACGCGCCGATTTCTGAGCCCCGATCAATTGACGCGTCTTCTCCTGAGCCCCGATCGCTCCTCGCGCCGTCACCTGAGCCCCGCTCGGTCCCTGCGTGGTCTTCTTAGCCCCGATGCCTCCACGCGCCGTATCCGAGCCACGATCGGTCTAGGCGTCGCTTCCTGAGCCCCGATCGGTCCACGCGCTGTCTCCTAAGCCCCAATCGGTCCACGCGCCGTCTCGTAAGCCCCGATCGGTCCACGCGCCTTCTCCTAAGCCCCGATCGGTCCACGTGCCGTCTCCGAGCCTCGACCGGTCCACGCGCCGTCTCCTGAGCCCCGATCGTTCCACGCGCCGTCTCCTAAGCCGCGATCCGTCCACGGGCCGTCTCCGAGCTGCTATCGGTAAACGCGCCGTCACCAAGCCCTGATCCGTACACGCGTCGTCTCCGAGCCCCGATCGGTCCACGCGCCGTCGCCGAGCCTCGATCAGTCCACGCGCGGCCTCCTGAGCCCCGATCGGTTCACGCGCTTGCTCCGAGCCCGATCGGTCCACGCATCGTCTTGTAAACCCAGATGCCTCCTCGCATCGTCTCCTAAGCCGCGATCGGTTAACGCGCCGTCTCCGAGCCCCGATCGGTCCACGCGCCGTCTCCTGAGCCCTGATCGGTCCACGTGCCGTCTCCGAGCCCCGATCGGTTCACGCGCCGTCTCCTGAACCCCGATACGTCCACGCGCAGTCGCCGAGCCCCGATCGGTCCACGCGCCGTCGCCGAGCCTCGATAGGTCCACGCGCGGCCTCCTGAGCCCCGGTCGGTTCACGCGCCGTCTCCGAGCCCCGATCGATCCACGCGTCGTCTTCTAAGCCCAGATGCCTCCTCGCGCCGTCTCCGAGCCCCGATCGTTCCACGCGCCGTCTCCGAGCCCCGATCGGTCCACGCGCTGTCTCCTGAGCCCGGATCGTTCCACGCGTCGTCCCCGAATCTCCGATCCGTACACGCGTCGTCTCCGAGCCTCGATCGATCCACGCGCCGTCGCCGAGCCCCGATCGGTCCAGGCGTATCCTCCTGAGCCCCGGTCGGTCCACGCGCCGTCTCCGAGCCCCGATCGGTCCACGCATCGTCTCCTAAGCCCCGATCGGTTAACGCGCCGACTCCGAGCCCCGGTCGGTCGACGCGCCGTCTCGTGAGCCCCGAACGGTCCACGCGTCGTCTCCGAGCCTCGATCGGTCCACGCGCCGTCGCCGAGCCCCGATCGGTCCAGGCGTATCCTCCTGAGCCCCGGTCGGTCCACGCGCCGTCTCCGAGCCCCGATCGGTCCACGCATCGTCTCCTAAGCGCCGATCGGTTAACGCGCCGACTCCGAGCCCCGATCGTTCCACGCGCCGTCTCCGAGCCCCGATGAGTCCACGCGCGGTGTCCTGAGCCCCGGTCGGTCCAGGCCCCGTCTCCGAGCGCCGATCGGTTCACGCGCCGTCTCCTGAGAACGATCCGTCCATGCGCTGTCTCCTGAGCCCCGATCGGTCGACGCGTCCTCTGCTAAACCTCAATCGGTCCACGCCCCGTCTCCGAGCGCCGATCGGTCGACGCGCCGTCTCGTGAGCCCCGATCGGTCCACGCGCCATCTCCTAAGCCCCGATCGGTTCACGCATCGTCTCCTAAGCCCCGATACGTCCACGCGCCGTCTCCTGAGCCCCAATCGGTCCACGCGCCGCCTCCTGAGCCCCGATCGGCCCACACGCCGTCTCCTGAGTCCCGATCGGTCCACGCGCGGCCTCCTAAGCCCCGATCGTTCCACGCGCCGTCTCCGAGCCCCGATCGGGCCACGCGCCGTCTCCTGAACCTCGATCGGTCCACGCGTCGTTCCCGAAGCCCCGATCCATCCACGCGCAGTCTCCCGAGCCCCAATCGGTCCACGCGCCGTCTCCTGAGCCCCAATCGGTCCACGCGCCGTCTTTTCAGCCCCGATCGGTCCACGCGTCGTCTCCTAAGCCCCGATCGGTCCACGCGCCGTCTCCGAGCCCCGATCGGTCCACGCGCCGTCTCCTAAGCCCCAATCTGTACACGCCCCGTCTCCAAGCGCCGACGGGTTCACGCGCCGTCTCCTGAGATACGATCCGTCCACGCGCCGTCTCCTGAGCCCCGATCGGTCGACGCGTCCTCTGCTACGCCTCGATCGATCCACGCGCTGTCTCCTGAGCCCCGATCGGTCGACGCGTCCTCTGCTAAACCTCAATCGGTCCACGCCCCGTCTCCGAGCGCCGATCGGTTCACGCGCCGTCTCCTAAGTCCCGATCCGTCCACTCACTGTCTCCTGAGCCCCGATCGGTCGACGCGTCCTCTGCTAAACCTCGATCGGTCCACGCGTCGTCTCCTGAGCCCCGGTCGGTCCACGCGCCGTCTCCGAGCCCCAATCGGTCCACGCGCCGCCTCCTGCGCCCCGATCGGTCGACGCGCCGTCTCCTGAGCCCCGATCGGTCGACGCGCCGTCTCCTGAGCCCCGATAGGTCCACGCGCCGTCTCCGAGCCCCGAACGGTTCACGCACCGTCTCCTGATCCCAATCGGTCCACGCGGCGCCTCCGGAGTCCCGATCGATCCACGCGAGTCTCCTGAACCCCAGTCGGTCCGCGCGCCGTCTCCTGAGCCCCGATTGGTCGACGCGTCGTCTCCTGAGCCCCGATCGATCCACGCGTCCCCTCCTGAGCCCCGATCGCGCCACACGCCGTTTCCTGAGCCCCGATCGGTCCACGCGTCGTCTTCAAAGCCCCGATGCCTCCACGCGCCGTCTCCGAGCCACGATCGGTCCGTGCGCCGCTTCCACAACCCCGATCGGTCCACGCGTCATCTCCTGATCTCCGATCGGTCCACGCCCCGTCTCCTAAACACCGGTCGGTCCACGCGCCGTCTCCGAGCCCCGATCGGTCCACGCATCGTCTCCTAAGCCCCGATCGGCTAACGCGTCGACTCCGAGCCCCGATCGTTCCACGCGCCGTCCCCGATCCCCGATCGATCTACGCGCTGTCTCCTGAGCCCCGATTGGACCAAGCACCGTCTCCTGAGCCCCGATCGTTCCACCCGCCTTCTCCTAAGCCACGACCGGTTCACGTGCCGTCTCCGAGCCACGATCGGTCCAGGCGCCGTCTCCGAGCGCCGATCGGTTCACGCGCCGTCTCCTGAGCCCCGATCGTTCCACGCGCCGTCGCCGAGCCGCGACCGGTCCACGCGCCGTCTCCTAAGCCCCTATCGGTCCACGCGCCGTCTCCGAGCGCCGATCGGTTCACGCGCCGTCTCCTGAGCCCCGATCGTTCCACGCGCCGTCGCCGAGCCGCGACCGGTCCACGCGCCGTCTCCTGAGCCCCGATCGGTCCACGTATCGTCTCCTAAGCCCCGATCGATCCACGCGTCGTCTCCTAAGCCCCGATCGGTCTACGCGCTGTCTACGAGCCCCGATCGGTCCACGCGTCGTCTCCTAAGCCCATATCGGTCCACGCGCCGTTTCCGAGCCCTGATCGGTCCACGCGCCGTCTCATAAGCCCCGATCGGACCACGCGCCTTCTCCTCAGCCACGATCGGTCCACGCGCCGTCTCCGAGCGCCGATTAGTTCACGCGCCGTCTCCTGAGCCCCGACCGCTTGACGCGCCGTCTCGGAGCGCCGATTGGTTCACGCGCCGTCTCCTGAGCCCCGATCGCTCCACGCGCCGTCTCCGAGCCCCGATCGGTCCAATCGCCGTCTCCTAAGCCCCGATCGGTCCACCCGTCGTTCCTCAAGCCCCGATCGGTCCACTCGCCGTCTCCGAGCCCCGATCAGTTCACGCATCGTCTCCTAAGCCCCGATCGGTTAACGCGCCGTCTCCGATCCGCGATCGGTCCACGCGCCGTCGCCGAGCCATGATCGGTCCACGCGCGGCCTCCTGAGCCCCGGTTGGTTCACGCGCCGTATCCGAGCCCCCATCGGTCCACGCGTCGTCTCCGAGCCCCGATCGGTCCACGCGCCGTCGCCGAGCCATGATCGGCCCACGCGAGGCTCCTGAGCCCCGGTCGGTCGGCGCGCCGTCTCCTGAGCCCCGATCGGTCGACGCGTCGTTTCCTGAGCCGCGATCGCTCCTCGCGCCGTCTCCTGAGCCCCGCTCGGTCCCTGCGTCGTCTTCTTAGCCCCGATGCCTCCACGCGCCGTCTCCGAGCCACGATCGGTCTAGGCGTCGCTTCCTGAGCCACGATCGGTCTAGGCGTCGCTTCCTGAGCCCCGATCGGTCCTCGCGCCGCCTCCTAAGCCCCGATCGATCCACGCGTTGTCTCCGAGCGCCGATCGGTTCACGCGCTGTCTCCTTTGCTCCGATCGTTCCACGCGCCGTCTCCGAGGCCCGATCGGTCTACGCATCGTCTCCTACGCCCCGATCGGTTAACGCGCCGTCTCCGAGCCCCGATTGGTCCACACGCCGTCTCCGATTCCCGATCCGTCCGCATGCCGCATTCTAAGCCACGGTCCATCCACGCGCCGTCTCCGAGCACCGATCGGTCCACGCGTCGTCCCCTAATACCCGATCGGTCCTCGCGTCGTCTCCTAAGCCCCGATCCGTCGACGCGTCGCCTCCTGAGCCCCGATCCATCCACGCGCCGCCTCCTCAACCCCGATCGCTCCACTTGCCGTTTCCTGATCCCCGATCGGTCCACACGCCGTCTCCGATTCCCGATCCGTCCGCATGCCGCATTCTAAGCCACGGTCCATCCACGCGCCGCCTCCGAGCCCCGATCCGTCCACGCGCCGTCGCCGAGCCACGATCGGTCCGTGCGCCGCTTCCAGAGGCCTATCGGTCCACCCGTCGTCTCCTGATCTCCGATCGGTCCACGCGCCGTCTCCTAAGCCCCGATCATTCCACGCGCCGTCTCCGAGCCCCGATCGGTCCACGCGCCGTCTCCTAAGCCCCGAACGGTCAACGCGGCTTCTCCTCAGTCCCGATTGGTCCACGCGCCGTCTCCAAGCGCCGATCGGTTCACGCCCCGTCACCCGAGCCCCGATCGTTCCACACGCCGTCTCCAAGCACCGATCGGTCGACGCTCCGTTTCCTGAGCCCGGATCGTTCCACGCGTCGTCTCCTGATCCCCGATCCGTAAACGCGCCGTCTCCTCAGCCCCAATCGGTCCACGCGTCGGCTCCTAAGACCCGATCCATCGACGCGTCGTCTCCTGAGCCCCGATCGATCCACGCGCCGCCTCCTGAGCCCCGATCGGTCCACGCGCCGTTTCCTGAGCCCCGATCGGTCCACACGTCGTCTTCTAAGCCCAGATGCCTCCTTGCGCCGTCTCCCAACCACGATCGGTGCAGGCGCCGCTTCCTGAGCCCCGATCGGTCCACGCGTTTTCTCCTAAGCCCCGATCGGTCCACGCGTCGTCTCCTCAGCCCCGATCGGTCGACGCGTCGTCTCCTGATCCCCGATCGATCCACGCGTCGTCTCCTCAGCCCCGACCGCTCCACGCGCCGTCTCCGAGCGCCGATCGGTGCACGCGCCGTCTCCTGAGCCCCGAACGTCCCACACGCCGCCTCCTAAGCCCCGATCGGTCCAAGCGGCGTCTCCGAGCCCCCATCGGTCCACGTGGCGTTTTCTGAGCACCGTTCGGTCCACGCGTCGTCTTCAAAGCCCCGATGCCTCCACGCGCCGTCTCCGAGACACGATCGGTCCGTGCGCCGCTTCCAGAGCCCCGAACGGTGCACGCGTCTTCTCCTGATCTCCGATCGGTCCACGCGCCGTCTCATATGCCCCGATCGGTCCACGCGCCGTCTCATAAGCCCCGATCGGTCCACTCGCCGTCTCCGAGCGCCGATCGGTTGACGCGCCGTCTCCTGAGCCCCGATCGTTCCACGCACCGTTTCCGAGCCCCCATCGGTCCACGCGCCGTCTCCTGAGCCCGGATCGGTCCACCCGTCGTCCGCGAATCCCCGATCCGTACACGCGTCGTCTCCGAGCCTCGATCGGTCCACGCGTCGTCTCCTAAGCCCCGACCGGTCCACGCGCCGTCTCCTGAGCCCCGATCGGTCCACGCGCCGTCTCCTGAGCCCGGATCGGTCCACGCGCCGTCGCCGAACCCCAATTAGTTCACGCGCAACCGCCTGAGCCCCGGTTGGTCCACGCGCTGTCTCCGAGCCCCGATCGGTCCACGCGTCTTATCCAAACCTCGATCGGTCCACGCGCCGTCGCCGAGCCCCGATCGTTCCACGCGCCGTCTCCGGGCCCCGATCGGTCCACGCTAGGCTCGTGAGCCCCGGCTGGTCCGCGCGCCGTCTCCTGAGCCCCGAACAGTCGACGCGCCGTCTCCTGAGCCCCAAGCGGCCCGCACGCTGTCTCGTGAGCCCCGATAGGTACACGCGTCGTCTCCTATGCCCCGATCGGTCCACGCGCCGTCTCCGAGCCCCGATCGGTTCACGCGCCGTCTCCTGAGCCCCGATCGGTCCACGCGCCGTCTCCGGGCCCCGATCGGTCCACGCACCATCTCCTGCTCTCCAACCGGTCCACGCGCCGCCTCCGGAGCCCCGATCGATCCACGCTAGGCTCCTGAGCCCCGGCTGGTCCACGCGCCGCCTCCGGAGCCCCGATCGATCCACGCGAATCTTCTGAGCTCCGGTCGGTCCACGCACCGCCTCCTGATCCCCCTCGGTCCAGGCGGCGCCTCCGGAGCCCCGAACAGTCGACGCGTCATCTCCTGAGCCCCGATCGATCCACGCTAGGCTCCTGAGCCCCGGCCGGTCCGCGCGCCGTCTCCTGAGCCCCGAACGGTCGACGCGTCGTCTCCTGAGCCCCGATCGGTCCACGCGTTTTCTCCTAAGCCCCGATCGGTCCACGCGTCGTCTCCTCAGCCCCGATCGGTCGATGCGTCGTCTTCTTAACCCCGATGCCTCCACGCGCCGTCTCCGAGCCACGATCGGTCCACGCGCCGTCTCCTGAGCCCCGATCAATCAACGCGCCTTCTCCTAAGCCACGATCGGTCCACGCGACGTCTCCGAGCCCCAGTCGGTCCGCGCGCTGTCTCCGAGCACCGATCGGTCTACGCGTCGTCTCCGAGCCCCGATCGGTCCACGCGCCGTCGCCGAACCCCAATTGATCCACGCGCAACCGCCTGAGTCCCAATCGGTCCACGCGAGTCTCCTAAGCCCCGACCGGTCCACGCGCCGTCTCCTGAGCCCCTATCACTCCACGCGTCGTCTCCGAGCCCCGATCGGTCCATGCACCGTCGCCGAGCCATGATCGCTCCACGCGCGGCCTCCTGAGCCCCGGTGGCGTCACGCGCCGTATCCACGCCCCAATCGATCCACGCGCCGTCTCCTGAGCCCCGATCATTCAACGCGCCTTCTCCTAAGCCACGATCGGTCCACGCGCCGTCTCCGAGCCCCAGTCGGTCCACGCGCTGTCTCCGAGCACCGATCGGTCTACGCGTCGTCTCCGAGCCCCGATCGGTCCACGCGCCGTCGCCGAGCCATGATCGCTCCACGCGCCGTTTTCTGAGCACCGTTCGGTCCACGCGTCGTCTTCAAAGCCCCGATGCCTTCACGCGCCGTCTCCGAGCCACGATCGGTCCGTGCGCCGCTTCCAGAGCACTATCAGTCCACGCGTCGTCTCCTGATCTCCGATCGGTCGACGCGCCATCTCCTAAGCCCCGATCGGTCCACGTACCGTCTCCGAGCGCCGATCGGTTCACGCGCCGTCTCCTGAGCCCCGATCATTCCACGCGCTGTCTCCGAGCCCCGATCGGTCCACGCGTTGTCTCCTAAGGCCCGATCGGTCCACGCGCCGTCTCCGAGCGCCGAGCGATCCACGTTCCGTCGCCGAACCCGAATTGGTCCACGCGCAACCGCCTGAGCTCCAGTCGGTCCACGCGCTGTCTCCGAGCCCCGATCGGTCCACGCGCCGTTGCCGAGCTATGATCGGTCCACGCGCGGTCTCCTGAGCCCCGATCGGTCCACGCGCCGTCGCCGATCCACGATCGGTCCGTGCGCCGCTTCCAGAGCCCTATCGGTCCACGCATCGTCTCCTGATCTCCGATCGGTCCACGCGCCGTCTCCTAAGCCCCGATCGGTCCACGTGCTGTCTCCGAGCGCCGATCGGTTCACGCGCCGTCTCCTGAGGCCCGATCATTCCACGTGCCGTCTCCGAGCCCGGATCGGTCCACGCGTCGTCTCCTGAGCCCCGATCGGTCCACGCGCCGTCTCCAAGCCCCGATCGGTCCATGCATCGTTTCCTAAGCCCGGATCGGTTAACGCGCTGTCTCCGAGCGCCGATCGGTCCACGCGCCGTCGCCGAACCCCAAATGGTCCACGCGCAACCGCCTGAGCCCCGATCGGTCCACGCGTCGTCTCTGAACATCGATCGGTCCACGCGCCGTTGCCGAGCCATGATCGGTCCACGCGCGGCCTCCTGAGCCCCGATCGGTCCACGCGCCGCCGCCGAGCCGCGATCGGTCCACGCGCGGCCTCCTGAGCCCCGATCGGTCCACGCGCGGCCTCCTGAGCCCCGATCGGTCCACGCGCCGTCACCGAGCCGCGATCGGTCCACGCGCGACCTCCTGAGCCCCGGTTGGTTCACGCGCCGTATCCGAGCCCCCATCGGTCCACGCGTCGTCTCCGAGCCTCGATCCGTCCACGCGCCGTCGCCGAGCCATGATCGGTCCACGCGAGGCTCCTGAGCCCCGGTCGGTCCGCGCGCCGTCTCCTGAGCCCCGATCGGTCGACGCGTCGTTTCCTGAGCCCCGATCGATCCACGCCTCGTCTCCTGAGCCCCGATCGGTCCACGCGCCGTCTCCTAAGCCCCAATCGGTCCACGCGCCGTCTCCTAAGCCCCGATCGGTCCAAGCGGCGTCTCCGAGCCACGATCGTTCCACGCACCTTCTCCTGATCCCGATCGGTCCACGCGGCGTTTTCTGAGCACCGTTCGGTCCACGCGTCGTCTTCAAAGCCCCGATGCCTCCACGCGCCGTCTCCGAGCCACGATCCGTCGCCGCGTCGTGTCCTGAGCCCCGATCAATTGACGCGTCTTCTCCTGAGCCCCGATCGCTCCTCTCGCTGTCTCCTGAACCCCGCTCGGTCGATGCGTCGTCTTCTTAACCCCGATGCCTCCACGCGCCGTCTCCGAGCCACGATCGGTCCACGCGCCGTCTCCTGACCCTCGATCATTCAACGCGCCTTCTCCTAAGCCACGATCGGTCCACGCGCCGTCTCCGAGCCCCAGTCGGTCCACGCGCTGTCTCCGAGCACCGATCGGTCTACGCGTCGTCTGCGAGCCCCGATCGGTCCACGCGCCGTCGCCGAGCCGCGATCGGTCCACGCGCGGCCTCCTGAGCCCGGTCGGTTCACGCGCCGTATCTGAGCCCCAATCGGTCCACGCGCCGTCTCCTGAGCCCCGATTGTTCCACCCGCCGTCTCCGAGCCCAAATCGTTCCACGCGGCGTCTCCTGAGCCCCAATCGGTCCACACGCTGTGTCGTGAGCCCCGATAGGTACACGCGTCGTCTCCTACGCCCGATCGGTCCACGCGTCGTCTCCTGAGCCCCGATCGCTCCACGCGCCGTCTCCGAGCCGCGATCGGTCCACGCGCCGTCTCCTGAGCCCCGATCGGTCCACGCGCCGTCTCCGAGCCCCGAACGGTTCACGCACCGTCTCCTGATCCCAATCGGTCCACGCGGCGCCATCGGAGCCCCGATCGATCCACGCGAGTCTCCTGAGCCCCAGTCGGTCCGCGCGCCGTCTCCTGAGCCCCGATTGGTCGACGCGGCGCCTCCGGAGCCCCGATCGATCCACGCGAGTCTCCTGAGCCCCAGTCGGTCCGCGCGCCGTCTCCTGAGCCCCGATTGGTCGACGCGTCGTCTCCTGAGCCCTGATCGGTCCACGCGGCGCCTCCGGAGCCCCGATCGATCCACGCGAGTCTCCTGAGCCCCAGTCGGTCGGCGCGCCGTCTCCGAGCGCCGATCGGTTAACGCGCCGTCTCCGCGCCCCGATCAGTCCACGCGCTGTCTCCTGAGCCCCAATCGGTCTACGCGTCGTCTTCTAAGCTCCGATCGGTCCACGCGCCGTCTCCGAGCCCCGATCGGTCCACCCACCATCTTCGGCTTCCCAATCGGTCCACGCGCCGCCTCCGGAGCCCCAATTGGTCCACGCGCAACCGCCTGAGCCCCAGTCGGTCCACGCGCTGTCTCCGAGCCCCGATCGGTCCACGCGTCGTCTCCGAGCCCCGATCGGTCTACGCGCCGTCGCCGAGCCCCGATCGATCTACGCGTCTTCTTGTAAACCCAGATGCCTCCTCGCATCGTCTCCTAAGCCCCGATCGGTTAACGCGCCGTCTCCTGAGCCCCGATCGTTCCACGCGCCGTCTCCGAGCCCCGATCGGTCCCTGCGCCGTCTCCTGAGCCCCAATAGGTCCACTCGCTGTCTCCTGAGCCCCAATAGGTCCACTCGCTGTCTCCTGAGCCCCGATAGGTACACGCGTCGTTTCCTACGCCCCGATCAGTCCACGCGTCGTCTCCTAGGCCCCGATCGGTCCACGCGCCATCTCCGAGCCCCGATCGGTCCACGCACCGTGTCCTGATTCCCATCGGTCCACGCGGCGCCTCCGGAGCCCCGATCGATCTACGCGAGGCTTCTGAGCCCCGGTCTGTCCGCGCGCCGTCTCCTGAGCCCCGATCGCTCCAGGTGCCGTTTTCTGAGCACCGTTCGGTCCACGCGTCGTCTTCAAAGCCCCGATGCCTCCACGCGCCGTCTCCGAGCCACGATCGGTCCGTGCGCCGCTTCCAGAGCCCTATCGGTCCACGCGTCCTCTCCTGATCTCCTATTGGTCCACGCGCCGTCTCCTAAGCCGCGATCCGTCCACGGGCCGTCTCCGAGCTGCTATCGGTAAACACGCCGTCACCAAGCCCTGATCCGTACACGCGTCGTCTCCGAGCCCCGATCGGTCCACGCGCCGTCTCCGAGCACCGATTGGTCCACGCGCCGTCGCCCGAACCCCAATTGGTCCACGCGCCGTCGCCCGAACCCCAATTGGTCCACGAGCAACCTCCTGAGCTCCAGTCGGTCCACGCGCAGTCGCCGAGCCCCGATCGATCCCCGCATCGTCTCCTAAGCCCCGATCGGTTGACGCGTCATTTACGAGCCCCGATCGGTCTACGCGCCGTCTCCTGAGCCCCGATCGGTCCACACGCCGTCTCCTAAGCCCCGATCCGTCCACGGGCCGTCTGTAAACCGCGATCGGTCAACGCTCCGTCACCAAGCCCCGATCCGTACAAGCGTCGTGTCCGAGCCCCGACTGGTTAACGCGCCGTCTCCGAGCCCCGACCGGTCCACGCGCCGTCGCCGAGCCTCGATCGGTCCACGCGCGGCCTCCTGAGCCTCGATCGGTCCACGCGTCGTCTTCTAAGCCCAGATGCCTCCTCGCGCCGTCTCCGAGCCACGATCGGTTCAGGCGCCTCTTCGTGAGCCCCGATCGGTCCACGCTCCGTCACCAAGCCCCGATCCGTACACACGTCGTCTCCGAGCCCCGGTCGGTTCACGCCCCGTCTCCGAGCACCGATGGGTCCACGCGCGGTCTCCTGAGCCCCGGTCGGTCCCCCCGCCGTCGCCGAACCCCAATTCGTCCACGGGCATCCTCCTGAGCCCCAGTCGGTCCACGCGCCGTCTCCTGAGCCCCGATCGGTCCACGTATCGTCTCCTACGCCCCGATCGGTCCACGCGTCGTCTCCTAAGCCCCGAACGGTCCACGCGCCGTCTCCGAGCCCCGATCGCTCCTCGCGCCGTCTCCTGAGCCCCGCTCGATCCATGCGTCGTCTTCTTAGCCCCGATGCCTCCACGCGCCGTCTCCGAGCCACGATCGGTCCAGGTGCGGCTTCTTGAGCCCCGATCGGTCCACGCGCTGTCTCGTAAGCCCCAATCGGTCTACGCGCCGTCTCAGAGCGCCGATCATTTCACGCGCCGTCTCCTGAGCCCCGATCATTCCACGCCCTGTCTCCGAGACCCGGTCGGTCCACGCGCCGTCTCCTAAGCCCCTATCGGTCCACGCGCCGTCTCCGAGCGCCGATTAGTTCACGCGCCGTCTCCTGAGCCCCGATCGCTCCACGCTCCGTCTCCCAGCCCCGATCGGTCCACGCGCCGTCTCCTGAGCCCGGATCGGTCCACGCGCCGTCGCCGAACCCCAATTGGTCCACGCGCCACCGCCTGTGCCCCAGTCGGTCCACGCGCTGTCTCCGAGCCCCGATCGGTCCACGCGCCGTCTCCGAGCTCCGATCGGTCCACGCGCCGTCTCCTAAGCCCCGATCGGTCCAAGCGCCTTCTGCTAAGCCCCAATCGGTCCAAGCGCCTTCTGCTAAGCCCCGATCGGTCCACGCGCGGTCTCCGAGCGCCGATCGGTTCACGCGCCGTCACCTGAACCCCGATCGTTCCACGCGCTGTCTCCGAGCCCCGATCGGTCTACGCGCCGTCTCCTAAGCCCCGATCGGTCCACACGCCGTCTCCTAAGCCCCGATAAGTCCACGGGCCGTCTGTAAACCGCGATCGGTCAACGCTCCGTCACCAAGCCCCGATCCGTACAAGCGTCGTGTCCGAGCCCCGACTGGTTAACGCGCCGTCTCCGAGCCCCGACCGGTCCACGCGCCGTCGCCGAGCCTCGATCGGTCCACGCGCGGCCTCCTGAGCCTCGATCGGTCCACGCGTCGTCTTCTAAGCCCAGATGCCTCCTCGCGCCGTCTCCGAGCCACGATCGGTTTAGGCGCCTCTAAGTGAGCCCCGATCGGTCCACGCTCCGTCACCAAGCCCCGATCCGTACACGCGTCGTCTCCGAGCCCCGGTCGGTTCACGCCCCGTCTCCGAGCACCGATGGGTCCACGCGCGGTCTCCTGAGCCCCGGTCGGTCCCCCCGCCGTCGCCGAACCCCAATTCGTCCACGGGCATCCTCCTGAGCCCCAGTCGGTCCACGCGCCGTCTCCTGAGCCCCGATCGGTCCACGTATCGTCTCCTACGCCCCGATCGGTCCACGCGTCGTCTCCTAAGCCCCGAACGGTCCACGCGCCGTCTCCGAGCCCCGATCGCTCCTCGCACCGTCTCCTGAGCCCCGCTCGATCCATGCGTGGTCTTCTTAGCCCCGATGCCTCCACGCGCCGTATCCGAGCCACGATCGGTCTAGGCGTCGCTTCCTGAGCCCCGATCGGTCCACGCGCTGTCTCCTAAGCCCCAATCGGTCCACGCGCCGTCTCGTAAGCCCCGATCGGTCCACGCGCCTTCTCCTAAGCCCCGATCGGTCCACGTGCCGTCTCCGAGCCTCGACCGGTCCACGCGCCGTCTCCTGAGCCCCGATCGTTCCACGCGCCGTCTCCTAAGCCGCGATCCGTCCACGGGCCGTCTCCGAGCTGCTATCGGTAAACGCGCCGTCACCAAGCCCTGATCCGTACACGCGTCGTCTCCGAGCCCCGATCGGTCCACGCGCCGTCGCCGAGCCTCGATCAGTCCACGCGCGGCCTCCTGAGCCCCGATCGGTTCACGCGCTTGCTCCGAGCCCGATCGGTCCACGCATCGTCTTGTAAACCCAGATGCCTCCTCGCATCGTCTCCTAAGCCGCGATCGGTTAACGCGCCGTCTCCGAGCCCCGATCGGTCCACGCGCCGTCTCCTGAGCCCTGATCGGTCCACGTGCCGTCTCCGAGCCCCGATCGGTTCACGCGCCGTCTCCTGAACCCCGATACGTCCACGCGCAGTCGCCGAGCCCCGATCGGTCCACGCGCCGTCGCCGAGCCTCGATAGGTCCACGCGCGGCCTCCTGAGCCCCGGTCGGTTCACGCGCCGTCTCCGAGCCCCGATCGATCCACGCGTCGTCTTCTAAGCCCAGATGCCTCCTCGCGCCGTCTCCGAGCCCCGATCGTTCCACGCGCCGTCTCCGAGCCCCGATCGGTCCACGCGCTGTCTCCTGAGCCCGGATCGTTCCACGCGTCGTCCCCGAATCTCCGATCCGTACACGCGTCGTCTCCGAGCCTCGATCGATCCACGCGCCGTCGCCGAGCCCCGATCGGTCCAGGCGTATCCTCCTGAGCCCCGGTCGGTCCACGCGCCGTCTCCGAGCCCCGATCGGTCCACGCATCGTCTCCTAAGCCCCGATCGGTTAACGCGCCGACTCCGAGCCCCGGTCGGTCGACGCGCCGTCTCGTGAGCCCCGAACGGTCCACGCGTCGTCTCCGAGCCTCGATCGGTCCACGCGCCGTCGCCGAGCCCCGATCGGTCCAGGCGTATCCTCCTGAGCCCCGGTCGGTCCACGCGCCGTCTCCGAGCCCCGATCGGTCCACGCATCGTCTCCTAAGCGCCGATCGGTTAACGCGCCGACTCCGAGCCCCGATCGTTCCACGCGCCGTCTCCGAGCCCCGATGAGTCCACGCGCGGTGTCCTGAGCCCCGGTCGGTCCAGGCCCCGTCTCCGAGCGCCGATCGGTTCACGCGCCGTCTCCTGAGAACGATCCGTCCATGCGCTGTCTCCTGAGCCCCGATCGGTCGACGCGTCCTCTGCTAAACCTCAATCGGTCCACGCCCCGTCTCCGAGCGCCGATCGGTCGACGCGCCGTCTCGTGAGCCCCGATCGGTCCACGCGCCATCTCCTAAGCCCCGATCGGTTCACGCATCGTCTCCTAAGCCCCGATACGTCCACGCGCCGTCTCCTGAGCCCCAATCGGTCCACGCGCCGCCTCCTGAGCCCCGATCGGCCCACACGCCGTCTCCTGAGTCCCGATCGGTCCACGCGCGGCCTCCTAAGCCCCGATCGTTCCACGCGCCGTCTCCGAGCCCCGATCGGGCCACGCGCCGTCTCCTGAACCTCGATCGGTCCACGCGTCGTTCCCGAAGCCCCGATCCATCCACGCGCAGTCTCCCGAGCCCCAATCGGTCCACGCGCCGTCTCCTGAGCCCCAATCGGTCCACGCGCCGTCTTTTCAGCCCCGATCGGTCCACGCGTCGTCTCCTAAGCCCCGATCGGTCCACGCGCCGTCTCCGAGCCCCGATCGGTCCACGCGCCGTCTCCTAAGCCCCAATCTGTACACGCCCCGTCTCCAAGCGCCGACGGGTTCACGCGCCGTCTCCTGAGATACGATCCGTCCACGCGCCGTCTCCTGAGCCCCGATCGGTCGACGCGTCCTCTGCTACGCCTCGATCGATCCACGCGCTGTCTCCTGAGCCCCGATCGGTCGACGCGTCCTCTGCTAAACCTCAATCGGTCCACGCCCCGTCTCCGAGCGCCGATCGGTTCACGCGCCGTCTCCTAAGTCCCGATCCGTCCACTCACTGTCTCCTGAGCCCCGATCGGTCGACGCGTCCTCTGCTAAACCTCGATCGGTCCACGCGTCGTCTCCTGAGCCCCGGTCGGTCCACGCGCCGTCTCCGAGCCCCAATCGGTCCACGCGCCGCCTCCTGCGCCCCGATCGGTCGACGCGCCGTCTCCTGAGCCCCGATCGGTCGACGCGCCGTCTCCTGAGCCCCGATAGGTCCACGCGCCGTCTCCGAGCCCCGAACGGTTCACGCACCGTCTCCTGATCCCAATCGGTCCACGCGGCGCCTCCGGAGTCCCGATCGATCCACGCGAGTCTCCTGAACCCCAGTCGGTCCGCGCGCCGTCTCCTGAGCCCCGATTGGTCGACGCGTCGTCTCCTGAGCCCCGATCGATCCACGCGTCCCCTCCTGAGCCCCGATCGCGCCACACGCCGTTTCCTGAGCCCCGATCGGTCCACGCGTCGTCTTCAAAGCCCCGATGCCTCCACGCGCCGTCTCCGAGCCACGATCGGTCCGTGCGCCGCTTCCACAACCCCGATCGGTCCACGCGTCATCTCCTGATCTCCGATCGGTCCACGCCCCGTCTCCTAAACACCGGTCGGTCCACGCGCCGTCTCCGAGCCCCGATCGGTCCACGCATCGTCTCCTAAGCCCCGATCGGCTAACGCGTCGACTCCGAGCCCCGATCGTTCCACGCGCCGTCCCCGATCCCCGATCGATCTACGCGCTGTCTCCTGAGCCCCGATTGGACCAAGCACCGTCTCCTGAGCCCCGATCGTTCCACCCGCCTTCTCCTAAGCCACGACCGGTTCACGTGCCGTCTCCGAGCCACGATCGGTCCAGGCGCCGTCTCCGAGCGCCGATCGGTTCACGCGCCGTCTCCTGAGCCCCGATCGTTCCACGCGCCGTCGCCGAGCCGCGACCGGTCCACGCGCCGTCTCCTAAGCCCCTATCGGTCCACGCGCCGTCTCCGAGCGCCGATCGGTTCACGCGCCGTCTCCTGAGCCCCGATCGTTCCACGCGCCGTCGCCGAGCCGCGACCGGTCCACGCGCCGTCTCCTGAGCCCCGATCGGTCCACGTATCGTCTCCTAAGCCCCGATCGATCCACGCGTCGTCTCCTAAGCCCCGATCGGTCTACGCGCTGTCTACGAGCCCCGATCGGTCCACGCGTCGTCTCCTAAGCCCATATCGGTCCACGCGCCGTTTCCGAGCCCTGATCGGTCCACGCGCCGTCTCATAAGCCCCGATCGGACCACGCGCCTTCTCCTCAGCCACGATCGGTCCACGCGCCGTCTCCGAGCGCCGATTAGTTCACGCGCCGTCTCCTGAGCCCCGACCGCTTGACGCGCCGTCTCGGAGCGCCGATTGGTTCACGCGCCGTCTCCTGAGCCCCGATCGCTCCACGCGCCGTCTCCGAGCCCCGATCGGTCCAATCGCCGTCTCCTAAGCCCCGATCGGTCCACCCGTCGTTCCTCAAGCCCCGATCGGTCCACTCGCCGTCTCCGAGCCCCGATCAGTTCACGCATCGTCTCCTAAGCCCCGATCGGTTAACGCGCCGTCTCCGATCCGCGATCGGTCCACGCGCCGTCGCCGAGCCATGATCGGTCCACGCGCGGCCTCCTGAGCCCCGGTTGGTTCACGCGCCGTATCCGAGCCCCCATCGGTCCACGCGTCGTCTCCGAGCCCCGATCGGTCCACGCGCCGTCGCCGAGCCATGATCGGCCCACGCGAGGCTCCTGAGCCCCGGTCGGTCGGCGCGCCGTCTCCTGAGCCCCGATCGGTCGACGCGTCGTTTCCTGAGCCGCGATCGCTCCTCGCGCCGTCTCCTGAGCCCCGCTCGGTCCCTGCGTCGTCTTCTTAGCCCCGATGCCTCCACGCGCCGTCTCCGAGCCACGATCGGTCTAGGCGTCGCTTCCTGAGCCACGATCGGTCTAGGCGTCGCTTCCTGAGCCCCGATCGGTCCTCGCGCCGCCTCCTAAGCCCCGATCGATCCACGCGTTGTCTCCGAGCGCCGATCGGTTCACGCGCTGTCTCCTTTGCTCCGATCGTTCCACGCGCCGTCTCCGAGGCCCGATCGGTCTACGCATCGTCTCCTACGCCCCGATCGGTTAACGCGCCGTCTCCGAGCCCCGATTGGTCCACACGCCGTCTCCGATTCCCGATCCGTCCGCATGCCGCATTCTAAGCCACGGTCCATCCACGCGCCGTCTCCGAGCACCGATCGGTCCACGCGTCGTCCCCTAATACCCGATCGGTCCTCGCGTCGTCTCCTAAGCCCCGATCCGTCGACGCGTCGCCTCCTGAGCCCCGATCCATCCACGCGCCGCCTCCTCAACCCCGATCGCTCCACTTGCCGTTTCCTGATCCCCGATCGGTCCACACGCCGTCTCCGATTCCCGATCCGTCCGCATGCCGCATTCTAAGCCACGGTCCATCCACGCGCCGCCTCCGAGCCCCGATCCGTCCACGCGCCGTCGCCGAGCCACGATCGGTCCGTGCGCCGCTTCCAGAGGCCTATCGGTCCACCCGTCGTCTCCTGATCTCCGATCGGTCCACGCGCCGTCTCCTAAGCCCCGATCATTCCACGCGCCGTCTCCGAGCCCCGATCGGTCCACGCGCCGTCTCCTAAGCCCCGAACGGTCAACGCGGCTTCTCCTCAGTCCCGATTGGTCCACGCGCCGTCTCCAAGCGCCGATCGGTTCACGCCCCGTCACCCGAGCCCCGATCGTTCCACACGCCGTCTCCAAGCACCGATCGGTCGACGCTCCGTTTCCTGAGCCCGGATCGTTCCACGCGTCGTCTCCTGATCCCCGATCCGTAAACGCGCCGTCTCCTCAGCCCCAATCGGTCCACGCGTCGGCTCCTAAGACCCGATCCATCGACGCGTCGTCTCCTGAGCCCCGATCGATCCACGCGCCGCCTCCTGAGCCCCGATCGGTCCACGCGCCGTTTCCTGAGCCCCGATCGGTCCACACGTCGTCTTCTAAGCCCAGATGCCTCCTTGCGCCGTCTCCCAACCACGATCGGTGCAGGCGCCGCTTCCTGAGCCCCGATCGGTCCACGCGTTTTCTCCTAAGCCCCGATCGGTCCACGCGTCGTCTCCTCAGCCCCGATCGGTCGACGCGTCGTCTCCTGATCCCCGATCGATCCACGCGTCGTCTCCTCAGCCCCGACCGCTCCACGCGCCGTCTCCGAGCGCCGATCGGTGCACGCGCCGTCTCCTGAGCCCCGAACGTCCCACACGCCGCCTCCTAAGCCCCGATCGGTCCAAGCGGCGTCTCCGAGCCCCCATCGGTCCACGTGGCGTTTTCTGAGCACCGTTCGGTCCACGCGTCGTCTTCAAAGCCCCGATGCCTCCACGCGCCGTCTCCGAGACACGATCGGTCCGTGCGCCGCTTCCAGAGCCCCGAACGGTGCACGCGTCTTCTCCTGATCTCCGATCGGTCCACGCGCCGTCTCATATGCCCCGATCGGTCCACGCGCCGTCTCATAAGCCCCGATCGGTCCACTCGCCGTCTCCGAGCGCCGATCGGTTGACGCGCCGTCTCCTGAGCCCCGATCGTTCCACGCACCGTTTCCGAGCCCCCATCGGTCCACGCGCCGTCTCCTGAGCCCGGATCGGTCCACCCGTCGTCCGCGAATCCCCGATCCGTACACGCGTCGTCTCCGAGCCTCGATCGGTCCACGCGTCGTCTCCTAAGCCCCGACCGGTCCACGCGCCGTCTCCTGAGCCCCGATCGGTCCACGCGCCGTCTCCTGAGCCCGGATCGGTCCACGCGCCGTCGCCGAACCCCAATTAGTTCACGCGCAACCGCCTGAGCCCCGGTTGGTCCACGCGCTGTCTCCGAGCCCCGATCGGTCCACGCGTCTTATCCAAACCTCGATCGGTCCACGCGCCGTCGCCGAGCCCCGATCGTTCCACGCGCCGTCTCCGGGCCCCGATCGGTCCACGCTAGGCTCGTGAGCCCCGGCTGGTCCGCGCGCCGTCTCCTGAGCCCCGAACAGTCGACGCGCCGTCTCCTGAGCCCCAAGCGGCCCGCACGCTGTCTCGTGAGCCCCGATAGGTACACGCGTCGTCTCCTATGCCCCGATCGGTCCACGCGCCGTCTCCGAGCCCCGATCGGTTCACGCGCCGTCTCCTGAGCCCCGATCGGTCCACGCGCCGTCTCCGGGCCCCGATCGGTCCACGCACCATCTCCTGCTCTCCAACCGGTCCACGCGCCGCCTCCGGAGCCCCGATCGATCCACGCTAGGCTCCTGAGCCCCGGCTGGTCCACGCGCCGCCTCCGGAGCCCCGATCGATCCACGCGAATCTTCTGAGCTCCGGTCGGTCCACGCACCGCCTCCTGATCCCCCTCGGTCCAGGCGGCGCCTCCGGAGCCCCGAACAGTCGACGCGTCATCTCCTGAGCCCCGATCGATCCACGCTAGGCTCCTGAGCCCCGGCCGGTCCGCGCGCCGTCTCCTGAGCCCCGAACGGTCGACGCGTCGTCTCCTGAGCCCCGATCGGTCCACGCGTTTTCTCCTAAGCCCCGATCGGTCCACGCGTCGTCTCCTCAGCCCCGATCGGTCGATGCGTCGTCTTCTTAACCCCGATGCCTCCACGCGCCGTCTCCGAGCCACGATCGGTCCACGCGCCGTCTCCTGAGCCCCGATCAATCAACGCGCCTTCTCCTAAGCCACGATCGGTCCACGCGACGTCTCCGAGCCCCAGTCGGTCCGCGCGCTGTCTCCGAGCACCGATCGGTCTACGCGTCGTCTCCGAGCCCCGATCGGTCCACGCGCCGTCGCCGAACCCCAATTGATCCACGCGCAACCGCCTGAGTCCCAATCGGTCCACGCGAGTCTCCTAAGCCCCGACCGGTCCACGCGCCGTCTCCTGAGCCCCTATCACTCCACGCGTCGTCTCCGAGCCCCGATCGGTCCATGCACCGTCGCCGAGCCATGATCGCTCCACGCGCGGCCTCCTGAGCCCCGGTGGCGTCACGCGCCGTATCCACGCCCCAATCGATCCACGCGCCGTCTCCTGAGCCCCGATCATTCAACGCGCCTTCTCCTAAGCCACGATCGGTCCACGCGCCGTCTCCGAGCCCCAGTCGGTCCACGCGCTGTCTCCGAGCACCGATCGGTCTACGCGTCGTCTCCGAGCCCCGATCGGTCCACGCGCCGTCGCCGAGCCATGATCGCTCCACGCGCCGTTTTCTGAGCACCGTTCGGTCCACGCGTCGTCTTCAAAGCCCCGATGCCTTCACGCGCCGTCTCCGAGCCACGATCGGTCCGTGCGCCGCTTCCAGAGCACTATCAGTCCACGCGTCGTCTCCTGATCTCCGATCGGTCGACGCGCCATCTCCTAAGCCCCGATCGGTCCACGTACCGTCTCCGAGCGCCGATCGGTTCACGCGCCGTCTCCTGAGCCCCGATCATTCCACGCGCTGTCTCCGAGCCCCGATCGGTCCACGCGTTGTCTCCTAAGGCCCGATCGGTCCACGCGCCGTCTCCGAGCGCCGAGCGATCCACGTTCCGTCGCCGAACCCGAATTGGTCCACGCGCAACCGCCTGAGCTCCAGTCGGTCCACGCGCTGTCTCCGAGCCCCGATCGGTCCACGCGCCGTTGCCGAGCTATGATCGGTCCACGCGCGGTCTCCTGAGCCCCGATCGGTCCACGCGCCGTCGCCGATCCACGATCGGTCCGTGCGCCGCTTCCAGAGCCCTATCGGTCCACGCATCGTCTCCTGATCTCCGATCGGTCCACGCGCCGTCTCCTAAGCCCCGATCGGTCCACGTGCTGTCTCCGAGCGCCGATCGGTTCACGCGCCGTCTCCTGAGGCCCGATCATTCCACGTGCCGTCTCCGAGCCCGGATCGGTCCACGCGTCGTCTCCTGAGCCCCGATCGGTCCACGCGCCGTCTCCAAGCCCCGATCGGTCCATGCATCGTTTCCTAAGCCCGGATCGGTTAACGCGCTGTCTCCGAGCGCCGATCGGTCCACGCGCCGTCGCCGAACCCCAAATGGTCCACGCGCAACCGCCTGAGCCCCGATCGGTCCACGCGTCGTCTCTGAACATCGATCGGTCCACGCGCCGTTGCCGAGCCATGATCGGTCCACGCGCGGCCTCCTGAGCCCCGATCGGTCCACGCGCCGCCGCCGAGCCGCGATCGGTCCACGCGCGGCCTCCTGAGCCCCGATCGGTCCACGCGCGGCCTCCTGAGCCCCGATCGGTCCACGCGCCGTCACCGAGCCGCGATCGGTCCACGCGCGACCTCCTGAGCCCCGGTTGGTTCACGCGCCGTATCCGAGCCCCCATCGGTCCACGCGTCGTCTCCGAGCCTCGATCCGTCCACGCGCCGTCGCCGAGCCATGATCGGTCCACGCGAGGCTCCTGAGCCCCGGTCGGTCCGCGCGCCGTCTCCTGAGCCCCGATCGGTCGACGCGTCGTTTCCTGAGCCCCGATCGATCCACGCCTCGTCTCCTGAGCCCCGATCGGTCCACGCGCCGTCTCCTAAGCCCCAATCGGTCCACGCGCCGTCTCCTAAGCCCCGATCGGTCCAAGCGGCGTCTCCGAGCCACGATCGTTCCACGCACCTTCTCCTGATCCCGATCGGTCCACGCGGCGTTTTCTGAGCACCGTTCGGTCCACGCGTCGTCTTCAAAGCCCCGATGCCTCCACGCGCCGTCTCCGAGCCACGATCCGTCGCCGCGTCGTGTCCTGAGCCCCGATCAATTGACGCGTCTTCTCCTGAGCCCCGATCGCTCCTCTCGCTGTCTCCTGAACCCCGCTCGGTCGATGCGTCGTCTTCTTAACCCCGATGCCTCCACGCGCCGTCTCCGAGCCACGATCGGTCCACGCGCCGTCTCCTGACCCTCGATCATTCAACGCGCCTTCTCCTAAGCCACGATCGGTCCACGCGCCGTCTCCGAGCCCCAGTCGGTCCACGCGCTGTCTCCGAGCACCGATCGGTCTACGCGTCGTCTGCGAGCCCCGATCGGTCCACGCGCCGTCGCCGAGCCGCGATCGGTCCACGCGCGGCCTCCTGAGCCCGGTCGGTTCACGCGCCGTATCTGAGCCCCAATCGGTCCACGCGCCGTCTCCTGAGCCCCGATTGTTCCACCCGCCGTCTCCGAGCCCAAATCGTTCCACGCGGCGTCTCCTGAGCCCCAATCGGTCCACACGCTGTGTCGTGAGCCCCGATAGGTACACGCGTCGTCTCCTACGCCCGATCGGTCCACGCGTCGTCTCCTGAGCCCCGATCGCTCCACGCGCCGTCTCCGAGCCGCGATCGGTCCACGCGCCGTCTCCTGAGCCCCGATCGGTCCACGCGCCGTCTCCGAGCCCCGAACGGTTCACGCACCGTCTCCTGATCCCAATCGGTCCACGCGGCGCCATCGGAGCCCCGATCGATCCACGCGAGTCTCCTGAGCCCCAGTCGGTCCGCGCGCCGTCTCCTGAGCCCCGATTGGTCGACGCGGCGCCTCCGGAGCCCCGATCGATCCACGCGAGTCTCCTGAGCCCCAGTCGGTCCGCGCGCCGTCTCCTGAGCCCCGATTGGTCGACGCGTCGTCTCCTGAGCCCTGATCGGTCCACGCGGCGCCTCCGGAGCCCCGATCGATCCACGCGAGTCTCCTGAGCCCCAGTCGGTCGGCGCGCCGTCTCCGAGCGCCGATCGGTTAACGCGCCGTCTCCGCGCCCCGATCAGTCCACGCGCTGTCTCCTGAGCCCCAATCGGTCTACGCGTCGTCTTCTAAGCTCCGATCGGTCCACGCGCCGTCTCCGAGCCCCGATCGGTCCACCCACCATCTTCGGCTTCCCAATCGGTCCACGCGCCGCCTCCGGAGCCCCAATTGGTCCACGCGCAACCGCCTGAGCCCCAGTCGGTCCACGCGCTGTCTCCGAGCCCCGATCGGTCCACGCGTCGTCTCCGAGCCCCGATCGGTCTACGCGCCGTCGCCGAGCCCCGATCGATCTACGCGTCTTCTTGTAAACCCAGATGCCTCCTCGCATCGTCTCCTAAGCCCCGATCGGTTAACGCGCCGTCTCCTGAGCCCCGATCGTTCCACGCGCCGTCTCCGAGCCCCGATCGGTCCCTGCGCCGTCTCCTGAGCCCCAATAGGTCCACTCGCTGTCTCCTGAGCCCCAATAGGTCCACTCGCTGTCTCCTGAGCCCCGATAGGTACACGCGTCGTTTCCTACGCCCCGATCAGTCCACGCGTCGTCTCCTAGGCCCCGATCGGTCCACGCGCCATCTCCGAGCCCCGATCGGTCCACGCACCGTGTCCTGATTCCCATCGGTCCACGCGGCGCCTCCGGAGCCCCGATCGATCTACGCGAGGCTTCTGAGCCCCGGTCTGTCCGCGCGCCGTCTCCTGAGCCCCGATCGCTCCAGGTGCCGTTTTCTGAGCACCGTTCGGTCCACGCGTCGTCTTCAAAGCCCCGATGCCTCCACGCGCCGTCTCCGAGCCACGATCGGTCCGTGCGCCGCTTCCAGAGCCCTATCGGTCCACGCGTCCTCTCCTGATCTCCTATTGGTCCACGCGCCGTCTCCTAAGCCGCGATCCGTCCACGGGCCGTCTCCGAGCTGCTATCGGTAAACACGCCGTCACCAAGCCCTGATCCGTACACGCGTCGTCTCCGAGCCCCGATCGGTCCACGCGCCGTCTCCGAGCACCGATTGGTCCACGCGCCGTCGCCCGAACCCCAATTGGTCCACGCGCCGTCGCCCGAACCCCAATTGGTCCACGAGCAACCTCCTGAGCTCCAGTCGGTCCACGCGCAGTCGCCGAGCCCCGATCGATCCCCGCATCGTCTCCTAAGCCCCGATCGGTTGACGCGTCATTTACGAGCCCCGATCGGTCTACGCGCCGTCTCCTGAGCCCCGATCGGTCCACACGCCGTCTCCTAAGCCCCGATCCGTCCACGGGCCGTCTGTAAACCGCGATCGGTCAACGCTCCGTCACCAAGCCCCGATCCGTACAAGCGTCGTGTCCGAGCCCCGACTGGTTAACGCGCCGTCTCCGAGCCCCGACCGGTCCACGCGCCGTCGCCGAGCCTCGATCGGTCCACGCGCGGCCTCCTGAGCCTCGATCGGTCCACGCGTCGTCTTCTAAGCCCAGATGCCTCCTCGCGCCGTCTCCGAGCCACGATCGGTTCAGGCGCCTCTTCGTGAGCCCCGATCGGTCCACGCTCCGTCACCAAGCCCCGATCCGTACACACGTCGTCTCCGAGCCCCGGTCGGTTCACGCCCCGTCTCCGAGCACCGATGGGTCCACGCGCGGTCTCCTGAGCCCCGGTCGGTCCCCCCGCCGTCGCCGAACCCCAATTCGTCCACGGGCATCCTCCTGAGCCCCAGTCGGTCCACGCGCCGTCTCCTGAGCCCCGATCGGTCCACGTATCGTCTCCTACGCCCCGATCGGTCCACGCGTCGTCTCCTAAGCCCCGAACGGTCCACGCGCCGTCTCCGAGCCCCGATCGCTCCTCGCGCCGTCTCCTGAGCCCCGCTCGATCCATGCGTCGTCTTCTTAGCCCCGATGCCTCCACGCGCCGTCTCCGAGCCACGATCGGTCCAGGTGCGGCTTCTTGAGCCCCGATCGGTCCACGCGCTGTCTCGTAAGCCCCAATCGGTCTACGCGCCGTCTCAGAGCGCCGATCATTTCACGCGCCGTCTCCTGAGCCCCGATCATTCCACGCCCTGTCTCCGAGACCCGGTCGGTCCACGCGCCGTCTCCTAAGCCCCTATCGGTCCACGCGCCGTCTCCGAGCGCCGATTAGTTCACGCGCCGTCTCCTGAGCCCCGATCGCTCCACGCTCCGTCTCCCAGCCCCGATCGGTCCACGCGCCGTCTCCTGAGCCCGGATCGGTCCACGCGCCGTCGCCGAACCCCAATTGGTCCACGCGCCACCGCCTGTGCCCCAGTCGGTCCACGCGCTGTCTCCGAGCCCCGATCGGTCCACGCGCCGTCTCCGAGCTCCGATCGGTCCACGCGCCGTCTCCTAAGCCCCGATCGGTCCAAGCGCCTTCTGCTAAGCCCCAATCGGTCCAAGCGCCTTCTGCTAAGCCCCGATCGGTCCACGCGCGGTCTCCGAGCGCCGATCGGTTCACGCGCCGTCACCTGAACCCCGATCGTTCCACGCGCTGTCTCCGAGCCCCGATCGGTCTACGCGCCGTCTCCTAAGCCCCGATCGGTCCACACGCCGTCTCCTAAGCCCCGATAAGTCCACGGGCCGTCTGTAAACCGCGATCGGTCAACGCTCCGTCACCAAGCCCCGATCCGTACAAGCGTCGTGTCCGAGCCCCGACTGGTTAACGCGCCGTCTCCGAGCCCCGACCGGTCCACGCGCCGTCGCCGAGCCTCGATCGGTCCACGCGCGGCCTCCTGAGCCTCGATCGGTCCACGCGTCGTCTTCTAAGCCCAGATGCCTCCTCGCGCCGTCTCCGAGCCACGATCGGTTTAGGCGCCTCTAAGTGAGCCCCGATCGGTCCACGCTCCGTCACCAAGCCCCGATCCGTACACGCGTCGTCTCCGAGCCCCGGTCGGTTCACGCCCCGTCTCCGAGCACCGATGGGTCCACGCGCGGTCTCCTGAGCCCCGGTCGGTCCCCCCGCCGTCGCCGAACCCCAATTCGTCCACGGGCATCCTCCTGAGCCCCAGTCGGTCCACGCGCCGTCTCCTGAGCCCCGATCGGTCCACGTATCGTCTCCTACGCCCCGATCGGTCCACGCGTCGTCTCCTAAGCCCCGAACGGTCCACGCGCCGTCTCCGAGCCCCGATCGCTCCTCGCACCGTCTCCTGAGCCCCGCTCGATCCATGCGTCGTCTTCTTAGCCCCGATGCCTCCACGCGCCGTCTCCGAGCCACGATCGGTCCAGGTGCGGCTTCTTGAGCCCCGATCGGTCCACGCGCTGTCTCGTAAGCCCCAATCGGTCTACGCGCCGTCTCAGAGCGCCGATCATTTCACGCGCCGTCTCCTGAGCCCCGATCATTCCACGCCCTGTCTCCGAGACCCGATCGGTCCACGCGCCGTCTCCTAAGCCCCTATCGGTCCACACGCCGTCTCCGAGCCCCGATCGGTCCACGCGCCGTCTCCTGAGCCCGGATCGGTCCACGCGTCATCGCCGAATCCCCGATCCGTACACGCGTCGTCTCCTCAGCCCCTATCGGTCCACGCGACGTCTCCGAGCGCTGATCGGTTCACGCGCCGTCTCCTGAGCCCCGATCGTTCCACGCGCCGTCTCCGAGCCCCGATCGGTCCACGCGCCGTCTCCTGAGCCCGGATCGGTCCACGCGTCATCGCCGAATCCCCGATCCGTACACGCGTCGTCTCCGAGCCTCGATCGGACCACGCGCCGTCGCGAAGCCCCGATCGGTCCAGGCATGGCCTGCTGAGCCTCGTTCGGTCCACGCGCGGCCTCCTGAGCCGCGGTCAGTTCACGCGCCGTCTCCGAGCCCCGATCGATCCACGCGTCGTCTTCCAAGCCCAGATGCCTCCTCGCGCCGTCTCCGAGCCACGATCGTTCCAGGCGCTGCTTCCTGAGCCCCCATCGGTCCACGCGTTGTCTCCTAAGCCCCGATCGGTCCACGCGCCGTCTCCGAGCCCCGATCATTTCACGCGCCGTCTCCTGAGCCCCGATCATTCCACGCCCCGTCTCCGAGCCCCGATCGGTCCACGCGCCGTCTCCTCAGCCCCGATCGGTCCACGCGCCGTCTCCGAGCGCCGATTAGTTCACGCGCCGTCTCCTGAGCCCCGATCGCTCCACGCTCCGTCTCCGAGCCCCGATCGGTCCACGCGCCGTCTTCTGAGCCCGGATCGGTCCACGCGCCGTCTCCGAGCGCCGATCATTTCACGCGCCGTCTCCTAAGCCCCGATCGGTCCACGCGCCGTCTCCGAGCCCCGATCATTTCACGCGCCGTCTCCTGAGCCCCGATCATTCCACGCCCCGTCTCCGAGCCCCGATCGGTCCACGCGCCGTCTCCTCAGCCCCGATCGGTCCACGCGCCGTCTCCGAGCGCCGATTAGTTCACGCGCCGTCTCCTGAGCCCCGATCGCTCCACGCTCCGTCTCCCAGCCCCGATCGGTCCACGCGCCGTCTCCTGAGCCCGGATCGGTCCACGCGCCGTCGCCGAACCCCAATTGGTCCACGCGCCACCGCCTGTGCCCCAGTCGGTCCACGCGCTGTCTCCGAGCCCCGATCGGTCCACGCGCCGTCTCCGAGCTCCGATCGGTCCACGCGCCGTCTCCTAAGCCCCGATCGGTCCAAGCGCCTTCTGCTAAGCCCCAATCGGTCCAAGCGCCTTCTGCTAAGCCCCGATCGGTCCACGCGCGGTCTCCGAGCGCCGATCGGTTCACGCGCCGTCACCTGAACCCCGATCGTTCCACGCGCTGTCTCCGAGCCCCGATCGGTCTACGCGCCGTCTCCTAAGCCCCGATCGGTCCACACGCCGTCTCCTAAGCCCCGATAAGTCCACGGGCCGTCTGTAAACCGCGATCGGTCAACGCTCCGTCACCAAGCCCCGATCCGTACAAGCGTCGTGTCCGAGCCCCGACTGGTTAACGCGCCGTCTCCGAGCCCCGACCGGTCCACGCGCCGTCGCCGAGCCTCGATCGGTCCACGCGCGGCCTCCTGAGCCTCGATCGGTCCACGCGTCGTCTTCTAAGCCCAGATGCCTCCTCGCGCCGTCTCCGAGCCACGATCGGTTTAGGCGCCTCTAAGTGAGCCCCGATCGGTCCACGCTCCGTCACCAAGCCCCGATCCGTACACGCGTCGTCTCCGAGCCCCGGTCGGTTCACGCCCCGTCTCCGAGCACCGATGGGTCCACGCGCGGTCTCCTGAGCCCCGGTCGGTCCCCCCGCCGTCGCCGAACCCCAATTCGTCCACGGGCATCCTCCTGAGCCCCAGTCGGTCCACGCGCCGTCTCCTGAGCCCCGATCGGTCCACGTATCGTCTCCTACGCCCCGATCGGTCCACGCGTCGTCTCCTAAGCCCCGAACGGTCCACGCGCCGTCTCCGAGCCCCGATCGCTCCTCGCACCGTCTCCTGAGCCCCGCTCGATCCATGCGTCGTCTTCTTAGCCCCGATGCCTCCACGCGCCGTCTCCGAGCCACGATCGGTCCAGGTGCGGCTTCTTGAGCCCCGATCGGTCCACGCGCTGTCTCGTAAGCCCCAATCGGTCTACGCGCCGTCTCAGAGCGCCGATCATTTCACGCGCCGTCTCCTGAGCCCCGATCATTCCACGCCCTGTCTCCGAGACCCGATCGGTCCACGCGCCGTCTCCTAAGCCCCTATCGGTCCACACGCCGTCTCCGAGCCCCGATCGGTCCACGCGCCGTCTCCTGAGCCCGGATCGGTCCACGCGTCATCGCCGAATCCCCGATCCGTACACGCGTCGTCTCCTCAGCCCCTATCGGTCCACGCGACGTCTCCGAGCGCTGATCGGTTCACGCGCCGTCTCCTGAGCCCCGATCGTTCCACGCGCCGTCTCCGAGCCCCGGTCGGTCCACGCGCCGTCTCCTGAGCCCGGATCGGTCCACGCGTCATCGCCGAATCCCCGATCCGTACACGCGTCGTCTCCGAGCCTCGATCGGACCACGCGCCGTCGCGAAGCCCCGATCGGTCCAGGCATGGCCTGCTGAGCCTCGTTCGGTCCACGCGCGGCCTCCTGAGCCGCGGTCAGTTCACGCGCCGTCTCCGAGCCCCGATCGATCCACGCGTCGTCTTCCAAGCCCAGATGCCTCCTCGCGCCGTCTCCGAGCCACGATCGTTCCAGGCGCTGCTTCCTGAGCCCCCATCGGTCCACGCGTTGTCTCCTAAGCCCCGATCGGTCCACGCGCCGTCTCCGAGCCCCGATCATTTCACGCGCCGTCTCCTGAGCCCCGATCATTCCACGCCCCGTCTCCGAGCCCCGATCGGTCCACGCGCCGTCTCCTCAGCCCCGATCGGTCCACGCGCCGTCTCCGAGCGCCGATTAGTTCACGCGCCGTCTCCTGAGCCCCGATCGCTCCACGCTCCGTCTCCGAGCCCCGATCGGTCCACGCGCCGTCTTCTGAGCCCGGATCGGTCCACGCGCCGTCTCCGAGCGCCGATCATTTCACGCGCCGTCTCGTAAGCCCCGATCGGTCCACGCGCCATCTCCGAGCGCCGATCGGTTCACGCGCCGTCTCCTGAGCCCCGATCGTTCCACGCGCCATCTCCGAGCCCCGATCGGTCCACGCGCCGTCTCCTAAGCCCCGATCGGTCCACGCGCCTTCTCCTAAGCCCCGATCGGTCCACGTGCCGTCTCCGAGCCTCGACCGGTCCACGCGCCGTCTCCTGAGCCCCGATCGTTCCACGCGCCGTCTCCTAAGCCGCGATCCGTCCACGGGCCGTCTCCGAGCTGCTATCGGTAAACGCGCCGTCACCAAGCCCTGATCCGTACACGCGTCGTCTCCGAGCCCCGATCGGTCCACGCGTCGTCGCCGAGCCTCGATCAGTCCACGCGCGGCCTCCTGAGCCCCGATCGGTTCACGCGCTTGCTCCGAGCCCGATCGGTCCACGCATCGTCTTGTAAACCCAGATGCCTCCTCGCATCGTCTCCTAAGCCGCGATCGGTTAACGCGCCGTCTCCGAGCCCCGATCGGTCCACGCGCCGTCTCCTGAGCCCTGATCGGTCCACGTGCCGTCTCCGAGCCCCGATCGGTTCACGCGCCGTCTCCTGAACCCCGATACGTCCACGCGCAGTCGCCGAGCCCCGATCGGTCCACGCGCCGTCGCCGAGCCTCGATAGGTCCACGCGCGGCCTCCTGAGCCCCGGTCGGTTCACGCGCCGTCTCCGAGCCCCGATCGATCCACGCGTCGTCTTCTAAGCCCAGATGCCTCCTCGCGCCGTCTCCGAGCCCCGATCGTTCCACGCGCCGTCTCCGAGCCCCGATCGGTCCACGCGCTGTCTCCTGAGCCCGGATCGTTCCACGCGTCGTCCCCGAATCTCCGATCCGTACACGCGTCGTCTCCGAGCCTCGATCGATCCACGCGCCGTCGCCGAGCCCCGATCGGTCCAGGCGTATCCTCCTGAGCCCCGGTCGGTCCACGCGCCGTCTCCGAGCCCCGATCGGTCCACGCATCGTCTCCTAAGCCCCGATCGGTTAACGCGCCGACTCCGAGCCCCGGTCGGTCGACGCGCCGTCTCGTGAGCCCCGAACGGTCCACGCGTCGTCTCCGAGCCTCGATCGGTCCACGCGCCGTCGCCGAGCCCCGATCGGTCCAGGCGTATCCTCCTGAGCCCCGGTCGGTCCACGCGCCGTCTCCGAGCCCCGATCGGTCCACGCATCGTCTCCTAAGCGCCGATCGGTTAACGCGCCGACTCCGAGCCCCGATCGTTCCACGCGCCGTCTCCGAGCCCCGATGAGTCCACGCGCGGTGTCCTGAGCCCCGGTCGGTCCAGGCCCCGTCTCCGAGCGCCGATCGGTTCACGCGCCGTCTCCTGAGAACGATCCGTCCATGCGCTGTCTCCTGAGCCCCGATCGGTCGACGCGTCCTCTGCTAAACCTCAATCGGTCCACGCCCCGTCTCCGAGCGCCGATCGGTCGACGCGCCGTCTCCTGAGTCCCGATCGGTCCACGCGCGGCCTCCTAAGCCCCGATCGTTCCACGCGCCGTCTCCGAGCCCCGATCGGGCCACGCGCCGTCTCCTGAACCTCGATCGGTCCACGCGTCGTTCCCGAAGCCCCGATCCATCCACGCGCAGTCTCCCGAGCCCCAATCGGTCCACGCGCCGTCTCCTGAGCCCCAATCGGTCCACGCGCCGTCTTTTCAGCCCCGATCGGTCCACGCGTCGTCTCCTAAGCCCCGATCGGTCCACGCGCCGTCTCCGAGCCCCGATCGGTCCACGCGCCGTCTCCTAAGCCCCAATCTGTACACGCCCCGTCTCCAAGCGCCGACGGGTTCACGCGCCGTCTCCTGAGATACGATCCGTCCACGCGCCGTCTCCTGAGCCCCGATCGGTCGACGCGTCCTCTGCTACGCCTCGATCGATCCACGCGCTGTCTCCTGAGCCCCGATCGGTCGACGCGTCCTCTGCTAAACCTCAATCGGTCCACGCCCCGTCTCCGAGCGCCGATCGGTTCACGCGCCGTCTCCTAAGTCCCGATCCGTCCACTCACTGTCTCCTGAGCCCCGATCGGTCGACGCGTCCTCTGCTAAACCTCGATCGGTCCACGCGTCGTCTCCTGAGCCCCGGTCGGTCCACGCGCCGTCTCCGAGCCCCAATCGGTCCACGCGCCGCCTCCTGCGCCCCGATCGGTCGACGCGCCGTCTCCTGAGCCCCGATCGGTCGACGCGCCGTCTCCTGAGCCCCGATAGGTCCACGCGCCGTGTCCGAGCCCCGAACGGTTCACGCACCGTCTCCTGATCCCAATCGGTCCACGCGGCGCCTCCGGAGTCCCGATCGATCCACGCGAGTCTCCTGAACCCCAGTCGGTCCGCGCGCCGTCTCCTGAGCCCCGATTGGTCGACGCGTCGTCTCCTGAGCCCCGATCGATCCACGCGTCCCCTCCTGAGCCCCGATCGCGCCACACGCCGTTTCCTGAGCCCCGATCGGTCCACGCGTCGTCTTCAAAGCCCCGATGCCTCCACGCGCCGTCTCCGAGCCCCGATCGGTCCACGCATCGTCTCCTAAGCCCCGACCGGCTAACGCGTCGACTCCGAGCCCCGATCGTTCCACGCGCCGTCCCCGATCCCCGATCGATCTACGCGCTGTCTCCTGAGCCCCGATTGGACCAAGCACCGTCTCCTGAGCCCCGATCGTTCCACCCGCCTTCTCCTAAGCCACGACCGGTTCACGTGCCGTCTCCGAGCCACGATCGGTCCAGGCGCCGTCTCCGAGCGCCGATCGGTTCACGCGCCGTCTCCTGAGCCCCGATCGTTCCACGCGCCGTCGCCGAGCCGCGACCGGTCCACGCGCCGTCTCCTAAGCCCCTATCGGTCCACGCGCCGTCTCCGAGCGCCGATCGGTTCACGCGCCGTCTCCTGAGCCCCGATCGTTCCACGCGCCGTCGCCGAGCCGCGACCGGTCCACGCGCCGTCTCCTGAGCCCCGATCGGTCCACGTATCGTCTCCTAAGCCCCGATCGATCCACGCGTCGTCTCCTAAGCCCCGATCGGTCTACGCGCTGTCTACGAGCCCCGATCGGTCCACGCGTCGTCTCCTAAGCCCATATCGGTCCACGCGCCGTTTCCGAGCGCCGATCGGTTCACGCGCCGTCTCCTGAGCCCTGATCGTTCCACGCGCCGTCTCCGAGCCCTGATCGGTCCACGCGCCGTCTCATAAGCCCCGATCGGACCACGCGCCTTCTCCTCAGCCACGATCGGTCCACGCGCCGTCTCCGAGCGCCGATTAGTTCACGCGCCGTCTCCTGAGCCCCGACCGCTTGACGCGCCGTCTCGGAGCGCCGATTGGTTCACGCGCCGTCTCCTAAGCCCCGATCGGTCCACCCGTCGTTCCTCAAGCCCCGATCGGTCCACTCGCCGTCTCCGAGCCCCGATCAGTTCACGCATCGTCTCCTAAGCCCCGATCGGTTAACGCGCCGTCTCCGATCCGCGATCGGTCCACGCGCCGTCGCCGAGCCATGATCGGTCCACGCGCGGCCTCCTGAGCCCCGGTTGGTTCACGCGCCGTATCCGAGCCCCCATCGGTCCACGCGTCGTCTCCGAGCCCCGATCGGTCCACGCGCCGTCGCCGAGCCATGATCGGCCCACGCGAGGCTCCTGAGCCCCGGTCGGTCCGCGCGCCGTCTCCTGAGCCCCGATCGGTCGACGCGTCGTTTCCTGAGCCCCCATCGGTCCACGCGCCGTCTCCTGAGCCCGGATCGGTCCACCCGTCGTCCGCGAATCCCCGATCCGTACACGCGTCGTCTCCGAGCCTCGATCGGTCCACGCGTCGTCTCCTAAGCCCCGACCGGTCCACGCGCCGTCTCCTGAGCCCCGATCGTTCCACGCGCCGTCTCCTATGCCGCGATCCGTCCACGGGCCGTCTCCGAGCTGCTATCGCTAAACGCGCCGTCACAAACCCCTGATCCGTAAACGCGGCGTCTCCGTGCCCCGATCGGTCCACGCTCCGTCGCCGAGCCCGATCGGTCCACGCATCGTCTCCTAAGCCCCGATCGGTTAACATGGCGTCTCCGAGCCCCGATCGGTCCACGCGCCGTCTCCTGAGCCCCGGTCAGTTCACGCGCCGTCTCCGAGCCCCGATCGATCCACGCGACCTCTTGTAAAGCCCAGATGCCTCCTCGCATCGTCTCCTAAGCCCCGATCGGTCCACGCGCCGATTCCGAGCCCCGATCGGTCCATGCGTCGTCTTCTAAGCCCCGATGCCTCCACGCGCCGTCTCCGAGCCCCGATCGGTGCAGGCACCGCTTCCTGAGCCCGGATCGGTCCACGCGTCGTCCCCTAATCCCCGATCCGTAAACTTGTCGTGTCTGAGCCTCGATCGGTCCACGCGCCGTCGCCCAGCCCCGATTGGTCCGCGCGCCGTCTCCTGAGCCCCGATCCGTCCACGCGCAACCTCCTGAGCCCCAGTCGGTCCACGCGCCATCTCCTGAGCCCCGATCGGTCCAATCGCCGTCTCCTAAGCCCCGATCGGTCCACCCGTCGTTCCTCAAGCCCCCATCGGTCCACGCGTCGTCTCCGAGCCCCGATCGGTCCACGCGCCGTCGCCGAGCCATGATCGGCCCACGCGAGGCTCCTGAGCCCCGGTCGGTCCGCGCGCCGTCTCCTGAGCCCCGATCGGTCGACGCGTCGTTTCCTGAGCCCCGATCGATCCACGCGTCGTCTCATGAGCCCCGATCGCTCCACGCGCCGATTTATGCGCCCCGATCAATTGACGCGTCCTCTCCTGAGCCGCGATCGCTCCTCGCGCCGTCTCCTGAGCCCCGCTCGGTCCCTGCGTCGTCTTCTTAGCCCCGATGCCTCCACGCGCCGTCTCCGAGCAACGATCGGTCTAGGCGTCGCTTCCTGAGCCCCGATCGGTCCTCGCGCCGCCTCCTAAGCCCCGATCGATCCACGCGTTGTCTCCGAGCGCCGATCGGTTCACGCGCTGTCTCCTTTGCTCCGATCGTTCCACGCGCCGTCTCCGAGGCCCGATCGGTCTACGCATCGTCTCCTACGCCCCGATCGGTTAACGCGCCGTCTCCGAGCCCCGATTGGTCCACACGCCGTCTCCGATTCCCGATCCGTCCGCATGCCGCATTCTAAGCCACGGTCCATCCACGCGCCGTCTCCGAGCACCGATCGGTCCACGCGTCGTCCCCTAATACCCGATCGGTCCTCGCGTCGTCTCCTAAGCCCCGATCCGTCGACGCGTCGCCTCCTGAGCCCCGATCGATCCACGCGCCGCCTCCTCAACCCCGATCGCTCCACTTGCCGTTTCCTGATCCCCGATCGGTCCACACGCCGTCTCCGATTCCCGATCCGTCCGCATGCCGCATTCTAAGCCACGGTCCATCCACGCGCCGCCTCCGAGCCCCGATCCGTCCACGCGCCGTCGCCGAGCCACGATCGGTCCGTGCGCCGCTTCCAGAGGCCTATCGGTCCACCCGTCGTCTCCTGATCTCCGATCGGTCCACGCGCCGTCTCCTAAGCCCCGATCATTCCACGCGCCGTCTCCGAGCCCCGATCGGTCCACGCGCCGTCTCCTAAGCCCCGAACGGTCAACGCGGCTTCTCCTCAGTCCCGATTGGTCCACGCGCCGTCTCCAAGCGCCGATCGGTTCACGCCCCGTCACCCGAGCCCCGATCGTTCCACACGCCGTCTCCAAGCACCGATCGGTCGACGCTCCGTTTCCTGAGCCCGGATCGTTCCACGCGTCGTCTCCTGATCCCCGATCCGTAAACGCGCCGTCTCCTCAGCCCCAATCGGTCCACGCGTCGGCTCCTAAGACCCGATCCATCGACGCGTCGTCTCCTGAGCCCCGATCGATCCACGCGCCGCCTCCTGAGCCCCGATCGGTCCACGCGCCGTTTCCTGAGCCCCGATCGGTCCACACGTCGTCTTCTAAGCCCAGATGCCTCCTTGCGCCGTCTCCCAACCACGATCGGTGCAGGCGCCGCTTCCTGAGCCCCGATCGGTCCACGCGTCGTCTCCTCAGCCCCGATCGGTCGACGCGTCGTCTCCTGATCCCCGATCGATCCACGCGTCGTCTCCTCAGCCCCGACCGCTCCACGCGCCGTCTCCGAGCGCCGATCGGTGCACGCGCCGTCTCCTGAGCCCCGAACGTCCCACACGCCGCTTCCTAAGCCCCGATCGGTCCAGGCGTCGTGTCCTAAGCCCCGACCGGTCCACGCGCCGTCTCCTGAGCCCCGATCGGTCCACGCGCCGTCTCCTAAGCCCCGATCTGTCCACGGGCCGTCTCCGAGCCGCGATCGGTAAAGCCGCCGTCATCAAGCCCCGATCCGTACACGCGTCGTCTCCGAGCCCCGATGGGTCCACTCGCCGTCTCCGAGCCCCGATCAGTTCACGCATCGTCTCCTAAGCCCCGATCGGTTAACGCGCCGTCTCCGATCCGCGATCGGTCCACGCGCCGTCGCCGAGCCATGATCGGTCCACGCGCGGCCTCCTGAGCCCCGGTTGGTTCACGCGCCGTATCCGAGCCCCCATCGGTCCACGCGTCGTCTCCGAGCCCCGATCGGTCCACGCGCCGTCGCCGAGCCGTGATCGGCCCACGCGAGGCTCCTGAGCCCCGATCGCTCCACGCGCCGATTTCTGAGCCCCGATCAATTGACGCGTCTTCTCCTGAGCCGCGATCGCTCCTCGCGCCGTCTCCTGAGCCCCGCTCGGTCCCTGCGTCGTCTTCTTAGCCCCGTTGCCTCCACGCGCCGCCTCCTCAACCCCGCTCGCTCCACTTGCCGTTTCCTGATCCCCGATCGGTCCACACGCCGTCTCCGATTCCCGATCCGTCCACGCGCCGTCGCCGAGCAGTGATCGGTCCACGCGAGGCTCCTGAGTCCCGGTCGGTACGCGCGCCGTCTCCTGAGCCCCGATCGGTCGACGAGTCGTTTCCTGAGCCCCGATCGATCCACGCGTCGTCCCCTGTGCCCCGATCGCTCCACGCGCCGATTTCTGAGCCCCGATCAATTGACGCGTCTTCTCCTGAGCCCCGATCGCTCCTCGCGCCGTCTCCGGAGCCCCGCTCAGTCCATGCGTCGTCTTCTTAGCCCCGATGCCTCCACGCGCCGTCTCCGAGCCACGATCGGTCTAGGCGCCGCTTCCTGAGCCCCGATCGGTCCAGACGCCTCTTCCTGAGCACCGATCGGTCCACTCGCCGTCTCCGAGCGCCGATCGGTTGACGCGCCGTCTCCTGAGCCCCGATCGTTCCACGCACCGTTTCCGAGCCCCCATCGGTCCACGCGCCGTCTCCTGAGCCCGGATCGGTCCACCCGTCGTCCGCGAATCCCCGATCCGTACACGCGTCGTCTCCGAGCCTCGATCGGTCCACGCGTCGTCTCCTAAGCCCCGACCGGTCCACGCGCCGTCTCCTGAGCCCCGATCGTTCCACGCGCCGTCTCCTATGCCGCGATCCGTCCACGGGCCGTCTCCGAGCTGCTATCGCTAAACGCGCCGTCACAAACCCCTGATCCGTAAACGCGGCGTCTCCGTGCCCCGATCGGTCCACGCTCCGTCGCCGAGCCCGATCGGTCCACGCATCGTCTCCTAAGCCCCGATCGGTTAACATGGCGTCTCCGAGCTCCGATCGGTCCACGCGCCGTCTCCGAGCCCCGATCGATCCACGCGACCTCTTGTAAAGCCCAGATGCCTCCTCGCATCGTCTCCTAAGCCCCGATCGGTCCACGCGCCGATTCCGAGCCCCGATCGGTCCATGCGTCGTCTTCTAAGCCCCGATGCCTCCACGCGCCGTCTCCGAGCCCCGATCGGTGCAGGCGCCGCTTCCTGAGCCCGGATCGGTCCACGCGTCGTCCCCTAATCCCCGATCCGTAAACTTGTCGTGTCTGAGCCTCGATCGGTCCACGCGCCGTCGCCCAGCCCCGATCGGTCCGCGCGCCGTCTCCTGAGCCCCGATCCGTCCACGCGCAACCTCCTGAGCCCCAGTCGGTCCACGCGCCATCTCCTGAGCCCCGATTGGTCCACGCATCGTCTTCTAAGCCCCGATACGTCCCCACGTCGTCTCTGATCCCCGATCGGTCCGCGTGCCGCATTCTAAGCCGCGGTCCGTCCATGCGCAGTCTCCGATCACCGATCGGTCCACGCGCCGTCTCCTGAGCCCCGATCGGTCCACGCGCCGTTTCCGAGCCCTGATCGGTCCATGCGTCGTCTTCGAAGCCCCGATGGCTCCACGCGTCGTCTCCTGAGCCCCGATCGGTCGACGGGTCCTCTCCTAAGCCCCGATCGGTCCACGCGTCTTCTCCTGAGCTCCGATCAGTCCACGCGTCGTCTCCTAAGCCCCGATACGTCCACACGCCGTCTCCGAGCCCCGATGGGTCCCCGCGTTGCCTCCTGAGCCCCGATCGATCCGCGCGAGTCTCCTGAGCCCCGATCGGTCCACGCGCCGTCTCCTAAGCCCCAATCGGTCCACGCACCGCCTCCTGCGCCCCAATCGGTCCACGCGCCGCCTCCTGCGCCCCGATCGGTCTGCGCGCCGTCTCCTTAGCCCCGATCGGTCGACGCGCCGTCTCGTGAGCCCCGATCGGTCCACGCGCCGTCTCCGAGCCCCGATCGGTCCATGCGCCGTCTCCTGAGCCCCGATCGGTCCACGCGCCATCTCCGAGCCCCGATCGGTCCACGCACCGTGTCCTGATTCCCATCGGTCCACGCGGCGCCTCCGGAGCCCCGATCGATCTACGCGAGGCTTCTGAGCCCCGGTCTGTCCGCGCGCCGTCTCCTGAGCCCCGATCGCTCCAGGTGCCGTTTTCTGAGCACCGTTCGGTCCACGCGTCGTCTTCAAAGCCCCGATGCCTCCACGCGCCGTCTCCGAGCCACGATCGGTCCGTGCGCCGCTTCCAGAGCCCTATCGGTCCACGCGTCCTCTCCTGATCTCCTATTGGTCCACGCGCCGTCTGCTAAGCCCTGATCGGTCCAGGTGCCGTCTCCGAACGCCGATCGGTTCACGCGCCGTCTCCTGAGCCCCGATCGGTCCACGCGCCGTCTCCTGAGCCCGGATCGGTCCACCCGTCGTCCTCGAATCCCCGATCCGCACACGCGTCGTCTCCGAGCCTCGACCGGTCCACGCGCCGTCTCCTGAGCCCCGATCATTCCACGCGCCGTCTCCTAAGCCGCGATCCGTCCACGGGCCGTCTCCGAGCTGCTATCGGTAAACACGCCGTCACCAAGCCCTGATCCGTACACGCGTCGTCTCCGAGCCCCGATCGGTCCACGCGCCGTCTCCGAGCACCGATTGGTCCACGCGCCGTCGCCCGAACCCCAATTGGTCCACGCGCCGTCGCCCGAACCCCAATTGGTCCACGAGCAACCTCCTGAGCTCCAGTCGGTCCACGCGCAGTCGCCGAGCCCCGATCGATCCCCGCATCGTCTCCTAAGCCCCGATCGGTTGACGCGTCATTTACGAGCCCCGATCGGTCTACGCGCCGTCTCCTGAGCCCCGATCGGTCCACACGCCGTCTCCTAAGCCCCGATCCGTCCACGGGCCGTCTGTAAACCGCGATCGGTCAACGCTCCGTCACCAAGCCCCGATCCGTACAAGCGTCGTGTCCGAGCCCCGACTGGTTAACGCGCCGTCTCCGAGCCCCGACCGGTCCACGCGCCGTCGCCGAACCCCAATTCGTCCACGGGCATCCTCCTGAGCCCCAGTCGGTCCACGCGCCGTCTCCTGAGCCCCGATCGGTCCACGTATCGTCTCCTACGCCCCGATCGGTCCACGCGTCGTCTCCTAAGCCCCGAACGGTCCACGCGCCGTCTCCGAGCCCCGATCGCTCCTCGCACCGTCTCCTGAGCCCCGCTCGATCCATGCGTCGTCTTCTTAGCCCCGATGCCTCCACGCGCCGTCTCCGAGCCACGATCGGTCCAGGTGCGGCTTCTTGAGCCCCGATCGGTCCACGCGCTGTCTCGTAAGCCCCAATCGGTCTACGCGCCGTCTCAGAGCGCCGATCATTTCACGCGCCGTCTCCTGAGCCCCGATCATTCCACGCCCTGTCTCCGAGACCCGATCGGTCCACGCGCCGTCTCCTAAGCCCCTATCGGTCCACACGCCGTCTCCGAGCCCCGATCGGTCCACGCGCCGTCTCCTGAGCCCGGATCGGTCCACGCGTCATCGCCGAATCCCCGATCCGTACACGCGTCGTCTCCGAGCCTCGATCGGACCACGCGCCGTCGCGGAGCCCCGATCGGTCCAGGCGTGGCCTGCTGAGCCTCGATCATTTCACGCGCGGCCTCCTGAGCCCCGATCGTTCCACGCGCCGTATCCGAGCCCCGATCGATCCACGCGCCGTCTCCTGAGCCCCGATCGGTCCACGCGTCGTTCCCCAAGCCCCGATCCATCGACGCGCCGTCTCCTGATGCCCAATCGGTCCACGCGCAGTCTCCTGAGCCCCGATAGGTACACGCGTAGTCTCCTAAGCCCCGATCGGTCCACGCGCCGCCTCCGGAGCCCCAATCGATCAACGTGAGTCTCCTAAGCCCCGATCGGTCCACGTGCCGTCTCCTGTGCCCCGATCGGTCGACGCGTCCTCTCCTAAACCCCGATCGGTCCACGCGCCGTCTCCGAGCGCCGATCGGTTCACGCGCCGTCACCTGAGCCCCGATCGTTCCCCGCCCCGTCTCCGGGCCCCGATCGGTCCACGCGCCGTTTCCTAAGCCCCGACCGGTCCACACGCCTTCTCCTCATCCCCGATCGATCCACGCGTCGTCTCCTGAGCCACGATCAATTGACGCATCTTCTCCTGAGCCCGATCGCTCCTCGCGCCGTCTCCTGAGCCCCGATCGGTCCACGCGTCGTCTCCGAGCTCCGATCGGTCCACACGCCGTCTCCGAGCGTCGATTAGTTCACGCGCCGTCTCCTGAGCCCCGATCGCTCCACGCTCCGTCTCCCAGCCCCGATCGGTCCACGCGCCGTCTCCTGAGCCCGGATCGGTCCACGCGCCGTCGCCGAACCCCAATTGGTCCACGCGCCACCGCCTGTGCCCCAGTCGGTCCACGCGCTGTCTCCGAGCCCCGATTGGTCCACGCGCCGTCTCCGAGCTCCGATCGGTCCACGCGCCGTCTCCTGAGCCCCGGTCGTCCAACGTGCCGTCTCCGAGCACCGATCGGTCCACGCGCCGTCTCCTGAGCCCCGGTCGGTCTGCCCGCCGTCTCCTGAGCCCCGATCGGCCCACGCGCCGTCTCCTGAGCCCCGATCCGTCCACGCGCCGTCTCCTGAGCCCCGATCGTCCAACGCGCCGTCTCCGAGCCCCCATCGATCCACGCGTCTTCTTGTAAACCCAGATGCCTCCTCGCATCGTCTCCTAAGCCCCGATCGGTTAACGCGCCGTCTCCGAGCCCCGATCGGTCCACGCGCCGTCGCCGAACCCCAATTGGTCCATGCGCAACCGCCTGAGCCCCAGTCGGTCCACGTGCGGCCTCCTGAGCCATGGTCGGTTCACGCGCCGTCTCCTGAACCCCGATCGGCCCCCGCGCCGTCGCCGAACCCCAATTGGTCCAGGCGCCGTCATCGAACCCCGATCGGTCGACGCGCTGTCTCCGAGCCCCGATCGGTCCACGCGCCGTCTTCGAGCCCCGATCGGTCCACTCATCGTCTCCTAAGCCCCAATCGGTTAACGCGCCGTCTCCTGAGCCCCGATCGTTCCACGCGCCGTCTCCGAGCCCCGATCGGTCCCTGCGCCGTCTCCTGAGCCCCAATAGGTCCACTCGCTGTCTCCTGAGCCCCAATAGGTCCACTCGCTGTCTCCTGAGCCCCGATAGGTACACGCGTCGTTTCCTACGCCCCGATCAGTCCACGCGTCGTCTCCTAGGCCCCGATCGGTCCACGCGCCGTCTCCGAGCCCCGATCGGTCCACGCACCGTGTCCTGATCCCCATCGGTCCACGCGGCGCCTCCGGAACCCCGATCGATCTACGCGAGGCTTCTGAGCCCCGGTCCGTCCGCGCGCCGTCTCCTGAGCCCCGATCGCTCCAGGTGCCGTTTTCTGAGCACCGTTCGGTCCACGCGTCGTCTTCAAAGCCCCGATGCCTCCACGCGCCGTTTCCGAGCCACGATCGGTCCGTGCGCCGCTTCCAGAGCCCTATCGGTCCACGCGTCCTCTCCTGATCTCCTATTGGTCCACGCGCCGTCTGCTAAGCCCCGATCGGTCCAGGTGCCGTCTCCGAGAGCCGATCGGTTCACGCGCCGTCTCCTGAGCCCTGATCGGTCCACGCGTCGTTCCCTAAGCTCCGATCCATCCACGCGCAGTCTCCTGAGCCCCGATAGGTACACGCGTCGTCTCCTACATCCCGATCGGTCCACGCGCGGCCTCCTGAGCCCCAATCGGTCCACGCGTCGTCTCCTAAGCCCCGATCGGTCCGTGCGCCGTCTCCGAGCCCCGATCGGTCCACGCACCATCGCATGCTCCCCAATCGGTCCATGCGCCGCCTCCGGAGCCCTGATCGATCCACGCGAATCTCCTGAGGTCCGGTCGGTCCTCCTACCGTCTCCGAGCCCCGATCGATCCACGCGTCTTCTCCTGAGCCCCGACCGCTCCACCCGTCGTCTCCGAGCTCCGATCGGTCCAGGTGCCGTTTCCGAGCCCCGATTGGTCCATGCGTCGTCTTCGAAGCCCCGATGCCTCCACGCGCCGTCTCCGAGCCACGATCGGTGCAGGCGCCGCTTCCTGAGCCCCGATCGGTCCACGCGCGGCCTCCTGAGCCCCGATCGCTCCTCGCGCCGTCTCCTGAACCCCGCTCGGTCCATGCGTCGTCTTCTTAGCCCGGATGCCTCCACGCGCCGTCTCCAAGCCACGATCGGTCCAGGCGCCGCTTCCTGCGCCCCGATCGGTCCACGCGCCGTCTCCTAAGCCCCAATCGGTCCACGCGGCGTCTCCGAGCGCCGATCATTTCACGCGCCGTCTCCTAAGCCCCGATCTGCCCACGGACCGTATCCGAGCCCCGATCGGTCCGCGTGACGCATTCTAAGTCACAGTCCGTCCACGCGCCGTCTCCGAGCACCGATCGGTCCACGCGCCGTCTCCTGAGCCCCGATCGGTCCACGCATCGGCTCCTGAGCCCCGATCGGCCCACGCATCGTCTTCGAGCACCGATCGATCCACGCGCCGTTTCCTGGGCCCCGATCGGTCCAGGCGTCGCCGACGGAGCCCCGATCGGTCTACGCGCCGTCTCATGAACCCCGATCGGTCGACGGGTAGTCTCCTAAACCCCGCTCTGTTAACGCGTCGTCTCCTGCGCTCCGATCGCTCCACGCGCCGTCTCCTGAGCGCCGATCGGTTCACGCGTCGTCTCCGAGCACCGTTCGGTCCACGCGCCGCTTCCTGAGCTCCGATCGGTCCACGCGCCGTCTCCCCACCCCGATCGGTCCACGCGCCGTCTCCTGAGCCCTGATCCGTCCACGCGCGGCGTTGAGCCGCGATCGGTCCACGCGCGGCCTCCTGAGCCCCAATCGGCCCACGCGTCGTCTCCTAAGCCCCGATCGGTCCGTGCGCCGTCTCCGAGCCCCGATCGGTCCACGCACCATCTCATGCTCCCCAATCGGTCCATGCGCCGCCTCCGGAGCCCTGATCGATCCACGCGAATCTCCTGAGCTCCGGTCGGTCCTCGTACCGTCTCCGAGCCCCGATCGGTCCACGTACCGTCTCCGAAGCCCCGATCGGTCCACGCGCCGTCTCCTGAGCCCCGATCGGTCCACGCGTCGACTCCTAAGCCCCGATCGGTTCACGCGCCGTATCCGAGCCCCAATCGGTCCACGCGCCGTCTCCTAAGCTCCAATCGGTCCACGCGCCGTCTCCTGAGCCCCGATACGTCGACGCGCAGTCGCCGAGCCCCGATTGGTCCACGCGCTGTCTCCTGAGCCCCGATAGGTACACGCGTCGTCTCCTACACCCCGAACGGTCCACGCGTTGTCTCCTAAGCCCCGATCGCTCCACGCGCCGTCTCCGAGCCCCGATCGGTCCACGCGCCGTATCCTGAGCCCGGATCGGTCCACGCGCCGTCGCCGAGCCATGATCGATCCACGCGTGGCCTCCTGAGCCCCGGTTGGTTCACGCGTCGTATCCGAGCCCCCATCGGTCCACGCGTCGTCTCCGAGCCCCGATCGGTCCACGCGCCGTCGCCGAGCCATGATCGGCCCACGCGAGGCTCCTGAGCCCCGGTCGGTCCGCGAGCCGTCTCCTGAGCCCCGATCGGTCGACGCGTCGTTTCCTGAACCCCGATCGGTCCACGCGCCGTCTCCTAAGCCCGGATCGTTTTACGCGCCGTCCTCGAGCCCCGATCGGTCCACGCGCCGTCTCCTGAGCCCGGATCGGTCCACGCGTCGGCTCCTAAGCCCCGATCGGTCCACGCGTCGTCTCCTAAGCCCCGGTCCGTCGTCGCATCGTCTCCTGAGCCCCGATCGATCCACGCGTCTTCTCCTGAGCCCCGACCGCTCCACGCGTCGTCTCCGAGCTCCGATCGGTCCACGCGCCGTTTCCGAGCCCCGATCGGTCCATGCGTCGTCTTCTAAGCCCCGATGCCTCCACGCGCCGTTTCCGAGCCACGATCGGTGCAGGCGCCGCTTCGTGAACCCCGATCGGTCCACGCGCCGTCTCCTGAGCCCCGATCGTTCCACGCGCCATCTCCGAGCCCCGATCGGTCCACGCGCCGTCTCCTAAGCCCCGATCGGTCCACGCGCCTTCTCCTAAGCCCCGATCGGTCCACGTGCCGTCTCCGAGCCTCGACCGGTCCACGCGCCGTCTCCTGAGCCCCGATCGTTCCACGCGCCGTCTCCTAAGCCGCGATCCGTCCACGGGCCGTCTCCGAGCTGCTATCGGTAAACGCGCCGTCACCAAGCCCTGATCCGTACACGCGTCGTCTCCGAGCCCCGATCGGTCCACGCGTCGTCGCCGAGCCTCGATCAGTCCACGCGCGGCCTCCTGAGCCCCGATCGGTTCACGCGCTTGCTCCGAGCCCGATCGGTCCACGCATCGTCTTGTAAACCCAGATGCCTCCTCGCATCGTCTCCTAAGCCGCGATCGGTTAACGCGCCGTCTCCGAGCCCCGATCGGTCCACGCGCCGTCTCCTGAGCCCTGATCGGTCCACGTGCCGTCTCCGAGCCCCGATCGGTTCACGCGCCGTCTCCTGAACCCCGATACGTCCACGCGCAGTCGCCGAGCCCCGATCGGTCCACGCGCCGTCGCCGAGCCTCGATAGGTCCACGCGCGGCCTCCTGAGCCCCGGTCGGTTCACGCGCCGTCTCCGAGCCCCGATCGATCCACGCGTCGTCTTCTAAGCCCAGATGCCTCCTCGCGCCGTCTCCGAGCCCCGATCGTTCCACGCGCCGTCTCCGAGCCCCGATCGGTCCACGCGCTGTCTCCTGAGCCCGGATCGTTCCACGCGTCGTCCCCGAATCTCCGATCCGTACACGCGTCGTCTCCGAGCCTCGATCGATCCACGCGCCGTCGCCGAGCCCCGATCGGTCCAGGCGTATCCTCCTGAGCCCCGGTCGGTCCACGCGCCGTCTCCGAGCCCCGATCGGTCCACGCATCGTCTCCTAAGCCCCGATCGGTTAACGCGCCGACTCCGAGCCCCGGTCGGTCGACGCGCCGTCTCGTGAGCCCCGAACGGTCCACGCGTCGTCTCCGAGCCTCGATCGGTCCACGCGCCGTCGCCGAGCCCCGATCGGTCCAGGCGTATCCTCCTGAGCCCCGGTCGGTCCACGCGCCGTCTCCGAGCCCCGATCGGTCCACGCATCGTCTCCTAAGCGCCGATCGGTTAACGCGCCGACTCCGAGCCCCGATCGTTCCACGCGCCGTCTCCGAGCCCCGATGAGTCCACGCGCGGTGTCCTGAGCCCCGGTCGGTCCAGGCCCCGTCTCCGAGCGCCGATCGGTTCACGCGCCGTCTCCTGAGAACGATCCGTCCATGCGCTGTCTCCTGAGCCCCGATCGGTCGACGCGTCCTCTGCTAAACCTCAATCGGTCCACGCCCCGTCTCCGAGCGCCGATCGGTCGACGCGCCGTCTCCTGAGTCCCGATCGGTCCACGCGCGGCCTCCTAAGCCCCGATCGTTCCACGCGCCGTCTCCGAGCCCCGATCGGGCCACGCGCCGTCTCCTGAACCTCGATCGGTCCACGCGTCGTTCCCGAAGCCCCGATCCATCCACGCGCAGTCTCCCGAGCCCCAATCGGTCCACGCGCCGTCTCCTGAGCCCCAATCGGTCCACGCGCCGTCTTTTCAGCCCCGATCGGTCCACGCGTCGTCTCCTAAGCCCCGATCGGTCCACGCGCCGTCTCCGAGCCCCGATCGGTCCACGCGCCGTCTCCTAAGCCCCAATCTGTACACGCCCCGTCTCCAAGCGCCGACGGGTTCACGCGCCGTCTCCTGAGATACGATCCGTCCACGCGCCGTCTCCTGAGCCCCGATCGGTCGACGCGTCCTCTGCTACGCCTCGATCGATCCACGCGCTGTCTCCTGAGCCCCGATCGGTCGACGCGTCCTCTGCTAAACCTCAATCGGTCCACGCCCCGTCTCCGAGCGCCGATCGGTTCACGCGCCGTCTCCTAAGTCCCGATCCGTCCACTCACTGTCTCCTGAGCCCCGATCGGTCGACGCGTCCTCTGCTAAACCTCGATCGGTCCACGCGTCGTCTCCTGAGCCCCGGTCGGTCCACGCGCCGTCTCCGAGCCCCAATCGGTCCACGCGCCGCCTCCTGCGCCCCGATCGGTCGACGCGCCGTCTCCTGAGCCCCGATCGGTCGACGCGCCGTCTCCTGAGCCCCGATAGGTCCACGCGCCGTGTCCGAGCCCCGAACGGTTCACGCACCGTCTCCTGATCCCAATCGGTCCACGCGGCGCCTCCGGAGTCCCGATCGATCCACGCGAGTCTCCTGAACCCCAGTCGGTCCGCGCGCCGTCTCCTGAGCCCCGATTGGTCGACGCGTCGTCTCCTGAGCCCCGATCGATCCACGCGTCCCCTCCTGAGCCCCGATCGCGCCACACGCCGTTTCCTGAGCCCCGATCGGTCCACGCGTCGTCTTCAAAGCCCCGATGCCTCCACGCGCCGTCTCCGAGCCCCGATCGGTCCACGCATCGTCTCCTAAGCCCCGACCGGCTAACGCGTCGACTCCGAGCCCCGATCGTTCCACGCGCCGTCCCCGATCCCCGATCGATCTACGCGCTGTCTCCTGAGCCCCGATTGGACCAAGCACCGTCTCCTGAGCCCCGATCGTTCCACCCGCCTTCTCCTAAGCCACGACCGGTTCACGTGCCGTCTCCGAGCCACGATCGGTCCAGGCGCCGTCTCCGAGCGCCGATCGGTTCACGCGCCGTCTCCTGAGCCCCGATCGTTCCACGCGCCGTCGCCGAGCCGCGACCGGTCCACGCGCCGTCTCCTAAGCCCCTATCGGTCCACGCGCCGTCTCCGAGCGCCGATCGGTTCACGCGCCGTCTCCTGAGCCCCGATCGTTCCACGCGCCGTCGCCGAGCCGCGACCGGTCCACGCGCCGTCTCCTGAGCCCCGATCGGTCCACGTATCGTCTCCTAAGCCCCGATCGATCCACGCGTCGTCTCCTAAGCCCCGATCGGTCTACGCGCTGTCTACGAGCCCCGATCGGTCCACGCGTCGTCTCCTAAGCCCATATCGGTCCACGCGCCGTTTCCGAGCGCCGATCGGTTCACGCGCCGTCTCCTGAGCCCTGATCGTTCCACGCGCCGTCTCCGAGCCCTGATCGGTCCACGCGCCGTCTCATAAGCCCCGATCGGACCACGCGCCTTCTCCTCAGCCACGATCGGTCCACGCGCCGTCTCCGAGCGCCGATTAGTTCACGCGCCGTCTCCTGAGCCCCGACCGCTTGACGCGCCGTCTCGGAGCGCCGATTGGTTCACGCGCCGTCTCCTAAGCCCCGATCGGTCCACCCGTCGTTCCTCAAGCCCCGATCGGTCCACTCGCCGTCTCCGAGCCCCGATCAGTTCACGCATCGTCTCCTAAGCCCCGATCGGTTAACGCGCCGTCTCCGATCCGCGATCGGTCCACGCGCCGTCGCCGAGCCATGATCGGTCCACGCGCGGCCTCCTGAGCCCCGGTTGGTTCACGCGCCGTATCCGAGCCCCCATCGGTCCACGCGTCGTCTCCGAGCCCCGATCGGTCCACGCGCCGTCTCCTGAGCCCGGATCGGTCCACCCGTCGTCCGCGAATCCCCGATCCGTACACGCGTCGTCTCCGAGCCTCGATCGGTCCACGCGTCGTCTCCTAAGCCCCGACCGGTCCACGCGCCGTCTCCTGAGCCCCGATCGTTCCACGCGCCGTCTCCTATGCCGCGATCCGTCCACGGGCCGTCTCCGAGCTGCTATCGCTAAACGCGCCGTCACAAACCCCTGATCCGTAAACGCGGCGTCTCCGTGCCCCGATCGGTCCACGCTCCGTCGCCGAGCCCGATCGGTCCACGCATCGTCTCCTAAGCCCCGATCGGTTAACATGGCGTCTCCGAGCCCCGATCGGTCCACGCGCCGTCTCCTGAGCCCCGGTCAGTTCACGCGCCGTCTCCGAGCCCCGATCGATCCACGCGACCTCTTGTAAAGCCCAGATGCCTCCTCGCATCGTCTCCTAAGCCCCGATCGGTCCACGCGCCGATTCCGAGCCCCGATCGGTCCATGCGTCGTCTTCTAAGCCCCGATGCCTCCACGCGCCGTCTCCGAGCCCCGATCGGTGCAGGCACCGCTTCCTGAGCCCGGATCGGTCCACGCGTCGTCCCCTAATCCCCGATCCGTAAACTTGTCGTGTCTGAGCCTCGATCGGTCCACGCGCCGTCGCCCAGCCCCGATTGGTCCGCGCGCCGTCTCCTGAGCCCCGATCCGTCCACGCGCAACCTCCTGAGCCCCAGTCGGTCCACGCGCCATCTCCTGAGCCCCGATCGGTCCAATCGCCGTCTCCTAAGCCCCGATCGGTCCACCCGTCGTTCCTCAAGCCCCCATCGGTCCACGCGTCGTCTCCGAGCCCCGATCGGTCCACGCGCCGTCGCCGAGCCATGATCGGCCCACGCGAGGCTCCTGAGCCCCGGTCGGTCCGCGCGCCGTCTCCTGAGCCCCGATCGGTCGACGCGTCGTTTCCTGAGCCCCGATCGATCCACGCGTCGTCTCATGAGCCCCGATCGCTCCACGCGCCGATTTATGCGCCCCGATCAATTGACGCGTCCTCTCCTGAGCCGCGATCGCTCCTCGCGCCGTCTCCTGAGCCCCGCTCGGTCCCTGCGTCGTCTTCTTAGCCCCGATGCCTCCACGCGCCGTCTCCGAGCAACGATCGGTCTAGGCGTCGCTTCCTGAGCCCCGATCGGTCCTCGCGCCGCCTCCTAAGCCCCGATCGATCCACGCGTTGTCTCCGAGCGCCGATCGGTTCACGCGCTGTCTCCTTTGCTCCGATCGTTCCACGCGCCGTCTCCGAGGCCCGATCGGTCTACGCATCGTCTCCTACGCCCCGATCGGTTAACGCGCCGTCTCCGAGCCCCGATTGGTCCACACGCCGTCTCCGATTCCCGATCCGTCCGCATGCCGCATTCTAAGCCACGGTCCATCCACGCGCCGTCTCCGAGCACCGATCGGTCCACGCGTCGTCCCCTAATACCCGATCGGTCCTCGCGTCGTCTCCTAAGCCCCGATCCGTCGACGCGTCGCCTCCTGAGCCCCGATCGATCCACGCGCCGCCTCCTCAACCCCGATCGCTCCACTTGCCGTTTCCTGATCCCCGATCGGTCCACACGCCGTCTCCGATTCCCGATCCGTCCGCATGCCGCATTCTAAGCCACGGTCCATCCACGCGCCGCCTCCGAGCCCCGATCCGTCCACGCGCCGTCGCCGAGCCACGATCGGTCCGTGCGCCGCTTCCAGAGGCCTATCGGTCCACCCGTCGTCTCCTGATCTCCGATCGGTCCACGCGCCGTCTCCTAAGCCCCGATCATTCCACGCGCCGTCTCCGAGCCCCGATCGGTCCACGCGCCGTCTCCTAAGCCCCGAACGGTCAACGCGGCTTCTCCTCAGTCCCGATTGGTCCACGCGCCGTCTCCAAGCGCCGATCGGTTCACGCCCCGTCACCCGAGCCCCGATCGTTCCACACGCCGTCTCCAAGCACCGATCGGTCGACGCTCCGTTTCCTGAGCCCGGATCGTTCCACGCGTCGTCTCCTGATCCCCGATCCGTAAACGCGCCGTCTCCTCAGCCCCAATCGGTCCACGCGTCGGCTCCTAAGACCCGATCCATCGACGCGTCGTCTCCTGAGCCCCGATCGATCCACGCGCCGCCTCCTGAGCCCCGATCGGTCCACGCGCCGTTTCCTGAGCCCCGATCGGTCCACACGTCGTCTTCTAAGCCCAGATGCCTCCTTGCGCCGTCTCCCAACCACGATCGGTGCAGGCGCCGCTTCCTGAGCCCCGATCGGTCCACGCGTCGTCTCCTCAGCCCCGATCGGTCGACGCGTCGTCTCCTGATCCCCGATCGATCCACGCGTCGTCTCCTCAGCCCCGACCGCTCCACGCGCCGTCTCCGAGCGCCGATCGGTGCACGCGCCGTCTCCTGAGCCCCGAACGTCCCACACGCCGCTTCCTAAGCCCCGATCGGTCCAGGCGTCGTGTCCTAAGCCCCGACCGGTCCACGCGCCGTCTCCTGAGCCCCGATCGGTCCACGCGCCGTCTCCTAAGCCCCGATCTGTCCACGGGCCGTCTCCGAGCCGCGATCGGTAAAGCCGCCGTCATCAAGCCCCGATCCGTACACGCGTCGTCTCCGAGCCCCGATGGGTCCACTCGCCGTCTCCGAGCCCCGATCAGTTCACGCATCGTCTCCTAAGCCCCGATCGGTTAACGCGCCGTCTCCGATCCGCGATCGGTCCACGCGCCGTCGCCGAGCCATGATCGGTCCACGCGCGGCCTCCTGAGCCCCGGTTGGTTCACGCGCCGTATCCGAGCCCCCATCGGTCCACGCGTCGTCTCCGAGCCCCGATCGGTCCACGCGCCGTCGCCGAGCCGTGATCGGCCCACGCGAGGCTCCTGAGCCCCGATCGCTCCACGCGCCGATTTCTGAGCCCCGATCAATTGACGCGTCTTCTCCTGAGCCGCGATCGCTCCTCGCGCCGTCTCCTGAGCCCCGCTCGGTCCCTGCGTCGTCTTCTTAGCCCCGTTGCCTCCACGCGCCGCCTCCTCAACCCCGCTCGCTCCACTTGCCGTTTCCTGATCCCCGATCGGTCCACACGCCGTCTCCGATTCCCGATCCGTCCACGCGCCGTCGCCGAGCAGTGATCGGTCCACGCGAGGCTCCTGAGTCCCGGTCGGTACGCGCGCCGTCTCCTGAGCCCCGATCGGTCGACGAGTCGTTTCCTGAGCCCCGATCGATCCACGCGTCGTCCCCTGTGCCCCGATCGCTCCACGCGCCGATTTCTGAGCCCCGATCAATTGACGCGTCTTCTCCTGAGCCCCGATCGCTCCTCGCGCCGTCTCCGGAGCCCCGCTCAGTCCATGCGTCGTCTTCTTAGCCCCGATGCCTCCACGCGCCGTCTCCGAGCCACGATCGGTCTAGGCGCCGCTTCCTGAGCCCCGATCGGTCCAGACGCCTCTTCCTGAGCACCGATCGGTCCACTCGCCGTCTCCGAGCGCCGATCGGTTGACGCGCCGTCTCCTGAGCCCCGATCGTTCCACGCACCGTTTCCGAGCCCCCATCGGTCCACGCGCCGTCTCCTGAGCCCGGATCGGTCCACCCGTCGTCCGCGAATCCCCGATCCGTACACGCGTCGTCTCCGAGCCTCGATCGGTCCACGCGTCGTCTCCTAAGCCCCGACCGGTCCACGCGCCGTCTCCTGAGCCCCGATCGTTCCACGCGCCGTCTCCTATGCCGCGATCCGTCCACGGGCCGTCTCCGAGCTGCTATCGCTAAACGCGCCGTCACAAACCCCTGATCCGTAAACGCGGCGTCTCCGTGCCCCGATCGGTCCACGCTCCGTCGCCGAGCCCGATCGGTCCACGCATCGTCTCCTAAGCCCCGATCGGTTAACATGGCGTCTCCGAGCTCCGATCGGTCCACGCGCCGTCTCCGAGCCCCGATCGATCCACGCGACCTCTTGTAAAGCCCAGATGCCTCCTCGCATCGTCTCCTAAGCCCCGATCGGTCCACGCGCCGATTCCGAGCCCCGATCGGTCCATGCGTCGTCTTCTAAGCCCCGATGCCTCCACGCGCCGTCTCCGAGCCCCGATCGGTGCAGGCGCCGCTTCCTGAGCCCGGATCGGTCCACGCGTCGTCCCCTAATCCCCGATCCGTAAACTTGTCGTGTCTGAGCCTCGATCGGTCCACGCGCCGTCGCCCAGCCCCGATCGGTCCGCGCGCCGTCTCCTGAGCCCCGATCCGTCCACGCGCAACCTCCTGAGCCCCAGTCGGTCCACGCGCCATCTCCTGAGCCCCGATTGGTCCACGCATCGTCTTCTAAGCCCCGATACGTCCCCACGTCGTCTCTGATCCCCGATCGGTCCGCGTGCCGCATTCTAAGCCGCGGTCCGTCCATGCGCAGTCTCCGATCACCGATCGGTCCACGCGCCGTCTCCTGAGCCCCGATCGGTCCACGCGCCGTTTCCGAGCCCTGATCGGTCCATGCGTCGTCTTCGAAGCCCCGATGGCTCCACGCGTCGTCTCCTGAGCCCCGATCGGTCGACGGGTCCTCTCCTAAGCCCCGATCGGTCCACGCGTCTTCTCCTGAGCTCCGATCAGTCCACGCGTCGTCTCCTAAGCCCCGATACGTCCACACGCCGTCTCCGAGCCCCGATGGGTCCCCGCGTTGCCTCCTGAGCCCCGATCGATCCGCGCGAGTCTCCTGAGCCCCGATCGGTCCACGCGCCGTCTCCTAAGCCCCAATCGGTCCACGCACCGCCTCCTGCGCCCCAATCGGTCCACGCGCCGCCTCCTGCGCCCCGATCGGTCTGCGCGCCGTCTCCTTAGCCCCGATCGGTCGACGCGCCGTCTCGTGAGCCCCGATCGGTCCACGCGCCGTCTCCGAGCCCCGATCGGTCCATGCGCCGTCTCCTGAGCCCCGATCGGTCCACGCGCCATCTCCGAGCCCCGATCGGTCCACGCACCGTGTCCTGATTCCCATCGGTCCACGCGGCGCCTCCGGAGCCCCGATCGATCTACGCGAGGCTTCTGAGCCCCGGTCTGTCCGCGCGCCGTCTCCTGAGCCCCGATCGCTCCAGGTGCCGTTTTCTGAGCACCGTTCGGTCCACGCGTCGTCTTCAAAGCCCCGATGCCTCCACGCGCCGTCTCCGAGCCACGATCGGTCCGTGCGCCGCTTCCAGAGCCCTATCGGTCCACGCGTCCTCTCCTGATCTCCTATTGGTCCACGCGCCGTCTGCTAAGCCCTGATCGGTCCAGGTGCCGTCTCCGAACGCCGATCGGTTCACGCGCCGTCTCCTGAGCCCCGATCGGTCCACGCGCCGTCTCCTGAGCCCGGATCGGTCCACCCGTCGTCCTCGAATCCCCGATCCGCACACGCGTCGTCTCCGAGCCTCGACCGGTCCACGCGCCGTCTCCTGAGCCCCGATCATTCCACGCGCCGTCTCCTAAGCCGCGATCCGTCCACGGGCCGTCTCCGAGCTGCTATCGGTAAACACGCCGTCACCAAGCCCTGATCCGTACACGCGTCGTCTCCGAGCCCCGATCGGTCCACGCGCCGTCTCCGAGCACCGATTGGTCCACGCGCCGTCGCCCGAACCCCAATTGGTCCACGCGCCGTCGCCCGAACCCCAATTGGTCCACGAGCAACCTCCTGAGCTCCAGTCGGTCCACGCGCAGTCGCCGAGCCCCGATCGATCCCCGCATCGTCTCCTAAGCCCCGATCGGTTGACGCGTCATTTACGAGCCCCGATCGGTCTACGCGCCGTCTCCTGAGCCCCGATCGGTCCACACGCCGTCTCCTAAGCCCCGATCCGTCCACGGGCCGTCTGTAAACCGCGATCGGTCAACGCTCCGTCACCAAGCCCCGATCCGTACAAGCGTCGTGTCCGAGCCCCGACTGGTTAACGCGCCGTCTCCGAGCCCCGACCGGTCCACGCGCCGTCGCCGAACCCCAATTCGTCCACGGGCATCCTCCTGAGCCCCAGTCGGTCCACGCGCCGTCTCCTGAGCCCCGATCGGTCCACGTATCGTCTCCTACGCCCCGATCGGTCCACGCGTCGTCTCCTAAGCCCCGAACGGTCCACGCGCCGTCTCCGAGCCCCGATCGCTCCTCGCACCGTCTCCTGAGCCCCGCTCGATCCATGCGTCGTCTTCTTAGCCCCGATGCCTCCACGCGCCGTCTCCGAGCCACGATCGGTCCAGGTGCGGCTTCTTGAGCCCCGATCGGTCCACGCGCTGTCTCGTAAGCCCCAATCGGTCTACGCGCCGTCTCAGAGCGCCGATCATTTCACGCGCCGTCTCCTGAGCCCCGATCATTCCACGCCCTGTCTCCGAGACCCGATCGGTCCACGCGCCGTCTCCTAAGCCCCTATCGGTCCACACGCCGTCTCCGAGCCCCGATCGGTCCACGCGCCGTCTCCTGAGCCCGGATCGGTCCACGCGTCATCGCCGAATCCCCGATCCGTACACGCGTCGTCTCCGAGCCTCGATCGGACCACGCGCCGTCGCGGAGCCCCGATCGGTCCAGGCGTGGCCTGCTGAGCCTCGATCATTTCACGCGCGGCCTCCTGAGCCCCGATCGTTCCACGCGCCGTATCCGAGCCCCGATCGATCCACGCGCCGTCTCCTGAGCCCCGATCGGTCCACGCGTCGTTCCCCAAGCCCCGATCCATCGACGCGCCGTCTCCTGATGCCCAATCGGTCCACGCGCAGTCTCCTGAGCCCCGATAGGTACACGCGTAGTCTCCTAAGCCCCGATCGGTCCACGCGCCGCCTCCGGAGCCCCAATCGATCAACGTGAGTCTCCTAAGCCCCGATCGGTCCACGTGCCGTCTCCTGTGCCCCGATCGGTCGACGCGTCCTCTCCTAAACCCCGATCGGTCCACGCGCCGTCTCCGAGCGCCGATCGGTTCACGCGCCGTCACCTGAGCCCCGATCGTTCCCCGCCCCGTCTCCGGGCCCCGATCGGTCCACGCGCCGTTTCCTAAGCCCCGACCGGTCCACACGCCTTCTCCTCATCCCCGATCGATCCACGCGTCGTCTCCTGAGCCACGATCAATTGACGCATCTTCTCCTGAGCCCGATCGCTCCTCGCGCCGTCTCCTGAGCCCCGATCGGTCCACGCGTCGTCTCCGAGCTCCGATCGGTCCACACGCCGTCTCCGAGCGTCGATTAGTTCACGCGCCGTCTCCTGAGCCCCGATCGCTCCACGCTCCGTCTCCCAGCCCCGATCGGTCCACGCGCCGTCTCCTGAGCCCGGATCGGTCCACGCGCCGTCGCCGAACCCCAATTGGTCCACGCGCCACCGCCTGTGCCCCAGTCGGTCCACGCGCTGTCTCCGAGCCCCGATTGGTCCACGCGCCGTCTCCGAGCTCCGATCGGTCCACGCGCCGTCTCCTGAGCCCCGGTCGTCCAACGTGCCGTCTCCGAGCACCGATCGGTCCACGCGCCGTCTCCTGAGCCCCGGTCGGTCTGCCCGCCGTCTCCTGAGCCCCGATCGGCCCACGCGCCGTCTCCTGAGCCCCGATCCGTCCACGCGCCGTCTCCTGAGCCCCGATCGTCCAACGCGCCGTCTCCGAGCCCCCATCGATCCACGCGTCTTCTTGTAAACCCAGATGCCTCCTCGCATCGTCTCCTAAGCCCCGATCGGTTAACGCGCCGTCTCCGAGCCCCGATCGGTCCACGCGCCGTCGCCGAACCCCAATTGGTCCATGCGCAACCGCCTGAGCCCCAGTCGGTCCACGTGCGGCCTCCTGAGCCATGGTCGGTTCACGCGCCGTCTCCTGAACCCCGATCGGCCCCCGCGCCGTCGCCGAACCCCAATTGGTCCAGGCGCCGTCATCGAACCCCGATCGGTCGACGCGCTGTCTCCGAGCCCCGATCGGTCCACGCGCCGTCTTCGAGCCCCGATCGGTCCACTCATCGTCTCCTAAGCCCCAATCGGTTAACGCGCCGTCTCCTGAGCCCCGATCGTTCCACGCGCCGTCTCCGAGCCCCGATCGGTCCCTGCGCCGTCTCCTGAGCCCCAATAGGTCCACTCGCTGTCTCCTGAGCCCCAATAGGTCCACTCGCTGTCTCCTGAGCCCCGATAGGTACACGCGTCGTTTCCTACGCCCCGATCAGTCCACGCGTCGTCTCCTAGGCCCCGATCGGTCCACGCGCCGTCTCCGAGCCCCGATCGGTCCACGCACCGTGTCCTGATCCCCATCGGTCCACGCGGCGCCTCCGGAACCCCGATCGATCTACGCGAGGCTTCTGAGCCCCGGTCCGTCCGCGCGCCGTCTCCTGAGCCCCGATCGCTCCAGGTGCCGTTTTCTGAGCACCGTTCGGTCCACGCGTCGTCTTCAAAGCCCCGATGCCTCCACGCGCCGTTTCCGAGCCACGATCGGTCCGTGCGCCGCTTCCAGAGCCCTATCGGTCCACGCGTCCTCTCCTGATCTCCTATTGGTCCACGCGCCGTCTGCTAAGCCCCGATCGGTCCAGGTGCCGTCTCCGAGAGCCGATCGGTTCACGCGCCGTCTCCTGAGCCCTGATCGGTCCACGCGTCGTTCCCTAAGCTCCGATCCATCCACGCGCAGTCTCCTGAGCCCCGATAGGTACACGCGTCGTCTCCTACATCCCGATCGGTCCACGCGCGGCCTCCTGAGCCCCAATCGGTCCACGCGTCGTCTCCTAAGCCCCGATCGGTCCGTGCGCCGTCTCCGAGCCCCGATCGGTCCACGCACCATCGCATGCTCCCCAATCGGTCCATGCGCCGCCTCCGGAGCCCTGATCGATCCACGCGAATCTCCTGAGGTCCGGTCGGTCCTCCTACCGTCTCCGAGCCCCGATCGATCCACGCGTCTTCTCCTGAGCCCCGACCGCTCCACCCGTCGTCTCCGAGCTCCGATCGGTCCAGGTGCCGTTTCCGAGCCCCGATTGGTCCATGCGTCGTCTTCGAAGCCCCGATGCCTCCACGCGCCGTCTCCGAGCCACGATCGGTGCAGGCGCCGCTTCCTGAGCCCCGATCGGTCCACGCGCGGCCTCCTGAGCCCCGATCGGTCCACGCGCCGTCGCCGAGCCGCGATCGGTTCTCGCGCGGCCTCCTGAGCCCCGGTCGGTTCACGCGCCGTATCCGAGCCCCAATCGGGCCACGCGCCGTCTCCTGAGTCCCGATCAGTCCACGCGTCGTCTCCTAAGCCCCAATCGGTCCACGCCCGCCTCCGGAGCCCCGATCGATCCACGCGAATCTCCTGAGCTCCGGTCGGTCGACGCGCCGTCTCCTCAGCCCCGATCGGTCCACGCGTCGTCTCCTAAGCCCCGATTAGTCGACGCGTCGTCTCCTGAGCCCCGATCAATTGACGCGTCTTCTCCTGATCCCCGATCGCTTCTCGTGCCGCCTCCTGAGCCCCGATCGGTCCAGGCGTCGTCTCCGGAGCCCCGATCAATTGACATGTCTTCTCCTGAGCCCCGATCGCTCCTCGCGCCGTCTCCTGAACCCCGCTCGGTCCATGCGTCGTCTTCTTAGCCCGGATGCCTCCACGCGCCGTCTCCAAGCCACGATCGGTCCAGGCGCCGCTTCCTGCGCCCCGATCGGTCCACGCGCCGTCTCCTAAGCCCCAATCGGTCCACGCGGCGTCTCCGAGCGCCGATCATTTCACGCGCCGTCTCCTAAGCCCCGATCTGCCCACGGACCGTATCCGAGCCCCGATCGGTCCGCGTGACGCATTCTAAGTCACAGTCCGTCCACGCGCCGTCTCCGAGCACCGATCGGTCCACGCGCCGTCTCCTGAGCCCCGATCGGTCCACGCATCGGCTCCTGAGCCCCGATCGGCCCACGCATCGTCTTCGAGCACCGATCGATCCACGCGCCGTTTCCTGGGCCCCGATCGGTCCAGGCGTCGCCGACGGAGCCCCGATCGGTCTACGCGCCGTCTCATGAACCCCGATCGGTCGACGGGTAGTCTCCTAAACCCCGCTCTGTTAACGCGTCGTCTCCTGCGCTCCGATCGCTCCACGCGCCGTCTCCTGAGCGCCGATCGGTTCACGCGTCGTCTCCGAGCACCGTTCGGTCCACGCGCCGCTTCCTGAGCTCCGATCGGTCCACGCGCCGTCTCCCCACCCCGATCGGTCCACGCGCCGTCTCCTGAGCCCTGATCCGTCCACGCGCGGCGTTGAGCCGCGATCGGTCCACGCGCGGCCTCCTGAGCCCCAATCGGCCCACGCGTCGTCTCCTAAGCCCCGATCGGTCCGTGCGCCGTCTCCGAGCCCCGATCGGTCCACGCACCATCTCATGCTCCCCAATCGGTCCATGCGCCGCCTCCGGAGCCCTGATCGATCCACGCGAATCTCCTGAGCTCCGGTCGGTCCTCGTACCGTCTCCGAGCCCCGATCGGTCCACGTACCGTCTCCGAAGCCCCGATCGGTCCACGCGCCGTCTCCTGAGCCCCGATCGGTCCACGCGTCGACTCCTAAGCCCCGATCGGTTCACGCGCCGTATCCGAGCCCCAATCGGTCCACGCGCCGTCTCCTAAGCTCCAATCGGTCCACGCGCCGTCTCCTGAGCCCCGATACGTCGACGCGCAGTCGCCGAGCCCCGATTGGTCCACGCGCTGTCTCCTGAGCCCCGATAGGTACACGCGTCGTCTCCTACACCCCGAACGGTCCACGCGTTGTCTCCTAAGCCCCGATCGCTCCACGCGCCGTCTCCGAGCCCCGATCGGTCCACGCGCCGTATCCTGAGCCCGGATCGGTCCACGCGCCGTCGCCGAGCCATGATCGATCCACGCGTGGCCTCCTGAGCCCCGGTTGGTTCACGCGTCGTATCCGAGCCCCCATCGGTCCACGCGTCGTCTCCGAGCCCCGATCGGTCCACGCGCCGTCGCCGAGCCATGATCGGCCCACGCGAGGCTCCTGAGCCCCGGTCGGTCCGCGAGCCGTCTCCTGAGCCCCGATCGGTCGACGCGTCGTTTCCTGAACCCCGATCGGTCCACGCGCCGTCTCCTAAGCCCGGATCGTTTTACGCGCCGTCCTCGAGCCCCGATCGGTCCACGCGCCGTCTCCTGAGCCCGGATCGGTCCACGCGTCGGCTCCTAAGCCCCGATCGGTCCACGCGTCGTCTCCTAAGCCCCGGTCCGTCGTCGCATCGTCTCCTGAGCCCCGATCGATCCACGCGTCTTCTCCTGAGCCCCGACCGCTCCACGCGTCGTCTCCGAGCTCCGATCGGTCCACGCGCCGTTTCCGAGCCCCGATCGGTCCATGCGTCGTCTTCTAAGCCCCGATGCCTCCACGCGCCGTTTCCGAGCCACGATCGGTGCAGGCGCCGCTTCGTGAACCCCGATCGGTCCACGCGCTGTCTCCTGAGCCCCGATCCATCCACGCGCAGTCGCCGAGCCCCGATCGGTCCACGCGCCGTCTCCTGTGCCCCGCTCGGTCCATGCGTCGTCTTCTTAGCCCCGATGCCACCACGCGCCGTATCCTAAGCCCCGATCTGCCCACGGGCCGTTTCCGAGCTCCGATCGGTCCACGCACCGTCTCCAAGCCTCGATCCGTACACGCGCCTTCTCCGAGCCCCGATCGGTCCACGCGCCGTCTCCTGAGCCCCGATCGGTTAACGCATCGTCTCCTAAGCCCCGATACGTGCACATGCCGTATCCGAGCCCCGATCGGTCCGCGTGACGCATTCTAAGTCACGGGCCGTCCAGGCGCCGTCCCCGAACACCGATCGGTCCACGCGCCGTCTCCTGAGCCCCGATCGGTCCACGCGTCGTCTCCTAAGCCCCGATCGGTTAACGCGCCGTCTCCGAGCCCCGATGGGTCCACGCGCCGCCTCCTAAGCCCCGATCGGTCCACGCGTCGTCTCCTAAGCCCCGATCGGTCGACGGGTCGTCTCCTAAGCCCCGATCGGTCGACGCGTCGTTTCCTAATCCCCGGTCGGTCCACGCGCCGTCGCCGAACCCCAATTGGTCCACGCGCCACCTCCTGAGCCCCAGTCGGTCCACGCGCTCTCTCCGAGCACCGAGCGGTCTACGCATCGTCTCCTAAACCCCGCTCTGTTAACGCGTCGTCTCCTGAGCCCCGATCGCTCCACGCGCCGTCTCCTGAGCGCCGATCGGTCCACGCGTCGTCTCCGAGCACCGTTCGGTCCACGCGCCGTTTCGTGGGCCCCGATCGGTCCATCCGTCGTCTTTTAAGCCCCGATACCTCCACGCGCCGTCTCCGAGCCACGATCGGTCCAGGCGTGGCCTCCTGAGCCTCGGTCGGTCCACACGCCGTTTCGTGAGCCCCGATCGGTGCACGCGTCGTCTTCTAAGCCCAGATGCCTCCTTGCGCCGTCTCCCAACCACGATCGGTGCAGGCGCCGCTTCCTGAGCCCCGATCGGTCCACGCGTTTTCTCCTAAGCCCCGATCGGTCCACGCGTCGTCTCCTCAGCCCCGATCGGTCGACGCGTTCCCTCCTAAGCCTCGATAGGTCCACGCGCGGCCTCCTTAGCCCCGGTCGGTCCACGCGCCGTCTCCGAGCCCCGATCGGTCCACGCATCGTCAGCTAAGATCCGATCGGTTAACGCACCGTCTCCCCGCCCCGATCGGTCCACGCGCCGTCTCCTGAGCCCCGATACGTCCACGCGCAGTCGCCGAGCACCGATTAGTCCACGCGCGGCCTCTTGAGCCCCGGTCGGTTCACGCGCCGTCTCCCCGCCGCGATCGGACCACGCGCCGTCTCCTGAGCCCTGATCCGTCCACGCGCGGCGTCGAGCGGCGATCGGTCCACGCGCGGCCTCCTTAGCCCCAATCGGTCCACGCGTCGTCTCCTAAGCCCCGATCGGTCCGTGCGCCGTCTCCGAGCCCCGATCGGTCGACGCACCATCTCATGCTCCCCAATCGGTCCACGCGCCGCCTCCGGAGCCCCGATCGATCCACGCGAATCTCCTGAGCTCCGGTCGGTCCACGTACCGTCTCCGAAGCCCCGATCGGTCCACGCGTCGTCTCCTAAGCCCCGATCCGTCGCCGCGTCGTCTCCTGAGCCCCGATCAATTGACGCGTCTTCTCCTGAGCCCCGATCGCTCCTCGCGCCGTCTCCTGAGCCCCGCTCGGTCCATGCGTCGTGTTCTTAGCCCCGATGCCTCCACGCGCCGTCTCCGAGTCACGATAGGTCCAGGCGCCGCTTCCTGAGCCCCGATCGATCGACGCGCCGTCTCGTAGGCCACAATCGGTCCACGCGCCGTCTCAGAGCGCCGATCATTTCACGCGGCGTCTCCTGAACCCCGATCGGTTTACGCATCGTCTCCTAAGCCCCGATACGTCCACACGCCGTATTCGAGCCCCGATCGGTCCGCGTGACGCATTCTAAGCCACGGTCCGTCCACGCGCCGTCTCCGAGCACCGATCGGTCCACGCGCCGTCTCCTGAGCCCCGATCGGTCCACGCGTCGTCTCCTAAGCCCTGATCGGTCCACGCGCCGTCTCCGAGCCCCGATGGGTCTACCCGCCGCCTCCTGAGCCCCGATCGATCCACGCATCGGCTCCTGAGCCCCGGTCGGTCCACGCGTCGTCTTCGAGCACCGATCGATCCACGCGCCGTTTCCTGGGCCCCGATCGGTCCACGCGTCGCCGCCGGAGCCCCGATCGGTCTACGCGCCGCCTCATGAGCCCCGATCGGTCAACGCATCGTCTCCTAAGCCCCGATACGTTCACACGCCGTCTCCGAGTACCGATCGGTCCACGCGCCGTCGCCGAGGCTCGATCGGTCCACGCGCGGCCTCCTAAGCCCCGATCGGTTAACGCGCCGTCTCCGAGCCCCGATCAGTCCACGCGCCGTCTCCTGAGCCCCGGTCGATCCATGCGCCGTCTCCGAGCCCCGATCGATCCACGCGTCGTCTTGTAAGCCCAGATGCCTTCTCGCGCCGTCTCCGGGCCACGATCGGTCCAGGCGCCGCTTCCTGAGCAACGATCGGTCCACGCGCCTTCTCCGAGCCCCGATCGGTCCACGCGCAACCTCCTGAGCCCCAGTCGGTACACGCGCTGTCTCTGAGCCCCGATCGGTCCCCGCATAGTCTCCTAAGCCCCGCTCGGTTAACGCGTCGTCTCGGAGCCCCGATCGGTCCAGGCGCCGCTTCCTGAGCACCGACCGGTCCACGCGTCGACTCCTGAGCCCCGATCGGTCGACGGGTCCCCTCCTAAGCCCCGATCGGTCCACGCGCCGTCTCCGAGCCCCGATCAGTCCACGCGCCGTCTCCGAGCCCCGATCGGTCCACGCGCCGTCTCCTGAGCCCCAATCGGTCCACACGCTGTCTCGTGAGCCCCGATAGGCACACGCGCCGTGTCCTACGCCCCGATCGGTCCACGCGTCGTCTCCCAAGCCCCGATCGGTCCACGCTGCCTCTCCGAGCCCCGATCGGTCCACACGCCGTATCCGAGCCCCGATCGGTCCGCGTGACGCATTCTAAGCCACGGTCCGTCCACGCGCCGTCTCCGAGCACCGATCGGTCCACGCGTCGTCTCCTAAGCCCTGATCGGTCCACGTGCCGTCTCCCAGCCCCGATCGGTCCACGCGCCGTCACCGAGCCATGATCGGTCCACGCGCCGTCGCCGAACCCCAATTGGTCCACGCGTCACCGCATGTGCCCCAGTCGGTCCACGCGCTGTCTCCGAGCCCAGATCGGTCCACGCGCCGTCTCCGAGCGCCGATCGGTTCACGCGCCGTCTTCTGAGCCCCGATCGTTCCACGCGCCGTCTCCGAGCTCCGATCGGTCCACCCGTCGTCTCCTAAGCCCCGATCGGTCACAGCGCCTTCTACTAAGCCCCGATCGGTCCACGCGCCGTCTCCGAGCCGCGATCGTTCTACGCGCCGCTCCGAGCCCCGATCGGTCCACGCGCCGTCGCCGAGCTATGATCGGTCCACGCGCGGCCTCCTGAGCCCCGATCGGTCGACGGGTCCCCTCCTAAGCCCCGATCGGTCCACGCGCCTTCTCCTGAGCCCCCATCGGTCCACGCGCCGTCTCCGAGCGCCGATCATTTCACGTGACGTCTCCTGAGCCCTGATCGTTCCACGCGCCGTCTTCGAGCCCCGAGCGGTCCACGCGCCGTAACCATGAGACCCAATCGATCCACGCGCAGCCTCCTGAGCCCCGATCGGTCCACGCGCCGTCGCCGAGCTATGATCGGTCCACGCGTGGCCTCCTGAGCCCCGATCGGTCCACGCGCCGTCGCCGAGCCGCGATCGGTCCACGCGCGGCCTCCTGAGGCCCGCTTGGTTCACGCGCCGTATCCGAGCCCCAATCGGTCCACGCGCGGCCTCCTGAGCCCCGATCGGTCCACGCGCCGTCGCCGAACCGCGATCGGTCCACGCGCCGCCTCCTGAGTCCCGATCGGTCAACGCGTCGTGTCCTAAGCCTTGATCGGTCCACGTGCCGTCTCCGAGCCCTGATGGGTCCACGCGCCGCATCCTGAGCCCCGATCGGACGACGCGTCGTCTCCTGAGCCCGGATCGGTCCACCCGTCGTCCTCGAATCCCCGATCCGCACACGCGTCGTCTCCGAGCCTCGATCGGTCCACGCGCCGTCTCCTAAGCCGCGATCCGTCCACGGGCCGTCTTCGAGCTGCTATCGGTAAACGCGCCGTCACCAAGCCCTGATCTGTACACGCGTCGTCTCCGAGCCCCGATCGGTCCACGCGCCGTCGCCGAGCCTCGATCGGTCCACGCGCCGTCTCCGAGCCACGATCGGTCCGTGCGCCGCTTCCACAGCCCTATCGGTCCACGCGTCCTCTCCTGATCTCCTATTAGTCCACGCGCCGTCTCCTAAGCCCCGATCGTTCCACGTGCCATATCCGCGCGCCGATCGATTCACGCGCCGTCTCCTAAGCCCCGATCGGTCCACGCGTCGTTCCCGAAGCTCCGATCCATCCACGCGCAGTCTCCTGAGCCCCGATCGGTCCACGCATCGCCTCCTGACCCCGGACGGTCCAGGCGCCGTCTCCAACCCCCGAGCGGTCGACGCGCCGTCTCCGAGCCCCGATCGGTCCACGCGCCGTCGCCGAACCCCAATTGGTCCAGGCGCAACCGCCTGAGCCCCAATCGGTTCACGCGAGTCTCCTAAGCCCCGACCGGTCCACGCGCCGTCTCCTGAGCCCCGATCGGTCCACGCGTCGTCTCCTAAGCCCCGATCGCTCCTCGCGCCGTCTCCTGAACCCCGCTCGGTCGATGCGTCGTCTTCTTAACCCCGATGCCTCCACGCGCCGTCTCCGAGCCACGATCGGTCCACGCGCCGTCTCCTGAGCCCCGATCATTCCACGCGCCTTCTCCTAAGCCACGATCGGTCCACGCGCCGTCTCCCAGCCCCAGTCGGTCCACGCGCTGTCTCCGAGCCCCAATCGGTCCACGCGCTGTCTCCGAGCACCGAACGGTTCACGCACCGTCTCCTGATCCCAATCGGTCCACGCGGCGCCTCCGGAGCCCCGATCGATCCACGCGAGTCTCCTGAGCCCCAGTCGGTCCGCACGCCGTGTCCTGAGCCCTGATTGGTCCACGCGCCGTCTCCTGAGTCCCGATCGGTCCACGCGTCGTATCCTAAGCCCCGATCACTCCTCGCGCCGTCTCCTGAACCCCGCACGGTCGATGTGTCGTCTTCTTAACCCCGATGCCTCCACGCGCCGTCTCCGAGCCACGATCGGTCCACGCGCCGTCTCCTGAGCCCCGATCATTCCACGCGCCTTCTCCTAAGCCACGATCGGTCCACGCGCCGTCTCCTGAGCCCCGATCGTTCCACGCGCCGTCTCCGAGCCCCGATCGTTCCACGCGGCGTCTCCTGAGCCCCAATCGGTCCACACGCTGTGTCGTGAGCCCCGATAGGTACACGCGTCGTCTCCTATGCCCGATCGGTCCACGCGTCGTCTCCTGAGCCCCGATCGTTCCACGCGCCGTCTCCGAGCCGCGATCGGTCCACGCGCCGTCTCCTGAGCCCCGATCGGTCCACGCGCCGTCTCCGAGCCCCGAACGGTTCACGCACCGTCTCCTGATCCCAATCGGTCCACGCGGCGCCTCCGCAGCCCCGATCTATCCACGCGAGTCTCCTGAGCCCCAGTCGGACCGCGCGCCGTCTCCTGAGCCCTGATTGGTCGACGCGTCGTCTCCTGAGCCCTGATCGATCCACGCGTCGTTTCCTGAGCTCCGATCGCGCCACACGCCGTTTCCTGAGCCCCGATCGGTCCACGCGTCGTCTTCAACGCCCCGATTCCTCCACGCGCCGTCTCCGAGCCACGATCGGTCCGTGCGCCGCTTCCACAACCCCGATCGGTCCACGCGTCATCTCCTGATCTCCGATCGGTCCACGCACCGTCTCCTAAGCCCCGATCGGTCCATGCGCCGTCTCCGAGCGCCGATCGGTCCACGCGTCGTCTCCTGATCCCAATCGGTCCACGCGGCGCTTCCGGAGCCCCGATCGATCCACGCGAGTCTCCTGAGCCCCAGTCGGTCCGCGCGCCGTCTCCGAGCGCCGATCGGTTGACGCGCCTTCTCCTGAGTCCCGGTCGGTCCACGCGCCGTCTCCGAGACCCGATCGGCCCACGCATCGTCTCCTACGCCCCGATCGGCTAACGCGTCGACTCCGGGCCCCGATCGTTCCACGCGCCGTCTCCGAGGACCGATCGGTCCACGCGCCGTCTCAGAGCGCCGATCATTTCACGCGCCGTCTCCGAGCGCCGATCGGTTCACGCGCCGTCTCCTGAGCCCCGATCATTCCACGCGATGTCTCCGAGCCCCGATCGGTCCACGAGCCGTTTTCTGAGCACCGTTCGGTCCACGCGTCGTCTTCAAAGCCCCGATGCCTCCACGCGCCGTCTCCGAGCCACGATCGGTCCGTGCGCCGCTTCCAAAGACCTATCAGTCCAGGCGTCCTCTCCTGATCTCCGATCGGTCCACGCGCCGTCTCCTAAGCCCCGATCGGTGCACGCGCCGTCTCCGAGCGCCGATCGCTTCACGCGCCGTCTCCTGAGCCCCGATCATTCCACGCGATGTCTCCGAGCCCCGATCGGTCCACGCGCCGTCTCCTAAGCCCCGATCGGTCCACGCGTCGTCTCCGAGCGCCGATCGGTCCACGCGCGGTCTCCAAGCCTCGATCCGTACACGCGCCGTCTCCGAGCCCCGATCGGTCCACGCGTCGTCTCCGAGCACCGTTCGGTCCAGGCGCCGCTTCCTGAGCCCCGATCGGTCCACGCGTCGGCTCCTAAGCCTCGATAGGTCCACGCGCGGCCTCCTGAACCCCGATCGGTCCACGCGTCGTATCCTAAGCCCCGATCCGTCGCCGCGTCGTCTCCTGAGCCCCGATCATTTCACGCGCCGTCTCCTGAGCCCCGATCGTTCCACGCGCCGTCTCCGAGCACCGATCGGTCCACGCGCCGTCTCCTGAGGCCCGATCGGTCCACGCGTCGTCTCCTAAGCCCCGATCGGTTAACGCGCCGTCTCCGAGCCCCAATCGGTCCACGCGCCGTCTCCTGAACCCCGATACGTCCACGCGCAGTCGCCGAGGCCCGATCGGTCCACGCGCCGTCTCCTGAGCCCCGATCGGTCCACGCGTCGTCTCCTAAGCCCTGATCGGTCCACGTGCCGTCTCCGAGCCCCGATGGGTCTACGCGCCGCCTCCTGAGCCCCGATCGATCCACGCATCGTCTCCGAGCCCCGATCGGTCCACGCGCCGTCGCCGAGTCATGATCTATCCACGCGCGGCCTCCTGAGACCCGATCGGTCCACGCGCCGTCGCCGAGCCGCGATCGGTCCACGAGCGGCCTCCTGAGCCCCGATTGGTTCACGCGCCGTATCCGAGCCCCAATCGGTCCAAGCGCTGTCTCCGAGCCCTGATCGGTGCACGCGTCGTCTCCGAGCCCCGATCGGTCTACGCGCCGTCGCCGAGCCATTATCGGTCCACGCGCGGCCTCCTGAGCCCCGATCGGTCCACCCGCCGTCTCCGAGCGCCGCTCGGTTCACGCGCCGTCTCCTGTGCTCCGATCGTTCCACGCGCCGTCTCCGAGCCCCGATCGGTCCACGCGCCGTCTCCTGAGCCCCGATCGTTCCACGCGCCGCCTCCTAAGCCCCGATCGGTCCACGCGTCGTCTCCTAAGCCACCATTGGTCCACGTGCCGTCTCCCAGCCCCGATCGGTCCACGCGCCGTCTCCTAATCCCCAATCTGTCCACGACCCGTCTCCGGGCCCCGATCGGTGCACGCGCCGTCTCCTAAGCCCCGATCGGTCCACGCGCCGTCGCCGAACCCCAATTGGTCCACGCGAAACCGCCTGAGCCCCAGTCGGTCCACGCGCTGTCTCCGAGCCCCGATCGGTCCACGCGTCGTCTCCGAGCCCCGATCGGTCCACGTGCCGTCGCCGAGTCATGATCTGTCCACGCGCGGCCTCCTGAGACCCGATCGGTCCACGCGCCGTCTTCGAGCCCCGATCGGTCCACTCATGGTCTCTTAAGCCCCAATCGGTTAACGCGCCGTCCCTGAGCCCCGATCGGTCCACGCGCCGTCTCCGAGCCCCGATCGGCCCACGCATCGTCTCCTACGCCCCGATCGGCTAACGCGTCGACTCCGAGCCCCGATCGTTCCACGCGCCGTCTCCGAGCCCCGATCGGTCCACACGCCGTATCCGAGCCCCGATCGGTCCGCGTGACGCATTCTAAGCCACGGTCCGTCCACGCGCCGTCTCTGAGCACCGATCGGTCCACGCGCCGTCTCCTGAGCCCCGCTCGGTCCATGCGTCGTCTTCTTAGCCCCGATGCCTCCACGCGTCGTCTCCTAAGCCCCGATCGGTCTACGCGCCGTCTCCGGGCCCCGATCGATCCACGCTAGGCTCCTGAGCCCCGGCCGGTCCGCGCGCCGTCTCCTGAGCCCCGAACGGTCGACGCGTCGTCTCCTGAGCCCCGATCGATCCACGCGCCATCTCCTAAGCCCCGATCGGTGCACGCGCCGTCTCCGAGCGCCGATCGGTTCACGCGCCGTCTCCTGAGCCCCGATCATTCCACGCGATGTCTCCGAGCCCCGATCGGTCCACGAGCCGTTTTCTGAGCACCGTGCGGTCCACGCGTCGTCTTCAAAGCCCCGATGCCTCCACGCGCCGTCTCCGAGCCACGATCGGTCCGTGCGCCGCTTCCAAAGCCCTATCAGTCCAGGCGTCCTCTCCTGATCTCCGATCGGTCCACGCGCCGTCTCCTAAGCCCCGATCGGTGCACGCGCCGTCTCCGAGCGCCGATCGGTTCACGCGCCGTCTCCTGAGCCCCGATCATTCCACGCGATGTCTCCGAGCCCCGATCGGTCCACGCGCCGTCTCCTAAGCCCCGATCGGTCCACGCGCCGTCTCCGAGCGCCGATCGGTCCACGCGCGGTCTCCAAGCCTCGATCCGTACACGCGCCGTCTGCGAGCCCCAATCGGTCCACGCGTCGTCTCCGAGCACCGTTCGGTCCACGCGCCATTTCCTGAGCCCCGATCGGTCCATCCGTCGTCTTTTAAGCCCCGATACCTCCACGCGCCGTCTCCGAGCCACGATCGGTCCAGGCGCCGCTTCCTGAGCCCCGATCGGTCCACGCGTCGGCTCCTAAGCCTCGATAGGTCCACGCGCGGCCTCCTGAGCCCCGATCGTTCCACGCGCCGTCTCCGAGCCGCGATCGGTCCACGCGCCGTCTCCGAGCCCCGAACGGTTCACGCACCGTCTCCTGATCCCAATCGGTCCACGCGGCGCCTCCGGAGCCCCGATCGATCCACGCGAGTCTCCTGAGCCCCAGTCGGTCCGCGCGCCGTCTCCTGAGCCCTGATTGGTCGACGCGTCGTCTCCTGAGCCCTGATCGATCCACGCGTCGTCTCCTGAGCTCCGATCGCGCCACACGCCGTTTACTGAGCCCCGATCGGTCCACGCGTCATCTCCTGATCTCCGATCGGTCCACGCGCCGTCTCCTAAGCCCCGATCGGTCCATGCGCCGTCTCCGAGCGCCGATCGGTTGAGGAGCCGTCTCCTGAGCCCCGATCGTTCCACGCGCCGTCTCCTGAGCCCCAATCGGTCCACACGCTCTGTCGTGAGCCCCGATAGGTACACGCGTCGTCTCCTACGCCCGATCGGTCCACGCGTCGTCTCCTGATCCCAATCGGTCCACGCGGCGCCTCCGGAGCCCCGATCGATCCACGCGAGTCTCCTGAGCCCCAGTCGGTCCGCGCGTCGTCTCCGGAGCCCCGATCGGTCCACGCGCCGTCTCCTAAGCCCCGTTCGGTCCAAGCGTCTTCTCCTAAACCCGGTCGGTCCACGCGCCATCTCCTAAGCCGCAATCGGTCCACGCGCCGTCTCAGAGCGTCGATCATTTCACGCGCCGTCTCCTGAGCCCCGATCGTTCCACGCGCCGTCTCCGAGCACCGATCGGTCCACGCGCCGTCTCCTGAGGCCCAATCGGTCCACGCGTCGTCTCCTAAGCCCCGATCGGTTAACGCGCCGTCTCCGAGCCCCAATCGGTCCACACGCCGTCTCCTGAACCCCGATACGTCCACGCGCAGTCGCCGAGGCCCGATCGGTCCACGCGCCGTCTCCTGAGCCCCGATCGGTCCACGCGTCGTCTCCTAAGCCCTGATCGGTCCACGTGCCGTCTCCGAGCCCCGATGGGTCTACGCGCCGACTCCTGAGCTCCGATCGATCCACGCATCGGCTCCTGAGCCCCGGTAGGTTCACGCGCCGTCTCCCCGCCCCGATCGGTCCACGCGCCGTCTCCCCGCCCCAATCGGTCCACGCGTCGTATCCTAAGCCCCGATCTGTCGCCGCGTCGTCTCCTGAGCCCCGATCAATTGACGCGTCTTCTCCTGAGCCCCGATCGCTCCTCGCTCCGTCTCCTGAGCCCCGCTCGGTCCATGCGTCGTGTTCTTAGCCCCGATGCCTCCACGCGCCGTCTCCGAGCCACGATAGGTCGAGGCGCCGCTTCCTGAGCCCCGATCGTTCCACGCGCCGTCTCGTAAGCCACAATCGGTCCACGCGCCGTCTCAGAGCGCCGATCATTTCACGCGCCGTTTCCTGAGCCCCGATCGTTCCACGCGCCGTCTCCGAGCCCCGATCGGTCCACGCGGCGTCTCCTGAGCCCCGATCGGTTCACGCATCGTCTCCTAAGCCCCGATACGTCTACACGCCGTATCCGAGCCCCGATCGGTCCGCGTGACGCATTCTAAGCCACGGTCCGTCCACGCGCCGTCTCCGAGCCCCGATCGGTCCACGCGTCGTCTCCTAAGCCCTGATCGGTCCACGTGCCGTCTCCGAGCCCCGATGGGTCTACGCGCCGCCTCCTGAGCCCCGATCGATCCACGCATCGTCTCCTGAGCCCCGATCGGTTAACGCGCCGTCTCCGAGCCCCGATCAGTCCACGCGCCGTCTCCTGAGCCCCGGTCGGTTCATGCGCCGTCTCCGAGCCCCGATCGGTCCACGCGTCGTCTCCGAGCCCCGATCGGTCCACGCGCCGTCGCCGAGTCATGATCTGTCCACGCGCGGCCTCCTGAGACCCGATCGGTCCACGCGCCGTCGCCGAGCCGCGATCGGTCCACGAGCGGCCTCCTGAGCCCCGATTGGTTCACGCGCCGTATCCGAGCCCTAATCGGTCCAAGCGCTGTCTCCGAGCCCTGATCGGTGCAGGCGTCGTCTCCGAGCCCCGATCGGTCTACGCGCCGTCGCCGAGCCATGATCGGTCCACTCGCGGCCTCCTGAGCCCCGATCGGTCCACGCGCCGTCGCCGAGCCGCGATCGGTTCTCGCGCCGTCTCCTGAGCCCCAATCGCTCCACGCGCCGTTTTCTGAGCACCGTTCGGTCCACGCGTCGTCTTGAAAGCCCCGATGCCTCCACGCGCCGTCTCCGAGCCACGATCGGTCCACGCGTCGTATCCGAAACCCGATCGGTCCACGCGCCGTCGCCGAGCCATGATCGCTCCACGCGCGGCCTCCTGAGCCCCGCTTGGTTCACGCGCCGTATCCGAGTCCCGATCGGTCCACGCGTCGTCTCCGAGCACCGTTCGTTCCACGCGCCGTTTCCTGAGCCCCGATCGGTCCATCCGTCGTCTTTTAAGCCCCGATACCTCCACGCGCCGTCTCCGAGCCACGATCGGTCCATGCGCCGCTTCCTGAGCCCCGATCGGTCCACGCGTCGGCTCCTAAGCCTCGATAGGTCCACGCGCGGCCTCCTTAGCCCCGGTCGGTCCACGCGCCGTCTCCGAGCCCCGATCGGTCTACGCGTCGTCTCCGAGCACCGTTCGTTCCACGCGCCGTTTCCTGAGCCCCGATCGGTCCATCCGTCGTCTTTTAAGCCCCGATACCTCCACGCGCCGTCTCCGAGCCACGATCGGTCCAGGCGCCAGTTCCTGAGCCGCGATCGGTCCACGCGCCGTCTCCTGGGCCCCGATGCGTCCACGCGCAGTCGCCGAGCCCCGATCGGTCCACGCGGGGTCTCCTGAGCCCCGATCGGTCCACGCGCCGTCTCCTAAGCCCCGATCGATCCACGCGCCGTCTCCGAGCGCCGCTCGGTTCACGCGCCTTCTCCTGTGCTCCAATCGTTCCACGCGCCGTCTTCGAGCCCCGATCGGTCCACGCGCCGTCTCCTGAGCCCCGATCGTTCCACGCGCTGCCTCCTAAGCCCCGATCGGTCCACGCGTCGTCTCCTAAGCCACCATTGGTCCACGTGCCGTCTCCCAGCCCCGATCGGTCCACGCGCCGTCTCCTAATCCCCAATCTGTCCACGACCCGTCTCCGGGCCCCGATCGGTGCATGCGCCGTCTCCTAAGCCCCGATCGGTCCACGCGCCGTCGCCGAACCCCAATTGGTCCACGCGCAACCGCCTGAGCCCCCGTCGGTCCACGCGCTGTCTCCGAGCCCCGATCGTTCCGCGCGCCGTCTCCGAGCCTCGATCGGTCCACGCGCCGTCGCCGAGCCCCGATCGGTCCAGGCGCATCCTCTTGTGCCCCGGTCGGTCCACGCGCCTTCCCCGAGCCCCGATCATTCCACGCGCCGTCTCGGAGCCCCGATCGATCCACGCGCCGTCTCCTGAACCCCGGTCGGTCCACGCGCCGTCTCCTGAGCCCCGATCGGTCCACGCGTCGTCTCCTAAGCCCCGATCGGTCCACGCGTCGTCTCCTAAGCCCCGATCCGTCGACGCGTCGTCTCCTGAGCCACGATCAATTGACGCGTCTTCTCCTGAGCCCAATCGCTCCTCGCGCCATCTCCTGAGCCCCGATCGGTCCACGCATCGTCGTCTAAGCCCCGATACGTCCACACGCCGTCTCCGATCCCCGATCGGTCCGGGTGCCGCATTCTAAGCCGCGGTCCGTCCACGCGCAGTCTCCGATCACCGATCGGTCCACGCGCCGTCTCCTGAGCCCCGATGCCTCCACGCGCCGTCTCCGTGCCCCGATCGGTGCAGGCGCCGCTTACTGAGCCCCGATCGGTCCACGCGCCGTCTCCTAAGCCCCGATCGGTTCACCCGCCGTCTCCGGAGCCCCGGTAGATCGACGCGAGTCTCCTAAGCCTCGACCGGTCCACGCGCCGTCCCTTGAGCCCCGATCGATCCACGCGCCGTCTCCGAGCCCCAGTCGGTCCACGCGCTGTCTCCGAGCACCGATCGGTCCACGCGCCGGCTCCTGAGCCCCCATCGGTCCACGCGTCGCCTTCTAACCCCGGACGGTCCACGCGTCGTCTTCTAAGCCCCGATCGGTCCACGCGCCGTTTTCCGAGCCCCGATCGGTCCACGCACCATCTCCTGCTCCCCAATCGGTCCACGCGCCGCCTCCGGCGCCCCGATCGATCCACGCGAAATCTGCTGAGCTCCGGTCGGTCCACGCGCCGTTTCCTGAGCCCCGTTCGGCCCACGCGCCGTCTCCTAAGCCCCGATCGGTCCACGAGCCGTCTCCTGAGCCTCCATCGATCCACGCGTTGTCTTCTAAGCCCAGATGCCTCCTCGCGCCGTCTCCGAGCCACGATCGGTCCAGGCGCCGTCTCCTGAGCCCCGATCGGTCCACACACCATCTCCTAAGCCCCGATCATTCCACGCGCCATCTCCGAGCCCCGATCGTTCTACGCGCCGTCTCATAAGCCCCGATCGGACCACGCGCCTTCTCCTCAGCCCCGATCGGTCCACGCGCCGTCTCCGAGCGCCGATTAGTTCACGCGCCGTCTCCTGAGCCCCGATCGCTCCACGCTCCGTCGCCGAGCCCCGATCGGTCCACGCGCCGTCTCCTGAGCCCCGATCGGTCCACGCGTCGTTCCCCAAGCCCCGATCCATCGACGCGCCGTCTCCTGATGCCCAATCGGTCCACGCGCTGTCTCCTGAGCCCCGATCGGTCCACGCGCCGTTTTCCGAGCCCCGATCGATCCACGCACCATCTCCTGCTCCCCAATCGGTCCACGCGCCGCCTCCGGAGCCCCGATCGATCCACGCGAAATCTGCTGAGCTCCGGTCGGTCCACGCGCCGTTTCCTGAGCCCCGTTCGGCCCACGCGCCGTCTCCTAAGCCCCGATCGGTCCACGAGCCGTCTCCTGAGCCTCCATCGATCCACGCGTCGTCTTCTAAGCCCAGATGCCTCCTCGCGCCGTCTCCGAGCCACGATCGGTCCAGGCGCCGTTTCCTGAGCCCCGATCGGTCCACGCGGCGTCTCCTGAGCCCCAATTGGTCCACACGCTGTGTCGTGAGCCCCGATAGGTACACGCGTCGTCTCCTACGCCCGATCGGTCCACGCGCCATCTCCGAGCCCCGAACGGTTGACGCACCGTCTCCTGATCCCAATCGGTCCACGCGGCGCCTCCGGAGCCCCGATCGATCCACGCGAGTCTCCTGAGCCCCAGTCGGTCCGCGCGCCGTCTCCTGAGCCCCGATTGTTCGACGCGTCGTCTCCTGAGCCCCGATCGAACCACGCGTCGTCTCCTGAGCCCCGATCGCGCCACACGCCGTTTCCTGAGCCCCGATCGGTCCACGCGTCGTCTTCAAAGCCGCGATGCCTCCACGCGCCGTCTCCGAGCCACGATCGGTCCGTGCGCCGCTTCCACAACCCCGATCGGTCCACGCGTCACCTCCTGATCTCCGATCGGTCCACGCGCCGTCTCCTAAGCCCCGATCGTTCCACGCGTCGTCTCCGAGCCCCGATCGGTCCACGCGCCGTCTCCGAGCGCCGGTCGGTTCACGCGCCGTCTCCTGAGCCCCGATCGTTCCCCGCACCATCTCCGAGCCCCGATCGATCCACGCGCCGTCTCCTAAGCCCCGATTGGTCCACGCGCCTTCTCCTAAGCCCCGATCGGTCCACGTGCCGTCTCCGAGCCTCGACCGGTCCACGCGCCGTCTCCTGAGCCCCGATCGTTCCACGCGCCGTCTCCTAAGCCGCGATCCGTCCACGCGTCGTCTCCGAGCCCCGATCGGTCCACGCGCCGTCGCCGAGCCTCGATCGGTCCACGCGCGGCCTCCTGAGCCCCGATCGGTTCACGCGCCGGCTCCGAGCCCGATCGGTCCACGCATCGTCTCCTAAGCCCCGATCGGTTAACGTGCCGTCTCCGAGCCCCGATCGGTCCACGTGCCGTCTCCTGAGCCCCGGTCGGTTCACGCGCCGTCTCCGAGCCCCGATCGATCCACGCGTCGTCTTGTAAACCCAGATGCCTCCTCGCATCGTCTCCTAAGCCGCGATCGGTTAACGCGCCGTCTCCGAGCCCCGATCGGTCCACGCGCCGTCGCGGAACCCCAATTGATCCACGCGCAACCGCCTGAGCCCCAGTCGGTCCACGCGCCGTTTCCTGAGCCCCAATCGGTCCACGCGCCGTCTCCTGGGCCCCGATCGGTCCACGCGCCGTCGCCGAGCCCCGATCGGTCCAGGCGTATCCTCCTGAGCCCCGGTCGGTCCACGCGCCGTCTCCGAGCCCCGATCGATCCACGCATCGTATCCTAAGCCCCAATCGGTTAACGCGCCGTCTCCGAGCCCCAATCGGTCCATGCGCCGTCTCCTGAACCCCGATCGTTCCACGCGCCTTCTCCTGAGCCACCATCCGTCAGCGCCGTCTCCGAGCGCCGATCGGTGTACGCGCCGTCGCACGAGCTGCGATCGGTCCACGCGCGGCCTCCTGAGCCCCGGATGCTTCACGCGCCGTATCCGAGGCCCAATCGGTCCACGCACCGTCTCCTGAGCCTGGATCGGTCCACGCGTCGTCTCCTAAGCCCCGATCCGTCGTCGCGTCGTCTCCTGAGCCCCGATCGATCCACGCGTCTTCTCCTGAGCCCCGACCGCTCCACGCGTCGTCTCCGAGCTCCGATCGGTCCACGCGCAGTCGACGAGCCCCGATCGGTCCACGCGCGGTCTACTGAGCTCCGGTCGGTCCACACGCCGCTGCGAACCCCAATTGGTCCACGCGCAACCTCTCGAGCCCCAGTCGGTAATCGCGCTGTCTCCGAGCCCCGATCAGTCCACGTATGTTCTCCTAAGCCCCAATTAGTCCACGCGCCGTCGCCTAAGCCCCGATCTGCCCACGGCCCGTCTCCGAGCTCCGATCGGTCCACGCGCAGTCTCGAAGCCTCGATCCGTACACGCGTCGTCTCCGAGCCCCGATCGGTCCACGCGCCATCGCCGAACCCCGATCGGTCCACGCGTCGTCTCCTGAGCCCCGATCAATTGACGCGTCTTCTCCTGAGCCACGATCGCTCCTCGCGCCGTCTCCTGAGCCCCGCTAGGTCCATGCGTCGTCTTCTTAGCCCCGATGCCTCCACGCGCCGTCTCCTAAGCCCCGACCTGCCCACGGGCCGTTTCCGAGCTCCGATCGGTCCACGCGCGGTCTCCAAGCCTCGATCCGTACACGCGCCGTCTCCGAGCCCCGATCGGTCCACGCGCCGTCTCCTGAGCCCCGATCGGTTCACGCGTCGTCTCCGAACCCCGATCGGTCCACGCACCGTCTCCTGATCCCCATCGGTCCACGCGGCGGTTTCTGAGCACCGTTCGGCCCACGCGTCGTCTTCAAAGCCCCGATGCCTCCACGCGCCGTCTCCGAGCCACGATCGGTCCGTCCGCCGCTTCCAGAGCCCCGATCGGTGAACGCGTCTTCTCCTGATCTCCGATCGGTTCACATGCCGTCTCATAAGCCCCGATCGGTCCACGCGCCGTCTCCGAGCGCCGATCGGTTCACGCGACGTCTCCTGAGCCCCGATCGTTCCACGCGCCTTCTCCTAAGCCCCGATCGGTCCACGTGCCGTCTCCGAGCGACGATCGGTTCACGCACCGGCTCCTGAGCCCCGATCGTTCCACGCGCCGTTTCCGAGCCCCGATCGGTCCACGCGCCGTCGCCTGAGCCTGGATCGGTCCACCCGTCGTCCTCGAATCCCCGATCCGCAAACGCGTCGTCTCCGAGCCTCGACCCGTTCACGCGCCGTCTCCTGAGCCCCGATCATTCCACGCGTCGTCTCCTAAGCCGCGATCCGTCCACGGGCCGTCTCCGAGCTGCTATCGGTAAACGCGCCGTCACCAAGCCCTGATCCGTACACGCGTCGTCTCCGAGCCCCGATCGGTCCACGCGCCGTCGCCGAGCCTCGATCGGTCCACGCGCGGCCTCCTGAGCCCCGATCGGTTCACGCGCCGGCTCCGAGCCGGATCGGACCACGTGCCGTCTCCTGAGCCCCGGTCGGTTCACGCTCCGTCTCCGAGCCCCGATGGGTCCACGCGCGGTCTCCTGAGCCCCGGTCGGTCCACGCGCCGTCGCCGAACCCCAATTCGTACACGCGCAACCTCCTGAGCCCCAGTCGGTCCACGCGCCGTCTCCTAAGCCCCAATCTGTCCACGACCCGTCTCTGGGCCCCGATCGGTGCACGCGCCGTCTCCTGAGCCCCGATCGGTCCACGCGCCGTCTCCTGAACCCCGATACGTCCGCACGCAGTCGCCGAGCCCCGATCGGTCCACGCGCCGTCGCCGAGCCTCGATCGGTCCACGCGCGTCCTCCTGAGCCCTGGTCGGTTCACGCGCCGTCTCCGAGCCCCGATCGATCCACGCGTCGTCTTGTAAGCCCAGATGCCTCCACGCGCCGTCTCCGAGCCACGATCGGTCCAGGCGCCGCTTCCTGAGCCCCGATCGGTCCACGCGCCGTCGCCGAGCCGCGATCGGTCCACGCGCGGCCTCCTGAGCCCCGATTGGCTCACGCGCGGTATTCGAGCCCCAATCGGTAAACGCGCCGTCTCCTGAGCCCCGATCGGTCCACGCGCCGTCTCCTGAGCCCCGATCGGTCCACGCGTCGTCTCCTAAGCCACCATTGGTCCACGTGCCGTCTCCCAGCCCCGATCGGTCGACGCGCCGTCTCCTAATCCCCAATCTGTCCACGACCCGTCTCCGGGCTCCGATCGGTGCACGCGCCGTCTCCTAAGCCCCGATGAGACCACGCGCCGTCGCCGAACCCCAATTGGTCCACGCGAAACCGCCTGAGCCCCAGACGGTCCACGCGCTGTCTCCAAGTCCCGATCGGTCCACGCGCCGTCTCCTGAGCCCCGATCGGTCCACGCGTCGTCTCCTAAGCCTCGATCCGTCGACGCGTCTTCTCCTGAGCCCGATCGCTCCTCGCGCCGTCTCCTGAGCCCCGATCGGTCCACGCGTCGTCTCCGAGCTCCGATCGGTCCACACGCCGTTTCCTGAGCCCCGATCGGTCCATGCGTCGTCTTCTTAGCGCCGATGCCTCCACGCGCCGTCTCCGAGCCACGATCGGTCCAGGCGCCGCTTCCTGAGCCCCGATCGGTCCACGCGCCGTTTCCTGAGCCCCGATCGGTCCACGCGCCGTCTCCGAGCGCGGATAAGTTCAAACGCCGTCTCCGAGCCCCGATCGGTTAACGCGCCGTCTCCGAGCCCCGATCGGCCCACGCGCCGTCTCCTGAGCCCCGATCCGTCCACGCGCAGTCGCCGAGTACCGTTCGGTCCAGGCGCCGTCTCCTGAGCCCCGATCAATTGACGCGATTTCTCCTGAGCCCCGATCGCTCCTCGCGCCGTCTCCTGAGCCCCGCTCCGTCCATGCGTCGTCTTCTAAGCCCCCATTCCTCCACGCACCGTCTCCTGAGCCCCGATCGTTCCACGTGCCGTCTCCGAGCCCCGATCGGTCCACGCGCCGTATCCTAAGCCCCGATCGGTCCACGCGCCGTCTCCGAGCGCCGATAAGTTCAAGCGCCGTCTCCGAGCCCCGATCGGTTAACGCGCCGTCTCCGAGCCCCGATCGGCCCACGCGCCGTCTCCTGAGCCCCGATCCGTCCACGCGCAGTCGCCGAGCACCGTTCGGCCCAGGCGCCGTCTCCTGAGCCCCGATCGGTCCACACCCCTTCCTCTGAGCCCCGATCGGTCGACGCGTCGTCTCCTAAGACCCGACCGGTTCACCCGCCGTCTCCTGAGCCCCGATTAATTGACGCACCGTCTCCTGAGCCCCGATCGTTCCACGTGCCGTCTCCGAGCCCCGATCGCTCCACGCGCCGTCTCCGAGCGCCGATTGGTGCACGAGCCGTCTCCTGAGCACCGATCGTTCCACATGCCGCTTCCTAAGCCCCGATCTGTCCAGGCGTCGTCCCCTAAGCCCCGACCGGTCCACGCGCCGTCTCCTGAGCCCCGTTCGGCACACGCGCCGTCTCCTAATCCCCAATCTGTCCACGACCCGTCTCCGGGCCCCGATGGGTGCACGCGCCGTCTCCTAAGCCCCGATCGGACCACGCGCCGTCGCCGAACCCCAATTGGTCCACGCGAAACCGCCTGAGCCCCAGACGGTCCACGCGCTGTCTCCAAGCCCCGATCGGTCCACGCGTCGTCTCCGAGCCCCGATCGGTCCACGCGCCGTCGCCGAGTCATGATCTGTCCACGCGCGGCCTCCTGAGACCCGATTGGTCCACGCGCCGTCTCCGAGCCCCGATCGGTCCACGCACTGTCTCCTGATCCCCATGGGTCAACGCGGTGCCTCCGGAGCCCCGATCGATACACGCGAGGCTCCTGAGCACCGATCGGACCACGCATCGTCTCCTAAGCCCCAATCGGTTAACGCGCCTTCTCCAAGCACCGATCGGTCCACGCGCCGTCGCCGAACCCCAATTGGTCCAAGCGCAACCGCCTGAGCCCCAGTCGGTCCACGAACTGTCTCCGAGCCCCGATCGGTCCACGCGTCGTCTCCGAGCCCCGATCGGTCCACGCGTCGTCTCCTAAGCCCCGATCGGTCCACGCACCGTCTCCTGAGCCCCGATCGGTCCACGCGCCGTCTCCTGAGCCCCAATCGCTCCACACGCCGTTTTCTGAGCACCGTTCGGTCCACGCGTCGTCTTGAAAGCCCCGATGCCTCCACGCGCCGTCTCCGAGCCACGATCGGTCCGTGCGCCGCTTCCAGAGGCCTATCGATCCACGCGTCGTCTCCTGATCTCCGATCGGTCCACGCGCCGTCTCCTAAGCCCCGATCATTCCACGCGCCGTCTCCGAGCCCCGATCGGTCCACGCCCGTCTCCTAAGCCCCGATCGGTCAACGCGCCTTCTCCTCCGCCCCGATTGGTCCACGCGCCGTTGCCGAACCCCAATTGGTCCACGCTCAACCGCCTGAGCCCCGGTTGGTCCCCGCGCTGTCTCCGAGCCCCGATCGGTCCACGCGTCGTATCCAAACCCCGATCGGTCCACGCGCCGTCGCCGAGCCATGATCGGTCCACGCGCCGTCTCCTAAGCCCAGATCGGTCCACGCGCCGTCTCCGAGCGCCGATCGGTTCACGCGCCGTCTCCTGAGCCCCGATCGGTCCACGCGCCGTCTCCGGTCCCCGATCGGTCCACGCACCATCTTCTGCTCTCCAATCGGTCCACGCGCCGCCTCCGGAGCCCCGATCGATCCACGCTAGGCACCTGAGCCCCGGCCGGTCCGCGCGCCGCCTCCTGAGCCCCGAACGGTCGACGCGTCGTCTCCTGAGCCCCAATCGGCCCACACGCAGTCTCGTGAGCCCCGATAGGTACACGCGCCGTCTCCGAGCCCCGATCAGTCCACGCGCCGTCTCCTGAGCCCCGATCGGTCCACGCGTCGTCTCCAAGCCCCGATCCGTCGCCGCGTCGTGTCCTGAGCCCCGATCAATTGACGCGTCTTCTCCAGAGCCCCGATCGCTCCTCGCGCCGTCTCCTCAACCCCGCTCAGTCGATGCGTCGTCTTCTTAACCCCGATGCCTCCACGCGCCGTCTTCGAGCCACGATCGGTCCACGCACCGTCTCCTGAGCCCCGATCATTCAACGCGCCTGCTCCTCAGCCACGATCGGTCCACGCGCCGTCTCCGAGCCCCAGTTGGTCCACGCGCTGTCTCCGAGCACCGATCGGTCTACGCGTCGTCTCCGAGCCCCGATCGGTCCACGCGCCGTCGCCGAGCCATGATCAGTCCACGCGCGGCCTCCTGAGCCCCGATCGGTCCACGCGCCGTCGCCGAGCCGCGATCGGTCCACGCGCCGTCTCCTGATCTCAATCGGTCCACGCGGCACCTCCGGAGCCCCGAACGATCCACGCGAGTCTCCTGAGCCCCAGTCGGTCCGCGCGCCGTCTCCTGAGCCCCGATTCTTCGACGCGTGGTCTCCGGAGCCCCGATCGATCCACGCGTCGTCTCCTGAGCCCCGATCGCGCCACACGCCGTTTCCTGAGCCCCGATCGGTCCACGCGTCGTCTTCAAAACCCCGATGCCTCCACGCGCCGTCTCCGAGCCACGATCGGTCCGTGCGCCGCTTCCACAACCCCGATCGGTCCACGCGTCAACTCCTGATCTCCGATCGGTCCACGCGCCGTCTCCTGAGCCCCGAATGTTCCACGCGCCGTCTCCGAGCCCCGATCGGTCCACGCGCAACCCCCTGAGCCCCAGTCGGTCCACGCGCTGTCTCCGAGCCCCGATCGGTCCACGCGTCGTCTCCGAGCACCGATTGGTCCACGCGCCGTCGCCGAGCTATGATCGGTCCACGCGAGTCCTCCTGAGCACCGATCGGTCCACGCGCAACCGCCTGAGCCCCAGTCGGTCCACGCACTGTGTCCGAGCCCCGATCGGTCTACGCGTCGTCTCCGAGCCCCGATCGGTCCACGCGTCGTCTCCTAAGCCCCGATCGGTCCACGCACCGTCTCCTGAGCCCCGATCGATCCACGCGCCGTCTCCTGAGCCCCAATCGCTCCACGCGCCGTTTTCTGAGCACCGTTCAGTCCACGCGTCGTCTTGAAAGCCCCGATGCCTCCACGCGCCGTCTCCGAGCCACGATCGGTCCACGCGTCGTATCCGAAACCCGATCGGTCCACGCGCCGTCGCCGAGCCATGATCGGTCCACGCGCGGCCTCCTGAGCCCCGCTTGGTTCACGCGCCGTATCCGAGCCCCCATCGGTCCACGCGTCGTCTCCGAGCCCCGATCGGTCCACGCGCCGTCGCCGAGCCATGATCGGCCCACGCGAGGCTCCTTAGCCCCGGTCGGTCCGCGAGCCGTCTCCTGAGCCCCGATCGGTCGACGCGCTGTTTCCGAGCCCCGATCGGTCCATGCGTCGTCTTCAAAGCCCCGATGCCTCCACGCGCTGTCTCCTGAGCCCCGATCCATCCACGCGCAGTCGCCGAGCCCCGATCGGTCCACGCGCGGTCTACTGAGCTCCGGTCAGTCCACATGCCGCTGCGAACCCCAATTGGTCCACGCGCAACCTCTCGTGCCCCGTCGGTAAACGCGCTGTCTCCGAGCCCCGATCGGTCCACGTATGTTCTCCTAAGCCCCAATTAGTCCACGCGCCGTCTCCTAAGCCCCGATCTGCCCACGGGCCGTCTCCGAGCTCCGATCGGTCCACGCGCCGTCTCGAAGCCTCGATCCGTACACGCGCCGTCTCCGAGCCCCGATCGGTCCACGCGTCGTCTCCGAGCACCGTTCGTTCCACGCGCCGTTTCCTGAGCCCCGATCGGTCCATCCGTCGTCTTTTAAGCCCCGATACCTCCACGCGCCGTCTCCGAGCCACGATCGGTCCAGGTGCCGCTTCCTGAGCCCCGATCGGTCCACGCGTCGGCTCCTAAGCCTCGATAGGTCCACGCGCGGCCTCCTTAGCCCCGGTCGGTCCACGCGCCGTCTCCGAGCCGCGATCGGTACCCGCATCGTCTCCTAAGCCCCGATCGGTTAACGCGCCGTCTCCCCGCCCCGATCGGTCCACGCGCCATCTCCTGAGCCCCGATACATCCACGCGCAGTCGCCGAGCCCCAATCAGTCCACGCGCGGCCTCCTGAGCCCCGGTCGGTTCACGCGCCGTCTCCCCGCCCCGATCGGTCCACGCGTCGTCTCCTAAGCCCCGATACATCCACACGTCGTCTCCGAGCCGCGATGGGTCCACGCGTCGCCTCCTGAGCCCCGATCGATCCACGCGAGTCTCCTGAGCCCCGATCGGTCCACGCGCCGTCTCCTGAGCCCTGATCCGTCCACGCGCGGCGTCGAGCCGCGATCGGTCCACGCGCGGCCTCCTGAGCCCCAATCGGTCCACGCGTCGTATCCTAAGCCCCGATCCGTCGCCGCGTCGTCTTCTGAGCCCCGATCAATGACGCGTCTTCTCCTGAACCCCGATCGCTCCTCGCACCGTCACCTGAGCCCCAATCGGTCCACGCGCCGTCTTCTTAGCCCCGATGCCTCCACGCGCCTCATTCGAGCCACGATCGGTCTAGGCGTCGCTTCCTGAGCCCCGTTCGGTCCACGCGCCGTCTCCTAAGCCCCAATCGGTTCACCCGCCGTCTCCTGAGCCCCGGTCGGTCCACGCGCCGTCTCCGAGCCTCGGTCGATCCACGTACCGTCTCGGAAGCCCCTATCGGTCCACGCGCCGTCTGCTGAGCCCCGATCGGTCTACGCATCGTCTCCTAAGCCCCGATACGTCCACACGCCGTATCCGAGCCCCGATCGGTCCGCGTGACGCATTCTAAGCCCCGATCGGTCCACGCCCCGTCTCCGAGCACCGATTGGCTCACGCGCCGTCTCCTGAGACTCGATCCGTCCACGCGCTGTCTCCTGAGCCCCGATCGGTCGACGCGTCCTCTGCTAAACCCCAATCGGTCCACGCCCCGTCTCCGAGCGCCGATCGGTTCACGCGCCGTCTCCTGAGTCCCGATCCGTCCACTCACTGACTCCTGAGCCCCGATCGGTCGACGCGTCCTCTGCTAAACCTCGATCGGTCCACGCGTCGTCTCCTGAGCCCCGATCGGTCGACGGGTCCTCTCCTAAGCCCCGATCGGTCCACGCGTCTTCTCCTGAGCTCCGATCAGTCCACGCGTCGTCTCCTAAGCCCCTATAACGTCCACACGCCGTCTCCGAGCCCCGATGGGTCCACGCGTCGACTCCTAAGCCCCGATCGGTTCACGCGGCGTATCCGAGCCCCAATCGGTCCACGCGCCGTCTCCTAAGCACCAATCGGTCGACGCGCCGTCTCCTAAGCCCCGATACGTCGACGCGCAGTCGCCGAGCCCCGATCGGTCTACGCGCTGTCTCCTGAGCCCCGATAGGTACACGCGTCGTCTCCTACACCCCGAACGGTCCACCCGTCGTCTCCGAGCCCCGATCCGTCCACGCGCCGTCGCCGAGCCATGATCGGCCCACGCGAGGCTCCTGAGCCCCCCCCACCCTCCGGTCGATCCCTGCGCCGTCACCTGAGCCCCGATCGGTCGACGCGTCGTTTCCTGAGCCGCGATCGATCCACGCGTCGTCTCCTGAGCCCCGATCGCTCCTCGCGCCGTCTCCTGAGCCCCGCTCGGTCCATGCGTCGTCTTCTTAGCCCCGATGCCTCCACGCGCCGTCTCCGAGCCCCGATCGGTCCAGGCGCCGCTTCCTGAGCCCCGATCGGTCCACGCGCCGTCTCCTAAGCCCCAATCGGTCCACGCGCCGTCTCCTAAGCCCCGATCGGTCCAAGCGGCGTCTCCGAGTCCCGATCGGTCCACGCACCGTCAGCTGATCCCCATCGGTCCACGCGGCGGTTTCTGAGCACCGTTCGGCCCACGCGTCGTCTTCAAAGCCCCGATGCCTCCACGCGCCGTCTCCGAGCCACGATCGGTCCGTGCGCCGCTTCCAGAGCCCCGATCGGTGAACGCGTCTTCTCCTGATCTCCGATCGGTTCACATGCCGTCTCATAAGCCCCGATCGGTCCACGCGCCGTCTCCGAGCGCCGATCGGTTCACGCGACGTCTCCTGAGCCCCGATCGTTCCACGCGCCATCTCCGAGCCCCGATCGGTCCACGCGCCGTCTCCTAAGCCCCGATCGGTCCACGCGCCTTCTCCTAAGCCCCGATCGGTCCACGTGCCGTCTCCGAGCGACGATCGGTTCACGCACCGGCTGCTGAGCCCCGATCGTTCCACGCGCCGTTTCCGAGCCCCGATCGGTCCACGCGCCGTCTCCTGAGCCTGGATCGGTCCACTCGTCGTCCTCGAATCCCCGATCCGCACACGCGTCGTCTCCGAGCCTCGACCCGTTCACGCGCCGTCTCCTGAGCCCCGGTCGGTTCACGCTCCGTCCCCGAGCCCCGATAGGTCCACGCGCGGTCTCCTGAGCCCCGGTCGGTCCACGCGCCGTCGCCGAACCCCAATTCGTACACGCGCAACCTCCTGAGCCCCAGTCGGCCCACGCGCCGTCTCCTAAGCCCCAATCTGTCCACGACCCGTCTCTGGGCCCCGATCGGTGCACGCGCCGTCTCCTGAGCCCCGATCGGTCCACGCGCCGTCTCCTGAACCCCGATACGTCCGCACGCAGTCGCCGAGCCCCGATCGGTCCACGCGCCGTCGCCGAGCCTCGATCGGTCCACGCGCGGCCTCCTGAGCCCCGGTCGGTTCACGCGCCGTCTCCGAGCCGTGATCGATCCACGCTTCGTCTTGTAAGCCCAGATGCCTCCACGCGCCGTCTCCGAGCCACGATCGGTCCAGGCGCCGCTTCCTGAGCCCCGATCGGTCCACGCGCCGTCTCCTAAGCCCCAATCGCTCCACGCGCCGTCTCCGAACGCCGATCATTTCACGCGCTGTCTCCTGAGTCCCGATCGTTCCACGCGCCGTATCCGAGCCTTGATCGATCCACGCGCCGTCTCCTGAGCCCCGATCGGTCCACGCGTCGTTCCCCAAGCCCCGATCCATCGACGCGCCGTCTCCTGATGCCCAATCGGTCCACGCGCAGTCTCCTGAGCCCCGATAGGTACACGCGTAGTCTCCTAAGCCCCGATCGGTCCACGCGCCGCCTCCGGAGCCCCAATCGATCAACGTGAGTCTCCTAAGCCCCGATCGGTCCACGTGCCTTCTCCGAGCCCCGATCGGTCCACGCGTCGTCTCCTAATCCCCGATCGGTCCACACGCCGTCTCCGAGCCCCGATGGGTCTACGCGTCGCCTCCTGAGCCCCGGTCGGTCCACGCGCCGTCTCCTGAACCCCGATCGGTCCACGCGTCGTCTCCTAAGCCCCGATCGGTCCACGCGTCGTCTCCTAAGCCTCGATCCGTCGACGCGTCGTCTCCTGAGCCACGATCAATTGACGCGTCTTCTCCTGAGCCCGATCGCTCCTCGCGCCGTCTCCTGAGCCCCGATCGGTCCACGCGTCGTCTCCGAGCTCCGATCGGTCCACACGCCGTTTCCTGAGCCCCGATCGGTCCATGCGTCGTCTTCTTAGCCCCGATGCCTCCACGCGCCGTCTCCTAAGCCCCGATCAGTCGCCGCGTCGTCTCCTGAGCCCCGATCAATTGACGCGACTTCTCCTGAGCCCCGATCGCTCCTCGCGCCGTCTCCTGAGCCCCGCTCCGTCCATGCGTCGTCTTCTAAGCCCCCATGCCTCCACGCACCGTCTCCTGAGCCCTGATCGTTCCACGTGCCGTCTCCGAGCCCCGATCGCTCCACGCGCCGTCTCCGAGCGCCGACTGGTGCACGAGCCGTCTCCTGAGCACCGATCGTTCCACATGACGCCTCCTAAGCCCCGATCTGTCCAGGCGTCGTATCCTAAGCCCCGACCGATCCACGCGCCGTCTCCTGAGCCCCGTTCGGCCCACGCGCCGTCTCCTAAGCCCCGATCTGTCCACGGGCCGTCTCCGAGCCGCGATCGGTAAACGCGCCGTCACCAAGCCCCGATCCGTACACGCGTCGTCTCCGAGCCCCGATGGGTCCACGCGCCGTCGCCGAGCCTCGATCGGTCCACGCGCGGCCTCCTAAGCCCCGGTCGGTTCACGCGCCATCTCCGAGCCGCGATCGGTCCACGCGCCGTCTCCTGAGCCCCGATACGTCCACGCGCAGTCGCCGAGCCCCGATCGGTCCACGCGCGGTCTCCTGAGCCCCGATGGGTCCACGCGCGGTCTCCTGAGCCCCGGTCGGTCCACGCGCCGTCGCCGAACCCCAATTCGTACACGCGCAACCTCCTGAGCCCCAGTCGGTCCACGCGCCGTCTCCTAAGCCCCAATCTGTCCACGACCCGTCTCTGGGCCCCGATCGGTGGACGCGCCGTCTCCTGAGCCCCGATCGGTCCACGCGCCGTCTCCTGAACCCCGATACGTCCGCACGCAGTCGCCGAGCCCCGATCGGTCCACGCGCCGTCGCCGAGCCTCGATCGGTCCACGCGCGGCCTCCTAAGCCCCGGTCGGTTCACGCGCCGTCTCCGAGTCCCGATCGATCCACGCGTCGTCTTCTAAGACCAGATGCCTCCTCGCGCCGTCTCCGAGCCAGGATCGGTTCAGGCGCCGCTTCGTGAGCCCCGATCGGTCCACACTCCGTCACCAAGCCCCGATCCGTACACGCGTCGTCTCCGAGCCCCGATCGGTCCACGCGCCGTTTCCGAGCCCCGATCGGTCCGCGCGTCGTCTCCGAGCCTCGATCGGTCCTCGCGTCGTCTCCTAAGCCCCGACTAGTCCACGCGCCGTCTCCTGAGCCCTGGTCGGTTCACGCGCCGTCTCCGAGCCCTGATCGATCCACGCGTCGTCTTGTAAGCCCAGATGCCTCCACGCGCCGTCTCCGAGCCACGATCGGTCCAGGCGCCGCTTCCTGAGCCCCGATCGCTCCTCGCGCCGTCTCCTGAGCCCCGATCGTTCCACGCGCCGTATCCGAGCCCCGATCGATCCACGCACCGTCTCCTGAGCCCCGATCGGTCCACGCGTCGTTCCCCAAGCCCCGATCTATCGACGCGCCGTCTCCTGATGCCCAATCGGTCCACGCGCAGTCTCCTGAGCCCCGATAGGTACACGCGTAGTCTCCTAAGCCCCGATCGGTCCACGCGCCGCCTCCGGAGCCCCAATCGATCAACGTGAGTCTCCTAAGCCCCCATCGGTCCACGTGCCGTCTCCGAGCCCCGATCGCTCCTCGCGCCGTCTCCTGAGCCCCGATCGTTCCACGCGCCGTATCCGAGCCCCGATCGATCCACGCACCGTCTCCTAAGCCCCGATCGGTCCACGCGTCGTCTCCTAAGCCCCGATCCGTCGACGCGTCGTCTTCTGAGCCACGATCAATTGACGCGTCTTCTCCTGAGCCCGATCGCTCCACGCGCCATCTCCTGAGCCCCGATCGGTCCACGCGCCGTCTCCGAGCTCCGATCGGTCCACGCGCCGTCTCCTAAGCCCCGATCGGTCCAAGCGCCTTCTGCTAAGCCCCGATCGGTCCACGCGCCGTCCGCGAGCGCCGATCGGTTTACGCACCGTCACCTGAGCCTCATCGTTCCACGCCCCGTCTCCGAGCCCCGATCGGTCCACGCGCCGTCTCCTAAGCCCCGATCGGTCCACACGCCTTCTCCTCATCGCCGATCGGTCCACGCGCCGTCTCGGAGCGCCGATTGGTTCACGCGCCGTCTCCTGAGCCCCGATCGCTCCATGCGCCGTCTCCTGAGCCCCGATCGTTCCACGCGCCTTCTCCTAAGCCACGATCGGTCCACGCGCCGTCTCCGAGCGCCGATCATTTCACGCGCCGTCTCCTGAGCCCCTATCGTTCCACGCGCCGTCTCCGAACCCCGATCGATCCACGCGCCGGCTCCTGAGCCCCGATCGGTCCACGCGTCGTTCCCCAAGCCCCTATCCATCGACGCGCCGTCTCCTGATGCCCAATCGGTCCACGCGCTGTCTCCTGAGCCCCGATAGGTACACGCGTAGTCTCCTAAGCCCCGATCGGTCCACGCGCCGCCTCCTGAGCCCCAGTCGATCAACGTGAGTCTCCTAAGCCCCGACCGGTCCACGCGCCGTCTCCTGAGCCCCGATCGGTCCACGTATCGTCTCCTAAGCCCCGATCGGTCCACTCGTCGTCTCCTAAGCCCCGATCGGTCCACGCGCCGCCTCCTGAGCCCCAGTCGATCAACGTGAGTCTCCTAAGCCCCGACCGGTCCACGCGCCGTCTCCTGAGCCGCGATCGGTCCACGCGTCGTCTCCTAAGCCCCGATCCGTCGACGCGTCGTCTCCTGAGCCACGATCAATTGACGCGTCTTCTCCTGAGCCCGATCGCTCCTCGCGCCGTCTCCTGAGCCCCGATCAGTCGACGCGTCGTCTTCTGAGCCCTGATCGATCCACGCGTCGTCTCCTGAGCCACGATCAATTGACGCGTCTTCTCCTGAGCCCGAACGCTCCTCGCGCCGTCTCCTGAGCCCCGATCGATCCACGCGCCGTCTCCTGAGCCCCGATCGGTCCACGAGTCGTTCCCCAAGCCCCGATCCATCGACGCGCCGTCTCCTGATGCCCAATCGGTCCACGCGCAGTCTCCTGAGCCCCGATAGGTACACGCGTAGTCTCCTAAGCCCCGATCGGTCCACGCGCCGCCTCCGGAGCTCCAATCGATCAACGTGAGTCTCCTAAGCCCCGATCGGTCCACGTGCCGTCTCCGAGCACCGATCGGTCCACGCGTCGTCTCCTAAGCCCCGGTCGGTCCACGCGCCGTCTCCGGAGCCCCAATCGATCAACGTGAGTCTCCTAAGCCCCGACCGGTCCACGCGCCGTCTCCTGAGCCCCGATCGGTCCACGTATCGTCGCCTAAGCCCCGATCGGTCCACTCGTCGTCTCCTAAGTCCCGATCGGTCCACGCGCCGTCTCCGAGCCCCGATCGGTCCACGCGTTGTCTCCTAAACCCCGATCGGTCCACGCGCCGTCTCCTGTGCCCCGATCGGTCGACGCGTCCTCTCCTAAACCCCGATCGGTCCACGCGTCGTCTCCTAAGCCCCGATCGGTCCACGCGTCGTCTCCTAAGCCCCGATCCGTCGACGCGTCGTCTTCTGAGCCACGATCAATTGACGCGTCTTCTCCTGAGCCCGATCGCTCCTCGCGCGGTCTCCTGAGCCCCGATCGGTCCACGCGTCGTCTCCGAGCTCCGATCGGTCCACACGCCGTTTCCTGAGCCCCGATCGGTCCATGCGTCGTCTTCTTAGTCCCGATGCATCCACGCGCCGTCTCCGAGCCACGATCGGTCCAGGCGCCGCTTCCTGAGCCCCGATCGGTCCCTGCGCCGTATCCTAAGCCCCGATCGGTCCACGCGCCGTCTCCGAGCGCCGATAAGTTCAAGCGCCGTCTCCTGAGCCCCGATCCTTCCACGCGGCGTCTTCGAGCCTCGATCGATCCACGCGCCGTCTCCTGAGCCCCGATCGGTCGACGCGTCGTCTTCTGAGCCCCGATCGATCCACGCGTCGTCTCGTGAGCCACGATCAATTGACGCGTCTTCTCCTGAGCCCGATCGCTCCTCGCGCCGTCTCCTGAGCCCCGATCGGTCCACGCGTCGTCTCCGAGCTCCGATCGGTCCACACGCCGTCTCCGAGCGCCGATTAGTTCACGCGCCGTCTCCTGAGCCCCGATCGCTCCACGCTCCGTCTCCCAGCCCCGATCGGTCCACGCGCCGTCTCCTGAGCCCGGATCGGTCCACGCGCCGTCGCCGAACCCCAATTGGTCCACGCGCCACCGCCTGTGCCCCAGTCGGTCCACGCGCTGTCTCCGAGCCCAGATCGGTCCACGCGCCGTCTCCGAGCTCCGATCGGTCCACGCGCCGTCTCCTAAGCCCCGATCGGTCCAAGCGCCTTCTGCTAAGCCCCAATCGGTCCAAGCGCCTTCTGCTAAGCCCCGATCGGTCCACGCGCGGTCTCCGAGCCCCGATCGGCCTACGCGCCGTCTCCTAAGCCCCGATCGGTCCACGCGCCTTCTCCTCATCCCCGATCGGTCCACGCGCCGTCTCGGAGCGCCGATTGGTTCACGCGCCGTCTCCTGAGCCCCGATCGCTCCACTCGCAGTCGCCGAGCCTCGATCGGTTCACGCGAGGACTCCTGAGCCCCGGTCGGTCCACGCGCCGTCGCCGAACCCCAATTGGTCCACGCGCAACCTCCTGAGCCCCAGTCGGTACACGCGCTGTCTCCGAGCCCCGATCGGTCCCCGCAGAGTCTCCTAAGCCCCGCTCGGTTAACGCGTCGTCTCGGAGCCCCGATCGGTCCAGGCGCCGCTTCCTGAGCACCGACCGGTCCACGCGTCGTCTCCTGAGCTCCGATCGGTCGACGGGTCCCCTCCTAAGCCCCGATCGGTCCACGCGCCTTCTCCTGAGCCCCGATCGGTCCACGCGCCGTCTCCGAGCGCCGATCATTTCATGTGACGTCTCCTGAGCCCTGATCGTTCCACGCGCCGTCTTCGAGCCCCGAGCGTTCCACGCGCCATCTCCTGAGCCCCAATAGATCCACGCGCAGCCTCCTGAGCCCCGGTCGGTCCACGCGCCATCTCCGAGCCCCGATCGGTCGACGCATCGTCTCCTAAGCCCCGATTGGTTAACGCACCGGCTCCGAGCCCCGATCGTCCCACGCACCGTCTCCGAGCCATGATCGGTCTACGCGCCGTCTCCTGAGCCCGGATCGGTCCACGCGTCGTCCCGGAATCCCTGATCCGTACACGCGCCGTCTCCGAGCCCCGATCGGTCCACGCGCCGTCTCCTGAACCCTGATACGTCCACACGCAGTCGCCGAGCCCCGACCGGTCCACGCGCGGCCTCCTGAGCCCCGGTCGGTTCACGCGCCGTCTCCGAGCCCCGATCGATCCACGCGTCGTCTTCTAAACCCAGATGCCTCCTCGCGCCGTCTCCGAGCCACGATCGGTCCACGCGTCGTCTCCTAAGCCCCGATCGGTCCACGCGCCGTCTCCTGTGCCCCGATCGGTCGACGCGTCCTCTCCTAAACCCCGATCGGTCCACGCGTCGTCTCCTAAGCCCCGATCGGTCCACACGCCGTCTCCGAGCCCCGATGGGTCCACGCGTCGCCTCCTGAGCCCCGGTCGGTCCACGCGCCGTCTCCGAGCTCTGATCGGTCCACACGCCGTTACCTGAGCCCCGATCGGTCCATGCGTCGTCTTCTTAGCCCCGATCGATCCACGCGCCGCCTCCTGAGCCCCGATCGGTCCAGGCGCCGCTTCCTGAGCCCCGATCGGTCCACGGGCCTTATCCTAAGCCCCGATCGGTCCACGTGCCGTCTCTGAGCGCTGATAACTTCACGCGCCGTCTCCTAAGCCCCGATCGGTCCACCCGTCGTCTCTTAAGCCCCAATCGGTCCACGCGCCATCTCCGGGCGCCGATCATTTTACGCGCCGTCTCCTGAGCCCCGGTCGGTCCGCGCGCCGTCACCTGAGCCCCGATCGGTCAACGCGTAGTCTCCTAAGCCCCGATCGGTGCACGCGCCGTCTCCGAGCGCCGATCGGTTCACGCGCCGTCTCCTGAGCCCCGATCGTTCCACGCGCCGTCTCCGAGCCCCGGTCGGTCCACGCGCCGTCTCCGAGCCCCGATCGGTTCACGCATCGTCTCCTAAGCCCCGATCGGTTAACGCGCCGTCTCCGAGCCAGATCGGTTCAGGCGCCGCTTCCCGAGCTCCGATCAGTCCACGCGCCGTCTCCTAAGCCCCGATCGCTCCACGGACCGTCTCCGAGTCCCGATGGGTCCACGCGCCGCATCCTGAGCCCCGATCGGTCGACGCGCCGTCTCCTAAGCCCCGATCCGTCCACGGGCCGTCTCCTGAGCCCCGATTGCTCCACGGGCCGTTTCCTGAGCCCCGATCGTTCCACACGCCGCCCCCTAAACCTCGATCGGTCCAGGCGTCGTCTCCTAAGCCCCGACCGGCTCACGCGCCGTCTCCTGTGCCCCGATCGATTCACGTGCCGTCTCCTAAGCCCCGATCGGTCCACCCGTCGTCTCTTAAGCCCAAATCGGTCCACGCGCTATCTCCGAGCGCCGATCGTTTCACGCGCTGTCTCCTTAGCCCCGATCGCTCCACGCGCCGTCACCTGAGCCCCGATCAATTGACGCGACTTCTCCTGAGCCCCGATCGCTCCTCGCGCCGTCTCCTGAGCCCCGCTCCGTCCATGCGTCGTCTTCTAAGCCCCCATGCCTCCACGCACCGTCTCCTGAGCCCTGATCGTTCCACGTGCCGTCTCCGAGCCCCGATCGCTCCACGCGCCGTCTCCGAGCGCCGACTGGTGCACGAGCCGTCTCCTGAGCACCGATCGTTCCACATGACGCCTCCTAAGCCCCGATCTGTCCAGGCGTCGTATCCTAAGCCCCGACCGATCCACGCGCCGTCTCCTGAGCCCCGTTCGGCCCACGCGCCGTCTCCTAAGCCCCGATCTGTCCACGGGCCGTCTCCGAGCCGCGATCGGTAAACGCGCCGTCACCAAGCCCCGATCCGTACACGCGTCGTCTCCGAGCCCCGATGGGTCCACGCGCCGTCGCCGAGCCTCGATCGGTCCACGCGCGGCCTCCTAAGCCCCGGTCGGTTCACGCGCCATCTCCGAGCCGCGATCGGTCCACGCGCCGTCTCCTGAGCCCCGATACGTCCACGCGCAGTCGCCGAGCCCCGATCGGTCCACGCGCGGTCTCCTGAGCCCCGATGGGTCCACGCGCGGTCTCCTGAGCCCCGGTCGGTCCACGCGCCGTCGCCGAACCCCAATTCGTACACGCGCAACCTCCTGAGCCCCGATCGGTGCACGCGCCGTCTCCTGAGCCCCGATCGGTCCACGCGCCGTCTCCTGAACCCCGATACGTCCGCACGCAGTCGCCGAGCCCCGATCGGTCCACGCGCCGTCGCCGAGCCTCGATCGGTCCACGCGCGGCCTCCTAAGCCCCGGTCGGTTCACGCGCCGTCTCCGAGTCCCGATCGATCCACGCGTCGTCTTCTAAGACCAGATGCCTCCTCGCGCCGTCTCCGAGCCAGGATCGGTTCAGGCGACGCTTCGTGAGCCCCGATCGGTCCACACTCCGTCACCAAGCCCCGATCCGTACACGCGTCGTCTCCGAGCCCCGATCGGTCCACGCGCCGTTTCCGAGCCCCGATCGGTCCGCGCGTCGTCTCCGAGCCTCGATCGGTCCTCGCGTCGTCTCCTAAGCCCCGACTAGTCCACGCGCCGTCTCCTGAGCCCTGGTCGGTTCACGCGCCGTCTCCGAGCCCTGATCGATCCACGCGTCGTCTTGTAAGCCCAGATGCCTCCACGCGCCGTCTCCGAGCCACGATCGGTCCAGGCGCCGCTTCCTGAGCCCCGATCGCTCCTCGCGCCGTCTCCTGAGCCCCGATCGTTCCACGCGCCGTATCCGAGCCCCGATCGATCCACGCACCGTCTCCTGAGCCCCGATCGGTCCACGCGTCGTTCCCCAAGCCCCGATCTATCGACGCGCCGTCTCCTGATGCCCAATCGGTCCACGCGCAGTCTCCTGAGCCCCGATAGGTACACGCGTAGTCTCCTAAGCCCCGATCGGTCCACGCGCCGCCTCCGGAGCCCCAATCGATCAACGTGAGTCTCCTAAGCCCCCATCGGTCCACGTGCCGTCTCCGAGCCCCGATCGCTCCTCGCGCCGTCTCCTGAGCCCCGATCGTTCCACGCGCCGTATCCGAGCCCCGATCGATCCACGCACCGTCTCCTAAGCCCCGATCGGTCCACGCGTCGTCTCCTAAGCCCCGATCCGTCGACGCGTCGTCTTCTGAGCCACGATCAATTGACGCGTCTTCTCCTGAGCCCGATCGCTCCACGCGCCATCTCCTGAGCCCCGATCGGTCCACGCGCCGTCTCCGAGCTCCGATCGGTCCACGCGCCGTCTCCTAAGCCCCGATCGGTCCAAGCGCCTTCTGCTAAGCCCCGATCGGTCCACGCGCCGTCCGCGAGCGCCGATCGGTTTACGCACCGTCACCTGAGCCTCATCGTTCCACGCCCCGTCTCCGAGCCCCGATCGGTCCACGCGCCGTCTCCTAAGCCCCGATCGGTCCACACGCCTTCTCCTCATCGCCGATCGGTCCACGCGCCGTCTCGGAGCGCCGATTGGTTCACGCGCCGTCTCCTGAGCCCCGATCGCTCCATGCGCCGTCTCCTGAGCCCCGATCGTTCCACGCGCCTTCTCCTAAGCCACGATCGGTCCACGCGCCGTCTCCGAGCGCCGATCATTTCACGCGCCGTCTCCTGAGCCCCTATCGTTCCACGCGCCGTCTCCGAACCCCGATCGATCCACGCGCCGGCTCCTGAGCCCCGATCGGTCCACGCGTCGTTCCCCAAGCCCCTATCCATCGACGCGCCGTCTCCTGATGCCCAATCGGTCCACGCGCTGTCTCCTGAGCCCCGATAGGTACACGCGTAGTCTCCTAAGCCCCGATCGGTCCACGCGCCGCCTCCTGAGCCCCAGTCGATCAACGTGAGTCTCCTAAGCCCCGACCGGTCCACGCGCCGTCTCCTGAGCCCCGATCGGTCCACGTATCGTCTCCTAAGCCCCGATCGGTCCACTCGTCGTCTCCTAAGCCCCGATCGGTCCACGCGCCGCCTCCTGAGCCCCAGTCGATCAACGTGAGTCTCCTAAGCCCCGACCGGTCCACGCGCCGTCTCCTGAGCCGCGATCGGTCCACGCGTCGTCTCCTAAGCCCCGATCCGTCGACGCGTCGTCTCCTGAGCCACGATCAATTGACGCGTCTTCTCCTGAGCCCGATCGCTCCTCGCGCCGTCTCCTGAGCCCCGATCAGTCGACGCGTCGTCTTCTGAGCCCTGATCGATCCACGCGTCGTCTCCTGAGCCACGATCAATTGACGCGTCTTCTCCTGAGCCCGAACGCTCCTCGCGCCGTCTCCTGAGCCCCGATCGATCCACGCGCCGTCTCCTGAGCCCCGATCGGTCCACGAGTCGTTCCCCAAGCCCCGATCCATCGACGCGCCGTCTCCTGATGCCCAATCGGTCCACGCGCAGTCTCCTGAGCCCCGATAGGTACACGCGTAGTCTCCTAAGCCCCGATCGGTCCACGCGCCGCCTCCGGAGCTCCAATCGATCAACGTGAGTCTCCTAAGCCCCGATCGGTCCACGTGCCGTCTCCGAGCACCGATCGGTCCACGCGTCGTCTCCTAAGCCCCGGTCGGTCCACGCGCCGTCTCCGGAGCCCCAATCGATCAACGTGAGTCTCCTAAGCCCCGACCGGTCCACGCGCCGTCTCCTGAGCCCCGATCGGTCCACGTATCGTCGCCTAAGCCCCGATCGGTCCACTCGTCGTCTCCTAAGTCCCGATCGGTCCACGCGCCGTCTCCGAGCCCCGATCGGTCCACGCGTTGTCTCCTAAACCCCGATCGGTCCACGCGCTGTCTCCTGTGCCCCGATCGGTCGACGCGTCCTCTCCTAAACCCCGATCGGTCCACGCGTCGTCTCCTAAGCCCCGATCGGTCCACGCGTCGTCTCCTAAGCCCCGATCCGTCGACGCGTCGTCTTCTGAGCCACGATCAATTGACGCGTCTTCTCCTGAGCCCGATCGCTCCTCGCGCCGTCTCCTGAGCCCCGATCGGTCCACGCGTCGTCTCCGAGCTCCGATCGGTCCACACGCCGTTTCCTGAGCCCCGATCGGTCCATGCGTCGTCTTCTTAGTCCCGATGCATCCACGCGCCGTCTCCGAGCCACGATCGGTCCAGGCGCCGCTTCCTGAGCCCCGATCGGTCCCTGCGCCGTATCCTAAGCCCCGATCGGTCCACGCGCCGTCTCCGAGCGCCGATAAGTTCAAGCGCCGTCTCCTGAGCCCCGATCCTTCCACGCGGCGTCTTCGAGCCTCGATCGATCCACGCGCCGTCTCCTGAGCCCCGATCGGTCGACGCGTCGTCTTCTGAGCCCCGATCGATCCACGCGTCGTCTCGTGAGCCACGATCAATTGACGCGTCTTCTCCTGAGCCCGATCGCTCCTCGCGCCGTCTCCTGAGCCCCGATCGGTCCACGCGTCGTCTCCGAGCTCCGATCGGTCCACACGCCGTCTCCGAGCGCCGATTAGTTCACGCGCCGTCTCCTGAGCCCCGATCGCTCCACGCTCCGTCTCCCAGCCCCGATCGGTCCACGCGCCGTCTCCTGAGCCCGGATCGGTCCACGCGCCGTCGCCGAACCCCAATTGGTCCACGCGCCACCGCCTGTGCCCCAGTCGGTCCACGCGCTGTCTCCGAGCCCAGATCGGTCCACGCGCCGTCTCCGAGCTCCGATCGGTCCACGCGCCGTCTCCTAAGCCCCGATCGGTCCAAGCGCCTTCTGCTAAGCCCCAATCGGTCCAAGCGCCTTCTGCTAAGCCCCGATCGGTCCACGCGCGGTCTCCGAGCCCCGATCGGCCTACGCGCCGTCTCCTAAGCCCCGATCGGTCCACGCGCCTTCTCCTCATCCCCGATCGGTCCACGCGCCGTCTCGGAGCGCCGATTGGTTCACGCGCCGTCTCCTGAGCCCCGATCGCTCCACTCGCAGTCGCCGAGCCTCGATCGGTTCACGCGAGGACTCCTGAGCCCCGGTCGGTCCACGCGCCGTCGCCGAACCCCAATTGGTCCACGCGCAACCTCCTGAGCCCCAGTCGGTACACGCGCTGTCTCCGAGCCCCGATCGGTCCCCGCAGAGTCTCCTAAGCCCCGCTCGGTTAACGCGTCGTCTCGGAGCCCCGATCGGTCCAGGCGCCGCTTCCTGAGCACCGACCGGTCCACGCGTCGTCTCCTGAGCTCCGATCGGTCGACGGGTCCCCTCCTAAGCCCCGATCGGTCCACGCGCCTTCTCCTGAGCCCCGATCGGTCCACGCGCCGTCTCCGAGCGCCGATCATTTCACGTGACGTCTCCTGAGCCCTGATCGTTCCACGCGCCGTCTTCGAGCCCCGAGCGTTCCACGCGCCATCTCCTGAGCCCCAATAGATCCACGCGCAGCCTCCTGAGCCCCGGTCGGTCCACGCGCCATCTCCGAGCCCCGATCGGTCGACGCATCGTCTCCTAAGCCCCGATTGGTTAACGCACCGGCTCCGAGCCCCGATCGTCCCACGCACCGTCTCCGAGCCATGATCGGTCTACGCGCCGTCTCCTGAGCCCGGATCGGTCCACGCGTCGTCCCGGAATCCCTGATCCGTACACGCGCCGTCTCCGAGCCCCGATCGGTCCACGCGCCGTCTCCTGAACCCTGATACGTCCACACGCAGTCGCCGAGCCCCGACCGGTCCACGCGCGGCCTCCTGAGCCCCGGTCGGTTCACGCGCCGTCTCCGAGCCCCGATCGATCCACGCGTCGTCTTCTAAACCCAGATGCCTCCTCGCGCCGTCTCCGAGCCACGATCGGTCCACGCGTCGTCTCCTAAGCCCCGATCGGTCCACGCGCCGTCTCCTGTGCCCCGATCGGTCGACGCGTCCTCTCCTAAACCCCGATCGGTCCACGCGTCGTCTCCTAAGCCCCGATCGGTCCACACGCCGTCTCCGAGCCCCGATGGGTCCACGCGTCGCCTCCTGAGCCCCGGTCGGTCCACGCGCCGTCTCCGAGCGCTGATAACTTCACGCGCCGTCTCCTAAGCCCCGATCGGTCCACCCGTCGTCTCTTAGCCCCGATCGATCCACGCGCCGCCTCCTGAGCCCCGATCGGTCAAGGCGCCGCTTCCTGAGCCCCGATCGGTCCACGGGCCTTATCCTAAGCCCCGATCGGTCCACGTGCCGTCTCTGAGCGCTGATAACTTCACGCGCCGTCTCCTAAGCCCCGATCGGTCCACCCGTCGTCTCTTAAGCCCCAATCGGTCCACGCGCCATCTCCGGGCGCCGATCATTTTACGCGCCGTCTCCTGAGCCCCGGTCGGTCCGCGCGCCGTCACCTGAGCCCCGATCGGTCAACGCGTAGTCTCCTAAGCCCCGATCGGTGCACGCGCCGTCTCCGAGCGCCGATCGGTTCACGCGCCGTCTCCTGAGCCCCGATCGTTCCACGCGCCGTCTCCGAGCCCCGGTCGGTCCACGCGCCGTCTCCGAGCCCCGATCGGTTCACGCATCGTCTCCTAAGCCCCGATCGGTTAACGCGCCGTCTCCGAGCCAGATCGGTTCAGGCGCCGCTTCCCGAGCTCCGATCAGTCCACGCGCCGTCTCCTAAGCCCCGATCGCTCCACGGACCGTCTCCGAGTCCCGATGGGTCCACGCGCCGCATCCTGAGCCCCGATCGGTCGACGCGCCGTCTCCTAAGCCCCGATCCGTCCACGGGCCGTCTCCTGAGCCCCGATTGCTCCACGGGCCGTTTCCTGAGCCCCGATCGTTCCACACGCCGCCCCCTAAACCTCGATCGGTCCAGGCGTCGTCTCCTAAGCCCCGACCGGCTCACGCGCCGTCTCCTGTGCCCCGATCGATTCACGTGCCGTCTCCTAAGCCCCGATCGGTCCACCCGTCGTCTCTTAAGCCCAAATCGGTCCACGCGCTATCTCCGAGCGCCGATCGTTTCACGCGCTGTCTCCTTAGCCCCGATCGCTCCACGCGCCGTCACCTGAGCCCCGATCGGTCGACGCGTCGTCTCCTAAGCCCTGAACGGCCCACGCGCCGTCTGCGAGCGCCGATCGGTTCACGCGCCGTCTCCTGAGCCCCGATCGTTCCACGCGCCGTCTCCGAGGTCCGATCGGCCCACGCGCCGTCTCCTACGCCACGATCGGTCCAAGCGCCTTCTCCTAAGCCCCGATCGGTCCAGGCGCCGTCTCCGAGCGCGGATCGGTTCACGCGCCGTCTCCTGAGCCCCGATCGGTCCCCGCATAGTCTCCTAAGCCCCGCTCGGTTAACGCGTCGTGTCGGAGCCCCGATCGGTCCAGGCGCCGCTTCCTGAGCACCGACCGGTCCACGCGTCGTCTCCTGAGCTCCGATCGGTCGACGGGTCCCCTCCTAAGCCCCGATCGGTCCACGCGCCTTTTCCTGAGCCCCGATCGGTCCACGCGCCGTCTCCGAGCGCCGATCATTTCACGTGACGTCTCCTGAGCCCTGATCGTTCCACGCGCCGTCTTCGAGCCCCGAGCGTTCCACGCGCCGTCTCCTGAGCCCCAATCGATCCACGCGCAGCCTCCTGAGCCTCGATCGTTCCATGCGCCGTCGCCGAGCCGCGATCGTTCTACGCGCCGTCTCCGAGCCCCGAGCGGTCCACGCGCCGTCTCCTGAGCCCCAATCGGTCCACGCGCTGTCTCCTGAGCCCCGGTTGGTCCACGCGCCATCTCCGAGCCCCGATCGGTCGACGCATCGTCTCCTAAGCCCCGATCGGTTAACGCACCGGCTCCGAGCCCCGATCGTCCCACGCACCGTCTCCGAGCCATGATCGGTCTACGCGCCGTCTCCTGAGCCCGGATCGGTCCACGCGTCGTCCCGGAATCCCTGATCCGTACACGCGCCGTCTCCGAGCCCCGATCGGTCCACGCGCCGTCTCCTGAACCCTGATACGTCCACACGCAGTCGCCGAGCCCTGACCGGTCCACGCGCGGCCTCCTGAGCCCCGGTCGGTTCACGCGCCGTCTCCGAGCCCCGATCGATCCACGCGTCGTCTTCTAAGCCCAGATGCCTCCTCGCGCCGTCTCCGAGCCACGATCGGTCCACGCGTCGTCTCCTAAGCCCCGATCGGTCCACGCGCCGTCTCCTGTACCCCGATCGGTCGACGCCTCCTCTCCTAAACCCCGATCGGTCCACGCGTCGTCTCCTAAGCCCCGATCGGTCCACACGCCGTCTCCGAGCCCCGATGGGTCCACGCGTCGCCTCCTGAGCCCCGGTCGGTCCACGCGCCGTCTCCTGAGCCCCGATCGGTCCACGCGTCGTCTCCTAAGCCCCGATCGGTCCACGCGTCGTCTCCTAAGTCCCGATCCGTCGACGCGTCGTCTCCTGAGCCACGATCAATTGACGCGTCTTCTCCTGAGCCCGATCGCTCCTCGCGCCGTCTCCTAAGCCCTGAACGGCCCACGCGCCGTCTCCGAGCGCCGATCGCTCCACGCACCGTTTTCTGAGCACCGTTTGGTCCACGCGTCGTCTTCAAAGCCCCGATGCCTCCACGCGCCGCCTCCGGAGCCCCGATCGATCCACGCGAATCTCCTGAGCTCCGGTCGGTCGACGCGCCGTCTCCTCAGCCCCGATCCGTCCACGCGTCGTCTCCTAAGCCCCGATTCGTCGACGCGTCGTCTCCTGAGCCCCGATCAATTGACGTGTGTTGTCCTGAGCCCCGATCGCTCCTCGCGCCGTCTCCTGAACCCCGCTCGGTCCATGCGTCGTCTTCTTAGCCCGGATGCCTCCACGCGCCGTCTCCGAGCCACGATCGGTCCAGGCGCCGCTTCCTGCGCCCCGATCGGTCCACGCGCCGTCTCCTAAGCCCCAATCGGTCCACGCGGCGTCTCCGAGTGCCGATCATTTCACGCGCCGTCTGCTGAGACCCGATCGTTCCACGCGCCGTCTCCGAGCCCCGATCGATCCACGCGGCGCCTCCTGAGCCCCGATCGGTCCACGCGCTGTCTCCTGAGCCCCGATAGGTACACGCGTAGTCTCCTAAGCCCCGATCGGTCCACCCGTCGTCTCTTAAGCCCCAATCGGTCCACGCGCCATCTCCGGGCGCCGATCATTTTACGCGCCGTCTCCTGAGCCCCGGTCGGTCCGCGCGTCGTCACCTGAGCCCCGATCCGTCAACGCGTAGTCTCCTAAGCCCCGATCGGTGCACGCGCCGTCTCCGAGCGCCGATCGGTTCACGCGCCGTCTCCTGAGCCCCGATCGTTCCACGCGCCGTCTCCGAGCCCCGGTCGGTCCACGCGCCGTCTCCGAGCCCCGATCGGTTCACGCATCGTCTCCTAAGCCCCGATCGGTTAACGCGCCGTCTCCGAGCCGCGATCGGTCAACGCGCTGTCTCCTGAGCCCCGATCGGTCGACGCGTCGTCTCCTAAGCCCTAAACGGCCCACGCGCCGTCTCCGAGCGCCGATCGGTTCACGCGCCGTCTCCTGAGCCCTGATCGTTCTACGCGCCGTCTCCGAGCTCCGATCGGCCCACGCACCGTCTCCTAAGCCCCGATCGGTCCACGTGCCGTCTCCTGAACCCCGGTCGGTTCACGCGCCGTCTCCGAGCCCCGATCGATCCACGCGTCGTCTTGTAAACCCAGATGCCTCCTCGCATCGTCTCCTAAGCCGCGATCGGTTAACGCGCCGTCTCCGAGCCCCGATCGGTCCACGCACCGTCGCGGAACCCCAATTGGTCCACGCGCAACCGCCTGAGCCCCAGTCGGTCCGCGCGCCGTCTCCTGATCCCCGATCGGTCGACGCGTCGTTTCCTGAGCCCCGATCGATCCACGCGTCGTCTCCGAGCCCCGGTCGGTCCACGTGCCGTCTCCGAGCCCCGATCGGTTCACGCATCGTCTCCTAAGCCCCGATCGGTTAACGCGCCGTCTCCGAGCCAGATCGGTTCAGGCGCCGCTTCCCGAGCTCCGATCAGTCCACGCGCCGTCTCCTAAGCCCCGATCGCTCCACGGACCGTCTCCGAGTCCCGATGGGTCCACGCGCCGCATCCTGAGCCCCGATCGGTCGACGCGCCGTCTCCTAAGCCCCGATCCGTCCACGGGCCGTCTCCTGAGCCCCGATTGCTCCACGGGCCGTTTCCTGAGCCCCGATCGTTCCACACGCCGCCCCCTAAACCTCGATCGGTCCAGGCGTCGTCTCCTAAGCCCCGACCGGCTCACGCGCCGTCTCCTGTGCCCCGATCGATTCACGTGCCGTCTCCTAAGCCCCGATCGGTCCACCCGTCGTCTCTTAAGCCCCAATCGGTCCACGCGCTATCTCCGAGCGCCGATCGTTTCACGCGCTGTCTCCTGAGCCTCGGTCGGTCCGCGCGCCGTCACCTGAGCCCCGATCGGTCGACGCGTCGTCTCCTAAGCCCTGAACGGCCCACGCGCCGTCTCCGAGCGCCGATCGGTTCACGCGCCGTCTCCTGAGCCCCGATCGTTCCACGCGCCGTCTCCGAGCTCCGATCGGCCCACGCGCCGTCTCCTACGCCACGATCGGTCCAAGCGCCTTCTCCTAAGCCCCGATCGGTCCAGGCGCCGTCTCCGAGCGCGGATCGGTTCACGCGCCGTCACCTGAGCCCCGATCGTTCCACGCGCGGTCTCCGAGCCCCGATCGGTCCACGCGCCGTCTCCTGAGCCCAGATCGTTCCACGCGTCGTCCCCGAATCCTCGATCCGTACACGCGCCGTCTCCGAGCCACGATCGGTCCACGCATCGTCTCCTAAGCCCCGATCGGTTAACACGCCGACTCGGAGCCCCGATCGTTCCACGCGCCGTCTCCGAGCCCCGATCGTTCCACGCGCCTTCTCCTAAGCCACGATCGGTCAGCGCCGTCTCCGAGCGCCGATCGTAGCACGCGCCGTCGCACGAGCCGCGATCGGTCCACGCGCGGCCTCCTGAGCCCCGGTTGGTTCACGCGCAGTACCCGAGCCCCAATCGGTCCACGCACCGTCTCCTGAGCCCCGATCGGTCCACGCGCCGTCGCCGAGCCCCGATCGGTCCAGGCGTATCCTCCTGAGCCCCGATCGGTCCACGCGCCGTCTCCGTGCGCCGATCGGTTCACGCGCCGTCTCCTGAGCCCCGATCGCTCCACGCGCCGTCTCCGAGCCCCGGTCGGTCCACGCGCCGTCTCCTGAGCCCGGATCGGTCCACGCGCCGTCGCCGAACCCCAATTGGTCCACGCGCAACCGCCTCAGCCCCGGTTGGTCCACGCGCTGTTTCCGAGCCCTGATCGGTCCACGCGTCGTATCCGAACCCCGATCGGTCCACGCGCCGTCGCCGAGCCATGATCGGTCCACGCGCGGCCTCCTGAGCCCCGGTTGCTTCACGCGCCGTATCCGAGCCCCCATCGGTCCACGCGCCGTCGCCGAGCCATGATCGGCCCATGCGAGGCTCCTGAGCCCCGGTCGGTCCGCGCGCCGTGTCCTGATCCCCGATCGGTCGACGCGTCGTTTCCTGAGCCCTGATCGATCCACGCGTCGTCTCCTGAGCCCCGATCGCTCCACGCGCCGATTTCTGAGCCCCGATCAATTGACGCGTCTTCTCCTGAGCCCTGATCGCTCCTCGCGCCGTCACCTGAGCCCCGCTCGGTCCCTGCGTGGTCTTCTTAGCCCCGATGCCTCCACGCGCCGTATCCGAGCCACGATCAGTCTAGGCGTCGCTTCCTGAGCCCCGATCGGTCCACGCGCTGTCTCCTAAGCCCCAATCGGTTCACGCGCGGCCTCCTGAGCCCCAATCGGTCCACGCGCCGTCTCCCGAGCCCCGATGAGTCAACGCGTCGCTTCCTAAGCCCCATCGGTCCACGCGTCGTCTCCTAACCTCGGCCGGTCCACGCGTCGTCTCCTAAGCCCCGATCGGCCCATGCGCCGTCTTCGAGCCCCGATCGGTCCACGCACCATCTCCTGCTGCCCAATCGGTCCACGCGCCGCCTCCGGAGCCCCGATCGATCCATGCGAATCTCCTGAGCTCCGATCGGTCCACGCGCCGTCGCCGATCCACGATCGGTCCGTGCGCCGCTTCCAGAGCCCTATCGGTCCACGCATCGTCTCCTGATCTCCGATCGGTCCACGCGCCGTCTCCTAAGCCCCAGTTGGTTCACGCGCCGTATCTGAGCCCCCATCGGTCCACGCGCCGTCTCCGAGCCCCAATCGGTTCACGCATCGTCTCCTAAGTCCCGATCGGTTAACGCGCCGTCTTCGAGCGCCGAGCGGTCCACGCGCCGTCGCCGATCTCCAATTGGTCCACGCGCAACCGCCTGAGCCCCAGTCGGTCTACGCGCCGTCTCCGAGCCCCGATTGGTCCACACGCCGTCGCCGAGCCATGATCGGTCCACGCGCGGCCTCCTGAGCCCCGATCGGTCCACGCGCCGTCGCCGATCCACGATCGGTCCGTGCGCCGCTTCCAGAGCCCTAGCGGTCCACGCATCGTCTCCTCATCTCCGATCGATCCACGCGCCGTCCGCTAAGCGCCGATCGGTCCACGCGCGGCCACCTGAGCCCCAGTTGATTCACGCGCCGTATCTGAGCCCCCATCGGTCGACGCGTCGTCTCCGAGCCCCGATCGGTCCACGCGTGGTCTTCGAGTACCGATCGATCCACGCGCCGTTTCCTGGGCCCCGATGCGTCCACGCGCAGTCGCCGAGCCCCGATCGGTCCACGCGCCGTCTCCTAAGCCCCGATCGGTCCACGCGCGGCCTGCTTAGCCCCGGTCGGTCCACGCGCCGTCTTCGAGCCCCGATCGGTCCAAGCATCGTCTCCTAAGCCCCGATCGGTCCACGCGCCTTCTCCTAAGCCCCGATCGATCCACGCGCCGTCTCCGAGCGCCGATCGGTTCACGCGCCGTCTCCTTAGCCCCGATCCCTCCACGCGCCGTCTCCGAGCCCCGATCGGTCCACGCGCCGTCTCGTGAGCCCGGATCGGTCCACGCGCCGTCGCCGAACCCCAATTAGTTCACGCGCAACCGCCTGAGCCCCGGTTGGTCCACGCGCTGTCTCCGAGCCCCGATCGGTCCACGCGTCGTATCCAAACCTCGATCGGTCCACGCGCCGTCTCCGGGCCCCGATCGGTCCACGCTAGGCTCCTGAGCCCCGGCTGGTCCGCGCGCCGTCTCCTGAGCCCCGAACGGTCGACGCGCCGTCTCCTGAGCCCCAATCGGCCCGCACGCTGTCTCGTGAGCCCCGATAGGTACACGCGTCGTCTCCTACGCCCCGATCGGTCCACGCACCGTCTCCGAGCCCCGATCGGTTCACGCGCCGTCTCCTGAGCCCCGATCGGCCCACGCGCCGTCTCCGGGCCCCGATCGGTCCACGCACCATCTCCTGCTCTCCAATCGGTCCACGCGCCGCCTCCGGAGCCCCGATCGATCCACGCTAGGCTCCTGAGCCCCGGCTGGTCCACGCGCCGCCTCCGGAGCCCCGATCGATCCACGCGTCGTCTTCTAAGCCCAGATGCCTCCTCGCGCCGTCTCCGAGCCACGATCGGTCCACGCGTCGTCTCCTAAGCCCCGATCGGTCCACGCGCCGTCTCCTGTACCCCGATCGGTCGACGCCTCCTCTCCTAAACCCCGATCGGTCCACGCGTCGTCTCCTAAGCCCCGATCGGTCCACACGCCGTCTCCGAGCCCCGATGGGTCCACGCGTCGCCTCCTGAGCCCCGGTCGGTCCACGCGCCGTCTCCTGAGCCCCGATCGGTCCACGCGTCGTCTCCTAAGCCCCGATCGGTCCACGCGTCGTCTCCTAAGTCCCGATCCGTCGACGCGTCGTCTCCTGAGCCACGATCAATTGACGCGTCTTCTCCTGAGCCCGATCGCTCCTCGCGCCGTCTCCTAAGCCCTGAACGGCCCACGCGCCGTCTCCGAGCGCCGATCGCTCCACGCACCGTTTTCTGAGCACCGTTTGGTCCACGCGTCGTCTTCAAAGCCCCGATGCCTCCACGCGCCGCCTCCGGAGCCCCGATCGATCCACGCGAATCTCCTGAGCTCCGGTCGGTCGACGCGCCGTCTCCTCAGCCCCGATCCGTCCACGCGTCGTCTCCTAAGCCCCGATTCGTCGACGCGTCGTCTCCTGAGCCCCGATCAATTGACGTGTGTTGTCCTGAGCCCCGATCGCTCCTCGCGCCGTCTCCTGAACCCCGCTCGGTCCATGCGTCGTCTTCTTAGCCCGGATGCCTCCACGCGCCGTCTCCGAGCCACGATCGGTCCAGGCGCCGCTTCCTGCGCCCCGATCGGTCCACGCGCCGTCTCCTAAGCCCCAATCGGTCCACGCGGCGTCTCCGAGTGCCGATCATTTCACGCGCCGTCTGCTGAGACCCGATCGTTCCACGCGCCGTCTCCGAGCCCCGATCGATCCACGCGGCGCCTCCTGAGCCCCGATCGGTCCACGCGCTGTCTCCTGAGCCCCGATAGGTACACGCGTAGTCTCCTAAGCCCCGATCGGTCCACCCGTCGTCTCTTAAGCCCCAATCGGTCCACGCGCCATCTCCGGGCGCCGATCATTTTACGCGCCGTCTCCTGAGCCCCGGTCGGTCCGCGCGTCGTCACCTGAGCCCCGATCCGTCAACGCGTAGTCTCCTAAGCCCCGATCGGTGCACGCGCCGTCTCCGAGCGGCGATCGGTTCACGCGCCGTCTCCTGAGCCCCGATCGTTCCACGCGCCGTCTCCGAGCCCCGGTCGGTCCACGCGCCGTCTCCGAGCCCCGATCGGTTCACGCATCGTCTCCTAAGCCCCGATCGGTTAACGCGCCGTCTCCGAGCCGCGATCGGTCAACGCGCTGTCTCCTGAGCCCCGATCGGTCGACGCGTCGTCTCCTAAGCCCTAAACGGCCCACGCGCCGTCTCCGAGCGCCGATCGGTTCACGCGCCGTCTCCTGAGCCCTGATCGTTCTACGCGCCGTCTCCGAGCTCCGATCGGCCCACGCACCGTCTCCTAAGCCCCGATCGGTCCACGTGCCGTCTCCTGAACCCCGGTCGGTTCACGCGCCGTCTCCGAGCCCCGATCGATCCACGCGTCGTCTTGTAAACCCAGATGCCTCCTCGCATCGTCTCCTAAGCCGCGATCGGTTAACGCGCCGTCTCCGAGCCCCGATCGGTCCACGCACCGTCGCGGAACCCCAATTGGTCCACGCGCAACCGCCTGAGCCCCAGTCGGTCCGCGCGCCGTCTCCTGATCCCCGATCGGTCGACGCGTCGTTTCCTGAGCCCCGATCGATCCACGCGTCGTCTCCGAGCCCCGGTCGGTCCACGTGCCGTCTCCGAGCCCCGATCGGTTCACGCATCGTCTCCTAAGCCCCGATCGGTTAACGCGCCGTCTCCGAGCCAGATCGGTTCAGGCGCCGCTTCCCGAGCTCCGATCAGTCCACGCGCCGTCTCCTAAGCCCCGATCGCTCCACGGACCGTCTCCGAGTCCCGATGGGTCCACGCGCCGCATCCTGAGCCCCGATCGGTCGACGCGCCGTCTCCTAAGCCCCGATCCGTCCACGGGCCGTCTCCTGAGCCCCGATTGCTCCACGGGCCGTTTCCTGAGCCCCGATCGTTCCACACGCCGCCCCCTAAACCTCGATCGGTCCAGGCGTCGTCTCCTAAGCCCCGACCGGCTCACGCGCCGTCTCCTGTGCCCCGATCGATTCACGTGCCGTCTCCTAAGCCCCGATCGGTCCACCCGTCGTCTCTTAAGCCCCAATCGGTCCACGCGCTATCTCCGAGCGCCGATCGTTTCACGCGCTGTCTCCTGAGCCTCGGTCGGTCCGCGCGCCGTCACCTGAGCCCCGATCGGTCGACGCGTCGTCTCCTAAGCCCTGAACGGCCCACGCGCCGTCTCCGAGCGCCGATCGGTTCACGCGCCGTCTCCTGAGCCCCGATCGTTCCACGCGCCGTCTCCGAGCTCCGATCGGCCCACGCGCCGTCTCCTACGCCACGATCGGTCCAAGCGCCTTCTCCTAAGCCCCGATCGGTCCAGGCGCCGTCTCCGAGCGCGGATCGGTTCACGCGCCGTCACCTGAGCCCCGATCGTTCCACGCGCGGTCTCCGAGCCCCGATCGGTCCACGCGCCGTCTCCTGAGCCCAGATCGTTCCACGCGTCGTCCCCGAATCCTCGATCCGTACACGCGCCGTCTCCGAGCCACGATCGGTCCACGCATCGTCTCCTAAGCCCCGATCGGTTAACACGCCGACTCGGAGCCCCGATCGTTCCACGCGCCGTCTCCGAGCCCCGATCGTTCCACGCGCCTTCTCCTAAGCCACGATCGGTCAGCGCCGTCTCCGAGCGCCGATCGTAGCACGCGCCGTCGCACGAGCCGCGATCGGTCCACGCGCGGCCTCCTGAGCCCCGGTTGGTTCACGCGCAGTACCCGAGCCCCAATCGGTCCACGCACCGTCTCCTGAGCCCCGATCGGTCCACGCGCCGTCGCCGAGCCCCGATCGGTCCAGGCGTATCCTCCTGAGCCCCGATCGGTCCACGCGCCGTCTCCGTGCGCCGATCGGTTCACGCGCCGTCTCCTGAGCCCCGATCGCTCCACGCGCCGTCTCCGAGCCCCGGTCGGTCCACGCGCCGTCTCCTGAGCCCGGATCGGTCCACGCGCCGTCGCCGAACCCCAATTGGTCCACGCGCAACCGCCTCAGCCCCGGTTGGTCCACGCGCTGTTTCCGAGCCCTGATCGGTCCACGCGTCGTATCCGAACCCCGATCGGTCCACGCGCCGTCGCCGAGCCATGATCGGTCCACGCGCGGCCTCCTGAGCCCCGGTTGCTTCACGCGCCGTATCCGAGCCCCCATCGGTCCACGCGCCGTCGCCGAGCCATGATCGGCCCATGCGAGGCTCCTGAGCCCCGGTCGGTCCGCGCGCCGTGTCCTGATCCCCGATCGGTCGACGCGTCGTTTCCTGAGCCCTGATCGATCCACGCGTCGTCTCCTGAGCCCCGATCGCTCCACGCGCCGATTTCTGAGCCCCGATCAATTGACGCGTCTTCTCCTGAGCCCTGATCGCTCCTCGCGCCGTCACCTGAGCCCCGCTCGGTCCCTGCGTGGTCTTCTTAGCCCCGATGCCTCCACGCGCCGTATCCGAGCCACGATCAGTCTAGGCGTCGCTTCCTGAGCCCCGATCGGTCCACGCGCTGTCTCCTAAGCCCCAATCGGTTCACGCGCGGCCTCCTGAGCCCCAATCGGTCCACGCGCCGTCTCCCGAGCCCCGATGAGTCAACGCGTCGCTTCCTAAGCCCCATCGGTCCACGCGTCGTCTCCTAACCTCGGCCGGTCCACGCGTCGTCTCCTAAGCCCCGATCGGCCCATGCGCCGTCTTCGAGCCCCGATCGGTCCACGCACCATCTCCTGCTGCCCAATCGGTCCACGCGCCGCCTCCGGAGCCCCGATCGATCCATGCGAATCTCCTGAGCTCCGATCGGTCCACGCGCCGTCGCCGATCCACGATCGGTCCGTGCGCCGCTTCCAGAGCCCTATCGGTCCACGCATCGTCTCCTGATCTCCGATCGGTCCACGCGCCGTCTCCTAAGCCCCAGTTGGTTCACGCGCCGTATCTGAGCCCCCATCGGTCCACGCGCCGTCTCCGAGCCCCAATCGGTTCACGCATCGTCTCCTAAGTCCCGATCGGTTAACGCGCCGTCTTCGAGCGCCGAGCGGTCCACGCGCCGTCGCCGATCTCCAATTGGTCCACGCGCAACCGCCTGAGCCCCAGTCGGTCTACGCGCCGTCTCCGAGCCCCGATTGGTCCACACGCCGTCGCCGAGCCATGATCGGTCCACGCGCGGCCTCCTGAGCCCCGATCGGTCCACGCGCCGTCGCCGATCCACGATCGGTCCGTGCGCCGCTTCCAGAGCCCTAGCGGTCCACGCATCGTCTCCTCATCTCCGATCGATCCACGCGCCGTCCGCTAAGCGCCGATCGGTCCACGCGCGGCCACCTGAGCCCCAGTTGATTCACGCGCCGTATCTGAGCCCCCATCGGTCGACGCGTCGTCTCCGAGCCCCGATCGGTCCACGCGTGGTCTTCGAGTACCGATCGATCCACGCGCCGTTTCCTGGGCCCCGATGCGTCCACGCGCAGTCGCCGAGCCCCGATCGGTCCACGCGCCGTCTCCTAAGCCCCGATCGGTCCACGCTAGGCTCCTGAGCCCCGGCTGGTCCACGCGCCGTCTCCTGAGCCCCGATCGGCCCACGCGCCGTCTCCGGGCCCCGATCGGTCCACGCACCATCTCCTGCTCTCCAATCGGTCCACGCGCCGCCTCCGGAGCCCCGATCGATCCACGCTAGGCTCCTGAGCCCCGGCTGGTCCACGCGCCGCCTCCGGAGCCCCGATCGATCCACGCGAATCTTCTGAGCTCCCGTCGGTCCACGCACCGCCTCCTGATCCCCCTCGGTCCAGGCGGCGCCTCCGGAGCCCCGAACCGTCGACGCGTCGTCTCCTGAGCCCCGATCGATCCACGCTAGGCTCCTGAGCCCCGGCCGGTCCGCGCGCCGTCTCCTGAGCCCCGAACGGTCGACGCATCGTCTCCTGAGCCCCGATCGATCGACGCGTCGTCTCCTGAGCCCCGATCGCTCCACGAGCCGTTTTCTGATCACCGTTCGGTCCACGCGTCGTCTCCAAGCCCCGATCGGTCCACGCTCCGTCTCCTGAGCCCGGATCGATCCACGCGTCGTCTCCTGATCCCCGATCCGTAAACGCGCCGTCTTCTAAGCCCAGATGCCTCCTCGCGCCGTCTCCGAGCCCCGATCGATCCACGCGTCGTCTTCGAGCCCCGATCGGCCCACGCGCCGTCACCGAGCCGCGATCGGGCCACGCGCGGCCTCCTGAGCCCCGGTCGGTTCACGCGCCGTCTCCTGAGCCCCGATCATTCCACGCGATGTCTCCGAGCCCCGATCGGTTCACGCGCCGTCTCCTAAGCCCCGATCGGTCCACGCGCCCTCTCCAAGCGCCGATCGGTTCACGCGCCGTCTCCTGAGCCCCGATTCGTCGACGCGTCGTCTCCTGAGCCCTGATCAGTTGGCGCGGCTTCTCCTGACCCCCGATCGCTTCTCGTGCCGCCTCCTGAGCCCCACTCCGTCGAGGCGTCGTCTCCGGAGCCCCGATCAATTGACGTGTCTTCTCCTGAGCCCCGATCGCTCCTCGCGCCGTCTCCTGAACCCCGATCGGTCCACGCGCCGTCTCCTAAGCCCCAATCGGTCCACGCGGCGTCTCCGAGCGCCGATCATTTAACGCTCCGTCTCCTGAGACCGGGTCGTTCCACGCGCCGTCTCCGAGCCCCAGTCGGTCCACGCGCTGTCGCCGAGCCGCGATCGGTCCACGCGCGGCCTCCTGAGCCCGGTCGGTTCACGCGCCGTATCTTAGCCCCAATCGGTCCACGCGCCGTCTCCTGAGCCCCGATTGTTCCACCCGCCGTCTCCGAGCCCCGATCGTTCCACGCGGCGTCTCCTGAGCCCCAATCGGTCCACACGCTGTGTCGTGAGCCCCGATAGGTACACGCGTCGTCTCCTACGCCCGATCGGTCCACGCGTCGTCTCCTGAGCCCCGATCGTTCCACGCGCCGTCTCCGAGCCGCGATCGGTCCACGCGCCGTCTCCTGAGCCCCGATCGGTCCACGCGCCGTCTCCGAGCCCCGAACGGTTCACGCACCGTCTCCTGATCTCAATCGGTCCACGCGGCGCCTCCTAAGCCCCGATCGGTCCACGCGCCGTCTCCTGAGCCCCGATCGTTCCACGCGCCGTCTCCGAGCCGCGAACGGTCCACGCGCCGTCTCCGAGCCACGATCGGTCCGTGCGCCGCTTCCACAACCCCGATCGGTCCACGCGTCATCTCCTGATCTCCGATCGGTCCACGCGCCGTCTCCTAAGCCCCGATCGGTCCACGCGCCGTCTCCGAGCGCCGATCGGTTGACGCGCCGTCTTCTGAGCCCCGATCGTTCCACGCGCCGTCTCCTGAGCCCCAATCGGTCCACACGCTGTGTCATGAGCCCCGATAGGTACACGCGTCATCTCTTACGCCCGATCGGTCCACGCGTCGTCTCCTGATCCCAATCGGTCCACGCGCCGCCTACGGAGCCCCGATCGATCCACGCGAATCTCCTGAGCTCCGGTCGGTCGACGCGCCGTCTCCGGAGCCCCGATCGGTCCACGCGTCGTCTCCTAAGCCCCGATTCGTCGACGCGTCGTCTCCTGAGCCCCGATCAATTGACGCGTCTTCTCCTGAGCCCCGATCGCTTCTCGTGCCGCCTCCTGAGCCCCGATCCGTCGAGGCGTCGTCTCCGGAGCTCCGATCAATTGACGTGTCTTTTCCTGTGCCCCGATCGCTCCTCGCGCCGTCTCCTGAACACCGCTCGGTCCATGCGTCGTCTTCTTAGCCCGGATGCCTCCACGCGCCGTCTCCGAGCCACGATCGGTCCAGGCGCCGTCTCCGGAGCCCCGATCGGTCCACGCGTCGTCTCCAAAGCCCCGATTCGTCCACGCGGCGTCTCCGGGCGCCGATCATTTCACGCGCCGTCTCCTGAGACCCGATCGTTCCACGCGCCGTCTCCGAGCCCCGATCGATCCACGCGCCGCCTCCTGAGCCCCGGTCGGTCCACGCGTCGTCGCCGAACTCCAATTGGTTCACGCGCAACCGCCTGAGCCCCAGTCGGTCCACGCACTGTGTCCGAGCCACGATCGGTCCACGCGCCGTCTCCTGAGCCCCGATCGGTCCACGTATCGTCTCCTACGCCCCGATCGGTCCACGCGTCGTCTCCTAAGCCCCGAACGGTGCACGCGCCGTCTCCGAGCCCCGATCGGTCCACGCACCGTCTCCTGATCCCCATCGGTCCACGCGGCGCCTCCGGAGCCCCGACCGATCCACACGAGTCTCCTGAGCCCCGGTCGCTCCACGCGCCGTCTCCGAGCGCCGATTGGTGCACGCGCCGTCTCCTGAGCACCGATCGTTCCACACGCCGCCTCCTAAGCCCCGATCTGTCCAGGCGTCGTCTCCTAAGCCCCGACCAGTCCACGCCCCGTCTCCTGAGCCCCGTTCGGCCCACGCGGCGTCTCCTCAGCCCCGATCTGTCCATGGGCCGTCTCCGAGACGCGATCGGTAAACGCGCCGTCACCAAGCCCCGATCCGTACACGCGTCGTCTCCGAGCCCCGATGGGTCCACGCGCCGTCGCCGAGCCTCGATCGGTCCACGCGCAGCCTCCTAAGCCCCGGTAGGTTCACGCGCTATCTCCGAGCCGCGATCGGTCCACGCGCCGTCTCCTGAGCCCCGATACGTCCACGCGCAGTCGCCGAGCCCCGATCGGTCTACGCGCGGTCTCCTGAGCCCCGATCTGTCCACGCGCCGTCTCCGAGCCCCGATGGGTCCACGCGCCGTGTCCGAGCCCTGATCGGTCCACGCGCCGTCTCCTGAGCCCCAATCGGTCCACTCGCTGTCTCCTGATCCCCGATAGGTACACGCGTCGTCTCCTACGCCCCGATCGGTCCACGCGCCGCCTTCGTGCCCCGATCGGTCCACGCACCGCCTCCTCATCCCCATCGGTCCACGCGCCGTCTCCTGAGCCACGATTAATCCACATGCCGTCTCCGAGCCCCGATCGGTCCGCGTGCCGCATTCTAAGCCACGGTCCATCCACGCGCCGTCTCCGAGCCCCGATCGGTCGACGCGTCGTCTCCTGAGCCCCGATCGATCCACGGGTCTTCCCCTGAGCCCCGACCGCTCCACGCGCCGTCTCCTGAGCCCGGATCGGTCCACGCGTCGTTTTCTGATCACCGTTCGGTCCACGCGTCGTCTTGAAAGCCCCGATGCCTCCACGCGCCGTCTCCGAGCCCCGATCGGTCCACGCGCCGTCTCCTAAGCCCCGATCGGTCAACGCGCCTTCTTCTCAGCCCCGATTGGTCCACGCGCCGTCTCCGAGAGCCGATCGGTGCACGCGTCGTCTCCTGATCTCCGATCGGTCCACGCGCCGTCTCCTGAGCCCCGATTGCTCCACGCGCCGTTTTCTGAGCACCGTTCGGTCCATGCGTCGTCTTCTAAGCCCCGATGCCTCCACGCGCCGTCTCCGAGCCACGATCGGTGCAGGCGCCGCTTCCTGAGCACCCATCGGTCCACGCGATGTCTCCTGAGCCCCGATACATCCACGCGCAGTCGCCGAGCCCCGATCGGTCCACGCGCCGTCTCCGAGCCCTGATCATTCCTCGCGCCGTCCCCGAGCCCGGATCGGTCCACGCGCGGCCTCCTGAGCCCCGGTCGGTTCACGCGCCGTATCCGAGCCCCAATCGGTCCACGCGCCGTCTCCTGAGCCCCGATCGCGCCACACGCCGTTTCCTGAGCCCCGATCGGTCCACGCGCCGTCTCCGAGCCGCGATCGGTAAACGCGCCGTCACCAAGCCCCGATCCGTACACGCGTCGTCTCCGAGCCCCGATGGGTCCACGCGCCGTCGCCGAGCCTCGATCGGTCCACGCGCAGCCTCCTAAGCCCCGGTCGGTTCACGCGCTATCTCCTAGCCGCGATCGGTCCACGCGCCGTCTCCTGAGCCCCGATACGTCCACGCGCAGTCGCCGAGCCCCGATCGGTCCACGCGCGGTCTCCTGAGCCCCGATCTGTCCACGCTCCGTCTCCGAGCCCCGATCGGTCCACGCGCCGTCTCCGAGCCCTGATCGGTCCACGCGCCGTCTCCGAGCCCTGATCGGTCCCCGCGCCGTCTCCTGAGCCCCAATCGGTCCACTCGCTGTCTCCTGATCCCCGATAGGTATACGCGTCGTCTCCTACGCCCCGATCGGTCCACGCGCCGCCTTCGTGCCCCGATCGGTCCACGCACCGCCTCCTGATCCCCATCGGTCCACGCGCCGTCTCCTGAGCCACGATCGATCCACATGCCGTCTCCGAGCCCCGATCGGTTCGCGTGCCGCATTCTAAGCCACGGTCCATCCACGCGCCGTCTCCGAGCCCCGATCGGTCCACGCGTCGTCTCCTAAGCCCTGATCGGTCCTCGTGCCTTCTGCGAGCCCCGAAGGGTCCACGCGCAGCCTCCTGAGCCCCGATCGGGCCACGCGCCGTCCCCGAGCCCCGATCGGTCCACGCGCCGTTTCCTGAGCCCCGATACGTCCACGCGCAGTCGCCGAGCCCTGATCGGTCCACGCGCTGTCTCCTGAGCCCCGATAGGTACACGCGTCGTCTTCTAAGCCCCGATCGATCCACGCGTCGTCTCCTGAGCCCCGATCGCGCCACACGCCGTTTCCTGAGCCCCGATCGGTCCACGCGCCGTCTCCGAGCCCCGATCGGTCCACGCGTCGTCTCCTAAGCCCCGATCCGTCCACGGGCCGTGTCCGAGCTCCGATCGGTCCACGCGTCGTCTCCGAGCCCTGATCGGTCCACGCGCCATCGCCGAGCCCCGATCGGTCCACGCGCCATCGCCGAGCCCCGATCGGTCCACGCGCCGTCTCCTGAGCCCCGATCGGTCCACACCCCTTCTTCTGAGCCCCGATCTGTCGACGCGTCGTCTCCTAAGCCCCGACCGGTGCACGCGTCGTCTCCTGAGCCCAAATTGTCCACACGCTGTCTCGTGAGCCCCTATAGGTACACGCGACGTCTCCTACGCCCCGATCGGTCCACGCGTCGTCTCCTAAGCCCTGCTCGGTTAACGCGTCGTTTCCGAGCCCCGATCGGTCCACGCGTCGTCTCCTGAGCCCCAATTAGTCCACGCGCCGTCTCCTAACTCCTGATCCGTCCACGGGCCGTGTCCGAGCTCTGATCTGTTCATGCGCCGTCTCCAAACCTCGATCCGTACACGCGTCGTCTCCGAGCCCTGATCGGTCCACGCGCCATCGCCGAGCCCCGATCGGTCCACGCGCAACCGCCTGACCCCCAGTCGGTCCACGCGTCGTCTCCGAGCTCCAATCGGTCCACGCGCCGTTTCCTGAGACCTGATCGGTCCATGCCTCGTCTTCTAAGCCCCGATGCCTCCACGCGCCGTCTCCGAGCCACGATCGGTTCAGGCGCCGCTTCCCGAGCCCCGATCAGTCCACGTACCGTCTCCTAAGCCCCGATCGCTCCACGGACCGTTTCGTGATCCCCGATCGGTCCACGCGCCGCCTCCTGAGTCCCGATCGGTCAACGCGTCGTGTCCTAAGCCCTGATCGGTCCACGTGCCGTCTCCGAGCCCCGATGGGTCCATGCGCCACATCCTGAGCCCAGATCGGACGACGCGTCGTCTCCTGAGCCTTGATCGATCCACGCGTCGTCTCCTGAACCCCGATTGCTCCACGGGCCGTTTCCTGAGCCCCGATCGGTCCACGCGTCGTCTTCTAAGCCCAGATGCCTACTCGCGCCGTCTCCGAGCCACGATGGGTCCAGGCGCCGCTTCCTGAGCCCCGATCGGTCCACGCGTTGTCTCCTAAGCCCCGTTCGTCCCACGCGCCGTCTCCTAAGCTCCGATCATTCCACGCGCCGTCTCCGAGCCCCGATCGGCCCACGCGCCGTCTCCTGAGCCCCGATCCGTCCACGCGCAGTCGCCGAGCCCCGGTCGGTCCATGCCCCGTCTCCTGAGCCCTGATTGGTCCACACCCCTACCCCTGAGCCACGATCGGTCGACGCGTCGTCTCCTAAGACCCGACCGGTTCACCCGCCGTCTCCTGTGGACCGATCGATTCACGTGCCGTCTCCTAAGCCCCGATCGGTCCACACGTCGTCTCCTAAGCCCCAATCGGGCCACGCGTCGTCTCCTAAGCCCCGATCCGTCGCCGCGTCGTCTCCTGAGCCCCGATCAATTGACGCGTCTGCTCCTGAGCCCCGATCGCTCCTCGCGCCGTCTCTTGAGCCCCGCTCGGTCCATGCGTCGTCTTCTAAACCCCCATGCCTCCACGCACCGTCTCCTGAGCCCCGATCGTTCCACGTGCCGTCTCCGAGCCCCGGTCGCTCCACGCGCCGTCTCCGAGCGCCGATTGGTGCACGCGCCGTCTCCTGAGCCCCGATCGGCCCACGTATCGTCTCCTAAGCCCCGATCGGTCCACTCGTCATCTCCAAAGCCCCGATCGGTCCACGCGCCGTCTCCGAGCCCCGATCGGTCCACCCGTCGTCTCCTAAACCCCGATCGGTCCACGCCCCGTCTCCTGTGCCCCGATCGGTCGACGCGTCCTATCCTAAACCCCGATCGGTCCACGCGTCGTCTCCTAAACCCCGATCGGTCCACGCGTCGTCTCCTAAGCCCCGATCCGTCGACGCGTCGTCTCCTGAGCCACGATCAATTGACGCGTCTTCTCCTGAGCCCGATCGCTCCTCGCGCCGTCTCCTGAGCCCCGATCGGTCCACGCGTCGTCTCCAAGCTCCGATCGGTCCACGCGCTGTCTCCTGAGCCCCGATAGGTACACGCGTAGTCTCCTAAGCCCCGATCGGTCCACGCGCCGCCTCCGGAGCCCCAATCGATCAACGTGAGTCTCCTAAGCCCCGACCGGTCCACGCGCCGTCTCCTGAGCCCCGATCGGCCCACGTATCGTCTCCTAAGCCCCGATCGGTCCACTCGTCGTCTCCTAAGCCCCGATCGGTCCACGCGCCGTCTCCGAGCTCCGATCGGTCCACCCGTCGTCTCCTAAACCCCGATCGGTCCACGCGCCGTCTCCTGTGCCCCGATCGGTCGACGCGTCCTATCCTAAACCCCGATCGGTCCAAGCGTCGTCTCCTAAGCCCCGCTCGTTCCACGCGCCGTCTCCGAGGCCCGATCCGTCCACGGGCCGTCAGTAAACCGCGATCGGTCAACGCTCCGTCACCAAGCCCCGATCCGTACAAGCGTCGTGTCCGAGCCCCGATCGGTTAGCGCGCCGTCTCCGAGCCCCGATCGGCCCACGCGCCGTCTCCTAAGCCCCAATCGCTCCACGCGCCGTCTCCGAGCGCCGATCATTTCACGCGCTGTCTCCTGAGTCCCGATCGTTCCACCCGCCGTCTCCGAGCCCCGATCGATCCACGCGCCGTCTCATGATGCCCAATCGGTCCACGCGCAGTCTCCTGAGCCCCGATAGGTACACGCGTAGTCTCCTAAGCCCCGATCGGTCCACGTGCCGTCTCCGAGCCCCGATCGGTCCACGCGTCGTCTCCTAAGCCCCGATCGGTCCACGCGCCGTCTCCTGTGCCCCGATCGGTCGACGCGTCCTCTCCTAAACCCCGATCGGTCCACGCGTCGTCTCCTAATCCCCGATCGGTCCACACGCCGTCTCCGAGCCCCGATGGGTCTATGCGTCGCCTCCTGAGCCCCGGTCGGTCCACGCGCCGCCTCCTGAGCCCCGATCGGTCCACGCGTCGTCTCCTAAGCCCCGATCGGTCCACGCGTCGTCTCCTAAGCCCTGATCCGTCAACGCGTCGTCTCCTGAGCCTCGATCAATTGACGCGTCTTCTCCTGAGCCCGATCGCTCCTCGCGCCGTCTCCTGAGCCCCGATCGGTCCACGCGTCGTCTCCGAGCTCCGATCGGTCCACACGCCGTTTCCTGAGCCCCGATCGGTCCATGCGCCGTATCCTAAGCCCCGATCGGTCCACGCGCCGTCTCCGAGCCCCGATAAGTTCAAGCGCCGTCTCCTGAGCCCCGATCGTTCCATGCGGCGTCTCCGAGCCCCGATCGATCCACGCGCCGTTTACTGAGCCCCGATCGGTCCACGCGTCGTCTTCAAAGCCCCGATGCCTCCACGCGCCGTCTCCGAGCCACGATCGGTCCGTGCGCCGCTTCCACAACCCCGATCGGTCCACGCGTCAACTCCTGATCTCCGATCGGTCCACGCGCCGTCTCCTAAGCCCCGATCGTTCCACGCGCCGTCCCCGATCCCCGATCGGTCCACGCGCCGTCCCCGAGCGCTGATCCGTTCACGCGCCGTCACCCGAGCCCCGATCGTTCCACACGACGTCTCCGAGCCCCGATCGGTCCACGCTCCGTCTCCTGAGCCCGGATCGTTCCACGCGTCGTCTCCTGATCCTCGATCCGTAAACGCGTCGTCTCCGAGCCTCGATCGGTCCACACGCCGTGTCCGTACCCCGATCGGTCCGCGTACCGCATTCTGAGCCGCGGTCCGTCCACGCGCCGTCTCCGAGCCCCGAAAGGTCCGCGCACCGTCTCCTGATCCCCATCGCTCCACGTGGCGTCTCCCGAGCCCCGATCGATCCACGCGAGTCTCCTGAGCCCCGGACGGTCCGCGCGCCGTCATCTGAGCCCCGATCGGTTGACGCGTCGTCTCCGAGACTAGATCGGTCCACGCGCCGTCGCCGAGCCCCGATCGGTCCAGGCGTGGCTTCCTGAGCCGCGGTCGGTCCACACGCCGTTTCCTGAGCCCCGATCGGTCCACGCGTCGTCTTCTAAGCCCAGATGCCTCCTTGCGCCGTCTCCCAACCACGATCGGTGCAGGCGCCGCTTCCTGAGCCCCGATCGGTCCATGCGTTTACTCCTAAGCCCCGATCGGTCCACGCGTCGTCTCCTCAGCCCCGATCGGTCGACGCGTCGTCTCCTGAGCCCCGATCGATCCACGCGTCGTCTCCTCAGCCCCGATCGGTCCACGCGCCTCTCCTAAGCCCCGATTGATCCACGCGCCGTCTCCGAGCGCCGATCGCTTCACGCGCCGTCTCCTGTGCTCCGATCGTTCCACGCGCCGTCTCCGAGCCCCGATCGGTCCACGCGCCGTCTCATGAGCCCCGATCGGTCCACGCGTCGGCTCCTAAGCCTCGATCGGTCCACGCGCGGCCTCCTTAGCCCCGGTCGGTCCACGCGCCGTCTCCTGAGCCCCGATACGTCCACGCGCAGTCGCCGAGCCCCGATCGGTCCACGCATCGTCTCCTAAGCCCCGATCCATCGACGCGTCATTTCCTGAGCCCCGATCGCTCCACGCGCCGTTTTCTGAGCACCGTTCGGTCCACGCGTCGTCTTCAAAGCCCCGATGCCTCCACGCGCCGTCTCCGAGCCACGATCGGTCCGTGCGCCGCTTCCAGAGCCTTATCAGTCCAGGCGTCGTCTCCTGATCTCCGATCGGTCGACGCGCCGTCTCCTAAGCCCCGATCGGTCCACGCACCGTCTCCGAGCGCCGATCGGTTCACGCGCCGTCTCCTGAGCCCCGATCATTCCACGCGCTGTCTCCGAGCCCCGATCGGTCCACGCGTTGTCTCCTAAGCCCCGATCGATTAACGCGCCGTCTCCGAGCCCCGAACGGTCCACGCGCCGTCGCCGAACCCCAATTGGTACACGCGCAACCGCCTGAGCCCCAGTCGGTTCACGCGCGGTCGCCGAACCCCGATCGGTCCACGCGTCGTCTCCGAGCCCCGATCGGTCCACGCGTCGTCTTCTAACCCCAGACGCCTCCTCGCACCGTCTCCGAGGGCCTATCGGTTCACGCCCCGTCTCCTGAGCCCCGATCGTTCCACGCATCGTCTCCGATCCCCGATGGGTCCACGCGTCGGCTCCTAAGCCCCGATCGGTCCACACGCCGTCTCCGAGCCCCGATGGGTCCACGCGTCGCCTCCTGAGCACCGGTCGGTCCACGCGCCGTCTCCTGAGCCCCGATCGGTCCACGCGTCGTCTTCTAAGCCCCGATCGGTCCACGCGTCGTCTCCTAAGCCCCGATCGGTCCACGCGCCGTCTCCGAGCGCCGATAACTTCACGCGCCGTCTCCTGAGCCCCGATCGTTCCACGCGCCGTCTCCGAGCCCCGATCGATCCACGCGCCGTCTCCTGAGCCCACATCGGTCCACACGCTGTCTCGTGAGCCCCGATAGGTACACGCGTCGTCTCCTACGCCCCGATCGGTCCACGCGTAGTCTCCTAAGCCCCGCTCGGTTAACGCGTCGTTTCCGAGCCCCGATCGGTCCACGCGTCGTCTCCTGAGCCCCAATTAGTCCATGCGCCGTCTCCTAAGCCCCGATCCGTCCACGGGCCGTGTCCGATCTCCGATCGGTCCACGCGTCGTCTCCGAGCCCTGATCGGTCCACGCGGCATCGCCGAGCCCCGATCGATCCACGCGCCATCGCCGAGCCCCGATCGGTCCACACCCCTTCTCCTGAGCCCCGATCTGTCGACGCGTCGTCTCCTAAGCCGCGACCGGTGCACGCGCCGTCTCCTGTGCCCCGATCGGTTCACGTGCCGTCTTCTAAGCCCCGATCGGTCCACCCGTCGTCTCTTAAGTCCCAATCGGTCCACGCGCCCTCTCCGAGCGCCGATCATTTCACGCGCCGTCTCCTGAGACCCGGTCGGTCCGCGCGCCGTCAACTGAGCCCCGATCGGTCGACGCGTCGTCTTCTGAGCCCCGATCGACCCACGCGTCGTCTCCTGAGCCCCGACCGCTCCACACGCCCTTTCCTGAGCCCCGATCGGTCCACGCATCGTCTACGAGCACCGATCGGTCCACGCACTGTCTCCTGATCCCCATGGGTCCACGCGGCGCCTGCGGGGCCCCGATCGATCCACGCGAGGCTCCTAAGCCCCGACCGGTGCACGCGCCGTCTCCTGTGCCCCGATCGGTTCACGTGCCGTCTTCTAAGCCCCGATCGGTCCACCCGTCGTCTCTCAAGTTCCAATCGATCCACGCGCCCTCTCCGAGCGCCGATCATTTCACGCGCCGTCTCCTGAGACCCGGTCGGTCCGCGCGCCGTCAACTGAGCCCCGATCGGTCGACGCGTCGTCTTCTGATCCCCGATCGACCCACGCGTCGTCTCCTGAGCCGCGACCGCTCCACACGCCTTTTCCTGAGCCCCGATCGGTCCACGCATCGTCTCCGAGCACCGATCGGTCCACGCACTGTCTCCTGATCCCCATGGGTCCACGCGGCGCCTCCGGGGCCCCGATCGATCCACACGAGGCTCCTAAGCCCCGATCGATCCACGTGCCGTCTCCTGAGCCCCGATCGTTACACGCGCCGTCTCCGAGCCCCGATCGGTCCACGCGCCGTCTCCGAGCCCCGATCGGTCCACGCACTGTCTCCTGATCCCTATGGGTCAACGCGGCGCCTCCGGAGCCCCGATCGATCCACGCGAGGCTCCTGAGTCCCGATCGGACCACGCATCGTCTCCTAAGCCCCAATCGGTTAACGCGCCGTTGCCTGAGCCCCGATCGGTCCACGCGTCGTCTTCTAACCCCAGACGCCTCCTCGCACCGTCTCCGAGGGCCGATCGGTTCACGCGCCGTCTCCTGAGCCCCGATCGTTCCACGCATCGTCTCCGAACCCCGATGGGTCCACGCGTCGGCTCCTAAGCCCCGATCAGTCCACGCGCCGTCTCCGAGCCCCGATCGGTCCACGCGTCGTCTTCTAAGACCCGATCGGTCCACGTATCGTCTCCTAAGCCCCGATCGGTCCACACGCCGTCTCCGAGCCCCGATGGGTCCACGCGTCGCCTCCTGAGCCCCGGTCGGTCCACGCGCCGTCTCCTGAGCCCCGATCGGTCCACGCGTCGTCTTCTAAGCCCCGATCGGTCCACGCGTCGTCTCCTAAGCCCCGATCGGTCCACGCGCCGTCTCCGAGCGCCGATAGCTTCACGCGCCGTCTCCTGAGCTCCGATCGTTCCACGCGCCGTCTCCGAGCCCCGATCGATCCACGCGCCGTCTCCTGAGCCCACATCGGTCCACACGCTGTCTCGTGAGCCCCGATAGGCACACGCGTCGTCTCCTACGCCCCGATCGGTCCACGCGTAGTCTCCTAAGCCCCGCTCGGTTAACGCGTCGTTTCCGAGCCCCGATCGGTCCACGCGTCGTCTCCTGAGCCCCAATTAGTCCATGCGCCGTCTCCTAAGCCCCGATCCGTCCACGGGCCGTGTCCGAGCTCCGATCGGTCCACGCGTCGACTCCGAGCCCTGATCGGTCCACGCGCCATCGCCGAGCCCCGATCGGTCCACGCGCCATCGCCGAGCCCCGATCGGTCCACACCCCTTCTCCTGAGCCCCGATCTGTCGACGCGTCGTCTCCTAAGACCCGACCGGTGCACGCGCCGTCTCCTGTGCCCCGATCGGTTCACGTGCCGTCTTCTAAGCCCCGATCAGTCCACCCGTCGTCTCTTAAGTCCCAATCGGTCCACGCGCCCTCTCCGAGCGCCGATCATTTCACGCGCCGTCTCCTGAGACCCGGTCGGTCCGCGCGCCGTCAACTGAGCTCCGATCGGTCGACGCGTCGTCTTCTGAGCCCCGATCGGTCGACGCGTTGTCTCCTGAGCCCCGTTCGATCCACGCGTCGTCTCCTCAGCCCCGATCGCTCCACGCGCCGTCTCCGAGCGCCGATCGGTGCACGCGCCGTCTCCTGAGCCCCGGTCGGTTCACGCGCCGTCTCCGAGCCCCGATGGATCCACGCGTCTTCTTGTAAACCCAGATGCCTCCTCGCATCGTCTCCTAAGCCCCGATCGGTTAACGCGCCGTCTCCGAGCCACGATCGGTCCACGCGCCGTCGCCGAACCCCAATTGGTCCACGCGCAACCGCCTGAGCCCCAGTCGGTCCACGCGCGGCCTCCTGAGCCATGGTCGGTTCACGCGCCGTCTCCTGAAACCCGATCGGTCCACGTGTCGTTCCCTAAGCCCCGATCCATCCACGCGCAGTCTCCTGAGCCCCGATCGGTCCACGCATCGCCTCCTGAACCCCGGACGGTCCAGGCGCCGTCTCCGAGCCACGATCGGTCCACGCGCCCTCGCCGAGCCCCGATCGGTCCACACCCCTTCTCCTGAGCCCCGATCTGTCGACGCGTCGTCTCCTAAGCCCCGACCGGTGCACGCGCCGTCTCCTGTGCCCCGATCGGTTCACGTGCCGTCTTCTAAGCCCCGATCGGTCCACCCGTCGTCTCTCAAGTTCCAATCGATCCACGCGCCCTCTCCGAGCGCCGATCATTTCACGCGCCGTCTCCTGAGACCCGGTCGGTCCGCGCGCCGTCAACTGAGCCCCGATCGGTCGACGCGTCGTCTTCTGATCCCCGATCGACCCACGCGTCGTCTCCTGAGCCCCGACCGCTCCACACGCCTTTTCCTGAGCCCCGATCGGTCCACGCATCGTCTCCGAGCACCGATCGGTCCACGCACTGTCTCCTGATCCCCATGGGTCCACGCGGCGCCTCCGGGGCCCCGATCGATCCACACGAGGCTCCTAAGCCCCGATCGATCCACGTGCCGTCTCCTGAGCCCCGATCGTTACACGCGCCGTCTCCGAGCCCCGATCGGTCCACGCGCCGTCTCCGAGCCCCGATCGGTCCACGCACTGTCTCCTGATCCCTATGGGTCAACGCGGCGCCTCCGGAGCCCCGATCGATCCACGCGAGGCTCCTGAGTCCCGATCGGACCACGCATCGTCTCCTAAGCCCCAATCGGTTAACGCGCCGTTGCCTGAGCCCCGATCGGTCCACGCGTCGTCTTCTAACCCCAGACGCCTCCTCGCACCGTCTCCGAGGGCCGATCGGTTCACGCGCCGTCTCCTGAGCCCCGATCGTTCCACGCATCGTCTCCGAACCCCGATGGGTCCACGCGTCGGCTCCTAAGCCCCGATCAGTCCACGCGCCGTCTCCGAGCCCCGATCGGTCCACGCGTCGTCTTCTAAGACCCGATGCGTCCACGTATCGTCTCCTAAGCCCCGATCGGTCCACACGCCGTCTCCGAGCCCCGATGGGTCCACGCGTCGCCTCCTGACCCCGGTCGGTCCACGCGCCGTCTCCTGAGCCCCGATCGGTCCACGCGTCGTCTTCTAAGCCCCGATCGGTCCACGCGTCGTCTCCTAAGCCCCGATCGGTCCACGCGCCGTCTCCGAGCGCCGATAGCTTCACGCGCCGTCTCCTGAGCTCCGATCGTTCCACGCGCCGTCTCCGAGCCCCGATCGATCCACGCGCCGTCTCCTGAGCCCACATCGGTCCACACGCTGTCTCGTGAGCCCCGATAGGTACACGCGTCGTCTCCTACGCCCCGATCGGTCCACGCGTAGTCTCCTAAGCCCCGCTCGGTTAACGCGTCGTTTCCGAGCCCCGATCGGTCCACGCGTCGTCTCCTGAGCCCCAATTAGTCCATGCGCCGTCTCCTAAGCCCCGATCCGTCCACGGGCCGTGTCCGAGCTCTGATCGGTCCACGCGTCGTCTCCGAGCCCTGATCGGTCCACGCGCCATCGCCGAGCCCCGATCGGTCCACGCGCCATCGCCGAGCCCCGATCGGTCCACACCCCTTCTCCTGAGCCCCGATCTGTCGACGCGTCGTCTCCTAAGCCCCGACCGGTGCACGCGCCGTCTCCTGTGCCCCGATCGGTTCACGTACCGTCTTCTAAGCCCCGATCGGTCCACCCGTCGTCTCTTAAGTCCCAATCGGTCCACGCGCCCTCTCCGAGCGCCGATCATTTCACGCGCCGTCTCCTGAGACCCGGTCGGTCCGCGCGCCGTCAACTGAGCTCCGATCGGTCGACGCGTCGTCTTCTGAGCCCCGATCGGTCGACGCGTTGTCTCCTGAGCCCCGTTCGATCCACGCGTCGTCTCCTCAGCCCCGATCGCTCCACGCGCCGTCTCCGAGCGCCGATCGGTGCACGCGCCGTCTCCTGAGCCCCGGTCGGTTCACGCGCCGTCTCCGAGCCCCGATGGATCCACGCGTCTTCTTGTAAACCCAGATGCCTCCTCGCATCGTCTCCTAAGCCCCGATCGGTTAACGCGCCGTCTCCGAGCCACGATCGGTCCACGCGCCGTCGCCGAACCCCAATTGGTCCACGCGCAACCGCCTGACCCCCAGTCGGTCCACGCGCGGCCTCCTGAGCCATGGTCGGTTCACGCGCCGTCTCCTGAAACCCGATCGGTCCACGTGTCGTTCCCTAAGCCCCGATCCATCCACGCGCAGTCTCCTGAGCCCCGATCGGTCCACGCGCGGCCTCCTGAGCCCGGATCGTTCCACGCGTCGTCTCCTGATCCCCGATCCGTAAACGCGTCGTCTCCTGAGCCCCAATCGGCCCACAAGCAGTCTCGTGAGCCCCGATAGGTACACGCGCCGTCTCCTGAGCTCCGATCGTTCCACGCGCCGTCTCCGAGCCCCGATCAGTCCAGGCGCCGTCTCCTGAACCCCAATGGGTCCACACGCTGTCTCGTGAGCCCCGATAGGTACACGCGTCGCGTCCTACGCCCCGATCGGTCCACGCGTCGTCTCCTAAGCCCCGATCGGTCCACGTGCCGTCTCCGAGCCCCGATCGGTCCGCGCACCGTCTCCTGCTCCCCATCGCTCCACGCGGCGTCTCCGGATCTTCGATCGATCCACGCGAGTCTCCTGAGCCCCGGTCAGCCCACGCGTCGTCTCCTCAGCCCCGATCGGTCGACGCGTTGTCTCCTGAGCCCCGATCGATCCACGCGTCGTCTCCTCAGCCCCGATCGCTCCACGCGCCGTCTCCGAGCGCCGATCAGTGCACGCGCCGTCTCCTGAGCCCCGGTCGGTTCACGCGCCGTCTCCGAGCCCCGATGGATCCACGCGTCTTCTTGTAAACCCAGATGCCTCCTCGCATCGTCTCCTAAGCCCCGATCGGTTAACGCGCCGTCTCCGAGCCACGATCGGTCCACGCGCCGTCGCCGAACCCCAATTGGTCCACGCGCCGTCTCATAAGCCCCGATCGGTCCACGTGCCGTCTCCTAAGCCCCGATCGGTTAACGCGCCGGCTCCGAGCCGCGATCGGTCCACGCGCCGTCGCCGAACCCCAATTGATCCACGCGCAACCGCCTGACCCCCAGTCGGTCCACGCGTCGTCTCCGAGCTCCAATCGGTCCACGCGCCGTTTCCTGAGACCTGATCGGTCCATGCCTCGTCTTCTAAGCCCCGATGCCTCCACGCGCCGTCTCCGAGCCACGATCGGTTCAGGCGCCGCTTCCCGAGCCCCGATCAGTCCACGTACCGTCTCCTAAGCCCCGATCGCTCCACGGACCGTTTCCTGATCCCCGATCGGTCCACGCGCCGCCTCCTGAGTCCCGATCGGTCAACGCGTCGTGTCCTAAGCCCTGATCGGTCCACGTGCCGTCTCCGAGCCCCGATGGGTCCATGCGCCACATCCTGAGCCCAGATCGGACGACGCGTCGTCTCCTGAGCCTTGATCGATCCACGCGTCGTCTCCTGAACCCCGATTGCTCCACGGGCCGTTTCCTGAGCCCCGATCGGTCCACGCGTCGTCTTCTAAGCCCAGATGCCTTCTCGCGCCGTCTCCGAACCACGATGGGTCCAGGCGCCGCTTCCTGAGCCCCGATCGGTCCACGCGTTGTCTCCTAAGCCCCGTTCGGCCCACGCGCCGTCTCCTAAGCCCCGATCATTCCACGCGCCGTCTCCGAGCCCTGATCGGTCCACGCGCCGTCCCCTGAGCCCCGATACGTCGACGCGCAGTCGCCGAGCCCCGATCGGTCCACGCGCTGTCTCCTGAGCCCCGATAGGTACACGCGTCGTCTCCTACACCCCGATCTGTCGACGCGTCGTCTCCTAAGCCCCGACCGGTGCACTCGCCGTCTCCTGTGCCCCGATCGATTCACGTGCCGTCTCCTAAGCCCCGATCGGTCCACCCGTCGTCTCTTAAGCCCTAATCGGTCCACGCGCCTTCTCCGAGCGCCGATCATTTCCCGCGCCGTCTCCTGAGCCCCGGTCGGTCCGCGAGCCGTCACCTGAGCCCCGATCGGTCGACGCGTCGTCTTCTGAGCCCCGATCGGTCCACGCGCCGTCTCCGAGCGCCGATCGGTTCACGTGCCGTCTCCTAAGCCCCGATCGGTTCACCCGTCGTCTCTTAAGTCCCAATCGGTCCACGCGCCCTCTCCGAGCGCCGATCATTTCACGCACCGTCTCCTGAGCCCCGGTCGGTCCGCGCGCCGTCACCTGAGCCGCGATCGGTCGACGCGTCGTCTTCTGAGCCCCGATCGACCCACGCGTCGTCTCCTGAGCTCCGACCGCTCCACACGCCCTTCCCTGAGCCCCGATCGGTCCACGCATCGTCTCCGAGCACCGATCGGTCCACGCGCCGTCCCCTAAGCCCTGATCGGTCCACGCGCCGTCTCCGAGCGCCGATCGGTTCACGCGCCGTCTCCTGAGCCCCGATCGTTGCACGCGCCGACTCCGAGCTCCGATCGGCCCACGCGCCGTCTCCAAAGCACCGATCGGTCCAAGCGCCTTCTCCTAAGCCCCGATCGGTCCACGCGCCGTCTCCGAGCCCCGATCGGTCCACGCGCCGTCCCCTAAGCCCTGATCGGTCCACGCGCCGTCTCCGAGCGCCGATCGGTTCACGCGCCGTCTCCTGAGCCCCGATCGTTCCACGCGCCGACTCCGAGCTCCGATCGGCCCACGCGCCGTCTCCAAAGCACCGATCGGTCCAAGCGCCTTCTCCTAAGCCCCGATCGGTCCACGCGCCGTCTCCGAGCCCCGATCGGTCGACGCGCCGTCTCCTAAGCCCCGATCGGTCCACGCGCCGTCGCCTGAGCCCCGATCGGTCCACGCGCCGTCGCCTGAGCCCCGATCGTTCCACGCGCCGTCTCCTAAGCCCCGATCGGTCCAAGCGCATTCTCCTAAGCCCCGAGCGGTCCACGCGCCGTCTCCTAGCGCCGATCGGTTCACGCCCCGTCCCCTGAGCCCGGATCGTTCCACGCGCCGTCGCCGAACCCCAATTGGTCCACGCGAAACCGCCTGAGCCCCAGTCGGTTCACGCGCTGTCTCCGAGCCCCGATCGGTCCACGCGTCGTCTCCGAGCCCCGATCGGTCCACGCGCCGTCGCCGAGTCGTGATCTGTCCACGCGCGGCCTCCTGAGACCCGATCGGTCCACGCGCCGACTTCGAGCCCCGATCGGTCCACGCATGGTCTCCTAAGCCCCAATCGGTTAACGCGCCGTCCCCGAGCCCCGATTGGTCCACGCGCCGTTTCCTGAGCCCCGATACGTCCACGCGCAGTCGCCGAGCCCTGATCGGTCCACGCGCTGTCTCCTGAGCCCCGATAGGTACACGCGTCGTCTTCTAAGCGCCGATCGGTCCACGCGTAGTCTCCTAAGCCCCGCTCGGTTAACGCGTCGTTTCCGAGCCCCGATCGGTCCACGCGTCGTCTCCTGAGCGCCAATTAGTCCATGCGCCGTCTCCTAAGCCCCGATCCGTCCACGGGCCGTGTCCGAGCTCCGATCGGTCCACGCAACGTCTCCTAAGCCCCAATCGGTTAACGCGCCGTCTCCTGAGCCCCGATCGTTCTACGCGCCGTCTCCGAGCCCCGATCCGTCCACGCGCAGTCGCCGAGCCCCGATCGGTTCACGCGCGGTCTCCTGAGCCCCGATCGCTCCACCCGCCGTCTCCTGAGCCCGATCGGTCCACGCATCGTCTCCTATGCCCCGATCGGTTAACGTGCCGTCTCCGCGCCGCGATCGGTCCACGCGCCGTCGCTGAACCCTAATTGATCCACGCGTAACCGCCTGAGCCCCAATCGGTCCACGCGAGTCTCCTAAGCCCCGACCGGTCCACGCGCCGTCTACTGAGCCCCTATCGCTCCACGCGTCGTATCCGAGCCCCGATCGGTCCACGCGCCGTCGCCGAACCCCAATTGATCCACGCGCAACCGCCTGACCCCCAGTCGGTCCACGCGTCGTCTCCGAGCTCCAATCGGTCCACGCGCCGTTTCCTGAGACCTGATCGGTCCATGCCTCGTCTTCTAAGCCCCGATGCCTCCACGCGCCGTCTCCGAGCCACGATCGGTTCACGCGCGGTCTCCTGAGCCCCGATCGCTCCACGCGCCGTCTCCTGAGCCCGATCGGTCCACGCATCGTCTCCTATGCCCCGATCGGTTAACGTGCCGTCTCCGCGCCGCGATCGGTCCACGCGCCGTCGCTGAACCCTAATTGATCCACGCGTAACCGCCTGAGCCCCAATCGGTCCACGCGAGTCTCCTAAGCCCCGACCGGTCCACGCGCCGTCTACTGAGCCCCTATCGCTCCACGCGTCGTCTCCGAGCCCCGATCGGTCCACGCGCCGTCGCCGAACCCCAATTGATCCACGCGCAACCGCCTGACCCCCAGTCGGTCCACGCGTCGTCTCCGAGCTCCAATCGGTCCACGCGCCGTTTCCTGAGACCTGATCGGTCCATGCCTCGTCTTCTAAGCCCCGATGCCTCCACGCGCCGTCTCCGAGCCACGATCGGTTCAGGCGCCGCTTCCCGAGCCCCGATCAGTCCACGTACCGTCTCCTAAGCCCCGATCGCTCCACGGACCGTTTCCTGATCCCCGATCGGTCCACGCGCCGCCTCCTGAGTCCCGATCGGTCAACGCGTCGTGTCCTAAGCCCTGATCGGTCCACGTGCCGTCTCCGAGCCCCGATGGGTCCATGCGCCACATCCTGAGCCCAGATCGGACGACGCGTCGTCTCCTGAGCCTTGATCGATCCACGCGTCGTCTCCTGAACCCCGATTGCTCCACGGGCCGTTTCCTGAGCCCCGATCGGTCCACGCGTCGTCTTCTAAGCCCAGATGCCTCCTCGCGCCGTCTCCGAGCCACGATGGGTCCAGGCGCCGCTTCCTGAGCCCCGATCGGTCCACGCGTTGTCTCCTAAGCCCCGTTCGGCCCACGCGCCGTCTCCTAAGCCCCGATCATTCCACGCGCCGTCCCCTGAGCCCCGATACGTCGACGCGCAGTCGCCGAGCCCCGATGGGTCCACGCGCTGTCTCCTGAGCCCCGATAGGTACACGCGTCGTCTCCTACACCCCGATCGGTCCACGCGCCGTCTCCGAGCCCCGATGGGTCCACGCACTGTCTCCTGATCCCCATGGGTCCACGCGCCGCCTCCGGAGCCCCGATCGATCCACGCGAGGATCCTGAGCCCCGATCGATCCACGCATCGTCTCCTAAGCCCCAATCGGTTAACGCGCCGTCTTCGAGCCCCAATCGGTCCACGCGCCGTCTCCTGAACCCCGATCGTTCCACGCGCCTTCTCCTAAGCCACGATAGATCAGCGCCGTCTCCGAGCGCCGATCCGTGCACGCGCCGTCGCACGAGCCGCGATCGGTCCACGCGCGGCCTCCTGAGCCCCGGTTGCTTCACGCGCCGTATCCGAGACCCAATCGGTCCACGCACCGTCTCCTGAGCCCCGATCGGTCCACCCGCCGTCTCCTGAGCCCCGATCCCTCCACGCGCCATTTTCTGTGCACCATTCGGTCCACGCGTCGTCTTCTAAGCCCCGATGCCTCCACGCGCCGTCTCCGAGCCCCGATCGGTCAACGCGCCTTCCCCTCAGCCCCGATTGGTCCACGCGCCGTCTCCGAGCGCCGGTCGGTCCACGCGTCGTCTCCTGATCTCCGATCGGTCCACGCGCCGTCTCCTCAGCCCCGATCGCTCCACGCGTCGTTTTCTAAGCACCGTTCGGTCCATGCGTCGTCTTCTAAGCCCCGATGCCTCCACGCGCCGTCTCCGAGCCACGATCGGTGCAGGCGCCGCTTCCTGAGCACCGATCGGTCCACGCGCCGTCTCCTAAGCCCCGTTCGGTCCAAGCGCCTTCTCCTAAAGCCCCGATCGTCCAATGCGCCGTCCCCGAGCACCGATCGGTCCACGCGCCGTCTCCTGAGCCCCGATCGGTCCACGCACTGTCTCCTGATCCCTATGGGTCAACGCGGCGCCTCCGGAGCCCCGATCGATCCACGCGAGGCTCCTGAGTCCCGATCGGACCACGCATCGTCTCCTAAGCCCCAATCGGTTAACGCGCCGTTGCCTGAGCCCCGATCGGTCCACGCGTCGTCTTCTAACCCCAGACGCCTCCTCGCACCGTCTCCGAGGGCCGATCGGTTCACGCGCCGTCTCCTGAGCCCCGATCGTTCCACGCATCGTCTCCGAACCCCGATGGGTCCACGCGTCGGCTCCTAAACCCCGATCAGTCCACGCGCCGTCTCCGAGCCCCGATCGGTCCACGCGTCGTCTTCTAAGACCCGATCGGTCCACGTATCGTCTCCTAAGCCCCGATCGCTCCACACGCCGTCTCCGAGCCCCGATGGGTCCACGCGTCGCCTCCTGAGCCCCGGTCGGTCCACGCGCCGTCTCCTGAGCCCCGATCGGTCCACGCGTCGTCTTCTAAGCCCCGATCGGTCCACGCGTCGTCTCCTAAGCCCCGATCGGTCCACGCGCCGTCTCCGAGCGCCGATAGCTTCACGCGCCGTCTCCTGAGCTCCGATCGTTCCACGCGCCGTCTCCGAGCCCCGATCGATCCACGCGCCGTCTCCTGAGCCCACATCGGTCCACACGCTGTCTCGTGAGTCCCGATAGGTACACGCGTCGTCTCCTACGCCCCGATCGGTCCACGCGTAGTCTCCTAAGCCCCGCTCGGTTAACGCGTCGTTTCCGAGCCCCGATCGGTCCACGCGTCGTCTCCTGAGCCCCAATTAGTCCATGCGCCGTCTCCTAAGCCCCGATCCGTCCACGGGCCGTGTCCGAGCTCCGATCGGTCCACGCGTCGTCTCCGAGCCCTGATCGGTCCACGCGCCATCGCCGAGCCCCGATCAGTCCACGCGCCATCGCCGAGCCCCGATCGGTCCACACCCCTTCTCCTGAGCCCCGATCTGTCGACGCGTCGTCTCCTAAGCCCCGACCGGTGCACGCGCCGTCTCCTGTGCCCCGATCGGTTCACGTGCCGTCTTCTAAGCCCCGATCGGTCCACCCGTCGTCTCTTAAGTCCCAATCGGTCCACGCGCCCTCTCCGAGCGCCGATCATTTCACGCGCCGTCTCCTGAGACCCGGTCGGTCCGCGCGCCGTCAACTGAGCTCCGATCGGTCGACGCGTCGTCTTCTGAGCCCCGATCGGTCGACGCGTTGTCTCCTGAGCCCCGTTCGATCCACGCGTCGTCTCCTCAGCCCCGATCGCTCCACGCGCCGTCTCCGAGCGCCGATCGGTGCACGCGCCGTCTCCTGAGCCCCGGTCGGTTCACGCGCCGTCTCCGAGCCCCGATGGATCCACGCGTCTTCTTGTAAACCCAGATGCCTCCTCGCATCGTCTCCTAAGCCCCGATCGGTTAACGCGCCGTCTCCGAGCCACGATCGGTCCACGCGCCGTCGCCGAACCCCAATTGGTCCACGCGCAACCGCCTGAGCCCCAGTCGGTCCACGCGCGGCCTCCTGAGCCATGGTCGGTTCACGCGCCGTCTCCTGAAACCCGATCGGTCCACGTGTCGTTCCCTAAGCCCCGATCCATCCACGCGCAGTCTCCTGAGCCCCGATCGGTCCACGCATCGCCTCCTGAACCCCGGACGGTCCAGGCGCCGTCTCCGAGCCACGATCGGTCCACGCGCCCTCGCCGAGACCCGATCGGTCCACACCCCTTCTCCTGAGCCCCGATCTGTCGACGCGTCGTCTCCTAAGCCCCGACCGGTGCACGCGCCGTCTCCTGTGCCCCGATCGGTTCACGTGCCGTCTTCTAAGCCCCGATCGGTCCACCCGTCGTCTCTTAAGTCCCAATCGGTCCACGCGCCCTCTCCGAGCGCCGATCATTTCACGCGCCGTCTCCTGAGACCCGGCCGGTCCGCGCGCCGTCAACTGAGCTCCGATCGGTCGACGCGTCGTCTTCTGAGCCCCGATCGACCCGCGCGTCGTCTCCGAGCCCCGATCGATCCACGCGCCGTCTCCTGAGCCCAAATCGATCCACACGCTGTCTCGTGAGCCCCGATAGGTACACGCGACGTCTCCTACGCCCCGATCGGTCCACGCGTCGTCTCCTAAGGCCTGCTCGGTTAACGCGTCGTTTCCGAGCCCCGATCTGTCCACGCGTCGTCTCCTGAGCCCCAATTAGTCCGCGCGCCGTCTCCTAAGCCCTGATCCGTCCACGGGCCGTGTCCGAGCTCCGATCGGTTCACGCGCCGTCTCCAAACCTCGATCCGTACACGCGTCGTGTCCGAGCCCTGATCGGTCCACGCGCCATCGCCGAGCGCCGATCGGTCCACGCGCCATCGCCGAGCCCCGATCGGTCCACGTGCCGTCTCCTGAGGCCCGATCGGTCCACACCCCTTCTCCTGAACCCCGATCGGTCGACGCGTCGTCTCCTAAGCCCCGATCGTTCTACGCGCCTTCTCCTAAGCCCCGATCGGTCCAAGCGCCTTCTCGTAAGCCCCGATCGGTCCACGCGCCGTCTCCGAGCGCCGATCGGTTCACGCCCCGTCACCTGAGCCCCGATCATTCGGAGCGCCGTCTCCGAGCCCCGATCGGTCCACGCATCGTCTCCTGAGCCCGGATCGTTCCACGCGTCGTCCCCGAATCCCCGATCCGTACACGCGTCGTCTCCGAGCCTCGATCGGTCCACGCACCGTCGCCGAGCCCCGATCGGTCCACGCGCGGCCTCCTGAGCCCGGATCGTTCCACGCGTCGTCTCCTGATCCCCGATCCGTAAACGCGTCGTCTCCTGAGCCCCAATCGGCCCACAAGCAGTCTCGTGAGCCCCGATAGGTACACGCGCCGTCTCCTGAGCTCCGATCGTTCCACGCGCCGTCTCCGAGCCCCGATCAGTCCAGGCGCCGTCTCCTGAACCCCAATGGGTCCACACGCTGTCTCGTGAGCCCCGATAGGTACACGCGTCGCGTCCTACGCCCCGATCGGTCCACGCGTCGTCTCCTAAGCCCCGATCGGTCCACGTGCCGTCTCCGAGCCCCGATCGGTCCGCGCACCGTCTCCTGCTCCCCATCGCTCCACGCGGCGTCTCCGGATCTTCGATCGATCCACGCGAGTCTCCTGAGCCCCGGTCAGCCCACGCGTCGTCTCCTCAGCCCCGATCGGTCGACGCGTTGTCTCCTGAGCCCCGATCGATCCACGCGTCGTCTCCTCAGCCCCGATCGCTCCACGCGCCGTCTCCGAGCGCCGATCGGTGCACGCGCCGTCTCCTGAGCCCCGGTCGGTTCACGCGCCGTCTCCGAGCCCCGATGGATCCACGCGTCTTCTTGTAAACCCAGATGCCTCCTCGCATCGTCTCCTAAGCCCCGATCGGTTAACGCGCCGTCTCCGAGCCACGATCGGTCCACGCGCCGTCGCCGAACCCCAATTGGTCCACGCGCCGTCTCATAAGCCCCGATCGGTCCACGTGCCGTCTCCTAAGCCCCGATCGGTTAACGCGCCGTCTCCGAGCCCCGATCGGTCCACGCGCCGTCGCCGAGTCGTGATCTGTCCACGCGCGGCCTCCTGAGACCCGATCGGTCCACGCGCCGACTTCGAGCCCCGATCGGTCCACGCGTCGTCTCCTGAGCGCCAATTAGTCCATGCGCCGTCTCCTAAGCCCCGATCCGTCCACGGGCCGTGTCCGAGCTCCGATCGGTCCACGCAACGTCTCCTAAGCCCCAATCGGTTAACGCGCCGTCTCCTGAGCCCCGATCGTTCTACGCGCCGTCTCCGAGCCCCGATCCGTCCACGCGCAGTCGCCGAGCCCCGATCGGTTCACGCGCGGTCTCCTGAGCCCCGATCGCTCCACGCGCCGTCTCCTGAGCCCGATCGGTCCACGCATCGTCTCCTATGCCCCGATCGGTTAACGTGCCGTCTCCGCGCCGCGATCGGTCCACGCGCCGTCGCTGAACCCTAATTGATCCACGCGTAACCGCCTGAACCCCAATCGGTCCACGCGAGTCTCCTAAGCCCCGACCGGTCCACGCGCCGTCTACTGAGCCCCTATCGCTCCACGCGTCGTCTCCGAGCCCCGATCGGTCCACGCGCCGTCGCCGAACCCCAATTGATCCACGCGCAACCGCCTGACCCCCAGTCGGTCCACGCGTCGTCTCCGAGCTCCAATCGGTCCACGCGCCGTTTCCTGAGACCTGATCGGTCCATGCCTCGTCTTCTAAGCCCCGATGCCTCCACGCGCCGTCTCCGAGCCACGATCGGTTCAGGCGCCGCTTCCCGAGCCCCGATCAGTCCACGTACCGTCTCCTAAGCCCCGATCGCTCCACGGACCGTTTCCTGATCCCCGATCGGTCCACGCGCCGCCTCCTGAGTCCCGATCGGTCAACGCGTCGTGTCCTAAGCCCTGATCGGTCCACGTGCCGTCTCCGAGCCCCGATGGGTCCATGCGCCACATCCTGAGCCCAGATCGGACGACGCGTCGTCTCCTGAGCCTTGATCGATCCACGCGTCGTCTCCTGAACCCCGATTGCTCCACGGGCCGTTTCCTGAGCCCCGATCGGTCCACGCGTCGTCTTCTAAGCCCAGATGCCTCCTCGCGCCGTCTCCGAGCCACGATGGGTCCAGGCGCCGCTTCCTGAGCCCCGATCGGTCCACGCGTTGTCTCCTAAGCCCCGTTCGGCCCACGCGCCGTCTCCTAAGCCCCGATCATTCCACGCGCCGTCCCCTGAGCCCCGATACGTCGACGCGCAGTCGCCGAGCCCCGATGGGTCCACGCGCTGTCTCCTGAGCCCCGATAGGTACACGCGTCGTCTCCTACACCCCGATCGGTCCACGCGCCGCCTCCGGAGCCCCGATCGATCCACGCGAGGATCCTGAGCCCCGATCGATCCACGCATCGTCTCCTAAGCCCCAATCGGTTAACGCGCCGTCTTCGAGCCCCAATCGGTCCACGCGCCGTCTCCTGAACCCCGATCGTTCCACGCGCCTTCTCCTAAGCCACGATAGGTCAGCGCCGTCTCCGAGCGCCGATCCGTGCACGCGCCGTCGCACGAGCCGCGATCGGTCCACGCGCGGCCTCCTGAGCCCCGGTTGCTTCACGCGCCGTATCCGAGACCCAATCGGTCCACGCACCGTCTCCTGAGCCCCGATCGGTCCACGCGCCGTCTCCTGAGCCCCGATCCCTCCACGCGCCATTTTCTGTGCACCATTCGGTCCACGCGTCGTCTTCTAAGCCCCGATGCCTCCACGCGCCGTCTCCGAGCCCCGATCGGTCAACGCGCCTTCCCCTCAGCCCCGATTGGTCCACGCGCCGTCTCCGAGCGCCGATCGGTCCACGCGTCGTCTCCTGATCTCCGATCGGTCCACGCGCCGTCTCCTCAGCCCCGATCGCTCCACGCGTCGTTTTCTAAGCACCGTTCGGTCCATGCGTCGTCTTCTAAGCCCCGATGCCTCCACGCGCCGTCTCCGAGCCACGATCGGTGCAGGCGCCGCTTCCTGAGCACCGATCGGTCCACGCGCCGTCTCCTGAGCCCCGATCATTCCACGCGCCGTCTCCGAGCCCCGATCCGTCCACGCGCCGTCTCCTAAGCCCCGTTCGGTCCAAGCGCCTTCTCCTAAAGCCTCGATCGTCCAATGCGCCGTCCCCGAGCACCGATCGGTCCACGCGCCGTCTCCTGAGCCCCGATCGGTCCACGCACTGTCTCCTGATCCCTATGGGTCAACGCGGCGCCTCCGGAGCCCCGATCGATCCACGCGAGGCTCCTGAGTCCCGATCGGACCACGCATCGTCTCCTAAGCCCCAATCGGTTAACGCGCCGTTGCCTGAGCCCCGATCGGTCCACGCGTCGTCTTCTAACCCCAGACGCCTCCTCGCACCGTCTCCGAGGGCCGATCGGTTCACGCGCCGTCTCCTGAGCCCCGATCGTTCCACGCATCGTCTCCGAACCCCGATGGGTCCACGCGTCGGCTCCTAAGCCCCGATCAGTCCACGCGCCGTCTCCGAGCCCCGATCGGTCCACGCGTCGTCTTCTAAGACCCGATCGGTCCACGTATCGTCTCCTAAGCCCCGATCGGTCCACACGCCGTCTCCGAGCCCCGATGGGTCCACGCGTCGCCTCCTGAGCCCCGGTCGGTCCACGCGCCGTCTCCTGAGCCCCGATCGGTCAACGCGTCGTCTTCTAAGCCCCGATCGGTCCACGCGTCGTCTCCTAAGCCCCGATCGGTCCACGCGCCGTCTCCGAGCGCCGATAGCTTCACGCGCCGTCTCCTGAGCTCCGATCGTTCCACGCGCCGTCTCCGAGCCCCGATCGATCCACGCGCCGTCTCCTGAGCCCACATCGGTCCACACGCTGTCTCGTGAGCCCCGATAGGTACACGCGTCGTCTCCTACGCCCCGATCGGTCCACGCGTAGTCTCCTAAGCCCCGCTCGGTTAACGCGTCGTTTCCGAGCCCCGATCGGTCCACGCGTCGTCTCCTGAGCCCCAATTAGTCCATGCGCCGTCTCCTAAGCCCCGATCCGTCCACGGGCCGTGTCCGAGCTCCGATCGGTCCACGCGTCGTCTCCGAGCCCTGATCGGTCCACGCGCCATCGCCGAGCCCCGATCGGTCCACGCGCCATCGCCGAGCCCCGATCGGTCCACACCCCTTCTCCTGAGCCCCGATCTGTCGACGCGTCGTCTCCTAAGCCCCGACCGGTGCACGCGCCGTCTCCTGTGCCCCGATCGGTTCACGTGCCGTCTTCTAAGCCCCGATCGGTCCACCCGTCGTCTCTTAAGTCCCAATCGGTCCACGCGCCCTCTCCGAGCGCCGATCATTTCACGCGCCGTCTCCTGAGACCCGGTCGGTCCGCGCGCCGTCAACTGAGCTCCGATCGGTCGACGCGTCGTCTTCTGAGCCCCGATCGGTCGACGCGTTGTCTCCTGAGCCCCGTTCGATCCACGCGTCGTCTCCTCAGCCCCGATCGCTCCACGCGCCGTCTCCGAGCGCCGATCGGTGCACGCGCCGTCTCCTGAGCCCCGGTCGGTTCACGCGCCGTCTCCGAGCCCCGATGGATCCACGCGTCTTCTTGTAAACCCAGATGCCTCCTCGCATCGTCTCCTAAGCCCCGATCGGTTAACGCGCCGTCTCCGAGCCACGATCGGTCCACGCGCCGTCGCCGAACCCCAATTGGTCCACGCGCAACCGCCTGAGCCCCAGTCGGTCCACGCGCGGCCTCCTGAGCCATGGTCGGTTCACGCGCCGTCTCCTGAAACCCGATCGGTCCACGTGTCGTTCCCTAAGCCCCGATCCATCCACGCGCAGTCTCCTGAGCCCCGATCGGTCCACGCATCGCCTCCTGAACCCCGGACGGTCCAGGCGCCGTCTCCGAGCCACGATCGGTCCACGCGCCCTCGCCGAGCCCCGATCGGTCCACACCCCTTCTCCTGAGCCCCGATCTGTCGACGCGTCGTCTCCTAAGCCCCGACCGGTGCACGCGCCGTCTCCTGTGCCCCGATCGGTTCACGTGCCGTCTTCTAAGCCCCGATCGGTCCACCCGTCGTCTCTTAAGTCCCAATCGGTCCACGCGCCCTCTCCGAGCGCCGATCATTTCACGTGCCGTCTCCTGAGACCCGGCCGGTCCGCGCGCCGTCAACTGAGCTCCGATCGGTCGACGCGTCGTCTTCTGAGCCCCGATCGACCCACGCGTCGTCTCCGAGCCCCGATCGATCCACGCGCCGTCTCCTGAGCCCAAATCGATCCACACGCTGTCTCGGAGCCCCGATAGGTACACGCGACGTCTCCTACGCCCCGATCGGTCCACGCGTCGTCTCCTAAGGCCTGCTCGGTTAACGCGTCGTTTCCGAGCCCCGATCTGTCCACGCGTCGTCTCCTGAGCCCCAATTAGTCCGCGCGCCGTCTCCTAAGCCCTGATCCGTCCACGGGCCGTGTCCGAGCTCCGATCGGTTCACGCGCCGTCTCCAAACCTCGATCCGTACACGCGTCGTGTCCGAGCCCTGATCGGTCCACGCGCCATCGCCGAGCGCCGATCGGTCCACGCGCCATCGCCGAGCCCCGATCGGTCCACGTGCCGTCTCCTGAGGCCCGATCGGTCCACACCCCTTCTCCTGAACCCCGATCGGTCGACGCGTCGTCTCCTAAGCCCCGATCGTTCTACGCGCCTTCTCCTAAGCCCCGATCGGTCCAAGCGCCTTCTCGTAAGCCCCGATCGGTCCACGCGCCGTCTCCGAGCGCCGATCGGTTCACGCCCCGTCACCTGAGCCCCGATCATTCGGAGCGCCGTCTCCGAGCCCCGATCGGTCCACGCATCGTCTCCTGACCCCGGATCGTTCCACGCGTCGTCCCCGAATCCCCGATCCGTACACGCGTCGTCTCCGAGCCTCGATCGGTCCACGCACCGTCGCCGAGCCCCGATCGGTCCACGCGCGGCCTCCTGAGCCCGGATCGTTCCACGCGTCGTCTCCTGATCCCCGATCCGTAAACGCGTCGTCTCCTGAGCCCCAATCGGCCCACAAGCAGTCTCGTGAGCCCCGATAGGTACACGCGCCGTCTCCTGAGCTCCGATCGTTCCACGCGCCGTCTCCGAGCCCCGATCAGTCCAGGCGCCGTCTCCTGAACCCCAATGGGTCCACACGCTGTCTCGTGAGCCCCGATAGGTACACGCGTCGCGTCCTACGCCCCGATCGGTCCACGCCTCGTCTCCTAAGCCCCGATCGGTCCACGTGCCGTCTCCGAGCCCCGATCGGTCCGCGCACCGTCTCCTGCTCCCCATCGCTCCACGCGGCGTCTCCGGATCTTCGATCGATCCACGCGAGTCTCCTGAGCCCCGGTCAGCCCACGCGTCGTCTCCTCAGCCCCGATCGGTCGACGCGTTGTCTCCTGAGCCCCGATCGATCCACGCGTCGTCTCCTCAGCCCCGATCGCTCCACGCGCCGTCTCCGAGCGCCGATCGGTGCACGCGCCGTCTCCTGAGCCCCGGTCGGTTCACGCGCCGTCTCCGAGCCCCGATGGATCCACGCGTCTTCTTGTAAACCCAGATGCCTCCTCGCATCGTCTCCTAAGCCCCGATCGGTTAACGCGCCGTCTCCGAGCCACGATCGGTCCACGCGCCGTCGCCGAACCCCAATTGGTCCACGCGCCGTCTCATAAGCCCCGAGCGGTCCACGCGCCGTCTCCTAGCGCCGATCGGTTCACGCCCCGTCACCTGAGCCCGGATCGTTCCACGCGCCGTCGCCGAACCCCAATTGGTCCACGCGAAACCGCCTGAGCCCCAGTCGGTTCACGCGCTGTCTCCGAGCCCCGATCGGTCCACGCGTCGTCTCCGAGCCCCGATCGGTCCACGCGCCGTCGCCGAGTCGTGATCTGTCCACGCGCGGCCTCCTGAGACCCGATCGGTCCACGCGCCGACTTCGAGCCCCGATCGGTCCACGCATGGTCTCCTAAGCCCCAATCGGTTAACGCGCCGTCCCCGAGCCCCGATTGGTCCACGCGCCGTTTCCTGAGCCCCGATACGTCCACGCGCAGTCGCCGAGCCCTGATCGGTCCACGCGCTGTCTCCTGAGCCCCGATAGGTACACGCGTCGTCTTCTAAGCGCCGATCGGTCCACGCGTAGTCTCCTAAGCCCCGCTCGGTTAACGCGTCGTTTCCGAGCCCCGATCGGTCCACGCGTCGTCTCCTGAGCGCCAATTAGTCCATGCGCCGTCTCCTAAGCCCCGATCCGTCCACGGGCCGTGTCCGAGCTCCGATCGGTCCACGCAACGTCTCCTAAGCCCCAATCGGTTAACGCGCCGTCTCCTGAGCCCCGATCGTTCTACGCGCCGTCTCCGAGCCCCAATCCGTCCACGCGCAGTCGCCGAGCCCCGATCGGTTCACGCGCGGTCTCCTGAGCCCCGATCGCTCCACGCGCCGTCTCCTGAGCCCGATCGGTCCACGCATCGTCTCCTATGCCCCGATCGGTTAACGTGCCGTCTCCGCGCCGCGATCGGTCCACGCGCCGTCGCTGAACCCTAATTGATCCACGCGTAACCGCCTGAGCCCCAATCGGTTCACGCGAGTCTCCTAAGCCCCGACCGGTCCACGCGCCGTCTACTGAGCCCCTATCGCTCCACGCGTCGTCTCCGAGCCCCGATCGGTCCACGCGCCGTCGCCGAACCCCAATTGATCCACGCGCAACCGCCTGACCCCCAGTCGGTCCACGCGTCGTCTCCGAGCTCCAATCGGTCCACGCGCCGTTTCCTGAGACCTGATCGGTCCATGCCTCGTCTTCTAAGCCCCGATGCCTCCACGCGCCGTCTCCGAGCCACGATCGGTTCAGGCGCCGCTTCCCGAGCCCCGATCAGTCCACGTACCGTCTCCTAAGCCCCGATCGCTCCACGGACCGTTTCCTGATCCCCGATCGGTCCACGCGCCGCCTCCTGAGTCCCGATCGGTCAACGCGTCGTGTCCTAAGCCCTGATCGGTCCGCGTGCCGTCTCCGAGCCCCGATGGGTCCATGCGCCACATCCTGAGCCCAGATCGGACGACGCGTCGTCTCCTGAGCCTTGATCGATCCACGCGTCGTCTCCTGAACCCCGATTGCTCCACGGGCCGTTTCCTGAGCCCCGATCGGTCCACGCGTCGTCTTCTAAGCCCAGATGCCTCCTCGCGCCGTCTCCGAGCCACGATGGGTCCAGGCGCCGCTTCCTGAGCCCCGATCGGTCCACGCGTTGTTTCCTAAGCCCCGTTCGGCCCACGCGCCGTCTCCTAAGCCCCGATCATTCCACGCGCCGTCCCCTGAGCCCCGATACGTCGACGCGCAGTCGCCGAGCCCCGATGGGTCCACGCGCTGTCTCCTGAGCCCCGATAGGTACACGCGTCGTCTCCTACACCCCGATCGGTCCACGCGCCGTCTCCGAGCCCCGATGGGTCCACGCACTGTCTCCTGATCCCCATGGGTCCACGCGCCGCCTCCGGAGCCCCGATCGATCCACGCGAGGATCCTGAGCCCCGATCGATCCACGCATCGTCTCCTAAGCCCCAATCGGTTAACGCGCCGTCTTCGAGCCCCAATCGGTCCACGCGCCGTCTCCTGAACCCCGATCGTTCCACGCGCCTTCTCCTAAGCCACGATAGGTCAGCGCCGTCTCCGAGCGCCGATCCGTGCACGCGCCGTCGCACGAGCCGCGATCGGTCCACGCGCGGCCTCCGGAGCCCCGGTTGCTTCACGCGCCGTATCCGAGACCCAATCGGTCCACGCACCGTCTCCTGAGCCCCGATCGGTCCACGCGCCGTCTCCTGAGCCCCGATCCCTCCACGCGCCATTTTCTGTGCACCATTCGGTCCACGCGTCGTCTTCTAAGCCCCGATGCCTCCACGCGCCGTCTCCGAGCCCCGATCGGTCAACGCGCCTTCCCCTCAGCCCCGCTTGGTCCACGCGCCGTCTCCGAGCGCCGATCGGTCCACGCGTCGTCTCCTGATCTCCGATCGGTCCACGCGCCGTCTCCTCAGCCCCGATCGCTCCACGCGTCGTTTTCTAAGCACCGTTCGGTCCATGCGTCGTCTTCTAAGCCCCGATGCCTCCACGCGCCGTCTCCGAGCCACGATCGGTGCAGGCGCCGCTTCCTGAGCACCGATCGGTCCACGCGCCGTCTCCTGAGCCCCGATCATTCCACGCGCCGTCTCCGAGCCCCGATCCGTCCACGCGCCGTCTCCTAAGCCCCGTTCGGTCCAAGCGCCTTCTCCTAAAGCCCCGATCGTCCAATGCGCCGTCTCCGAGCACCGATCGGTCCACGCGCCGTCTCCTGAGCCCCGATCGGTCCACGCGTCGCCTCCAAAGCCCTGATCGGTCCACGTGCCGTCTCCGAGCCCCGATCGGTCCACGCGGCGTCTCCTGAACCCCGATACGTCCACACGCAGTCGCCGAGCCCCGATCGGTCCACGCGCCGTCGCCGAGCCTCGATCGGTCCACGCGCGGCCTCCTAAGCCGCGACCGGTTCACGCGCCGTCTCGTAAGCCCCAATCGGTCCACGCGCCGTCTCAGAGCGCCGTTCATTTCACGCGCCGTCTCCTGAGCCCCGATCGTTCCACGCGCCGTCTCCAAGCCCCGATCGGTCCACGCGCCATCTCCTGAGGCCTAATCGGTCCACACGCTGTCTCGTGTGCCCCGATAGGTACACGCGTCGTCTCCTACGCCCCGATCGGTCCACGCGCCGTCTCCGAGCACCGATTGTTCCACGCGCCGTCGCCCGAACCCCAATTGGTCGACGCGCCATCGCCCGAACCCCAATTGGTCCACGAGCAACGTCCTGAGCTCCAGTCGGTCCACGCGCAGTCGCCGAGCCCCGATCGATCCCCGCATCGTCTCCTAAGCCCCGATCGGTCCACGTGCCGTCTCCGAGCGACGATCGGTTCACGCATCGTCTGCTTAGCCCCGATCGGTCCACCCGTCGTCCTCGAATCCCCGATCCGCATTAGCGTCGTCTCCGAGCCTCGACCGGTCCACGCGCCGTCTCCTGAGCCCCGATCATTCCACGCGCCGTCTCCTAAGCCGCGATCCGTCCACGGGCCGTCTCCGAGCTGCTATCGGTAAACGCGCCGTCACCAAGCCCTGATCCGTACAAGCGTCGTCTCCGAGCCCCGATCGGTCCACGCGCCGTCTCCGAGTCCCGATCGGCCCACGCGCCGTCTCCTGAGACCCGATCCGTCCACGCGCAGTCGCCGAGCCCCGGTCGGTCCAGGCGCCGTATCCTGAGCCCCGATCGGTCCACACCCCTTCCCCTGAGCCCCGATCGGTCGCCGCGTCGTCTCCTAAGACCCGACCGGTTCACCCGCCATCTCCTGTGCACCGATCGATTCACGTGCCGTCTCCTGAGCCCCGGTCGGTCCGCGCGCCGTCACCTGAGCCCCGATCGGTCGACGCGTCGTCGTCTGAGCCCCGATCGCCCCACGCATCGTCTCCTGAGCCCCGACCGCTCCACACGCCCTTTCCTGAGCCCCGATCGGTCCAAGCATCGTCTCCGAGCCCCGATCGGTCCACGCATCGTCTCCGAGCACCGATCGGTCAACGCGCCGTCCCCTAAGCCCCGATCGGTCCACGCGCCGTCTCCGAGCGCCGATCGGTTCACCCGCCGTCTCCTGAGCCCCGATCGTTCCACGCGCCGTCTCCGAGCTCCGATCGGCCCACGCGCCGTCTCCTAAGCCCCGATCGGTCCAAGTGCCTTCTCCGAGCCCCGATGGGTCCACGCGTCGCCTCCTGAGCCCCGGTCGGTCCACGCGCCGTCTCCTGAGCCCCGATCGGTCCACGCGTCGTCTTCTAAGCCCCGATCGGTCCACGCGTCGTCTCCTAAGCCCCGATCGGTCCACGCGCCGTCTCCGAGCGCCGATAACTTTACGCGCCGTCTCCTGAGCCCCGATCGTTCCACGCGCCGTCTCCGAGCCCCGATCGATCCACGCGCCGTCTCCTGAACCCAAATCGGTCCACACGCTGTCTCGTGAGCCCCGATAGGTACACGCGTCGTCTCCTACGCCCCGATCGTTCCACGCGTAGTCTCCTAAGCCCCGCTCGGTTAACGCGTCGTTTCCGAGCCCCGATCGGTCCACGCGTCGTCTCCTGAGCCCCAATTAGTCCATGCGCCGTCTCCTAAGCCCCGATCCGTCCACGGGCCGTGTCCGAGCTCCGATCGGTCCACGCGTCGTCTCCGAGCCCTGATCGGTCCACGCGCCATCGCCGAGACCCGATCGGTCCACACCCCTTCTCCTGAGCCCCGATCTGTCGACGCGTCGTCTCCTAAGCCCCGATCGGTCCACGCGCCGTCTCCGAGCCCCGATCGGTCCACGCGCCGTCTCCTGAGCCCGGATCGTTCCACGCGTCGTCCCCGAATCCCCGATCCGTGCACGCGTCGTCTCCGAGCCACGATCGCTCCGTGCGCCGCTTCCAGGGCCCCTATCGGTCCACGCGTCATCTCCCGATCTCCGGTCGGTCGACGCGCCGTCTCCTAAGCCCCGATCGGTCCACGCGCCGTCGCCTGAGCCCCGATCGTTCCACGCGCCGTCTCCGAGCTCTGATCGGCCCACGCGCCGTCTCCTAAGCCCCGATCGGTCCAAGCGCCTTCTCCTAAGCCCCGATCGATCCACGCGCCGTCTCCGAGCGCCGATCGGTTCACGCCCCGTCACCTGAGCCCCGATCATTCGAAGCGCCGTCTCCGAGCCCCGATCGGTCCGCGCGCCGTCACCTGAGCCCCGATCGGTCGACGCGTCGTATTCTGAGCCCCGATCGGTCCACGCGTCGTCTCCGAGCCCCGATCGGTCTACGCGCCGTCGCCAAGTCATGATCTGTCCACGCGCGGCCTCCTGAGACCCGATACGTCCACGCGCCGTCTTCGAGCCCCGATCGGTCCACGCATGGTCTCCTAAGCCCCGATCGCTCCACGCGCCATTTTCTGTGCACCATTCGGTCCACGCGTCGTCTTCTAAGCCCCGATGCCTCCACGCGCCGTCTCCGAGCCCCGATCGGTCAACGCGCCTTCCCCTCAGCCCCGATTGGTCCACGCGCCGTCTCCGAGCGCCGATCGGTCCACGCGTCGTCTCCTGATCTCCGATCGGTCCACGCGCCGTCTCCTGAGCCCCGATCGCTCCACGCGTCGTTTTCTAAGCACCGGTCGGTCCATGCGTCGTCTTCAAAGCCCCGATGCCTCCACGCGCCGTCTCCGAGCCACGATCGGTGCAGGCGCCGCTTCCTGAGCACCGATCGGTCCACGCGCCGTCTCCTGAGCCCCGATCATTCCACGCGCCGTCTCCGAGCCCCGATCCGTCCACGCGCCGTCTTCTAAGCCCCGTTCGGTCCAAGCGCCTTCTCCTAAAGCCCCGATCGTCCAATGCGCCGTCTCCGAGCACCGATCGGTCCACGCGCCGTCTCCTGAGCCCCGATCGGTCCACGCGTCGTCTCCAAAGCCCTGATCGGTCCACGTGCCGTCTCCGAGCCCCGATCGGTCCACGCGCCGTCTCCTGAACCCCGATACGTCCACACGCAGTCGCCGAGCCCCGATCGGTCCACGCGCCGTCGCCGAGCCTCGATCGGTCCACGCGCGGCCTCCTAAGCCGTGACCGGTTCACGCGCCGTCTCGTAAGCCCCAATCGGTCCACGCGCCGTCTCAGAGCGCCGTTCATTTCACGCGCCGTCTCCTGAGCCCCGATCGTTCCACGCGCCGTCTCCAAGCCCCGATCGGTCCACGCGCCATCTCCTGAGGCCTAATCGGTCCACACGCTGTCTCGTGTGCCCCGATAGGTACACGCGTCGTCTCCTACGCCCCGATCGGTCCACGCGCCGTCTCCGAGCACCGATTGGTCCACCCGCCATCGCCCGAACCCCAATTGGTCTACGAGCAACGTCCTGAGCTCCAGTCGGTCCACGCGCAGTCGCCGAGCCCCGATCGATCCCCGCATCGTCTCCTAAGCCCCGATCGGTCCACGTGCCGTCTCCGAGCGACGATCGGTTCACGCATCGTCTCCTGAGCCCCGATTGGTCCACCCGTCGTCCTCGAATCCCCGATCCGCACTAGCGTCGTCTCCGAGCCTCGACCGGTCCACGCGCCGTCTCCTGAGCCCCGATCATTCCACGCGCCGTCTCCTAAGCCGCGATCCGTCCACGGGCCGTCTCCGAGCTGCTATCGGTAAACGCGCCGTCACCAAGCCCTGATCCGTACAAGCGTCGTCTCCGAGCCCCGATCGGTCCACGCGCCGTCTCCGAGTCCCGATCGGCCCACGCGCCGTCTCCTGAGACCCGATCCGTCCACGCGCAGTCGCCGAGCCCCGGTCGGTCCAGGCGCCGTATCCTGAGCCCCGATCGGTCCACACCCCTTCCCCTGAGCCCCGATCGGTCGCCGCGTCGTCTCCTAAGACCCGACCGGTTCACCCGCCATCTCCTGTGCACCGATCGATTCACGTGCCGTCTCCTGAGCCCCGGTCGGTCCGCGCGCCGTCACCTGAGCCCCGATCGGTCGACGCGTCGTCGTCTGAGCCCCGATCGACCCACGCGTCGTCTCCTGAGCCCCGACCGCTCCACACGCCCTTTCCTGAGCCCCGATCGGTCCAAGCATCGTCTCCGAGCCCCGATCGGTCCACGCATCGTCTCCGAGCACCGATCGGTCAACGCGCCGTCCCCTAAGCCCCGATCGGTCCACGCGCCGTCTCCGAGCGCCGATCGGTTCACGCGCCGTCTCCTGAGCCCCGATCGTTCCACGCGCCGTCTCCGAGCTCCGATCGGCCCACGCGCCGTCTCCTAAGCCCCGATCGGTCCAAGCGCCTTCTCCGAGCCCCGATGGGTCCACGCGTCGCCTCCTGAGCCCCGGTAGGTCCACGCGCCGTCTCCTGAGCCCCGATCGGTCCACGCGTCGTCATCTAAGCCCCGATCGGTCCACGCGTCGTCTCCTAAGCCCCGATCGGTCCACGCGCCGTCTCCGAGCGCCGATAACTTTACGCGCCGTCTCCTGAGCCCCGATCGGGCCACGCGCCGTCTCCGAGCCCCGATCGATCCACGCGCCGTCTCCTGAGCCCAAATCGGTCCACACGCTGTCTCGTGAGCCCCGATAGGTACACGCGTCGTCTCCTACGCCCCGATCGTTCCACGCGTAGTCTCCTAAGCCCCGCTCGGTTAACGCGTCGTTTCCGAGCCCCGATCGGTCCACGCGTCGTCTCCTGAGCCCCAATTAGTCCATGCGCCGTCTCCTAAGCCCCGATCCATCCACGGGCCGTGTCCGAGCTCCGATCGGTCCACGCGTCGTCTCCGAGCCCTGATCGGTCCACGCGCCATCGCCGAGACCCGATCGGTCCACACCCCTTCTCCTGAGCCCCGATCTGTCGACGCGTCGTCTCCTAAGCCCCGCCCGGTGCACGCGTCGTCTCCGAGCCACGATCGCTCCGTGCGCCGCTTCCAGAGCCCCTATCGGTCCACGCGTCATCTCCCGATCTCCGGTCGGTCGACGCGCCGTCTCCTAAGCCCCGATCGGTCCACGCGCCGTCGCCTGAGCCCCGATCGTTCCACGCGCCGTCGCCGAGCTCTGATCGGCCCACGCGCCGTCTCCTAAGCCCCGATCGGTCCAAGCGCCTTCTCCTAAGCCCCGATCGGTCCACGCGCCGTCTCCGAGCGCCGATCGGTTCACGCCCCGTTACCTGAGCCCCGATCATTCGAAGCGCCGTCTCCGAGCCCCGATCGGTCCGCGCGCCATCACCTGAGCCCCGATCGGTCGACGCGTCGTCTTCTGAGCCCCGATCGGTCCACGCGTCGTCTCCGAGCCCCGATCGGTCTACGCGCCGTCGCCGAGTCATGATCTGTCCACGCGCGGCCTCCTGAGACCCGATCGGTCCACGCGCCGTCTTCGAGCCCCGATCGGTCCACGCATGGTCTCCTAAGCCCCAATCGGTTAACGCGCCGTCCCCGAGCCCCGATCGGTCCACGCGCCGTCTCCTGAGCCCCGATACGTCCACGCGCAGTCGCCGAGCCCCGATACGTCCACGCGCAGTCGCCGAGCCCTGATCGGTCCACGGGCTGTCTCCTGAGCCCCGATAGGTACACGCGTCGTCGCATACACCCCAATCGGTCCACGCGTCGTCTCCTAAGCCCCGCTCGGTTAACGCGTCGTTTCCGAGCCCCGATCGGTCCACGCGCCGTCTCCTGAGCCCCGATCGGTCCACGCGTCGTCTTCTAAGCCCCGATCGGTCCACGCGTCGTCTCCTAAGCCCCGATCGGTCCACGCGCCGTCTCCGAGCGCCGATAACTTTACGCGCCGTCTCCTGAGCCCCGATCGTTCCACGCGCCGTCTCCGAGCCCCGATCGATCCACGCGCCGTGTCCTGAGCCCAAATCGGTCCACACGCTGTCTCGTGAGCCCCGATAGGTACACGCGTCGTCTCCTACGCCCCGATCGGTCCACGCGTAGTCTCCTGAGCGCCAATTAGTCCATGCGCCGTCTCCTAAGTCCCGATCCGTCCACGGGCCGTGTCCGAGCTCCGATCGGTCCACGCGTCGTCTCCGAGCCCTGATCGGTCCACGCGCCATCGCCGAGCCCCGATCGGTCCACGCGCCGTCTCCTGAGCCCCGATCTGTCCACACCCCTTCTCCTGAGCCCCGATCTGTCGACGCCTCGTCTCCTAAGCCCCGACCGGTGCACGCGCCGTCTCCTAAGCCCTGCTCGGTTAACGCGTCGTTTCCGAGCCCCGATCGGTCTACGCGTCGTCTCCTGAGTCCCAATTAGTCCACGCACCGTCTCCTAAGCCCTGATCCGTCCACGGGCCGTGTCCGAGCTCCGATCGGTCCACGCGCCGTCTCAAAACCTCGATCCGTACACGCGTCGTCTCCGAGCCCTGATCGGTCCACGCGCCATCGCCGAGCCCCGATCGGTCCACGCGCCCTCTCCGAGCGCCGATCATTTCCCGCGCCGTCTCCTGAGCCCCGATCGGTCCACACCCCTTCTCCTGAGCCCCGATCGATTCCCGTGCCGTCTCCTAAGCCCCGATCGGTTCACCCGTCGTCTCTTAAGTCCCAATCGGTCCACGCGCCCTCTCCGAGCGCCGATCATTTCCCGCGCCGTCTCCTGAGCCCCGATCGGTCCACACCCCTTCTCCTGAGCCCCGATCGATTCCCGTGCCGTCTCCTAAGCCCCGATCGGTTCACCCGTCGTCTCTTAAGTCCCAATCGGTCCACGCGCCCTCTCCGAGCGCCGATCATTTCACCCGCCGTCTCCTGAGCCCCGGTCGGTCCGCGCGCCGTCACCTGAGCCCCGATCGGTCGACGCGTCGTCTTCTGAGCCCCGATCGACCCACGCGTCGTCTCCTGAGCCCCGATCGGTCCACGCGCCGTCTCCGAGCGCCGATCATTTCACGCACCGTCTCCTGAGCCCCCGTCGGTCCCCGCGCCGTCACCTGAGCCGCGATCGGTCGACGCGTCGTCTTCTGAGCCCCGATCGACCCACGCGTCGTCTCCTGAGCTCCGACCGCTCCACACGCCCTTCCCTGAGCCCCGATCGGTCCACGCATCGTCTCCGAGCACCGATCGGTCCACGCGCCGTTCCCTAAGCCCCGATCGGTCCACGCGCCGTCTCCGAGCGCCGATCGGTTCACGCGCCGTCTCCTGAGCCCCGATCGTTCCACGCGCCGACTCCGAGCTCCGATCGGCCCACGCGCCGTCTCCAAAGCACCGATCGGTCCAAGCGCCTTCTCCTAAGCCCCGATCGGTCCACGCGCCGTCTCCGAGCCCCGATCGGTCCACGCGCCGTCTCCTGAGCCCGGATCGTTCCACCCGTCGTCCCCGAATCCCCGATCCGTACACGCGTCGTCTCCGAGCCTCGATCGGTCCACGCGCCGTCGCCGAACCCCAATTGGTCCACGCGAAACCGCCTGAGCCCCAGTCGGTCCACGCGCTGTCTCCGAGCCCCGATCGGTCCACGCGTCGTCTCCGAGCCCCGATCGGTCCACGCGCCGTCGCCGAGTCATGATCTGTCCACGCGCGGCCTCATGAGACCCGATCGGTCCACGCGCGGTCTTCGAGCCCCGATCGGTCCACGCATGGTCTCCTAAGCCCCAATCGGTTAACGTGCCGTCTCCGAGCCCCGATCGGTCCACGAGCCGTCTCCTGAGCCCCGATACGTCCACGCGCAGTCGCCGAGCCCCGATCGGTCCACGCGTCGTCTCCTAAGCCCCGATCGGTCCATGCGCCGTCTCCGAGCCCCGATCGCTCCACGCACTGTCTCCTGATCCCCATGGGTCCACGCGGCGCCTCCGGGGCCACGATGGATGCACGCGAGGCTCCTAAGCCCCGATCGGTCCACGTGCCCTCTCCTGAGCCCCGATCGGTCCACGCGCCGTCTTCGAGCCCCGATCGGACCACGCATCGTCTCCTAAGCCCCAATCGGTTAACGCGCCGTGTCCGAGCCCCAATCGGTCCGCGCGCCGTCGCCGAACCCCAATTGGTCCACGCGCAACCGCAAGACCCCCAGTCGGTCCACGCGCTGTCTCCGAGCCCCGATCGGTCCACGCGTCGTCTCCGAGCCCCGATCGGTCCACGCGCCGTCGCCGAGCCGCGATCGGTCCACGCGCGGTCTCCTGAGCCGCGATCGGTCCACGTGCGGTCTCCTGAGCCCCGGTCGGTTCACGCGCCGTCTCCTGAGCCCCGATCGGTCGACGCGTCGTTCCCTAAGCCCCGATCGATCCACGCGCAGTCTCCAGAGCCGCGATCGGTCCACGCATCCCCTCCTGAGCCCCGGACGGTCCACGCGCCGTCACCGAACCCCGAACGGTCGACGCGCCGTCTCCGAGCGCCGATCGGTTAACGCGCCGTCTCCGAGCCCCGATCGGTCCACGCGCTGTCTCCTGAGCCCGAATCGGTCTACGCGTCGTCTTCTAAGCTCCGATCGGTCCACGCGCCGTCTCCTGAGCCCCGATCGGGCCACGCGTCGTCTCCTAAGCCCCAATCGGTCCAGGCGTGTCCTCCTAAGCCACGATCGGTCAGCGTCGTCTCCGAGCACCGATTGGTTCACGCACCATCTCCTGAGCCCCGATCGTTCTATGCGCCGTCTCCGAGCTCCTATCAGTCCACTCGCCGTCTCCTGAGCCCCGATCGTTCCAAGCGCCGTCTCCGAGCCCTGATCGGTCCACGCGCCGTCTCCGAGCCCCAGTCGGTCCACGCGCTGTCTCCGAGCACCGATCGGTTCACGCGCCGTCTCCGAGCGAAGATCATTTCACGCGCCGTCTCCTGAGCCCCGATCGTTCCACGCGCGGGCTCCTGAGGCCCCATCGGTCCACGCGTCGCCTTCTAACCCCGGACGGTCCACGCGTCGTCTTCTAAGCCCCGATCGGTCCACGCGCCGTTTTCCGAGCCCCGATCGGTCCACGCACCATCTCCTGCTCCCCAATCGGTCCACGCGCCGCCTCCGGAGCCCCGATCGATCCACGCGAAATCTGCTGAGCTCCGGTCGGTCCACGCGCCGTTTCCTGAGCCCCGGTCGGCCCACGCGCCGTCTCCTAAGCCCCGATCGGTCCACGAGCCGTCTCCTGAGCCTCCATCGATCCACGCGTCGTCTTCTAAGCCCAGATGCCTCCTCGCGCCATCTCCGAGCCCCGATCGGTCTACGCGTCGTCTCCTGATCTCCGATCGCTCCACGCGCCGTCTCCGAGCCCCGATCGGTCCACGCGCCGTCTCCTGAGCCCGGATCGGACCACGCGCCGTCGCCGAACCCCAATTGGTCCACGCGCAACCGCCTGAGCCCCGGTTGGTCCACGCGCTGTCTCCGAGCCCCGATCGGTCCACGCGTCGTATCCGAACCCCGATCGGTCCACGCCCCGTCGCCGAGCCATGATCGGTCCACGCGCGGCCTCCTGAGCCCCGATCGGCCCACGCGCCGTCGACGAGCTGCGATCGGTCCACGCGTGGCCTCCTGAGCCCCGGTTGGTTCACGCGCCGTATCCGAGGCCCCATCGGTCCACGCGTCGTCTCCGAGCGCCGATCGGTCCACGCGCCGTCGCCGAGCCATGATCGGTCCACGCGGGGCTCCTGAGCCCCGGTCGGTCCGCGCGCCGTCTCCTGAGCCCCGATCGGTCGACGCGTCGTTTCCTGAGCCTCGATCGATCCACGCGTCATCTCCTGAGCCCCGATCGCTCCACGCGCCTATTTCTGATCCCCGATCAATTGACGAGTCTTCTCCTGAGCCCCGATCGCTCCACGCGCCGTCTCCGAGCCCCGGTCGGTCCACGCGCCGTCGCCGAGTCTCAATCGGTCCAAGCGCGGCCTCCTGAGCCCCGGTCGGTTCACGCGCCGTCTCCGAGCCCCGATCGATCCACGCGTCGTCTTCTAAGCCCAGATGCCTCCTCGCGCCGTCACCGTGCCGCGATCGGGCCACGCGCGGCCTCCTGAGCCCCGGTCGGTTCACGCGCCGTATCCGAGCCCCAATCGGTCCACGCGCCGTCTCCTAAGCCCCAATCTGTCCACGCGCCGTCTCTGAGCGCCGATTGGTTCACGCGCAGCCTCCTGAGCCCTGATCCGTCCACGCGCGGCGTCGCGCCGCGATCGGTCCACGCGCGGCCTCCTGAGCCCCAATCGGTTCACGAGTCGTCTCCTAAGCCCCGATCGGCCCAGGCGCCGTCTCCGAGCCCCGATCGGTCCACGCACCATCTCCTGCTCTCCAATCGGTCCACGCGCCGCCTCCGGAGCCCCGATCGATCCACGCGAATCTTCTGAGCTCCGGTCGGTCCACGCACCGCCTCCTGATCCCCCTCGGTCCAGGCGGCGCCTCCGGAGCCCCGAACAGTCGACGCGTCGTCTCCTGAGCCCCGATCGATCCACGCTAGGCTCCTGAGCCCCGGCCGGTCCGCGCGCCGTCTCCTGAGCCCCGAACGGTCGACGCGTCGTCTCCTGAGCCCCGATCGATCGACGCGCCGTCTCCTGAGCCCCGATCGTTCCACACGCCGCCTCCTAAGCCCCGATCGGTCCAGGCGTCGTCTCCTAAGCCCCGACCGGTCCACGCGCCGTCTCCTGAGCCCCGATCTGTCCACGGGCCGTCTCCGAGCCGCGATCGGTAAAGCCGCCGTCATCAAGCCGCGATCCGTACTCGCGTCGTCTCCGAGCCCCGATGGGTCCACTCGCCGTTTCCGAGCCCCGATCGGTTCACGCATCGTCTCCTACGCCCGATCGGTCCACGCGTCGTCTCCTGAGCCCCGATCGTTCCACGCGCCGTCGCCGATCCACGATCGGTCCGTGCGCCGCTTCCAGAGCCCTATCGGTCCACGCATCGTCTCCTGATCTCCGATCGGTCCACGCGCCGTCTCCTAAGCCCCGATCGGTCCACGCGCTGTCTCCAAGCGCCGATCGGTTCACGCGCCGTCTCCTGAGCCCCGATCATTCCACGCGCCGTCTCCGAGCCCTAATCGGTCCACGCTCGTCTCCTGAGCCCCGATCGGTCCACGCGCCGTCTCCAAGCCCCGATCGGCCCATGCATCGTTTCCTACGCCCCGATCGGTTAACGCGCTGTCTCCGAGCGCCGATCGGTCCACGCGCCGTCGCCGAACCCCAAATGGTCCACGCGCAACCGCCTGAGCCCCGATCGGTCCACGCGTCGTCTCCGAGCACCGATCGGTCCACGCGCCGTCGCCGAGCCATGATCGGTCCACGCGCGGCCTCCTGAGCCCCGATCGGTCCACGCGCCGCCGCCGAGCCGCGATCGGTCCACGCGCGGCCTCCTGAGCCCCGATCGGTCCACGCGCCGTCACCGAGCCGCGATCGGTCCACGCGCGACCTCCTGAGCCCCGGTTGGTTCACGCACCGTATCCGAGCCCCCATCGGTCCACGCGTTGTCTCCGAGCCCCGATCCGTCCACGCGCCGTCGCCGAGCCATGATCGGTCCACACGAGGCTCCTGACCCCCGGTCGGTCCGCGCGCCGTCTCCTGAGCACCGATCGGTCGACGCGTCGTTTCCTGAGCCCCGATCGATCCACGCGTCGTCTCCTGAGCCCCGATCGCTCCACGCGCCGATTTCTGAGCCCCGATCAATTGACGCGTCTTCTCCTGAACCCCGATCGCTCCTCGCGCCGTCTCCTGAGCCCCGCTCGGTCCATGCGTCGTCTTCTTAGCCCCGATGCCTCCACGCGCCGTCTCCGAGCCACGATCGGTCTAGGCGCCGCTTCCTGAGCCCGATCGGTCCACGCGCCGTCTCCTAAGCCCCAATCGGTCCACGCGCCGTCTCCTGAGCCCGGATCGGTCCACCCGTCGTCCTCGAATCCCCGATCCGCACACGCGTCGTCTCCCAGCCTCGACCGGTCCACGCGCTGTCTCCTGAGCCCCGATCATTCCACGCGCCGTCTCCTAAGCCGCGATCCGTCCACGGGCCGTCTCCGAGCTGCTATCGGTAAACGCGCCGTCACAAAGCCCTGATCCGTACACGCGTCGTCTCCGAGCCCCGACCGGTCCACGCGCCGTCGCCGAGCCTCGATCGGTCCACACGCCGCCTCCTAAGCCCCGATCTGTCCAGGCGTCGTCTCCTAAGCCCCGACCGGTCCACGCGCCGTCTCCTGAGCCCCGTTCGGCCCACGCGCCGTCTCCTAAGCCCCGATCTATCCACGGGCCGTCTCCGAGCCGCGATCGGTAAACGCGCCGTCACCAAGCCCCGATCCATACACGCGTCGTCTCCGAGCCCCGATGGGTCCACGCGCCGTCGCCGAGCCTCGATCGGTCCACGCGCGGCCTCCTAAGCCCCGGTTGGTTCACGCGCTATCTCCGAGCCGCGATCGGTCCACGCGCGACCTCCTGAGCCCCGGTTGGTTCACGCACCGTATCCGAGCCCCCATCGGTCCACGCGTTGTCTCCGAGCCCCGATCCGTCCACGCGCCGTCGCCGAGCCATGATCGGTCCACACGAGGCTCCTGACCCCCGGTCGGTCCGCGCGCCGTCTCCTGAGCCCCGATCGGTCGACGCGTCGTTTCCTGAGCCCCGATCGATCCACGCGTCGTCTCCTGAGCCCCGATCGCTCCACGCGCCGATTTCTGAGCCCCGATCAATTGACGCGTCTTCTCCTGAACCCCGATCGCTCCTCGCGCCGTCTCCTGAGCCCCGCTCGGTCCATGCGTCGTCTTCTTAGCCCCGATGCCTCCACGCGCCGTCTCCGAGCCACGATCGGTCTAGGCGCCGCTTCCTGAGCCCGATCGGTCCACGCGCCGTCTCCTAAGCCCCAATCGGTCCACGCGCCGTCTCCTGAGCCCGGATCGGTCCACCCGTCGTCCTCGAATCCCCGATCCGCACACGCGTCGTCTCCCAGCCTCGACCGGTCCACGCGCTGTCTCCTGAGCCCCGATCATTCCACGCGCCGTCTCCTAAGCCGCGATCCGTCCACGGGCCGTCTCCGAACTGCTATCGGTAAACGCGCCGTCACAAAGCCCTGATCCGTACACGCGTCGTCTCCGAGCCCCGACCGGTCCACGCGCCGTCGCCGAGCCTCGATCGGTCCACACGCCGCCTCCTAAGCCCCGATCTGTCCAGGCGTCGTCTCCTAAGCCCCGACCGGTCCACGCGCCGTCTCCTGAGCCCCGTTCGGCCCACGCGCCGTCTCCTAAGCCCCGATCTATCCACGGGCCGTCTCCGAGCCGCGATCGGTAAACGCGCCGTCACCAAGCCCCGATCCATACACGCGTCGTCTCCGAGCCCCGATGGGTCCACGCGCCGTCGCCGAGCCTCGATCGGTCCACGCGCGGCCTCCTAAGCCCCGGTTGGTTCACGCGCTATCTCCGAGCCGCGATCGGTCCACGCGCAGTCGCCGAGCCCCGATCGGTCCACGCGCGGTCTCCTGAGCCCCGATCTGTCCACGCGCCGTCTCCTAAGCCCCGATCGGTCCACGCGCCTTCTCCTAAGCCCCGATCGGTCCACGCGCCGTCTCCGAGCGCCGATCGGTTCACGCGCCGTCTCCTACGCCCCGATCGTTCCACGCGCCGCTTCCGATCCCCGATCGGTCCACGCGCCGTCTCCTGAGCCCGGATCGGTCCACGCGCCTTCTCCTCATCCCCGATCGGTCCACGCGCCGTCTCGGTGCGCCGATTGGTTCACGCGCCGTCTCCTGAGTCCCGGTCGTTCCACACGCCGTATCCGAGCCCCGATCGATCCACGCGCAGTCTCCTGAGCCCCGATAGGTACACGCGTAGTCTCCTAAGCCCCGATCGGTCCACGCGCCGCCTCCGGAGCCCCAATCGATCAACGTGAGTCTCCTAAGCCCCGACTGGTCCACGCGCCGTCTCCTGAGCCCCGATCGGTCCACGTATCGTCTCCTAAGCCCCGATCGGTCCACTCGTCGTCTCCTAAGCCCCGATCGGTCCACGCGCCGTCTCCGAGCCCCGATCGGTCCACGCGTTGTCTCCTAAACCCCGATCGGTCCACGCGCCGTCTCCTGTGCCCCGATCGGTCCATGCGTCGTCTTCTTAGCCCCGATGCCTCCACGCGCCGTCTCCGAGCCACGATCGGTCCAGGCGCCGCTTCCTGAGCCCCGTTCGGTCCATGCGCCGTATCCTAAGCTCCGATCGGTCCACGCGCCGTCTCCTGAGCCCGGATCGGTCCACCCGTCGTCCTCGAATCCCCGATCCGCACACGCGTCGTCTCCCAGCCTCGACCGGTCCACGCGCTGGGTCCTGAGCCCCGATCATTCCACGCGCCGTCTCCTAAGCCGCGATCCGTCCACGGGCCGTCTCCGAGCTGCTATCGGTAAACGCGCCGTCACCAAGCACTGATCCGTACACGCGTCGTCTCCGAGCCCCGACCGGTCCACGCGCCGCCGCCGAGCCTCGATCGGTCCACACGCCGCCTCCTAAGCCCCGATCTGTCCAGGCGTCGTCTCCTAAGCCCCGACCGGTCCACGCGCCGTCTCCTGAGCCCCGTTCGGCCCACGCGCCGTCTCCTAAGCCCCGATCTATCCACGGGCCGTCTCCGAGCCGCGATCGGTAAACGCGCCGTCACCAAGCCCCGATCCATACACGCGTCGTCTCCGAGCCCCGATGGGTCCACGCGCCGTCGCCGAGCCTCGATCGGTCCACGCGCGGCCTCCTAAGCCCCGGTTGGTTCACGCGCTATCTCCGAGCCGCGATCGGTCCACGCGCAGTCGCCGAGCCCCGATCGGTCCACGCGCGGTCTCCTGAGCCCCGATCTGTCCACGCGCCGTCTCCTAAGCCCCGATCGGTCCACGCGCCTTCTCCTAAGCCCCGATCGGTCCACGCGCCGTCTCCGAGCGCCGATCGGTTCACGCGCCGTCTCCTACGCCCCGATCGTTCCACGCGCCGCTTCCGATCCCCGATCGGTCCACGCGCCGTCTCCTGAGCCCGGATCGGTCCACGCGCCTTCTCCTCATCCCCGATCGGTCCACGCGCCGTCTCGGTGCGCCGATTGGTTCACGCGCCGTCCCCTGAGTCCCGGTCGTTCCACACGCCGTATCCGAGCCCCGATCGATCCACGCGCAGTCTCCTGAGCCCCGATAGGTACACGCGTAGTCTCCTAAGCCCCGATCGGTCCACGCGCCGCCTCCGGAGCCCCAATCGATCAACGTGAGTCTCCTAAGCCCCGACTGGTCCACGCGCCGTCTCCTGAGCCCCGATCGGTCCACGTATCGTCTCCTAAGCCCCGATCGGTCCACTCGTCGTCTCCTAAGCCCCGATCGGTCCACGCGCCGTCTCCGAGCCCCGATCGGTCCACGCGTTGTCTCCTAAACCCCGATCGGTCCACGCGCCGTCTCCTGTGCCCCGATCGGTCGACGCGTCCTCTCCTAAGCCCCGATCGGTCCACGCGTCGTCTCCTAAGCCCCGATCCGTCGACGCGTCGTCTCCTGAGCCATGATCAATTGACGCGTCTTCTCCTGAGCCCGATCGCTCCTCGCGCCGTCTCCTGAGCCCCGATCGGTCCACGCGTCGTCTCCGAGCTCCGATCGGTCCACACACCGTTTCCTGAGCCCCGATCGGTCCATGCGTCGTCTTCTTAGCCCCGATGCCTCCACGCGCCGTCTCCGAGCCACGATCGGTCCAGGCGCCGCTTCCTGAGCCCCGTTCGGTCCATGCGCCGTATCCTAAGCTCCGATCGGTCCACGCGCCGTCTCCGAGCGCCGATAAGTTCAAGCGCCGTCTCCTGAGCCCCGATCGTTCCACGCGGCTTCTCCGAGCCTCGATCGATCCACGCGCCGTCTCCTGAGCCCCGTTCGGTCCACGCGTCGTCTTCAAAGCCCCGATGCCTCCACGCGCCGTCTCCGAGCCCCGTTCGCTCCTCGCGCCGTCTCCTGAGCCCCGTTCGATCCATGCGTCGTCTTCTTAGCCCCGATGCCTCCACGCGCCGTCTCCTGAGCCCCGATCTTTCCACGCGCCGTCTCCAAGCCCCGATCGGTCCACGCGCCGTCTCCTGAGCCCGGATCGGTCCACGCGTCATCGCCGAATCCCCGATCCGTACACGCGTCGTCTCCGAGCCTCGATCGGTCCAGGCGCTGCTTCCTGAGCCCCAATCGGTCCACGCGTTGTCACCTAAGCCCCGATCGGTCCACGCGCCGTCTCCTGAGCCCGGATCGGTCCACCCGTCGTCCTCGAATCCCCGATCCGCACACGCGTCGTCTCCCAGCCTCGACCGGTCCACGCGCTGTCTCCTGAGCCCCGATCGGTCCACGCGCCGCCTTCGTGCCCCGATCGGTCCACGCACCGCCTCCTGATCCCCATCGGTCCACGCGCCGTCTCCTGAGCCACGATCGATCCACATGCCGTCTCCGAGCCCCGATCGGTCCGCGTGCCGCATTCTAAGCCACGGTCCATCCACGCGCCGTCTCCGAGCCCCGATCGGTCCACGCGTCGTCTCCTAAGCCCTGATCGGTCCTCGTGCCTGCTGCGAGCCCCGAAGGGTCCACGCGCAGCCTCCTGAGCCCCGATCGGTCGACGCGTCGTCTCCGGGCCCGATCGGTCCACGAGCCGTCTCCTGAGCTCCGGTTGGTTCACGCACCGTCTCCTGATCCCCATCGGTCCACGCGGCGCCTCCGGAGCCCGGATCGATCCACACGAGTCTCCTGAGCCCCGGTCGGTCCGCGCGCCGTCACCTGAGCCCCGATCGGTCCACGTATCGTCTCCTGAGCCCCGGTCGCTCCACACGCCGCTTCGAGAGCGCCGATCGGTGCACGCGTCGTCTCCTGATCTCCGATCGATCTACGCGCAGTCTCATAAGCCCCGATCGGTCGAGGCGCCGTCTCCGAGCGCCGATCGGTTCACGCGCCGTCTCCTGAGCCCCGATCGTTCCACGCGTCGTCTCCGAGCCCCGATCGGTCCACGCGCCGTCTCCTAAGCCCCGATCGGTCCACGCGCCTTCTGCTAAGCCCCGATCGGTCCACGCGCCGTCTCCGAGCGCCGATCGGTCCACGCGCGGTCTCCTGAGCCCCGATCTGTCCACGCGCCGTCTCCGAGCCCCGATCGGTCAACGCGCCGTCTCCGAGCCCTGATCGGTCCACGCGCCGTCTCCTGAGCCCCAATCGGTCCACTCGCTGTCTCCTGAGCCCCGATAGGTACACGCGTCGTCTCCTACGCCCCGATCGGTCCACGCGCCGCCTTCGTGCCCCGATCGGTCCACGCACCGCCTCCTGATCCCCATCGGTCCACGCGCCGTCTCCTGAGCCACGATCGATCCACATGCCGTCTCCGAGCCCCGATCGGTCCGCGTGCCGCATTCTAAGCCACGGTCCATCCACGCGTCGTCTCCGAGCCCCGATCGGTCCACGAGCCGTCTCCTGAGCCCCGGTTGGTTCACGCACCGTCTCCTGATCCCCATCGGTCCACGCGGCGCCTCCGGAGCCCGGATCGATCCACACGAGTCTCCTGAGCCCCGGTCGGTCCGCGCGCCGTCACCTGAGCCCCGATCGCTCCACACGCCGCTTCGAGAGCGCCGATCGGTGCACGCGTCGTCTCCTGATCTCCGATCGATCTACGCGCAGTCTCATAAGCCCCGATCGGTCGAGGCGCCGTCTCCGAGCGCTGATCGGTTCACGCGCCGTCTCCTGAGCCCCGATCGTTCCACGCGCCGTCTCCGAGCCCCGATCGGTCCACGCGCCGTCTCCGAGCGCCGATCGGTTCACGCGCCGTCTCCTACGCCCCGATCGTTCCACGCGCCGCTTCCGATCCCCGATCGGTCCATGCGCCGTCTCCTGAGCCCGGATCGGTCCACGCGTCGTCCTCGAATCCCCGATCCTCACACGCGTCGTCTCCGAGCCTCGATCGGTCCTCGCGTCGTCTCCTAAGCCCCGACTGGTCCACGCGCCTTATCCTGAGCCCTGGTGGGTTCACGCGTCGTCTCCGAGCCCCGATCGATACACGCGTCGTCTTGTAAGCCCAGATGCCTCCACGCGCCGTCTCCGAGCCACGATCGGTCCAGGCGCCGCTTCCTGAGCCCCGATCGGTCCACGCGCCGTCTCCTAAGCCCCAATCGCTCCACGCGCCGTCTCCGAGCGCCGATCATTTCACCCGCTGTCTCCTGAGTCCCGATCGTTCCACCCGCCGTATCCGAGCCCCGATCGATCCACGCGCAGTCTCCTGAGCCCCGATCGCTCCACGCACCGTTTTCTGAGCACCGTTTGTTCCACGCGTCGTCTTCAAAGCCCCGATGCCTCCACGCGCCGTCTTCGAGCCACGATCCGTCCGTGCGCCGCTTCCAGAGCCCTCTCGGTCCATGCGTCGTCTCCTTATCTCCGATCGGTCCACACGCCATCTCCTTAGCCCCGATCATTCCACGCGCCATCTCCGAGCCCCGATCGGTCCACGCGCCGTCTCATAAGCCCCGATCGGACCACGCGCCTTCTCCGACCGCCGATTAGTTCACGCGCCGTCTCCTGAGCCCCGATCCCTCCACGCTCCGTCTCCGAGCCCCGATCGGTCCACGCGCCGTCTCGTGAGCCCGGATCGGTCCACGCGCCGTCTCCGAGCGCCGATCATTTCACGCACCGTCTCCTGAGCCCCGATCGGTCCACGCGCCGTCTCCTAAGCCCCGATCGGTCCAAGCGCCTTCTGCTAAGCCCCGATCGGTCCACGCGCCGTCTCCGAGCGCCGATCGGTTCACGCGCCGTCACCCGAGCCCCGATCGTTCCACGCCCCGTCTCCGAGCCCCGATCGGTCCACGCGCCGTCTCCTAAGCCCCGATCGGTCCACGCGCCTTCTCCTCATCCCCGATCGGTCCACGCGCCGTCTCGGAGCGCCGATTGGTTCACGCGCAGTCTCCTGAGTCCCGATCGTTCCACGCGCCGTATCCGAGCCCCGATCGATCCACGCGCAGTCTCCTGAGCCCCGATAGGTACACGCGTAGTCTCCTAAGCCCCGATCGGTCCACGCGCCGTCTCCGAGCCCCGATCGGTCCACGCGTTGTCTCCTAAACCCCGATCGGTCCACGCGCCGTCTCCTGTGCCCCGATCGGTCCACGCGTCGTCTTCAAAGCCCCGATGCCTCCACGCGCCGTCTCCGAGCCCCGTTCGCTCCTCGCGCCGTCTCCTGAGCCCCGTTCGATCCATGCGTCGTCTTCTTAGCCCCGATGCCTCCACGCGCCGTCTCCTGAGCCCCGATCTTTCCACGCGCCGTCTCCAAGCCCCGATCGGTCCACGCGCCGTCTCCTGAGCCCGGATCGGTCCACGCGTCATCGCCGAATCCCCGATGCGTACACGCGTCGTCTCCGAGCCTCGATCGGTCCAGGCGCTGCTTCCTGAGCCCCAATCGGTCCACGCGTTGTCACCTAAGCCCCAATCGGTCCACGCGCCGTCTCCTGAGCCCGGATCGGTCCACCCGTCGTCCTCGAATCCCCGATCCGCACACGCGTCGTCTCCCAGCCTCGACCGGTCCACGCGCTGTCTCCTGAGCCCCGATCATTCCACGCGCCGTCTCCTAAGCCGCGATCCGTCCACGGGCCGTCTTCGAGCTGCTATCGGTAAACGCGCCGTCACCAAGCCCTGATCCGTACACGCGTCGTCTCCGAGCCCCGACCGGTCCACGCGCCGTCGCCGAGCCTCGATCGGTCCACACGCCGCCTCCTAAGCCCCGATCTGTCCAGGCGTCGTCTCCTAAGCCCCGACCGGTCCACGCGCCGTCTCCTGAGCCCCGTTCGGCCCACGCGCCGTCTCCTAAGCCCCGATCGGTCCACGCGCCGTCTCCTGAGCCCGGATCGTTCCACCCGTCGTCCCCGAATCCCCGATCCGTACACGCGTCGTCTCCGAGCCTCGATCGGTCCACGCGCCGTCGCCGAACCCCAATTGGTCCACGCGAAACCGCCTGAGCCCCAGTCGGTCCACGCGCTGTCTCCGAGCCCCGATCGGTCCACGCGTCGTCTCCGAGCCCCGATCGGTCCACGCGCCGTCGCCGAGTCATGATCTGTCCACGCGCGGCCTCATGAGACCCGATCGGTCCACGCGCGGTCTTCGAGCCCCGATCGGTCCACGCATGGTCTCCTAAGCCCCAATCGGTTAACGTGCCGTCTCCGAGCCCCGATCGGTCCACGAGCCGTCTCCTGAGCCCCGATACGTCCACGCGCAGTCGCCGAGCCCCGATCGGTCCACGCGTCGTCTCCTAAGCCCCGATCGGTCCATGCGCCGTCTCCGAGCCCCGATCGCTCCACGCACTGTCTCCTGATCCCCATGGGTCCACGCGGCGCCTCCGGGGCCACGATGGATGCACGCGAGGCTCCTAAGCCCCGATCGGTCCACGTGCCCTCTCCTGAGCCCCGATCGGTCCACGCGCCGTCTTCGAGCCCCGATCGGACCACGCATCGTCTCCTAAGCCCCAATCGGTTAACGCGCCGTGTCCGAGCCCCAATCGGTCCGCGCGCCGTCGCCGAACCCCAATTGGTCCACGCGCAACCGCAAGACCCCCAGTCGGTCCACGCGCTGTCTCCGAGCCCCGATCGGTCCACGCGTCGTCTCCGAGCCCCGATCGGTCCACGCGCCGTCGCCGAGCCGCGATCGGTCCACGCGCGGTCTCCTGAGCCGCGATCGGTCCACGTGCGGTCTCCTGAGCCCCGGTCGGTTCACGCGCCGTCTCCTGAGCCCCGATCGGTCGACGCGTCGTTCCCTAAGCCCCGATCGATCCACGCGCAGTCTCCAGAGCCGCGATCGGTCCACGCATCCCCTCCTGAGCCCCGGACGGTCCACGCGCCGTCACCGAACCCCGAACGGTCGACGCGCCGTCTCCGAGCGCCGATCGGTTAACGCGCCGTCTCCGAGCCCCGATCGGTCCACGCGCTGTCTCCTGAGCCCGAATCGGTCTACGCGTCGTCTTCTAAGCTCCGATCGGTCCACGCGCCGTCTCCTGAGCCCCGATCGGGCCACGCGTCGTCTCCTAAGCCCCAATCGGTCCAGGCGTGTCCTCCTAAGCCACGATCGGTCAGCGTCGTCTCCGAGCACCGATTGGTTCACGCACCATCTCCTGAGCCCCGATCGTTCTATGCGCCGTCTCCGAGCTCCTATCAGTCCACTCGCCGTCTCCTGAGCCCCGATCGTTCCAAGCGCCGTCTCCGAGCCCTGATCGGTCCACGCGCCGTCTCCGAGCCCCAGTCGGTCCACGCGCTGTCTCCGAGCACCGATCGGTTCACGCGCCGTCTCCGAGCGAAGATCATTTCACGCGCCGTCTCCTGAGCCCCGATCGTTCCACGCGCGGGCTCCTGAGGCCCCATCGGTCCACGCGTCGCCTTCTAACCCCGGACGGTCCACGCGTCGTCTTCTAAGCCCCGATCGGTCCACGCGCCGTTTTCCGAGCCCCGATCGGTCCACGCACCATCTCCTGCTCCCCAATCGGTCCACGCGCCGCCTCCGGAGCCCCGATCGATCCACGCGAAATCTGCTGAGCTCCGGTCGGTCCACGCGCCGTTTCCTGAGCCCCGGTCGGCCCACGCGCCGTCTCCTAAGCCCCGATCGGTCCACGAGCCGTCTCCTGAGCCTCCATCGATCCACGCGTCGTCTTCTAAGCCCAGATGCCTCCTCGCGCCATCTCCGAGCCCCGATCGGTCTACGCGTCGTCTCCTGATCTCCGATCGCTCCACGCGCCGTCTCCGAGCCCCGATCGGTCCACGCGCCGTCTCCTGAGCCCGGATCGGACCACGCGCCGTCGCCGAACCCCAATTGGTCCACGCGCAACCGCCTGAGCCCCGGTTGGTCCACGCGCTGTCTCCGAGCCCCGATCGGTCCACGCGTCGTATCCGAACCCCGATCGGTCCACGCCCCGTCGCCGAGCCATGATCGGTCCACGCGCGGCCTCCTGAGCCCCGATCGGCCCACGCGCCGTCGACGAGCTGCGATCGGTCCACGCGTGGCCTCCTGAGCCCCGGTTGGTTCACGCGCCGTATCCGAGGCCCCATCGGTCCACGCGTCGTCTCCGAGCGCCGATCGGTCCACGCGCCGTCGCCGAGCCATGATCGGTCCACGCGGGGCTCCTGAGCCCCGGTCGGTCCGCGCGCCGTCTCCTGAGCCCCGATCGGTCGACGCGTCGTTTCCTGAGCCTCGATCGATCCACGCGTCATCTCCTGAGCCCCGATCGCTCCACGCGCCTATTTCTGATCCCCGATCAATTGACGAGTCTTCTCCTGAGCCCCGATCGCTCCACGCGCCGTCTCCGAGCCCCGGTCGGTCCACGCGCCGTCGCCGAGTCTCAATCGGTCCAAGCGCGGCCTCCTGAGCCCCGGTCGGTTCACGCGCCGTCTCCGAGCCCCGATCGATCCACGCGTCGTCTTCTAAGCCCAGATGCCTCCTCGCGCCGTCACCGTGCCGCGATCGGGCCACGCGCGGCCTCCTGAGCCCCGGTCGGTTCACGCGCCGTATCCGAGCCCCAATCGGTCCACGCGCCGTCTCCTAAGCCCCAATCTGTCCACGCGCCGTCTCTGAGCGCCGATTGGTTCACGCGCAGCCTCCTGAGCCCTGATCCGTCCACGCGCGGCGTCGCGCCGCGATCGGTCCACGCGCGGCCTCCTGAGCCCCAATCGGTTCACGAGTCGTCTCCTAAGCCCCGATCGGCCCAGGCGCCGTCTCCGAGCCCCGATCGGTCCACGCACCATCTCCTGCTCTCCAATCGGTCCACGCGCCGCCTCCGGAGCCCCGATCGATCCACGCGAATCTTCTGAGCTCCGGTCGGTCCACGCACCGCCTCCTGATCCCCCTCGGTCCAGGCGGCGCCTCCGGAGCCCCGAACAGTCGACGCGTCGTCTCCTGAGCCCCGATCGATCCACGCTAGGCTCCTGAGCCCCGGCCGGTCCGCGCGCCGTCTCCTGAGCCCCGAACGGTCGACGCGTCGTCTCCTGAGCCCCGATCGATCGACGCGCCGTCTCCTGAGCCCCGATCGTTCCACACGCCGCCTCCTAAGCCCCGATCGGTCCAGGCGTCGTCTCCTAAGCCCCGACCGGTCCACGCGCCGTCTCCTGAGCCCCGATCTGTCCACGGGCCGTCTCCGAGCCGCGATCGGTAAAGCCGCCGTCATCAAGCCGCGATCCGTACTCGCGTCGTCTCCGAGCCCCGATGGGTCCACTCGCCGTTTCCGAGCCCCGATCGGTTCACGCATCGTCTCCTACGCCCGATCGGTCCACGCGTCGTCTCCTGAGCCCCGATCGTTCCACGCGCCGTCGCCGATCCACGATCGGTCCGTGCGCCGCTTCCAGAGCCCTATCGGTCCACGCATCGTCTCCTGATCTCCGATCGGTCCACGCGCCGTCTCCTAAGCCCCGATCGGTCCACGCGCTGTCTCCAAGCGCCGATCGGTTCACGCGCCGTCTCCTGAGCCCCGATCATTCCACGCGCCGTCTCCGAGCCCTAATCGGTCCACGCTCGTCTCCTGAGCCCCGATCGGTCCACGCGCCGTCTCCAAGCCCCGATCGGCCCATGCATCGTTTCCTACGCCCCGATCGGTTAACGCGCTGTCTCCGAGCGCCGATCGGTCCACGCGCCGTCGCCGAACCCCAAATGGTCCACGCGCAACCGCCTGAGCCCCGATCGGTCCACGCGTCGTCTCCGAGCACCGATCGGTCCACGCGCCGTCGCCGAGCCATGATCGGTCCACGCGCGGCCTCCTGAGCCCCGATCGGTCCACGCGCCGCCGCCGAGCCGCGATCGGTCCACGCGCGGCCTCCTGAGCCCCGATCGGTCCACGCGCCGTCACCGAGCCGCGATCGGTCCACGCGCGACCTCCTGAGCCCCGGTTGGTTCACGCACCGTATCCGAGCCCCCATCGGTCCACGCGTTGTCTCCGAGCCCCGATCCGTCCACGCGCCGTCGCCGAGCCATGATCGGTCCACACGAGGCTCCTGACCCCCGGTCGGTCCGCGCGCCGTCTCCTGAGCACCGATCGGTCGACGCGTCGTTTCCTGAGCCCCGATCGATCCACGCGTCGTCTCCTGAGCCCCGATCGCTCCACGCGCCGATTTCTGAGCCCCGATCAATTGACGCGTCTTCTCCTGAACCCCGATCGCTCCTCGCGCCGTCTCCTGAGCCCCGCTCGGTCCATGCGTCGTCTTCTTAGCCCCGATGCCTCCACGCGCCGTCTCCGAGCCACGATCGGTCTAGGCGCCGCTTCCTGAGCCCGATCGGTCCACGCGCCGTCTCCTAAGCCCCAATCGGTCCACGCGCCGTCTCCTGAGCCCGGATCGGTCCACCCGTCGTCCTCGAATCCCCGATCCGCACACGCGTCGTCTCCCAGCCTCGACCGGTCCACGCGCTGTCTCCTGAGCCCCGATCATTCCACGCGCCGTCTCCTAAGCCGCGATCCGTCCACGGGCCGTCTCCGAGCTGCTATCGGTAAACGCGCCGTCACAAAGCCCTGATCCGTACACGCGTCGTCTCCGAGCCCCGACCGGTCCACGCGCCGTCGCCGAGCCTCGATCGGTCCACACGCCGCCTCCTAAGCCCCGATCTGTCCAGGCGTCGTCTCCTAAGCCCCGACCGGTCCACGCGCCGTCTCCTGAGCCCCGTTCGGCCCACGCGCCGTCTCCTAAGCCCCGATCTATCCACGGGCCGTCTCCGAGCCGCGATCGGTAAACGCGCCGTCACCAAGCCCCGATCCATACACGCGTCGTCTCCGAGCCCCGATGGGTCCACGCGCCGTCGCCGAGCCTCGATCGGTCCACGCGCGGCCTCCTAAGCCCCGGTTGGTTCACGCGCTATCTCCGAGCCGCGATCGGTCCACGCGCGACCTCCTGAGCCCCGGTTGGTTCACGCACCGTATCCGAGCCCCCATCGGTCCACGCGTTGTCTCCGAGCCCCGATCCGTCCACGCGCCGTCGCCGAGCCATGATCGGTCCACACGAGGCTCCTGACCCCCGGTCGGTCCGCGCGCCGTCTCCTGAGCCCCGATCGGTCGACGCGTCGTTTCCTGAGCCCCGATCGATCCACGCGTCGTCTCCTGAGCCCCGATCGCTCCACGCGCCGATTTCTGAGCCCCGATCAATTGACGCGTCTTCTCCTGAACCCCGATCGCTCCTCGCGCCGTCTCCTGAGCCCCGCTCGGTCCATGCGTCGTCTTCTTAGCCCCGATGCCTCCACGCGCCGTCTCCGAGCCACGATCGGTCTAGGCGCCGCTTCCTGAGCCCGATCGGTCCACGCGCCGTCTCCTAAGCCCCAATCGGTCCACGCGCCGTCTCCTGAGCCCGGATCGGTCCACCCGTCGTCCTCGAATCCCCGATCCGCACACGCGTCGTCTCCCAGCCTCGACCGGTCCACGCGCTGTCTCCTGAGCCCCGATCATTCCACGCGCCGTCTCCTAAGCCGCGATCCGTCCACGGGCCGTCTCCGAACTGCTATCGGTAAACGCGCCGTCACAAAGCCCTGATCCGTACACGCGTCGTCTCCGAGCCCCGACCGGTCCACGCGCCGTCGCCGAGCCTCGATCGGTCCACACGCCGCCTCCTAAGCCCCGATCTGTCCAGGCGTCGTCTCCTAAGCCCCGACCGGTCCACGCGCCGTCTCCTGAGCCCCGTTCGGCCCACGCGCCGTCTCCTAAGCCCCGATCTATCCACGGGCCGTCTCCGAGCCGCGATCGGTAAACGCGCCGTCACCAAGCCCCGATCCATACACGCGTCGTCTCCGAGCCCCGATGGGTCCACGCGCCGTCGCCGAGCCTCGATCGGTCCACGCGCGGCCTCCTAAGCCCCGGTTGGTTCACGCGCTATCTCCGAGCCGCGATCGGTCCACGCGCAGTCGCCGAGCCCCGATCGGTCCACGCGCGGTCTCCTGAGCCCCGATCTGTCCACGCGCCGTCTCCTAAGCCCCGATCGGTCCACGCGCCTTCTCCTAAGCCCCGATCGGTCCACGCGCCGTCTCCGAGCGCCGATCGGTTCACGCGCCGTCTCCTACGCCCCGATCGTTCCACGCGCCGCTTCCGATCCCCGATCGGTCCACGCGCCGTCTCCTGAGCCCGGATCGGTCCACGCGCCTTCTCCTCATCCCCGATCGGTCCACGCGCCGTCTCGGTGCGCCGATTGGTTCACGCGCCGTCTCCTGAGTCCCGGTCGTTCCACACGCCGTATCCGAGCCCCGATCGATCCACGCGCAGTCTCCTGAGCCCCGATAGGTACACGCGTAGTCTCCTAAGCCCCGATCGGTCCACGCGCCGCCTCCGGAGCCCCAATCGATCAACGTGAGTCTCCTAAGCCCCGACTGGTCCACGCGCCGTCTCCTGAGCCCCGATCGGTCCACGTATCGTCTCCTAAGCCCCGATCGGTCCACTCGTCGTCTCCTAAGCCCCGATCGGTCCACGCGCCGTCTCCGAGCCCCGATCGGTCCACGCGTTGTCTCCTAAACCCCGATCGGTCCACGCGCCGTCTCCTGTGCCCCGATCGGTCCATGCGTCGTCTTCTTAGCCCCGATGCCTCCACGCGCCGTCTCCGAGCCACGATCGGTCCAGGCGCCGCTTCCTGAGCCCCGTTCGGTCCATGCGCCGTATCCTAAGCTCCGATCGGTCCACGCGCCGTCTCCTGAGCCCGGATCGGTCCACCCGTCGTCCTCGAATCCCCGATCCGCACACGCGTCGTCTCCCAGCCTCGACCGGTCCACGCGCTGGGTCCTGAGCCCCGATCATTCCACGCGCCGTCTCCTAAGCCGCGATCCGTCCACGGGCCGTCTCCGAGCTGCTATCGGTAAACGCGCCGTCACCAAGCACTGATCCGTACACGCGTCGTCTCCGAGCCCCGACCGGTCCACGCGCCGCCGCCGAGCCTCGATCGGTCCACACGCCGCCTCCTAAGCCCCGATCTGTCCAGGCGTCGTCTCCTAAGCCCCGACCGGTCCACGCGCCGTCTCCTGAGCCCCGTTCGGCCCACGCGCCGTCTCCTAAGCCCCGATCTATCCACGGGCCGTCTCCGAGCCGCGATCGGTAAACGCGCCGTCACCAAGCCCCGATCCATACACGCGTCGTCTCCGAGCCCCGATGGGTCCACGCGCCGTCGCCGAGCCTCGATCGGTCCACGCGCGGCCTCCTAAGCCCCGGTTGGTTCACGCGCTATCTCCGAGCCGCGATCGGTCCACGCGCAGTCGCCGAGCCCCGATCGGTCCACGCGCGGTCTCCTGAGCCCCGATCTGTCCACGCGCCGTCTCCTAAGCCCCGATCGGTCCACGCGCCTTCTCCTAAGCCCCGATCGGTCCACGCGCCGTCTCCGAGCGCCGATCGGTTCACGCGCCGTCTCCTACGCCCCGATCGTTCCACGCGCCGCTTCCGATCCCCGATCGGTCCACGCGCCGTCTCCTGAGCCCGGATCGGTCCACGCGCCTTCTCCTCATCCCCGATCGGTCCACGCGCCGTCTCGGTGCGCCGATTGGTTCACGCGCCGTCCCCTGAGTCCCGGTCGTTCCACACGCCGTATCCGAGCCCCGATCGATCCACGCGCAGTCTCCTGAGCCCCGATAGGTACACGCGTAGTCTCCTAAGCCCCGATCGGTCCACGCGCCGCCTCCGGAGCCCCAATCGATCAACGTGAGTCTCCTAAGCCCCGACTGGTCCACGCGCCGTCTCCTGAGCCCCGATCGGTCCACGTATCGTCTCCTAAGCCCCGATCGGTCCACTCGTCGTCTCCTAAGCCCCGATCGGTCCACGCGCCGTCTCCGAGCCCCGATCGGTCCACGCGTTGTCTCCTAAACCCCGATCGGTCCACGCGCCGTCTCCTGTGCCCCGATCGGTCGACGCGTCCTCTCCTAAGCCCCGATCGGTCCACGCGTCGTCTCCTAAGCCCCGATCCGTCGACGCGTCGTCTCCTGAGCCATGATCAATTGACGCGTCTTCTCCTGAGCCCGATCGCTCCTCGCGCCGTCTCCTGAGCCCCGATCGGTCCACGCGTCGTCTCCGAGCTCCGATCGGTCCACACACCGTTTCCTGAGCCCCGATCGGTCCATGCGTCGTCTTCTTAGCCCCGATGCCTCCACGCGCCGTCTCCGAGCCACGATCGGTCCAGGCGCCGCTTCCTGAGCCCCGTTCGGTCCATGCGCCGTATCCTAAGCTCCGATCGGTCCACGCGCCGTCTCCGAGCGCCGATAAGTTCAAGCGCCGTCTCCTGAGCCCCGATCGTTCCACGCGGCTTCTCCGAGCCTCGATCGATCCACGCGCCGTCTCCTGAGCCCCGTTCGGTCCACGCGTCGTCTTCAAAGCCCCGATGCCTCCACGCGCCGTCTCCGAGCCCCGTTCGCTCCTCGCGCCGTCTCCTGAGCCCCGTTCGATCCATGCGTCGTCTTCTTAGCCCCGATGCCTCCACGCGCCGTCTCCTGAGCCCCGATCTTTCCACGCGCCGTCTCCAAGCCCCGATCGGTCCACGCGCCGTCTCCTGAGCCCGGATCGGTCCACGCGTCATCGCCGAATCCCCGATCCGTACACGCGTCGTCTCCGAGCCTCGATCGGTCCAGGCGCTGCTTCCTGAGCCCCAATCGGTCCACGCGTTGTCACCTAAGCCCCGATCGGTCCACGCGCCGTCTCCTGAGCCCGGATCGGTCCACCCGTCGTCCTCGAATCCCCGATCCGCACACGCGTCGTCTCCCAGCCTCGACCGGTCCACGCGCTGTCTCCTGAGCCCCGATCGGTCCACGCGCCGCCTTCGTGCCCCGATCGGTCCACGCACCGCCTCCTGATCCCCATCGGTCCACGCGCCGTCTCCTGAGCCACGATCGATCCACATGCCGTCTCCGAGCCCCGATCGGTCCGCGTGCCGCATTCTAAGCCACGGTCCATCCACGCGCCGTCTCCGAGCCCCGATCGGTCCACGCGTCGTCTCCTAAGCCCTGATCGGTCCTCGTGCCTGCTGCGAGCCCCGAAGGGTCCACGCGCAGCCTCCTGAGCCCCGATCGGTCGACGCGTCGTCTCCGGGCCCGATCGGTCCACGAGCCGTCTCCTGAGCTCCGGTTGGTTCACGCACCGTCTCCTGATCCCCATCGGTCCACGCGGCGCCTCCGGAGCCCGGATCGATCCACACGAGTCTCCTGAGCCCCGGTCGGTCCGCGCGCCGTCACCTGAGCCCCGATCGGTCCACGTATCGTCTCCTGAGCCCCGGTCGCTCCACACGCCGCTTCGAGAGCGCCGATCGGTGCACGCGTCGTCTCCTGATCTCCGATCGATCTACGCGCAGTCTCATAAGCCCCGATCGGTCGAGGCGCCGTCTCCGAGCGCCGATCGGTTCACGCGCCGTCTCCTGAGCCCCGATCGTTCCACGCGTCGTCTCCGAGCCCCGATCGGTCCACGCGCCGTCTCCTAAGCCCCGATCGGTCCACGCGCCTTCTGCTAAGCCCCGATCGGTCCACGCGCCGTCTCCGAGCGCCGATCGGTCCACGCGCGGTCTCCTGAGCCCCGATCTGTCCACGCGCCGTCTCCGAGCCCCGATCGGTCAACGCGCCGTCTCCGAGCCCTGATCGGTCCACGCGCCGTCTCCTGAGCCCCAATCGGTCCACTCGCTGTCTCCTGAGCCCCGATAGGTACACGCGTCGTCTCCTACGCCCCGATCGGTCCACGCGCCGCCTTCGTGCCCCGATCGGTCCACGCACCGCCTCCTGATCCCCATCGGTCCACGCGCCGTCTCCTGAGCCACGATCGATCCACATGCCGTCTCCGAGCCCCGATCGGTCCGCGTGCCGCATTCTAAGCCACGGTCCATCCACGCGTCGTCTCCGAGCCCCGATCGGTCCACGAGCCGTCTCCTGAGCCCCGGTTGGTTCACGCACCGTCTCCTGATCCCCATCGGTCCACGCGGCGCCTCCGGAGCCCGGATCGATCCACACGAGTCTCCTGAGCCCCGGTCGGTCCGCGCGCCGTCACCTGAGCCCCGATCGCTCCACACGCCGCTTCGAGAGCGCCGATCGGTGCACGCGTCGTCTCCTGATCTCCGATCGATCTACGCGCAGTCTCATAAGCCCCGATCGGTCGAGGCGCCGTCTCCGAGCGCTGATCGGTTCACGCGCCGTCTCCTGAGCCCCGATCGTTCCACGCGCCGTCTCCGAGCCCCGATCGGTCCACGCGCCGTCTCCGAGCGCCGATCGGTTCACGCGCCGTCTCCTACGCCCCGATCGTTCCACGCGCCGCTTCCGATCCCCGATCGGTCCATGCGCCGTCTCCTGAGCCCGGATCGGTCCACGCGTCGTCCTCGAATCCCCGATCCTCACACGCGTCGTCTCCGAGCCTCGATCGGTCCTCGCGTCGTCTCCTAAGCCCCGACTGGTCCACGCGCCTTATCCTGAGCCCTGGTGGGTTCACGCGTCGTCTCCGAGCCCCGATCGATACACGCGTCGTCTTGTAAGCCCAGATGCCTCCACGCGCCGTCTCCGAGCCACGATCGGTCCAGGCGCCGCTTCCTGAGCCCCGATCGGTCCACGCGCCGTCTCCTAAGCCCCAATCGCTCCACGCGCCGTCTCCGAGCGCCGATCATTTCACCCGCTGTCTCCTGAGTCCCGATCGTTCCACCCGCCGTATCCGAGCCCCGATCGATCCACGCGCAGTCTCCTGAGCCCCGATCGCTCCACGCACCGTTTTCTGAGCACCGTTTGTTCCACGCGTCGTCTTCAAAGCCCCGATGCCTCCACGCGCCGTCTTCGAGCCACGATCCGTCCGTGCGCCGCTTCCAGAGCCCTCTCGGTCCATGCGTCGTCTCCTTATCTCCGATCGGTCCACACGCCATCTCCTTAGCCCCGATCATTCCACGCGCCATCTCCGAGCCCCGATCGGTCCACGCGCCGTCTCATAAGCCCCGATCGGACCACGCGCCTTCTCCGACCGCCGATTAGTTCACGCGCCGTCTCCTGAGCCCCGATCCCTCCACGCTCCGTCTCCGAGCCCCGATCGGTCCACGCGCCGTCTCGTGAGCCCGGATCGGTCCACGCGCCGTCTCCGAGCGCCGATCATTTCACGCACCGTCTCCTGAGCCCCGATCGGTCCACGCGCCGTCTCCTAAGCCCCGATCGGTCCAAGCGCCTTCTGCTAAGCCCCGATCGGTCCACGCGCCGTCTCCGAGCGCCGATCGGTTCACGCGCCGTCACCCGAGCCCCGATCGTTCCACGCCCCGTCTCCGAGCCCCGATCGGTCCACGCGCCGTCTCCTAAGCCCCGATCGGTCCACGCGCCTTCTCCTCATCCCCGATCGGTCCACGCGCCGTCTCGGAGCGCCGATTGGTTCACGCGCAGTCTCCTGAGTCCCGATCGTTCCACGCGCCGTATCCGAGCCCCGATCGATCCACGCGCAGTCTCCTGAGCCCCGATAGGTACACGCGTAGTCTCCTAAGCCCCGATCGGTCCACGCGCCGTCTCCGAGCCCCGATCGGTCCACGCGTTGTCTCCTAAACCCCGATCGGTCCACGCGCCGTCTCCTGTGCCCCGATCGGTCCACGCGTCGTCTTCAAAGCCCCGATGCCTCCACGCGCCGTCTCCGAGCCCCGTTCGCTCCTCGCGCCGTCTCCTGAGCCCCGTTCGATCCATGCGTCGTCTTCTTAGCCCCGATGCCTCCACGCGCCGTCTCCTGAGCCCCGATCTTTCCACGCGCCGTCTCCAAGCCCCGATCGGTCCACGCGCCGTCTCCTGAGCCCGGATCGGTCCACGCGTCATCGCCGAATCCCCGATGCGTACACGCGTCGTCTCCGAGCCTCGATCGGTCCAGGCGCTGCTTCCTGAGCCCCAATCGGTCCACGCGTTGTCACCTAAGCCCCAATCGGTCCACGCGCCGTCTCCTGAGCCCGGATCGGTCCACCCGTCGTCCTCGAATCCCCGATCCGCACACGCGTCGTCTCCCAGCCTCGACCGGTCCACGCGCTGTCTCCTGAGCCCCGATCATTCCACGCGCCGTCTCCTAAGCCGCGATCCGTCCACGGGCCGTCTTCGAGCTGCTATCGGTAAACGCGCCGTCACCAAGCCCTGATCCGTACACGCGTCGTCTCCGAGCCCCGACCGGTCCACGCGCCGTCGCCGAGCCTCGATCGGTCCACACGCCGCCTCCTAAGCCCCGATCTGTCCAGGCGTCGTCTCCTAAGCCCCGACCGGTCCACGCGCCGTCTCCTGAGCCCCGTTCGGCCCACGCGCCGTCTCCTAAGCCCCGATCTGTCCACGGGCCGTCTCCGAGCCGCGATCGGTAAACGCGCCGTCACCAAGCCCCGATCCGTACACGCGTCGTCTCCGAGCCCCGATGGGTCCACGCGCCGTCGCCGAGCCTCGATCGGTCCACGCGCGGCCTCCTAAGCCCCGGTTGGTTCACGCGCTGTCTCCGAGCCGCGATCGGTCCACGCGCCGTCTCCTGAGCCCCGATACGTCCACGCGCAGTCGCCGAGCCCCGATCGGTCCACGCGCGGTCTCCTGAGCCCCGATCTGTCCACGCGCCGTCTCCGAGCCCCGATCGGTCCACGCGCCGTCTCCGAGCCCTGATCGGTCCACGCGCCGTCTCCTGAGCCCCAATCGGTCCACTCGCTGTCTCCTGAGCCCCGATAGGTACACGCGTCGTCTCCTACGCCCCGATCGGTCCACGCGCCGCCTTCGTGCCCCGATCGGTCCACGCACCGCCTCCTGATCCCCATCGGTCCACGCGCCGTCTCCTGAGCCACGATCGATCCACATGCCGTCTCCGAGCCCCGATCGGTCCGCGTGCCGCATTCTAAGCCACGGTCCATCCACGCGCCGTCTCCGAGCCCCGATCGGTCCACGCGTCGTCTCCTAAGCCCTGATCGGTCCTCGTGCCTGCTGCGAGCCCCGAAGGGTCCACGCGCAGCCTCCTGAGCCCCGATCGGTCGACGCGTCGTCTCCGAGCCCCGATCGGTCCACGAGCCGTCTCCTGAGCCCCGGTTGGTTCACGCACCGTCTCCTGATCCCCATCGGTCCACGCGGCGCCTCCGGAGCCCGGATCGATCCACACGAGTCTCCTGAGCCCCGGTCGGTCCGCGCGCCGTCACCTGAGCCCCGATCGGTCCACGCATCGTCTCCTGAGCCCCGATCGCTCCACACGCCGCTTCGAGAGCGCCGATCGGTGCACGCGTCGTCTCCTGATCTCCGATCGATCTACGCGCAGTCTCATAAGCCCCGATCGGTCGAGGCGCCGTCTCCGAGCGCCGATCGGTTCACGCGCCGTCTCCTGAGCCCCGATCGTTCCACGCGCCGTCTCCGAGCCCCGATCGGTCCACGCGCCGTCTCCTAAGCCCCGATCGGTCCACGCGCCTTCTGCTAAGCCCCGATCGGTCCACGCGCCGTCTCCGAGCGCCGATCGGTTCACGCGCCGTCTCCTACGCCCCGATCGTTCCACGCGCCGCTTCCGATCCCCGATCGGTCCACGCGCCGTCTCCTGAGCCCGGATCGGTCCACGCGTCGTCCTCGAATCCCCGATCCTCACACGCGTCGTCTCCGAGCCTCGATCGGTCCTCGCGTCGTCTCCTAAGCCCCGACTGGTCCACGCGCCTTATCCTGAGCCCTGGTCGGTTCACGCGCCGTCTCCGAGCCCCGATCGATCGACGCGTCGTCTTGTAAGCCCAGATGCCTCCACGTGCCGTCTCCGAGCCACGATCGGTCCAGGCGCCGCTTCCTGAGCCCCGATCGGTCCACGCGCCGTCTCCTAAGCCCCAATCGCTCCACGCGCCGTCTCCGAGCGCCGATCATTTCACCCGCTGTCTCCTGAGTCCCGATCGTTCCACGCGCCGTATCCGAGCCCCGATCGATCCACGCGCAGTCTCCTGAGCCCCGATCGCTCCACGCACCGTTTTCTGAGCACCGTTTGTTCCACGCGTCGTCTTCAAAGCCCCGATGCCTCCACGCGCCGTCTCCGAGCCACGATCCGTCCGTGCGCCGCTTCCAGAGCCCTCTCGGTCCATGCGTCGTCTCCTTATCTCCGATCGGTCCACACGCCATCTCCTTAGCCCCGATCATTTCACGCACCGTCTCCTGAGCCCCGATCGATCCACGCGCCGTCTCCTAAGCCCCGATCGGTCCAAGCGCCTTCTGCTAAGCCCCGATCGGTCCACGCGCCGTCTCCGAGCGCCGATCGGTTCACGCGCCGTCACCTGAGCCCCGATCGTTCCACGCCCCGTCTCCGAGCCCCGATCGGTCCACGCGCCGTCTCCTAAGCCCCGATCGGTCCACGCGCCTTCTCCTCATCCCCGATCGGTCCACGCGCCGTCTCGGAGCGCCGATTGGTTCACGCGCCGTCTCCTGAGCCCCGATCGCTCCACGCGCCGTCTCCTGAGCCCCGATCGTTCCACGCGCCTTCTCCTAAGCCACGATCGGTCCACGCGCCGTCTCCGAGCGCCGATCATTTCACGCGCCGTCTTCGAGCTCCGATCGGTCCACACGCCGTCTCCGAGCCCCGATGGGTCTACGCGTCGCCTCCTGAGCCGCGGTCGGTCCACGTGCCGTCACCTTAGCCCCGATCGTTCGACGCGTCGGCTTCTGAGCCCCGATCGACCCACGCGTCGTCTCCTGAGCCCCGACCGCTCCACACGCCCTTTCCTGAGCCCCGATCGGTCCACGCATCGTCTCCGAGCACCGATCGGTGCACGCGCCGTCTCCTGAGCCCCGATCGTTCCACGCGGCGTCCCCTAATCCCCGATCCATACACGCGTCGTCTCCGAGCCTCGATCGGTCCACGCGCCGTCGCCGCGTCCCGATCGGTCCACGCGCGGCCTCCGGAGCCCCGATCGATCCACGCGCCGTTTCCGAGCGCCGATCGGTGCACGCTCCGTCTCCTGAGCCCCGATCGTTCCACGCGCTGGGTCCTGAGCCCCGATCATTCCACGCGCCGTCTCCTAAGCCGCGATCCGTCCACGGGCCGTCTCCGAGCTGCTATCGGTAAACGCGCCGTCACCAAGCCCTGATCCGTACACGCGTCGTCTCCGAGCCCCGACCGGTCCACGCGCCGCCGCCCAGCCTCGATCGGTCCACACGCCGACTCCTAAGCCCCGATCTGTCCAGGCGTCGTCTCCTAAGCCCCGACCGGTCCACGCGCCGTCTCCTGAGCCCCGTTCGGCCCACGCGCCGTCTCCTAAGCCCCGATCTATCCACGGGCCGTCTCCGAGCCGCGATCGGTAAACGCGCCGTCACCAAGCCCCGATCCATACACGCGTCGTCTCCGAGCCCCGATGGGTCCACGCGCCGTCGCCGAGCCTCGATCGGTCCACGCGCGGCCTCCTAAGCCCCGGTTGGTTCACGCGCTATCTCCGAGCCGCGATCGGTCCACGCGCAGTCGCCGAGCCCCGATCGGTCCACGCGCGGTCTCCTGAGCCCCGATCTGTCCACGCGCCGTCTCCTAAGCCCCGATCGGTCCACGCGCCTTCTCCTAAGCCCCGATCGGTCCACGCGCCGTCTCCTACGCCCCGATCGTTCCACGCGCCGCTTCCGATCCCCGATCGGTCCACGCGCCGTCTCCTGAGCCCGGATCGGTCCACGCGCCTTCTCCTCATCCCCGATAGGTCCACGCGCCGTCTCGGTGCGCCGATTGGTTCACGCGCCGTCTCCTGAGTCCCGGTCGTTCCACACGCCGTATCCGAGCCCCGATCGATCCACGCGCAGTCTCCTGAGCCCCGATAGGTACACGCGTAGTCTCCTAAGCCCCGATCGGTCCACGCGCCGCCTCCGGAGCCCCAATCGATCAACGTGAGTCTCCTAAGCCCCGACTGGTCCACGCGCCGTCTCCTGAGCCCCGATCGGTCCACGTATCGTCTCCTAAGCCCCGATCGGTCCACTCGTCGTCTCCTAAGCCCCGATCGGTCCACGCGCCGTCGCCGAGCCCCGATCGGTCCACGCGTTGTCTCCCAAGCCCCGATCTGTCCACGGGCCGTCTGCGAGCCGCGATCGGTAAAGCCGCCATCATCAAGCCCCGATCCGTACACGCGTCGTCTCCTGAGCCCCGATCGGTCCACGCGTCGTCTTCTGAGCCCCGATCGGTCCACGCGCTGTCTCCTGAGCCCCGATCGGTCCACGCGCAGTCGCCGAACCCCAATTGGTCCACGCGAAACCGCCTGAGCCCCAGTCGGTCCACGCGCTGTCTCCGAGCCCCGATCGGTCCACGTGCCGTCTCCCAGCCCCGATCGGTCCACGCGCCGTCTCCTAATCCCCAATCTGTCCACGACCCGTCTCCGGGCCCCGATCGGTGCACGCGCCGTGTCCTACGCCCCGATCGGTGTGCGCAGCGTCTCCTGATCCCCATCGGTCCACGCGCCGTCTCCTAAGCCCCAATCGCTCCACGCGCCGTCTCCGAGTGCCGATCATTTCACCCGCTGTCTCCTGAGTCCCGATCGTTCCACCCGCCGTATCCGAGCCCCGATCGATCCACGCGCAGTCTCCTGAGCCCCGATCGCTCCACGCACCGTTTTCTGAGCACCGTTTGTTCCACGCGTCGTCTTCAAAGCCCCGATGCCTCCACGCGCCGTCTTCGAGCCACGATCCGTCCGTGCGCCGCTTCCAGAGCCCTCTCGGTCCATGCGTCGTCTCCTTATCTCCGATCGGTCCACACGCCATCTCCTTAGCCCCGATCATTCCACGCGTCATCTCCGAGCCCCGATCGGTCCACGCGCCGTCTCATAAGCCCCGATCGGACCACGCGCCTTCTCCGACCGCCGATTAGTTCACGCGCCGTCTCCTGAGCCCCGATCCCTCCACGCTCCGTCTCCGAGCCCCGATCGGTCCACGCGCCGTCTCGTGAGCCCGGATCGGTCCACGCGCCGTCTCCGAGCGCCGATCATTTCACGCACCGTCTCCTGAGCCCCGATCGGTCCACGCGCCGTCTCCTAAGCCCCGATCGGTCCAAGCGCCTTCTGCTAAGCCCCGATCGGTCCACGCGCCGTCTCCGAGCGCCGATCGGTTCACGCGCCGTCACCCGAGCCCCGATCGTTCCACGCCCCGTCTCCGAGCCCCGATCGGTCCACGCGCCGTCTCCTAAGCCCCGATCGGTCCACGCGCCTTCTCCTCATCCCCGATCGGTCCACGCGCCGTCTCGGAGCGCCGATTGGTTCACGCGCAGTCTCCTGAGTCCCGATCGTTCCACGCGCCGTATCCGAGCCCCGATCGATCCACGCGCAGTCTCCTGAGCCCCGATAGGTACACGCGTAGTCTCCTAAGCCCCGATCGGTCCACGCGCCGTCTCCGAGCCCCGATCGGTCCACGCGTTGTCTCCTAAACCCCGATCGGTCCACGCGCCGTCTCCTGTGCCCCGATCGGTCCACGCGTCGTCTTCAAAGCCCCGATGCCTCCACGCGCCGTCTCCGAGCCCCGTTCGCTCCTCGCGCCGTCTCCTGAGCCCCGTTCGATCCATGCGTCGTCTTCTTAGCCCCGATGCCTCCACGCGCCGTCTCCTGAGCCCCGATCTTTCCACGCGCCGTCTCCAAGCCCCGATCGGTCCACGCGCCGTCTCCTGAGCCCGGATCGGTCCACGCGTCATCGCCGAATCCCCGATGCGTACACGCGTCGTCTCCGAGCCTCGATCGGTCCAGGCGCTGCTTCCTGAGCCCCAATCGGTCCACGCGTTGTCACCTAAGCCCCGATCGGTCCACGCGCCGTCTCCTGAGCCCGGATCGGTCCACCCGTCGTCCTCGAATCCCCGATCCGCACACGCGTCGTCTCCCAGCCTCGACCGGTCCACGCGCTGTCTCCTGAGCCCCGATCATTCCACGCGCCGTCTCCTAAGCCGCGATCCGTCCACGGGCCGTCTTCGAGCTGCTATCGGTAAACGCGCCGTCACCAAGCCCTGATCCGTACACGCGTCGTCTCCGAGCCCCGACCGGTCCACGCGCCGTCGCCGAGCCTCGATCGGTCCACACGCCGCCTCCTAAGCCCCGATCTGTCCAGGCGTCGTCTCCTAAGCCCCGACCGGTCCACGCGCCGTCTCCTGAGCCCCGTTCGGCCCACGCGCCGTCTCCTAAGCCCCGATCTGTCCACGGGCCGTCTCCGAGCCGCGATCGGTAAACGCGCCGTCACCAAGCCCCGATCCGTACACGCGTCGTCTCCGAGCCCCGATGGGTCCACGCGCCGTCGCCGAGCCTCGATCGGTCCACGCGCGGCCTCCTAAGCCCCGGTTGGTTCACGCGCTGTCTCCGAGCCGCGATCGGTCCACGCGCCGTCTCCTGAGCCCCGATACGTCCACGCGCAGTCGCCGAGCCCCGATCGGTCCACGCGCGGTCTCCTGAGCCCCGATCTGTCCACGCGCCGTCTCCGAGCCCCGATCGGTCCACGCGCCGTCTCCGAGCCCTGATCGGTCCACGCGCCGTCTCCTGAGCCCCAATCGGTCCACTCGCTGTCTCCTGAGCCCCGATAGGTACACGCGTCGTCTCCTACGCCCCGATCGGTCCACGCGCCGCCTTCGTGCCCCGATCGGTCCACGCACCGCCTCCTGATCCCCATCGGTCCACGCGCCGTCTCCTGAGCCACGATCGATCCACATGCCGTCTCCGAGCCCCGATCGGTCCGCGTGCCGCATTCTAAGCCACGGTCCATCCACGCGCCGTCTCCGAGCCCCGATCGGTCCACGCGTCGTCTCCTAAGCCCTGATCGGTCCTCGTGCCTGCTGCGAGCCCCGAAGGGTCCACGCGCAGCCTCCTGAGCCCCGATCGGTCGACGCGTCGTCTCCGAGCCCCGATCGGTCCACGAGCCGTCTCCTGAGCCCCGGTTGGTTCACGCACCGTCTCCTGATCCCCATCGGTCCACGCGGCGCCTCCGGAGCCCGGATCGATCCACACGAGTCTCCTGAGCCCCGGTCGGTCCGCGCGCCGTCACCTGAGCCCCGATCGGTCCACGCATCGTCTCCTGAGCCCCGATCGCTCCACACGCCGCTTCGAGAGCGCCGATCGGTGCACGCGTCGTCTCCTGATCTCCGATCGATCTACGCGCAGTCTCATAAGCCCCGATCGGTCGAGGCGCCGTCTCCGAGCGCCGATCGGTTCACGCGCCGTCTCCTGAGCCCCGATCGTTCCACGCGCCGTCTCCGAGCCCCGATCGGTCCACGCGCCGTCTCCTAAGCCCCGATCGGTCCACGCGCCTTCTGCTAAGCCCCGATCGGTCCACGCGCCGTCTCCGAGCGCCGATCGGTTCACGCGCCGTCTCCTACGCCCCGATCGTTCCACGCGCCGCTTCCGATCCCCGATCGGTCCACGCGCCGTCTCCTGAGCCCGGATCGGTCCACGCGTCGTCCTCGAATCCCCGATCCTCACACGCGTCGTCTCCGAGCCTCGATCGGTCCTCGCGTCGTCTCCTAAGCCCCGACTGGTCCACGCGCCTTATCCTGAGCCCTGGTCGGTTCACGCGCCGTCTCCGAGCCCCGATCGATCGACGCGTCGTCTTGTAAGCCCAGATGCCTCCACGTGCCGTCTCCGAGCCACGATCGGTCCAGGCGCCGCTTCCTGAGCCCCGATCGGTCCACGCGCCGTCTCCTAAGCCCCAATCGCTCCACGCGCCGTCTCCGAGCGCCGATCATTTCACCCGCTGTCTCCTGAGTCCCGATCGTTCCACGCGCCGTATCCGAGCCCCGATCGATCCACGCGCAGTCTCCTGAGCCCCGATCGCTCCACGCACCGTTTTCTGAGCACCGTTTGTTCCACGCGTCGTCTTCAAAGCCCCGATGCCTCCACGCGCCGTCTCCGAGCCACGATCCGTCCGTGCGCCGCTTCCAGAGCCCTCTCGGTCCATGCGTCGTCTCCTTATCTCCGATCGGTCCACACGCCATCTCCTTAGCCCCGATCATTTCACGCACCGTCTCCTGAGCCCCGATCGATCCACGCGCCGTCTCCTAAGCCCCGATCGGTCCAAGCGCCTTCTGCTAAGCCCCGATCGGTCCACGCGCCGTCTCCGAGCGCCGATCGGTTCACGCGCCGTCACCTGAGCCCCGATCGTTCCACGCCCCGTCTCCGAGCCCCGATCGGTCCACGCGCCGTCTCCTAAGCCCCGATCGGTCCACGCGCCTTCTCCTCATCCCCGATCGGTCCACGCGCCGTCTCGGAGCGCCGATTGGTTCACGCGCCGTCTCCTGAGCCCCGATCGCTCCACGCGCCGTCTCCTGAGCCCCGATCGTTCCACGCGCCTTCTCCTAAGCCACGATCGGTCCACGCGCCGTCTCCGAGCGCCGATCATTTCACGCGCCGTCTTCGAGCTCCGATCGGTCCACACGCCGTCTCCGAGCCCCGATGGGTCTACGCGTCGCCTCCTGAGCCGCGGTCGGTCCACGTGCCGTCACCTTAGCCCCGATCGTTCGACGCGTCGGCTTCTGAGCCCCGATCGACCCACGCGTCGTCTCCTGAGCCCCGACCGCTCCACACGCCCTTTCCTGAGCCCCGATCGGTCCACGCATCGTCTCCGAGCACCGATCGGTTCACGCGCCGTCCCCTAAGCCCCGATCGTTCCACGCGCCGTCTCCGAGCTCCGATCGGTCGACGCGTCGTCGCCTACACCCCAATCCGTCCACGCGTCGTCTCCTAAGCCCCGATCGGTCCACGCGCCGTCTCCGAGCCCCGATCGGTCCACGCGTCGTCTCCTAAGACCTGATCGGTCCACGTATCGTCTCCTAAGCCCCGATCGGTCCACACGTCGTCTCCGAGCCCCGATGGGTCCACGCGTCGCCTCCTGAGCCCCGGTCGGTCCACGCGCCGTCTCCTGAGCCCCGATCGGTCCACGCGTCGTCTTCTAAGCCCCGATCGGTCCACGCGTTGTCTCCTAAGCCCCGATCGGTCCACGCGTAGTCTCCTAAGCCCCGCTCGGTTAACGCGTCGTTTCCGAGCCCCGATCGGTCCACGCGTCGTCTCCTGAGCTCCAATTAGTCCACGCGCCGTCTCCTAAGCCCTGATCCGTCCACGGGCCGTGTCCGAGCTCCGATCGGTTCACGCGCCGTCTCCAAACCTCGATCCGTACACGCGTCGTCTCCGAGCCCTGATCGGTCCACGTGCCATCGCCGAGCGCCGATCGGTCCACGCGCCATGGCCGAGCCCCGATCGGTCCACGAGCCGTCTCCTGAGCCCCGATCGCTCCTCGCGCCGTCTCCTGAGCCCCGCTCGGTCCCTGCGCCGTCTTCTTAGCCCCGATGCCTCCACGCGCCGTCTCCGAGCCACGATCGGTCTATGCGTCGCTTCCTGATCCCCGATCGGGCCTCGCGCCGTCTCCTAAGCCCCAATCGGTCCACGCGCCGTCTCCGAGCGCCGGTCGGTGCACGCGCCGTCTCCTGAGCCCCGATCGTTCCACGCGGCGTCCCCTAATCCCCGATCCATACACGCGTCGTCTCCGAGCCTCGATCGGTCCACGCGCCGTCGGCGCGTCCCGATCGGTCCACGCGCGGCCTCCGGAGCCCCGATCGATCCACGCGCCGTTTCCGAGCGCCGATCGGTGCACGCTCCGTCTCCTGAGCCCCGATCGTTCCACACGCCGCCTCCTAAGCCCCGATCGGTCCAGGCGTCGTCTCCCAAGCCCCGATCTGTCCACGGGCCGTCTGCGAGCCGCGATCGGTAAAGCCGCCATCATCAAGCCCCGATCCGTACACGCGTCGTCTCCTGAGCCCCGATCGGTCCACGCGTCGTCTTCTGAGCCCCGATCGGTCCACGCGCTGTCTCCTGAGCCCCGATCGGTCCACGCGCCGTCGCCGAACCCCAATTGGTCCACGCGAAACCGCCTGAGCCCCAGTCGGTCCACGCGATGTCTCCGAGCCCCGATCGGTCCACGTGCCGTCTCCCAGCCCCGATCGGTCCACGCGCCGTCTCCTAATCCCCAATCTGTCCACGACCCGTCTCCGGGCCCCGATCGGTGCACGCGCCGTGTCCTACGCCCCGATCGGTGTGCGCAGCGTCTCCTGATCCCCATCGGTCCACGCGGCGCCTCCGGAGCCCCGATCGATCCACGCGCCGTCTCCGAGCGCCGATCGGTGCACGCTCCGTCTCCTGAGCCCCGATCGCTCCACACGCCGTTTCCTGAGCCACGATCGGTCCACGCGTCGTCTTCAAAGCCCCGATCCGTACACGCGTCGTCTCCGAGCCTCGATCGGTCCACGCCCCGTCGCCGAGCCCCGATCGGTTCACGCGCGGCCTCCTGAGCCGCGGTCGGTCGACGCGCCGTTTCCTGAGCCCCGATCGGTCCGCGTGCCGCATTCTAAGCCACGGTCCATCCACTTGCCGTGTCCGAGCCCCGCTCGATCCACGCGTAGTCTCCTAAGCCCTGATCCATCCACGCACGGCGTCGAGCCGCGATCGGTCCACGCGCGGCCTCCTGAGCCCCAATCGGTCCACGCGTCGTCTCCTAAGCCCCGATCGGTCCACGCGCCGTCTCCGGGCCCTGATCGGGCCACGCACCATCTCCTGCTCTCCAATCGGTCCACGCGCCGCCTCCGGAGCCCCGATTGATCCACGCTAGGCTCCTGAGCCCCGATCGGTCCACGCGTCGTCTCCTAAGCCCCGATCGGTCCACGCGTCGTCTCCTAAGCCCCGATCGGTCCACGCGCCGTCTCCGAGCCCCGATCGGTCCACGCACCGTCTCCTCATCCCCATCGGTCCACGCGGCGCCTCCGGAGCCCCGATCGATCCACGCGAGTCTCCTGAGCCCCGGTCGGTCCGCGCGCCGTCTCCTGAGCCCTAATCGGTCCACGCGTCGTCTCCTGAGCCCCGATCGCTCCACACGCCGTTTCCTGAGCCACGATCGGTCCACGCGTCGTCTTCAAAGCCCCGATCCGTACACGCGTCGTCTCCGAGCCTCGATCGGTCCACGCGCCGTCGCCGAGCCCCGATCGGTCCACGCGCGGCCTCCTGAGCCCCGGTCGGTCCACGCGCCGTCTCCGAGCCCCGATCGGTCCACGCGCCGTCTCCGAGCGCCGATCGGTTCACGCGCTGTCACCCGAGTCTCGATCGTTCCACACGCCGTCTCCAAGCCCCGATCGGTCCACGCTCCGTCTCCTGAGCCCGGATCGTTCCACGCGTCGTCTCCTGATCCCCGATCCGTAAACGCGTCGTCTCCTGAGCCCCAATCGGCCCACACGCAGTCTCGGGGGCCCCGATAGGTACCCGCGCCGTCTACTGAGCTCCGATCGTTCCACGCGCCGTCTCCGAGCCCCGATCGGTCCAGGCGCCGTCTCCTGAGCCCCAATCGGTCCACACGCTGTCTCGTCAGCCCCGATAGGTACACGCGTCGCGTCCTACGCCCCGATCGGTCCACGCGTCGTCTCCTAAGCCCCGATCGTTCCACGCGTCGTCTCCTGATCCCCGATCCGTAAACGCGTCGTCTCCTGAGCCCCAATCGGCCCACACGCAGTCTCGTGAGCCCCGATAGGTACCCGCGCCGTCTACTGAGCTCCGATCGTTCCACGCGCCGTCTCCGAGCCCCGATCGGTCCAGGCGCCGTCTCCTGAGCCCCAATCGGTCCACACGCTGTCTCGTCAGCCCCGATAGGTACACGCGTCGCGTCCTACGCCCCGATCGGTCCACGCGTCGTCTCCTGTGCCCCGGTCGATCCACGGGTCGTCTCCTCAGCCCCGATCGCTCCACGCGCCGTCTCCGAGCGCCGATAGGTGCACGCGCCGTCCCCTGAGCCCCGATCGTTCCACACGCCGCCTCCTTAGCCCCGGTCGGTCCACGCGCCGTCTCCTGAGCCCCGGTCGGTCCGCGCGCCGTCACCTAAGACCTGATCGGTCCACGTATCGTCTCCTAAGCCCCGATCGGTCCACACGTCGTCTCCGAGCCCCGATGGGTCCACGCGTCGCCTCCTGAGCCCCGGTCGGTCCACGGGCCGTCTCCTGAGCCCCGATCGGTCCACGCGTCGTCTTCTAAGCCCCGATCGGTCCACGCGTTGTCTCCTAAGCCCCGATCGGTCCACGCGTAGTCTCCTAAGCCCCGCTCGGTTAACGCGTCGTTTCCGAGCCCCGATCGGTCCACGCGTCGTCTCCTGAGCTCCAATTAGTCCACGCGCCGTCTCCTAAGCCCTGATCCGTCCACGGGCCGTGTCCGAGCTCCGATCGGTTCACGCGCCGTCTCCAAACCTCGATCCGTACACGCGTCGTCTCCGAGCCCTGATCGGTCCACGTGCCATCGCCGAGCGCCGATCGGTCCACGCGCCATGGCCGAGCCCCGATCGGTCCACGAGCCGTCTCCTGAGCCCCGATCGGTCCTCGCGCCGTCTCCTGAGCCCCGCTCGGTCCCTGCGCCGTCTTCTTAGCCCCGATGCCTCCACGCGCCGTCTCCGAGCCACGATCGGTCTATGCGTCGCTTCCTGATCCCCGATCGGGCCTCGCGCCGTCTCCTAAGCCCCAATCGGTCCACGCGCCGTCTCCTAAGCCCCGATCGATCCCGGCGCCGTCTCCGAGCGCCGATCTGTTCACGCGCCGTCTCCTTTGCTCCGATCGTTCCACGCGCCGTCTCCGAGGCCCGATCGGTCCACGCATCGTCTCCTAAGCCCCGATCGGTTAACGCGCCGTCTCCGAGCCCCGATTGGTCCACACGCCGTCTCCGAGCCCCGATCGGTCCGCATGCCGCATTCTAAGCCACGGTCCATCAACGCGCCGTCTCCTGAGCCCCGGTCGGTCCACGCGCCGTCGACGAACCCCAATTGGTCCACACGCAACCTCCTAAGCCCCAGTCGGTACACGCGCTGTCTCCGAGCCCCGATCGGTCCACGTATCGTCTCCTAAGCCCCGCTCGGTTAACGCGTCGTTTCCGAGCCCCGATCGGTCTACGCGCCGTCTCCTGAGCCCCGATCGGTCCACGCGTTGTTCCCTAAGCCCCGATCCATCCACGCGCAGTCTCCTGAGCCCCGATCGGTCCACGCATCGTCTCCTAAGCCCCAGTCGGTCCTCGTGCCGTCTCCGAACCCCGATCGGTCGACGCGCCGCCTCCGAGCGCCGATCGGTTCACGCGCCGTATTCTGAGCCCCGATCGTTCCACGCGCCGCCTCCTAAGCCCCGATCGGTCCAGGCTTCGTCTCCTAAGCCCCGACCGGTCGACGCGTCGTCTCCTGAGCCCCGGTCGGTTAACGCGCCGTCTCCAAGCCCCGATCGGTCCACGCGCAACCGCCTGAGCCCCAGTCGGTCCACGCGCTGTCTCCGAGCCCCGATCGGTCCACGCGTCGTCTCCGAGCACCGATCGTTCCACGCGCCGTCTCCGAGCCCCGATCGGTCCACGCGCCGTCTCCTGAGCCCCGATCGGTCCACGCGTCGGCTCCTAAGCCTCGATCGGTCCACGCTCGGCCTCCTTAGCCCCGGTCGGTCCACGCGCCGTCTCCTGAGCCCCGATACGTCCACGCGCAGTCGCCGAGCCCCGATCGGTCCACGCGCGGTCTCCTGAGCCCCGATCGTTCCACGCGCCGTCTCCGAGCCCAATCGGTCCACGCATCGTCTCCTAAGCCCCTATCGGTTAACGCGCCGTCTCCGAGCCCCGATCGGTCCATGCGCGGTCTCCTGAACCCCGATCCGTCCACGCGCCGTCTCCGAGCCACGATCGGTCCGTGCGCCGCTTCCAGAGGCCTATCGGTCCACGCGTCGTCTCCTGATCTCCGATCGGTCCACGAGCCGTCTCCTAAGCCCCGATCATTCCACGCGCCGTCTCCGAGCCCCGATTGGTCCACGCGCCGTCTCCTAAGCCCCGCTCGGTCAACGCGCCTTCTCCTCAGCCCCGATTGGTCCACGCGCCGTCTCCGAGCGCCGATCGGTTCACGCGCCGTCTCCTGAGCCGCGATCGCTCCACGCGCCGTCTCCGAGCACCGATCGGTCCACGCGCCGTCTCCTGAGCCCGGATCGGTCCACGCGCCGTCGCCGAACCCCAATTGGTCCACGCGCAACTGTCTGAGCCCCGGTTGGTCCACGCGCTCTCTCCGAGCCCCGATCGGTCCACGCGTCGTATCCGAACCCCGATCGGTCCACGCGCCGTCGCCGAGCCATGATCGGTCCACGCGCGGCTTCCTGAGCCCCGGTTGGTTCACGCGCCGTATCCGAGCCCCCATCGGTGCACGCGTCGTCTCCGAGCCCCGATCGGTCCACGCGCCGTCGCCGAGCCATGATCGGCCCACGCGAGGCTCCTGAGCCCCGGTCGGTCCGTGAGCCGTCTCCTGAACCCCGATCGGTCGACGCGTCGTTTCCTGAACCCCGATCAGTCCACGCGCCGTCTCCTAAGCCCGGATCGTTCCACGCGCCGTCCTCGAGCCCCGATCGGTCCACGCGCCGTCTCCTGAGCCCGGATCGGTCCACGCGTCGGCTCCTAAGCCCCGATCCGTCCACGCGTCGTCTCCTAAGCCCCGATCCGTCGACGCGTCGTCTCCTGAGCCCCGATCGATCCACGCGTCTTCTCCTGAGCCCCGACCGCTCCACGCGTCGTCTCCGAGCTCCGATCGGTCCATGCGCCGTTTCCGAGCCCCGATCGGTCCATGCGTCGTCTTCTAAGCCCCGATGCCTCCACGCGCCGTCTCCGAGCGACGATCGGTGCAGGCGCCGCTTCGTGAACCCCGATCGGTCCATGCGCTGTCTCCTGAGCCCCGACCCATCCACGCGCAGTCGCCGAGCCCCGATCGGTCCACGCGCGGTCTACTGAGCTCCGGTCGGTCCACACGCCGCTGCGAACCCCAATTGGTCCACGCGCAACCTCTCGTGCCCCAGTCGGTAAACGCGCTGTCTCCGAGCACCGATCGGTCCACGGGCCGTCTCCGAGCCGCGATCGGTAAAGCCGCCATCATCAAGCCCCGATCCGTACTCGCGTCGTCTCCTGATCTCCGATCGGTCCACGCGCCGTCTCCTAAGCCCCGATCGGTCCACGCGCTGTCTCCAAGCGCCGATCGGTTCACGCGCCGTCTCCTGAGCCCCGATCATTCCACGCCCCGTCTCCGAGCCCTAATCGGTCCACGCTCGTCTCCTGAGCCCCGATCGGTCCACGCGCCGTCTCCAAGCCCCGATCGGCCCATGCATCGTTTCCTAAGCCCCGATCGGTTAACGCGCTGTCTCCGAGCCCCGATCGGTCCACGCGTCGTCTCCGAGCACCGATCGGTCCACGCGCCGTCACCGAGCCATGATCGGTCCACGCGCGGCCTCCTGAGCCCCGATCGGTCCACGCGCCGCCGCCGAGCCGCGATCGGTCCACGCGCGGCCTCCTGAGCCCCGATCGGTCCACGCGCCGTCACCGAGCCGCGAACGGTCCACGCGCGACCTCCTGAGCCCCGGTTGGTTCACGCACCGTATCCGAGCCCCCATCGGTCCACGCGTTGTCTCCGAGCCCCGATCCGTCCACGCGCCGTCGCCGAGCCATGATCGGTCCACACGAGGCTCCTGACCCCCGGTCGGTCCGCGCGCCGTCTCCTGAGCCCCGATCGGTCGACGCGTCGTTTCCTGAGCCCCGATCGATCCACGCGTCGTCTCCTGAGCCCCGATCGCCCCACGCGCCGATTTCTGAGCCCCGATCAATTGACGCGTCTTCTCCTGAACCCCGATCGCTCCTCGCGCCGTCTCCTGAGCCCCGCTCGGTCCATGCGTCGTCTTCTTAGCCCCGATGCCTCCACGCGCCGTCTCCGAGCCACGATCGGTCTAGGCGCCGCTTCCTGACCCCGATCGGTCCACCCGCCGTCTCCTAAGCCCCAATCGGTCCATGCGCCGTCTCCTAAGCCGCGATCGGTCCAAGCGGCGTCTCCGAGCCCCGATCGGTCCAGGCGCCGTTTCCGAGCCCCGATTGGTCCATGCGTCGTCTTCGAAGCCCCGAAGCCTCCACGCGCCGTCTCCGAGCCACCATCGGTGCAGGCGCCGCTTCCTGAGCCCCGATCGGTCCACGCGCCGTCTCCTGAGCCCCGATCGGTCCACGCGTCGTCTCCGAGCACCGTTCGGTCCACGCGCCGTTTCCTGAGCCCCGATCGGTCTATGCGTCGTCTTTTAAGCCCCGATACCTCCACGCGCCGTCTACGAGCCACGATCGGTCCAGGCGCCGCTTCCTGAGCCCCAATCGGTCCACGCGCTGTCTCCTAAGCCCCGATCGATCCACGCGCCGTCTCCGAGCCCCGATCGGTCCACGCATCGTCTCCTAAGCCCCGATCGGTTAACGCGCCGTCTCCCCGCCCCGATCGGTCCACGTGCCGTCTCCTGAGCCCCGATACGTCCACGCGCAGTCGCCGAGCCCCGATCAGTCCACGCGCGGCCTCCTGTGCCCCGGTCGGTTCACGCGCCGTCTCCCCTCCCCGATCGGTCCACGCGCCGTCTCCTGAGCCCTGATCCGTCCACGCACGGCGTCGAGCCGCGATCGGTCCACGCGCGGCCTCCTGAGCCCCAATCGGTCCACGCGTCGTCTCCTAAGCCCCGATCGGTCCGTGCGCCGTCTCCGAGCCTCGATCCGTACACGCGCCGTCTCCGAGCCCCGATCGGTCCACGCGCCGCCTCCTGAGTCCTGATCGGTCAACGCGTCGTGTCCTAAGCCCTGATCGGTCCGCGTGCCGTCTCCGAGCCCCGATGGGCCCACGCGCCACATCCTGAGCCCCGATCGGACGACGCGTCGTCTCCTGAGCCTTGATCGATCCACGCGTCGTCTCCTGAACCCCGATTGCTCCACGGGCCGTTTCCTGAGCCCCGATCGGTCCACGCGTCGTCTTCTAAGCCCAGATGCCTCCTCGCGCCGTCTCCGAGCCACGATGGTTCCAGGCGCCGCTTCCTGAGCCCCGATCGGTCCACACGTTGTCTCCTAAGCCCCGATAGGTACACGCGTCGTCTCCTACACCCCGATCGGTCCACGCGTCGTCTCCTAAGCCCCGATCGGTCCACGCGCCGTCTCCGAGCCCCGATGGGTCCACGCACTGTCTCCTGATCCCCATGGGTCCACGCGGCGCCTCCGGAGCCCCGAACGATCCACGCGAGGATCCTGAGCCCCGATCGATCCACGCATCGTCTCCTAAGCCCCAATCGGTTAACGCGCCGTCTCCGAGCCCCAATCGGTCCACGCGCCGTCTCCTGAACCCCGATGGTTCCACGCGCCTTCTCCTAAGCCACGATCGGTCAGCGCCGTCTCCGAACGCCGATCGGTGCACGCGCCGGCGCACGAGCCGCGATCGGTCCACGCGCGGACTCCTGAGCCCCGGTTGCTTCACGTGCCGTATCCGAGCCCCGATCGGTTAACGCGCCGTCTCCGAGCGCCGAGCGGTCCACGCGCCGTCGCCGAACCCCAATTGGTCCACGCGCAACCGCCTGAGTCCCAGTCGGTCCACGCGCTGTCTCCGAGCCCCGATCGGTCCACGTGCCGTCGCCGAGCCATGATCGGTCCACGCGCTGCCTCCTGAGCCCCAATCGGTCCACGGGCCGTCGCCGATCCACGATCGGTCCGTGCGCCGTTTCCAGAGCCCTATCGGTCCACGCATCGTCTCCTGATCTCCGATCGGTGCACGCGTCGTCTCCTGATCTCCGATCGATCTACGCGCAGTCTCATAAGCCCCGATCGGTCGAGGCGCCGTCTCCGAGCGCCGATCGGTTCACGCGCCGTCTCCTGAGCCCCGATCGTTCCACGCGCCGTCTCCGAGCCCCGATCGGTCCACGCGCCGTCTCCTAAGCCCCGATCGGTCCACGCGCCTTCTGCTAAGCCCCGATCGGTCCACGCGCCGTCTCCGAGCGCCGATCGGTTCACGCGCCGTCTCCTACGCCCCGATCGTTCCACGCGCCGCTTCCGATCCCCGATCGGTCCACGCGCCGTCTCCTGAGCCCGGATCGGTCCACGCGTCGTCCTCGAATCCCCGATCCTCACACGCGTCGTCTCCGAGCCTCGATCGGTCCTCGCGTCGTCTCCTAAGCCCCGACTGGTCCACGCGCCTTATCCTGAGCCCTGGTCGGTTCACGCGCCGTCTCCGAGCCCCGATCGATCGACGCGTCGTCTTGTAAGCCCAGATGCCTCCACGTGCCGTCTCCGAGCCACGATCGGTCCAGGCGCCGCTTCCTGAGCCCCGATCGGTCCACGCGCCGTCTCCTAAGCCCCAATCGCTCCACGCGCCGTCTCCGAGCGCCGATCATTTCACCCGCTGTCTCCTGAGTCCCGATCGTTCCACGCGCCGTATCCGAGCCCCGATCGATCCACGCGCAGTCTCCTGAGCCCCGATCGCTCCACGCACCGTTTTCTGAGCACCGTTTGTTCCACGCGTCGTCTTCAAAGCCCCGATGCCTCCACGCGCCGTCTCCGAGCCACGATCCGTCCGTGCGCCGCTTCCAGAGCCCTCTCGGTCCATGCGTCGTCTCCTTATCTCCGATCGGTCCACACGCCATCTCCTTAGCCCCGATCATTTCACGCACCGTCTCCTGAGCCCCGATCGGTCCACGCGCCGTCTCCGAGCGCCGATCGGTTCACGCGCCGTCACCTGAGCCCCGATCGTTCCACGCCCCGTCTCCGAGCCCCGATCGGTCCACGCGCCGTCTCCTAAGCCCCGATCGGTCCACGCGCCTTCTCCTCATCCCCGATCGGTCCACGCGCCGTCTCGGAGCGCCGATTGGTTCACGCGCCGTCTCCTGAGCCCCGATCGCTCCACGCGCCGTCTCCTGAGCCCCGATCGTTCCACGCGCCTTCTCCTAAGCCACGATCGGTCCACGCGCCGTCTCCGAGCGCCGATCATTTCACGCGCCGTCTTCGAGCTCCGATCGGTCCACACGCCGTCTCCGAGCCCCGATGGGTCTACGCGTCGCCTCCTGAGCCGCGGTCGGTCCACGTGCCGTCACCTTAGCCCCGATCGTTCGACGCGTCGGCTTCTGAGCCCCGATCGACCCACGCGTCGTCTCCTGAGCCCCGACCGCTCCACACGCCCTTTCCTGAGCCCCGATCGGTCCACGCATCGTCTCCGAGCACCGATCGGTCCACGCGCCGTCCCCTAAGCCCCGATCGGTCCACGCGCCGTCTCCTGAGCCCCGATCGCTCCACGCGCCGTCTCCGAGCGCCGGTCGGTGCACGCGCCGTCTCCTGAGCCCCGATCGTTCCACGCGGCGTCCCCTAATCCCCGATCCATACACGCGTCGTCTCCGAGCCTCGATCGGTCCACGCGCCGTCGCCGCGTCCCGATCGGTCCACGCGCGGCCTCCGGAGCCCCGATCGATCCACGCGCCGTTTCCGAGCGCCGATCGGTGCACGCTCCGTCTCCTGAGCCCCGATCGTTCCACACGCCGCCTCCTAAGCCCCGATCGGTCCAGGCGTCGTCTCCCAAGCCCCGATCTGTCCACGGGCCGTCTGCGAGTCGCGATCGGTAAAGCCGCCATCATCAAGCCCCGATCCGTACACGCGTCGTCTCCTGAGCCCCGATCGGTCCACGCGTCGTCTTCTGAGCCCCGATCGGTCCACGCGCTGTCTCCTGAGCCCCGATCGGTCCACGCGCAGTCGCCGAACCCCAATTGGTCCACGCGAAACCGCCTGAGCCCCAGTCGGTCCACGCGCTGTCTCCGAGCCCCGATCGGTCCACGTGCCGTCTCCCAGCCCCGATCGGTCCACGCGCCGTCTCCTAATCCCCAATCTGTCCACGACCCGTCTCCGGGCCCCGATCGGTGCACGCGCCGTGTCCTACGCCCCGATCGGTGTGCGCAGCGTCTCCTGATCCCCATCGGTCCACGCGGCGCCTCCGGAGCCCCGATCGATCCACGCGCCGTCTCCGAGCGCCGATCGGTGCACGCTCCGTCTCCTGAGCCCCGATCGCTCCACACGCCGTTTCCTGAGCCACGATCGGTCCACGCGTCGTCTTCAAAGCCCCGATCCGTACACGCGTCGTCTCCGAGCCTCGATCGGTCCACGCCCCGTCGCCGAGCCCCGATCGGTTCACGCGCGGCCTCCTGAGCCGCGGTCGGTCGACGCGCCGTTTCCTGAGCCCCGATCGGTCCGCGTGCCGCATTCTAAGCCACGGTCCATCCACTTGCCGTGTCCGAGCCCCGCTCGATCCACGCGTAGTCTCCTAAGCCCTGATCCATCCACGCACGGCGTCGAGCCGCGATCGGTCCACGCGCGGCCTCCTGAGCCCCAATCGGTCCACGCGTCGTCTCCTAAGCCCCGATCGGTCCACGCGCCGTCTCCGGGCCCTGATCGGGCCACGCACCATCTCCTGCTCTCCAATCGGTCCACGCGCCGCCTCCGGAGCCCCGATTGATCGACGCTAGGCTCCTGAGCCCCGATCGGTCCACGCGTCGTCTCCTAAGCCCCGATCGGTCCACGCGTCGTCTCCTAAGCCCCGATCGGTCCACGCGCCGTCTCCGAGCCCCGATCGGTCCACGCACCGTCTCCTCATCCCCATCGGTCCACGCGGCGCCTCCGGAGCCCCGATCGATCCACGCGAGTCTCCTGAGCCCCGGTCGGTCCGCGCGCCGTCTCCTGAGCCCTAATCGGTCCACGCGTCGTCTCCTGAGCCCCGATCGCTCCACACGCCGTTTCCTGAGCCACGATCGGTCCACGCGTCGTCTTCAAAGCCCCGATCCGTACACGCGTCGTCTCCGAGCCTCGATCGTTCCACGCGCCGTCGCCGAGCCCCGATCGGTCCACGCGCGGCCTCCTGAGCCCCGGTCGGTCCACGCGCCGTCTCCGAGCCCCGATCGGTCCACGCGCCGTCTCCGAGCGCCGATCGGTTCACGCGCTGTCACCCGAGTCTCGATCGTTCCACACGCCGTCTCCAAGCCCCGATCGGTCCACGCTCCGTCTCCTGAGCCCGGATCGTTCCACGCGTCGTCTCCTGATCCCCGATCCGTAAACGCGTCGTCTCCTGAGCCCCAATCGGCCCACACGCAGTCTCGGGGGCCCCGATAGGTACCCGCGCCGTCTACTGAGCTCCGATCGTTCCACGCGCCGTCTCCGAGCCCCGATCGGTCCAGGCGCCGTCTCCTGAGCCCCAATCGGTCCACACGCTGTCTCGTCAGCCCCGATAGGTACACGCGTCGCGTCCTACGCCCCGATCGGTCCACGCGTCGTCTCCTAAGCCCCGATCGTTCCACGCGTCGTCTCCTGATCCCCGATCCGTAAACGCGTCGTTTCCGAGCCCCAATCGGCCCACACGCAGTCTCGTGAGCCCCGACAGGTACCCGCGCCGTCTACTGAGCTCCGATCGTTCCACGCGCCGTCTCCGAGCCCCGATCGGTCCAGGCGCCGTCTCCTGAGCCCCAATCGGTCCACACGCTGTCTCGTCAGCCCCGATAGGTACACGCGTCGCGTCCTACGCCCCGATCGGTCCACGCGTCGTCTCCTGTGCCCCGATCGATCCACGGGTCGTCTCCTCAGCCCCGATCGCTCCACGCGCCGTCTCCGAGCGCCGATAGGTGCACTCGCCGTCTCCTGAGCCCCGATCGTTCCACACGCCGCCTCCTTAGCCCCGGTCGGTCCACGCGCCGTCTCCTGAGCCCCGGTCGGTCCGCGCGCCGTCACCTGAGCCCCGATCGGTCGACGCGTCGTCTTCTGAGCCCCGATCGACCCACGCGTCGTCTCCTGAGCCCCGACCGCTCCACACACCCTTTCCTGAGCCCCCATCGGTCCACGCATCGTCTCCGAGCACCGATCGGTTCACGCGCCGTCCCCTAAGCCCCGATCGGTCGACGCGCCGTCTCCGAGCGCCGATCGGTTCACGCGCCGTGTCCTGAGCCCCGATCGTTCCACGCGCCGTCTCCGAGCTCCGATCGGTCGACGCGTCGTCGCCTACACCCCAATCCGTCCACGCGTCGTCTCCTAAGCCCCGATCGGTCCACGCGCCGTCTCCGAGCCCCGATCGGTCCACGCGTCGTCTCCTAAGACCTGATCGGTCCACGTATCGTCTCCTAAGCCCCGATCGGTCCACACGTCGTCTCCGAGCCCCGATGGGTCCACGCGTCGCCTCCTGAGCCCCGGTCGGTCCACGCGCCGTCTCCTGAGCCCCGATCGGTCCACGCGTCGTCTTCTAAGCCCCGATCGGTCCACGCGTTGTCTCCTAAGCCCCGATCGGTCCACGCGTAGTCTCCTAAGCCCCGCTCGGTTAACGCGTCGTTTCCGAGCCCCGATCGGTCCACGCGTCGTCTCCTGAGCTCCAATTAGTCCACGCGCCGTCTCCTAAGCCCTGATCCGTCCACGGGCCGTGTCCGAGCTCCGATCGGTTCACGCGCCGTCTCCAAACCTCGATCCGTACACGCGTCGTCTCCGAGCCCTGATCGGTCCACGTGCCATCGCCGAGCGCCGATCGGTCCACGCGCCATGGCCGAGCCCCGATCGGTCCACGAGCCGTCTCCTGAGCCCCGATCGCTCCTCGCGCCGTCTCCTGAGCCCCGCTCGGTCCCTGCGCCGTCTTCTTAGCCCCGATGCCTCCACGCGCCGTCTCCGAGCCACGATCGGTCTATGCGTCGCTTCCTGATCCCCGATCGGGCCTCGCGCCGTCTCCTAAGCCCCAATCGGTCCACGCGCCGTCTCCGAGCGCCGGTCGGTGCACGCGCCGTCTCCTGAGCCCCGATCGTTCCACGCGGCGTCCCCTAATCCCCGATCCATACACGCGTCGTCTCCGAGCCTCGATCGGTCCTCGCGCCGTCGGCGCGTCCCGATCGGTCCACGCGCGGCCTCCGGAGCCCCGATCGATCCACGCGCCGTTTCCGAGCGCCGATCGGTGCACGCTCCGTCTCCTGAGCCCCGATCGTTCCACACGCCGCCTCCTAAGCCCCGATCGGTCCAGGCGTCGTCTCCCAAGCCCCGATCTGTCCACGGGCCGTCTGCGAGCCGCGATCGGTAAAGCCGCCATCATCAAGCCCCGATCCGTACACGCGTCGTCTCCTGAGCCCCGATCGGTCCACGCGTCGTCTTCTGAGCCCCGATCGGTCCACGCGCTGTCTCCTGAGCCCCGATCGGTCCACGCGCCGTCGCCGAACCCCAATTGGTCCACGCGAAACCGCCTGAGCCCCAGTCGGTCCACGCGATGTCTCCGAGCCCCGATCGGTCCACGTGCCGTCTCCCAGCCCCGATCGGTCCACGCGCCGTCTCCTAATCCCCAATCTGTCCACGACCCGTCTCCGGGCCCCGATCGGTGCACGCGCCGTGTCCTACGCCCCGATCGGTGTGCGCAGCGTCTCCTGATCCCCATCGGTCCACGCGGCGCCTCCGGAGCCCCGATCGATCCACGCGCCGTCTCCGAGCGCCGATCGGTGCACGCTCCGTCTCCTGAGCCCCGATCGCTCCACACGCCGTTTCCTGAGCCACGATCGGTCCACGCGTCGTCTTCAAAGCCCCGATCCGTACACGCGTCGTCTCCGAGCCTCGATCGGTCCACGCCCCGTCGCCGAGCCCCGATCGGTTCACGCGCGGCCTCCTGAGCCGCGGTCGGTCGACGCGCCGTTTCCTGAGCCCCGATCGGTCCGCGTGCCGCATTCTAAGCCACGGTCCATCCACTTGCCGTGTCCGAGCCCCGCTCGATCCACGCGTAGTCTCCTAAGCCCTGATCCATCCACGCACGGCGTCGAGCCGCGATCGGTCCACGCGCGGCCTCCTGAGCCCCAATCGGTCCACGCGTCGTCTCCTAAGCCCCGATCGGTCCACGCGCCGTCTCCGGGCCCTGATCGGGCCACGCACCATCTCCTGCTCTCCAATCGGTCCACGCGCCGCCTCCGGAGCCCCGATTGATCCACGCTAGGCTCCTGAGCCCCGATCGGTCCACGCGTCGTCTCCTAAGCCCCGATCGGTCCACGCGTCGTCTCCTAAGCCCCGATCGGTCCACGCGCCGTCTCCGAGCCCCGATCGGTCCACGCACCGTCTCCTCATCCCCATCGGTCCACGCGGCGCCTCCGGAGCCCCGATCGATCCACGCGAGTCTCCTGAGCCCCGGTCGGTCCGCGCGCCGTCTCCTGAGCCCTAATCGGTCCACGCGTCGTCTCCTGAGCCCCGATCGCTCCACACGCCGTTTCCTGAGCCACGATCGGTCCACGCGTCGTCTTCAAAGCCCCGATCCGTACACGCGTCGTCTCCGAGCCTCGATCGGTCCACGCGCCGTCGCCGAGCCCCGATCGGTCCACGCGCGGCCTCCTGAGCCCCGGTCGGTCCACGCGCCGTCTCCGAGCCCCGATCGGTCCACGCGCCGTCTCCGAGCGCCGATCGGTTCACGCGCTGTCACCCGAGTCTCGATCGTTCCACACGCCGTCTCCAAGCCCCGATCGGTCCACGCTCCGTCTCCTGAGCCCGGATCGTTCCACGCGTCGTCTCCTGATCCCCGATCCGTAAACGCGTCGTCTCCTGAGCCCCAATCGGCCCACACGCAGTCTCGGGGGCCCCGATAGGTACCCGCGCCGTCTACTGAGCTCCGATCGTTCCACGCGCCGTCTCCGAGCCCCGATCGGTCCAGGCGCCGTCTCCTGAGCCCCAATCGGTCCACACGCTGTCTCGTCAGCCCCGATAGGTACACGCGTCGCGTCCTACGCCCCGATCGGTCCACGCGTCGTCTCCTAAGCCCCGATCGTTCCACGCGTCGTCTCCTGATCCCCGATCCGTAAACGCGTCGTCTGCTGAGCCCCAATCGGCCCACACGCAGTCTCGTGAGCCCCGATAGGTACCCGCGCCGTCTACTGAGCTCCGATCGTTCCACGCGCCGTCTCCGAGCCCCGATCGGTCCAGGCGCCGTCTCCTGAGCCCCAATCGGTCCACACGCTGTCTCGTCAGCCCCGATAGGTACACGCGTCGCGTCCTACGCCCCGATCGGTCCACGCGTCGTCTCCTGTGCCCCGGTCGATCCACGGGTCGTCTCCTCAGCCCCGATCGCTCCACGCGCCGTCTCCGAGCGCCGATAGGTGCACGCGCCGTCCCCTGAGCCCCGATCGTTCCACACGCCGCCTCCTTAGCCCCGGTCGGTCCACGCGCCGTCTCCTGAGCCCCGGTCGGTCCGCGCGCCGTCACCTAAGACCTGATCGGTCCACGTATCGTCTCCTAAGCCCCGATCGGTCCACACGTCGTCTCCGAGCCCCGATGGGTCCACGCGTCGCCTCCTGAGCCCCGGTCGGTCCACGGGCCGTCTCCTGAGCCCCGATCGGTCCACGCGTCGTCTTCTAAGCCCCGATCGGTCCACGCGTTGTCTCCTAAGCCCCGATCGGTCCACGCGTAGTCTCCTAAGCCCCGCTCGGTTAACGCGTCGTTTCCGAGCCCCGATCGGTCCACGCGTCGTCTCCTGAGCTCCAATTAGTCCACGCGCCGTCTCCTAAGCCCTGATCCGTCCACGGGCCGTGTCCGAGCTCCGATCGGTTCACGCGCCGTCTCCAAACCTCGATCCGTACACGCGTCGTCTCCGAGCCCTGATCGGTCCACGTGCCATCGCCGAGCGCCGATCGGTCCACGCGCCATGGCCGAGCCCCGATCGGTCCACGAGCCGTCTCCTGAGCCCCGATCGGTCCTCGCGCCGTCTCCTGAGCCCCGCTCGGTCCCTGCGCCGTCTTCTTAGCCCCGATGCCTCCACGCGCCGTCTCCGAGCCACGATCGGTCTATGCGTCGCTTCCTGATCCCCGATCGGGCCTCGCGCCGTCTCCTAAGCCCCAATCGGTCCACGCGCCGTCTCCTAAGCCCCGATCGATCCCGGCGCCGTCTCCGAGCGCCGATCTGTTCACGCGCCGTCTCCTTTGCTCCGATCGTTCCACGCGCCGTCTCCGAGGCCCGATCGGTCCACGCATCGTCTCCTAAGCCCCGATCGGTTAACGCGCCGTCTCCGAGCCCCGATTGGTCCACACGCCGTCTCCGAGCCCCGATCGGTCCGCATGCCGCATTCTAAGCCACGGTCCATCAACGCGCCGTCTCCTGAGCCCCGGTCGGTCCACGCGCCGTCGACGAACCCCAATTGGTCCACACGCAACCTCCTAAGCCCCAGTCGGTACACGCGCTGTCTCCGAGCCCCGATCGGTCCACGTATCGTCTCCTAAGCCCCGCTCGGTTAACGCGTCGTTTCCGAGCCCCGATCGGTCTACGCGCCGTCTCCTGAGCCCCGATCGGTCCACGCGTTGTTCCCTAAGCCCCGATCCATCCACGCGCAGTCTCCTGAGCCCCGATCGGTCCACGCATCGTCTCCTAAGCCCCAGTCGGTCCTCGTGCCGTCTCCGAACCCCGATCGGTCGACGCGCCGCCTCCGAGCGCCGATCGGTTCACGCGCCGTATTCTGAGCCCCGATCGTTCCACGCGCCGCCTCCTAAGCCCCGATCGGTCCAGGCTTCGTCTCCTAAGCCCCGACCGGTCGACGCGTCGTCTCCTGAGCCCCGGTCGGTTAACGCGCCGTCTCCAAGCCCCGATCGGTCCACGCGCAACCGCCTGAGCCCCAGTCGGTCCACGCGCTGTCTCCGAGCCCCGATCGGTCCACGCGTCGTCTCCGAGCACCGATCGTTCCACGCGCCGTCTCCGAGCCCCGATCGGTCCACGCGCCGTCTCCTGAGCCCCGATCGGTCCACGCGTCGGCTCCTAAGCCTCGATCGGTCCACGCTCGGCCTCCTTAGCCCCGGTCGGTCCACGCGCCGTCTCCTGAGCCCCGATACGTCCACGCGCAGTCGCCGAGCCCCGATCGGTCCACGCGCGGTCTCCTGAGCCCCGATCGTTCCACGCGCCGTCTCCGAGCCCAATCGGTCCACGCATCGTCTCCTAAGCCCCTATCGGTTAACGCGCCGTCTCCGAGCCCCGATCGGTCCATGCGCGGTCTCCTGAACCCCGATCCGTCCACGCGCCGTCTCCGAGCCACGATCGGTCCGTGCGCCGCTTCCAGAGGCCTATCGGTCCACGCGTCGTCTCCTGATCTCCGATCGGTCCACGAGCCGTCTCCTAAGCCCCGATCATTCCACGCGCCGTCTCCGAGCCCCGATTGGTCCACGCGCCGTCTCCTAAGCCCCGCTCGGTCAACGCGCCTTCTCCTCAGCCCCGATTGGTCCACGCGCCGTCTCCGAGCGCCGATCGGTTCACGCGCCGTCTCCTGAGCCGCGATCGCTCCACGCGCCGTCTCCGAGCACCGATCGGTCCACGCGCCGTCTCCTGAGCCCGGATCGGTCCACGCGCCGTCGCCGAACCCCAATTGGTCCACGCGCAACTGTCTGAGCCCCGGTTGGTCCACGCGCTCTCTCCGAGCCCCGATCGGTCCACGCGTCGTATCCGAACCCCGATCGGTCCACGCGCCGTCGCCGAGCCATGATCGGTCCACGCGCGGCTTCCTGAGCCCCGGTTGGTTCACGCGCCGTATCCGAGCCCCCATCGGTGCACGCGTCGTCTCCGAGCCCCGATCGGTCCACGCGCCGTCGCCGAGCCATGATCGGCCCACGCGAGGCTCCTGAGCCCCGGTCGGTCCGTGAGCCGTCTCCTGAACCCCGATCGGTCGACGCGTCGTTTCCTGAACCCCGATCAGTCCACGCGCCGTCTCCTAAGCCCGGATCGTTCCACGCGCCGTCCTCGAGCCCCGATCGGTCCACGCGCCGTCTCCTGAGCCCGGATCGGTCCACGCGTCGGCTCCTAAGCCCCGATCCGTCCACGCGTCGTCTCCTAAGCCCCGATCCGTCGACGCGTCGTCTCCTGAGCCCCGATCGATCCACGCGTCTTCTCCTGAGCCCCGACCGCTCCACGCGTCGTCTCCGAGCTCCGATCGGTCCATGCGCCGTTTCCGAGCCCCGATCGGTCCATGCGTCGTCTTCTAAGCCCCGATGCCTCCACGCGCCGTCTCCGAGCGACGATCGGTGCAGGCGCCGCTTCGTGAACCCCGATCGGTCCATGCGCTGTCTCCTGAGCCCCGACCCATCCACGCGCAGTCGCCGAGCCCCGATCGGTCCACGCGCGGTCTACTGAGCTCCGGTCGGTCCACACGCCGCTGCGAACCCCAATTGGTCCACGCGCAACCTCTCGTGCCCCAGTCGGTAAACGCGCTGTCTCCGAGCACCGATCGGTCCACGGGCCGTCTCCGAGCCGCGATCGGTAAAGCCGCCATCATCAAGCCCCGATCCGTACTCGCGTCGTCTCCTGATCTCCGATCGGTCCACGCGCCGTCTCCTAAGCCCCGATCGGTCCACGCGCTGTCTCCAAGCGCCGATCGGTTCACGCGCCGTCTCCTGAGCCCCGATCATTCCACGCCCCGTCTCCGAGCCCTAATCGGTCCACGCTCGTCTCCTGAGCCCCGATCGGTCCACGCGCCGTCTCCAAGCCCCGATCGGCCCATGCATCGTTTCCTAAGCCCCGATCGGTTAACGCGCTGTCTCCGAGCCCCGATCGGTCCACGCGTCGTCTCCGAGCACCGATCGGTCCACGCGCCGTCACCGAGCCATGATCGGTCCACGCGCGGCCTCCTGAGCCCCGATCGGTCCACGCGCCGCCGCCGAGCCGCGATCGGTCCACGCGCGGCCTCCTGAGCCCCGATCGGTCCACGCGCCGTCACCGAGCCGCGAACGGTCCACGCGCGACCTCCTGAGCCCCGGTTGGTTCACGCACCGTATCCGAGCCCCCATCGGTCCACGCGTTGTCTCCGAGCCCCGATCCGTCCACGCGCCGTCGCCGAGCCATGATCGGTCCACACGAGGCTCCTGACCCCCGGTCGGTCCGCGCGCCGTCTCCTGAGCCCCGATCGGTCGACGCGTCGTTTCCTGAGCCCCGATCGATCCACGCGTCGTCTCCTGAGCCCCGATCGCCCCACGTGCCGATTTCTGAGCCCCGATCAATTGACGCGTCTTCTCCTGAACCCCGATCGCTCCTCGCGCCGTCTCCTGAGCCCCGCTCGGTCCATGCGTCGTCTTCTTAGCCCCGATGCCTCCACGCGCCGTCTCCGAGCCACGATCGGTCTAGGCGCCGCTTCCTGACCCCGATCGGTCCACCCGCCGTCTCCTAAGCCCCAATCGGTCCATGCGCCGTCTCCTAAGCCGCGATCGGTCCAAGCGGCGTCTCCGAGCCCCGATCGGTCCAGGCGCCGTTTCCGAGCCCCGATTGGTCCATGCGTCGTCTTCGAAGCCCCGAAGCCTCCACGCGCCGTCTCCGAGCCACCATCGGTGCAGGCGCCGCTTCCTGAGCCCCGATCGGTCCACGCGCCGTCTCCTGAGCCCCGATCGGTCCACGCGTCGTCTCCGAGCACCGTTCGGTCCACGCGCCGTTTCCTGAGCCCCGATCGGTCTATGCGTCGTCTTTTAAGCCCCGATACCTCCACGCGCCGTCTACGAGCCACGATCGGTCCAGGCGCCGCTTCCTGAGCCCCAATCGGTCCACGCGCTGTCTCCTAAGCCCCGATCGATCCACGCGCCGTCTCCGAGCCCCGATCGGTCCACGCATCGTCTCCTAAGCCCCGATCGGTTAACGCGCCGTCTCCCCGCCCCGATCGGTCCACGTGCCGTCTCCTGAGCCCCGATACGTCCACGCGCAGTCGCCGAGCCCCGATCAGTCCACGCGCGGCCTCCTGTGCCCCGGTCGGTTCACGCGCCGTCTCCCCTCCCCGATCGGTCCACGCGCCGTCTCCTGAGCCCTGATCCGTCCACGCACGGCGTCGAGCCGCGATCGGTCCACGCGCGGCCTCCTGAGCCCCAATCGGTCCACGCGTCGTCTCCTAAGCCCCGATCGGTCCGTGCGCCGTCTCCGAGCCTCGATCCGTACACGCGCCGTCTCCGAGCCCCGATCGGTCCACGCGCCGCCTCCTGAGTCCTGATCGGTCAACGCGTCGTGTCCTAAGCCCTGATCGGTCCGCGTGCCGTCTCCGAGCCCCGATGGGCCCACGCGCCACATCCTGAGCCCCGATCGGACGACGCGTCGTCTCCTGAGCCTTGATCGATCCACGCGTCGTCTCCTGAACCCCGATTGCTCCACGGGCCGTTTCCTGAGCCCCGATCGGTCCACGCGTCGTCTTCTAAGCCCAGATGCCTCCTCGCGCCGTCTCCGAGCCACGATGGTTCCAGGCGCCGCTTCCTGAGCCCCGATCGGTCCACACGTTGTCTCCTAAGCCCCGATAGGTACACGCGTCGTCTCCTACACCCCGATCGGTCCACGCGTCGTCTCCTAAGCCCCGATCGGTCCACGCGCCGTCTCCGAGCCCCGATGGGTCCACGCACTGTCTCCTGATCCCCATGGGTCCACGCGGCGCCTCCGGAGCCCCGAACGATCCACGCGAGGATCCTGAGCCCCGATCGATCCACGCATCGTCTCCTAAGCCCCAATCGGTTAACGCGCCGTCTCCGAGCCCCAATCGGTCCACGCGCCGTCTCCTGAACCCCGATGGTTCCACGCGCCTTCTCCTAAGCCACGATCGGTCAGCGCCGTCTCCGAGCGCCGATCGGTGCACGCGCCGGCGCACGAGCCGCGATCGGTCCACGCGCGGACTCCTGAGCCCCGGTTGCTTCACGTGCCGTATCCGAGCCCCGATCGGTTAACGCGCCGTCTCCGAGCGCCGAGCGGTCCACGCGCCGTCGCCGAACCCCAATTGGTCCACGCGCAACCGCCTGAGTCCCAGTCGGTCCACGCGCTGTCTCCGAGCCCCGATCGGTCCACGTGCCGTCGCCGAGCCATGATCGGTCCACGCGCTGCCTCCTGAGCCCCAATCGGTCCACGGGCCGTCGCCGATCCACGATCGGTCCGTGCGCCGTTTCCAGAGCCCTATCGGTCCACGCATCGTCTCCTGATCTCCGATCGGTCCACGCGCCGTCTCCTAAGCCCCGATCGGTCCACGCGCTGTCTCCGAGCACCGATCGGTTCACGCGCCGTCACCTGAGCCCCGATCGGTCCACGCGCCGTCTCCTAAGCCCTGATCCGTCCACGGGCCGTGTCCGAGCTCCGATCTGTTCATGCGCCGTCTCCAAACCTCGATCCGTACACGCGTCGTCTCCGAGCCCTGATCGGTCCACGCGCCATCGCCGAGCCCCGATCGGTCCACGCGCCATCGCCGAGCCCCGATCGGTCCACGCGCCCTCTCCGAGTGCCGATCATTTCACGCTCCGTCTCCTGAGCCCCGACCGCTCCACACGCCCTTTCCTGAGCCCCGATCGGTCCACGCATCGTCTCCGAGCGCCAATCGTTTCACGCGCCGTCTCCTGAGCCCCGATCGTTCCACACGCCGACTCCGAGCTCCGATCGGCCCACGCGCCGTCTCCTAATCACCGATCGGTCCAAGCGCCGTCTCCGAGCCCCGATCGGTCCACACGCCGTCTCCGAGCCCCGATGGGTCCACGCGTCGCCTCCTGAGCCCCGGTCGGTCCACGCGCCGTCACCGAGCCATGATCGGTCCACGCGCGCCTCCTGAGCCCCATCGGTCCATACGCCGTCGCCGAGCCGGGATCGGTCCACGCGCGGGCTCCTGAGTCCCGGTTGGTTCACGCGCCATATCCGAGCTCCAATCGGTCCACGCGCCGGCGCCTGAGCCCCGATCGGTCCACGCGCCGTCTCCTGAGCCCCGATCGCTCCACGCACCGTTTTCTGAGCACCGTTTGGTCCACGCGTCGTCTTCAAAGCCCCGATGCCTCCACGCGCCGTCTCCGAGCCACGATCCGTCCGTGCGCCGCTTCCAGAGCCCTCTCGGTCCACGCGTCGTCTCCTGATATCCGATCGGTCCACACGCCATCTCCTAAGCCCCGATCATTCCACGCGCCATCTCCGAGCCCCGATCGGTCCACGCGATGTCTCCGAGCCCCGATCGGTCCACGCGCCGTCTCCTAAGCCGCGATCCGTCCACGGGCCGTCTCCGAGCTGCTATCAGTAAACGCGCCGTCACCAAGCCCTGATCTGTACACGCGTCGTCTCCGAGCCCCGATCGGTCCACGCGCCGTCGCCGAGCCTCGGTCGGTCCACGCACCGTCTCCTGAGCCCCGATCGGTCCACGCGCCGTCTCCTAAGCCGCGATCCGTCCACGGGCCGTCTCCGAGCTGCTATCCGTAAACGCGCCGTCACCAAGCCCTGATCTGTACACGCGTCGTCTCCGAGCCCCAATCGGTCCAGGCGCCGTCGCCGAGCCTCGATCGGTCCACGCGCAGCCTCCTGAGCCCCGATCGGTTCACGCGCCGGCTCCGAGCCCGATCGGTCCACGCATCGTCTCCTAAGCCCCGATCGGTTAACGTGCCGTCTCCGAGCCCCGATCGGTCCACGCGCCGTCTCCTGAGCCCCGGTCGGTTCACGCGCCGTCTCCGAGCCCCGATGGGTCCACGCGCCGCCTCCTGAGCCCCGATCGATCCACGCATCGGCTCCTGAGCCCCGATCGGTCCACGCGTCGTCTTCGAGCACCGATCGATCCACGCGCCGTTTCCTGGGCCCCGATCAGTCCACGCGTCGCCGCCGGAGCCCCGATCGGTCTACGCGCCGTCTCATGAGCCCCGATTGGTCAACGCATCGTCTCCTAAGCCCCGATACGTTCACACGCCGTCTCCGAGTCCCGATCATTCCACGCCCCGTCTCCGAGCCCCGATCGGTCCACGCGTCATCGCCGAATCCCCGATCCGTACACGCGTCGTCTCCGAGCCTCGATCGGTCCACGCGCCGTCGCGGAGCCCCGATCGGTCCAGGCGTGGCCTCCTGAGCCTCGATCGGTCCACGCGCGGTCTCCTGAGCCCCGGTTGGTTCACGCGCCGTCTCCGAGCCCCGATCGATCCACGCATCGTCTTCGAAGCCCAGATGCCTCCTCGCGCCGTCTCCGAGCCACGATCGGTCCAGGCGCTGCTTCCTGAGCCCCAATCGGTCCACGCATCGTCACCTAAGCCCCGATCGGTCCACGCGCCGTCACCGAGCCATGATCGGTCCACGCGCGGCTCCTGAGCCCCATCGGTCCACGCGCCGTCGCCGAGCCGGGATCGGTCCACGCGCGGGTTCCTGAGTCCCGGTTGGTTCACGCGCCGTATCCGAGCCCCAATCGGTCCACGCGCCTTCTCCTGAGCCCCGATCGGTCCACGCACCGTCTCCGAGCGCCGATCATTTCACGTGACGTCTCCTGAGCCCTGATCGTTCCACGCGCCGTCTTCGAGCCCCGAGCGGTCCACGCGCCGTCTCCTGAGCCCCAATCGATCCACGCGCAGCCTCCTGAGCCCCGATCGGTTCACGCATCGTCTCCTAAGCCCCGATATGTCCACACGCCGTATCCGAGCCCCGATCGGTCCGCGTGACGCATTCTAAGCCACGGTCCGTCCACGCGCCGTGTCCAAGCACCGATCGGTCCACGCGCCGTCTCCTGAGCCCCGATCGGTCCACGCGTCGTCTCCTAAGCCCTGATCGGTCCACGTGCCGTCTCCGAGCCCCGATGGGTCCACGCGCCGCCTCCTGAGCCCCGATCGATCCACGCATCGGCTCCTGAGCCCCGATTGGTCCACGCGTCGTCTTCGAGCACCGATCGATCCACGTGCCGTCTCCGAGCCCCGATCGGTCCACGCGCCGTCTCCTGAGCCCCGGTCGGTTCATGCGCCGTCTCCGAGCCCCGATGGGTCCACGCGCCGCGTCCTGAGCCCCAATCGATCCACGCATCGGCTCCTGAGCCCCGATCGGTTCACGCGTCGTCTTCGAGCCCCGATCGATCCACGCGCCGTCTCGTAAGCCACAATCGGTCCCCGCGCCGTCTCAGAGCGCCGATCATTTCACGTGACGTCTCCTGAGCCCTGATCGTTCCACGCGCCGTCTTCGAGCCCCGAGCGGTCCACGCGCCGTCTCCTGAGCCCCAATCGATCCACGCGCAGCCTCCTGAGCCCCGATCGGTCCACGCGCCGTCGCCGAGCCGCGATCGTTCTACGCGCCGCTCCGAGCCCCGATCGGTCCACGCGCCGTCGCCGAGCTATGATCGGTCCACGCGCGGCCTCCTGAGCCCCGATCGGTCCACGCGATGTCTCCGAGCCCCGATCGGTCCACGCGCCGTCTCCTAAGCCGCGATCCGTCCACGGGCCGTCTCCGAGCTGCTATCAGTAAACGCGCCGTCACCAAGCCCTGATCTGTACACGCGTCGTCTCCGAGCCCCGATCGGTCCACGCGCCGTCGCCGAGCCTCGGTCGGTCCACGCACCGTCTCCTGAGCCCCGATCGGTCCACGCGCCGTCTCCTAAGCCGCGATCCGTCCACGGGCCGTCTCCGAGCTGCTATCGGTAAACGCGTCGTCTCCCAGCCCCGATCGGTCCACGCGCCGTGTCCTGAGCCCGGATCGGTCCACGCGCCGTCGCCGAACCCCAATTGGTCCACGCGCCACCGCATGTGCCCCAGTCGGTCCACGCGCTGTCTCCGAGCCCAGATCGGTCCACGCGCCGTCTCCGAGCGCCGATCGGTTCACGCGCCGTCTTCTGAGCCCCGATCGTTCCACGCGCCGTCTCCGAGCTCCGATCGGTCCACGCGTCGTCTCCTAAGCCCCGATCGGTCCAAGCGCCTTCTACTAAGCCCCGATCGGTCCACGCGCCGTCTCCGAGCGCCGATCGGTTCACGCGCCGTCTCCTGAGCCCCGATCGTTCCACGCGCCGTCTCCGAGCCCCGATCGGTCTACGCACCGTCTCCTAAGCCCCGATCGGTCCACGCGCCTTCTCCTCATCCCCGATCGGTCCACGCACCGTCTTCGACCGCCGATTGGTTCTCGCGACGTCTCCTGAGCCCCAATCGATCCACGCGCAGCCTTCTGAGCCCCGATCGGTCCACGCGCCGTCGCCGAGCCGCGATCGTTCTACGCGCCGCTTCGAGCCCCGATCGGTCCACGCGCCGTCGCCGAGCTATGATCGGTCCACGCGCGGCCTCCTGAGCCCCGATCGGTCCACGCGATGTCTCCGAGCCCCGATCGGTCCACGCGCCGTCTCCTAAGCCGCGATCCGTCCACGGGCCGTCTCCGAGCTGCTATCAGTAAACGCGCCGTCACCAAGCCCTGATCTGTACACGCGTCGTCTCCGAGCCCCGATCGGTCCACGCGCCGTCGCCGAGCCTCGGTCGGTCCACGCACCGTCTCCTGAGCCCCGATCGGTCCACGCGCCGTCTCCTAAGCCGCGATCCGTCCACGGGCCGTCTCCGAGCTGCTATCGGTAAACGCGCCGTCACCAAGCCCTGATCTGTACACGCGTCGTCTCCGAGCCCCAATCGGTCCAGGCGCCGTCGCCGAGCCTCGGTCGGTCCACGCACCGTCTCCTGAGCCCCGATCGGTCCACGCGCCGTCTCCTAAGCCGCGATCCGTCCACGGGCCGTCTCCGAGCTGCTATCGGTAAACGCGTCGTCTCCCAGCCCCGATCGGTCCACGCGCCGTGTCCTGAGCCCGGATCGGTCCACGCGCCGTCGCCGAACCCCAATTGGTCCACGCGCCACCGCATGTGCCCCAGTCGGTCCACGCGCTGTCTCCGAGCCCAGATCGGTCCACGCGCCGTCTCCGAGCGCCGATCGGTTCACGCGCCGTCTTCTGAGCCCCGATCGTTCCACGCGCCGTCTCCGAGCTCCGATCGGTCCACGCGTCGTCTCCTAAGCCCCGATCGGTCCAAGCGCCTTCTACTAAGCCCCGATCGGTCCACACGCCGTCTCCGAGCGCCGATCGGTTCACGCGCCGTCTCCTGAGCCCCGATCGTTCCACGCGCCGTCTCCGAGCCCCGATCGGTCTACGCACCGTCTCCTAAGCCCCGATCGGTCCACGCGCCTTCTCCTCATCCCCGATCGGTCCACGCACCGTCTTCGACCGCCGATTGGTTCTCGCGACGTCTCCTGAGCGCCGATCGCTCCACGCGCAGTCGCCGAGCCTAGATCGGTTCTCGCGCGGTCTCCTCAGCCCCGGTCTGTCCACGCGCCGTCGCCGAACCCCAATTGGTCCACGAGCAACCTCCTGAGCCCCAGTCGGTACACGCGCTGTCTCCGAGCCCCGATCGGTCCCCGCATAGTCTCCTAAGCCCCGCTCGGTTAACGCGTCGTCTCGGAGCCCCGATCGGTCCAGGCGCCGCTTCCTGAGCACCGACCGGTCCACGCGTCGTCTCCTGAGCCCCGATCGGTCGACGGGTCCCCTCCTAAGCCCCGATCCGTCCACGCGCCTTCTCCTGAGCCCCGATCGGTCCACGCGCCGTGTCCGAGCGCCGATCATTTCACGTGACGTCTCCTGAGCCCTGATCGTTCCACGCGCCGTCTTCGAGCCCCGAGCGGTCCACGCGCCGTCTCCATGAGCCCCAATCGATCCACGCGCAGCCTCCTGAGCCCCGATCGGTCCACGCGCCGTCGCCGAGCCGCGATCGTTCTGCGCGCCGCTCCGAGCTCCGATCGGTCCACGCGCCGTCGCCGAGCTATGATCGGTCCACGCGCGGCCTCCTGAGCCCCGATCGGTCCACGCGCCGTCGCCGAGCCGCGATCTGTCCACGCGCGGCCTCCTGAGGCCCGATTGGTTCACGCGCCGTATCCGAGCCCCAAACGGTCCACGCGCCGTCTCCTGAGCCCCGATCGGTCCACGCGCGGCCTCCTGATCCCCGATCGGTCCACGCGCCGTCGCCGAACCGCGATCGGTCCACGCGCCGCCTCCTGAGTCCCGATCGGTCAACGCGTCGTGTCCTAAGCCTTGATCGGTCCACGTGCCGTCTCCGAGCCCCGATGGGTCCACGCGCCGCATCCTGAGCCCCGATCGGACGACGCTTCGTCTCCTGAGCCCGGATCGGTCCACCAGTCGTCCTCGAATCCCCGATCCGCACACGCGTCGTCTCCGAGCCTCGATCGGTCCACGCGCCGTTTCCTAAGCCGCGATCCGTCCACGGGCCGTTCTCGAGCTGCTATCGGTAAACGCGCCGTCACCAAGCCCTGATCTGTACACGCGTCGTCTCCGAGCCCCGATCGGTCCACGCGCCGTCGCCGAGCCTCGATCGGTCCACGCGCCGTCTCCGAGCCACGATCGGTCCGTGCGCCGCTTCCACAGCCCTATCGGTCCACGCGTCCTCTCCTGATCTCCTATTAGTCCACGCGCCGTCTCCTGAGCCCCGATCATTCCACGCGCCTTCTCCTAAGCCACGATCGGTCCACGCGCCGTCTCCCAGCCCCAGTCGGTCCACGCGCTGTCTCCGAGCACCGATTGGTCTACGCGTCGTCTCCGAGCCCCGATCGGTCCACGCGCTGTCTCCGAGCACCGAGCGGTTCACGCACCGTCTCCTGATCCCAATCGGTCCACGCGGCGCCTCCGGAGCCCCGATCGATCCACGCGAGTCTCCTGAGCCCCAGTCGGGCCGCGCGCCGTCTCCTGAGCCCTGATTGGTCGACGCGTCGTCTCCTGAGCCCTGATCGATCCAGGCGTCGTCTCCTGAGCTCCGATCGCGCCACACGCCGTTTCCTGAGCCCCGACCGGTCCACGCGTCGTCTTCAACGCCCCGATGCCTCCACGCGCCGTCTCCGAGCCACGATCGGTCCGTGCGCCGCTTCCACAACCCCGATCGGTTCACGCGTCATCTCCTGATCTCCGATCGGCCCACGCGCCGTCTCCTAAGCCCCGATCGGTCCATGGACCGTCTCCGAGCGCCGATCGGTTGACGCGCCGTCTCCTGAGCCCCGATCGTTCCACGCGCCGTCTCGTAAGCCACAATCGGTCCACGCGCCGTCTCAGAGCGCCGATCATTTCACGCGCCGTTTCCTGAGCCCCGATCGTTCCACGCGCCGTCTCCGAGCCCCGATCGGTCCACGCGCCGTCTCCTGAGCCCCGATCGATCCACGCGTCGTCTCCTAAGCCCTGATCGGTCCACGTGCCGTCTCCGAGCCCCGATGGGTCTACGCGCCGCCTCCTGAGCCCCGATCGATCCACGCATCGTCTCCTGAACCCCGATCGGTTAACGCGCCGTCTCCGAGCCCCGATCAGTCCACGCGCCGTCTCCTGAGCCCCGGTCGGTTCATGCGCCGTCTCCGAGCCCCGATCGGTCCACGCGTCGTCTCCGAGCCCCGATCGGTCCACGCGCCGTCGCCGAGTCATGATCTGTCCACGCGCGGCCTCCTGAGCCCCGATCGGTCCACGCATCGTCTCCTGAACCCCGATCGGTTAACGCGCGGCCTCCTGAGCCCCGATCGGTCCACGCGCCGTCACCGAGCCGCGATCGGTCCACGCGCGGCCTCCTGAGCCCCGGTTGGTTTACGCACCGTCTCCTGGTCCCCATCGGTCCACGCGGCGCCTCCGGAGCCCCGATCGGTCCAGGCGTGGCCTCCTGAGCCTCGATCGGTCCACGCGCGGCCTCCTGAGCCCCGATCCGTCCACGGCCCATCTCCTGCTCCCCAATCGGTCCACGCGCCGCCTCCGGAGCCCGGATCGATCCACGCGAATCTCCTGAGCTCCGGTCGGTCGATGCGCCGTCTCCTGAGCCCCGATCGGTCCACGCGTCGTCTCCTAAGCCCCGATTCGTCGACGCGTCCTCTCCTGAGCCCCGATCAATTGACGCGTCTTCTCCTGAGCCCTGATCGCTTCTCGTGCCGCCTCCTGAGCCCCACTCCGTCGAGGCGTCGTCTCCGGAGCCCCGATCAATTGACGTGTCTTCTCCTGAGCCCCGATCGCTCCTCGCGCCATCTCCTGAACCCCGCTCGGTCCATGCGTCGTCTTCTTAGCCCTGATGCCTCCACGCGCCGTCTCCGAGCCACGATGGGTCCAGGCGCCGCTTCCTGCGCCCCGATAGGTCCACACGCCGTCTCCGAGCCCCGATCGGTCCGCGTGCCGAATTCTAAGCCACGGTCCATCCACGCGCCGTCTCCGAGCCCCGCTCGATTCACGCGTCGTCTCCTAAGCCCCGATCGGTCCACGCGTCGTCTCCTAAGCCTCGATCCGTCGACGCGTCGTCTCCTGAGCCACGATCAATTGACGCGTCTTCTCCTGAGCCCGATCGCTCCTCGCGCCGTCTCCTGAGCCCCGATCGTTCCACGCGCCGTATCCGAGCCCCGATCGATCCACGCGCCGTCTCCTGAGCCCCGATCGGTCCACGCGTCGTTCCCCAAGCCCCGATTCATCGACGCGCCGTCTCCTGATGCCCAATCGGTCCACGCGCAGTCTCCTGAGCCCCGATAGTACACGCGTAGTCTCCTAAGCCCCGATCGGTCCACGCGCCGCCTCCGGCGCCCCAATCGATTAACGTGAGTCTCCTAAGCCCCGATCGGTCCACGTGCCGTCTCCGAGCCCCGATCGGTCCACGCGTCGTCTCCTAAGCCCCGATCGGTCCAAGCGGCGTCTCCGAGCCCCGATCGGTCCACGCACCGTCTCCTGATCCCCATCGGTCCACGCGCCGTCGCCCGAACCCCAATTGGTCCACGAGCAACCTCCTGAGCTCCAGTCGGTCCACGCGCAGTCGCCGAGCCCCGATCGATCCCCGCATCGTCTCCTAAGCCCCGATTGGTTGACGCGTCATTTACGAGCCTCGATCGGTCTACGCGCCGTCTCCTGAGCCCCGATCGGTCCACACGCCGTCGCCTAAGCCCCGATCCGTCCACGGGCCGTCTGTAAACCGCGATCGGTCAACGCTCCGTCACCAAGCCCCGATCCGTACAAGCGTCGTGTCCGAGCCCCGATCGGTTAACGCGCCGTCTCCGAGCCCCGATCGGCCCTCGCGCCGTCTCCTGAGCCCCGATCCGTCCACGCGCAGTCGCCGAGCCGCGGTCGGTCCAGGCGCCGTCTCCTGAGCCCGGATCGTTCCACGCGTCGTCCCCGAATCCCCGATCCGTACACGCGTCGTCTCCGAGCCTCGATCGGTCCACACGCCGTCGCCGAGCGCTGATCGGTCCAGGCGTACCCTCCTGATCCCCGGTCGGTCCGCGCGCCGTCTCCTGAGCCCCGATCGGTCGACGCGTCGTTTCCTGAGCCCCGATCGATCCACGCGTCGTCTCCTGAGCCCCGATCGCTCCACGCGCCGATTTCTGAGCCCCGATCAATTGACGCGTCTTCTCCTGAGCGCCGATCGCTCCTCGCGCCGTCTCCTGAGCCCCGCTCGGTCCCTGCGTCGTCTTCTTAGCCCCGATGCCTCCACGCGCCGTCTCCGAGCCACGATCGGTCTATGCGTCGCTTCCTGAGCCCCGATCGGTCCTCGCGCCGTCTCCCAAGCTCCAATCGGTCCACGCGCCGTCTCCTAAGCCCCGATCGATCCACGCGCCGTCTCCGAGCGCCGATTGGTTCACGCGCCGTCTCCTTTGCTCCGATCGTTCCACGCGCCGTCTACGAGGCCCGATCGGTCCACGCATCGTCTCCTAAGCCCCGATCGGTTAACGCGCCGTCTCCGAGCCCCGATCGGCCCGCATGCCGCATTCTAAGCCACGGTCCATCCACGCGCCGTCTTCGAGCACCGATCGGTCCACGCGTCGTCCCCTAATACCCGATCGGTCCACGCGTCTTCTCCTAAGCACCGATCCGTCGACGCGTCGCCTCCTGAGCCCCGATTGATCCACGCGCCGCCTCCTGAACCCCGATCGCTCCACGTACCGTTTCCTGATCCCCGATCGGTCCACACGCCGTCTCCGAGCCCCGATCGGTCCGTGTGCCGCATTCTAAGCCACGGTTCATCCACGCGCCGTCTCCTGGGCGCCGGTCGGTCCACGCGCCGTCGCCGAACCCCAATTGGTCCACGCGCAACCTCCTAAGCCCCAGTCGGTACACGCGCTGTCTCCGAGCCCCGATCGGTCCACATATCGTCTCCTAAGCCCCGCTCGGTTAACGCGTCGTTTCCGAGCCCCGATCGGTCTACGCGCCGTCTCCTGAGCCCCGATCGGTCCACGCGTCGTTCCCTAAGCCCCGATCCATCCACGCGCAGTCTGCTGAGCCCCGATCGGTCCACGCATCGTCTCCTAAGCCCCAGACGGTCCTCGTGCCGTCTCCGAACCCCGATCGGTCGACGCGCCGTCTCCGAGCGCCGATCGGTTCACGCGCCGTATTCTGAGCCCCGATCGGTCCAGGCTTCGTCTCCTAATCCCCGACCGGTCGACGCGTCGTCTCCTGAGCCCCGGTCGGTTAACGCGCCGTCTCCGAGCCCAGATCGGTCCACGCGCAACCGCCTGAGCCCCAGTCGGTCCACGCGCTGTCTCCGAGCCCCGATCGGTCCACGCGTCGTCTCCGAGCACCGGTTGGTCCACGCGCCGTCGCCGAGCCATGATCGGCCCACGCGAGGCTCCTGAGCCCCGGTGGATGCGCGCGCCGTCTCCTGAGCCCCGATCGGTCGACGCGTCGTTTCCTGAGCCGCGATCGATCCACGTGTCGTCTCCTGAGCTCCGATCGCTCCACGCGCCAATTTCTGAGCCCCGATCAATTGACGCGTCTTCTCCTGAGCCCCGATCGGTCCACGCACCGTCTCCTGATCCCCATCGGTCCACGCGGCGTTTTCTGAGCACCGTTCGGTCCACGCGTCGTCTTCAAAGCCCCGATGCCTCCACGCGCCATCTCCGAGCCCCGATCGGTCCACGCGCCGTCTCCTAAGTCCCGATCGGTCTACGCGCCTTCTCTTAAGCCCCGATCGGTCCACGTGCCATCTCCGAGCGACGATCGGTTCACGCACCGTCTCCTGAGCCCCGATCGTTCCACGCGCCGTTTCCGAGCCCCGATCGGTCCACGCGCCATCTCCTGACCCCGGATCGGTCCACCCGTCGTCCTCGAATCCCCGATCCGCACACGCGTCGTCTCCGAGCCTCGACCGGTCCACGCGCCGTCTCCTGAGCCCCGCTCATTCCACGCGCCGTCCCCGAGCCCCGATGGGTCCACGCGCAACCGCCTGAGCCCCAGTCGGTCCACGCGCTGTCTCCGAGCCCCGATCGGTCCACGCGTCGTCTCCGAGCACCGATCGCTCCACGCGCCGATTTCTGAGCCCCGATCAATTGACGCGTCTTCTCCTGAGCCCCGATCGGTCCACGCACCGTCTCCTGATCCCCATCGGTCCACGCGGCGTTTTCTGAGCACCGTTCGGTCCACGCGTCGTCTTCAAAGCCCCGATGCCTCCACGCGCCAGCTCCGAGCCCCGATCGGTCCACGCGCCGTCTCCTTAGCCCCGATCTGTCCACGCGCCTTCTCTTAAGCCCCGATCGGTCCACGTGCCGTCTCCGAGCGACGATCGGTTCACGCACCGTCTCCTGAGCCCCGATCGTTCCACGCGCCGTTTCCGAGCCCCGATCGGTCCACGCGCCGTCTCCTGAGCCCGGATCGGTCCACCCGTCGTCCTCGAATCCCCGATCCGCACGCGCGTCGTCTCCGAGCCTCGACCGGTCCACGCGCCGTCTCCTGAGCCCCGATCATTCCACGAGCCGTCTCCTAAGCCGCGATCCGTCCACGGGCCGTCTCCGAGCTGCTATCGGTAAACGCGCCGTCACCAAGCCCTGATCCGTACACGCGTCGTCTCCGAGCCCCGATCGGTCCACGCGCGGTCGCCGAGCCTCGATCGGTCCACGCGCGGCCTCCTGAGCCCCGATCGGTTCACGCGCCGGCTCCGAGCCCGATCGGACCACGTGCCGTCTCCTGAGCCCCGGTCGGTTCACGCGCCGTCTTCGAGCCCCGATGGGTCCACGCGCGGTCTCCCTAGCCCCGGTCGGTCCACGCGCCGTCGCCGAACCCCAATTCGTCCACGCGCAACCTCCTGAGCCCCAGTCGGTCCACGCGCCGTCTCCTGAGACCCGATCGGTCCACGTATCGTCTCCTACGCCCCGATCGGTCCACGCGTCGTCTCCTAAGCCCCGAACGGTCCACGCGCCGTCTCCGAGGCCCGATCGGTCCACGCGCGGTCGCCGAGCCACGATCGGTCCACGCGCGGCCTCCTGAGCCCCGATCGGTTCACGCGCCGGCTCCGAGCCCGATCGGACCACGTGCCGTCTCCTGAGCCCCGGTCGGTTCACGCGCCGTCTCCGAGCCTCGATGGGTCCACGCGCGGTCTCCTGATCCCCATCGATCCACGCGGCGCCTCCGGAGCCCCGATCGATCCACACGAGTCTCCTGAGCCCCGGTCGGTCCGCCCGCCGTCTCCTGAGCCCCGATCGGTCCACGCGTCGTCTCCGAGCACCGATCGGTCCACGCGCCGTCTCAGAGCGCCGATCATTTCACGCCCCGTTTCCTGAGCTCCGATCGTTCCACGCGTCGTCTCCGGAGTCCCGATCCGTCCACTCACTGTCTCCTGAGCCCCGATCGGTCGACGCGTCCTCTGCTAAACCTCGATCGGTCCACATGTCGTCTCCTGAGCCCCGATCGGTCGACGGGTCCTCTCCTAAGCCCCGATCGGTCCACGCGTCTTCTCCTGAGCTCCGATCAGTCCACGCGTCGTCTCCTAAGCCCCGATACGTCCACACGCCGTCTCCGGTCCCCGATGGGTCCCCGCGTTGCCTCCTTAGCCCCGATCGATCCACGCGAGTCTCCTGAGCGCCGATTGGTCCACGCGCCGTCTCCTAAGCCCCAATCGGTCCACGCACCGCCTCCTGCGCCCCAATCGGTCCACGCGCCGCCTCCTGCGCCCCGATCGGTCTGCGCGCCGTCTCCTGAGCCCCGATCGGTCCACGCGTCTTCTTCTGAGCCCCGATCAGTCCACGCGTCGTCTCCGAAGCCCCGATACATCCACATGCCGTCTCCGAGCCGCGATGGGTCCACGCGTCGCCTCCTGAGCCCCGATCGATCCACGCGAGTCTCCTGAGCCCCGGTCGGTCCGCGCGCCGTCTCCTGAGCCCCGATCGTTCCACGCATCTTCTCCTGAGCCCCGATCGGTTCACGCGTCGTCTCCTAAGCCCCGATCCGTCCACGCGTCGTCTCCTAAGCCCCGATCGGTCCACGCGCCGTCTCCGAGCCCCGATCGGTCCACGCGCCGTCTCCTAAGCCCCAATCTGTACACGCCCCGTCTCCGAGCGCCGACGGGTTCACGCGCCGTCTCCTGAGACCCGATCCGTCCACGCGCCGTCTCCTGAGCCCCGATCGGTCGACGCGTCCTCTGCTACACCTCGATCGATCCACGCGTCGTCTCCTGAGCCCCGATCGGTCGACGGGTCCTCTCCGAAGCCCCGATCGGTCCACGCGTCTTCTCCTGACCCCCGATCAGTCCACGCGTCGTCTCCTAAGCCCCGATACGTCCACACGCCGTCTCCGAGCCGCGATGGGTCCACGCGTCGCCTCTTGAGCCCCGATCGATCGACGCGAGTCTCCTGAGCCCCGGTCGGTCCTCGCGCCGCCTCCTGCGCTCCGATCGGTCCACGCGCCGTCTCCTGAGCCCCGATCTGTCGACGTGCCGTCTCGTGAGCCCCGATCGGTCCACGCGCCGTCTCCTGAGCCCCGATCGTTCCACGCGTCGTTCCCTAAGCCCCGATCCATCCACGCGCAGTCTCCCGAGCCCCAATCGGTCCACGCGCCGTCTCCTGAGCCCCGATCGGTCCACGCGCCGTCTCCTCAGCCCCGATCGGTCCACGCGTCGTCTCCGAGCATCGATCGGTCCACGCACCGTGTCCTGATCCCCATCGGTCCACGCGGCGCCTCCGGAGTCCCGATCGATCCACGCGAGGCTTCTGAGCCCCGGTCGGTCCGCGCGCCGTCTCCTGAGCCCCGATCGGTCGACGCGTCGCCTCCTGAGCCCCGATCGATCCACGCGTCGTCTCCTGAGCCCCGGTCGGTTCACGCGCCGTCTCCGAGCCCCGATCGATCCACGCGTCGTCTTGTAAACCCAGATGCCTCCTCGCATCGTCTCCTAAGCCCCGATCGGTTAACGCGCCGTCTCCGAGCCCTGATCGGTCCACGCGCCGTCTCCTGAGCCCCGATCGGTCAACGCGCCGTTCCCTAAGCTCCGATCCATCCACGCGCAGTCTCCTGAGCCCCGATCGGTCCACGCGCCGTCTTCGAGCGCCGATCGGTCAACGCGCCGTTCCCTAAGCTCCGATCCATCCACGCGCAGTCTCCTGAGCCCCGATCGGTCCACGCGCCGTCTTCGAGCGCCGATCGGTCCACGCAACGTCTCCTAAGCCCCAATCGGTTCACGCGCCGTCTCCGAGCCCCGATCCGTCCACGCGCAGTCGCCGAGCCCCGATCGGTTCACGCGCGGTCTCCTGAGCCCCAGTCGGTACACGCTCTGTCTCCGAGCCCCGATCGGTCCACGCATCGTCTCGTAAGCCCCGCTCGGTTAACGCGTCGTTTCGGAGACCCATCGGTCTACGCGCCATCTCCGAGCCGCGATCGGCCCACGCATCGTCTCCTAAGCCGCGATCGGTTAACATGCCGTCTCCGAGCCCCGATCGGTCCACGCGCGGTCTCCTGAGCCCCGATCTGTCCACGCGCCGTCTCCGAGCCCCGATCGGTTCACGGATCGTCTCCTAAGACCCGACCGGTTCACCAGCCGTCTCCTGAGCCCCGGTCGGTCCACGCGCCGTCTCTGAGCCTCGATCGATCCATGTACCGTCTCCGAAGCCCCTATCGGTCCACGCGCCGTCTGCTGAGCCCCGATCGGTCCACGCATCGTCTCCTAAGCCCCGATACGTCCACACGCCGTATCCGAGCCCCGATCGGTCCGCGTGACGCATTCTAAGCCCCGATCGGTCCACGCGCCGTCTCCTGAACCTCGATCGGTCCACGCGTCGTTCCCGAAGCCCCGATCCATCCACGCGCATTCTCCCGAGACCCAATCGGTCCACGCGTCGTCTCCTGAGCCCCAATCGGTCCACGCGCCGTCTCCGAGCCCCGATCGGTTCACGCGCCGTCTCCTGAACCCCAATACGTGCACGCGCAGTCGCCGAGCCCCGATCGGTCCACGCGCCGTCGCCGAGCCTCGATAGGTCCACGCGCGGCCTCCTGAGCCCCGGTCGGTTCACGCGCCGTCTCCGAGGCCCGATCGATCCACGCGTCGTCTTCCAAGCCCAGATGCCTCCTCGCGCCGTCTCCGAGCCACGATCGGTCCAGGCGCCGCTTCCTGAGCCCCGATCGGTTAACGCGCCGACTCCGAGCCCCGATCGTTCCACGCGCCGTCTCCGAGCCCCGATGGGTCCACGCGCGGTGTCCTGAGCCCCGGTCGGTCCACGCGTCGTCTCCGAGCACCGATCGGTCCACGCGCCGTCTCAGAGCGCCGATCATTTCACGCCCCGTTTCCTGAGCTCCGATCGTTCCACGCGTCGTCTCCTGAGTCCCGATCCGTCCACTCACTGTCTCCTGAGCCCCGATCGGTCGACGCGTCCTCTGCTAAACCTCGATCGGTCCACGCGTCGTCTCCTGAGCCCCGATCGGTCGACGGGTCCTCTCCTAAGCCCCGATCGGTCCACGCGTCTTCTCCTGAGCTCCGATCAGTCCACGCGTCGTCTCCTAAGCCCCGATACGTCCACACGCCGTCTCCGAGCCCCGATGGGTCCCCGCGTTGCCTCCTTAGCCCCGATCGATCCACGCGAGTCTCCTGAGCGCCGATTGGTCCACGCGCCGTCTCCTAAGCCCCAATCGGTCCACGCACCGCCTCCTGCGCCCCAATCGGTCCACGCGCCGCCTCCTGCGCCCCGATCGGTCTGCGCGCCGTCTCCTGAGCCCCGATCGGTCCACGCGTCTTCTCCTGAGCCCCGATCAGTCCACGCGTCGTCTCCGAAGCCCCGATACATCCACATGCCGTCTCCGAGCCGCGATGGGTCCACGCTTCGCCTCCTGAGCCCCGATCGATCCACGCGAGTCTCCTGAGCCCCGGTCGGTCCGCGCGCCGTCTCCTGAGCCCCGATCGTTGCACGCGTCGTCTCCTAAGCCCCGATCGGTTCACGCGTCGTCTCCTACGCCCCGATCCGTCGACGCGTCGTCTCCTGAGCCCCGATCAATTGACGCGTCTTCTCCTGAGCCCCGATCGCTCCTCGCGCCGTCTCCTGAGCCCGGCTCGGTCCATATGTCGTCTTTTTAGCCCCGATGCCTCCACGCGCCGTCTTCGAGCCACGATCGGACCAGGCGCCGCTTCCTGAACCCCGATCGACCCACGCGCCGTCTCGTAAGCCCCAATCGGTCCACGCGCCGCCTCCTGAGCCCCGATCGGTCCACACGCCGTCTCCTGAGTCCCGATCAGTCCACGCGCGGCCTCCTAAGCCCCGATCGTTCCACGCGCCGTCTCCGAGCCCCGATCGGTCCACGCGCCGTCTCCTGAGCCCCAATCGGTCCACACGCTGTCTCGTGAGCCCCGATAGGTACACGCGCCGTCTCCGAGCCCCCATCGGTCCACGCGTTGTCTCCTAAGCCCCGATCGGTCCACGCGTCGTCTCCTGATCTCCGATCGGTTCACGCGCCGTCTCCTGAGCCCGGATCGATCCACGCGCCGTCTCCGAGCCCCGATCGGTCCACGCATCGTCTCCTAAGCCCCGATCGGTTAACGCGCCGTCTCCCCGCCCCGATCGGTCCACGTGCCGTCTCCTGAGCCCCGATACGTCCACGCGCAGTCGCCGAGCCCCGATCAGTCCACGCGCGGCCTCCTGTGCCCTGGTCGGTTCACGCGCCGTCTCCCCGCCCCGATCGGTCCACGCGCCGTCTCCTGAGCCCTGATCCGTCCACGCATCGTCTCCTAAGCCCCGATCGGTTAACGCGCCGTCTCCCCGCCCCGATTGTTCGACGCGTCGTCTCCTGAGCCCCGATCGATCCACGCGTCGTCTCCTGAGCCCCGATCGCGCCACTCGCCGTTTCCTGAGCCCCGATCGGTCCACGCGTCGTCTCCTAAGCCCTGATCGGTCCTCGTGCCTTCTGCGAGCCCCGAAGGGTCCACGCGCAGCCTCCTGAGCCCCGATCGGTCCACGCGCCGTCCCCGAGCCCCGATCGGTCCACGCGCTGTCTCCTGAGCCCCGATAGGTACACGCGCCGTCTTCTAAGCCCCGATCGATCCACGCGTCGTCTCCTGAGCCCCGATCGCGCCACACGCCGTTTCCTGAGCCCCGATCGGTCCACGCGCCGTCTCCGAGCCCCGATCGGTCCGCGCACCGTCTCCTGATCCCCATCGCTTCACGCTGCGTCTCCGGAGCCCCGATCGATCTACGCGAGTCTCCTGAGCCCCGGTCGGTCCGCGCGCCGTCATCTGAGCCCCGATCGGTTGACGCGTCGTCTCCTAGACTCGATCGGTCCACGCGCCGTCGCCGAGCCCCGATCGGTCCACGCGCGTCCTCCTGAGCCCCGGTCGGTCCACGCGCCGTCTCCGAGCCCCCATCGGTCCACGCGTTGTCTCCTAAGCCCCGATCGGCCCACGCGCCGTCTCCGTGCCCCGCTCGGTTCACGCATCGTCTCCTAAGCCCCGATCGGTTAACGCGCCGTCTCCGAGCGCCGAGCGGTCCACGCGCCGTCGCCGAACCCCAATTGGTCCACGCGCAACCGCCTGAGTCCCAGTCGGTCCACGCGCTGTCTCCGAGCCCCGATCGGTCCACGTGCCGTCGCCGAGCCATGATCAGTCCACGCGCTGCCTCCTGAGCCCCAATCGGTCCACGGGCCGTCGCCGATCCACGATCGGTCCGTGCGCCGTTTCCAGAGCCCTATCGGTCCACGCATCGTCTCCTGATCTCCGATCGATCCACGCGCCGTCTCCTAAGCCCCGATCGGTCCACGCGCTGTCTCCGAGCGCCGATCGGTTCACGCGCCGCCTCCTGAGCCCCGATCGGTCCACGCGCCGTCTCCTGTGCCCGGATCGGTCCACGCGTCATCGCCGAATCCCCCATCCGTACACGCGTCGTCTCCGAGCCTCGATCGGTCCAGGCGCTGCTTCGTGAGCCCCAATCGGTCCACGCGTTGTCACCTAAGCCCCGATCGGTCCACGCGCCGTCTCCGAGCCCCGATCGGTTCACGCATCGTCACCTAAGCCCCGATCGGACCACGCGCCGTCTCCTGAGCCCCGATCGCTCCACGCTCCGTCTCCGTGCCCCGATCGGTCCACGCGCAGGCACCTGAGCCCGGATTGGTCCACGCGCCGTCGCCGAACCCCAATTGGTCCACGCGCAACCGCCTGAGCCCCAGTCGGTCCACGCGCTGTCTCCGAGCCCCGATCGGTCCACGCGCCGTCTCCGAGCGCCGATCGGTTCACGCGCCGTCTCCTGAGCCCCGATCGGTCCACGCGGCGCCTCCGGAGCCCCGATCGATCCACACGAGTCTCCTGAGCCCCGGTCGGTCCGCCCGCCGTCTCCTGAGCGTCGATCGGCCCACGCGCCGTCTCCTGAGCCCCGATCCGTCCACGCGCCGCCTCCTGAGCCCCGATCGTCCAACGCGCCGTCTCCGAGCACCGATCGGTCCACGCGCCGTCTCCTGAGCCCCGATCGGTCCACGCGTCGTCTCCAAAGCCCTGATCGGTCCACGTGCCGTCTCCGAGCCCCGATCGGTCCACGCGCCGTCTCCTGAACCCCGGTACGTTCACACACAGTCGCCGAGCCCCGATTGGTCCACGCGCCGTAGCCGAGCCTCCATCGGTCCACGCGCGGCCTCCTGAGCCGCGGTCGGTCCACGCGCCGTCTCCGAGCCCCGGTCGGTTCACGCGCCGTCTCCGAGCCCCGATGGGTCCACGCGCAGTCTCCTGAGCCCCGGTCGGTCCACGCGCCGTCGCCGAACCCCAATTCGTCCACGGGCAACCTCCTGAGACCCAGTCGGTCCACGCGCCGTCTCCTGAGCCCCGATCGGTCCACGTATCGTCTCCTACGCCCCGATCGGTCCACGCGTCGTCTCCTAAGCCCCGAACGGTCCACGCGCCGTCTCCGAGCCCCGATCGGTCCACGCACCGTCTCCTGATCCCCATCGGTCCACGCGGCGCCTCCGGAGCCCCGACCGATCCACACGAGTCTCCTGAGCCCCGGTCGCTCCACGCGCCGTCTCCGAGCGCCGATTGGGGCACGCGCCGTCTCCTGAGCACCGATCGTTCCACACGCCGCCTCCTAAGCCTCGATCTGTCCAGGCGTCGTCTCCTAAGCCCCGACCGGTCCACGCGCCGTCTCCTGAGCCCCGTTCGGCCCACGCGCCGTCTCCTAAGCCCCGATCTGTCCATGGGCCGTCTCCGAGCCGCGATCGGTAAACGCGCCGTCACCAAGCCCCGATCCGTACACGCGTCGTCTCCGAGCCCCGATGGGTCCACGCGCCGTCGCCGAGCCTCGATCGGTCCACGCGCAGCCTCCTAAGCCCCGGTCGGTTCACGCGCTATCTCCGAGCCGCGATCGGTCCAGGCACCGTCTCCTGAGCCCCGATACGTCCACGCGCAGTCGCCGAGCCCCGATCGGTCTACGCGCGGTCTCCTGAGCCCCGATCTGTCCACGCGCCGTCTCCGAGCCCCGATCGGTTCACCCGTCGTCTCTTAAGTCCCAATCGGTCCACGCGCCCCCTCCGAGCGCCGATCATTTCACGCGCCGTCTCCTGAGCCCCGGTCGGTCCGCGCGCCGTCTCCTAAGACCCGATCGGTCCACGTATCGTCTCCTAAGCCCCGATCGGTCCACACGCCGTCTCCGAGCCCCGATGGGTCCACGCGTCGTCTCCTGAGCCCCGACCGCTCCACACGCCCTTTCCTGAGCCCCGATCGGTCCACGCATCGTCTCCGAGCGCCAATCGGTTCACGCGCCGTCTCCTGAGCCCCGATCGTTCCACACGCCGACTCCGAGCTCCGATCGGCCCACGCGCCGTCTCCTAATCACCGATCGGTCCAAGCGCCGTCTCCGAGCCCCGATTGGTCCACGCGTCGTCTCCTAAGCCCCGATCGGTTAACGCGCCGTCTCCGAGCGCCGAGCGGTCCACGCGCCGTCGCCGAACCCCAATTGGTCCACGCACAACCGCCTGAGTCCCAGTCGGTCCACGCGCTGTCTCCGAGCCCCGATAGGTCCACGTGCCGTCGCCGAGCCATGATCGGTCCACGCGCTGCCTCCTGAGCCCCAATCGGTCCACGGGCCGTTGCCGATCCACGATCGGTCCGTGCGCCGTTTCCAGAGCCCTATCGGTCCACGCATCGTCTCCTGATCTCCGATCGGTCCACGCGCCGTCTCCTAAGCCCCGATCGGTCCACGCGCCGTCTCCTGAGCCCGGATCGGTCCACGCGTCATCGCCGAATCCCCCATCCGCACACGCGTCGTCTCCGAGCCTCGATCGGTCCAGGCGCTGCTTCCTGAGCCCCAATCGGTCCACGCGTTGTCACCTAAGCCCCGATCGGTCCACGCGCCGTCTCCGAGCCCCGATCGGTTCACGCATCGTCACCTAAGCCCCGATCGGACCACGCGCCGTCTCCTGAGCCCCGATCGCTCCACGCTCCGTCTCCGTGACCCGATCCGTCCACGCGCCGGCACCTGAGCCCGGATTGGTCCACGCGCCGTCTCCGAACCCCAATTGGTCCACGCGCAACCGCCTGAGCCCCAGTCGTTCCACGCGCTGTCTCCGAGCCCCGATCGGCCCACGCGCCGTCTCCTGAGCCCCGATCCGTCCACGCGCCGCCTCCTGAGCCCCGATCGTCCAACGCGCCGTCTCCGAGCACCGATCGGTCCACGCGCCGTCTCCTGAGCCCCGATCGGTCCACGCGTCGTCTCCAAAGCCCTGATCGGTCCACGTGCCGTCTCCGAGCCCCGATCGGTCCACGCGCCGTCTCCTGAACCCCGATACGTCCACACACAGTCGCCGAGCCCCGATTGGTCCACGCGCCGTAGCCGAGCCTCCATCGGTCCACGCGCGGCCTCCTGAGCCGCGGTCGGTCCACGCGCCGTCTCCGAGCCCCGGTCGGTTCACGCGCCGTCTCCGAGCCCCGATGGGTCCACGCGCGGTCTCCTGAGCCCCGGTCGGTCCACGCGCCGTCGCCGAACCCCAATTCGTCCACGGGCAACCTCCTGAGACCCAGTCGGTCCACGCGCCGTCTCCTGAGCCCCGATCGGTCCACGTATCGTCTCCTACGCCCCGATCGGTCCACGCGTCGTCTCCTAAGCCCCGAACGGTCCACGCGCCGTCTCCGAGCCCCGATCGGTCCACGCACCGTCTCCTGATCCCCATCGGTCCACGCGGCGCCTCCGGAGCCCCGACCGATCCACACGAGTCTCCTGAGCCCCGGTCGCTCCACGCGCCGTCTCCGAGCGCCGATTGGGGCACGCGCCGTCTCCTGAGCACCGATCGTTCCACACGCCGCCTCCTAAGCCCCGATCTGTCCAGGCCCCGTCTCCTAAGCCCCGACCGGTCCACGCGCCGTCTCCTGAGCCCCGTTCGGCCCACGCGCCGTCTCCTAAGCCCCGATACGTCCACGCGCAGTCGCCGAGCCCTGATCGGTCCACGCGCTGTCTCCTGAGCCCCGATAGGTACACGCGTCGTCACCTAAGCCCCGATCGGTCCACGCGTAGTCTCCTAAGCCCCGCTTGGTTAACGCGTCGTTTCCGAGCCCCGATCGGTCCACGCGTCGTCTCCTGAGCCCCAATTAGTCCATGCGCCGTCTCCTAAGCCCTGATCCGTCCACGGGCCGTGTCCGAGCTCCGATCGGTCCACGCGTCGTCTCCGAGCCCTGATCGGTCCACGCGCCATCGCCGAGCCCCGATCGGTCCACGCGCCATCGCCGAGCCCCGATCGGTCCACGCACCGTCTCCTGAGCCCCGATCTGTCCACACCCCTTCTCCTGAGCCCCGATCTGTCGACGCGTCGTCTCCTAAGCCCCGACCGGTGCACGCGCCGTCTCCTGAGCCCAAATTGTCCACACGCTGTCTCGTGAGCCCCGATAGGTACACGCGCCGTCACTAAGCCCTGATCCGTCCACGGGCCGTGTCCGAGCTCCGATCTGTTCATGCGCCGTCTCCAAACCTCGATGCGTACACGCGTCGTCTCCGAGCCCTGATCGGTCCACGCGCCATCGACGAGCCCCGATCGGTCCACGCGCCATCGCCGAGCCCCGATCGATCCACGCGCCCTCTCCGAGTGCCGATCATTTCACGCTCCGTCTCCTGAGCCCCGATCGGTCCACACCACTTCTCCTGAGGCCCGATCGATTCACGTGCCGTCTCCTAAGCCCCGATCGGTTCACCCGTCGTCTCTTAAGTCCCAATCGGTCCACGCGCACCCTCCGAGCGCCGATCATTTCACGCGCCGTCTCCTGAGCCCCGGTCGGTCCGCGCGCCGTCTCCTAAGACCCGATCGGTCCACGTATCGTCTCCTAAGCCCCGATCGGTCCACACGCCGTCTCCGAGCCCCGATGGGTCCACGCGTCGTCTCCTGAGCCCCGACCGCTCCACACGCCCTTTCCTGAGCCCCGATCGGTCCACGCATCGTCTCCGAGCGCCAATCGGTTCACGCGCCGTCTCCTGAGCCCCGATCGTTCCACACGCCGACTCCGAGCTCCGATCGGCCCACGCGCCGTCTCCTAATCACCGATCGGTCCAAGCGCCGTCTCCGAGCCCCGATCGGTCCACGCGTCGTCTCCTAAGACCCGATCGGTCCATGTATCGTCTCCTAAGCCCCGATCGGTCCACACGCCGTTTCCGAGCCCCGATCGCTCCACGCACCGTTTTCTGAGCACCGTTTGGTTCACGCGTCGTCTTCAAAGCCCCGATGCCTCCACGCGCCGTCTCCGAGCCACGATCCGTCCGTGCGCCGCTTCCAGAGCCCTCTCGGTCCACGCGTCGTCTCCTGATCTCCGATCGGTCCACACGCCATCTCCTAAGCCCCGATCATTCCACGCGCCATCTCCGAGCCCCGATCGGTCCACGCGCCATCTCCGAGCCCCGATCGGTCCACGCGCCGTCTCATAAGCCCCGATCGGACCACGCGCCTTCTCCTCAGCCCCGATCGGTCCACGCGCCGTCTCCGAGCGCCGATTAGTTCACGCGCCGTCTCCTGAGCCCCGATCGCTCCACGCTCCGTCTCCCAGCCCCGATCGGTCCACGCGCCGTCTCCTGAGCCCGGATCGGTCCACGCGTCGTCTCCTGAGCCCCGATCGGTCCACGCGCCGTCTCCTAAGCCCCAATCGGTCCACGCGCCGCCTTTGAGCCCCGATCCGTCCACGAGCCGTCTCCTGAGCACCGATCGGTCCATGCGTCTTTCCCTAAGCCCCGATCCATCCACGCGCAGTCTCCCGAGCCCCAATCGGTCGACGCGCCGTCTCCTGAGCCCCGATAGGTACACGCGTCGTCTCCTACGCCCCGATCGGTCCACGCGTCGTCTCCTAAGCCCCGAACGGTCCACGCGCCGTCTCCGAGCCCCGATCGGTCCACGCACCGTCTCCTAAGCCCCGATCGGTTAACGCGCCATCCCCCCGCCCCGATCGGTCCACGCGCCGTCTCCTGAGCCCCGATACGTCCACGCGCAGTCGCCGAGCCCCGATCAGTCCACGCACTGTCTCCTGATCCCCATGGGTCCACGCGGCGCCTCCGGTGCCCCGATCGATCCACGCGAGGATCCTGAGCCTAGATCAATCCACGCATCGTCTCCTAAGCCCCAATCGATTAACGCGCCGTCTCCGAGCCCCGATCGGTCCACGCGCCGTTTCCTGAACCCCGATACGTCCACGCGCAGTCGCCGAGGCCCGATCGGTCCACGCGCTCTCTCCTGAGCCCCGATAGGTACACGCGTCGTCTCCTACGCGCCGATCGTTCCACGCCCCGTCTCCGAGCCCCGAGCGGTCCACGCGCCGTCTCCTGAGCCCCAATCGGTCCACGCGCTGTCTCCTAAGCCCCGATCGGTCCAAGCGCCGTCTCCGAGCCCCGATCGGTCCACGCGTCGTCTTCTAAGCCCAGATCGGTCCACGCGTCGTCTCCTGAGCCCCGATCGGTCCACGCGTCGTCTCCTAAGCCCCGACCGGTCCACGCGCTGTTTCCTGAGGCCCGATCGATTCACGCGTCGTCTCCTGAGCCCCGATAGCTCCACGCGCCGTTTCCTGAGCCCCGATCGGTCCACGCGTCGTCTCCTCATCTCCGATCGGTTCACGCGCCGTCTCCTGAGCCCGGATCGGTCCACGCGTCGTCCCCGAATCCCCGATCCGTACACGCGTCGTCTCCGAGCCTAGATCGGTCCACGCGCTGTCGCCGAGCCCCGATCGGTCCAGGCGTGGCCTCCTAAGCCCCGAACGGTCCACGCGCTGTCTCCGAGTCCCGATCGGTCCACGCGCCGTTTCCTAAGCCCCGATCTGTCCACGCGGCGTCTCCGAGTGCCAATCGGTTCACGCGCCGTCTCCTGAGCCCCAGTCCGTCCACGCGCTGGCTTCGAGCCGCGATCGGTCCACGCGCGGCCTCCTGAGCCCCAATCGGTCCACGCGCTGTCTCCGAGCCCCGATCGGTCCACGCATCGTCTCCTAAGACCCGCTCGGTTAACGCATCGTTTCCGATCCCCGATCAGTCCACACGCCGTCTTCTGAGCCCCGATCGGTTCACGTGTCGTCCCCTAATCCCCGATCGGTCCACACGTCGTCTCCTAAGCCCCGATCCGTCGACGCGTCGTCTTCTGAGCCCCAATCGCTCCTCGCGCGGTCTCCTGAGCCCAGCTGGGTCCATGCGTCGACTTCTTAGCCCCGATGCCTCCACGCGCCGTCTCCGAGCGCCCATCGGTGCACGCGCCGTCTCCTGAGCCCCGATCGTTCCACGCGCCGTCTCCGAGCGTCGATCGGTCTACGCGCCGTCGCCGAGCCCCGATCGGTCCAGGCGTGGCCTCCTGAGCCCCGGTCGGTCCACGCGCCGTCTCCGAGCCCCGATCGGTCCGCGCATCGTCTCCTAACCCCCGATCGGTCCACGCGCCGTCTCCGAGCGCCGATCGGTTCATGCGCCGTCTCCTGAGCCCCGATCGTTTCACGCGCCGTCTCCGAGCCCCGATCGGTCCACGCGCCGTCTCCTAAGCCCCGATCCATCCACGCGCCTTCTCCTAAGCCCCGATGGTTCCACGCGCCGTCTCCGAGCCACGATCGGTCTAGGCGCCGCTTCCTGACCCCGATCGGTCCACGCGCCGTCTCCTAAGCCCCAATCGGTCCACGCGCCGTCTCCTAAGCCGCGATCGGTCCAAGCGGCGTCTCCGAGCCCCGATCAGTCCACGTGCCGTCTCCTAAGCCCCGATCGCTCCACGGACCGTTTCCTGATCCCCGATCGGTCCACGCGCCGCCTCCTGAGTCCTGATCGGTCAACGCGTCGTGTCCTAAGCCCTGATCGGTCCACGTGCCGTCTCCGAGCGCCGATGGGTCCACGCGCCACATCCTGAGCCCCGATCGGACGACGCGTCGTCTCCTGAGCCTTGATCGATCCACGCGTCGTCTCCTGAACCCCGATTGCTCCACGGGCCGTTTCCTGAGCCCCGATCGGTCCACGCGTCGTCTTCTAAGCCCAGATGCCTCCTCGCACCGTCTCCGAGCCACGATGGGTCCAGGCGCCGCTTCCTGAGCCCCGATCGGTCCACGCGTCGTCTCCTAAGCCCCGATCCGTCGACGCGTCGTCTCCTGAGCCCCCATCGATCCACGCGCCGTCTCCGAGCCCCGATCGGTCCAGGCGCCGTTTCCGAGCCCCGATTGGTCCATGCGTCGTCTTCGAAGCCCCGATGCCTCCACGCGCCGTCTCCGAGCCACGATCGGTGCAGGCGCCGCTTCCTGAGCCCCGATCGGTCCACGCACCGTCTCCTGAGCCCCGATCGGTCCACGCGTCGTCTCCGAGCACCGTTCGGTCCACGCGCCGTTTCCTGAGCCCCGATCGGTCTATGCGTCGTCTTTTAAGCCCCGATACCTCCGCGCGCCGTCTACGAGCCACGATCGGTCCAGGCGCCGCTTCCTGAGCCCCGATCGGTCCACGCGCCGTCTCCTAAGCCCCGATCGATCCACGCGCCGTCTCCGAGCCCCGATCGGTCCACGCATCGTCTCCTAAGCCCCGATCGGTTAACGCGCCGTCTCCCCGCCCCGATCGGTCCACGTGCCGTCTCCTGAGCCCCGATACGTCCACGCGCCGTCGCCGAGCCCCGATCAGTCCACGCGCGGCCTCCTGTGCCCCGGTCGGTTCACGCGCCGTCTCCCCGCCCCGATCGGTCCACGCGCCGTCTCCTGAGCCCTGATCCGTCCACGCACGGCGACGAGCCGCGATCGGTCCACGCGCGGCCTCCTGAGCCCCAATCGGTCCACGCGTCGTCTCCTAAGCCCCGATTGGTCCGTGCGCCGTCTCCGAGCCCCGATCGGTCCACGCACCATCTCATGCTCCCCAATCGGTCCATGCGCCGCCTCCGGAGCCCTGATCGATCCACGCGAATCTCCTGAGCTCCGGTCGGTCCTCGTACCGTCTCCGAGCCCCGATCGGTGCACGTACCGTCTCCGAAGCCCCGATCGGTCCACGCGCCGTCCCCTGAGCCCCGATCGGTCCACGCGCCGTATCCGAGCCCCAATCGGTCCACGCGCCGTCTCCTAAGCTCCAATCGGTCCACGTGCCGTCCCCTGAGCCCCGATACGTCGACGCGCAGACGCCGAGCCCCGATCGGTCCACGCGCTGTCTCCTGAGCCCCGATAGGTACACGCGTCGTCTCCTACACCCCGATCAGTTCACGCGTCGTCTCCTAAGCCCCGATCGGTCCACGCGCCGTCTCCGAGCCCCGATGGGTCCACGCACTGTCTCCTGATCCCCATGGGTCCACGCGGCGCCTCCGGAGCCCCGAACGATCCACGCGAGGATCCTGAGCCCCGATCGATCCACGCATCGTCTCCTAAGCCCCAATCGGTTAACGCGCCGTCTCCGAGCCCCAATCGGTCCACGCGCCGTGTCCTGAACCCCGATGGTTCCACGCGCCTTCTCCTAAGCCACGATCGGTCAGCGCCGTCTCCGAGCGCCGATCGGTGCACGCGCCGTCGCACGAGCCGCGATCGGTCCACGCGCGGCCTCCTGAGCCCCGGTTGCTTCACGTGCCGTATCCGAGCCCCAATCGGTCCACGCACCGTCTCCTGAGTCCCGATCGGTCCACGCGCCGTCTCCTGAGCTCCGATCGCTCCACGCGCCGTTTTCTGAGCACCGTTCGGTCCATGCGTCGTCTTCTAAGCCCCGATGCCTCCACGCGCCGTCTCCGAGCCGCGATCGGTGCAGGCGCCGCTTCCTGAGCACCGATCGGTCCACGCGCTGTCTCCTGAGCCCCGATACATCCACGCGCAGTCGCCGAGCCCCGATCGGTCCACGCGCCGTCTCCGAGCCCCGATCGGTCCACGCGCCGTCTCCGAGCCCCCATCGGTCCACGCGTTGTCTCCTAAGCCCCGATCGGTCCACGCGTCGTCTCCTGATCTCCGATCGGTTCACGCGCCGTCTCCTGAGCCCGGATCGATCCACGCGCCGTCTCCGAGCCCCGATCGGTCCACGCATCGTCTCCTAAGCCCCGATCGGTTAACGCGCCGTCTCCCCGCCCCGATCGGTCCACGTGCCGTCTCCTGAGCCCCGATACGTCCACGCGCAGTCGCCGAGCCCCGATCAATCCACGCGCGGCCTCCTGTGCCCCGGTCGGTTCACGCGCCGTCTCCCCGCCCCGATCGGTCCACGCGCCGTCTCCTGAGCCCTGATCCGTCCACGCACGGCGTCGAGCCGCGATCGGTCCACGCGCGGCCTCCTGAGCCCCAATCGGTCCACGCGTCGTCTCCTAAGCCCCGATCCGTCCGTGCGCCGTCTCCGAGCCCCGATCGGTCCACGCACCATCTCATGCTCCCCAATCGGTCCATGCGCCGCCTCCGGAGCCCTGATCGATCCACGCGAATCTCCTGAGCTCCGGTCGGTCCTCGTACCGTCTCCGAGCCCCGATCGGTGCACGTACCGTCTCCGAAGCCCCGATCGGTCCACGCGCCGTCCCCTGAGCCCCGATCGGTCCACGCGCCGTATCCGAGCCCCAATCGGTCCACGCGCCGTCTCCTAAGCTCCAATCGGTCCACGTGCCGTCCCCTGAGCCCCGATACGTCGACGCGCAGACGCCGAGCCCCGATCGGTCCACGCGCTGTCTCCTGAGCCCCGATAGGTACACGCGTCGTCTCCTACACCCCGATCAGTCCACGCGTCGTCTCCTAAGCCCCGATCGGTCCACGCGCCGATCGGTGCACGCGCCGTCGCACGAGCCGCGATCGGTCCACGCGCGGCCTCCTGAGCCCCGGTTGCTTCACGTGCCGTATCCGAGCCCCAATCGGTCCACGCACCGTCTCCTGAGCCCCGATCGGTCCACGCGCCGTCTTCTGAGCTCCGATCGCTCCACGCGCCGTTTTCTGAGCACCGTTCGGTCCATGCGTCGTCTTCTAAGCCCCGATGCCTCCACGCGCCGTCTCCGAGCCGCGATCGGTGCAGGCGCCGCTTCCTGAGCACCGATCGGTCCACGCGCTGTCTCCTGAGCCCCGATACATCCACGCGCAGTCGCCGAGCCCCGATCGGTCCACGCGCCGTCTCCGAGCCCCGATCGGTCCACACATCGTCTCCTAAGCCCCGATCGGTTAACGCGCCGTCTCCCCGCCCCGATTGTTCGACGCGTCGTCTCCTGAGCCCCGATCGATCCACGCGTCGTCTCCTGAGCCCCGATCGCGCCACTCGCCGTTTCCTGAGCCCCGATCGGTCCACGCGTCGTCTCCTAAGCCCTGATCGGTCCTCGTGCCTTCTGCGAGCCCCGAAGGGTCCACGCGCAGCCTCCTGAGCCCCGATCGGTCCACGCGCCGTCCCCGAGCCCCGATCGGTCCACGCGCTGTCTCCTGAGCCCCGATAGGTACACGCGCCGTCTTCTAAGCCCCGATCGATCCACGCGTCGTCTCCTGAGCCCCGATCGCGCCACACGCCGTTTCCTGAGCCCCGATCGGTCCACGCGCCGTCTCCGAGCCCCGATCGGTCCGCGCACCGTCTCCTGATCCCCATCGCTTCACGCTGCGTCTCCGGAGCCCCGATCGATCTACGCGAGTCTCCTGAGCCCCGGTCGGTCCGCGCGCCGTCATCTGAGCCCCGATCGGTTGACGCGTCGTCTCCTAGACTCGATCGGTCCACGCGCCGTCGCCGAGCCCCGATCGGTCCACGCGCGTCCTCCTGAGCCCCGGTCGGTCCACGCGCCGTCTCCGAGCCCCCATCGGTCCACGCGTTGTCTCCTAAGCCCCGATCGGCCCACGCGCCGTCTCCGTGCCCCGCTCGGTTCACGCATCGTCTCCTAAGCCCCGATCGGTTAACGCGCCGTCTCCGAGCGCCGAGCGGTCCACGCGCCGTCGCCGAACCCCAATTGGTCCACGCGCAACCGCCTGAGTCCCAGTCGGTCCACGCGCTGTCTCCGAGCGCCGATCGGTCTCCGTGCCGTCGCCGAGCCATGATCAGTCCACGCGCTGCCTCCTGAGCCCCAATCGGTCCACGGGCCGTCGCCGATCCACGATCGGTCCGTGCGCCGTTTCCAGAGCCCTATCGGTCCACGCATCGTCTCCTGATCTCCGATCGGTCCACGCGCCGTCTCCTAAGCCCCGATCGGTCCACGCGCTGTCTCCGAGCGCCGATCGGTTCACGCGCCGCCTCCTGAGCCCCGATCGGTCCACGCGCCGTCTCCTGTGCCCGGATCGGTCCACGCGTCATCGCCGAATCCCCCATCCGTACACGCGTCGTCTCCGAGCCTCGATCGGTCCAGGCGCTGCTTCGTGAGCCCCAATCGGTCCACGCGTTGTCACCTAAGCCCCGATCGGTCCACGCGCCGTCTCCGAGCCCCGATCGGTTCACGCATCGTCACCTAAGCCCCGATCGGACCACGCGCCGTCTCCTGAGCCCCGATCGCTCCACGCTCCGTCTCCGTGCCCCGATCGGTCCACGCGCAGGCACCTGAGCCCGGATTGGTCCACGCGCCGTCGCCGAACCCCAATTGGTCCACGCGCAACCGCCTGAGCCCCAGTCGGTCCACGCGCTGTCTCCGAGCCCCGATCGGGCCACGCGCCGTCTCCGAGCGCCGATCGGTTCACGCGCCGTCTCCTGAGCCCCGATCGGTCCACGCGGCGCCTCCGGAGCCCCGATCGATCCACACGAGTCTCCTGAGCCCCGGTCGGTCCGCCCGCCGTCTCCTGAGCGTCGATCGGCCCACGCGCCGTCTCCTGAGCCCCGATCCGTCCACGCGCCGCCTCCTGAGCCCCGATCGTCCAACGCGCCGTCTCCGAGCACCGATCGGTCCACGCGCCGTCTCCTGAGCCCCGATCGGTCCACGCGCGGTCTCCTGAGCCCCGGTCGGTCCACGCGCCGTCGCCGAACCCCAATTCGTCCACGGGCAACCTCCTGAGACCCAGTCGGTCCACGCGCCGTCTCCTGAGCCCCGATCGGTCCACGTATCGTCTCCTACGCCCCGATCGGTCCACGCGTCGTCTCCTAAGCCCCGAACGGTCCACGCGCCGTCTCCGAGCCCCGATCGGTCCACGCACCGTCTCCTGATCCCCATCGGTCCACGCGGCGCCTCCGGAGCCCCGACCGATCCACACGAGTCTCCTGAGCCCCGGTCGCTCCACGCGCCGTCTCCGAGCGCCGATTGGGGCACGCGCCGTCTCCTGAGCACCGATCGTTCCACACGCCGCCTCCTAAGCCTCGATCTGTCCAGGCGTCGTCTCCTAAGCCCCGACCGGTCCACGCGCCGTCTCCTGAGCCCCGTTCGGCCCACGCGCCGTCTCCTAAGTCCCGATCTGTCCATGGGCCGTCTCCGAGCCGCGATCGGTAAACGCGTCGTCACCAAGCCCCGATCCGTACACGCGTCGTCTCCGAGCCCCGATGGGTCCACGCGCCGTCGCCGAGCCTCGATCGGTCCACGCGCAGCCTCCTAAGCCCCGGTCGGTTCACGCGCTATCTCCGAGCCGCGATCGGTCCAGGCGCCGTCTCCTGAGCCCCGATACGTCCACGCGCAGTCGCCGAGCCCCGATCGGTCTACGCGCGGTCTCCTGAGCCCCGATCTGTCCACGCGCCGTCTCCGAGCCCCGATCGGTTCACCCGTCCTCTCTTAAGTCCCAATCGGTCCACGCGCCCCCTCCGAGCGCCGATCATTTCACGCGCCGTCTCCTGAGCCCCGGTCGGTCCGCGCGCCGTCTCCTAAGACCCGATCGGTCCACGTATCGTCTCCTAAGCCCCGATCGGTCCACACGCCGTCTCCGAGCCCCGATGGGTCCACGCGTCGTCTCCTGAGCCCCGACCGCTCCACACGCCCTTTCCTGAGCCCCGATCGGTCCACGCATCGTCTCCGAGCGCCAATCGGTTCACGCGCCGTCTCCTGAGCCCCGATCGTTCCACGCGCAGCCTCCTAAGCCCCGGTCGGTTCACGCGCTATCTCCGAGCCGCGATCGGTCCACGCGCCGTCTCCGAGCCCCGATCGGTCCACGCGCCGTCCCCGAGCCCCGATCGGTCCACGCGCCGTTTCCTGAGCCCCGATACGTCCACGCGCATTCGCCGAGCCCTGATCGGTCCACGCGCTGTCTCCTGAGCCCCGATAGGTACACGCGTCGTCACCTAAGCCCCGATCGGTCCACGCGTAGTCTCCTAAGCCCCGCTTGGTTAACGCGTCGTTTCCGAGCCCCGATCGGTCCACGCGTCGTCTCCTGAGCCCCGATACATCCACGCGCAGTCGCCGAGCCCCGATCGGTCCACGCGCGGTCTCCTGAGCTCCGGTCGGTCCACGCGCCGTCTCCGAGCCCCGATCGGTCCGCGTGCCGCATTCTACGCCACGGTCCATCCACGCGCCGTCTCCGAGCCCGATCGGTCCACGCATCGTCTCCTAAGCCCCTATTGGTTAACGCGCCGTCTCCGAGCCCCGATCGGTCCATGCCCGGTCTCCTGAACCCCGATACGTCCACGCGCAGTCGCCGAGCCCCGATCGGTCCACGCGCCGTCTCCTGAGCCCCTGTCAGTTCACGCGCCGTCTCCGAGCCCGATCGGTTCACGCGCCGTCTCCTGAGCCCCGATCATTCCACGCGATGTCTCCGAGCCCCGATCGGTCCACGCGCCGTCTCCTAAGCCCCGATCGGTCCACGCGCCGTCTCCGAGCGCCAATCGGTTCACGCGCCGTCTCCTGAGCCCCGATCGCTCCACGCGCCGTTTCCGAGCCCCGATCGGTCCAGGCGCCGTCTCCTGAGCCCGGATCGGTCCACGCGCCATCGCCGAACCCCAATAGGTCCCCGCGCAACCGCCTGAGCCCCGGTTGGTCCACGCGGTGTCTCCGAGCCCCGATCGGTCCACGCGCCGTCTCCTGAGCCCCGGTCGGTTCACGCGCCTTCTTCGAGCCCCGATCGATCCACGCGTCGTCTTGTAAACCCAGATGCCTACTCGCATCGTCTCCTAAGCCCCGATCGGTTAACGCGCCGTCTCCGAGCCCCGATCGGTCCACGCCCCGTCGCCGAACCCCAATTGGTCCACGCGCCACCTCCTGAGCCCCAGTCGGTCCACGCGCGGCCTCCTGAGCCATGGTCGGTTCACGCGCCGTCTCCTGCGCCCCGATCGGTCCACGCGTCCTTCCCTAAGCTCCGATCCATCCACGCGCAGTCTCCTGAGCCCCGATTGGTGGACGTGCCGTCTCCCAGCCACGATCGATCCACGCGCCGTCTCCTAAGCCCCAATCTGTCCACGACCCGTCTCTGGGCCCCGATCGGTGCACGCGCCGTCTCCTGAGCCCCGATCGGTCCACGCATCGTCTCTTAACCCCCGATACGTCCACACGCCGTCTCCGAGCACCGATCGGTCCACGCGCCGGCCCCTAAGCCTCGATCGGTCCACGCGCCGTCTCCGAGCGCCGATCGGTTCACGCGCCGTCTCCTGAGCCCCGATCGTTCCACGCGCCGTCTCCGAGCTCCGATCGGCCCACGCGCCGCCTCCTAAGCCGCGATCGGTCGACGCGTCGTCTCCTGAGCCCCGATACGTCCACGCGCCGTCTCCTGAGCCCCGATCGGTTCACGCGTCGTCTCCGAATCCCGATCGGTCCACGCGCCATCGCCGAACTGCGATCGGTCCACGCGCGGCCTCCTGAGCCCCGGTCGGTTCACGCGCCGTATCCGAGCCTCACTCGGTCCACGCGCCGTCTCGTGACTCCCAATCGGTCCACGCGCCGCCTCCTGAGCCCCGATCGGTCGACGCGTCGTCTCCTGAGCCACGATCAATTGACGCGTCTTCTCCTGAGCCCGATCGCTCCTCGCGCCGTCTCCTGAGCCCCGATCGGTCCATGCGTCGTCTTCTTAGCCCCGATGCCTCCACGCGCCGTCTCCGAGCCACAATCGGTCCAGGCGCCGCTTCCTGAGCCCCGATCGGTCCATGCGCCGTATCCTAAGCTCCGATCGGTCCACGCGCCGTCTCCGAGCGCCGATAAGTTCAAGCGCCGTCTCCTGAGCCCCGATCTTTCCACGCGGCGTCTCCGAGCCTCGATCGATCCACGCGCCGTCTCCTGAGCCCCGATCGTTCGACGCGTCGGCTTCTGAGCCCCGATCGACCCACGCGTCGTCTCCTGAGCCCCGACCGCTCCACACGCCCTTTCCTGAGCCCCGATCGGTCCACGCATCGTCTCCGAGCACCGATCGGTCCACGCGCCGTCCCCTAAGCCCCGATCGGTCCACGCGCCGTCTCCGAGCGCCGATCGGTGCACGCGCCGTCTCCTGAGCCCCGATCGTTCCACGCGTCGTCCCCTAATCCCCGATCCATACACGCGTCGTCTCCGAGCGTCGATCGGTCCACGCGCCGTCGCCGGGTCCCGATCGGTCCACGCGCGGCCTCCTGAGCCACTGTCCGTCCACGCGCCGTCTCCGAGCACCGATCAGTCCACGCGCCGTCTCCTGAGCCCCGATCGGTTCACGCGTCGTCTCCGAGCCCCGATCGGTCCACGTGCCGTCGCCGAGCTGCGATCGGTCCACGCGCGGCCTCCTGAGCCCCGGTCGGTTCACGCGCCGTATCCGAGCCCCACTCGGTCCACGCGCCGTCTCGTGACTCCCAATCGGTCCACGCGCCGCCTCCTGAGCCCCGATCGGTCGACGCGTCGTCTCCAGAGCCCCGATCGATCCACGCGTCGTCTCCTGAGCCCCGATCGCTCCACACGCCGTCTCCGAGCGCCGGTCGGTGCACGCGCCGTCTCCTGAGCCCCAATCGTTACAAGCGTCGTCCCCTAATACCCGATCCATACACGCGTCGTCTCCGAGCCTCGATCAGTCCACGCGTCGTCGCCGAGTCCCGATCGGTCCACGCGCGGCCTCCTGAGCACCGGTCGGTCCACGCGCCGTCTCCGAGCCTCGATCGGTCCACGTACCGTCTCCGAAGCCCCGATCGGTCTACGCGCCGTCTCCTGAGCCCCGATTGGTCCACGCGCCGTCTCCGAGCCACGATGGGTCCGTGCGCCGCTTCCAGAGCCCCGATCGGTCCACGCGTCATCTCCTGATCTCCGATCGTTCCACGCGCCGTCTCCTAAGCCCCGATCGGTCCACGCGCCGTCTCCGAGCCCCGATCGGTTCACGTGCCGTCTCGTGAGCCCCGATCGTTCCACGCGCCGTCTCCGAGCCCCGATCGGTCCACGCTCCGTCTCCAGAGCCCGGATCGTTCCACGCGTCGTCTCCTGATCCCCGATCCGTAAACGCGTCGTCTCCGAGCCTCGATCGGTCCACACGCCGTGTCCGATCCCCGATCGGTCCGCGTGCCGCATTCTAAGCCGCGGTCCGTCCACGCGCCGTCTCCGAGCACCGATCGGTCCACGCGCCGTCTCAAAGCGCCGATCATTTCACGCCCTGTCTCCTGAGCACCGATCGTTCCACGCGCCGTCTCCGAGCGCCGATCGGTTCACGCGCCGTCTCCTGAGCCCCGATCGTTCCACGCACCGTCTCCGAGCTCCGATCGGTCCACGCGCCGTCTCCTAAGCCCCGATCGGTCCAAGCGCCTTCTGCTAAGCCCCGATCGGTCCACGCGCCGTCTCCGAGCGCTGATCGGTTCACGCGCCGTCACCTGAGCCCCGATAGTTCCACGCCCCGTCTCCGAGCCCCGATCGGTCCACGCGCCGTCTCCTAAGCCCCGATCGGTCCACGCGCCGTCTCCTAATCCCCAATCTGTCCACGACCCGTCTCCGGGCCCCGATCGGTGCACGCGCCGTGTCCTACGCCCCGATCGTTCTGCGCAGCGTCTCCTGATCCCCATCGGTCCACGCGGCGCCTCCGGAGCCCCGATCGATCTACGCGCCGTCTCCGAGCGCCGATCGGTGCACGCTCCGTCTCCTGAGCCCCGATCGCTCCACACGCCGTTTCCTGAGCCACGATCGGTCCACGCGTCGTCTTCAAAGCCCCGATCCGTACACGCGTCGTCTCCGAGCCTCGATCGGTCCACGCGCCGTCGCCGAGCCCCGATCGGTTCACGCGCGGCCTCCTGAGCCCCGGTCGGTCCACGCGCCGTCTCCGAGCCCCGGTCGGTCCGCGCACCGTCATCTGAGCCCCGATCGGTCGACGCGTCGTCTCCGAGACTCGATCGGTCCACGCCCGCTCGCCGAGCCCCGATCGGTCCAGGCGTGGCCTCCTGAGCCGCGGTCGGTCCACGCGCCGTTTCCTGAGCCTCGATCCGTCCACGCGTCGTCTTCTAAGCCCAGATGCCTCCTTGCGCCGTCTCCCCACCACGATCGGTGCAGGCGCCGCTTCCTGAGCCCCGATCGGTCCACGCGTCGTCTCCTGAGCCCCGATCGGTCCACGCGCCGTCTCCTGAGCCCCGATCGGTCCACGCGCCGTCGCCGAACCGCAATTGGTCGCCGCGAAACCGCCTGAGCCCCAGTCGGTCCACGTGCTGTCTCCGAGCCCCGATCGGTCCACGTGCCTTCTCCCAGCCCCGATCGGTCCACGCGCCGTCTCCTAATCCCCAATCTGTCCACGACCCGTCTCCGGGCCCCGATCGGTGCACGCGCCGTCTCCTAAGCCACGATCGGTCCACGGGCCGTCGCCGAACCCCAATTGGTCCACGCGAAACCGCCTGAGCCTCAGTCGGTCCACGCGCTGCCTCCGAGCCCGATCGGTCCACGCGTCGTCTCCTAAGCCCCGATCGGTCCACGCGCCGTCTCCGAGCCCCGATCGGTCCACGCACCGTCTCCTCATGCCCATCGGTCCACGCGGCGCCTCCGGAGCCCCGATCGATCCACGCGAGTCTCCTGAGCCCCGGTCGGTCCGCGCGCCGTCTCCTGAGCCCTAATCGGTCCACGCGTCGTCTCCTGAGCCCCGATCGCTCCACACGCCGTTTCCTGAGCCACGATCGGTCCACGCGTCGTCTTCAAAGCCCCGATCCGTACACGCGTCGTCTCCGAGCCTCGATCGGTCCACGCGCCGTCACCAAGCCCCGATCCGTACACACATCGTCTCCGAGCCCCGATGGGTCCACGCGCCGTCGCCGAGCCTCGATCGGTCCACGCGCGGCCTCCTAAGCCCCGGTCGGTTCACGCGCTATCTCCGAGCCGCGATCGGTCCACGCGCCGTCTCCTAAGCCCCGATCGGTTAACGCGCCGTCTCCGAGCCCCGATGGTTCCACGCGCCGTCTCCGATCCCCGATCGGTCCGCGTGTCGCATTCTAAGCCGCGGTCCGTCCACGCGCAGTCTGCGAGCACCGATTAGTCCACGCGGCGTCTCCTGAGCCCCGATCGGTTCACGCGTCGTCTCCGAGCCCCGATCGGTCCACGCGCCGTCGCCGAGCCGCGATCGGTCCACGCGCGGCCTCCTGACGCCCGGTCGGTTCACGCGCCGTATCCGACCCCCAATCGGTCCACGCGCCGTCTCGTGACTCCCAATAGGTCCACGCGCCGCCTCCTGAGCCCCGATCGGTCGACGCGTCGTCTCCAGAGCCCCGATCGATCCACTCGTCGTCTCCTGAGCCCCGGTCGCTCCACACGCCGTCTCCGAGCGCCGGTCGGTGCACCCGCCGTCTCCTGAGCCCCAATCGTTCCAAGCGTCGTCCCCTAATACCCGATCCATACACGCGTCGTCTCCGAGCCTCGATCAGTCCACGCGTCGTCGCCGAGTCCCGATCGGTCCACGCGCGGCCTCCTGAGCACCGGTCGGTCCACGCGCCGTCTCCGAGCCTCGATCGATCCACGTACCGTCTCCGAAGCCCCGATCGGTCTACGCGCCGTCTCCTGAGCCCCGATCGGTCCACGCGTCATCTCCTGATCTCCGATCGGTCCACGCGCCGTCTCCTAAGCCCCGATCGGTCCACGCGCCGTCTCCGAGCCCCGATCGGTCCACGCGCCGTCTCCTAAGCCCCGATCGGTCCACGCGCCTTCTCCTCATCCCCGAACGGTCCACGCGCCGTCTCGGAGCGCCGATTGGTTCACGCGCCGTCTCCTGAGCCCCGATCGCTCCACGCGCCGTCTCCTGAGCCCCGATCGTTCCACGCGCCTTCTCCTGAGCCACGATCGGTCCACGCGCCGTCTCCGAGCGCCGATCATTTCACGCGCCGTCTCCGAGCACCGATCGGTCCACGGGCCGTCACCTGAGCCCCGATCGGTCGGCGCGTCGGCTTCTGAGCCCCGATCGACCCACGCGTCGTCTCCTGAGCCCCGACCGCTCCACACGCCCTTTCCTGAGCCCCGATCGGTCCACGCATCGTCTCCGAGCACCGATCGGTCCACGCGCCGTCCCCTAAGCCCCGATCGGTCCACGCGCCGTCTCCGAGCGCCGATCGGTTCACGCGCCGTCTCCTGAGCCCCGATCGTTCCACGCGCCGTCTCCGAGCTCCGATCGGCCCACGCGCCGTCTCCTAAGCCCCGATCGGTCCACGCGCCGTCTCCGAGCCCCGATCGGTTCACGTGCCGTCTCGTGAGCCCCGATCGTTCCACGCGCCGTCTCCGAGCCCCGATCGGTCCACGCTCCGTCTCCAGAGCCCGGATCGTTCCACGCGTCGTCTCCTGATCCCCGATCCGTAAACGCGTCGTCTCCGAGCCTCGATCGGTCCACACGCCGTGTCCGATCCCCGATCGGTCCGCGTGCCGCATTCTAAGCCGCGGTCCGTCCACGCGCCGTCTCCGAGCACCGATCGGTCCACGCCACGCCTCCGAGCTCCGATCGGTCCACGCGCCGTTTCCGAGCCCCGATCGGTCCATACGTCGTCTCCGAGTTCGGATCGGTCCACGCGCCGTTTCCGAGCCCCGATCGGTCCGCGCGCCGTCTCCTGAGCCCCGGTGAGTCCACGCACCGCCTCCTGAGCCCCGATCGGTCAACGCATCGTCTCCTAAGCCCCGATACGTTCACACGCCGTCTCCGAGCCCCGATCGGTCCACGCGCCGTCGCCGAGCCTCGATCGGTCCACGCGCGGCCTCCGTAGCCCCGGTCGGTCCACGCGCCGTCTCCGAGCCCCGATCGGTCCACGCTCCGTCTCCTGAGCCCGGATCGTTCCACGCGTCGTCTCCTGATCCCCGATCCGTAAACGCGTCGTCTCCGAGCCCCGATCGGTCTACGCGCCGTCGCCGAGCCATGATCGGTCCACGCGCGGCCTCCTGAGCCCCGATCGGTCCACGCGCCGTCGCCGAGCCGCGATCGGTTCTCGCGCGGCCTCCTGAGCCCCGGTCGGTTCACGCGCCGTATCCGAGCCCCAATCGGGCCACGCTCCGTCTCCTGAGTCCCGATCGGTCCACGCGTCGTCTCCTAAGCCCCAATCGGTCCACCCGCCGCCTTCGGAGCCCCGATCGATCCACGCGAATCTCCTGAGCTCCGGTCGGTCGACGCGCCGTCTCCTGAACCCCGGTCGGTCCGCGCGCCGTCTCCTGAGCCCTAATCGGTCCACGCGTCGTCTCCTGAGCCCCGATCGCTCCACACGCCGTTTCCTGAGCCACGATCGGTCCACGCGTCATCTTCAAAGCCCCGATCCGTACACGCGTCGTCTCCGAGCCTCGATCGGTCCACGCGCCGTCGCCGAGCCCCGATCGGTCCACGCGCGGCCTCCTGAGCCCCGGTCGGTCCACGCGCCGTCTCCGAGCCCCGATCGGTCCACGCGCCGTCTCCGAGCGCCGATCGGTTCACGCGCTGTCACCCGAGTCTCGATCGTTCCACACGTCGTCTCCAAGCCCCGATCGGTCCACGCGTCGTCTCCTGAGCCCCGATCGCTCCACACGCCGTTTCCTGAGCCACGATCGGTCCACGCGTCGTCTTCAAAGCCCCGATCCGTACACGCGTCGTCTCCGAGCCTCGATCGGTCCACGCGCCGTCGCCGAGCCCCGATCGGTCCACGCGCGGCCTCCTGAGCCCCGGTCGGTCCACGCGCCGTCTCCGAGCCCCGATCGGTCCACGCGCCGTCTCCGAGCGCCGATCGGTTCACGCGCTGTCACCCGAGTCTCGATCGTTCCACACGCCGTCTCCAAGCCCCGATCGGTCCACGCTCCGTATCCTGAGCCCAGATCGTTCCACGCGTCGTCTCCTGATCCCCGATCCGTAAACGCGTCGTCTCCTGAGCCCCAATCGGCCCACACGCAGTCTCGTGAGCCCCGATAGGTACACGCGCCGTCTACTGAGCTCCGATCGTTCCACGCGCCGTCTCCGAGCCCCGATCGGTCCAGGCGCCGTCTCCTGAGCCCCAATCGGTCCACACGCTGTCTCGTCAGCCCCGATAGGTACACGCGTCGCGTCCTACGCCCCGATCGGTCCACGCGTCGTCTCCTAAGCCCCGATCGGTCCACGCGCCGTCTCCGAGCCCCGATCGGTCCGCGCACCGTCTCCTGATCCCCATCGCTCCACGCGCGGCCTCCTGAGCCCCGATCGGTCCACGCGCCGCCGCCGAGCCGCGATCGGTCCACGCGCGGCCTCCTGAGCCCCGATCGGTCCACGCGCCGTCACCGAGCCGCGATCGGTCCACGCGCGACCTCCTGAACCGCGGTTGGTTCACGCGCCGTATCCGAGCCCCCATCGGTCCACGCGTCATCTCCAAGCCTCGATCCGTCCACGCGCCGTCGCCGAGCCAGGATCGGTCCACGCGAGGCTCCTGAGCCCCGGTCGGTCCGCGCGCCGTCTCCTGAGCCCCGATCGCTCCACGCGCCGATTTCTGAGCCCCGATCAATTGACGCGTCTTCTCCTGAGCCCCGATCGCTCCTCGCGCCGTCTCCTGAGCCCCGCTCGGTCCATGCGTCGTCTTCTTAGCCCCGGTGCCTCCACGCGCCGTCTCCGAGCCTCGATCGGTCCACGCGCGGCCTCCGTAGCCCCGGTCGGTCCACGCGCCGTCTCCGAGCCCCGATCGGTCGACGCGCCGTCTCCTAAGCCCCGATCGGTCCAAGCGGCGTCTCCGAGCCCCGATCGCTCCACGCACCGTCTCATGATCCCCATCGGTCCAGGCGGCGTTTTCTGAGCACCGTTCGGTCCACGCGTCGTCTTCAAAGCCCCGATGCCTCCACGCGCCGTCTCCGAGCCACGATCGGTCCGTGCGCCCCTTCCAGAGCCCCGATCGGTGCACGCGTCTTCTCCTGATCTCCGATCGGTCCACGCGCCGTCTCATAAGCCCCGATCGGTCCACGCGCCGTCTCCGAGCGCCGATCGATTCGCGGGCCGTCTCCGAGCCGCGATCGATAAAGCCGCCGTCATCAAGCCCCGATCCGTACACGCGTCGTCTCCGAGCCCCGATGGGTCCACTCGCCGTCGCCGAGCCTCGATCGGTCCACGCGCGGCCTCCTGAGCCCCGGTCGGTTCACACGCCGTCTCGGAGCCGCGATCGGTCCACGCATCGTCTCCTAAGCCCCGATCGGTTAACGTGCCGTCTCCGAGCCCCGATCGGTCCACGCGCCGTCTCCTGAGCCCCGATGCGTCCACGCGCAGTCGCCGAGCCCCGATCGGTCCACGCGGGGTCTCCTGAGCCCGGATCGGTCCACGCATCGTCTCCTAAGCCCCGATCGGTTAACGCGCCGTCTCCGAGCCCCGATGGTTCCACGCGCCGTCTCCGATCCCCGATCGGTCCGCGTGTCGCATTCTAAGCCGCGGTCCGTCCACGCGCAGTCTGCGAGCACCGATTAGTCCACGCGGCGTCTCCTGAGCCCCGATCGCTCCACACGCCGTCTCCGAGCGCCGGTCGGTGCACGCGCCGTCTCCTGAGCCCCAATCGTTCCCAGCGTCGTCCCCTAATACCCGATCCATACACGCGTCGTCTCCGAGCCTCGATCAGTCCACGCGTCGTCGCCGAGCCCCGATCGGTCCACGCGCGGCCTCCTGAGCACCGGTCGGTCCACGCGCCGTCTCCGAGCCTCGATCGGTCCACGTACCGTCTCCGAAGCCCCGATCGGTCTACGCGCCGTCTCCTGAGCCCCGATCGGTCCACGCGCCGTCTCCGAGCCACGATGGGTCCGTGCGCCGCTTCCAGAGCCCCGATCGGTCCACGCGTCATCTCCTGATCTCCGATCGTTCCACGCGCCGTCTCCTAAGCCCCGATCGGTCCACGCGCCGTCTCCGAGCCACGATCGGTTCACGTGCCGTCTCGTGAGCCCCGATCGTTCCACGCGCCGTCTCCGAGCCCCGATCGGTCCACGCTCCGTCTCCAGAGCCCGGATCGTTCCACGCGTCGTCTCCTGATCCCCGATCCGTAAACGCGTCGTCTCCGAGCCTCGATCGGTCCACACGCCGTGTCCGATCCCCGATCGGTCCGCGTGCCGCATTCTAAGCCGCGGTCCGTCCACGCGCCGTCTCCGAGCACCGATCGGTCCACGCGCCGTCTCAAAGCGCCGATCATTTCACGCGCTGTCTCCTGAGCCCCGATCGTTCCACGCGCCGTCTCCGAGCGCCGATCGGTTCACGCGCCGTCTCCTGAGCCCCGATCGGTCCAAGCGCCTTCTGCTAAGCCCCGATCGGTCCACGCTCCGTCTCCAGAGCCCGGATCGTTCCACGCGTCGTCTCCTGATCCCCGATCCGTAAACGCGTCGTCTCCGAGCCTCGATCGGTCCACACGCCGTGTCCGATCCCCGATCGGTCCGCGTGCCGCATTCTAAGCCGCGGTCCGTCCACGCGCCGTCTCCGAGCACCGATCGGTCCACGCCACGCCTCCGAGCTCCGATCGGTCCACGCGTCGTTTCCGAGCCCCGATCGGTCCATACGTCGTCTCCGAGTTCGGATCGGTCCACGCGCCGTTTCCGAGCCCCGATCGGTCCGCGCGCCGTCTCCTGAGCCCCGGTGAGTCCACGCACCGCCTCCTGAGCCCCGATCGGTCAACGCATCGTCTCCTAAGCCCCGATACGTTCACACGCCGTCTCCGAGCCCCGATCGGTCCACGCGCCGTCGCCGAGCCTCGATCGGTCCACGCGCGGCCTCCGTAGCCCCGGTCGGTCCACGCGCCGTCTCCGAGCCCCGATCGGTCCACGCTCCGTCTCCTGAGCCCGGATCGTTCCACGCGTCGTCTCCTGATCCCCGATCCGTAAACGCGTCGTCTCCGAGCCCCGATCGGTCTACGCGCCGTCGCCGAGCCATGATCGGTCCACGCGCGGCCTCCTGAGCCCCGATCGGTCCACGCGCCGTCGCCGAGCCGCGATCGGTTCTCGCGCGGCCTCCTGAGCCCCGGTCGGTTCACGCGCCGTATCCGAGCCCCAATCGGGCCACGCTCCGTCTCCTGAGTCCCGATCGGTCCACGCGTCGTCTCCTAAGCCCCAATCGGTCCACCCGCCGCCTACGGAGCCCCGATCGATCCACGCGAATCTCCTGAGCTCCGGTCGGTCGACGCGCCGTCTCCTGAGCCCCGGTCGGTCCGCGCGCCGTCTCCTGAGCCCTAATCGGTCCACGCGTCGTCTCCTGAGCCCCGATCGCTCCACACGCCGTTTCCTGAGCCACGATCGGTCCACGCGTCGTCTTCAAAGCCCCGATCCGTACACGCGTCGTCTCCGAGCCTCGATCGGTCCACGCGCCGTCGCCGAGCCCCGATCGGTCCACGCGCGGCCTCCTGAGCCCCGGTCGGTCCACGCGCCGTCTCCGAGCCCCGATCGGTCCACGCGCCGTCTCCGAGCGCCGATCGGTTCACGCGCTGTCACCCGAGTCTCGATCGTTCCACACGCCGTCTCCAAGCCCCGATCGGTCCACGCGTCGTCTCCTGAGCCCCGATCGCTCCACACGCCGTTTCCTGAGCCACGATCGGTCCACGCGTCGTCTTCAAAGCCCCGATCCGTACACGCGTCGTCTCCGAGCCTCGATCGGTCCACGCGCCGTCGCCGAGCCCCGATCGGTCCACGCGCGGCCTCCTGGGCCCCGGTCGGTCCACGCGCCGTCTCCGAGCCCCGATCGGTCCACGCGCCGTCTCCGAGCGCCGATCGGTTCACGCGCTGTCACCCGAGTCTCGATCGTTCCACACACCGTGTCCAAGCCCCGATCGGTCCACGCTCCGTATCCTGAGCCCCGATCGACCCACGCGTCGTCTCCTGAGCCCCGACCGCTCCACACGCCCTTTCCTGAGCCCCGATCGGTCCACGCATCGTCTCCGAGCACCGATCGGTCCACGCGCCGTCCCCTAAGCCCCGATCGGTCCACGCGCCGTCTCCGAGCGCCGATCGTTCCACGCGCCTTCTCCTGAGCCACGATCGGTCCACGCGCCGTCTCCGAGCGCCGATCATTTCACGCGCCGTCTCCGAGCTCTGATCGGTCCACGCGCCGTCACCTGAGCCCTGATCGGTCGACGCGTCGGCTTCTGAGCCCCGATCGACCCACGCGTCGTATCCTGAGCCCCGACCGCTCCACACGCCCTTTCCTGAGCCCCGATCGGTCCACGCATCGTCTCCGAGCACCGATCGGTCCACGCGCCGTCCCCTAAGCCCCGATCGGTCCACGCGCCGTCTCCGAGCGCCGATCGGTTCACGCGCCGTCTCCTGAGCCCCGATCGTTCCACGCGCCGTCTCCGAGCTCCGATCGGCCCACGCGCCGTCTCCTAAGCCCCGATCGGTCCACGCGCCGTCTCCGAGCCCCGATCTGTTCACGTGCCGTCTCGTGAGCCCCGATCGTTCCACGCGCCGTCTCCGAGCACCGATCGGTCCACGCTCCGTCTCCAGAGCCCGGATCGTTCCACGCGTCGTCTCCTGATCCCCGATCCGTAAACGCGTCGTCTCCGAGCCTCGATCGGTCCACACGCCGTGTCCGATCCCCGATCGGTCCGCGTGCCGCATTCTAAGCCGCGGTCCGTCCACGCGCCGTCTCCGAGCACCGATCGGTCCACGCCACGCCTCCGAGCTCCGATCGGTCCACGCGCCGTTTCCGAGCCCCGATCGGTCCATACGTCGTCTCCGAGTTCGGATCGGTCCACGCGCCGTTTCCGAGCCCCGATCGGTCCGCGCGCCGTCTCCTGAGCCCCGGTGAGTCCACGCACCGCCTCCTGAGCCCCGATCGGTCAACGCATCGTCTCCTAAGCCCCGATACGTTCACACGCCGTCTCCGAGCCCCGATCGGTCCACGCGCCGTCGCCGAGCCTCGATCGGTCCACGCGCGGCCTCCGTAGCCCCGGTCGGTCCACGCGCCGTCTCCGAGCCCCGATCGGTCCACGCTCCGTCTCCTGAGCCCGGATCGTTCCACGCGTCGTCTCCTGATCCCCGATCCGTAAACGCGTCGTCTCCGAGCCCCGATCGGTCTACGCGCCGTCGCCGAGCCATGATCGGTCCACGCGCGGCCTCCTGAGCCCCGATCGGTCCACGCGCCGTCGCCGAGCCGCGATCGGTTCTCGCGCGGCCTCCTGAGCCCCGGTCGGTTCACGCGCCGTATCCGAGCCCCAATCGGGCCACGCTCCGTCTCCTGAGTCCCGATCGGTCCACGCGTCGTCTCCTAAGCCCCAATCGGTCCACCCGCCGCCTACGGAGCCCCGATCGATCCACGCGAATCTCCTGAGCTCCGGTCGGTCGACGCGCCGTCTCCTGAGCCCCGGTCGGTCCGCGCGCCGTCTCCTGAGCCCTAATCGGTCCACGCGTCGTCTCCTGAGCCCCGATCGCTCCACACGCCGTTTCCTGAGCCACGATCGGTCCACGCGTCGTCTTCAAAGCCCCGATCCGTACACGCGTCGTCTCCGAGCCTCGATCGGTCCACGCGCCGTCGCCGAGCCCCGATCGGTCCACGCGCGGCCTCCTGAGCCCCGGTCGGTCCACGCGCCGTCTCCGAGCCCCGATCGGTCCACGCGCCGTCTCCGAGCGCCGATCGGTTCACGCGCTGTCACCCGAGTCTCGATCGTTCCACACGCCGTCTCCAAGCCCCGATCGGTCCACGCGTCGTCTCCTGAGCCCCGATCGCTCCACACGTCGTTTCCTGAGCCACGATCGGTCCACGCGTCGTCTTCAAAGCCCCGATCCGTACACGCGTCGTCTCCGAGCCTCGATCGGTCCACGCGCCGTCGCCGAGCCCCGATCGGTCCACGCGCGGCCTCCTGGGCCCCGGTCGGTCCACGCGCCGTCTCCGAGCCCCGATCGGTCCACGCGCCGTCTCCGAGCGCCGATCGGTTCACGCGCTGTCACCCGAGTCTCGATCGTTCCACACACCGTGTCCAAGCCCCGATCGGTCCACGCTCCGTATCCTGAGCCCGGATCGTTCCACGCGTCGTCTCCTGATCCCCGATCCGTAAACGCGTCGTCTCCTGAGCCCCAATCGGCCCACACGCAGTCTCGTGAGCCCCGATAGGTACACGCGCCGTCTACTGAGCTCCGATCGTTCCACGCGCCGTCTCCGAGCCCCGATCGGTCCAGGCGCCGTCTCCTGAGCCCCAATCGGTCCACACGCTGTCTCGTCAGCCCCGATAGGTACACGCGTCGCGTCCTACGCCCCGATCGGTCCACGCGTCGTCTCCTAAGCCCCGATCGGTCCACGCGCCGTCTCCGAGCCCGGATCGGTCCGCGCACCGTCTCCTGATCCCCATCGCTCCACGCGCGGCCTCCTGAGCCCCGATCGGTCCACGCGCCGCCGCCGAGCCGCGATCGGTCCACGCGCGGCCTCCTGAGCCCCGATCGGTCCACGCGCCGTCACCGAGCCGCGATCGGTCCACGCGCGACCTCCTGAACCGCGGTTGGTTCACGCGCCGTATCCGAGCCCCCATCGGTCCACGCGTCATCTCCAAGCCCCGATCCGTCCACGCGCCGTCGCCGAGCCACGATCGGTCCACGCGTCGTCTTCAAAGCCCCGATCCGTACACGCGTCGTCTCCGAGCCTCGATCGGTCCACGCGCCGTCGCCGAGCCCCGATCGGTCCACGCGCGGCCTCCTGAGCCCCGGTCGGTCCACGCGCCGTCTCCGAGCCCCGATCGGTCCACGCGCCGTCTCATGAGCCCCGATCGGTCCACGCGTCGGCTCCTAAGCCTCGATCGGTCCACGCGCGGCCTCCTTAGCCCCGGTCGGTCCACGCGCCGTCGCCGATCCACGATCGGTCCGTGCGCCGCTTCCAGAGCCCTATCGGACCACGCATCGTCTTCTGATCTCCGATCGGTCCACGCGCCGTCTCCTAAGCCCCGATCGGTCCACGCGCTGTCTCCGAGCGCCGATCGGATCACGCGCCGTCTCCTGAGCCCCGATCATTCCACGCGCCATCTCCGAGCCCGGATCGGTCCACGCGTCGTCTCCTGAGCCCCGATCGGTCCACGCGCCGTCTCCAAGCCCCGATCGGTCCATGCATCGTTTCCTAAACCCCGATCGGTTAACGCGCTGTCTCCGAGCGCCGATCGGTCCACATGCCGTCGCCGAACCCCAAATGGTCCACGCGCAACCGCCTGAGCCCCGATCGGTCCACGCGTCGTCTCTGAACACCGATCGGTCCACGCGCCCTTGCCGAGCCATGATCGGTCCACGCGCGGCCTCCTGAGCCCCGATCGGTCCACGCGCCGCCGCCGAGCCGCGATCGGTCCACGCGCCGTCTCCGAGCGCCGATCGGTTCACGCGCCGTCTCCTGTGCTCCGATCGTTCCACGCGCCGTCTCCTGAGCCCCGATCGTTCCACGCGCCGTCTCCGAGCCCCGATCTGTCCACGCGGCGTCTCCTGATCCCCGATCGGTTCACGCATCGTCTCCTAAGCCCCGATACGTCCACACGCCGTATCCGAGTCCCGATCGGTCCGCGTGACGCATTGTAAGCCACGGTCCGTCCACGCGCCGTCTCCGAGCACCGATCGGTCGACGCGCCGTCTCCTGAGGCCCGATCGGTCCACGCGTCGTCTCCTAAGCCCCGATCGGTTAACGCGCCGTCTCCGAGCCCCAATCGGTCCACGCGCCGTCTCCTGAACCCCGATACGTCCACGCGCAGTCGCCGAGGCCCGATACGTCCACGCGCAGTCGCCGAGGCCCGATCGGTCCACGCGCTCACTCCTGAGCCCCGATAGGTACTCGCGTCGTCTCCTACGCACCGATCGGTCCACGCGTCGTCTCCTAAGCCCCGATCCGTCGCCGCGTCGTCTCCTGAGCCCCGATCAATTGACGCGTCTTCTCCTGAGCCCCGATCGCTCCTCGCGCCGTCTCCTGAGGCCCGCTCGGTCCATGCGTCGTGTTCTTAGCCCCGATGCCTTCACGCGCCGTCTCCGAGCCACGATAGGTCCAGGCGCCGCTTCCTGAGCCCCGATCGATCCACGCGCCGTCTCGTAAGCCACAATCGGTCCACGCGCCGTCTCAGAGCGCCGATCATTTCACGCGCCGTCTCCTGAGCCCCGATCGTTCCACGCGCCGTCTCCGAGCCCCGATCGGTCCACGCGGCGTCTCCTGAGCCCCGATCGGTTCACGCATCGTCTCCTAAGCCCCGATACGTCTACACGCCGTATCCGAGCCCCGATCGGTCCGCGTGACGCATTCTAAGCCACGGTCCGTCCACGCGCCGTCTCCGAGCGCCGATCATTTCACGCGCTGTCTCCTGAGTCCCGATCGTTCCACGCGCCGTCTCCGAGCCCCGATGGGTCCACGCGCCGTCTCCTGAGCCCGGATCGGTCCACCCGTCGTCCTCGAATCCCCAATCCGCACACGCGTCGTCTCCGAGCCTCGACCGGTCCACGCGCCGTCTCCTGAGCCCCGATCATTCCACGCTCCGTCTCCTAAGCCGCGATCCGTCCACGGGCCGTCTCCGAGCTGCTATCGGTAAACGCGCCGTCACCAAGCCCTGATCCGTACACGCGTCGTCTCCGAGCCCCGATCGGTCCACGCGCCGTCTCCGAGCACCGATTGGTCCACGCGCCGTCGCCCGAACCCCAATTGGTCCACGCGCCGTCGCCCGAACCCCAATTGGTCCACGAGCAACCTCCTGAGCTCCAGTCGGTCCACGCGGAGTCGCCGAGCCCCGATCGATCCCCGCATCGTCTCCTAAGCCCCGATCGGTTGACGCGTCATTTACGAGACCCGATCGGTCTACGCGCCGTCTCCTGAGCCCCGATCGGTCCACACGCCGTCTCCTAAGCCCCGATCCGTCCACGGGCCGTCTGTAAACCGCGATCGGTCAACGCTCCATCACCAAGCCACGATCCGTACAAGCGTCGTGTCCGAGCCCCGATCGGTTAACGCGCCGTCTCCGAGCCCCGATCGGCCCACGCGCCGTCTCCTGAGCCCCGATCCGTCCACGCGCAGTCGCCGAGCACCGGTCGGTCCAGGCGTCGTCTCCTGAGCCCCGATCAATTGACGCGACTTCTCCTGAGCCCCGATCGCTCCTCGCGCCGTCTCCTGAGCCCCGCTCGGTCCATGCGTCGTCTTCTAAGCCCCCATGCCTGGACGCACCGTCTCCTGAGCCCCGATCGTTCCACGTGCCGTCTCCGAGCCCCGATCGCTCCACGCGCCGTCTCCGAGCGCCGATTGGTGCACGAGCCGTCTCCTGAGCACCGATCGTTCCACACGCCGCCTCCTAAGCCCCGATCTGTCCAGGCGTCGTCTCCTAAGCCCAGATCGGTCCACGTGCCGTCTCCGAGCCCCGATCGCTCCACGCGCCGTCTCCGAGCGCCGATTGGTGCACGAGCCGTCTCCTGAGCACCGATCGTTCCACACGCCGCCTCCTAAGCCCCGATCTGTCCAGGCGTCGTCTCCTAAGCCCCGACCGGTCCACGCGCCGTCTCCTGAGCCCCGTTCGGCCCACGCGCCGTCTCCTAAGCCCCGATCTGCCCACGGGCCGTCTCCGAGCCGCGATCGGTAAACGCGCCGTCACCAAGCCCCGATCCGTACACGCATCGTCTCCGAGCCCCGATGGGTCCACGCGCCGTCGCCGAGCCTCGATCGGTCCACGCGCGGCCTCCTAAGCCCCGGTCGGTTCACGCGCTATCTCCGAGCCGCGATCGGTCCACGCGCCGTCTCCTGAGCCCCGATACGTCCACGCGCAGTCGCCGAGCCCCGATCGGTCCACGCGCGGTCTCCTGAGCCCCGATCGGTCCACGCGTCGTCTCCGAGCCCCGATCGGTCCACGCGCCGTCGCCGAGCCCTGATCGGTCCACGCGCCGTCTCCTGAGCCCCGATCGCTCCACACGCCGCTTCGAGAGCGCCGATCGGTGCACGAGTCGTCTCCTGATCTCCGATCAATCTACGCGCAGTCTCATAAGCCCCGATCGGTCGAGGCGCCGTCTCCGAGCGCCGATCGGTTCACGCGCCGGCTCCTGAGCCCCGATCGTTCCACACGCCGCTTCGGATCCCCGATCGGTCCACGCGCCGTCTCCTGAGCCCGGATCGGTCCACGCGTCGTCCTCGAATCCCCGATCCTCACACGCGTCGTCTCCGAGCCTCGATCGGTCCTCGCGTCGTCTCCTAAGCCCCGACTGGTCCACGCGCCGTATCCTGAGCCCTGGTCGGTTCACGCGCCGTCTCCGAGCCCCGATCGATCCACGCGTCGTCTTGTAAGCCCAGATGCCTCCACGCGCCGTCTCCGAGCCCTGATTGGTCCACGCGCCGTCTCCTGAGCCCCGATCGCTCCACACGCCGCTTCGAGAGCGCCGATCGGTGCACGCGTCGTCTCCTGATCTCCGATCAATCTACGCGCAGTCTCATAAGCCCCGATCGGTCGAGGCGCCGTCTCCGAGCGCCGATCGGTTCACGCGCCGGCTCCTGAGCCACGATCGTTCCACGCGCCGTCTCCGAGCCCAGATCGGTCCACGCGCCGTCTCCTAAGCCCCGATCGGTCCACGCGCCTTCTCCTAAGCCCCGATCGGTCCACGCGCCGTCTCCGAGCGCCGATCGGTTCACGCGCCGTCTCCTAAGCCCCGATCGTTCCACACGCCGCTTCGGATCCCCGATCGGTCCACGCGCCGTCTCCTGAGCCCGGATCGGTCCACGCGTCGTCCTCGAATCCCCGATCCTCACACGCGTCGTCTCCGAGCCTCGATCGGTCCTCGCGTCGTCTCCTAAGCCCCGACTGGTCCACGCGCCGTATCCTGAGCCCTGGTCGGTTCACGCGCCGTCTCCGAGCCCCGATCGATCCACGCGTCGTCTTGTAAGCCCAGATGCCTAAACGCGCCGTCTCCGAGCCACGATCGGTCCAGGCGCCGCTTCCTGAGCCTCGATCGGTCCACGCGCCGTCTCCTAAGCCCCAATCGCTCCACGCGCCGTCTCCGAGCGCCGATCATTTCACGCGCTGTCTCCTGAGTCCCGATCGTTCCACGCGCCGTATCCGAGCCCCGATCGATCCACGCGCAGTCTCCTGAGCCCCGATAGGTACACGCGTAGTCTCCTAAGCCCCGATCGGTCCACGCGCCGCCTCCGGAGCCCCAATCGATCAACGTGAGTCTCCTAAGCCCCGACCGGTCCACGCGCCGTCTCCTGAGCCCCGATCGGTCCACGTATCGTCTCCTAAGCCCCGATCGGTCCACTCGTCGTCTCCTAAGCCCCGATCGGTCCACGCGCCGTCTCCGAGCCCCGATCGGTCCACGCGTCGTCTCCTAAACCCCGATCGGTCCACGCGCCGTCTCCTGTGCCCCGATCGGTCGACGCGTCCTCTCCTAAACCCCGATCGGTCCACGCGTCGTCTCCTAAGCCCCGATCGGTCCACGCGTCGTCTCCTAAGCCCCGATCCGTCGACGCGTCGTCTCCTGAGCCACGATCAATTGACGCGTCTTCTCCTGAGCCCGATCGCTCCTCGCGCCGTCTCCTGAGCCCCGATCGGTCCACGCGTCGTCTCCGAGCTCCGATCGGTCCAAACGCCGTTTCCTGAGCCCCGATCGGTCCATGCGTCGTCTTCTTAGCCCCGATGCCTCCACGCGCCGTCTCCGAGCGCCGATAAGTTCAAGCGCCGTCTCCTGAGCCCCGATCGTTCCACGCGGCGTCTCCGAGCCTCGATCGATCCACGCGCCGTCTCCTGAGCCCCTATCGGTCCACGCATCGTCTTCGAGCACCGATCGGTCCACGCGCCGTTTTCTGAGCACCGTTCGGTCCACGCGTCGTCTTCAAAGCCCCGATGCCTCCACGCGCCGTCTCCGAGCCCCGACCGCACCTCGCGCCGTCTCCTGAGCCCCGCTCGATCCATGCGTCGTCTTCTTAGCCCCGATGCCTCCACGCGCCGTCTCCTGAGCCCCGATCGTTCCACGCGCCGTCTCCGAGCCCCGATCGGTCCACGCGCCGTCTCCTGAGCCCGGATCGGTCCACGCGTCATCGCCGAATCCCCGATCCGTACACGCGTCGTCTCCGAGCCTCGATCGATCCAGGCGCTGCTTCCTGAGCCGCAATCGGTCCACGCGTTGTCACCTAAGCCCCGATCGGTCCACGCGCCGTCTCCTGAGCCCGGATCGGTCCACCCGTCGTCCTCGAATCCCCGATCCGCACACGCGTCGTCTCCGAGCCTCGACCGGTCCTCGCGTCGTCTCCTAAGCCCCGACTGGTCCACGCGCCGTATCCTGAGCCCTGGTCGGTTCACGCGCCGTCTCCGAGCCCCGATCGATCCACGCGTCGTCTTGTAAGCCCAGATGCCTAAACGCGCCGTCTCCGAGCCACGATCGGTCCAGGCGCCGCTTCCTGAGCCTCGATCGGTCCACGCGCCGTCTCCTAAGCCCCAATCGCTCCACGCGCCGTCTCCGAGCGCCGATCATTTCACGCGCTGTCTCCTGAGTCCCGATCGTTCCACGCGCCGTATCCGAGCCCCGATCGATCCACGCGCAGTCTCCTGAGCCCCGATAGGTACACGCGTAGTCTCCTAAGCCCCGATCGGTCCACGCGCCGCCTCCGGAGCCCCAATCGATCAACGTGAGTCTCCTAAGCCCCGACCGGTCCACGCGCCGTCTCCTGAGCCCCGATCGGTCCACGTATCGTCTCCTAAGCCCCGATCGGTCCACTCGTCGTCTCCTAAGCCCCGATCGGTCCACGCGCCGTCTCCGAGCCCCGATCGGTCCACGCGTCGTCTCCTAAACCCCGATCGGTCCACGCGCCGTCTCCTGTGCCCCGATCGGTCGACGCGTCCTCTCCTAAACCCCGATCGGTCCACGCGTCGTCTCCTAAGCCCCGATCGGTCCACGCGTCGTCTCCTAAGCCCCGATCCGTCGACGCGTCGTCTCCTGAGCCACGATCAATTGACGCGTCTTCTCCTGAGCCCGATCGCTCCTCGCGCCGTCTCCTGAGCCCCGATCGGTCCACGCGTCGTCTCCGAGCTCCGATCGGTCCAAACGCCGTTTCCTGAGCCCCGATCGGTCCATGCGTCGTCTTCTTAGCCCCGATGCCTCCACGCGCCGTCTCCGAGCGCCGATAAGTTCAAGCGCCGTCTCCTGAGCCCCGATCGTTCCACGCGGCGTCTCCGAGCCTCGATCGATCCACGCGCCGTCTCCTGAGCCCCTATCGGTCCACGCATCGTCTTCGAGCACCGATCGGTCCACGCGCCGTTTTCTGAGCACCGTTCGGTCCACGCGTCGTCTTCAAAGCCCCGATGCCTCCACGCGCCGTCTCCGAGCCCCGACCGCACCTCGCGCCGTCTCCTGAGCCCCGCTCGATCCATGCGTCGTCTTCTTAGCCCCGATGCCTCCACGCGCCGTCTCCTGAGCCCCGATCGTTCCACGCGCCGTCTCCGAGCCCCGATCGGTCCACGCGCCGTCTCCTGAGCCCGGATCGGTCCACGCGTCATCGCCGAATCCCCGATCCGTACACGCGTCGTCTCCGAGCCTCGATCGATCCAGGCGCTGCTTCCTGAGCCGCAATCGGTCCACGCGTTGTCACCTAAGCCCCGATCGGTCCACGCGCCGTCTCCTGAGCCCGGATCGGTCCACCCGTCGTCCTCGAATCCCCGATCCGCACACGCGTCGTCTCCGAGCCTCGACCGGTCCACGCGCCGTCTCCTGAGCCCCCATCATTCCACGCGCCGTCTCCTAAGCCGCGATCCGTCCACGGGCCGTCTCCGAGCTGCTATCGGTAAACGCGCCGTCACCAAGCCCTGATCCGTACACGCGTCGTCTCCGAGCCCCGACCGGTCCACGCGCCGTCGCCGAGCCTCGATCGGTCCACGCGCGGCCTCCTGAGCCCCGATCGGTTCACGCGCCGGCTCCGAGCCCGATCGGACCACGTGCCGTCTCCTGAGCCCCGGTCGGTTCACGCGCCGTCTCCGAGCCCCGATGGATCCACGCGCCGTCTCCTGAGCCCGGATCGGTCCACCTGTCGTCCTCGAATCCCGGATCCGCACACGCGTCGTCTCCGAGCCTCGACCGGTCCACGCGCCGTCTCCTGAGCCCCGATCATTCCACGCGCCGTCTCCTAAGCCGCGATCCGTCCACGGGCCGTCTCCGAGCTGCTATCGGTAAACGCGCCGTCACCAAGCCCTGATCCGTACAAGCGTCGTCTCCGAGCCCCGATCGGTCCACGCGCCGTCTCCGAGCCCCGATCGATCCCCGCATCGTCTCCTAAGCCCCGATCGGTTGACGCGTCATTTACGAGCCCCGATCGGTCTACGCGCCGTCTCCTGAGCCCCGATCGGTCGACGCGTCGTCTCCTAAGCCCCGCTCGGTCCATGCATCGTCTTCTAAGCCCCCATGCCTCCACGCACCGTCTCCTGAGCCCCGATCGTTCCACGTGCCGTCTCCGAGCCCCGATCGCTCCACGCGCCGTCTCCGAGCGCCGATTGGTGCACGAGCCGTCTCCTGAGCACCGATCGTTCCACACGCCGCCTCCTAAGCCCCGATCTGTCCAGGCGTCGTCTCCTAAGCCCCGACCGGTCCACGTGCCGTCTCCTGAGCCCCGTTCGGCCCACGCGCCGTCTCCTAAGCCCCGATCTGTCCACGGGCCGTCTCCGAGCCGCGATCAGTAAACGTGCCGTCACCAAGCCCCGATCCGTACACGCGTCGTCTCCGAGCCCCGATGGGTCCACGCGCCGTCGCCGAGCCTCGATCGGTCCACGCGTGGCCTCCTAAGCCCTGGTCGGTTCACGCGCTATCTCCGAGCCGCGATCGGTCCACGCGCCGTCTCCTGAGCCCCGATACGTCCACGCGCAGTCGCCGAGACCCGATCGGTCCACGCGCGGTCTCCTGAGCCCCGATCTGTCCACGCGCCGTCTCCGAGCCCCGATCGGTCCACGCGCCGTCTCCGAGCCCTGATCGGTCCACGCGCCGTCTCCTGAGCCCCAATCGGTCCACTCGCTGTCTCCTGAGCCCCGATAGGTACACGCGTCGTCTCCTACGCCCCGATCGGTCCACGCGCCGCCTTCGTGCCCCGATCGGTCCACGCACCGCCTCCTGATCCCCATCGGTCCACGCGGCGCCTCCGGAGCCCCGATCGATCCACGATCCACACGAGTCTCCTGAGCCCCGGTCGGTCCGCGCGCCGTCACCTGAGCCCCGATCGGTCCACGCATCGTCTCCTGAGCCCCGATCGCTCCACACGCCGCTTCGAGAGCGCCGATCGGTGCCCGCGTCGTCTCCTGATCTCCGATCGATGTACGCGTAGTCTCATAAGCCCCGATCGGTCGAAGCGCCGTCTCCGAGCCCCGATCGGTTAACGCGCCGTCTCCGAGCCCCGATGGTTCCACGCGCCGTCTCCGATCCCCGATCGGTCCGCGTGTCGCATTCTAAGCCGCGGTCCGTCCACGCGCAGTCTGCGAGCACCGATTAGTCCACGCGGCGTCTCCTGAGCCCCGATCGGTTCACGCGTCGTCTCCGAGCCCCGATCGGTCCACGCGCCGTCGCCGAGCCGCGATCGGTCCACGCGCGGCCTCCTGACGCCCGGTCGGTTCACGCGCCGTATCCGAGCCCCAATCGGTCCACGCGCCGTCTCGTGACTCCCAATAGGTCCACGCGCCGCCTCCTGAGCCCCGATCGGTCGACGCGTCGTCTCCAGAGCCCCGATCGATCCACGCGTCGTCTCCTGAGCCCCGATCGCTCCACACGCCGTCTCCGAGCGCCGGTCGGTGCACCCGCCGTCTCCTGAGCCCCAATCGTTCCAAGCGTCGTCCCCTAATACCCGATCCATACACGCGTCGTCTCCGAGCCTCGATCAGTCCACGCGTCGTCGCCGAGTCCCGATCGGTCCACGCGCGGCCTCCTGAGCACCGGTCGGTCCACGCGCCGTCTCCGAGCCTCGATCGATCCACGTACCGTCTCCGAAGCCCCGATCGGTCTACGCGCCGTCTCCTGAGCCCCGATCGGTCCACGCGTCATCTCCTGATCTCCGATCGGTCCACGCGCCGTCTCGTAAGCCCCGATCGGTCCACGCGCCGTCTCCGAGCCCCGATCGGTCCACGCGCCGTCTCCTAAGCCCCGATCGGTCCACGCGCCTTCTCCTCATCCCCGAACGGTCCACGCGCCGTCTCGGAGCGCCGATTGGTTCACGCGCCGTCTCCTGAGCCCCGATCGCTCCACGCGCCGTCTCCTGAGCCCCAATCGTTCCACGCGCCTTCTCCTGAGCCACGATCGGTCCACGCGCCGTCTCCGAGCGCCGATCATTTCACGCGCCGTCTCCGAGCACCGATCGGTCCACGGGCCGTCACCTGAGCCCCGATCGGTCGGCGCGTCGGCTTCTGAGCCCCGATCGACCCACGCGTCGTCTCCTGAGCCCCGACCGCTCCACACGCCCATTCCTGAGCCCCGATCGGTCCACGCATCGTCTCCGAGTCCCGATCGGTCCACGCGCCGTCCCCTAAGCCCCGATCGGTCCACGCGCCGTCTCCGAGCGCCGATCGTTCCACGCGCCTTCTCCTGAGCCACGATCGGTCCACGCGCCGTCTCCGAGCGCCGATCATTTCACGCGCCGTCTCCGAGCTCTGATCGGTCCACGCGCCGTCACCTGAGCCCTGATCGGTCGACGCGTCGGCTTCTGAGCCCCGATCGACCCACGCGTCGTATCCTGAGCCCCGACCGCTCCACACGCCCTTTCCTGAGCCCCGATCGGTCCACGCATCGTCTCCGAGCACCGATCGGTCCGCGCGCCGTCCCCTAAGCCCCGATCGGTCCACGCGCCGTCTCCGAGCGCCGATCGGTTCACGCGCCGTCTCCTGAGCCCCGATCGTTCCACGCGCCGTCTCCGAGCTCCGATCGGCCCACGCGCCGTCTCCTAAGCCCCGATCGGTCCACGCGCCGTCTCCGAGCCCCGATCGGTTCACGTGCCGTCTCGTGAGCCCCGATCGTTCCACGCGCCGTCTCCGAGCCCCGATCAGTCCACGCTCCGTCTCCAGAGCCCGGATCGTTCCACGCGTCGTCTCCTGATCCCCGATCCGTAAACGCGTCGTCTCCGAGCCTCGATCGGTCCACACGCCGTGTCCGATCCCCGATCGGTCAGCGTGCCGCATTCTAAGCCGCGGTCCGTCCACGCGCCGTCTCCGAGCACTGATCGGTCCACGCCACGCCTCCGAGCTCCGATCGGTCCACGCGCCGTTTCCGAGCCCCGATCGGTCCATACGTCGTCTCCGAGTTCGGATCGGTCCACGCGCTGTTTCCGAGCCCCGATCGGTCCGCGCGCCGTCTCCTGAGCCCCGGTGAGTCCACGCACCGCCTCCTGAGCCCCGATCGGTCAACGCATCGTCTCCTAAGCCCCGATACGTTCACACGCCGTCTCCGAGCCCCGATCGGTCCACGCGCCGTCTTCAAAGCCCCGATCCGTACACGCGTCGTCTCCGAGCCTCGATCGGTCCACGCGCCGTCGCCGAGCCCCGATCGGTCCACGCGCGGCCTCCTGAGCCCCGGTCGGTCCACGCGCCGTCTCCGAGCCCCGATCGGTCCACGCGCCGTCTCCGAGCGCCGATCGGTTCACGCGCTGTCACCCGAGTCTCGATCGTTCCACACGCCGTCTCCAAGCCCCGATCGGTCCACGCTCCGTATCCTGAGCCCGGATCGTTCCACGCGTCGTCTCCTGATCCCCGATCCGTAAACGCGTCGTCTCCTGAGCCCCAATCGGCCCACACGCAGTCTCGTGAGCCCCGATAGGTACACGCGCCGTCTACTGAGCTCCGATCGTTCCACGCGCCGTCTCCGAGCCCCGATCGGTCCAGGCGCCGTCTCCTGAGCCCCAATCGGTCCACACGCTGTCTCGTCAGCCCCGATAGGTACACGCGTCGCGTCCTACGCCCCGATCGGTCCACGCGTCGTCTCCTAAGCCCCGATCGGTCCACGCGCCGTCTCCGAGCCCCGATCGGTCCGCGCACCGTCTCCTGATCCCCATCGCTCCACGCGCGGCCTCCTGAGCCCCGATCGGTCCACGCGCCGCCGCCGAGCCGCGATCGGTCCACGCGCGGCCTCCTGAGCCCCGATCGGTCCACGCGCCGTCACCGAGCCGCGATCGGTCCACGCGCGACCTCCTGAACCGCGGTTGGTTCCCGCGCCGTATCCGAGCCCCCATCGGTCCACGCGTCATCTCCAAGCCCCGATCCGTCGACGCGCCGTCGCCGAGCCAGGATCGGTCCACGCGAGGCTCCTGAGCCCCGGTCGGTCCGCGCGCCGTCTCCTGAGCCCCGATCGCTCCACGCGCCGATTTCTGAGCCCCGATCAATTGACGCGTCTTCTCCTGAGCCCCGATCGGTCCTCGCGCCGTCTCCTGAGCCCCGCTCGGTCCATGCGTCGTCTTCTTAGCCCCGGTGCCTCCACGCGCCGTCTCCGAGCCTCGATCGGTCCACGCGCGGCCTCCGTAGCCCCGGTCGGTCCACGCGCCGTCTCCGAGCCTCGATCGGTCCACGCGCCGTCGCCGAGCCCCGATCGGTCCACGCGCAGCCTCCTGAGCCCCGGTCGGTCCACGCGCCGTCTCCGAGCCCCGATCGGTCCACGCGCCGTCTCCGAGCGCCGATCGGTTCACGCGCTGTCACCCGAGTCTCGATCGTTCCACACGCCGTCTCCAAGCCCCGATCGGTCCACGCTCCGTCTCCTGAGCCCGGATCGTTCCACGCGTCGTCTCCTGATCCCCGATCCGTAAACGCGTCGTCTCCTGAGCCCCAATCGGCCCACACGCAGTCTCGTGAGCCCCGATAGGTACACGCGCCGTCTACTGAGCTCCGATCGTTCCACGCGCCGTCTTCGAGCCCTGATCGGTCCAGGCGCCGTCTCCTGAGCCCCAATCGGTCCACACGCTGTCTCGTCAGCCCCGATAGGTACACGCGTCGCGTCCTACGCCCCGATCGGTCCACGCGTCGTCTCCTTAGCCCCGATCGCTCCACGCGCCGTCTCCGAGCGCCGATCCGTGCACGCGCCGTCTCCTGAGCCGCGATCGATCCACGCGTCGTCTCCTGAGCCCCGATCGCTCCACGCGCCGATTTCTGAGCCCCGATCAATTGACGCGTCTTCTCCTGAGCCCCGATCGCTCCTCGCGCCGTCTCCTCAGCCCCTCTCGGTCCATGCGTCGTCTTCTTAGCCCCGATGCCTCCACGCGCCGTCTCCAAGCCACGATTCGGTCTAGGCGCCGCTTCCTGAGCCCCGATCGGTTCAGGCGCCGCTTCCTGAGCCCCGATCGGTCCACGCGCCGTCTCCTAAGCTGCGATCCGCCCACGGGCCGTCTCCGAGCTGCTATCGGTAAACGCGCCGTCACCAAGCCCTGATCCGTACACGCGTCGTCTCCGAGCCCCGACCGGTCCACGCGCCGTCGCCGAGCCTCGATCGGTCCACGCGCGGCCTCCTGAGCCCCGATCGGTTCACGCGCCGGCTCCGAGCCCGATCGGTCCACGCGTCGTCTCCTCAGTCCCGATCGGTCCACGCGCCGTCTCCGAGCGCCGATTAGTTCACGCGCCGTCTCCTGAGCCCCGATTGCTCCACGCTCCGTCTCCGAGCCCCGATCGGTCCACGCGCCGTCTCCTGAGCCCGGATCGGTCCACGCCCCGTCTCCGAGCGCCGATCATTTCACGCGCCGTCTCCTGAGCCCCGATCGGTCCACGCGCGGTCTCCTAAGCCCCGATCGGTCCAAGCGCCTTCTGCTAAGCCCCGATCGGTCCACGCGCCGTCTCCGAGCACCGATCGGTTCACGCGCCGTCACCTGAGCCCCGATCGTTCCACGCCCCGTCTCCGAGCCATGATCGGTCCACGCGCCGTCTCCTAAGCCCCGATCGGTCCACGCGCCTTCTCCTCATCCCCGATCGGTCCACGCGCCGTCTCGGAGCGCCGATTGGTTCACGCGCCGTCTCCTGAGCCCCGATCGCTCCACGCGCCGTCTCCTGAGCCCCGATCGTTCCACGCGCCTTCTCCTAAGCTACGATCGATCCATGCGCCGTCTCCTACGCCCCGATCGATCCACGCGTCGTCTTGTAAGCCCAGATGCCTCCACGCGCCGTCTCCGAGCCACGATCGGTCTAGGCGCCGCTTCCTGAGCCCCGATCGGTCCACGCGCCGTCTCCTAAGCCCCAATCGCTCCACGCGCCGTCTCCGAGCGCCGATCATTTCACCCGCTGTCTCCTGAGTCCCGATCGTTCCACGCGCCGTATCCGAGCCCCGATCGATCCACGCGCAGTCTCCTGAGCCCCGATCGCTCCACGCACCGTTTTCTGAGCACCGTTTGTTCCACGCGTCGTCTTCAAAGCCCCGATGCCTCCACGCGCCGTCTCCGAGCCACGATCCGTCCGTGCGCCGCTTCCAGAGCCCTCTCGGTCCATGCGTCGTCTCCTTATCTCCGATCGGTCCACACGCCATCTCCTTAGCCCCGATCATTCCACGCGCCATCTCCGAGCCCCGATCGGTCCACGCGCCGTCTCATAAGCCCCGATCGGACCACGCGCCTTCTCCTCAGCCCCGATCGGTCCACGCGCCGTCTCCGAGCGCCGATTAGTTCACGCGCCGTCTCCTGAGCCCCGATCGCTCCACGCTCCGTCTCCGAGCCCCGATCGGTCCAAGCGCCTTCTGCTAAGCCCCGATCGACCCACGCGTCGTCTCCTGAGCCCCGACCGCTCCACACGCCCTTTCCTGAGCCCCAATCGGTCCACGCATCGTCTCCGAGCACCGATCGGTCCACGCGCCGTCCCCTAAGCCCCGATCGGTCCACGCGCCGTCTCCGAGCGCCGATCGTTCCACGCGCCTTCTCCTGAGCCACGATCGGTCCACACGTCATCGCCGAATCCCCGATCCGTACACGCGTCGTCTCCGAGCCTCGATCGATCCAGGCGCTGCTTCCTGAGCCGCAATCGGTCCACGCGTTGTCACCTAAGCCCCGATCGGTCCACGCGCCGTCTCCTGAGCCCGGATCGGTCCACCCGTCGTCCTCGAATCCCCGATCCGCACACGCGTCGTCTCCGAGCCTCGACCGGTCCACGCGCCGTCTCCTGAGCCCCCATCATTCCACGCGCCGTCTCCTAAGCCGCGATCCGTCCACGGGCCGTCTCCGAGCTGCTATCGGTAAACGCGCCGTCACCAAGCCCTGATCCGTACACGCGTCGTCTCCGAGCCCCGACCGGTCCACGCGCCGTCGCCGAGCCTCGATCGGTCCACGCGCGGCCTCCTGAGCCCCGATCGGTTCACGCGCCGGCTCCGAGCCCGATCGGACCACGTGCCGTCTCCTGAGCCCCGGTCGGTTCACGCGCCGTCTCCGAGCCCCGATGGATCCACGCGCCGTCTCCTGAGCCCGGATCGGTCCACCTGTCGTCCTCGAATCCCGGATCCGCACACGCGTCGTCTCCGAGCCTCGACCGGTCCACGCGCCGTCTCCTGAGCCCCGATCATTCCACGCGCCGTCTCCTAAGCCGCGATCCGTCCACGGGCCGTCTCCGAGCTGCTATCGGTAAACGCGCCGTCACCAAGCCCTGATCCGTACACGCGTCGTCTCCGAGCCCCGATCGGTCCACGCGCCGTCTCCGAGCCCCGATCGATCCCCGCATCGTCTCCTAAGCCCCGATCGGTTGACGCGTCATTTACGAGCCCCGATCGGTCTACGCGCCGTCTCCTGAGCCCCGATCGGTCGACGCGTCGTCTCCTAAGACCCGACCGGTTCGCCCGCCGTCTCCTGTGCACCGATCGATTCACGTGCCGTCTCCTAAGCCCCGATCGGTCCACACGTCGTCTCCTAAGCCCCAATCGGGCCACGCGTCGTCTCCTAAGCCCCGATCAGTCGCTGCGTCGTCTCCTGAGCCCCGATCAATTGACGCGACTTCTCCTGAGCCCCGGTCGCTCCTCGCGCCGTCTCCTGAGCCCCGCTCGGTCCATGCGTCGTCTTCTAAGCCCCCATGCCTCCACGCACCGTCTCCTTAGCCCCGATCGTTCCACGTGCCGTCTCCGAGCCCCGATCGCTCCACGCGCCGTCTCCGAGCGCCGATTGGTGCACGAGCCGTCTCCTGAGCACCGATCGTTCCACACGCCGCCTCCTAAGCCCCGATCTGTCCAGGCGTCGTCTCCTAAGCCCCGCTCGGTCCATGCATCGTCTTCTAAGCCCCCATGCCTCCACGCACCGTCTCCTGAGCCCCGATCGTTCCACGTGCCGTCTCCGAGCCCCGATCGCTCCACGCGCCGTCTCCGAGCGCCGATTGGTGCACGAGCCGTCTCCTGAGCACCGATCGTTCCACACGCCGCCTCCTAAGCCCCGATCTGTCCAGGCGTCGTCTCCTAAGCCCCGACCGGTCCACGTGCCGTCTTCTGAGCCCCGTTCGGCCCACGCGCCGTCTCCTAAGCCCCGATCTGTCCACGGGCCGTCTCCGAGCCGCGATCAGTAAACGTGCCGTCACCAAGCCCCGATCCGTACACGCGTCGTCTCCGAGCCCCGATGGGTCCACGCGCCGTCGCCGAGCCTCGATCGGTCCACGCGTGGCCTCCTAAGCCCCGGTCGGTTCACGCGCTATCTCCGAGCCGCGATCGGTCCACGCGCCGTCTCCTGAGCCCCGATACGTCCACGCGCAGTCGCCGAGACCCGATCGGTCCACGCGCGGTCTCCTGAGCCCCGATCTGTCCACGCGCCGTCTCCGAGCCCCGATCGGTCCACGCGTCGTCTCCGAGCCGTGATCGGTCCACGCGCCGTCTCCTGAGCCCCAATCGGTCCACTCGCTGTCTCCTGAGCCCCGATAGGTACACGCGTCGTCTCCTACGCCCCGATCGGTCCACGCGCCGCCTTCGTGCCCCGATCGGTCCACGCACCGCCTCCTGATCCCCATCGGTCCACGCGGCGCCTCCGGAGCCCCGATCGATCCACGATCCACACGAGTCTCCTGAGCCCCGGTCGGTCCGCGCGCCGTCACCTGAGCCCCGATCGGTCCACGCATCGTCTCCTGAGCCCCGATCGCTCCACACGCCGCTTCGAGAGCGCCGATCGGTGCCCGCGTCGTCTCCTGATCTCCGATCGATGTACGCGTAGTCTCATAAGCCCCGATCGGTCGAAGCGCCGTCTCCGAGCGCCGATCGGTTCACGCGCCGTCTCCTGAGCCCCGATCGTTCCACGCGCCGTCTCCGAGCTCCGATCGGCCCACGCGCCGCCTCCTAAGCCGCGATCGGTCGACGTGTCGTCTCCTGAGCCCCGATCGGTCCACGCGTCGGCTCCTAAGCCCCGATCAGTCCACGCGCCGTCTCCGAGCCCCGATCGGTCCACGCGTCGTCTCCTAAGACCCGATCGGTCCACGCGCCGTCTCCGAGCCCCGATCAGTCCACGCATCGTCTCCTAAGCCCCGATCGGTTAACGCGCCGTCTCCGAGCCCCGATGGTTCCACGCGCCGTCTCCGATCCCCGATCGGTCCGCGTGTCGCATTCTAAGCCGCGGTCCGTCCACGCGCAGTCTGCGAGCACCGATTAGTCCACGCGGCGTCTCCTGAGCCCCGATCGGTTCACGCGTCGTCTCCGAGCCCCGATCGGTCCACGCGCCGTCGCCGAGCCGCGATCGGTCCACGCGCGGCCTCCTGACGCCCGGTCGGTTCACGCGCCGTATCCGAGCCCCAATCGGTCCACGCGCCGTCTCGTGACTCCCAATAGGTCCACGCGCCGCCTCCTGAGCCCCGATCGGTCGACGCGTCGTCTCCAGAGCCCCGATCGATCCACGCGTCGTCTCCTGAGCCCCGATCGCTCCACACGCCGTCTCCGAGCGCCGGTCGGTGCACCCGCCGTCTCCTGAGCCCCAATCGTTCCAAGCGTCGTCCCCTAATACCCGATCCATACACGCGTCGTCTCCGAGCCTCGATCAGTCCACGCGTCGTCGCCGAGTCCCGATCGGTCCACGCGCGGCCTCCTGAGCACCGGTCGGTCCACGCGCCGTCTCCGAGCCTCGATCGATCCACGTACCGTCTCCGAAGCCCCGATCGGTCTACGCGCCGTCTCCTGAGCCCCGATCGGTCCACGCGTCATCTCCTGATCTCCGATCGGTCCACGCGCCGTCTCGTAAGCCCCGATCGGTCCACGCCCCGTCTCCGAGCCCCGATCGGTCCACGCGCCGTCTCCTAAGCCCCGATCGGTCCACGCGCCTTCTCCTCATCCCCGAACGGTCCACGCGCCGTCTCGGAGCGCCGATTGGTTCACGCGCCGTCTCCTGAGCCCCGATCGCTCCACGCGCCGTCTCCTGAGCCCCGATCGTTCCACGCGCCTTCTCCTGAGCCACGATCGGTCCACGCGCCGTCTCCGAGCGCCGATCATTTCACGCGCCGTCTCCGAGCACCGATCGGTCCACGGGCCGTCACCTGAGCCCCGATCGGTCGGCGCGTCGGCTTCTGAGCCCCGATCGACCCACGCGTCGTCTCCTGAGCCCCGACCGCTCCACACGCCCATTCCTGAGCCCCGATCGGTCCACGCATCGTCTCCGAGTCCCGATCGGTCCACGCGCCGTCCCCTAAGCCCCGATCGGTCCACGCGCCGTCTCCGAGCGCCGATCGTTCCACGCGCCTTCTCCTGAGCCACGATCGGTCCACGCGCCGTCTCCGAGCGCCGATCATTTCACGCGCCGTCTCCGAGCTCTGATCGGTCCACGCGCCGTCACCTGAGCCCTGATCGGTCGACGCGTCGGCTTCTGAGCCCCGATCGACCCACGCGTCGTATCCTGAGCCCCGACCGCTCCACACGCCCTTTCCTGAGCCCCGATCGGTCCACGCATCGTCTCCGAGCACCGATCGGTCCACGCGCCGTCCCCTAAGCCCCGATCGGTCCACGCGCCGTCTCCGAGCGCCGATCGGTTCACGCGCCGTCTCCTGAGCCCCGATCGTTCCACGCGCCGTCTCCGAGCTCCGATCGGCCCACGCGCCGTCTCCTAAGCCCCGATCGGTCCACGCGCCGTCTCCGAGCCCCGATCGGTTCACGTGCCGTCTCGTGAGCCCCGATCGTTCCACGCGCCGTCTCCGAGCCCCGATCGGTCCACGCTCCGTCTCCAGAGCCCGGATCGTTCCACGCGTCGTCTCCTGATCCCCGATCCGTAAACGCGTCGTCTCCGAGCCTCGATCGGTCCACACGCCGTGTCCGATCCCCGATCGGTCAGCGTGCCGCATTCTAAGCCGCGGTCCGTCCACGCGCCGTCTCCGAGCACCGATCGGTCCACGCCACGCCTCCGAGCTCCGATCGGTCCACGCGCCGTTTCCGAGCCCCGATCGGTCCATACGTCGTCTCCGAGTTCGGATCGGTCCACGCGCTGTTTCCGAGCCCCGATCGGTCCGCGCGCCGTCTCCTGAGCCCCGGTGAGTCCACGCACCGCCTCCTGAGCCCCGATCGGTCAACGCATCGTCTCCTAAGCCCCGATACGTTCACACGCCGTCTCCGAGCCCCGATCGGTCCACGCGCCGTCGCCGAGCCTCGATCGGTCCACGCGCGGCCTCCGTAGCCCCGGTCGGTCCACGCGCCGTCTCCGAGCCCCCATCGGTCCACGCTCCGTCTCCTGAGCGCGGATCGTTCCACGCGTCGTCTCCTGATCCCCGATCCGTAAACGCGTCGTCTCCGAGCCCCGGTCGGTTCACGCGCCGTATCCGAGACCCAATCGGGCCACGCTCCGTCTCCTGAGTCCCGATCGGTCCACGCGTCGTCTCCTAAGCCCCAATCGGTCCACCCGCCGCCTACGGAGCCCCGATCGATCCACGCGAATCTCCTGAGCTCCGGTCGGTCGACGCGCCGTCTCCTGAGCCCCGGTCGGTCCGCGCGCCGTCTCCTGAGCCCTAATCGGTCCACGCGTCGTCTCCTGAGCCCCGATCGCTCCACACGCCGTTTCCTGAGCCACGATCGGTCCACGCGTCGTCTTCAAAGCCCCGATCCGTACACGCGTCGTCTCCGAGCCTCGATCGGTCCACGCGCCGTCGCCGAGCCCCGATCGGTCCACGCGCGGCCTCCTGAGCCCCGGTCGGTCCACGCCCCGTCTCCGAGCCCCGATCGGTCCACGCGCCGTCTCCGAGCGCCGATCGGTTCACGCGCTGTCACCCGAGTCTCGATCGTTCCACACGCCGTCTCCAAGCCCCGATCGGTCCACGCGTCGTCTCCTGAGCCCCGATCGCTCCACACGCCGTCTCCTGAGCCACGATCGGTCCACGCGTCGTCTCCAAAGCCCCGATCCGTACACGCGTCGTCTCCGAGCCTCGATCGGTCCACGCGCCGTCGCCGAGCCCCGATCGGTCCACGCGCGGCCTCCTGAGCCCCGGTCGGTCCACGCGCCGTCTCCGAGCCCCGATCGGTCCACGCGCCGTCTCCGAGCGCCGATCGGTTCACGCGCTGTCACCCGAGTCTCGATCGTTCCACACGCCGTCTCCAAGCCCCGATCGGTCCACGCTCCGTATCCTGAGCCCGGATCGTTCCACGCGTCGTCTCCTGATCCCCGATCCGTAAACGCGTCGTCTCCTGAGCCCCAGTCGGCCCACACGCAGTCTCGTGAGCCCCGATAGGTACACGCGCCGTCTACTGAGCTCCGATCGTTCCACGCGTCGCGTCCTACGCCCCGATCGGTCCACGCGTCGTCTCCTAAGCCCCGATCGGTCCACGCGCCGTCTCCGAGCCCCGATCGGTCCGCGCACCGTCTCCTGATCCCCATCGCTCCACGCGCGGCCTCCTGAGCCCCGATCGGTCCACGCGCCGCCGCCGAGCCGCGATCGGTCCACGCGCGGCCTCCTGAGCCCCGATCGGTCCACGCGCCGTCACCGAGCCGCGATCGGTCCACGCGCGACCTCCTGAACCGCGGTTGGTTCCCGCGCCGTATCCGAGCCCCCATCGGTCCACGCGTCATCTCCAAGCCCCGATCCGTCGACGCGCCGTCTCCGAGCCCCGATCGCTCCGCGCACCGTCTCATGATCCCCATCGGTCCAGGCGGCGTTTTCTGAGCACCGTTCGGTCCACGCGTCGTCTTCAAAGCCCCGATGCCTCCACGCGCCGTCTCCGAGCCACGATCGGTCCGTGCGCCCCTTCCAGAGCCCCGATCGGTGCACGCGTCTTCTCCTGATCTCCGATCGGTCCACGCGCCGTCTCATAAGCCCCGATTGGTCCACGCGCCGTCTCCGAGCGCCGATCGATTCGCGGGCCGTCTCCGAGCCGCGATCGATAAAGCCGCCGTCATCAAGCCCCGATCCGTACACGCGTCGTCTCCGAGCCCCGATGGGTCCACTCGCCGTCGCCGAGCCTCGATCGGTCCACGCGCGGCCTCCTGAGCCCCGGTCGGTTCACACGCCGTCTCGGAGCCGCGATCGGTCCACGCATCGTCTCCTAAGCCCCGATCGGTTAACGTGCCGTCTCCGAGCCCCGATCGGTCCACGCGTCGTCTCCTAAGCCCCGATCCGTCGTCGCGTCGTCTCCTGAGCCCCGATCGATCCACGCGTCTTCTCCTGAGCCCCGACCGCTCCACGCGTCGTCTCCGAGCTCCGATCGGTCCACGCGCCGTTCCGAGCCCCGATCGGTCCATGCGTCGTCTTCTAAGCGCCGATGCCTCCACGCGCCGTCTCCGAGCCACGATCGGTGCAGGCGCCGCTTCGTGAACCCCGATCGGTCCACGCGCTGTCTCCTGAGCCCCGATCCATCCACGCGCAGTCGCCGAGCCCCGATCGGTCCACGCGCGATCTACTGAGCTCCGATCGGTCCACACGCCGCTGCGAACCCCAATTGGTCCACGCGCAACCTCTCGAGCCCCAGTCGGTAAACGGGCTGTCTCCGAGCCCTGATCGGTCCACGCGCCGTCTCCTGTGCCCCGATCGGTCCACGCGTCGTCTCCTAAGCCCCGATCGGTTCACGCGCCGTATCCGAGCCCCAATCGGTCCACGCGCCGTCTCCTAAGCTCCAATCGGTCCACGCGCCGTCTCCTGAGCCCCGATACTTCGACGCGCAGTCGCCGAGCCCCGATCGCTCCTCGCGCCTTCTCCTGAGCCCCGCTCGGTCCATGCGTCGTGTTCTTAGCCCCGATGCCTCCACGCGCCGTCTCCTGAGCCCCGATCGGTCCACGCGGCGTCTCCGAGCCCCGATCGGTCCACGCGTCGTCTCCTAAGCCCCGATCGGTTAACGCGCCGTTTCCGAGCCCCGATGGGTCCACGCGCCGACTCCTAAGCCCCGATCGGTCCACGCGTCGTCTCCTAAGCCCCGATCGGTCGACGCGTCGTCTCCTAATCCCCGGTCGGTCCACGCGCCGTCGCCGAACCCCAATTGGTCCACGCGCCACCTCCTGAGCCCCAGTCGGTCCACGCGCTGTCTCCGAGCACCGATCGGTCTACGCATCGTCTCCTAAACCCCGCTCTGTTAACGCGTCGTCTCCTGAGCCGCGATCGCTCCACGCGCCGTTTCCTGAGCCCCGATCGGTCCATCCGTCGTCTTTTAAGCCCCGATACCTCCACGCGCCGTCTCCGAGCCACGATCGGTCCAGGCGTGGCCTCCTGAGCCGCGGTTGGTCCACGCGCCGTTTCCTGAGCCCCGATGGTCCACGCGTCGTCTTCGAAGCCCAGATGCCTGCTTGCGCCGTCTCCCAACCACGATCGGTGCAGGCGCCGCTTCCTGAGCCCCGATCGGCCCACGCGTTTTCTCCTAAGCCCCGATCGGTCCACGCGTCGTCTCCTCAGCCCCGATCGTTCCACGCGCCGTCTCCGAGCCCCGATCGGTCCACACGGCGTCTCCTGAGCCCCGATCGGTTCACGCATCGTTTCCTGAGCCCCGATAGGTCCACACGCCGTATCCGAGCCCCGATCGGTCCGCATGACGCATTCTAAGCCACGGTCCGTCCACGCGCCGTCTCCGAGCACCGATCGGTCCACGCGCCGTCTCCTGAGGCCCGATCGGTCCACGCCTCGTCCTCGAGCCCCGATCGGTCGACGCGCCGTCTCCTGAGCCCGGATCGGTCCACGCGTCGGCTCCTAAGCCCCGATCGGTCCACGCGTCGTCTCCTAAGCCCCGATCCGTCGTCGAGTCGTCTCCTGAGCCCCGATCGATCCAGGCGTCTTCTCCTGAGCCCCGACCGCTCCACGCGTCGTCTTCGAGCTCCGATCGGTCCACGCGCCGTTCCGAGCCCCGTTCGGTCCATGCGTCGTCTTCTAGGCCCCGATGCCTCCACGCGCCGTCTCCGAGCCACGATCGGTGCAGGCGCCGCTTCGTGAACCCCGATCGGTCCACGCGCTGTCTCCTGAGCCCCGATCCATCCACGCTCAGTCGCCGAGCCCCGATCGGTCCACGCGCGGTCTACTGAGCTCCGGTCGGTCCACACGCCGCTGCGAACCCCAATTGGTCCACGCGCAACCTCTCGAGCGCCAGTCGGTAAACGCGCTGTCTCCGAGCCCCGATCGGTCCACGCGCCGTCTCCTGAGCCCCGATCGGTCCACGCGTCGGCTCCTAAGCCCCGATCGGTTAACGCGCCGTTTCCGAGCCCCGATGGGTCCACGCGCCGCCTCCTATGCCCCGATCGGTCCACGCGTCGTCTCCTAAGCCCCGAACGGTCGACGGGTCGTCTCCTAAGCCCCGATCGGTCGACGCGTCGTCTTCTAATCCCCGGTCGGTCCACGCGCCGTCGCCGAACCCCAATTGGTCCATGCGCCACCTCCTGAGCCCCAATCGGTCCCCGCGCCGTCTCCGAGCCCCGATCGGTGCGCGTGCCGCATTCTAAGCCACGGTCCATCCACGCGCCGTCTCCGAGCCCCGCTCGATCCACGCGTCGTCTCCTAAGCCCCGATCGGTCCACGCGCCGTCTCCTAAGCCCCGATTGATCCACGCGCCGTCTCCCAGCGACGATCGGTTCACGCGCCGTCTCCTGTGCTCCGATCGTTCCACGCGCCGTCTCCGAGCCCCGATCGATCCACGCGCCGTCTCCTGAACCCCAATCAGTCCACGCGTCGGCTCCTAAGACCCGATCCATCGACGCGTCGTCTCCTGAGACCCGATCGATCCACGCGCCGCGTCCTGAGCCCCGATCGCTCCACGCGCCGTTTCCTGATCCCCGATCGGTCCACACGCCGTCTCCGAGCCCCGATCGGTCCAGGCGTGGCCTCCTGAGCCGCGGTCAGTCCACGCGCCGTTTCCTGAGCCCCGATCGGTCCACGCGTCGTCTTCTAAGCCCAGATGCCTCCTTGCGCCGTCTCCCAACCACGATCGGAGCAGGCGCCGCTTCCTGAGCCCCGATCGGTCCACGCGTTTTCTCCAAAGCCCCGATCGGTCGACGCGTCGTCTCCTCAGCCCCGACCGCTCCACGCGCCGTCTCCGAGCGCCGATCGGTGCACGCGCCGTCTCCTGAGCCCCGATCGTTCCATCCGTCGTCTTTTAAGCCCCGATACCTCCACGCGCCGTCTCCGAGCCACGATCGGTCCAGGCGTGGCCTCCTGAGCCGCGGTTGGTCCACGCGCCGTTTCCTGAGCCCCGATCGGTCCACGCGTCGTCTTCGACGCCCAGATGCCTGCTTGCGCCGTCTCCCAACCACGATCGGTGCAGGCGCCGCTTCCTGAGCCCCGATCGGCCCACGCGTTTTCTCCTAAGCCCCGATCGGTCCACGCGTCGTCTCCTCAGCCCCGATCGTTCCACGCGCCGTCTCCGAGCCCCGATCGGTCCACACGGCGTCTCCTGAGCCCCGATCGGTTCACGCATCGTTTCCTGAGCCCCGATAGGTCCACACGCCGTATCCGAGCCCCGATCGGTCCGCATGACGCATTCTAAGCCACGGTCCGTCCACGCGCCGTCTCCGAGCACCGATCGGTCCACGCGCCGTCTCCTGAGGCCCGATCGGTCCACGCCTCGTCCTCGAGCCCCGATCGGTCGACGCGCCGTCTCCTGCGCCCGGATCGGTCCACGCGTCGGCTCCTAAGCCCCGATCGGTCCACGCGTCGTCTCCTAAGCCCCGATCCGTCGTCGAGTCGTCTCCTGAGCCCCGATCGATCCAGGCGTCTTCTCCTGAGCCCCGACCGCTCCACGCGTCGTCTTCGAGCTCCGATCGGTCCACGCGCCGTTCCGAGCCCCGTTCGGTCCATGCGTCGTCTTCTAGGCCCCGATGCCTCCACGCGCCGTCTCCGAGCCACGATCGGTGCAGGCGCCGCTTCGTGAACCCCGATCGGTCCACGCGCTGTCTCCTGAGCCCCGATCCATCCACGCGCAGTCGCCGAGCCCCGATCGGTCCACGCGCGGTCTACTGAGCTCCGGTCGGTCCACACGCCGCTGCGAACCCCAATTGGTCCACGCGCAACCACTCGAGCGCCAGTCGGTAAACGCGCTGTCTCCGAGCCCCGATCGGTCCACGCGCCGTCTCCTGAGCCCCGATCGGTCCACGCGTCGGCTCCTAAGCCCCGATCGGTTAACGCGCCGTTTCCGAGCCCCGATGGGTCCACGCGCCGCCTCCTATGCCCCGATCGGTCCACGCGTCGTCTCCTAAGCCCCGAACGGTCGACGGGTCGTCTCCTAAGCCCCGATCGGTCGACGCGTCGTCTTCTAATCCCCGGTCGGTCCACGCGCCGTCGCCGAACCCCAATTGGTCCATGCGCCACCTCCTGAGCCCCAATCGGTCCACGCGCCGTCTCCGAGCCCCGATCGGTGCGCGTGCCGCATTCTAAGCCACGGTCCATCCACGCGCCGTCTCCGAGCCCCGCTCGATCCACGCGTCGTCTCCTAAGCCCCGATCGGTCCACGCGCCGTCTCCTAAGCCCCGATTGATCCACGCGCCGTCTCCCAGCGACGATCGGTTCACGCGCCGTCTCCTGTGCTCCGATCGTTCCACGCGCCGTCTCCGAGCCCCGATCGATCCACGCGCCGTCTCCTGAACCCCAATCAGTCCACGCGTCGGCTCCTAAGACCCGATCCATCGACGCGTCGTCTCCTGAGACCCGATCGATCCACGCGCCGCGTCCTGAGCCCCGATCGCTCCACGCGCCGTTTCCTGATCCCCGATCGGTCCACACGCCGTCTCCGAGCCCCGATCGGTCCAGGCGTGGCCTCCTGAGCCGCGGTCAGTCCACGCGCCGTTTCCTGAGCCCCGATCGGTCCACGCGTCGTCTTCTAAGCCCAGATGCCTCCTTGCGCCGTCTCCCAACCACGATCGGTGCAGGCGCCGCTTCCTGAGCCCCGATCGGTCCACGCGTTTTCTCCAAAGCCCCGATCGGTCCACGCGTCGTCTCCTCAGCCCCCATCGGTCGACGCGTCGTCTCCTCAGCCCCGACCGCTCCACGCGCCGTCTCCGAGCGCCGATCGGTGCACGCGCCGTCTCCTGAGCCCCGATCGTTCCACACGCCGCCTCTTAAGCCCCGATCGGTCCAGGCGTCGTCTCCTAAGCCCCGACCGGTCCACGCGCCGTCTCCTGAGCCCCGATCGGTCCACGCGCCGTCTCCTAAGCCCCGATTGATCCACGCGCCGTCTCCCAGCGCCGATCGGTTCACGCGCCGTCTCCTGTGCTCCGATCGTTCCACACGCCGCCTCCTAAGCCCCGATCGGTCTAGGCGTCGTCTCCTAAGCCCCGACAGGTCCAGGCGCCGTCTCCTGAGCCCCAATCGTTCCACGCGCCGTCTCCGAACCCCGTTCGGTCCACGCGCCGTCTCCTCAGCCCCGATCGGTCCACGCGTTGGCTCCTAAGTCTCGATAGGTCCACGCGCCGTCTCCTGAACCCCAATCAGTCCACGCGTCGGCTCCTAAGACCCGATCCATCGACGCGTCGTCTCCTGAGACCCGATCGATCCACGCGCCGCGTCCTGAGCCCCGATCGCTCCACGCGCCGTTTCCTGATCCCCGATCGGTCCACACGCCGTCTCCGAGCCCCGATCGGTCCAGGCGTGGCCTCCTGAGCCGCGGTCAGTCCACGCGCCGTTTCCTGAGCCCCGATCGGTCCACGCGTCGTCTTCTAAGCCCAGATGCCTCCTTGCGCCGTCTCCCAACCACGATCGGTGCAGGCGCCGCTTCCTGAGCCCCGATCGGTCCACGCGTTTTCTCCAAAGCCCCGATCGGTCGACGCGTCGTCTCCTCAGCCCCGACCGCTCCACGCGCCGTCTCCGAGCGCCGATCGGTGCACGCGCCGTCTCCTGAGCCCCGATCGTTCCATCCGTCGTCTTTTAAGCCCCGATACCTCCACGCGCCGTCTCCGAGCCACGATCGGTCCAGGCGTGGCCTCCTGAGCCGCGGTTGGTCCACGCGCCGTTTCCTGAGCCCCGATCGGTCCACGCGTCGTCTTCGACGCCCAGATGCCTGCTTGCGCCGTCTCCCAACCACGATCGGTGCAGGCGCCGCTTCCTGAGCCCCGATCGGCCCACGCGTTTTCTCCTAAGCCCCGATCGGTCCACGCGTCGTCTCCTCAGCCCCGATCGTTCCACGCGCCGTCTCCGAGCCCCGATCGGTCCACACGGCGTCTCCTGAGCCCCGATCGGTTCACGCATCGTTTCCTGAGCCCCGATAGGTCCACACGCCGTATCCGAGCCCCGATCGGTCCGCATGACGCATTCTAAGCCACGGTCCGTCCACGCGCCGTCTCCGAGCACCGATCGGTCCACGCGCCGTCTCCTGAGGCCCGATCGGTCCACGCCTCGTCCTCGAGCCCCGATCGGTCGACGCGCCGTCTCCTGAGCCCGGATCGGTCCACGCGTCGGCTCCTAAGCCCCGATCGGTCCACGCGTCGTCTCCTAACCCCCGATCCGTCGTCGAGTCGTCTCCTGAGCCCCGATCGATCCAGGCGTCTTCTCCTGAGCCCCGACCGCTCCACGCGTCGTCTTCGAGCTCCGATCGGTCCACGCGCCGTTCCGAGCCCCGTTCGGTCCATGCGTCGTCTTCTAGGCCCCGATGCCTCCACGCGCCGTCTCCGAGCCACGATCGGTGCAGGCGCCGCTTCGTGAACCCCGATCGGTCCACGCGCTGTCTCCTGAGCCCCGATCCATCCACGCGCAGTCGCCGAGCCCCGATCGGTCCACGCGCGGTCTACTGAGCTCCGGTCGGTCCACACGCCGCTGCGAACCCCAATTGGTCCACGCGCAACCTCTCGAGCGCCAGTCGGTAAACGCGCTGTCTCCGAGCCCCGATCGGTCCACGCGCCGTCTCCTGAGCCCCGATCGGTCCACGCGTCGGCTCCTAAGCCCCGATCGGTTAACGCGCCGTTTCCGAGCCCCGATGGGTCCACGCGCCGCCTCCTATGCCCCGATCGGTCCACGCGTCGTCTCCTAAGCCCCGAACGGTCGACGGGTCGTCTCCTAAGCCCCGATCGGTCGACGCGTCGTCTTCTAATCCCCGGTCGGTCCACGCGCCGTCGCCGAACCCCAATTGGTCCATGCGCCACCTCCTGAGCCCCAATCGGTCCACGCGCCGTCTCCGAGCGCCGATCGGTTGACGCGCCGTCTCCTGAGCCCCAATCGTTCCACGCGCCGTCTCCTGAGCCCCAATCGGTCCACACGCTGTGTCGTGAGCCCCGATAGGTACACGCGTCGTCTCCTACGCCCGATCGGCCCACGCGTCGTCTCCTCATCCCAATCGGTCCACGCGGCGCCTCCGGAGCCCCGATCAATCCACGCGAGTCTCCTGAGCCCCAGTCGGTCCGCGCGCCGTCTCCTGAGCCCCGATCGGTCCACGCGCCGTCTCCTAAGCCCCGTTCGGTCCAACCGTCTTCTCCTAAACCCCGGTCGGTCCACGCGCCGTCTCCGAGCCCCGATCGGTCCGCGTGACGCATTCTAAGCCACGGTCCGTCCACGCGCCTTCTCCGAGCACCGATCGGTCCACGCGCCGTCTCCTGAGCCCCGATCGGTCTACGCGCCGTCTCATGAGCCCCGATCGGTCAACGCATCCTCTCCTAAGCCCCGTTACGTTCACACGCCGTCTCCTAAGCCCCGATCGGTTAACGCGCCGTCTCCGAGCCCCGATCAGTCCACGCGCCGTCTCCTGAGCCCCGGTCGGTTCATGCGCCGTCTCCGAGCCCCGTTCGATCCACGGGTCGTCTTGTAAGCCCAGATGCCTTCTCGCGCCGTCTCCGGGCCACGATCGGTCCAGGCGCCGCTTCCTGAGCCCCGATCGGTCCACGCGCCGTCGCCGAGCCATGATCGGTCCACGCGCGGCCTCCTGAGCCCCGATCGGTCCACGCGTCGTCTCCTGATCCCAATCGGTCCACGCGGCGCCTCCGGAGCCCCGATCAATCCACGCGAGTCTCCTGAGCCCCAGTCGGTCCGCGCGCCGTCTCCTGAGCCCCGATCGGTCCACGCGCTGTCTCCTAAGCCCCGTTCGGTCCAACCGTCTTCTCCTAAACCCCGGTCGGTCCACGCGCCGTCTCCTGAGCCCCGATGCGTCGACGCGTCCTCTCCTGAGCCCCGATCAATTGACGCGTCTTCTCCTGAGCCCCGATCGGTCCACGCGCCGTCTCCTAAGCCCCGATCCGTCCACGCGCCTTCTCCTAAGCCCCGATGGTTCCACGCACCGTGTCCGAGCGCCGATCGGTCCACGCGCCGTTTCCTGGGCCCCGATCGGTCGACGCGTCGTCTCCTGAGCCCCGATCGGTCCACGCGCCGTCTTCTGAGCCCCGATCGCTCCACGCGTCGGGTCCTAAGCTCCGGTCGGTCCACTCGTCCTCTCTTAAGGCTCAATCCGTCGACGCGTCGTCTCCTGAGACCCGATAGATCCACGCGTCTTCTCCTGAGTCCCGATCGCTCCGCGCGCCATCTCCTGAGCCCCGATCGGTCCACGCGTCGTCTCCGAGCTTCGATCGGTCCACGCGCCGTTTCCTGAGCCCCGATCGGTCCATGCGTCGTCTTCTAAACCCCGATGCCTCCATGCGCCGTCTCCGAGCCACGATCGGTCCAGGCGCCTCTTCACCAGCCCCGATCGCTCCACGCGCCGTCTCCTAAGCCCCGATCGCTCCACGCACCGTGTCCTAATCCCCGTTCGGTTCACACGCCGCCTCCGGAGCCCCGACCGGTCCACGCGCTGTCTCCTGGGCCCCGATCCGTACACGCGTCGTCTCCGAGCCCCGATGGGTCCACGCGCCGTAGCCGAGCCTCGAACGGTCCACGCGCATCCTCCTGATCCCCGATCGGTCCACGTGCCGCCTCCGGAGCCCCGATCGATCTACGCGAGTCTCCTAAGCCCCGACCCGTCCACGCGCCGTCTCCTGAGCCCCGATCGGTCAACGCGCCGTCTCCTGAGCCCCGATCGGTCCACGCGCCGTCTCCTCAGCCCCGATCGGTCCATGCATCGTCTCCTAAGCCCCGATACGTCCACACGTTGTCTCCTAAGCCCCGATGCGTCGACGCGTCGTCTCCTGAGCCCCGATCAATTGACGCGTCTTCTCCAGAGCCCCGATCGCTCCTCGCGCCGTCTCCTGAGCCCCGCTCGGTGAATGCGTCGTCTTCTTAGCCCCGATGCTTCCACGCGCCGTCTCCGAGCCCCGATCGGTCCACGCGCCGTCTCCTAAGCCCCAATCGGTTCACGCGCCGTCTCCTGAGCCCCGATCGGTCCACGCGTCGTCTTCGAGCACCGATCGATCCACGCGCCGTTTCCTGGGCCCCGATCGGTCCACGCGTCGACGCCGGAGCCCCGATCGCTATACGCACCGTCTCCCAGCCCCGATCGGTCGACGGGTCGTCTCCTGAGCCCCGGTCAATTGAAGCGTCTTCTCCTGAGCTCCGATCGCTCCTCGCGCCGTCTCCTGAGCCCCGCTCGCTCCATGCGTCGTCTTCTTAGCCCCGATGCCTCCACGCGCCGTCTCCGAGCCATGGTCGGTCCAGGCACCGCTTCCTGAGCCCCGATCGGTCCACGCGGCGCCTCCGGAGCCTCGATCGATCCACGCGCCGTTTCCTGAGCCCTGATCGGTCCACGCATCGTCTCCGAGCACCGATTGGTCCACGCGCCGTTTTCTGAGCACCCTTCCGTCCACGCGTCGGTTTCTGAGCACCCTTCGGTCCACGTGTCGTATTCTAAGCCCAGATGCCCCCACGCGCTGTCTCCGAGCCACGATCGGTCCAGGCGCCGCTTCCTGAGCACCGATCGGTCCACGCGTCGTGTCCTAAGCCCCGATCGGTCTACGCGCCGTCTCCTGAGCCCTGCTCGGTCGACGCGTCCTCTGCTAAACCCCGATCGGTCCACGCGTCGTCTCCTGAGCCCCGATCGGTCCACGCGCCGTCGCCGAACCCCAATTGGTCCATGCGCAACCGCCTGCGCCCCAGTCGGTCCACGCGCGGTCTCCGAGCCCCGATCGGTCCACGCGTCGCCTCCGAGCCCCGATCAGTCCACGCGCCGTCTCCTAAGCCCCGATCGGTCCATGCGCCGTCCCCTGAGCCCGATCTGTCCACGCGCCGTCTCCGAGCCCCGATCGGTTCACGGATCGTCTCCTAAGCCCCGGTCGGTCCACGCGCCGTCTCCGAGCCCCGATCGGTTCACGCATCGTCTCCTAAGCCCCGATCGGTTAACGCGCCGTCTCCTAAGCCCCGATCGCTCCACGGGCCGTCTCCTGAGCCCCGAGTGCTCCACGGGCCATTTCCTGAGCCCCGATCATTCCACACGCCGCCCCCTAAGTCTCGATCGGTCCAGGCGTCGTCTCCTAAGCCCCGACCGGCTCACGCGCCGTCTCCTGTGCCCCGATCGATTCACGTACCGTCTCCTAAGCCCCGATCGGTCCACCCGTCGTCTCTTAAGCCCCAATCGGTCCACGCGCCATCTCCGAGCGCCCATCATTTCACGCGCTGTCTCCTGAGCCCCGGTCGGTCCACGCGCCGTCACCTGACCCCTGATCGGTCGACGCGTCGTCTCCTGAGCCCCGATCGCTCCACACGCCGTTTCTTGAGCCACGATCGGTCCACGCGTCGTCTTCAAAGCCCCGATCCGTACACGCGTCGTCTCCGAGCCTCGATCTGTCCACGCGTCGTCTCCTGAGCCCCGACCGCTCCACACGCCCTTTCCTGAGCCCCGATCGGTCCACGCATCGTCTCCGAGCACCGATCGGTCCACGCGCCGTCCCCTAAGCCCCGATCGGTCCACGCGCCGTCTCCGAGCACCGATCGGTTCACGCGCCGTCTCCTGAGCCCCGATCGTTCCACGCGCCGTCTCCGAGCTCCGATCGGCCCACGCGCTGTCTCCTAAGCACCGATCGGTCCAAGCGCCTTCTCTTAAGCCCCGATCGGTCCACGCGCCGTTTCCGAGCCCCGATCGGTCCACGCGCCGTCTCCTGAGCCCGGATCGTTCCACGCGTCGTCCCCGAATCCCCGATCCGTACACGCGTCGTCTCCGAGTCCTGATCGGTCCACGCGCCATCGCCGAGCCCCGATCGGTCCACGCGCCGTCTCCGAGCGCCGATCGGTCCACGCACTGTCTCCTGATCCCCATGGGTCCTCGCGGCGCCTCCGGGGCCCCGATCGCTCTACGCGAGGCTCCTAAGCCCCGATCGGTCCACGTGCCGTCTCCTGAGCCACGATCGGTTCACGCGCCGTCTCCTGAGCCCCGATCGTTCCACGCATCGTCTCCGAACCCCGATGGGTCCACGCGTCGGCTCCTAAGCCCCGATCAGTCCACGCGCCGTCTCCGAGCCCCGATCGGTCCACGCGTCGTCTCCTAAGACCCGATCGGTCCACGTATTGTCTGCTAAGCCCCGGTCGGTTCACGCGCCGTCTCCGAGCCCCAATCGATCCACCCGTCGTCTTCTGAGCCCAGATGCCTCCTCGCGCCGTCTCCGAGCCACGATCGGTCCAGGCGCCGCTTCCTGAGCCTCGATCGGTCCACGCGCCACCACCCGAGCCCCGATCGTTCCACGCGCCGTCTCCGAGCCCCGAACGGCCCACGCGCCGTCTTCGAGCCCCGATCGGTCCACTCATCGTCTCCTAAGCCCCAATCGGTTAACGCGCTGTCTCTTGAGCCCCGATCGTTCCACGCGCCGTCTCCGAGCCCCGATCGGTCCCTGCGCCGTCTCCTGAGCCCCAATAGGTCCACTCGCTGTTTCCTGAGCCCCGATAGGTACACGCGTCGTTTCCTACGCCCCGATCAGTCCACGCGTCGTCTCCTAGGCCCCGATCGGTCCACGCGCCGTCTCCGAGCCCCGATCGGTCTACGCACCGTGTCCTGATCCCCATCGGTCCACGCGGCGCCTCCGGAGCTCCGATGGATCTACGCGAGGCTTCTGAGCCCCGGTCCGTCCGCGCGACGTCTCCGAGCCCCGATCGGTCCCTGCGCCGTCTCCTGAGCCCCAATAGGTCCACTCGCTGTCTCCTGAGCCCCGATTGGTACACGCGTCGTTTCCTACCCCGCGATCAGTCCACGCGTCGTCTCCTAGGCCCCGATCGGTCCACGAACCGTGTCCTGATCCCCATCGGTCCACGCGGCGCCTCCGGAGCCCCGATCGATCTACGGGAGGCTTCTGAGCCCCGGTCCGTCCGCGCGCCGTCTCCTGAGCCCCGATCGGTCGACGCGTCGTCTCCTGAGCCCCGATCGATCCACGCATCGTCTCCTGAGCCCCGATCGGTCCGTGCGCCGCTTCCAGAGCCCTATCGGTCCACGCGTCCTCCCCTGATCTATTGGTCCACGCGCCGTCTCCTAAGCCCCGATCGGTCCACGCGCCATCTCCTGGGCCCAATCGGTCCACACGCTGTCTCGTGAGCCCCGATAGGTACACGCGTCGTCTCCTACGCCCCGATCTGTCCACGCGCCGTCTCCTAAGCCCCAATCGGTCCACGCGGCGTCTCCGAGCGCCGATCATTTCACGCGCCGTCTCCTGAGACCCGATCGGTCCACGCGTCGTCTCCGAGCTCTGATCGGTCCACACGCCGTTTCCTGAGCCCCGATCGGTGCATGCGTCGTCTTCTTAGCCCCGATGCCTCCACGCGTCGTCTCCGAGCCACGATCGGTCCAGGCGCCGCTTCCTCAGCCCCGATCGGTCCACGCGCCGTATCATAAGCCCCGATCGGTCCACGCGCCGTCTCGTGAGCCCGATCTGTCCACGCGCCGTCTCCGAGCCCCGATCGGTTCACGGATCGTCTCCTAAGCCCCGATCGGTTAACGCGCCGTCTCCGAGCCCCGATCGCTCCACGGGCCGTCTCCTGAGCCCCGATTGCTCCACGGGCCATTTCCTTAGCCCCGATCGTTCCACCCGCCGCCCCCTAAGTCTCGATCGGTCCAGGCGTCGTCTCCTAAGCCCCGACCGGCTCACGCGCCGTCTCCTGTGCCCCGATCGATTCACGTACCGTCTCCTAAGCCCCGATCGGTCCACGCGCCATCTCCGAGCGCCGATCATTTCACGCGCTGTCTCCTGAGCCCCGGTCGGTCCACGCGCCGTCACCTGAGCCCTGATCGGTCCACGCGTCGTCTTCAAAGCCCCGATCCGTACACGCGTCGTCTCCGAGCCTCGATCTGTCCACGCGCCGTCGCCGAGCCCCGATCGGTCCACGCGCCGTCTCATGCTCCACAATCGGTCCATGCGCCGCCTCCGGAGCCCTGATCGATCCACGCGAATCTCCTGAGCTCCGGTCGGTCCTCGTACCGTCTCCGAGCCCCGATCGGTCCACGTACCGTCTCCGAAGCCCCGATCGGTCCACGCGCCGTCTCCTGAGCCCCGATCGGTCCACGCGTCGTCTCCTAAGCCCCGATCGATCCACGCGCCGTCTCCGAGCGCCGATCGGTTCTCGCGCCGTCACCCGAGCCCCGATCGTTCCACACGCCGTCTCCGAGCCCCGATCGGTCCACGCTTCGTCTCCTGAGCCCGGATCGTTCCACACGTCGTCTCCTGATCCCCGATCCGTAATCGCGTCGTCTCCGAGCCTCGATCGGTCCACACGCCGTGTCCGATCCCCGATCGGTCCGCGTACCGCATTCTGAGCCGCGGTCCGTCCACGCGCCGTCTCCGAGCACCGATCGGTCCACGAGCCGTCTCAGAGCGCCGATCATTTCACGCCCCGTCTCCTGAGCTCCGATCGTTCCACGCGCCGTCTCCGAGCCCCGATCGGTCCACGCGCCGTCTCCTGAGCCCCAATCGATCCACACGCTGTCTCGTGAGCCCCGTCAGGTACACGCGTCGTCTCCTAAGCCCCGATCGGTTAACGCTCCGTCTCCGAGCGCCGAGCGGTCCACGCGTCGTCGCCGAACCCCAATTGGTCCACGCGCAACCGCCTGAGTCCCAATTGGTCCACGCGCAACCGCCTGAGTCCCAGTCGGTCCACGCGCCGTCTCCGAGCCCCGATCGGTCCACGCACCATCTCATGCTCCCCAATCGGCCCATGCGCCGCCTCCGGAGCCCTGATCGATCCACGCGAATCTCCTGAGCTCCGGTCGGTCCTCGTACCGTCTCCGAGCCCCGATCGGTCCACGTACCGTCTCCGAAGCCCCGATCGGTCCACGCGCCGTCTCCTGAGCCCCGATCGGTCCACGCGTCGTCTCCTAAGCCCCGATTGGTTCACGCGTCGTCTCCTACACCCCGATCGGTCCACGCGTCGTCTCCTAAGCTCCGATCGGTCCACGCACCGTCTCCGAGCCCCGATGGGTCCACGCACTGTCTCCTGATCCGCATGGGTCCACGCGGCGCCTCCGGGGCGCCGATCGATCCACGCGAGGATCCTGAGCCCCGATCGATCCACGCATCGTCCCCTAAGCCCCAATCGGTTAACGTGCCGACTCCGAGCCCCAATCGGTGCACGCGCCGTCTCCTGAAGCCCGATCGTTCCACGCGTCTTCTCCTGAGCCACGATCGGTCAGCGCCATCTCCGAGCGCCGATCGGTGCACGCGCCGTCGCACGAGCCGCGATCGGTCCACGCGCGGCCTCCTGAGCCCCGGTTGCTTCACGCGCCGTATCCGAGCCCCAATCGGTCCACGCACCGTCTCCTGAGCCTCGATCCGTCCACGCGCTGTCTCCTGAGCCCCAGTCGGTCCACGCGCTGTCTCCGAGCCCCGATCGGTCCACGCGTCGCCTCCGAGCCCCGATCGGTCCACGCGCCGTCTCCTGATCCCCGATCCGTAATCGCGTCGTCTCCGAGCCTCGATCGGTCCACACGCCGTTTCCGATCCCCGATCGGTCCGCGTACCGCATTCTGAGCCGCGGTCCGTCCACGCGCCGTCTCCGAGCACCGAGCGGTCCACGCGTCGTCGCCGAACCCCAATTGGTCCACGCGCAACCGGCTGAGTCCCAATTGGTCCACGCGCAACCGCCTGAGTCCCAGTCGGTCCACGCCCTGTCTCCGAGCCCCGATACGTCCACGCGCAGTCGCCGAGCCCCGATCGGTCCACGCGCCGTCGCCGAGTCTCGATCGGTCCACGCGCGGCCCCCTGAGCCCCGGTCGGTTTACGCGCCGTCTCCGAGCCCCGATCGATCCACGCGTCGTCTTCTAAGCCCAGATGCCTCCTCGCGCCGTCTCCGAGCCCCGATCGATCCACGCGTCGTCTCCAAGCCCCGATCGGTCCACGCTCCGTCTCCTGAGCCCGGATCGTTCCACGCGTCGTCTCCTGATCCCCGATCCGTAAACGCGTCGTCTCCTGAGCCCCAATCTGCCCACACGCAGTCTCGTGAGCCCCGATAGGTACACGCGCCGTCGCCGAACCCCAATTGGTCCATGCGCAACCGCCTGAGCCCCGGTTGGTCCAAGCGCTGTCTCCGAGCCCCGATCGGTCCACGCGTCGTATCCGAACCCCGATCGGTCCACGCGCCGTCGCCGAGCCATGAACGGTCCACGCGCGGCCTCCTGAGCCCCGATCGGTCCACCGCCGTCGACGAGCTGCGATCGGTCCACGCGCGGCCTCCTGAGCCCCGGTTGGTTCACGCGCCGTTTCCGAGCCCCCATCGGTCGACGCGTCGTCTCCTGAGCCCCGATCGATCCACGCATCGTCTCCTGAGCCCCGATCGGTCCGTGCGCCGCTTCCAGAGCCCTATCGGTCCACGCGTCCTCTCCTGATCTATTGGTCCACGCGCCGTCTCCTAAGCCCCGATCGGTCCACGCGCCATCTCCTGGGCCCAATCGGTCCACACGCTGTCTCGTGAGCCCCGATAGGTACACGCGTCGTCTCCTACGCCCCGATCGGTCCACGGGCCTTCTCCGAGCACCGATTGGTCCACGCGCCGTCGCCCGAACCCCAATTGGTCCACGCGCCGTCGCCCGAACCCCAATTGGTCCACGCGCCGTCCCCCGAAACGAAATTACTCCACGAGCAACCTCCTGAGCTCGAGCCGGTCCACGCGCAGTCTCCGAGCCCCGATCGATCCACGCATCGTCTCCTAAGCCCCGATCGGTTGACGCGTCATTTACGAGCGCCGATCGGTCCACGTGCCGTCTCCGAGCAACGATCGGTTCACGCATCGTCTCCTAAGCCCCGATCGGTTGACGCGTCATTTACGAGCGCCGATCGGTCTACGCGCCGTCTCCTGAGCCCCGATCGGTCCACACGCCATCTCCTAAGCCCCGATCCGTCCACGGGCCGTCTCTAAACCGCGATCGGTCAACGCTCCGTCACCAAGCCCCGATCCGTACAAGCGTCGTGTCCGAGCCCCGATCGGTCGACGCGTCGTCTCCTAAGACCCGACCGGTTCACCCGCTGTCTCCTGAGCCCCGATCGGTCCACGTGCCGTCTCCGAGCCCCGATACGTTCACGAGCAGTCGCCGAGCCCCGATCGGTCCACGCGCCGTCGCCGAGCCTCGATCGGTCCACGCGCGGCCTCCTGAGCCCCGGTCGGTTCACGCGCCGTCTCCGAGCCCCAATCGATCCACCCGTCGTCTTCTGAGCCCCGATTGCTCCTCGCGCCGTCTCCTGAACCCCGCTCGGTCCATGCGTCGTCTTCTTAGCCCGGAAGCCTCCACGCGCCGTCTCCGAGCCACGATCTGTCCAGGCGCCGCTTCCTGCGCCCCGATCGGTCCACGCGCCGTCTCCTAAGCCCCAATCGGTCCACGCGGCGTCTCCGAGCGCCGATCATTTCACGCGCCGTCTCCTGAGACCCGATCGGTCCACGCGTCGTCTCCGAGCTCTGATCGGTCCACACGCCGTTTCCTGAGCCCCGATCGGTGCATGCGTCGTCTTCTTAGCCCCGATGCCTCCACGCGTCGTCTCCGAGCCACGATCGGTCCAGGCGCCGCTTCCTCAGCCCCGATCGGTCCACGCGCCGTATCATAAGCCCCGATCGGTCCACGCGCCGTCTCCTGAGCCCGATCTGTCCACGCGCCGTCTCCGAGCCCCGATCGGTTCACGGATCGTCTCCTAAGCCCCGATCGGTTAACGCGCCGTCTCCGAGCCACGATCGGTCCAGGCGCCGCTTCCTGAGCCCCGATCGGTCCACGCGCCGTCGCCGAGCCCCGATCGGTCCAGGCGTATCTTCCTGAGCCCCGGTCGGTCCACGCGCCGTCTCCTAAGCCCCGATCGGTCCACGCGCCTTTTCCTAAGCCCCGATCAGTCCACGTGCCGTCTCCGAGCCTCGACCGGTCCACGCGCCGTCTCCTGAGCCCCGATCGTTCCACGCGCCGTCTCCTAAGCCGCGATCGTTCCACGCGCCGTCTCCGAGCCTCGATCGGTCCACGCGCCGTCTCCTGAGCCCGGATCGTTCCACGCGTCGTCCCCGAATCCTCGATCCGTACACGCGTCGTCTCCGAGCCTCGATCGGTCAGCGCCGTCTCCGAGCGCCGATCGGTGCACGCGCCGTCGCACGGGCCGCGATCGGTCCACGCGCGGCCTCCTGAGCCCCGGTTGGTTCACGCGCCATATCCGAGCCCCAATCGGTCCACGCACCGTCTCCTGAGCCCCGATCGGTCCACGCGCCGTCGCCGAGCCCCGATCAGTCCAGGCGTATCCTCCTGAGCCCCGATCGGTCCACACGCCGTCTCCGTGCGCCGATCGGTTCACGCGCCGTCTCCTGAGCCCCGATCGCTCCACGCGCCGTCTCCGAGCCCCGATCGATCCACGCGCCATCTCTTGAGCCCGGATCGGTCACGCGCCGTCGCCGAACCCCAATTGGTCCACGCGCAACCGTCTGAGCTCCGGTTGGTCCACGAGCTGTTTCCGAGCCCCGATCGGTCCACGCGTCGTATTCGAACCCCGATCGGTCCACGCGCCGTCGCCGAGCCTCGATCGGTCCACGCGCGGCCTCCTTAGCCCCGGTCGATCAACGTGAGTCTCCTAAGCCCTGATCGGTTAACGTGCCGTATCCGAGCCCCGATCGGTCCACGCGCCGTCTCCTGAACCTCGATCGGTCCACGCGTCGTTCCCGAAGCCCCGATCCATCCACGCGCAGTCTCCCGAGCCCCAATCGGTCCACGCGCCGTCTCCTGAGCCCCAATCGGTCCACGCGCCGTCTTTTCAGCCCCGATCGGTCCACGCGTCGTCTCCTAAGCCCCGATCGGTCCACGCGCCGTCTCCGAGCCCCGATCGGTCCACGCGCCGTCTCCTAAGCCCCGATCGATCCACGTGCCGTCGCCGAACCCCAATTGGTACACGCGCAACCGCCTGAGCCCCAGTCGGTCCACGCGCCGTTTCCTGAGCCCCGACCGATCCACGTGCCGTCTCCTAAGCCCCGATCGATCCACGCGCCGTCGCCGAACCCCAATTGGTCCACGCGCAATCGCCTGAGCCCCAGTCGGTCCACGCGCTGTCTCCGAGCCCCGATCGATCCACCCGCCGTCTTCGAGCCCCGATCGGTCCACGCATCGTCTCCTAAGCCCCAATCGGTTAACGCGCCGTCTCCTGAGCCCCGATCGTTCCACGCGCCGTCTCCGAGCCCCGATCGGTCCCTGCGTCGTCTCGTGAGTCCCAATCGGTCCACTCGCTGTCTCCTGAGCCCCGATAGGTACACGCGTCGTCTCCTACGCCCCGATCTGTCCACGCGTCGTCTCCTAGGCCCCGATCGGTCCACGCGCCGTCTCCGAGCCCCGATCGGTCCTCGCACCTTGTCCTGATCCCCATCGGTCCACGCGGCGCCTCCGGAGTCCCGATCGATCCACGCGAGGCTTCTGAGCCCCGGTCGGTCCACGCGCCGTCTCAGAGCGCCGATCATTTCACGCCCCGTTTCCTGAGCTCCGATCGTTCCACGCGCCGTCTCCGAGCCCCGATCGGTCCACGCGCCGTCTCCTGAGCCCCGATCGGTCCACGCGGCGTCTCCGGAGCCCCGATCGATCCACGCGAGTTTCCTGAGCCCCGGTCGGTCCGCGCACCGTCATCTGAGCCCCGATCAGTCCACGTGCCATCTCCTAAGCCCCGATCGCTCCACGGACCGGTTCCTGAGCCCCGATGGGTCCACGCGCCGCCTCCTGAGTCACGATCGGTCAACGCGTCGTGTCCTAAGCCCTGATCGGTCCACGTGCCGTCTCCGAGCCTCGATGGGTCCACGCGCCGCATTCTGAGCCCCGATCGGACGACGCGTCGTGTCCTGAGCCCGGATCGGTCCACCCGCCGTCCTCGAATCCCCGATCCGCACACGCGTCGTCTCCGAGCCTCGATCGGTCCACGCGTCGTCTCCTAAGCCCCGACCGGTCCACTCACCGTCTCCTGAGCCCCGATCGGTCCACGCGCCGTCTCCTAAGCCGCGATCCGTCCACGGGCCGTCTCCGAGCTGCTATCGGTAAACGCGCCGTCACCAAGCCCTGATCTGTACACGCGTCGTCTCCGAGCTCCGATCGGTCCACGCGCCGTCGCCGAGCCTCGATCGGTCCACGCGCAGCCTCCTGAGCCCCGATCGGTTCACGCGCCGGCTCCGAGCCCGATCGGTCCACGCATCGTCACCTAAGCCCCGATCGGTTAACGTGCCGTCTCCGAGCCCCGATCGGTCCACGCGCCGTCTCCTAAGCCCCGATCGGTCCACGTACCGTCTCCGAGCGCCGATCGGTTCACGCGCCGTCTCCTGAGCCCTGATCGGTCCACGCGTCGTTCCCTAAGCTCCGATCCATCCACGCGCAGTCTCCTGAGCCCCGATCGGTCCACGCATCGCCTCCTGAGCCCCGGACGGTCCAGGCGCCGTCTCCGAACCCCGAGCGGTCGACGCGCCGTCTCCGAGCCCCGATCGGTCCACGCGCCGTCGCCGAACCCTAATTGGTCCACGCGCAACCGCCCGAGCCCCAGTCGGTCCACGCGCCGTCTCCGAACCCCGATCGGTCCACGCGGCGTCTCCTGAGCCCCGATCGGTTCACGCATCGTCTCCTGAGCCCCGATACGTCCACACGCCGTATCCGAGCCCCGATCGGTCCGCGTGACGCATTCGAAGCCACGGTCCGTCCACACACCGTCTCCGAGCCCCGATCGATCAGCGTGACGCATTCTAAGCCACGGTCCGTCCACGCGCCGTCTCCGAGCACCGATCAGTCCACGCGCCGTCTCCTGAGCCCCTATCGGTTCACGCGTCGTCTCCGAGCCCCGATCGGTCCACGCGCCGTCGCCGAGCTGCGATCGGTCCACGCGCGGCCTCGTGAGCCCCGGTCGGTTTACGCGCCGTATCCGAGCCCCACTCGGACCACGCGCCTTCTCGTGACTCCCAATCGGTCCACGCGCCGCCTCCTGAGCCCCGATCGGTCGACGCGTCGTCTCCTGAGCCCCGATCGATCCACGCGTCGTCTCCTGAGCCCCGATCGCTCCACGCGCCGTCTCCGAGCGCCGGTCGGTGCACGCGCCGTCTCCAGAGCCCCAATCGTTCCAAGCGTCGTCCCCTAATACCCGACCCATACACGCGTCGTCTCCGAGGCTCGATCAGTCCACGCGTCGTCGCCGAGTCCCGATCGGTCCACACGCGGCCTCCTGAGCACCGGTCGGTCCACGCGCCGTCTCCGAGCCTCGATCGGTCCACGTACCGTCTCCGAAGCCCCGATCGGTCTACGCGCCGTCTCCTGAGCCCCGATCGGCCCACGCGCCGTCTCCGAGCCACGATCGGTCCGTGCGCCGCTTCCAGAGCCCCGATCGGTCCACGCGTCATCTCCTGATCTCCGATCGGTCCACGCGCCGTCTCCTAAGCCCCGATCGGTCCACGCGCCATCTCCGAGCCCCGATCGGTTCACGTGCCGTCTCGTGAGCCCCGATCGTTCCACGCGCCGTCTCCGAGCCCCGATCGGTCCACGCTCCGTCTCCAGAGCCCGGATCGTTCCACGCGTCGTCTCCTGATCCCCGATCCGTAAACGCGTCGTCTCCGAGCCTCGATCGGTCCACACGCCGTGTCCGATCCCCGATCGGTCCGCGTGCCGCATTCTAAGCCGCGGTCCGTCCCCGCGCCGTCTCCGAGCACCGATCGGTCCACGCGCCGTCTCAAAGCGCCGATCGATCCACGCGTCGTCTCCGAGCCCCGATCGGTCCACGCGCCGTCGCCGAGCCATGATCGTTCCACGCGCCGTCTCCGAGCCCCGATCGATCCACGCGTCGTCTCCTAAGCCCCGATCCGTCGACGCGTCGTCTCCTGAGCCCCGATCAATTGACGCGTCTTCTCCTGAGCCCCGATCGCTCCTCGCGCCGTCTCCTGAGCCCCGCTCGGTCCATATGTCGTCTTTTTAGCCCCGATGCCTCCACGCGCCGTCTCCGAGCGTCGTCTCCTGATCCCCGATCCGTAAACGCGTCGTCTCCGAGCCTCGATCGGTCCACACGCCGTGTCCGATCCCCGATCGGTCCGCGTGCCGCATTCTAAGCGGCGGTCCGTCCCCGCGCCGTCTCCGAGCACCGATCGGTCCACGCGCCGTCTCAAAGCGCCGATCGATCCACGCGTCGTCTCCGAGCCCCGATCGGTCCACGCGCCGTCGCCGAGCCATGATCGTTCCACGCGCCGTCTCCGAGCCCCGATCGATCCACGCGTCGTCTCCTAAGCCCCGATCCGTCGACGCGTCGTCTCCTGAGCCCCGATCAATTGACGCGTCTTCTCCTGAGCCCCGATCGCTCCTCGCGCCGTCTCCTGAGCCCCGCTCGGTCCATATGTCGTCTTTTTAGCCCCGATGCCTCCACGCGCCGTCTCCGAGCCACGATCGGTCCAGGCGCCGCTTCCTGAACCCCGATCGACCCTCGCGCCGTCTCCTAAGCCCCCATCGGTCCACGCGCCGCCTCCTGAGCCCCGATCGGCCCACACGCCGTCTCCTGAGTCCCGATCGGTCAACGCGCGGCCTCCTAAGCGCCGATCGTTCCACGCGCAGTCTCCGAGCCCCGATCGGTCCACGCGCCGTCTCCTGAACCTCGATCGGTCCACGCGTCGTTCCCGAAGCCCCGATCCATCCACGCGCAGTCTCCTCAGCCCCGATCGGTCCACGCGTCGTCTCCTAAGCCCCGATTCGTCGACGCGTCGTCTCCTGAGCCCCGATCAATTGACGCGTCTTCTCCTGAGCCCCGATCGCTTCTCGTGCCGCCTCCTGAGCCCCGATCCGTCGAGGCGTCGTCTCCGGAGCCCCGATCAATTGACGTGTCTTCTCCGAGCCCCGATCGCTCCTCGCGCCGTCTCCTGAACCCCGCTCGGTCCATATGTCGTCTTTGTAGCCCCGATGCCTCCACGCGCCGTCTCCGAGACACGATCGGTCCAGGCGCCGCTTCCTGAACCCCGATCGGTCCACGCGCCGTCTCCTAAGCCCCAATCGGTCCACGCGCCGCCTCCTGAGCCCCGATCGGCCCACACGCCGTCTCCTGAGTCCCGATCGGTCAACGCGCGGCCTCCTAAGCGCCGATCGTTCCACGCGCCGTCTCCGAGCCCCGATCGGTCCACGCGCCGTCTCCTGAACCTCGATCGGTCCACGCGTCGTTCCCGAAGCCCCGATCCATCCACGCGCAGTCTCCTCAGCCCCGATCGGTCCACGCGTCGTCTCCTAAGCCCCGATTCGTCGACGCGTCGTCTCCTGAGCCCCGATCAATTGACGCGTCTTCTCCTGAGCCCCGATCGCTTCTCGTGCCGCCTCCTGAGCCCCGATCCGTCGAGGCGTCGTCTCCGGAGCCCCGATCAATTAACGTGTCTTCTCCGAACCCCGATCGTTCCTCGCGCCGTCTCCTGAACCCCGCTCGGTCCATGCGTCGTCTTCTTAGCCCGGATGCCTCCACGCGCCGTCTCCGAGCCACGATCGGTCTAGGCGTCGCTTCCTGCGCCCCGATCGGTCCACGCGCCGTCTCCTAAGCCCCAATCGGTCCACGCGGCGTCTCCGAGCGCCGATCATTTCACGCGCCGTCTCCTGAGACCCGATCGTTCCACGCGCCGTCTGCGAGCCCCGATCGATCCACGCGCCGCCTCCTGAGCCCCGATCGGTCCACGCGTCGTCTCCTAAGCCCCGCTCGGCTAACGCGTCGTTTCCGAACCCCGATCGGTCGACGCGTCGTTTCCTGAGCCCCGATCGATCCACGCGTCGTCTCCTGAGCCCCGATCGCTCCACGCGCCGATTTCTGAGCCCCGATGAATTGACGCGTCTTCTACTGAGCCCCAATCGCTCCTCGCGCCGGCACCTGAGCCCCGCTCGGTCCCTGCGTGGTCTTCTTAGCCCCGATGCCTCCTCGCGCCGTATCCGAGCCACGATCGGTCTAGGCGTCGCTTCCTGAGCCCCGATGAGTCTACGCGCCGTCTCCGATCCACGACCGGTTCAGGCGCCGCTTCCTGAGCCCCGATCGGTCCACGCGCCGTCTCCTAAGCCCCAATCGGTCCACGCACCGCCTCCTGCGCCCCGATCGGTCTGCGCTCCGTCTCCTGAGCCCCGATCGGTCCACGCGCCGTCTCGTGAGCCCCGATCGGTCCACGCGCCGTCTCCTAAGCCCCGATCGGTCCACGCCCCGTCTCCGAGTGCCGATCGGTTCACGCGCCGTCTCCTGAGACCGATCCGTCCACGCGCCGTCTCCTGAGCCCCGATCGGTCGACGGGTCCTCTCCTAAGCCCCGATCGGTCCACGCGTCTTCTCCTGAGCCCCGATCAGTCCACGCGTCGTCTCCTAAGCCCCGATACATCCACACGTCGTCTCCGAGCCGCGATGGGTCCACGCGTCGCCTCCTGAGCCCCGATCGATCCACGCGAGTCTCCTGAGCCCCGGTCGGTCTGCGCGCCGTCTCCTGAGCCCCGATCGTTCCACGCGTCGTCTCCTAAGCCCCGATCGGTTCACGCGTCGTCTCCTAAGCCCCGATCCGTCGACGCGTCGTCTCCTGAGCCCCGATCAATTTACGCGTCTTCTCCTGAGCCCCGATCGCTCCTCGCGCCGTCCCCTGAGCCCCGCTCGGTCCATATGTCGTCTTTTTAGCCCCGATGCCTCCACGCGCCGTCTCCGAGCCACGATCGGTCCAGGCGCCGCTTCCTGAACCCCGATCGACCCACGCGCCGTCTCCTAAGCCCCAATCGGTCCACGCGCCGCCTCCTGAGCCCCGATTGGTCCACACGCCGTCTCCTGAATCCCGATCGGTCCACGCGCGGCCTCCTAAGCCCCGATCGTTCTACGCGCTGTCTCCGAGCCCCGATCGGTCCACGCGCCGTCTCCTGAACCTCGATCGGTCCACGCGTCGTTCCCGAAGCCCCGATCCATCCACGCGCAGTCTCTCGAGCCCCAATCGGTCCACGCGCCGTCTCCTGAGCCCCGATCGGTCCACGCGCCGTCTCCTCAGCCCCGATCGGTCCACGCGTCGTCTCCGAGCACCGATCGGTCCACGCGCCGTCTCACAGCGCCGATCATTTCACGCCCCGTCTCCTGAGCTCCGATCGTTCCACGCGCCGTCTCCGAGCCCCGATCGGTCCACGCGCTGTCTCCTGAGCCCCAATCGGTCCACACGCTGTCTCGTGAGCCCCGATAGGTACACGCGTCGTGTCCTACGCCCCGATCGGTCCACGCGTCGTCTCCTAAGCCCCGATCGGTCCATGCGCCGTCTCCGAGCCCCGATCGGTCTGCGCACCGTCTCCTGATCCCCATCGCTCCACGCGGCGTCTCCGGAGCCCCGATCGATCCACGCGAGTCTCCTGAGCCCCAGTCGGTCCACGCGCCGTCTCCGAGCCCCCATCGGTCCACGCGTTGTCTCCTAAGCCCCGATCGGTCCATGCGCCGTCTCCGAGCCCCGATCGGTTCACGCATCGTCTCCTAAGCCCCGATCGGTTAACGCGCCGTCTCCGAGCGCCGAGCGGTCCACGCGCCGTCGCCGAACCCCAATTGGTCCACGCGCAACCGCCTGAGTCCCAGTCGGTCCACACGCTGTCTCCGAGCCCCGATCGGTCCACGCGCCGTCGCCGAGCCATGATCGGTCCACGCGCGGCCTCCTGAGCTCCAATCGGTCCACAGGCCGTTGCCGATCCACGATCGGTCCGTGCGCCGTTTCCAGAGCCCTATCGGTCCACGCATCGTCTCCTCATCTCCGATCGGTCCACGCGCTGTCTTCGAGCGCCGATCGATTCACGCGCCGTCTCCTGAGCCCCGATCGGTCCACGCGCTGTCTTCGAGCGCCGATCGGTTCACGCGCCGTCTCCTGAGCCCCGATCGGTCCACGCGTCGACTCCTAAGCCCCGATCGGTTCACGCGCCGTATCCGAGCCCCAATCGGTCCACGCGCCGTCTCCTAAGCTCCAATCGGTCCACGCGCCGTCTCCTGAGCCCCGATACGTCGACGCGCAGTCGCCGAGCCCCGATCGGTCTACGCGCTGTCTCCTGAGCCCCGATAGGTACACGCGTCGTCTCCTACACCCCGAACGGTCCACGCGTCGTCTCCTAAGCCCCGATCAGTCCACGCGCCGTCTCCGAGCCCCGATGGGTCCACGCACTGTCTCCTGATCCCCATGGGTCCACGAGGCGCCTCCGGAGCCCCGATCGATCCACGCGAGGATCCTGAGCCCCGATCGATCCACGCATCGTCTCCTAAGCCCCAATCGGTTAACGCGCCGTCTCCGAGCCCCAATCGGTCCACGCGCCGTCTCCTGAACCCCGATCGTTCCACGCGCCTTCTCCTAAGCCACGATCGGTCAGCGCCGTCTCCGAGCGCCGATCGGTGTACGCGCCGTCGCACGAGCCGCGATCGGTCCACGCGCGGCCTCCTGAGCCCCGGTTGCTTCACGCGCCGTATCCGAGGCCCAATCGGTCCACGCACCGTCTCCTGAGCCCCGATCGCTCCACGCGCCGTCTCCGAGCCCCGATCGGTCCACGCGCCGTATCCTGAGCCCGGATCGGTCCACGCGCCGTCGCCGAACCCCAATTGGTCCACGCTCAACCGTCTGAGCCCCGGTTGGTCCACGCGCTGTCTCCGAGCCCCGATCGGTCCACGCGTCGTATCCGAACCCCGATCGGTCCACGCGCCGTCTCCTGAACCTGGATCGGTCCACGCGTCGTCTCCTAAGCCCCCATCGGTCCACGCCCCGCCTCCTGAGCCCCGATCGGCCCACACGCCGTCTCCTGAGTCCCGATCGGTCAACGCGCGGCCTCCTAAGCGCCGATCGTTCCACGCGCAGTCTCCGAGCCCCGATCGGTCCACGCGCCGTCTCCTGAACCTCGATCGGTCCACGCGTCGTTCCCGAAGCCCCGATCCATCCACGCGCAGTCTCCTCAGCCCCGATCGGTCCACGCGTCGTCTCCTAAGCCCCGATTCGTCGAGGCGTCGTCTCCTGAGCCCCGATCAATTGACGCGTCTTCTCCTGAGCCCCGATCGCTTCTCGTGCCGCCTCCTGAGCCCCGATCCGTCGAGGCGTCGTCTCCGGAGCCCCGATCAATTGACGTGTCTTCTCCGAGCCCCGATCGCTCCTCGCGCCGTCTCCTGAACCCCGCTCGGTCCATATGTCGTCTTTTTAGCCCCGATGCCTCCACGCGCCGTCTCCGAGACACGATCGGTCCAGGCGCCGCTTCCTGAACCCCGATCGGTCCACGCGCCGTCTCCTAAGCCCCAATCGGTCCACGCGCCGCCTCCTAAGCCCCGATCGGCCCACACGCCGTCTCCTGAGTCCCGATCGGTCAACGCGCGGCCTCATAAGCGCCGATCGTTCCACGCGCCGTCTCCGAGCCCCGATCGGTCCACGCGCCATCTCCTGAACCTCGATCGGTCCACGCGTCGTTCCCGAAGCCCCGATCCATCCACGCGCAGTCTCCTCAGCCCCGATCGGTCCACGCGTCGTCTCCTAAGCCCCGATTCGTCGACGCGTCGTCTCCTGAGCCCCGATCAATTGACGCGTCTTCTCCTGAGCCCCGATCGCTTCTCGTGCCGCCTCCTGAGCCCCGATCCGTCGAGGCGTCGTCTCCGGAGCCCCGATCAATTAACGTGTCTTCTCCGAGCCCCGATCGCTCCTCGCGCCGTCTCCTGAACCCCGCTCGGTCCATGCGTCGTCTTCTTAGCCCGGATGCCTCCACGCGCCGTCTCCGAGCCACGATCGGTCCAGGCGCCGCTTCCTGCGCCCCGATCGGTCCACGCGCCGTCTCCTAAGCCCCAATCGGTCCACGCGGCGTCTCCGAGCGCCGATCATTTCACGCGCCGTCTCCTGAGACCCGATCGTTCCACGCGCCGTCTGCGAGCCCCGATCGATCCACGCGCCGCCTCCTGAGCCCCGATCGGTCCACGCGTCGTCTCCTAAGCCCCGCTCGGCTAACGCGTCGTTTCCGAGCCCCGATCGGTCGACGCGTCGTTTCCTGAGCCCCGATCGATCCACGCGTCGTCTCCTGAGCCCCGATCGCTCCACGCGCCGATTTCTGAGCCCCGATGAATTGACGCGTCTTCTACTGAGCCCCAATCGCTCCTCGCGCCGGCACCTGAGCCCCGCTCGGTCCCTGCGTGGTCTTCTTAGCCCCGATGCCTCCTCGCGCCGTATCCGAGCCACGATCGGTCTAGGCGTCGCTTCCTGAGCCCCGATGAGTCTACGCGCCGTCTCCGATCCACGACCGGTTCAGGCGCCGCTTCCTGAGCCCCGATCGGTCCACGCGCCGTCTCCTAAGCCCCAATCGGTCCACGCACCGCCTCCTGCGCCCCGATCGGTCTGCGCTCCGTCTCCTGAGCCCCGATCGGTCCACGCGCCGTCTCGTGAGCCCCGATCGGTCCACGCGCCGTCTCCTAAGCCCCGATCGGTCCACGCCCCGTCTCCGAGTGCCGATCGGTTCACGCGCCGTCTCCTGAGACCGATCCGTCCACGCGCCGTCTCCTGAGCCCCGATCGGTCGACGGGTCCTCTCCTAAGCCCCGATCGGTCCACGCGTCTTCTCCTGAGCCCCGATCAGTCCACGCGTCGTCTCCTAAGCCCCGATACATCCACACGTCGTCTCCGAGCCGCGATGGGTCCACGCGTCGCCTCCTGAGCCCCGATCGATCCACGCGAGTCTCCTGAGCCCCGGTCGGTCTGCGCGCCGTCTCCTGAGCCCCGATCGTTCCACGCGTCGTCTCCTAAGCCCCGATCGGTTCACGCGTCGTCTCCTAAGCCCCGATCCGTCGACGCGTCGTCTCCTGAGCCCCGATCAATTGACGCGTCTTCTCCTGAGCCCCGATCGCTCCTCGCGCCGTCCCCTGAGCCCCGCTCGGTCCATATGTCGTCTTTTTAGCCCCGATGCCTCCACGCGCCGTCTCCGAGCCACGATCGGTCCAGGCACCGCTTCCTGAACCCCGATCGACCCACGCGCCGTCTCCTAAGCCCCAATCGGTCCACGCGCCGCCTCCTGAGCCCCGATTGGTCCACACGCCGTCTCCTGAATCCCGATCGGTCCACGCGCGGCCTCCTAAGCCCCGATCGTTCTACGCGCCGTCTCCGAGCCCCGATCGGTCCACGCGCCGTCTCCTGAACCTCGATCGGTCCACGCGTCGTTCCCGAAGCCCCGATCCATCCACGCGCAGTCTCTCGAGCCCCAATCGGTCCACGCGCCGTCTCCTGAGCCCCGATCGGTCCACGCGCCGTCTCCTGAGCCCCAATCGGTCCACACGCTGTCTCGTGAGCCCCGATAGGTACACGCGTCGTGTCCTACGCCCCGATCGGTCCACGCGTCGTCTCCTAAGCCCCGATCGGTCCATGCGCCGTCTCCGAGCCCCGATCGGTCTGCGCACCGTCTCCTGATCCCCATCGCTCCACGCGGCGTCTCCGGAGCCCCGATCGATCCACGCGAGTCTCCTGAGCCCCAGTCGGTCCACGCGCCGTCTCCGAGCCCCCATCGGTCCACGCGTTGTCTCCTAAGCCCCGATCGGTCCATGCGCCGTCTCCGAGCCCCGATCGGTTCACGCATCGTCTCCTAAGCCCCGATCGGTTAACGCGCCGTCTCCGAGCGCCGAGCGGTCCACGCGCCGTCGCCGAACCCCAATTGGTCCACGCGCAACCGCCTGAGTCCCAGTCGGTCCACACGCTGTCTCCGAGCCCCGATCGGTCCACGCGCCGTCGCCGAGCCATGATCGGTCCACGCGCGGCCTCCTGAGCTCCAATCGGTCCACAGGCCGTTGCCGATCCACGATCGGTCCGTGCGCCGTTTCCAGAGCCCTATCGGTCCACGCATCGTCTCCTCATCTCCGATCGGTCCACGCGCTGTCTTCGAGCGCCGATCGGTTCACGCGCCGTCTCCTGAGCCCCGATCGGTCCACGCGTCGACTCCTAAGCCCCGATCGGTTCACGCGCCGTATCCGAGCCCCAATCGGTCCACGCGCCGTCTCCTAAGCTCCAATCGGTCCACGCGCCGTCTCCTGAGCCCCGATACGTCGACGCGCAGTCGCCGAGCCCCGATCGGTCTACGCGCTGTCTCCTGAGCCCCGATAGGTACACGCGTCGTCTCCTACACCCCGAACGGTCCACGCGTCGTCTCCTAAGCCCCGATCAGTCCACGCGCCGTCTCCGAGCCCCGATGGGTCCACGCACTGTCTCCTGATCCCCATGGGTCCACGAGGCGCCTCCGGAGCCCCGATCGATCCACGCGAGGATCCTGAGCCCCGATCGATCCACGCATCGTCTCCTAAGCCCCAATCGGTTAACGCGCCGTCTCCGAGCCCCAATCGGTCCACGCGCCGTCTCCTGAACCCCGATCGTTCCACGCGCCTTCTCCTAAGCCACGATCGGTCAGCGCCGTCTCCGAGCGCCGATCGGTGTACGCGCCGTCGCACGAGCCGCGATCGGTCCACGCGCGGCCTCCTGAGCCCCGGTTGCTTCACGCGCCGTATCCGAGGCCCAATCGGTCCACGCACCGTCTCCTGAGCCCCGATCGCTCCACGCGCCGTCTCCGAGCCCCGATCGGTCCACGCGCCGTATCCTGAGCCCGGATCGGTCCACGCGCCGTCGCCGAACCCCAATTGGTCCACGCTCAACCGTCTGAGCCCCGGTTGGTCCACACGCTGTCTCCGAGCCCCGATCGGTCCACGCGTCGTATCCGAACCCCGATCGGTCCACGCGCCGTCTCCTGAACCTGGATCGGTCCACGCGTCGTCTCCTAAGCCCCGATCCGTCGTCGCGTCGTCTCCTGAGCCCCGATCGATCCACGCGTCTTCTCCTGAGCCCCGACCGCTCCACGCGTCGTCTCCGAGCTCCGATCGGACCACGCGCCGTTTGCGAGCCCCGATCGGTCCATGCGTCGTCTTCTAACCCCCGATGCCTCCACGCGCCGTCTCCGAGCCACGATCGGCGCAGGCGCCGCTTCGTGAACCCCGATCGGTCCACGCGCTGTCTCCTGAGCCCCGATCCATCCACGCGCAGTCGCCGAGCCCCGATCGGTCCACGCGCGGTCTACTGAGCTCCGGTCGGTCCACACGCCGCTACGAACCCCAATTGGTCCACGCGCAACCTCTCGAGCCCCAGTCGGTAATCGCGCTGTCTCCGAGCCCCGATCGGTCCACGTATGTTCTCCTAAGCCCCAATTAGTCCACGCGCCGTCTCCTAAGCCCCGATCTGCCCACGAGCCGTCTCCGAGCTCCGATCGGTCCACGCGCCATCGCCGAACCCCGATCGGTCCACGCGTCGTCTCCTGAGCCCCGATCAATTGACGCGTCTTCTCCTGAGCCCCGATCGCTCCTCGCGCCGTCTCCTGAGCCCCGCTCGGTCCATGCGTCGTCTTCAAAGCCCCGATGCCTCCACGCGCCGTCTCCGAGCCACGATCGGTCCGTGCGCCGCTTCCACAACCCCGATCGGTCCACGCGTCATCTCCTGATCTCCGATCGGTCCACGCGCCGTCTCCTAAGCCCCGATCTGTCCACGCGTCGGCTCCTAAGCCTCGATAGGTCCACGCGCGGCCTCCTTAGCCCCGGTCGGTCCACGCGCCGTCTCCGAGCCCCGATCGGCCCACGCATCGTCTCCTAAGCCCCGATCGGTTAACGCACCGTCTCCCCGCCCCGATCAGTCCACGCGCGGCCTTCTGAGCCCCGGTCGGTTCACGCGCCGTCTCCCCGCCCCGATCGGTCCACGCGCCGTCTCCTGAGCCCTGATCCGTCCACGCGCGGCGTCGAGCCGCGATCGGTCCACGCGCGGCCTCCTGAGCCCCAATCGGTCCACGCGTCGTCTCCTAAGCCCCGATCGGTCCGTGCGCCGTCTCCGAGCCCCGATCGGTCCACGCACCATCGCATGCTCCCCAATCGGTCCATGCGCCGCCTCCGGAGCCCTGATCGATCCACGCGAATCTCCTGAGCTCCGGTCAGTCCTCGTACCGTCTCCGAGCCCCGATCGGTCCACGTACCGTCTCCGAAGCCCCGATCGGTCCACGCGCCGTCACCTGAGCCCCGATCGTTCCACGCGTCGTCTCCAAGCCCCGATCGGTTCACGCGCCGTATCCGAGCCCCAATCGGTCCACGCGCCGTCTCATAAGCTCCAATCGGTCCACGCGCCGTCTCCTGAGCCCCGATACGTCGACGCGCAGTCGCCGAGCCCCGATCGGTCCACGCGCTGTCTCCTGAGCCCCGATAGGTACACGCGTCGTCTCCTACACCCCGATCGGTCCACGCGCGGCCTCCAGAGCCCCAATCGGTCCACGCGTCGTCTCCTAAGCCCCGATCGGTCCGTGCGCCGTCTCCGTGCCCCAATCGGTCCACGCGCCGTCTCCTGAACCCCGATTGTTCCACGCGCCTTCTCCTAAGCCACGATCGGTTAGCGCCGTCTCCGAGCGCCGATCGGTGTACGCGCCGTCGCACGAGCCGCGATCGGTCCACGCGCGGCCTCCTGAGCCCCGGTTGCTTCACGCGCCGTATCCGAGGCCCAATCGGTCCACGCACCGTCTCCTGAGCCCCGATCGCTCCACGCGCCGTCGCCGAACCCCAATTGGTCCACGCTCAACCGTCTGAGCCCCGGTTGGTCCACGCGCTGTCTCCGAGCCCCGATCGGTCCACGCGTCGTATCCGAACCCCGATCGGTCCACGCGCCGTCTCCTGAGCCTGGATCGGCCCACGCGTCGTCTCCTAAGCCCCGATCCGTCGTCGCGTCGTCTCCTGAGCGCCGATCGGTCCACGCGTCATCTCCTGATCTCCGATCGGTCCACGCGCCGTCTCCTAAGCCCCGATCGGTCCACGCGTCGGCTCCTAAGCCTCGATAGGTCCACGCGCGGCCTCCTTAGCCCCGGTCGGTCCACGCGCCGTCTCCGAGCCCCGATCGGTCCACGCATCGTCTCCTAAGCCCCGATCGGTTAACGCACCGTCTCCCCGCCCCGATCAGTCCACGCGCGGCCTTCTGAGCCCCGGTCGGTTGACGCGCCGTCTCCCCGCCCCGATCGGTCCACGCGCCGTCTCCTGAGCCCTGATCCGTCCACGTGCGGCGTCGAGCCGCGATCGGTCCACGCGCGGCCTCCTGAGCCCCAATCGGTCCACGCGTCGTCTCCTAAGCCCCGATCCGTCGTCGCGTCGTCTCCTGAGCCCCGATCGATCCACGCGTCTTCTCCTGAGCCCCGACCGCTCCACGCGTCGTCTCCGAGCTCCGATCGGTCCACGCGCCGTTTCCGAGCCCCGATCGGTCCATGCGTCGTCTTCTAACCCCCGATGCCTCCACGCGCCGTCTCCGAGCCACGATCGGTGCAGGCGCCGCTTCGTGAACCCCAATCGGTCCACGCGCTGTCTCCTGAGCCCCGATCCATCCACGCGCAGTCGCCGAGCCCCGATCGGTCCACGCGCGGTCTACTGAGCTCCGGTCGGTCCACACGCCGCTGCGAACCCCAATTGGTCCACGCGCAACCTCTCGAGCCCCAGTCGGTAATCGCGCTGTCTCCGAGCCCCGATCGGTCCACGTATGTTCTCCTAAGCCCCAATTAGTCCACGCGCCGTCTCCTAAGCCCCGATCTGCCCACGAGCCGTCTCCGAGCACCGATCGGTCCACGCGCCGTTTCGAAGCCTCGATCCGTACACGCGTCATCTCCGAGCCCCGATCGGTCCACGCGCCATCGCCGAACCCCGATCGGTCCACGCGTCGTCTCCTGAGCCCCGATCAATTGACGCGTCTTCTCCTGAGCCCCGATCGCTCCTCGCGCCGTCTCCTGAGCCCCGCTCGGTCCATGCGTCCTCTTCAAAGCCCCGATGCCTCCACGCGCCGTCTCCGAGCCACGATCGGTCCGTGCGCCGCTTCCACAACCCCGATCGGTCCACGCGTCATCTCCTGATCTCCGATCGGTCCACGCGCCGTCTCCTAAGCCCCGATCGGTCCACGCGCCGTCTCCGAGCGCCGATCGGTTGACGCTCCGTCTCCTGAGCCCCGATCGGTCCACGCGCCGTCTCCGAGCCCCGATCGGTCCACGCGTCGGCTCCTAAGCCTCTATCGGTCCACGCGCGGCCTGCTTAGCCCCGGTCGGTCCACGCGCCGTCTCCGAGCCCCGATCGGTCCACGAATCGTCTCCTAAGCCCCGATCGGTCCACGCGCCTTCTCCTAAGCCCCGTTCGATCCACGCGCCGTCTCCGAGCGCCGATCGGTTCACGCGCCGTCTCCTGTGCTCCGATCGGTCCACTCGCCGTATCCTGAGCCCGGATCGGTCCACGCGCCGTCGCCGAACCCCAATTGGTCCACGCTCAACCGTCTGAGCCCCGGTTGGTCCACGCGCTGTCTCCGAGCCCCGATCGGTCCACGCGTCGTATCCGAACCCCGATCGGTCCACGCGCCGTCTCCTGAGCCTGGATCGGTCCACGCGCCGTCGCCGAACCCCAATTGGTCCACGCGCCACCGCCTGTGCCCCAGTCGGTCCACGCGCTGTCTCCGAGCCCAGATCGGTCCACGCGCCGTCTCCGAGCTCCGATCGGTCCACGCGCCGACTCGTAAGCCCCGATCGGTCCAAGCGCCTTCTGCGAAGCCCCAATCGTTCCAAGCGCCTTCTGCTAAGCCCCGATCGGTCCACGCGCCGTCGCCGAGCCCCGATCGGTCCAGGCGTATCTTCCTGAGCCCCGGTCGGTCCACGCGCCGTCTCCTAAGCCCCGATCGGTCCACGCGCCTTTTCCTAAGCCCCGATCAGTCCACGTGCCGTCTCCGAGCCTCGACCGGTCCACGCGCCGTCTCCTGAGCCCCGATCGTTCCACGCGCCGTCTCCTAAGCCGCGATCGTTCCACGCGCCGTCTCCGAGCCTCGATCGGTCCACGCGCCGTCTCCTGAGCCCGGATCGTTCCACGCGTCGTCCCCGAATCCTCGATCCGTACACGCGTCGTCTCCGAGCCTCGATCGGTCCACGCGCCGTCGCCGAGCCCCAATCGGTCCAGGCGTATCCTCCTGAGCCCCGGTCGGTCCACGCGCCGTCTCCGAGCCCCGTTCGGTCCACGCATCGTCTCCTAAGCCTCGATCGGTTAACGCGCCGACTCGGAGCCCCGATCGTTCCACGCGCCGTCTCCGAGCCCCGATCGTTCCACGCGCCTTCTCCTAAGCCACGATCGGTCAGCGCCGTCTCCGAGCGCCGATCGGTGCACGCGCCGTCGCACGGGCCGCGATCGGTCCACGCGCGGCCTCCTGAGCCCCGGTTGGTTCACGCGCCGTATCCGAGCCCCAATCGGTCCACGCACCGTCTCCTGAGCCCCGATCGGTCCACGCGCCGTCGCCGAGCCCCGATCAGTCCAGGCGTATCCTCCTGAGCCCCGATCGGTCCACACGCCGTCTCCGTGCGCCGATCGGTTCACGCGCCGTCTCCTGAGCCCCGATCGCTCCACGCGCCGTCTCCGAGCCCCGATCGATCCACGCGCCATCTCTTGAGCCCGGATCGGTCACGCGCCGTCGCCGAACCCCAATTGGTCCACGAGCAACCGTCTGAGCTCCGGTTGGTCCACGAGCTGTTTCCGAGCCCCGATCGGTCCACGCGTCGTATTCGAACCCCGATCGGTCCACGCGCCGTCGCCGAGCCTCGATCGGTCCACGCGCGGCCTCCTTAGCCCCGGTCGATCAACGTGAGTCTCCTAAGCCCCGATCGGTTAACGTGCCGTATCCGAGCCCCGATCGGTCCACGCGCCGTCTCCTGAACCTCGATCGGTCCACGCGTCGTTCCCGAAGCCCCGATCCATCCACGCGCAGTCTCCCGAGCCCCAATCGGTCCACGCGCCGTCTCCTGAGCCCCAATCGGTCCACGCGCCGTCTTTTCAGCCCCGATCGGTCCACGCGTCGTCTCCTAAGCCCCGATCGGTCCACGCGCCGTCTCCGAGCCCCGATCGGTCCACGCGCCGTCTCCTAAGCCCCGATCGATCCACGTGCCGTCGCCGAACCCCAATTGGTACACGCGCAACCGCCTGAGCCCCAGTCGGTCCACGCGCCGTTTCCTGAGCCCCGATCGGTCCGCGTGCCGCATTCTAAGCCGCGGTCCGTCCCCGCGCCGTCTCCGAGCACCGATCGGTCCACGCGCCGTCTCAAAGCGCCGATCATTTCACGCGCTGTCTCCTGAGCCCGGATCGGTCCACGCCACGTCTCCGAGCTACGATCGGTCCGTGCGCCGCTTCCAGAGCCCCGATCGGTCCACGCGTCATCTCCTGATCTCCGATCGGTCCACGCGCCGTCTCCTAAGCCCCGATCGGTCCACGCGCCGTCTCCGAGCCCCGATCGGTTCACGTGCCGTCTCGTGAGCCCCGATCGTTCCACGCGCCGTTTCCGAGCCCCGATCGGTCGATACGTCGTCTCCTAAGCCCCGATCCGTCGACGCGTCGTCTCCTGAGCCCCGATCAATTGACGCGTCTTCTCCTGAGCCCCGATCGCTCCTCGCGCCGTCTCCTGAGCCCCGCTCGGTCCATATGTCGTCTTTTTAGCCCCGATGCCTCCACGCGCCGTCTCCGAGCGTCGTCTCCTGATCCCCGATCCGTAAACGCGTCGTCTCCGAGCCTCGATCGGTCCACACGCCGTGTCCGATCCCCGATCGGTCCGCGTGCCGCATTCTAAGCCGCGGTCCGTCCCCGCGCCGTCTCCGAGCACCGATCGGTCCACGCGCCGTCTCAAAGCGCCGATCGATCCACGTGTCGTCTCCGAGCCCCGATCGGTCCACGCGCCGTCGCCGAGCCATGATCGTTCCACGCGCCGTCTCCGAGCCCCGATCGATCCACGCGTCGTCTCCTAAGCCCCGATCCGTCGACGCGTCGTCTCCTGAGCCCCGATCAATTGACGCGTCTTCTCCTGAGCCCCGATCGCTCCTCGCGCCGTCTCCTGAGCCCCGCTCGGTCCATATGTCGTCTTTTTAGCCCCGATGCCTCCACGCGCCGTCTCCGAGCGTCGTCTCCTGATCCCCGATCCGTAAACGCGTCGTCTCCGAGCCTCGATCGGTCCACACGCCGTGTCCGATCCCCGATCGGTCCGCGTGCCGCATTCTAAGCCGCGGTCCGTCCCCGCGCCGTCTCCGAGCACCGATCGGTCCACGCGCCGTCTCAAAGCGCCGATCGATCCACGCGTCGTCTCCGAGCCCCGATCGGTCCACGCGCCGTCGCCGAGCCATGATCGTTCCACGCGCCGTCTCCGAGCCCCGATCGATCCACGCGTCGTCTCCTAAGCCCCGATCCGTCGACGCGTCGTCTCGTGAGCCCCGATCAATTGACGCGTCTTCTCCTGAGCCCCGATCGCTTCTCGTGCCGCCTCCTGAGCCCCGATCCGTCGAGGCGTCGTCTCCGGAGCCCCGATCAATTGACGTGTCTTCTCCGAGCCCCGATCGCTCCTCGCACCGTCTCCTGAACCCCGCTCGGTCCATATGTCGTCTTTTTAGCCCCGATGCCTCCACGCGCCGTCTCCGAGACACGATCGGTCCAGGCGCCGCTTCCTGAACCCCGATCGGTCCACGCGCCGTCTCCTAAGCCCCAATCGGTCCACGCGCCGCCTCCTGAGCCCCGATCGGCCCACACGCCGTCTCCTGAGTCCCGATCGGTCAACGCGCGGCCTCCTAAGCGCCGATCGTTCCACGCGCCGTCTCCGAGCCCCGATCGGTCCACGCGCCGTCTCCTGAACCTCGATCGGTCCACGCGTCGATCCCGAAGCCCCGATCCATCCACGCGCAGTCTCCTCAGCCCCGATCGGTCCACGCGTCGTCTCCTAAGCCCCGATTCGTCGACGCGTCGTCTCCTGAGCCCCGATCAATTGACGCGTCTTCTCCTGAGCCCCGATCGCTTCTCGTGCCGCCTCCTGAGCCCCGATCCGTCGAGGCGTCGTCTCCGGAGCCCCGATCAATTAACGTGTCTTCTACTGAGCCCCAATCGCTCCTCGCGCCGGCACCTGAGCCCCGCTCGGTCCCTGCGTGGTCTTCTTAGCCCCGATGCCTCCTCGCGCCGTATCCGAGCCACGATCGGTCTAGGCGTCGCTTCCTGAGCCCCGATCGTTCCACGCGCCGTCTCCTAAGCCGCGATCCGTCCACGGGCCGTCTCCGAGCTGCTATCGGTAAACGCGCCGTCACCAAGCCCTGATCCGTAAACGCGTCGTCTCCGAGCCCCGATTGGTCCACGCGCCGTCGCGGAACCCCAATTGGTCCACGCGCAACCGCCTGAGCCCCAGTCGGTCCACGCGCCGTTTCCTGAGCCCCGATCGGTCCACGCGCCGTCTCCTGGGCCTCGATCGGTCTACGCGTCGTCTCCTAAGCCCCGATTGGTGGACCTGCCGTCTCCCAGCCACGATCGGTCCACGCGCCGTCTGCAAAGCCCCAATCTGTCCACGACCCGTCTCCGGGCCCCGATCGGTGCACGCGCCGTCTCCTAAGCCCCGATCGATCCACGCGCCGTCGCCGAACCCCAATTGGTCCACGCGCAATCGCCTGAGCCCCAGTCGGTCCACGCGCCGTTTCCTGAGCCCCGATCGGTCCACGCGCCGTCTCCTGGGCTCCGATCGGTCTACGCGTCGTCTCCTAAGCCCCGATTGGTGGACGTGCCGTCTCCCATCCACGATCGGTCCACACGCCGTCTGCTAAGCCCCAATCTGTCCACGACCCGTCTCCGGGCCCCGATCGGTGCACGCGCGGTCTCCTAAGCCCCGATCGATCCACGCGCCGTTGCCGAACCCCAATTGGTACACGCGCAACCGCCTGAGCCCCAGTCGGTCCACGGGCCGTTTCCTGAGCCCCCATCGGTCCACGCGCCGTCTCCTGGGCCCCGATCGGTCTACGCGTCGTCTCCTAAGCCCCGATTGGTGGACGTGCCGTCTCCCATCCACGATCGGTCCACGCGCCGTCTGCTAAGCCCCAATCTGTCCACGACCCGTCTCCGGGCCCCGATCGGTGCACGCGCCGTCTCCTAAGCCCCGATCGATCCACGCGCCGTCGCCGAACCCCAATTGGTCCACGCGCAATCGCCTGAGCCCCAGTCGGTCCACGCGCTGTCTCCGAGCCCCGATCGGTCCACGGATCGTCTCCTAAGCCCCAATCGGTTAACGCGTCGTCTCCTGAGCCCCGATCGTTCCACGCGCCGTCTCCGAGCCCCGATCGGTCCCTGCGCCGTCTCGTGAGTCCCAATCGGTCCACTCGCTGTCTCCTGAGCCCCGATAGGTACACGCGTCGTCTCCTACGCCCCGATCTGTCCACGCGTCGTCTCCTAGGCCCCGATCGGTCCACGCGCCGTCTCCGAGCCCCGATCGGTCCACGCACCGTGTCCTGATCCCCATCGGTCCACGCGGCGCCTCCGGAGTCCCGATCGATCCACGCGAGGCTTCTAAGCCCCGGTCGGTCCGCGCGCCGTCTCCTGAACCCCGATCGGTCGACGCGTCGTCTCCTGAGCCCCGATCGATCCACGCATCGTCTCCTGAGCCCCGATCGCTGCAGGCGCCGTTTTCTGAGCACCGTTCGGTCCACGCGTCGTCTTCAAAGCCCCGATGCCTCCACGAGCCGTCTCCGAGCCACGATCGGTTCGTGCGCCGCTTCCAGAGCCCTATCGGTCCACGCGTCCTCTCCTGATCTCCTATTGGTCTACGCGCCGTCTCCTAAGCCCCGATCGGTCCACGTGCCGTCTCCGAGCGCCGATCGGTTCACGCGCCGTCTCCTGAGCCCCGATCATTCCACGCGCCGTCTCCGAGCCCCGGTCGATCCACGCGCCGTCTCCGAGCCTCGATCGATCCACGTACCGTCTCCGAAGCCCCTATCGGTCCACGCGCCGTCTGCTGAGCCCCGATCGGTCCACGCATCGTCTCCTAAGCCCCGATACGTCCACACGCCGTATCCGAGCCCCGATCGGTCCGCGTGACGCATTCTAAGACCCGATCGGTCCACGCGACGTCTCCAAAGCCCTGATCGGTCCACGTACCGTCTCCGAGCCCCGATCGGTTCACGCGCCGTCTCCTGAACCCCGATACGTCCACGCGCAGTCGCCGAGCCCCGATCGGTCCACGCGCCGTCGCCGAGCCTCGATAGGTCCACGCGCGGCCTCCTGAGCCCCGGTCGGTTCACGCGCCGTCTCCGAGCCCCGATCGATCCACGCGTCGTCTTCTAAGCCCAGATGCCTCTTCGCGCCGTCTCCGAGCCACGATCGGTCCAGGCGCCGCTTCCTGAGCCCCGATCGGTCGACGCGCCGTCACCCGAGCCCCGATCGTTCCACGCGCCATCTCCTGATCCCCATCGCTCGACGCGGCGTCTCCGGAGCCCCGATCGATCCACGCGAGTCTCCTGAGCCCCGGTCGGTCCGCGCGCCGTCATCTGAGCCCCGATCGGTCGACGCGTCGTCTCCGAGACTCGATCGGTCCACGCGCCGTCGCCGAGCCCCGATCGGTCCACGCGCGGCCTCCTGAGCCCCGCTCAGTCCACGCGCCGTCTCCGAGCCCCCATCGGTCCACGAGTTGTCTCCTAAGCCCCGATCGGTCCACGCGCCGTCTCCGAGCCCCGATCGGTTCACGCATCGTCTCCTAAGCCCCGATCGGTTAACGCGCCGTCTCCGAGCGCCGATCGGTCCACGCGCCGTCACCGGGCCATGATCGGTCCACGCGCGGCCTCCTGAGCCCCAATCGGTACACGGGCCGTCGCCGATCCACGATCGGTCCGTGCGCCGTTTCAAGAGCCCTATCGGTCCACGCATCGTCTCCTCATCTCCGATCGGTCCACGCGCCGTCTCCTAAGCCCCGATCGGTCCACGCGCTGTCTCCGAGTGCCGATCGGTCCAGGCGCCGTCTCCTGAGCCCCAATCGGTCCACACCCTGTCTCGTGAGCCGCGATAGGTACACGCGTCGCGTCCTACGCCCCGATCGGTCCACGCGTCGTCTCCTAAGCCCCGATCGGTCCACGCGCCGTCTCCGAGCCCCGATCGGTCCGCGCACCGTCTCCTGATCCCCATCGCTCCACGCGGCGTCTCCGGAGCCCCGATCGATCCACGCGAGTCTCCTGAGCCCCGGTCGGTCCGCGCACCGTCATCTGAGCCCCGATCAGTCCACGTGCCGTCTCCTAAGCCCCGATCGCTCCACGGACCGGTTCCTGATCCCCGATCGGTCCACGCGCCGCCTCCTGAGTCCCGATCGGTCAACGCGTCGTCTCCTGAGCCCGGATCGGTCCACCCGTCGTCCTCGAATCCCCGATCCGCACACGCGTCGTCTCCGAGCCTCGATCGGTCCACGCACCGTCTCCTAAGCCGCGATCCATCCACGGGCCGTCTCCGAGCCACGATCGGTCCGTGCGCCGCTTCCACAACCCCGATCGGTCCACGCGTCATCTCCTGATCTCCGATCGGTCCACGCGCCGTCTCCTAAGCCCCGATCGGTCCACGCGCCGTCTCCGAGCGCCGATCGGTTGACGCGCCGTCTCCTGAGCCCCGATCGTTCCACGCGCCGTCTCCGAGCCCCGATCGGTCCACGCGCCGTCTCCTAAGCCCCGTTCGGTCCACGCGCCGTCTCCCAAGCCCCGATCATTCCACGCGCCGTCTTCGAGCCCCGATCGGTCCACGCGCCGTCTCCTGAGCCCCGATCGGTCCATGCGTTGTCTCCTAAGCCCCGATCGGTCCACGCGTCGTCTCCTAAGCGCCGATCCGTCGACGCGTCGTCTCCTCAGCCCCGATCGATCCACGCGTCTTCTCCTGAGCCCCGACCGCTCCACCCGTCGTCTCCGAGCTCGGATCGGTCCAGGTGCCGTTTCCGAGCCCCGATTGGTCCATGCGTCGTCTTCGAAGCCCCGATGCCTCCACGCGCCGTCTCCGAGCCACGATCGGTGCAGGCGCCGCTTCCTGAGCCCCGATCCGTCCACGCGCTCTCTCCTGAGCCCCGATCCATCCACGCGCAGTCGCCGAGCCGCGATCGGTCCACGCGCGGTCTACTGAGCTCCGGTCGGTCCACACGCCGCGGCGAACCTCAATTGGTCCACGCGCAACCTCTCGAGCCCCAGTCGGTAAACGCGCTGTCTCCGAGCCCCGACCGGTTCACGCGCCGTCTCCTGTGCACCGATCGAATCTCGCGTCGTCTCCTAAGCCCCGATCCGTCGCCGCGTCGTCTCCTGAGCCCCGATCAATTGACGCATCTTCTTCCGAGCCCCGTTCGGTCCACGCGCCGTCTCCTCAGCCCCGATCGGTCCACCTGTCGTCTCCTAAGCCCTGATCAGTCCACGCGCCGCCTCCTGAGCCCCGATCGATCCATGCATCGGCTCCTGAGCCCCGATCGGTCGACGCATCGTCTTCGAGCACCGATCGATCCACGCGCCGTTTCCTGGGCCCCGATCGGTCCAGGCGTCGCCGACGGAGCCCCGATCGGTCTACGCGCCGTCTCATGAACCCCGATCGGACAACGCATCGTCTCCTAAGCCCCGATCGGTCCACGCGCCGTCTCCTAAGCCCCGATGGATCCACGCGCCGTCTCCGAGCGCCGATCGGTTCACGCGCCGTCTCCTGTGCTCCGATCGTTCCACGCGCCGTCTCCGAGCCCCGTTCGGTCCACGCGCCGTCTCCTCAGCCCCGATCGGTCCACGCGTCGGCTCCTAAGCCTCGATAGGTCCACGCGCGGCCTCCTTAGCCCCGGTCGGTCCACGCGCCGTCTCCGAGCCCCGATCGGTCCACGCGTCGTCTCCTAAGCCCCGATCGGTCCGTGCGCCGTCTCCGAGCCCCGATCGGTCCACGCGCCGCCTCCTGAGCCCCGATCGATCCACGCATCGGCTCCTGAGCCCCGATCGGTCCACGCATCGTCTTCGAGCACCGATCGATCCACGCGCCGTTTCCTGGGCCCCGATCGGCCAGGCGTCGCCGACGGAGCCCCGATCGGTCTACGCGCCGTCTCATGAACACCGATCGGACAACGCATCGTCTCCTAAGCCCCGATCGCTCCACGCGCCGTCTCCTAAGCCCCGATCGATCCACGGGCCGTTTCCGTGCTCCGATCGGTCCACGCGCCGTCTCGAAGCCTCGATCCGTACACGCGCCGTCTCCGAGCCCCGATCGGTCCACGCGCCGTCTCCTGAGCCCCGATCGGTTCACGCATCGTCTCCTAAGCCCCGATACGTCCACGCGCCGTCTCCTGAGCCCCGATCGGTCCACGCGTCGTCTCCTAAGCCCCGATCGGTTAACGCGCCGTCTCCGAGCCCCGATGGGTCCACGCGCCGCCTCCTAAGCCCCGATCGGTCCACGCGTCGTCTCCTAAGCCCCGATCGGTCGACGGGTCGTCTCCTAAGCCCCGATCGGTCGACGCGTCGTCTCCTAAGCCCCGATCGGTCCACGCGTCGTCTCCTCAGCCCCGGTCGGTCGACGCGTCGTCTCCGAGCGCCGAGCGGTGCACGCGCCGTCGCACGAGCCGCGATCGGTCCACGCGCGGCCTCCTGAGCCCCGGTTGCTTCACCTGCCGTATCCGAGGCCCAATCGGTCCACGCACCGTCTCCTGAGCCCCGATCGCTCCACGCGCCGTCTCCGAGCCCCGATCGGTCCACGCGCCGTCTCCTGAGCCCGGATCGGTCCACGCGCCGTCGCCGAACCCCAATTGGTCCACGCGCAACCGTCTGAGCCCCAATTGGTCAACGCGCTGTCTCCGAGCCCCGATCGGTCCACGCGTCGTATCCGAACCCCGATCGGTCCACGCGCCGTCGCCGAGCCATGATCGGTCCACGCGCGGCCTCCTGAGCCCCGGTTGCTTCACGCGCCGTATCCGAGCCCCCATCGGTCCACGCGTCGTCGCCGAGCCCCGATCGGTCCACGCGCCGTCGCCGAGCCATGATCGGCCCACTAGAGGCTCCTGAGCCCGGTTGGTCCGCGAGCCGTCTCCTGAGCCCCGATCGGTCGACGCGTCGTTTCCTGAACCCCGATCGGTCCACGCCCCGTGTCTTAAGCCCGGATCGTTCCACGCGCCGTCCTCGAGCCCCGATCGGTCCACGCGCCGTCTCCTGAGCCCCGATCCGTCGTCGCGTCGTCTCCTGAGCCCCGATCGATCCACGCGTCTTCTCCTGAGCCCCGACCGCTCCACGCGTCGTCTCCTAAGCCCCGATCCGTCGTCGCGTCGTCTCCTGAGCCCCGATCGATCCACGCGTCTTCTCCTGAGCCCCGACCGCTCCACGCGTCGTCTCCGAGCTCCGATCGGTCCACGCGCCGTTTCCGAGCCCCGATCGGTCCATGCGTCGTCTTCTAAGCCCCGATGCCCCCACGCGCCGTCTCCGAGCCACGATCAGTGCAGGCGCCGCTTCGTGAACCCCGATCGGTCCACGCGCTGTCTCCTGAGCCCCGATCCATCCACGCGCCATCTCCTGAGCCCCGATGGGTCCACGCATCGTCTTCTAAGCCCCAATACGTCCACACGCCGTCTCCGATCCCCGATCGATCCACGCGCCGCCTCCTGAGCCCCGATCGGTTCACGCGTCGTTCCCCAAGCCCCGATCGGTCCACGCGCCGTCTCCGAGCCCCGATCGATCCACGCGCCGTCTCCTAAGCCCCGATCGGTCCACCCGCCGTTTCCGAGCCCCGATCAGTTCATGCGTCGTCTCCGAGCCCCGTTCGGTCCACGCGCCGTCGCCGAGTCATGATCGTTCCACGCGCGGCCTCCTGAGCCCCGCTCCGTCCACGCGCAGTCGCTGAGCCCCGATCGGTCCACGCGCTGCTTCCTGAGCCCCAATCGGTCCACGCGTTGTCTCCTAAGCCCCGATCGGTCCACGCGCCGTCTCCGAGCCCCGATCGGTTCACGCATCGTCACCTAAGCCCCGATCGGTCCACGCGCCGTCGCCGAGCGCCGATAAGTTCAAGCACCGTCTCCTGAGCCCCGATCGATCCACGCGTCGTCTCCTGAGCCCCAACCGCTCCACACGCCGTTTCCTGAGCCCCGATCGGTCCACGCATCGTCTCCGAGCACCGATCGGTCCACGCGCCGGTTTCTGAGCACCGTTCCGTCCACGTGTCGTCTTCAAAGCCCCGATGCCTCCACGCGCCGTCTCCGAGCCCCGATCGCTCCTCGCGCCGTCTCCTGAGCCCCGCTCGATCCATGCATCGTCTTCTTAGCCCCGATGCCTCCACGCGCCGTTTCCGAGCCACGATCGGTCCAGGCGCCGTTTCCTGAGCCCCGATCGGTCCACGCGCCGTCGCGTAAGCCCCAATCGGTCTACGCGCCGTCTCAGAGCACGGATCATTTCACGCGCCGTCTCCTGAGCCCCGATCGATCCACGCGTCGTCTCCTGAGCCCCAACCGCTCCACACGCCGTTTCCTGAGCCCCGATCGGTCCACGCGCCGTCTCCTAAGCCCCTATCGGTCCACGCGCCGTCTCCGAGCGCTGATCGGTTCACGCGCCGTCTGCTGAGCCCCGATCGTTCCACGCGCCGTCTCCGAGCCCCGATCGGTCCACGCGCCGTCTCATAAGCCCCGATCGGACCACGCGCCTTCTCCTCAGCCCCGATCGGTCCACGCGCCGTCTCCGAGCGCCGATTAGTTCACGCGCCGTCTCCTGAGCCCCGATCGCTCGACGCGCCGTCTCGGAGCCCCGATCGGTCCACGCGCCGTCTCCTAAGCTCCGATCGGTCCACGCGCCGTCTCCTGAGCCCCGATCGCTCCACGCACCGTTTTCTGAGCACCGTTTGGTCCACGCGTCGTCTTCAAAGATCCGATGCCTCCACGCGCCGTCTCCGAGCCACGATCCGTCCGTGCGCCGCTTCCAGAGCCCTCTCGGTCCACGCGCCTTCTCCGAGCCCCGATCATTCCACGCGCCGTCTCGGAGCCCCGATCGATCCACGCGCCGTCTCCTGAACCCCGATCTGTCCAAGCGCCGTCTCCAAGCCCCGATCGGTCCACGCGCCGTCTCCTAAGCCCCGATCGGTCCAAGCGCCTTCTCCTAAGCCCCGATCGGCCCACGCGCCGTCTCCTGAACCCCGATCGCTCCACACCCCTTCTCCTGAGCCCCGATCGGTCAACGCGTCGTCTCCTAAGCCCCGACCGGTTCACGCGCCGTCTGCTGTGCCCCGATCGATTCACGTGCCGTTTCCTAAGCCCCGATCGGTCCACCCGTCGTCTCTTAAGCCCCGATCGGTCCACGCGCCGTCTCCGAGCGCCGATCGGTTCACGCGCCGTCTCCTAAGCCCCGATCATTCCACGCGCCGTCTCCGAGCCCCGGTCGGTCCACGCGCCGTCTCCGAGCCCCGATCTGTTCACGCATCGTCTCCTAAGCCCCGAGCGGTCCACGCGTCGTCGCCGAGCCTCGATCGGTCCACGCGCGGCCTCCTGAGCCCCGATCGGTTCACGCGCCGGCTCCCAGCCCGATCGGTCCACGCATCGTCTCCTAAGCCCCGATCGGTTAACGTGCCGTCTCCGAGCCCCGATCGGTCCACGTGCCGTCTCCTGAGCCCCGATCGGTTCACGCGCCGTCTCCGAGCCCCGATCGATCCACGCGTCGTCTTGTAAACCCAGATTCCTCCTCGCATCGTCTCCTAAGCCGCGATCTTTAACGCGCCGTCTCCGAGCCCCGATCGGTCCACGCGCCGTCGCGGAACCCCAATTGGTCCACGCGCAACCGCCTGAGCCCCAGTCGGTCCACGCGCCGTCTCCTGTGCCCCGATCGGTCCACGCGCCGTCGCCGAGCCCCGATCGGCCCAGGCGTATTCTCCTGAGCCCCGATGGGTCCACGCGCCGCATCCTGAGCCCCGATCGGTCGACGCGCCGTCTCCTAAGCCCCGATCCGTCCACGGGCCGTTTCCTGACCACCGATCGTTCCACACGCCGCCCCCTAAACCTCGATCGGTCCAGGCGTCGTCTCCTAAGCCCCGACCGTCTCACGCGCCGTCTCCTGTGCCCCGATCGATTCACGTGCCGTCTCCTAAGCCCCGATCGGTCCACCCGTCGTCTCTTAAGCCCCAATCGGTCCACGCGCCATCTCCGAGCGCCGATCATTTCACGCGCTGTCTCCTGAGCCCCGGTCGGTCCGCGCGCCGTCACCTGAGCCACGATCGGTCTACGCGTCGTCTCCTAAGCCCTGAACGGCCCACGCGCCGTCTCCGAGCGCCGATCCGTTCACGCGCCGTCTCCTGAGCCCCGATCGTTCCACGCGCCGTCTCCGAGCTCCGATCGGCCCACGCGCCGTCTCCTAAGCCCCGATCGGTCCAAGCCCCTTCTCCTAAGCCCCGGTCGGTCCACGCGCCGTCTCCGAGCCCCGATCGGTCCACGCATCGTCGCCGAACCCCAATTGGTCCACGCTCATCCGCCTGACCCCCAGTCGGTCCACGCGCCGCCTCTGGAGCCCCGATCGATCAACGGGAATCTCCTGACCTTCGGTCGGTCCATGCGCCGTCTCCTGAGCCCCGGTCCGTCCTCGCACCGTCTCCGAGCACCGATCGGTCCACGTACCGTCTCCGAAGCCCCGATCGGTCCACGCGCCGTCTCCTGAGCCCCGGTCGGTTCACGCGCCGTCTTCGAGCCCCGATCGGTCCATGCGTCGTCTTCTAAGCCCAGATGCCTCCTCGCGCCGTCTCCGAGCCCCGATCGGTCCACGCGCCGTCGCCGAACCCCAATTGGTCCAGGCGCAACCGCCTGAGCCCCAGTCGGTCCACGCGCGGCCTCCTGAGCCATGGTTGGTTCACGCGCAGTCTCCTGAGCCCCGATCGGTCCACACATCGCCTCCTGTGACCCGGACGGTCCAGGCACCGTCTCCAAACCACGATCGGTCGACGCGACGTCTCCTAGGCCCCGATCGGTCCACGTGCCGTCTCCGAGCCCCGATCGGTCCACGCACCGTGTCCTGATCCCCATCGGTCCACGCGGCGCCTCCGGAGCCCCGATCGATCTACGCGAGGCTTCTGAGCCCCGGTCCGTCCGCGCGCCGTCTCCTGAGCTCCGATCGGTCGACGCGTCGTCTCCTGAGCCCCGATCGATCCACGGGTCGTCTCCTGAGCCCCGATCGCTCCAGGCGCCGTTTTCTGAGCACCGTTCGGTCCACGCGTCGTCTTCAAAGCCCCGATGCCTCCACGCGTCGTCTCCGAGCGACGATCGGACCGTGCCCCGCTTCCAGAGCCCTATCGGTCCACGCGTCCTCTCCTGATCTCCTATTGGTCGACGCGCCGTCTCCTAAGCCCCGATCGGTCCACGTGCCATCTCCGAGCGCCGATCGGTTCACGCGCCGTCTCCTGAGCCCCGATCGGTACACGCGTCGTTTCCTAAGCTCCGATCCATCCACGCGCAGTCTCCTGAGCCCCGATCGGTCCACGCATCGCCTCCTGAGCCCCGGACGGTCCAGGCGCCGTCTCCGAACCCCGAGCGGTCGACGCGCCGTCTTCGAGCCTCGATCGGTCCACGCGCCGTCGCCGAACCCCAATTGGTCCACGCGCAACCGCCTAAGCCCCGATCGATTTACGCGTCGTCTCCTAAGCCCCGATTGGTGGACGAGCCGTCTCCTAGCCACGATCGGTCCACGCGCCGTCTCCTAAGCCCCGATCGGTCCACCCGCCTTGTCCTAAGCCCCGATCGGTCCACGTGCCGTCTCCGAGCGTCGATCGGTTCACGCACCGTCTCCTGAGCCCCGATCGTTCCACGCGCCGTTTCCGAGCCCCAATCGGTCCACGCGCCGTCTCCTGAGCCCGGATCGGTCCACCCGTCGTCCTCGAATCCCCGATCCGCACACGCGTCGTCTCCGAGCCTCGACCGGTCCACGCGCCGTCTCCTGAGCCCCGATCATTCCACGCGCCGTCTCCTAAGCCGCGATCCGTCCACGGGCCGTCTCCGAGCTGCTATCGGTAAACGCGCCGTCACCAAGCCCTGATCCATACACGCGTCGTCTCCGAGCCCCGACCGGTCCACGCGCCGTCGTCGAGCCTCGATCGGTCCACGCGCGGCCTCCTGAGCCCCGATCGGTTCACGTGCCGTCTCCTGAGCCCCGGTCGGTTCACGCGCCGTCTCCGAGCCCCGATGGGTCCACGCGCCGTCTCCTGAGCCCGGATCGGTCCACCCGTCGTCCTCGAATCCCCGATCCGCACACGCGTTGTCTCCGAGCCTCGACCGGTCCACGCGCCGTCTCCTGAGCCCCGATCATTCCACGCGCCGTCTCCTAAGCCGCGATCCGTCCACGGGCCGTCTCCGAGCTGCTATCGGTAAACGCGCCGTCACCAAGCCCTGATCCGTACACGCGTCGTCTCCGAGCCCCGATCGGTGCACGCGCCGTCTCCGAGCACCGATTGGTCCACGCGCCGTCGCCCGAGCCCCAATTGGTCCACGCGCCGTCGCCCGAACCCCAATTGGCCCACGAGCAACCTCCTGAGCTCCAGTCGGTCCACGCGCAGTCGCCGAGCCCCGATCGATCCCCGCATCGTCTCCTAAGCCCCGATCGGTTGACGCGTCATTTACGAGCCCCGATCGGTCTACGCGCCGTCTCCTGAGACCCAATCGGTCCACACGCCGTCTCCTAAGCATCGATCCGTCCACGGGCCGTCTGTAAACCGCGATCAGTCAACGCTCCGTCACCAAGCCCCGATACGTACAAGCGTCGTGTCCGAGCCCCGATCGATCCACGCGAGGCTCCTGTGCCCCGATCGGACCACGCATCGTCTCCTAAGCCCCAATCGGTTAACGCGCCGTCTCCGAGCCCCGATCGGTCCGCGCGCCGTCGCCGAACCCCAATTGGTCCACGCTCAACCGCCTGACCCCCAATTCGTCCATGGTTCAACCGCCTGACCCCCAGTCGGTCCACGCGCTGTCTCCGAGCCCCGATCGGTCCACGCGTCGTCTCCGAGCCCCGATCGGCCCACGCGCCGTCGCCGAGCCACGATCGGTCCACGCGCGGCCTCCTGAGCTCCGATCGGTCCACGCGCCGTCGCCGAGCCGCGTTCGGTTCTCGCGCGGCCTCCTGAGCCCCGGTCGGTTCACGCGCAACCGCCTGAGCCCCAGTCGGTCCACGCGCGGCCTCCTGAGCCATGGTTGGTTCACGCGCCGTCTCCTGAACCCCGATCGGTCCACGCGTCGTTCCCTAAGCCCCGATCCATCCACGCGCAGTCTCCTGAGCCCCGATCGGTCCACACATCGCCTCCTGAGACCCGGACGGTCCAGGCACCGTCTCCAAACCACGATCGGTCGACGCGCCGTCTCCGAGCCCCGATCGGCCGACGCGCCGTCGCCGAACCCCAATTGGTCCAGGCGCCGTCTCCGAACCCCGATCGGTCGACGCGCTGTCTCCGAGCCCCGATCGGTCCACGCGCCGTCTTCGAGCCCCGATCGGTCCACTCATCGTCTCCTAAGACGCAATCGGTTAACGCGCCGTCTCCTGAGCCCCGATCGTTCCACGCGCCGTCTCCTGAGCCCCGATCGATCCACGCGTCGTCTCCTGGGCCCCGATCGCTCCAGGCGCCGTTTTCTGAGCACCGTTCGGTCCACGCGTCGTCTTCAAAGCCCCGATGCCTCCACGCGCCGTCTCCGAGCGACGATCGGTCCATGCCCCGCTTCCAGAGCCCTATCGGTCCAAGCGTCCTCTCCTGATCTCCTATTGGTCGACGCGCCGTCTACTAAGCCCCGATCGGTCCACGTGCCGTCTCCGAGCGCCGATCGGTTCACGCGCCGTCTCCTGAGCTCCGATCGGTCCAGGCGTCGTTTCCTAAGCTCCGATCCATCCACGCGCAGTCTCCTGAGCCCCGATCGGTCCACGCATCGCCTCCTGAGCCCCGGACGGTCCAGGCCCCGTCTCCGAACCCCGAGCGGTCGACGCGCTGTCTCCGAGCCCCGATCGGTCCACGCATCGTCTCCTAAGCCCCGCTCGGTTAACGCGTCGTTTCGTAACCCCGATCGGTCTACGCGCCATCTCCTGAGCCCCGATCGGTCCACGCGTCGTCTCCTGAGCCCCGATCGTTCCACGCGCCGTCTCCGAGCGTCGATCGGTCCACGCGCCGTCTCCTGAGCCCCGATCGGTCCACGCGCCGTCTCCGAGCGCCGATCCGTCCACGCGCCTTCTTCTGAGCCCCGATCGGTCCAGGCATCGTTTCCTAAGCCCCGGACGGTCCACCCGCCGTTTCCGAGCCCGATCGCTCCACGCGCCGTCTCCTGAGCTCTGATCGGTCCACGCTTCGTCTTCTAAGCCCCGATCGCTCCACGCGCCGTCTCCTGAGCCCGATCGGTCCACGCGCCGCCTCCTGCGCCCCGATCGGTCTGCGCGCCGTCTCCTGAGCCCCGATCGGTCGACGCGCCGTCTCGTGAGCCCCGATCGGTCCACGCGCCGTCTCCGAGCCCCGATCGGTCCATGCGCCGTCTCCTGAGCCCCGATCGGTCCACGCGTCGTTCCCTAAGCCCCGATCCATCCACACGCAGTCTCCCGAGCCCCAATCGGTCCACGCGCCGCCTCCTGCGCCCCGATCAGTCTGCGCGCCGTCTCCTGAGCCACGACCGGTCCACGCGCCGTCTCGTGAGCCCCGATCGGGCCACGCGCCGTCTCCTAAGCCCCAATCTGTCCACGACACGTCTCCGGGCCCCGATCGGTGCACGCGCCGTCTCCTAACCCCCGATCGGTCCACGCCCCGTCTCCGAGCGCCGATTGGTTCACGCGCAGTCCCCTAAGCTCCGATCGGTCCACGCGCCGTCTCCGAGCCCCGATCGGTCCGCGCACCGTCTCCTGATCCCCATCGCTCGACGCGGCGTCTCCGGAGCCCCGATCGATCCACGCGCCGTCTCCGAGCCCCGATCGGTCCACGCATCGTCTTCTAAGCCCCGGTCGGTTCACGCGCCGTCTCCCCGCCCCGATCGGTCCACGCGCCGTCTCCTGAGCCCTGATCCGTCCACGCACGGCGTCGAGCCGCAATCGGTCCACGCGCGGCCTCCTGAGCGCAAATCGGTCCACGCGTCGTCTCCTGAGCCCCGATCGGTCCGTGCACCGTCTCCGAGCCCCGATCGGCCCACGCGCCATCTCATGCTCCCCAATCGGTCCATGCGCCGCCCTCGGAGCCCTGATCGATCCACGCGAATCTCCTGAGCTCCAGTCGGTCCTCGTACCGTCTCCGAGCCCCGATCGGTCCAGATACCGTCTCCGAAGCCCCGATCGGTCCACGCGCCGTCTCCTGACACCCGATCGGTCCACGCGTCGTCTCCTAAGCCCCGATCGGTTCACGCGCCGTATCCGAGCCCCAATCGGTCCACGCGCCGTCTCATAAGCTCCAATCGGTCCATGCCCCGTCCCCTGAGCTCCGATACGTCGACGCGCAGACGCCGTGCCCCGATCGGTCCACGCGCCGTCTCCGAGCCCCGACGGGTCCACGCACTGTCTCCTGATCCCCATGGGTCCACGCGGCGCCTCCGGAGCCCCGAACGATCCACGCGAGGATCCTGAGCCCCGATCGATCCACGCATCGTCTCGTAAGCCCCAATCGGTTAACGCGCCGTCTCCGAGGCCCAATCGGTCCACGCGCCGTCTCCTGAACCCCGATCGTTCCACGCGCCTTCTCCTAAGCCACGATCGGTCAGCGCCGTCTCCGAGCGCCGATCGGTGCACGCGCAGTCGCACGAGCCGCGATCGGTCCACGCGCGGCCTCCTGAGTCCCGGTTGCTTCACGCGCCGTATCCGAGCCCTAATCGGTCCACGCACCGTCTCCTGAGCCCCGATCGGTCCACGCGCCGTCTCCTGAGCCCCGATCGGTCCGTGCGCCGTCTCCGAGCCCCGATCGGTCCACGCACCATCTCATGCTCCCAAATCGGTCCATGCGCCGCCTCCGGAGCCCTGATCTATCCACGCGAATCTTCTGAGCTCCGGTCGGTCCTCGTACCGTCCCCGAGCCTCGATCGGTCCACGCGCCGTCGCCGAGCCCCGATCGGTCCACGCGCGGCCTCCTGAGCCCCGGTCGGTCCACGCGCCGTCTCCGAGCCCCGATCGGTCCAGGCGCCGTCTCCTGAGCCCCAATCGGTCCACACGCTGTCTCGTCAGCCCCGATTGGTACACGCGTCGCGTCCTACGCCCCGATCGGTCCACGCGTCGTCTTCAAAGCCCCGATGCCTCCACGCGCCGTCTCCGAGCCACGATCGGTCCGTGCGCCGCTTCCACAACCCCGATCGGTCCACGCGTCAACTCCTGATCTCCGATCGGTCCACGCGCCGTCTCCTAAGCCCCGATCGGTCCACGCACCGTCTCCGAGGGCCGATCGATTCACGGGCCGTCTCCGAGCCGCGATCGATAAAGCCGCCGTCTCCTGATCCCCATCGGTCCACGCGGCGTTGTCTGAGCACTGTTCGGTCCACGCGTCGTCTTCAAAGCCCCGATGCCTCCACGCGCCGTCTCCGAGCCACGATCGGTCCGTGCGCCGCTTCCAGAGCCCCGATCGGTGCACGCGTCTTCTCCTGATCTCCGATCGGTCCACGCGCCGTCTCATAAGCCCCGATCGGTCCACGCACCGTCTCCGAGCGCCGATCGATTCACGGGCCGTCTCCGAGCCGCGATCGATAAAGCCGCCGTCATCAAGCCCCGATCCGTACACGCGTCGTCTCCGAGCCCCGATGGGTCCACTCGCCGTCGCCGAGCCTCGATTGGTCCACGCGCGGCCTCCTGAGCCCCGGTCGGTTCACACGCCGTCTCCGAGCCGCGATCGGTCCACGCATCGTCTCCTAAGCCCCGATCGGTTAACGTGCCGTCTCCGAGCCCCGATCGCTCCACGCGCCGTCTGCTGAGCCCCGATGCGTCTACGCGCAGTCGCCGAGCCCCGATCGGTCCACGCGGGGTCTCCTGAGCCCCGATCGGTCCACGCGCCGTCTCCTAAGCCCCGATCGATCCACGCGCCGTCTCCGAGCGCCGCTCGGTTCACGCGCCGTCTCCTGTGCTCCGATCGTTCCACGCGCCGTCTTCGAGCCCCGATCGGTCCACGTAACGTCTCCTAAGCCCCAATCGGTTAACGCGCCGTCTCCTGAGCCCCGATCGTTCTACGCGCCGTCTCCGAGCCCCGATCCGTCCACGCGCAGTCGCCGAGCCCCGATCGGTTCACGCGCGGTCTCCTGAGCCCCAGTCGGTACACGCGCTGTCTCCGAGCCCCCATCGGTCCACGCATCGTCTCCTAAGCCCCGCTCGGTTAACGCGTCGTTTCGGAGCCCCGATCGGTCTACGCGTCGTCTCCTGAGCCCCGATCGGTCCACGCGCCGTCTCCGAGCCCCGATCGGTCCACGCACTGTCTCCTGATCCCCATGGGTCAACGCAGCGCCTACGGAGCCCCGATCGATCCACGCGAGGCTCCTGAGCCCCGATCGGACCACGCATCGTCTCCTAAGCCCCAATCGGTTAACGCGCCGTCTCCGGGCCCCGATCGGTCAACGCGCCGTCGCCGAACCCCGATTGGTCCACGCGCAACCGCCTGAGCCCCAATCGGTTAACGCGCCGTCTCCTGAGCCGCGATCGTTCTACGCGCCGTCTCCGAGCCCCGATCCGTCCACGCGCAGTCGCCGAGCCCCGATCGGTTCACGCGCGGTCTCCCGAGCCCCAGTCGGTACACGCGCTGTCTCTGAGCCCCCATCGGTCCACGCATCGTCTCCTAAGCCCCGCTCGGTTAACGCGTCGTTTCGGAGCCCCGATCGGTCTACGCGTCGTCTCCTGAGCCCCGATCGGTCCCTGCGCCGTCTCCTGAGCCCCAATAGGTCCACTCGCTGTCTCCTGAGCCCCGATAGGTACACGCGTCGTTTCCTACGCCCCGATAAGTCCGCGCGTCGTCTTCAAAGCCCCGATGCCTCCACGCGCCGTCTCCGAGCCACGATCGGTCCGTGCGCCGCTTCCAGAGCCCTATCGGTCCACGCGTCCTCTCCTGATCTCTTACTGGTCCACGCGCAACCGCCTGAGCCCCAGTCGGTCCACGCGCCGTTTCCTGAGCCCCGATCGGTCCACGCGCCGTCTCCTGAGCCCCGATCGATCTACGCGTCGCCTCCTAAGCCCCGATTGGTGGACGAGCCGTCTCCCAGCCACGATCGGTCCTCGCGCCGTCTCCTAAGCCCTGATCTGTCCACGCGCCGTCGCCGAATCCCAATTGGTCCACGCGCAACCGCCTGAGCCCCAGTCGGTCCACGCACTGTCTCCGAGCACCGATCGGTCTACGCCCCGTCGCCGAGCCCTGATCAGTCCACGCGCGGCCTCCTGAGCCCCGATCGGTCCACACGCCGCCGCCGAGCCGCGATCGGTCCACGCGCGGCCTCCTGAGCCCCGATCGGTCCACGCACCGTCACCGAGCCGCGATCGGTCCACGCGCTACCTCCTGAGCCCCGGTTGGTTCACGCGCCGTATCCGAGCCCCCATCGGTCCACGCGTCGTCTCCGAGCCCCGAACCGTCCACGCGCCGTCGCCGAGCCATGATCGGTCCACGCGAGGCTTCTGAGCCCCGGTCGGTCCGCGCCGTCTCGTGAGCCCCGATCGGTCCACGCGCCGTCTCCTAAGCCCCGATCGTTCCACGCGCCTTCCTCGAGCCCCGATCGGTCCACGCGCCGTCTCCTGAGCCCGGATCGGTCCACGCGTCGGCTCCTAAGTCCCGATCGGTCCACGCGTCGTCTCCTAAGCCCCGATCCGTCGACGCGCCGTCTCCTGAGCCCGGATCGGTCCACGCGTCGTCCCGGAATACCTGATCCATACAGGCGCCGTCTCCGAGCCCCGATCGGTCCACGCGCCGTCTCCTGAACCCCGATACGTCCACACGCAGTCGCCGAGCCCCGACCGGTCCACCCGCGGCCTCCTGAGCCCCGGTCGGTTCACGCGCCGTCTCCGAGCCCCGATCGGTCCACGCGCCGTCTCCGAGCCCCGATCGGTCCACGCATCGTCTCCTAAGCCCCGATCGGTTAACGCGCCGTCTCCGAGCCCCGAACGTTCCACGCGCCGTCTCCGAGCCCCGATGGGTCCACGCGCAGTCGCCGAGCCCCGATCGGTACACGCGCGGTCTCCTGAGTCCCGATCTATCCACGCGCCGTCTCCGAGCCCCGATCGGTTCACGGATCGTCTCCTAAGCCCCGATCGGTCCACGCGTCGTCTCCGAGCCCCGGTCGGTCCACGCGCCGTCTCCTGAGCCCCGATCGATCCACGCGTCGTTCCCTAAGCCCCGATCCATCCACGCGCTGCCTCCTAAGCCCCGATCGGTCCAGGCCCCGTCTCCGAGCGCCTATCGGTTCACGCGCCGTCTCCTGAGAACGATCGGTCCACGCGCCGTCTCCGAGCCCCGATCGGTCCACGCGCCGTCTCCTGAACCCCGATCGGTCCACGCGTCGTTCCCGAAGCCCCGATCCATCCACGCGCAGTCTCCCGAGCCCCGATCGGTGCACGCACCGTCTCCTAAGCCCCGATCGGTCCACGCCCCGTCTCCGAGCACCGATTGGTTCACGCGCCGTCTCCTGAGACTCGATCCGTCCACGCGCTGTCTCCTGAGCCCCGATCGGTCGACGCGTCCTCTGCTAAACCCCAATCGGTCCACGCCCCATCTCCGAGCGCCGATCGGTTCACGCGCCGTCTCCTGAGTCCCGATCCGTCCACTCACTGTCTCCTGAGCCCCGATCGGTCGACGCGTCCTCTACTAAACCTCGATTGGTCCACGCGTCGTCTCCTGAGCCCCGATCGGTCGACGGGTCCTCTCCTAAGCCCCGATCGGTCCACGCGTCTTCTCCTGAGCTCCGATCAGTCCACGCGTCGTCTCCTAAGCCCCGATACGTCCACAAGCCGTCTACGAGCCCCGATGGGTCCCCGCGTTGCCTCCTGAGCCCCGATCGATCCACGCGAGTCTCCTGAGCCCCGGTCGGTCCACGCGCCGTCTCCTGAGCCCCGGTCGTTCCACGCGTCGTCTCCTGAGCCCCGATCGGTCCACGTATCGTCTCCTAAGCCCCGATCCATCGACGCGTCGTCTCCTGAGCCCCGATCAATTGACGCGTCTTCTCCTGAGCCCCGATCGCTCCTCGCGCCGTCTCCTGAACCCCGCTCGGTCCATGTGTCGTCTTCTTAGCCCCGATGAGTCTATGCGCCGTCTCCGATCGACGACCGGTTCAGGCGCCGCTTCCTGAGCCCCGATCGGTCCACGCGCCGTCTCCTAAGCCCCAATCGGTCCACGCACCGCCTCCTGCGCCCCAATCGGTCCACGCGCCGCCTCCTGCGCCCCGATCAGTCTGCGCGCCGTCTCCTGAGCCCCGATCGGTCGACGCGCGGTTCGTGAGCCCCGATCGGTCCACGCCCCGTCTCCGAGCGCCGATCGGTTCACGCGCAGCCTCCTAAGCTCCGATCGGTCCACGCGCCGTCTCCGAGCCCCGATCGGTCCGCGCACCGTCTCCTGATCCCCATCGCTCCACGCGGCGTCTCCGGCGCCCCGATCGATCCACGCGAGTCTCCTGAGCCCCGGTCGGTCCGCGCACCGTCATCGAAGCCCCGATCAGTCCACGCGCCGTCTCCTGAGCCCGGATCGGTCCACGCGTCGGCTCCTAAGCCCCGATCGGTCCACGCGTCGTCTCCTAAGCCCCGATCCGTCGTCGCATCGTCTGCTGAGCCCCGATCGATCCACGCGTCTTCTCCTGAGCCCCGATCGGTCCACGCGCCGTCTCCTGAGCCACGATCGATCCACATGCCGTCTCCGAGCCCCGATCGGTCCGCGTGCCGCATTCTAAGCCACGGTCCATCCACGCGCCGTCTCCGAGCCCCGATCGGTCCACGCGTCGTCTCCTAAGCCCTCATCGGTCCTCGTGCCTTCTGCGAGCCCCGAAGGGTCCACGCACCGTCTCCTGATTCCCATCGGTCCACGCGGTGCCTCCGAGCCCCGATCGGTCCGCGTGCCGCATTTTAAGCCACGGTCCATCCACGCGCCGTCTCCGAGCCCCGATCGGTCCACGCGTCGTCTCCTAAGCCCTCATCGGTCCTCGTGCCGTCTCCGAGCCCCGATCTGTCCACGCGCCGCCTCCTAAGCCCCGATCTATCCACGCGCCGCCTCCTAAGCCGCGATCGTTCCACGCGCCGCTTCCGATCCCCGATCGGTCCTAGCGTCGTCTCCTAAGCCCCGACTGGTCCACGCGCCGTCTCCTGAGCCCTGGTCGGTTCACGAGCCGTCTCCGAGCCCCGATCGATCCACGCGTCGTCTTGTAAGCCCAGATGCCTCCACGCGCCGTCTCCGAGCCACGATCGGTCCAGGCGCGGCTTCTTTAGCCCCGATCGGTCCACGCGCCGTCTCCTAAGCCCCAATCGCTCCACGCGCCGTCTCCGAGCGCCGATCATTTCACGCGCTGTCTCCTGAGTCCCGATCGTTCCACGCGCCGTCTCCGAGCCCCGATCGATCCACGCGCCGTCTGCTGAGCCCCGATCGGTCCACGCGTCGTTCCCCAAGCCCCGATCCATCGACGCGCCGTCTCCTGAGCCACGATCGGTCCACGCGCTGTCACCCGAGTCTCGATCGTTCCACACGCCGTCTCCAAGCCCCGATCGGTCCACGCTCCGTATCCTGAGCCCGGATCGTTCCACGCGACGTCTCCTGATCTCCGATCCGTAAACGCGTCGTCTCCGAGCCTCGATCGGTCCACACGCCGTGTCCGATCCCCGATCGGTCCGCGTACCGCATTCTAAGCCGCGGTCCGTCCACGCGCCGTCTCCACGAGCCCCAGTCGGTCCGCGCGCCGTCTCCGGAGACCCGATTGTTCGACCCGTCGTCTCCTGAGCCCCGATCGATCCACGCGTCGTCTCCTGAGCCCCGATGCCTCCACGCGCCGTCTCCGAGCCACGATCGGTCCGTGCGCCGCTTCCACAACCCCAATCGGTCCACGCGTCAACTCCTGATCTCCGATCGGTCCACGCGCCGTCTCCTAAGCCCCGATCGGTCCACGCGCCGTCTCCGAGCGCCGATCGGGTGACGCGCCGTCTCCTGAGCCCCGATCGTTCCATGCGCCGTCGCCGAGCCCCGATCGGTTCACGCGCCGTCTCCTAAGCCCCGTTCGGTCCAAGCGCCTTCTCCTAAACCCCGGTCGGTCCACGCGCCGTCGCCGAGCCCCGATCGGTCCACGCATCGTATCCTAAACCCCGATCGGTTAACGCGTCGACTCCGAGCCGCGATCGTTCCAAGCCCCGTCCCCGATCCCCGATCGATCCACGCGCCGTCTCCGAGCGCCGATCGGTTCACGCGCCATCACCCGAGCCCTATCGTTCCACACGCCGTCTACGAGTCCCGATCGGTCCACGCTTCGTCTCCTGAGCCCGGATCGTTCCACGCGTCGTCTCCTGATCCCCGATCCGTAAACGCGTCGTCTCCGAGCCTCGATCGGTCCACACGCCGTGTCCGATCCCCGATCGGTCCGCGTACCGCATTCTGAGCCGCGGTCCGTCCACGCGCCGTCTCCGAGCACCGATCGGTCCACGCGCCGTCTCAGAGCGCCGATCATTTCACGCCCCGTCTCCTGAGCTCCGATCGTTCCACGCGCCGTCTCCGAGCGCCGATCGGTTGACGCGCCGTCTCCTGAGCCCCGATCGTTCCACGCGCCGTCCCCGAGCCCCGATCGGTCCACGCGCCGTCTCCTAAGCCCCGTTCGGTCCACGCATCGTCTCCTAAGCCCCGATCGGCTAACGCGTCGACTCCGAGCCGCGATCGTTCCACGCGCCGTCCCCGATCCCCGATCGGTCCACGCGCCGTCTCCGAGCGCTGATCCGTTCACGCGCCGTCACCCGAGCCCCGATCGTTCCACACGACGTCTCCGAGCCCCGATCGGTCCACGCTCCGTCTCCTGAGCCCGGATGGTTCCACGCGTCGTCTCCTGATCCTCGATCCGTTAACGCGTCGTCTCCGAGCCTCGATCGGTCCACACGCCGTGTCCGATCCCCGATCGGTCCGCGTACCGCATTCTGAGCCGCGGTCCGTCCACGCGCCGTCTCCAAGCCCCGAAAGGTCCGCGCACCGTCTCCTGATCCCCATCGCTCCACGTGGCGTCTCCGGAGCCCCGATCGATCCACGCGAGTCTCCTGAGCCCCGGTCGGTCCGCGCGCCGTCATCTGAGCCCCGATCGGTTGACGCGTCGTCTCCGAGACTAGATCGGTCCACGCGCCGTCGCCGAGCCCCGATCGGTCCAGGCGTGGCCTCCTGAGCCGCGGTCGGTCCACACGCCGTCTCCTGAGCCCCGATCGGTCCACGCGTCGTCTTCTAAGCCCAGATGCCTCCTTGCGCCGTCTACCAACCACGATCGGTGCAGGCGCCGCTTCCTGAGCCCCGATCGGTCCACGCGTTTTCTCCTAAGCCCCGATCGGTCCACGCGTCGTCTCCTCAGCCCCGGTCGGTCGACGCGTCGTCTCCGGAGCCCCGATCGATCCACGCGTCGTCTCCTCAGCCCCGATCGGTCCACGCGCCGTCTCCTAAGCCCCGATTGAACCACGCGCCGTCTCCGAGCGCCGATCGCTTCACGCGCCGTCTCCTGTGCTCCGATCGTTCCACGCGCCGTCTCCGAGCCCCGATCGGTCCACGCGCCGTCTCATGAGCCCCGATCGGTCCACGCGTCGGCTCCTAAGCCTCGATCGGTCCACGCGCGGCCTCCTTAGCCCCGGTCGGTCCACGCGCCGTCTCCTGAGCCCCGGTCGGTTCATGCGCCGTCTCCGAGCCCCGATCCATCGACGCGTCGTCTTGTAAGCCCAGATGCCTCCTCGCGCCGTCTCCGAGCCACGATCGGCCCAGGCGCCGCTTCCTGAGCCCCGGTCGGTCCACGCGTTGTCTCCTAGGCCCCGATCGGTCCACGCGCGTTCTCCGAGCCCCGATCGGTTCACGCATCGTCTCCTAAGACCCGATCGGTTAACGCGCCGTCTCCGAGCCCCGAACGGTCCACGCGCCGTCACCGAACCCCAATTGGTCCACGCGCAACCGCCTGAGCCCCAGTCGGTTCACGCGCCGTCGCCGAACCCCGATCGGTCCACGCGTCGTCTCCGAGCCCCGATCGGTCCACGCGCCGTCGCCGAGCCATGATCGGTCCACGCGCGGCCTCCTGAGCCCCGATCGGTCCACGCGCCGTCTCCTGAGCCCCGATCGGTCCACGCGCGGCCTCCTGAGCCCCGATTGGTTCACGCGCCGTATCCGAGCCCCAATTGGTCCACGCGCCGTCTCCTGAGCCCCGATCGGTCCACGCGCCGTGTCCTGAGCCCCGATCGGTCCACGCGTCGTCTCCTAAGCCCCCATTGGTCCACGTGCCGTCTCCCAGCCCCGATCGGTCCACGCGCCGTCTCCGAGCGCCGATTAGTTCCCGCGCCAACTCCTGAGCCCCGATCGCTCCACGCTCCGTCTGCCAGCCCCGATCGGTCCACGCTCCGTCTCCTGAGCCCGGATCGGTCCACGCGCCGTCGCCGAGGCCCAATTGGTCCACGCGCCACCGCCTGTGCCCCAGTCGGTCCACGCGCTGTCTCCGAGCCCAGATCGGTCCACGCGCCGTCTCCGAGCGCCTATCGGTTCACGCGCCGTCTCCCGAGCCCCGATCGTTCCACGCGCCGTCTCCGAGCTCCGATCGGTCCACGTGCCGTCTCCCAGCCCCGATCGGTCCACGCGCCGTCTCCTAATCCCCAATCTGTCCACGACCCGTCTCCAGGCCCCGATCGGTGCACGTGCCGTCTCCTAAGCCCAGATCGGACCACGCGCCTTCTCCTCAGCCCTGATCGGTCCACGCGCCGTCTCCGAGCGCCGATTAGTTCACGCGCCATCTCCTGAGCCCCGATCGCTCCACGCTCCGTCTGCCAGCCCCGATCGGTCCACGCGCCGTCGCCGAGCCGCGATCGGTCCACGCGCGGCCTCCTAAGCCCCGATCGGTCCACGCGCCGTCGCCGAACCCCAATTGGTCCACGCGAAACCGCCTGAGCCTCAGTCGGTCCACGCGCTGTCTCCGAGCCCCGATCGGTCCACGCGTGGTCTCCGAGCCCCGATCGGTCCACGCGCCGTCGCCGAGTCATGATCTGTCCACGCGCGGCCTCCTGAGACCCGATCGGTCCACGCGCCGTCTTCGAGCCCCAATCGGTCCACGCATGGTCTCCTAAGCCCCAATCGGTTAACGCGCCGTCTCCGAGCCCCGATCGGTCCACGCGTCGTTCCCTAAGCCCCGATCGATCCACGCGCAGTCTCCAGAGCCGCGATCGGTCCACGCATCCCCTCCTGAGCCCCGGACGGTCCACGCGCCGTCACCGAACCCCGATCGGTCGACGCGCTGTCTCCGAGCGCCGATCGGTTAACGCGCCGTCTCCGAGCCCCGATCAGTCCACGCGCTGTCTCCTGAGCCCCAATCGGTCTAGGCGTCGTCTTCTAAGCTCCGATCGGTCCACGCGCCGTCTCCGAGCTCCGATCGGTCCACGCACCATCTTCTGCTCCACAATCGGTCCACGCGCCGCCTCCGGAGCCCCAATTGGTCCACGCGCAACCGCCTGAGCCCCAGTCGGTCCACGCGCTGTCTTCGAGCCCCGATCAGTCCACGCGTCGTCTCCGAGCCCCGATCGGTCTATGCGCTGTCGCCGAACCATGATCGGTCCACGCGCGGCCTCCTGAGCCCCGATCGGTCCACGCGCCGTCGCCGAGCCGCGATCGGTTCTCGCGCGGCCTCCTGAGCCCCGGTCGGTTCACGCGCCGTATCCGAGCCCCAATCGGGCCACGCGCCGTCTCCTGAGTCCCGATCAGTCCACGCGTCGTCTCCTAAGCCCCAATCGGTCCACGCCCGCCTCCGGAGCCCCGATCGATCCACGCGAATCTCCTAAGCTCCGGTCGGTCGACGCGCCCTCTCCTCAGCCCCGATCGGTCCACGCGTCGTCTCCTAAGCCCCGATTAGTCGACGCGTCGTCTCCTGAGCCCCGATCGCTTCTCGTGCCGCCTCCTCAGCCCCGATCGGTCGAGGCGTCGTCTCCGGAGCCCCGATCAATTGACGTGTCTTCTCCTGAGCCCCGATCGCTCCTCGCGCCGTCTCCTGAACCCCGCTCGGTCCATGCGTCGTCTTCTTAGCCCGGATGCCTCCACGCGCCGTTTCCGAGCCACGATCGGTCCAGGCGCCGCTCCCTGCGCCCCGATCGATACACGCGTAGTCTCCTAAGCCCCGATCGGTCCACGCGTCGTCTCCGAGCTCTGATCGGTCCACACGCCGTTTTCTGAGCCCCGATCGGTCCATGCGTCGTCTTTTTAGCCCCGATGCCTCCACGCGTCGTCTCCGAACCACGATCGGTCCAGGCGCCGCTTCCTGAGCCCCGATCGGTCCACGCGCCGTATCCTAAGCCCCGATCGGTCCACGCGCCGTCTCCTGAGCCCGATCTGTCCACGCGCCGTCTCCGAGCCCCGATCGGTTCACGGATCGTCTCCTAAGCCCCGATCGGTTAACGCGCCGTCTCCGAGCCCCGATCGGCCCACGCGCCATCGCCGAACCCCAATTGGTCCACGCGCAACCGCCTGAGCCCCGGTCGGTCCACGCGCCGTCTCCTGAGCCCCGGTCGTTTCACGCGTCGTCTCCTGAGCCCCGATCGGTCCACGTATCGTCTCATAAGCCCCGATCCATCGACGCGTCGTCTCCTGAGCCCCGATCAATTGACGCGTCTTCTCCTGAGCCCCGATCGCTCCTCGTGCCGTCTCCTGAGCCCCGCTCCGTCCACGCGCCGTCGCCGAACCCCAATTGGTCCACGCGCAACCTCCTGAGCCCCAGTCGGTACACGCGCTGTCTCCGAGCCCCGATTGGTCCCCGCATAGTTTCCTAAGCCCCGCTCGGTTAACGCGTCGTCTCGGAGCCCCGATCGGTCCAGGCGCCGCTTCCTGAGCACCGACCGGTCCACGCGTCGTCTCCTGAGCCCCGATCGGTCGACGGGTCCCCTCCTAAGCCCCGATCGGACCACGCGCCTTCTCCTGAGCCCCGATCGGTCCACGCGCCGTCTCCGAGCGCCGATCATTTCACGCGCTGTCTCTTGAGCCATGGTCGGTCCACGCGCCGTCACCTGAGCCCTGATCGGTCGACGCGTCGTCTCCTGAGCCCCGATCGCTCCACACGCCGTTTCTTGAGCCACGATCGGTCCACGCGTCGTCTTCAAAGCCCCGATCCGCACACGCGTCGTCTCCGAGCCTCGATCTGTCCACGCGCCGTCGCCGAGCCCCGATCGGTCCACGCGCCGTCTCCGAGCCCCGATCGGTCCACGCATCGTCTCCTAAGCCCCGATCGGTTAACGCGCCGTCTCCGAGCCCCGAACGTTCCACGCGCCGTCTCCGAGCCCCGATGGGTCCACGTGCAGTCGCCGAGCCCCGATCGGTCCACGCGCGGTCTCCTGAGTCCCGATCTGTCCACGCGCCGTCTCCGAGCCCCGATCGGTTCACGGATCGTCTCCTAAGCCCCGATCGGTCCACGCGTCGTCTCCGAGCCCCGGTCGGTCCACGCGCCGTCTCCGAGCCCCGGTCGGTCCACGCGCCGTCTCCGAGCCCCGATCGGTTCACGCATCGTCTCCTAAGCCCCGATCGGTTAACGCGCCGTCTCCGAGCCGCGATTGGTCCACGCGCCGTCGCCGAACCCCAATTGGTCCACGCGCAACCGCCTGCGCCCCAGTCGGTCCACGCGCGGTCTCCGAGCCCCGATCGGTCCACGCGTCGTCTCCGAGCCCCGGTCGGTCCACGCGCCGTCTCCGAGCCCCGATCGGTTCACGCATCGTCTCCTAAGCCCCGATCGGTTAACGCGCCGTCTCCGAGCCGCGATTGGTCCACGCGCCGTCGCCGAACCCCAATTGGTCCACGCGCAACCGCCTGAGCCCCAGTCGGTCCACGCGTTGTCTACGAGCTCCAGTCGGTCCACGCGCCGTTTCCTGAGCCCCGATCGGTCCATACGTCGTCTTCTAAACCCCGATGCCTCCACGCGCCGTCTCCGAGCCAGATCGGTTCAGGCGCCGCTTCCCGAGCCCCGATCAGTCCACGCGCCGTCTCCTAAGCCCCGACCGGCTCACGCGCCGTCTCCGAGCCCCGATCGGTTCACGGATCGTCTCCTAAGCCCCGATCGGTCCACGCGTCGTCTCCGAGCCCCGGTCGGTCCACGCGCCGTCTCCTGAGCCCCGATCGATCCACGCGTCGTTCCCTAAGCCCCGATCCATCCACGCGCTGTCTCCTAAGCCCCGATCGGTCCAGGCCCCGTCTCCGAGCGCCTATCGGTTCACGCGCCGTCTCCTGAGAACGATCCGTCCACGCGCCGTCTCCTGAGCCCCGATCGGTCGACGCGCCGTCTCGTGAGCCCCGATCGGTCCACGCGCCGTCTCCGAGCCCCGATCGGTCCACGCGCCGTCTCCTGTGCCCCGATCGGTCCACGCGTCGTTCCCGAAGCCCCGATCGGCCCACGCGCCATCGCCGAACCCCAATTGGTCCACGCGCAACCGCCTGAGCCCCGGTCGGTCCACGCGCCGTCTCCTGAGCCCCGGTCGTTCCACGCGTCGTCTCCTGAGCCCCGATCGGTCCACGTATCGTCTCATAAGCCCCGATCCATCGACGCGTCGTCTCCTGAGCCCCGATCAATTGACGCGTCTTCTCCTGAGCCCCGATCGCTCCTCGCGCCGTCTCCTGAGCCCCGCTCCGTCCACGTGCCGTCGCCGAACCCCAATTGGTCCACGCGCAACCTCCTGAGCCCCAGTCGGTACACGCGCTGTCTCCGAGCCCCGATTGGTCCCCGCATAGTTTCCTAAGCCCCGCTCGGTTAACGCGTCGTCTCGGAGCCCCGATCGGTCCAGGCGCCGCTTCCTGAGCACCGACCGGTCCACGCGTCGTCTCCTGAGCCCCGATCGGTCGACGGGTCCCCTCCTAAGCCCCGATCGGACCACGCGCCTTCTCCTGAGCCCCGATCGGTCCACGCGCCGTCTCCGAGCGCCGATCATTTCACGTGACGTCTCCTGAGCCCTGATCGTTCCACGCGCCGTCTTCGAGCCCCGAGCGGTCCACGCGCCGTCTCCTGAGCCCCAATCGATCCACGCGCAGCCTCCCGAGCCCCGGTCGGTCCACGCGCCGTCTCCTGAGCCCCGGTCGTTCCACGCGTCGTCTCCTGAGCCCCGATCGGTCCACGTATCGTCTCATAAGCCCCGATCCATCGACGCGTCGTCTCCTGAGCCCCGATCAATTGAGGCGTCTTCTCCTGAGCCCCGATCGCTCCTCGCGCCGTCTCCTGGGCCCCGCTCCGTCCACGCGCCGTCGCCGAACCCCAATTGGTCCACGCGCAACCTCCCGAGCCCCAGTCGGTACACGCGCTGTCTCCGAGCCCCGATTGGTCCCCGCATAGTTTCCTAAGCCCCGCTCGGTTAACGCGTCGTCTCGGAGCCCCGATCGGTCCAGGCGCCGCTTCCTGAGCACCGACCGGTCCACGCGTCGTCTCCTGAGCCGCGATCGGTCGACGGGTCCCCTCCTAAGCCCCGATCGGACCACGCGCCTTCTCCTGAGCCCCGATCGGTCTACGCGCCGTCTCTGAGCGCCGATCATTTCACGCGCTGTCTCTTGAGCCATGGTCGGTCCACGCGCCGTCACCTGAGCCCTGATCGGTCGACGCGTCGTCTCCTGAGCCCCGATCGCTCCACACGCCGTTTCTTGAGCCACGATCGGTCCACGCGTCGTCTTCAAAGCCCCGATCCGCACACGCGTCGTCTCCGAGCCTCGATCTGTCCACGCGCCGTCGCCGAGCCCCGATCGGTCCACGCGCCGTCTCCGAGCCCCGATCGGTCCACGCATCGTCTCCTAAGCCCCGATCGGTTAACGCGCCGTCTCCGAGCCCCGAACGTTCCACGCGCCGTCTCCGAGCCCCGATGGGTCCACGTGCAGTCGCCGAGCCCCGATCGGTCCACGCGTCGTCTCCGAGCCCCGGTCGGTCCACGCGCCGTCTCCTGAGCCCCGATCGATCCACGCGTCGTTCCCTAAGCCCCGATCCATCCACGCGCTGTCTCCTAAGCCCCGATCGGTCCACGCGCCGTATCCTAAGCCCCGATCGGTCCACGCGCCGTCTGCTGAGCCCGATCTGTCCACGCGCCGTCTCCGAGCCCCGATCGGTTCACGGATCGTCTCCTAAGCCCCGATCGGTTAACGCGCCGTCTCCGAGCCCCGATCGGTCCACGCGCCATCGCCGAACCCCAATTGGTCCACGCGCAACCGCCTGCGCCCCAGTCGGTCCACGCGCGGTCTCCGAGCCCCGATCGGTCCACGCGTCGTCTCCGAGCCCCGGTCGGTCCACGCGCCGTCTCCGAGCCCCGATCGGTTCACGCATCGTCTCCTAAGCCCCGATCGGTTAACGCGCCGTCTCCGAGCCGCGATTGGTCCACGCGCCGTCGCCGAACCCCAATTGGTCCACGCGCAACCGCCTGAGCCCCAGTCGGTCCACGCGTTGTCTACGAGCTCCAGTCGGTCCACGCGCCGTTTCCTGAGCCCCGATCGGTCCATACGTCGTCTTCTAAACCCCGATGCCTCCACGCGCCGTCTCCGAGCCAGATCGGTTCAGGCGCCGCTTCCCGAGCCCCGATCAGTCCACGCGCCGTCTCCTAAGCCCCGACCGGCTCACGCGCCGTCTCCGAGCCCCGATCGGTTCACGGATCGTCTCCTAAGCCCCGATCGGTCCACGCGTCGTCTCCGAGCCCCGGTCGGTCCACGCGCCGTCTCCTGAGCCCCGATCGATCCACGCGTCGTTCCCTAAGCCCCGATCCATCCACGCGCTGTCTCCTAAGCCCCGATCGGTCCAGGCCCCGTCTCCGAGCGCCTATCGGTTCACGCGCCGTCTCCTGAGAACGATCCGTCCACGCGCCGTCTCCTGAGCCCCGATCGGTCCACGCATGGTCTCCTAAGCCCCAATCGGTTAACGCGCCGTCTCCGAGCCCCGATCGGTCCACGCGTCGTTCCCTAAGCCCCGATCGATCCACGCGCAGTCTCCAGAGCCGCGATCGGTCCACGCATCCCCTCCTGAGCCCCGGACGGTCCACGCGCCGTCACCGAACCCCGATCGGTCGACGCGCTGTCTCCGAGCGCCGATCGGTTAACGCGCCGTCTCCGAGCCCCGATCAGTCCACGCGCTGTCTCCTGAGCCCCAATCGGTCTAGGCGTCGTCTTCTAAGCTCCGATCGGTCCACGCGCCGTCTCCGAGCTCCGATCGGTCCACGCACCATCTTCTGCTCCACAATCGGTCCACGCGCCGCCTCCGGAGCCCCAATTGGTCCACGCGCAACCGCCTGAGCCCCAGTCGGTCCACGCGCTGTCTTCGAGCCCCGATCAGTCCACGCGTCGTCTCCGAGCCCCGATCGGTCTATGCGCTGTCGCCGAACCATGATCGGTCCACGCGCGGCCTCCTGAGCCCCGATCGGTCCACGCGCCGTCGCCGAGCCGCGATCGGTTCTCGCGCGGCCTCCTGAGCCCCGGTCGGTTCACGCGCCGTATCCGAGCCCCAATCGGGCCACGCGCCGTCTCCTGAGTCCCGATCAGTCCACGCGTCGTCTCCTAAGCCCCAATCGGTCCACGCCCGCCTCCGGAGCCCCGATCGATCCACGCGAATCTCCTAAGCTCCGGTCGGTCGACGCGCCCTCTCCTCAGCCCCGATCGGTCCACGCGTCGTCTCCTAAGCCCCGATTAGTCGACGCGTCGTCTCCTGAGCCCCGATCAATTGACGCGTCTTCTCCTGAGCCCCGATCGCTTCTCGTGCCGCCTCCTCAGCCCCGATCGGTCGAGGCGTCGTCTCCGGAGCCCCGATCAATTGACGTGTCTTCTCCTGAGCCCCGATCGCTCCTCGCGCCGTCTCCTGAACCCCGCTCGGTCCATGCGTCGTCTTCTTAGCCCGGATGCCTCCACGCGCCGTTTCCGAGCCACGATCGGTCCAGGCGCCGCTCCCTGCGCCCCGATCGATACACGCGTAGTCTCCTAAGCCCCGATCGGTCCACGCGTCGTCTCCGAGCTCTGATCGGTCCACACGCCGTTTTCTGAGCCCCGATCGGTCCATGCGTCGTCTTTTTAGCCCCGATGCCTCCACGCGTCGTCTCCGAACCACGATCGGTCCAGGCGCCGCTTCCTGAGCCCCGATCGGTCCACGCGCCGTATCCTAAGCCCCGATCGGTCCACGCGCCGTCTCCTGAGCCCGATCTGTCCACGCGCCGTCTCCGAGCCCCGATCGGTTCACGGATCGTCTCCTAAGCCCCGATCGGTTAACGCGCCGTCTCCGAGCCCCGATCGGCCCACGCGCCATCGCCGAACCCCAATTGGTCCACGCGCAACCGCCTGAGCCCCGGTCGGTCCACGCGCCGTCTCCTGAGCCCCGGTCGTTTCACGCGTCGTCTCCTGAGCCCCGATCGGTCCACGTATCGTCTCATAAGCCCCGATCCATCGACGCGTCGTCTCCTGAGCCCCGATCAATTGACGCGTCTTCTCCTGAGCCCCGATCGCTCCTCGTGCCGTCTCCTGAGCCCCGCTCCGTCCACGCGCCGTCGCCGAACCCCAATTGGTCCACGCGCAACCTCCTGAGCCCCAGTCGGTACACGCGCTGTCTCCGAGCCCCGATTGGTCCCCGCATAGTTTCCTAAGCCCCGCTCGGTTAACGCGTCGTCTCGGAGCCCCGATCGGTCCAGGCGCCGCTTCCTGAGCACCGACCGGTCCACGCGTCGTCTCCTGAGCCCCGATCGGTCGACGGGTCCCCTCCTAAGCCCCGATCGGACCACGCGCCTTCTCCTGAGCCCCGATCGGTCCACGCGCCGTCTCCGAGCGCCGATCATTTCACGCGCTGTCTCTTGAGCCATGGTCGGTCCACGCGCCGTCACCTGAGCCCTGATCGGTCGACGCGTCGTCTCCTGAGCCCCGATCGCTCCACACGCCGTTTCTTGAGCCACGATCGGTCCACGCGTCGTCTTCAAAGCCCCGATCCGCACACGCGTCGTCTCCGAGCCTCGATCTGTCCACGCTCCGTCGCCGAGCCCCGATCGGTCCACGCGCCGTCTCCGAGCCCCGATCGGTCCACGCATCGTCTCCTAAGCCCCGATCGGTTAACGCGCCGTCTCCGAGCCCCGAACGTTCCACGCGCCGTCTCCGAGCCCCGATGGGTCCACGTGCAGTCGCCGAGCCCCGATCGGTCCACGCGCGGTCTCCTGAGTCCCGATCTGTCCACGCGCCGTCTCCGAGCCCCGATCGGTTCACGGATCGTCTCCTAAGCCCCGATCGGTCCACGCGTCGTCTCCGAGCCCCGGTCGGTCCACGCGCCGTCTCCTGAGCCCCGATCGATCCACGCGTCTTTCCCTAAGCCCCGATCCATCCACGCGCTGTCTCCTAAGCCCCGATCGGTCCACGCGCCGTATCCTAAGCCCCGATCGGTCCACGCGCCGTCTGCTGAGCCCGATCTGTCCACGCGCCGTCTCCGAGCCCCGATCGGTTCACGGATCGTCTCCTAAGCCCCGATCGGTTACCGCGCCGTCTCCGAGCCCCGATCGGTCCACGCGCCATCGCCGAACCCCAATTGGTCCACGCGCAACCGCCTGCGCCCCAGTCGGTCCACGCGCGGTCTCCGAGCCCCGATCGGTCCACGCGTCGTCTCCGAGCCCCGGTCGGTCCACGCGCCGTCTCCGAGCCCCGATCGGTTCACGCATCGTCTCCTAAGCCCCGATCGGTTAACGCGCCGTCTCCGAGCCGCGATTGGTCCACGCGCCGTCGCCGAACCCCAATTGGTCCACGCGCAACCGCCTGAGCCCCAGTCGGTCCACGCGTTGTCTACGAGCTCCAGTCGGTCCACGCGCCGTTTCCTGAGCCCCGATCGGTCCATACGTCGTCTTCTAAACCCCGATGCCTCCACGCGCCGTCTCCGAGCCAGATCGGTTCAGGCGCCGCTTCCCGAGCCCCGATCAGTCCACGCGCCGTCTCCTAAGCCCCGACCGGCTCACGCGCCGTCTCCGAGCCCCGATCGGTTCACGGATCGTCTCCTAAGCCCCGATCGGTCCACGCGTCGTCTCCGAGCCCCGGTCGGTCCACGCGCCGTCTCCTGAGCCCCGATCGATCCACGCGTCGTTCCCTAAGCCCCGATCCATCCACGCGCTGTCTCCTAAGCCCCGATCGGTCCAGGCCCCGTCTCCGAGCGCCTATCGGTTCACGCGCCGTCTCCTGAGAACGATCCGTCCACGCGCCGTCTCCTGAGCCCCGATCGGTCGACGCGCCGTCTCGTGAGCCCCGATCGGTCCACGCGCCGTCTCCGAGCCCCGATCGGTCCACGCGCCGTCTCCTGTGCCCCGATCGGTCCACGCGTCGTTCCCGAAGCCCCGATCGGCCCACGCGCCATCGCCGAACCCCAATTGGTCCACGCGCAACCGCCTGAGCCCCGGTCGGTCCACGCGCCGTCTCCTGAGCCCCGGTCGTTCCACGCGTCGTCTCCTGAGCCCCGATCGGTCCACGTATCGTCTCATAAGCCCCGATCCATCGACGCGTCGTCTCCTGAGCCCCGATCAATTGACGCGTCTTCTCCTGAGCCCCGATCGCTCCTCGCGCCGTCTCCTGAGCCCCGCTCCGTCCACGTGCCGTCGCCGAACCCCAATTGGTCCACGCGCAACCTCCTGAGCCCCAGTCGGTACACGCGCTGTCTCCGAGCCCCGATTGGTCCCCGCATAGTTTCCTAAGCCCCGCTCGGTTAACGCGTCGTCTCGGAGCCCCGATCGGTCCAGGCGCCGCTTCCTGAGCACCGACCGGTCCACGCGTCGTCTCCTGAGCCCCGATCGGTCGACGGGTCCCCTCCTAAGCCCCGATCGGACCACGCGCCTTCTCCTGAGCCCCGATCGGTCCACGCGCCGTCTCCGAGCGCCGATCATTTCACGTGACGTCTCCTGAGCCCTGATCGTTCCACGCGCCGTCTTCGAGCCCCGAGCGGTCCACGCGCCGTCTCCTGAGCCCCAATCGATCCACGCGCAGCCTCCCGAGCCCCGGTCGGTCCACGCGCCGTCTCCTGAGCCCCGGTCGTTCCACGCGTCGTCTCCTGAGCCCCGATCGGTCCACGTATCGTCTCATAAGCCCCGATCCATCGACGCGTCGTCTCCTGAGCCCCGATCAATTGAGGCGTCTTCTCCTGAGCCCCGATCGCTCCTCGCGCCGTCTCCTGGGCCCCGCTCCGTCCACGCGCCGTCGCCGAACCCCAATTGGTCCACGCGCAACCTCCCGAGCCCCAGTCGGTACACGCGCTGTCTCCGAGCCCCGATTGGTCCCCGCATAGTTTCCTAAGCCCCGCTCGGTTAACGCGTCGTCTCGGAGCCCCGATCGGTCCAGGCGCCGCTTCCTGAGCACCGACCGGTCCACGCGTCGTCTCCTGAGCCGCGATCGGTCGACGGGTCCCCTCCTAAGCCCCGATCGGACCACGCGCCTTCTCCTGAGCCCCGATCGGTCTACGCGCCGTCTCCGAGCGCCGATCATTTCACGCGCTGTCTCTTGAGCCATGGTCGGTCCACGCGCCGTCACCTGAGCCCTGATCGGTCGACGCGTCGTCTCCTGAGCCCCGATCGCTCCACACGCCGTTTCTTGAGCCACGATCGGTCCACGCGTCGTCTTCAAAGCCCCGATCCGCACACGCGTCGTCTCCGAGCCTCGATCTGTCCACGCGCCGTCGCCGAGCCCCGATCGGTCCACGCGCCGTCTCCGAGCCCCGATCGGTCCACGCATCGTCTCCTAAGCCCCGATCGGTTAACGCGCCGTCTCCGAGCCCCGAACGTTCCACGCGCCGTCTCCGAGCCCCGATGGGTCCACGTGCAGTCGCCGAGCCCCGATCGGTCCACGCGTCGTCTCCGAGCCCCGGTCGGTCCACGCGCCGTCTCCTGAGCCCCGATCGATCCACGCGTCGTTCCCTAAGCCCCGATCCATCCACGCGCTGTCTCCTAAGCCCCGATCGGTCCACGCGCCGTATCCTAAGCCCCGATCGGTCCACGCGCCGTCTGCTGAGCCCGATCTGTCCACGCGCCGTCTCCGAGCCCCGATCGGTTCACGGATCGTCTCCTAAGCCCCGATCGGTTAACGCGCCGTCTCCGAGCCCCGATCGGTCCACGCGCCATCGCCGAACCCCAATTGGTCCACGCGCAACCGCCTGCGCCCCAGTCGGTCCACGCGCGGTCTCCGAGCCCCGATCGGTCCACGCGTCGTCTCCGAGCCCCGGTCGGTCCACGCGCCGTCTCCGAGCCCCGATCGGTTCACGCATCGTCTCCTAAGCCCCGATCGGTTAACGCGCCGTCTCCGAGCCGCGATTGGTCCACGCGCCGTCGCCGAACCCCAATTGGTCCACGCGCAACCGCCTGAGCCCCAGTCGGTCCACGCGTTGTCTACGAGCTCCAGTCGGTCCACGCGCCGTTTCCTGAGCCCCGATCGGTCCATACGTCGTCTTCTAAACCCCGATGCCTCCACGCGCCGTCTCCGAGCCAGATCGGTTCAGGCGCCGCTTCCCGAGCCCCGATCAGTCCACGCGCCGTCTCCTAAGCCCCGACCGGCTCACGCGCCGTCTCCGAGCCCCGATCGGTTCACGGATCGTCTCCTAAGCCCCGATCGGTCCACGCGTCGTCTCCGAGCCCCGGTCGGTCCACGCGCCGTCTCCTGAGCCCCGATCGATCCACGCGTCGTTCCCTAAGCCCCGATCCATCCACGCGCTGTCTCCTAAGCCCCGATCGGTCCAGGCCCCGTCTCCGAGCGCCTATCGGTTCACGCGCCGTCTCCTGAGAACGATCCGTCCACGCGCCGTCTCCTGAGCCCCGATCGGTCGACGCGCCGTCTCGTGAGCCCCGATCGGTCCACGCGCCGTCTCCGAGCCCCGATCGGTCCACGCGCCGTCTCCTGTGCCCCGATCGGTCCACGCGTCGTTCCCGAAGCCCCGATCCATCCACGCGCAGTCTCCCGAGCCCCGATCGGTGCACGCACCGTCTCCTAAGCCCCGATCGGTCCACGCTCCGTCTCCGAGCACCGATTGGTTCACGCGCCGTCTCCTGAGACTCGATCCGTCCACGCGCTGTCTCCTGAGCCCCGATCGGTCGACGCGCCGTCTCGTGAGCCCCGATCGGTCCACGCGTCGTCTCCTGAGCCCCGATCGGTCCACGTATCGTCTCCTAAGCCCCGATCCATCGACGCGTCGTCTCCTGAGCCCCGATCAATTGACGCGTCTTCTCCTGAGCCCCGATCGCTCCTCGCGCCGTCTCCTGAGCCCCGCTCGGTCCATGTGTCGTCTTCTTAGCCCCGATGAGTCTACGCGCCGTCTCTGATCGACGACCGGTTCAGGCGCCGCTTCCTGCGCCCCGATCGGTACACGCGTCGTGTCCTACGCCCCGATCGGTCCACGCGTCGTCTCCTAAGCCCCGATCGGTCCACGCGCCGTCTCCGAGCTCCGATCGGTCCGCGCACCGTCTCCTGATCGCCATCGCTCCACGCGGCGTCTCCGGAGCCCCGATCGATCTACGCGAGTCTCCTGAGCCCCGGTCGGTCCACGCGCCGTCATCTGAGCCCCGATCGGTCGACGCGTCGTCTCCGAGCCTCGATCGGTCCAGGCGCTGCTTCCTGAGCCCCAATCGGTCCACGCGTTGTCACCTAAGCCCCGATCGGTCCACGCGCCGTCTCCGAGCCCCGATCGGTTCACGCATCGTCACCTAAGCCCCGATCGGACCACGCGCCGTCTCCTGAGCCCCGATCGCTCCACGCTCCGTCTCCGAGCCCCGAACGGTCCACGCGCCGGCTCCTGAGCCCGGATCGGTCCACGCGCCGTCGCCGAACCCCAATTGGTCCACGCGCAACCGCCTGAGCCCCAGTCGGTCCACGCGCTGTCTTCGAGCCCCGATCGGTCCACGCGCCGTCTCCGAGCGCCGATCGGTTCACGCGCCGTCTCCTGAGCCCCGATCGGTCCACTCGGCGCCTCCGGAGCCCCGATCGATCCACACGAGTCTCCTGAGCCCCGGTTGGTCCGCCCGCCGTCTCCTGAGCCCCGATCGGCCCACGCGCCGTCTCCTGAGCCCCGATCCGTCCACGCGCCGTCTCCTGAGCCCCGATCGTCCAACGTGCCGTCTCCGAGCACCGATCGGTCCACGCGCCGTCTCCGGGCCCCGATCGATCCACGCGTCGTCTTCTAAGCCCAGATGCCTCCTCGCGCCGTCTCCGAGCCACGATCGGTTCAGGCGCCGCTTCGTGAGCCCCGATCGGTCCACGCTCCGTCACCAAGCCCCGATCCGTACACGCGTCGTCTCCGAGCCCCGGTCGGTTCACGCGCCGTCTCCGAGCCCCGATTGGTCCACGCGCCGTCACCGAGCCATGATCGGTCCACGCGCGGCTCCTGAGCCCCCATCGGTCCAGGCGCCGTCGCCGAGCCGGAATCGGTCCACGCGCGGCCTCCTGAGCCCCGGTTGGTTCACGCGCCGTATCCGAGCCCCAATCGGTCCACGCGCCGGCTCCTGAGCCCCAATTGGTCCACGCGCCGTCTCCTGAGCCCCGATCGCTCCACGCACCGTTTTCTGAGCACCGTTTGTTCCACGCGTCGTCTTCAAAGCCCCGATGCCTCCACGCGCCGTCTCCGAGCCACGATCCGTCCGTGCGCCGCTTCCAGAGCCCTCTCGGTCCACGCGTCGTCTCCTGATCTCCGATCGGTTCACACGCCATCTCCTTAGCCCCGATCATTCCACGCGCCATCTCCGAGCCCCGATCGGTCCACGCGCCATCTCAAAAGCCCCGATCGGACCACGCGCCTTCTCCTCAGCCCCGATCGGTCCACGCGCCGTCTCCGAGCGCCGATTAGTTCACGCGCCGTATCCTGAGCCCCGATCGCTCCACGCTCCGTCTCCGAGCCCCGATCGGTCCACGCGCCGTCTCCTGAGCCCGGATCGGTCCACGCGCCGTCTCCGAGCGCCGATCATTTCACGCGCCGTCTCCTGAGCCCCGATCGTTCCACGCGCTGTCTCCGAGCGCCGATCGGTTCACGCGCCGTCTCCTGAGCCCCGATCGTTCCACGCGCAGTCTCCGAGCTCCGATCGGTCCACGCGCCGTCTCCTAAGCCCCGATCGGTCCAAGCGCCTTCTGCTAAGCCCCGATCGGTCCACGCGCCGTCTCCGAGCGCCGATCGGTTCACGCGCCGTCACCTGAGCCCCGATCGTTCCACGCGCCGTCTCCGAGCCCCGATCGGTCCACGCGCCGTCTCCTAAGCCCCGATCGGTCCACGCGCCTTCTCCTCATCCCCGATCGGTTCACGCGCCGTCTCGGAGCGCCGATTGGTTCACGCGCCGTCTCCTGAGCCCCGATCGCTCCACGCGCCGTCTCCTGAGCCCCGATCGTTCCACGCGCCTTCTCCTAAGCCACGATCGGTCCACGCGCCGTCTCCGAGCGCCGATCATTTCACGCGCCGTCTCCTGAGCCCCGATCGGTCCACGCGTCGTTCCCCAAGCCCAGATCCATCGACGCGCCGTCTCCTGATGCCCAATCGGTCCACGCGCTGTCTCCTGAGCCCCGATAGGTACACGCGTAGTCTCCTAAGCCCCGATCGGTCCACGCGCCGCCTCCGAAGCCCCAATCGATCAACGTGAGTCTCCTAAGCCCCGACCGGTCCACGCGCCGTCTCCTGAGCCCCGATCGGCCCACGTATCGTCTCCTAAGCCCCGATCGGTCCACTCGTCGTCTCCTAAGCCCCGATCGGTCCACGCGCCGTCTCCGAGCCCCGATCGGTCCACCCGTCGTCTCCTAAACCCCGATCGGTCCACGCGCCGTCTCCTGTGCCCCGATCGGTCGACGCGTCCTCTCCTAAACCCCGATCGGCCCACGCGTCGTCTCCTAAGCCCCGATCGGTCCACGCGTCGTCTCCTAAGTCCCGATCCGTCGACGCGTCGTCTCCTGAGCCACGATCAATTGACGCGTCTTCTCCTGAGCCCCGATCGTTCCACGCGCCGTCTCCGAGCCCCGATCGGTCCACGCGCCGTCTCCTAAGCCCCGATCGGTCCACGCGCCTTCTCCTCATCCCCGATCGGTCCACGCGCCATCTCGGAGCGCCGATTGGTTCACGCGCCGTCTCCTGAGCCCCGATCGCTCCACGCGCCGTCTCCTGAGCCCCGATCATTCCACGCGCCTTCTCCTAAGCCACGATCGGTCCACGCGACGTCTCCGAGCGCCGATCATTTCACGCGCCGTCTCCTGAGCCCCGATCGGTCCACGCGTCGTTCCCCAAGCCCAGATCCATCGACGCGCCGTCTCCTGATGCCCAATCGGTCCACGCGCTGTCTCCTGAGCCCCGATAGGTACACGCGTAGTCTCCTAAGCCCCGATCGGTCCACGCGCCGCCTCCGGAGCCCCAATCGATCAACGTGAGTCTCCTAAGCCCCGACCGGTCCACGCGCCGTCTCCTAAGCCCCGATCGGTCCACGCGCCGTCTCCGAGCCCCGATCGGTCCACCCGTCGTCTCCTAAACCCCGATCGCTCCTCGCGCCGTCTCCTGAGCCCCGATCGGTCCACGCGTCGTCTCCAAGCTCCGATCGGTCCACGCGCGGCCTCCTAAGCCCCGGTCGGTTCACGCGCCATCTCCGAGCGGCGATCGGTCCACGCGCCGTCTCCTGAGCCCCGATACGTCCACGTGCAGTCGCCGAGCCCCGATCGGTCCACGCGCGGTCTCCTGAGCCCCGATCTGTCCACGCGCTGTCTCCGAGCCCCGATCGGTCCACGCGCCGTCTCCGAGCCCTGATCGGTCCACGCGCCGTCTCCTGAGCCCAAATCGGTCCACTCGCTGTCTCCTGAATCCCGATAAGTACACGCGTCGTCTCCTACGCCCCGATCGGTCCACGCGCCGCCTTCGTGCCCCGATCGGTCCACGCACCGCCTCCTGATCCCCATCGGTCCACGCGCCGTCTCCTGAGCCACGATCGATCCACATGCCGTCTCCGAGCCCCGATCGCTCCTCGCGCCGTCTCCTGAGCCCCGCTCGGTCCATGTGTCGTCTTCTTAGCCCCGATGAGTCTACGCGCCGTCTCTGATCGACGACCGGTTCAGGCGCCGCTTCCTGAGCCCCGATCGGTCCACGCGCCATCTCCTAAGCCCCAATCGGTCCACGCACCGCCTCCTGCGCCCCAATCGGTCCACGCGCCGCCTCCTGCGCCCCGATCGGTACACGCGTCGTGTCCTACGCCCCGATCGGTCCACGCGTCGTCTCCTAAGCCCCGATCGGTCCACGCGCCGTCTCCGAGCTCCGATCGGTCCGCGCACCGTCTCCTGATCGCCATCGCTCCACGCGGCGTCTCCGGAGCCCCGATCGATCTACGCGAGTCTCCTGAGCCCCGGTCGGTCCACGCGCCGTCATCTGAGCCCCGATCGGTCGACGCGTCGTCTCCGAGCCTCGATCGGTCCAGGCGCTGCTTCCTGAGCCCCAATCGGTCCACGCGTTGTTACCTAAGCCCCGATCGGTCCACGCGCCGTCTCCGAGCCCCGATCGGTTCACGCATCGTCACCTAAGCCCCGATCGGACCACGCGCCGTCTCCTGAGCCCCGATCGCTCCACGCTCCGTCTCCGAGCCCCGAACGGTCCACGCGCCGGCTCCTGAGCCCGGATCGGTCCACGCGCCGTCGCCGAACCCCAATTGGTCCACGCGCAACCGCCTGAGCCCCAGTCGGTCCACGCGCTGTCTTCGAGCCCCGATCGGTCCACGCGCCGTCTCCGAGCGCCGATCGGTTCACGCGCCGTCTCCTGAGCCCCGATCGGTCCACTCGGCGCCTCCGGAGCCCCGATCGATCCACACGAGTCTCCTGAGCCCCGGTTGGTCCGCCCGCCGTCTCCTGAGCCCCGATCGGCCCACGCGCCGTCTCCTGAGCCCCGATCCGTCCACGCGCCGTCTCCGAGCCCCGATTGGTCCACGCGCCGTCACCGAGCCATGATCGGTCCACGCGCGGCTCCTGAGCCCCCATCGGTCCAGGCGCCGTCGCCGAGCCGGAATCGGTCCACGCGCGGCCTCCTGAGCCCCGGTTGGTTCACGCGCCGTATCCGAGCCCCAATCGGTCCACGCGCCGGCTCCTGAGCCCCAATTGGTCCACGCGCCGTCTCCTGAGCCCCGATCGCTCCACGCACCGTTTTCTGAGCACCGTTTGTTCCACGCGTCGTCTTCAAAGCCCCGATGCCTCCACGCGCCGTCTCCGAGCCACGATCCGTCCGTGCGCCGCTTCCAGAGCCCTCTCGGTCCACGCGTCGTCTCCTGATCTCCGATCGGTTCACACGCCATCTCCTTAGCCCCGATCATTCCACGCGCCATCTCCGAGCCCCGATCGGTCCACGCGCCATCTCAAAAGCCCCGATCGGACAACGCGCCTTCTCCTCAGCCCCGATCGGTCCACGCGCCGTCTCCGAGCGCCGATTAGTTCACGCGCCGTATCCTGAGCCCCGATCGCTCCACGCTCCGTCTCCGAGCCCCGATCGGTCCACGCGCCGTCTCCTGAGCCCGGATCGGTCCACGCGCCGTCTCCGAGCGCCGATCATTTCACGCGCCGTCTCCTGAGCCCCGATCGTTCCACGCGCTGTCTCCGAGCGCCGATCGGTTCACGCGCCGTCTCCTGAGCCCCGATCGTTCCACGCGCAGTCTCCGAGCTCCGATCGGTCCACGCGCCGTCTCCTAAGCCCCGATCGGTCCAAGCGCCTTCTGCTAAGCCCCGATCGGTCCACGCGCCGTCTCCTAAGCCCCGATCGGTCCACGCGCCTTCTCCTCATCCCCGATCGGTTCACGCGCCGTCTCGGAGCGCCGATTGGTTCACGCGCCGTCTCCTGAGCCCCGATCGCTCCACGCGCCGTCTCCTGAGCCCCGATCGTTCCACGCGCCTTCTCCTAAGCCACGATCGGTCCACGCGCCGTCTCCGAGCGCCGATCATTTCACGCGCCGTCTCCTGAGCCCCGATCGGTCCACGCGTCGTTCCCCAAGCCCAGATCCATCGACGCGCCGTCTCCTGATGCCCAATCGGTCCACGCGCTGTCTCCTGAGCCCCGATAGGTACACGCGTAGTCTCCTAAGCCCCGATCGGTCCACGCGCCGCCTCCGAAGCCCCAATCGATCAACGTGAGTCTCCTAAGCCCCGACCGGTCCACGCGCCGTCTCCTGAGCCCCGATCGGCCCACGTATCGTCTCCTAAGCCCCGATCGGTCCACTCGTCGTCTCCTAAGCCCCGATCGGTCCACGCGCCGTCTCCGAGCCCCGATCGGTCCACCCGTCGTCTCCTAAACCCCGATCGGTCCACGCGCCGTCTCCTGTGCCCCGATCGGTCGACGCGTCCTCTCCTAAACCCCGATCGGCCCACGCGTCGTCTCCTAAGCCCCGATCGGTCCACGCGTCGTCTCCTAAGTCCCGATCCGTCGACGCGTCGTCTCCTGAGCCACGATCAATTGACGCGTCTTCTCCTGAGCCCCGATCGTTCCACGCGCCGTCTCCGAGCCCCGATCGGTCCACGCGCCGTCTCCTAAGCCCCGATCGGTCCACGCGCCTTCTCCTCATCCCCGATCGGTCCACGCGCCATCTCGGAGCGCCGATTGGTTCACGCGCCGTCTCCTGAGCCCCGATCGCTCCACGCGCCGTCTCCTGAGCCCCGATCGTTCCACGCGCCTTCTCCTAAGCCACGATCGGTCCACGCGACGTCTCCGAGCGCCGATCATTTCACGCGCCGTCTCCTGAGCCCCGATCGGTCCACGCGTCGTTCCCCAAGCCCAGATCCATCGACGCGCCGTCTCCTGATGCCCAATCGGTCCACGCGCTGTCTCCTGAGCCCCGATAGGTACACGCGTAGTCTCCTAAGCCCCGATCGGTCCACGCGCCGCCTCCGGAGCCCCAATCGATCAACGTGAGTCTCCTAAGCCCCGACCGGTCCACGCGCCGTCTCCTAAGCCCCGATCGGTCCACGCGCCGTCTCCGAGCCCCGATCGGTCCACCCGTCGTCTCCTAAACCCCGATCGGGCCACGCGCCGTCTCCTGTGCCCCGATCGGTCGACGCGTCCTATCCTAAACCCCGATCGGTCCATGCGTCGTCTCCTAAGCCCCGATCGGTCCACGCGTCGTCTCCTAAGCCCCGATCCGTCGACGCGTCGTCTCCTGAGCCACGATCAATTGACGCGTCTTCTCCTGAGCCCGATCTCTCCTCGCGCCGTCTCCTGAGCCCCGATCGGTCCACGCGTCGTCTCCAAGCTCCGATCGGTCCACGCGCGGCCTCCTAAGCCCCGGTCGGTTCACGCGCCATCTCCGAGCGGCGATCGGTCCACGCGCCGTCTCCTGAGCCCCGATACGTCCACGTGCAGTCGCCGAGCCCCGATCGGTCCACGCGCGGTCTCCTGAGCCCCGATCTGTCCACGCGCTGTCTCCGAGCCCCGATCGGTCCACGCGCCGTCTCCGAGCCCTGATCGGTCCACGCGCCGTCTCCTGAGCCCAAATCGGTCCACTCGCTGTCTCCTGAATCCCGATAAGTACACGCGTCGTCTCCTACGCCCCGATCGGTCCACGCGCCGCCTTCGTGCCCCGATCGGTCCACGCACCGCCTCCTGATCCCCATCGGTCCACGCGCCGTCTCCTGAGCCACGATCGATCCACATGCCGTCTCCGAGCCCCGATCGGTCCGCGTGCCGCATTCTAAGCCACGGTCCATCCACGCGCCGTCTCCGAGCCCCGATCGGTCCACGCGTCGTCTCCTAAGCCCGGATCGGTCCACGCGCCGTCGCCAAGCCATGATCGGTCCACGCGCCGTCTCCTAAGCACCGATCGCTCCACACGCCGTTTCCTGAGCCACGATCGGTCCACGCGTCGTCTTCAAAGCCACGATCCGTACACGGGTCGTCTCCGAGCCTCGATCGGTCCACGCGCCGTCGCCGAGCCCCGATCGGTCCACGCGCGGCCTCCTGAGCCCCGGTCGGTCCACGCGCCGTCTCCGAGCCCCGATCGGTCCACGCGCCGTCTCCGAGCGCCGATCGGTTCACGCGCCGTCACCCGAGTCCCGATCGTTCCACACGCCGTTTCCAAGCCCCGATCGGTCCACGCTCCGTCTCCTGAGCCCGGATCGTTCCACGCGTCGTCTCCTGATCCCCGATCCGTAAACGCGTCGTCTCCTGAGCCCCAGTCGGCCCACACGCAGTCTCGTGAGCCCCGATAGGTACACGCGCCGTCTCCTGAGCTCCGATCGTTCCACGCGCCGTCTCCGAGCCCCGATCAGTCCAGGCGCCGTCTCCTGAACCCCATCGCTCCACGCGGCGTCTCCGGATCTTCGATCGATCCACGCGAGTCTCCTGAGCCCCGGTCAGTCCACGCGTCGTCTCCTCAGCCCCGATCGGTCGACGCGTTGTCTCCTGAGCCCCGATCGATCCACGCGTCGTCTCCTCAGCCCCGATCGCTCCACGCGCCGTCTCCGAGCGCCGATCGGTGCACGCGCCGTCTCCTGAGCCCCGGTCGGTTCACGCGCCGTCTGCGAGCCCCGATCGATCCACGCGTCTTCTTGTAAACCCAGATGCCTCCTCGCATCGTCTCCTAAGCCCCGATCGGTTAACGTGCCGTCTCCGAGCCACGATCGGTCCACGCGCCGTCGCCGAACCCTAATTGGTCCACGCGCGACCGCCTGAGCCCCAGTCGGTCCACGCGCGGCCTCCTGAGCCATGGTCGGTTCACGCGCCGTCTCCTGAACCCCGATCGGTCCACGTGTCGTTCCCTAAGCCCCGATCCATCCACGCGCAGTCTCCTGAGCCCCGATCGGTCCACGCATCGCCTCCTGAACCCCGGACGGTCCAGGCACCGTCTCCGAACCCCGATCGGTCGACGCGCCGTCTCCGAACCCCGATCGGCCCACGCGCCGTCGCCGAACCCCAATTGGTCCAGGCACCGTCTCCGAACCCCGATCGGTCGACGCGCTGTCTCTGAGCCCCGATCGGTCCACGCGCCGTCTTCGAGCCCCGATCGGTCTACTCATCGTCTCCTAAGCCCCAATCGGTTAACGCGCCGTCTCCTGAGCCCCGATCGTTCCACGCGCCGTCTCCGAGCCCCGATCGGTCCCTGCGCCGTCTCCTGAGCCGCAATAGGTCCACTCGCTGTCTCCTGAGCCCCGATAGGTACACGCGTCGTTTCCTACGCCCCGATCAGTCCAAGCGTCGTTTCCTAGGCCCCGATCGGTCCACGCGCCGTCTCCGAGCCCCGATCGGTCCACGCACCGTGTCCTCATCCCCATCGGTCCACGCGGCGCCTCCGGAGCCCCGATCGATCTACGCGAGGCTTCTGAGCCCCGGTCCGTCCGCGCGCCGTCTCCTGAGCCCCGATCGGTCGACGCGTCGTCTCCTGAGCCCCGATCGATCCACGCGTCGTCTCCTGAGCCCCGATCGCTCCAGGCGCCGTTTTCTGAGCACCGTTCGGTCCGCGCGTCGTCTTCAAAGCCCCGATGCCTCCACGCGCCGTCTCCGAGCCACGATCGGTCCGTGCGCCGCTTCCAGAGCCCTATCGGTCCACGCGTCCTCTCCTGATCTCCTACTGGTCCACGCGCAACCGCCTGAGCGCCAGTCGGTCCACGCGCCGTTTCCTGAGCCCCGATCGGTCCACGCCCCGTCTCCTGAGCCCCGATCGATCTACGCGTCGACTCCTAAGCCCCGATTGGTGGACGAGCCGTCTCCCAGCCACGATCGGTCCACGCGCCGTCACCGAGCACCGATCGGTATACGCGTCGTCTCCGAGCCCCGATCGGTCCGTGCGCCGCTTTCAGAGCCCCGATCGGTGCACGCGTCTTCTCCTGATCTCCGATCGGTCCACGCGCCGTCTCATAAGCCCCGATCGGTCCACGTGCCGTCTCCTAAGCCCCGATCGGTTAACGCGCCGTCTCCGAGCCGCGATCGGTCCACGCGCCGTCGCCGAACCCCAATTGATCCACGCGCAACCGCCTGACCCCCAGTCGGTCCACGCGTCGTCTCCGAGCTCCAATCGGTCCACGCGCCGTTTCCTGAGACCTGATCGGTCCATGCCTCGTCTTCTAAGCCCCGATGCCTCCACGCGCCGTCTCCGAGCCACGATCGGTTCAGGCGCCGCTTCCCGAGCCCCGATCAGTCCACGTACCGTCTCCTAAGCCCCGATCGCTCCACGGACCGTTTCCTGATCCCCGATCGGTCCACGCGCCGCCTCCTGAGTCCCGATCGGTCAACGCGTCGTGTCCTAAGCCCTGATCGGTCCACGTGCCGTCTCCGAGCCCCGATGGGTCCATGCGCCACATCCTGAGCCCAGATCGGACGACGCGTCGTCTCCTGAGCCTTGATCGATCCACGCGTCGTCTCCTGAACCCCGATTGCTCCACGGGCCGTTTCCTGAGCCCCGATCGGTCCACGCGTCGTCTTCTAAGCCCAGATGCCTACTCGCGCCGTCTCCGAGCCACGATGGGTCCAGGCGCCGCTTCCTGAGCCCCGATCGGTCCACGCGTTGTCTCCTAAGCCCCGTTCGTCCCACGCGCCGTCTCCTAAGCTCCGATCATTCCACGCGCCGTCTCCGAGCGCCGATCGGTTCACGCGCCGTCACCTGAGCCCCGATCGTTCCACGCGCCGTCTCCGAGCCCCGATCGGTCCACGCGCCGTCTCCTAAGCCCCGATCGGTCCACGCGCCATCTCCTCATTCCCGATCGGTCCACGCGCCGTCTCGGAGCGCCGATTGGTTCACGCGCCGTCTCCTGAGCCCCGATCGCCCCACGCGCCGTCTCCTAAGCCCCGATCGTTCCACGCGCCTTCTCCTAAGCCACGATCGGTCCACGCGACGTCTCCGAGCGCCGATCATTTCACGCGCCGTCTCCTGAGCCCCGATCGGTCCACGCGTCGTTCCCCAAGCCCAGATCCATCGACGCGCCGTCTCCTGATGCCCAATCGGTCCACGCGCTGTCTCCTGAGCCCCGATAGGTACACGCGTAGTCTCCTAAGCCCCGATCGGTCCACGCGCCGCCTCCGGAGCCCCAATCGATCAACGTGAGTCTCCTAAGCCCCGACCGGTCCACGCGCCGTCTCGGGGCTCCGATCGGTCCACCCGTCGTCTCCTAAACCCCGATCGGTCCACGCGCCGTCTCCTGTGCCCCGATCGGTCGACGCGTCCTATCCTAAACCCCGATCGGTCCACGCGTCGTCTCCTAAGCCCCGCTCGTTCCACGCGCCGTCTCCGAGGCCCGATCCGTCCACGGGCCGTCTGTAAACCGCGATCGGTCAACGCTCCGTCACCAAGCCCCGATCCGTACAAGCGTCGTGTCCGAGCCCCGATCGGTTAGCGCGCCGTCTCCGAGCCCCGATCGGCCCACGCGCCGTCTCCTAAGCCCCAATCGCTCCACGCGCCGTCTCCGAGCGCCGATCATTTCACGCGCTGTCTCCTGAGTCCCGATCGTTCCACGCGCCGTCTCCGAGCCCCGATCGGTCGACGCGTCCTATCCTAAACCCCGATCGGTCCACGCGTCGTCTCCTAAGCCCCGCTCGTTCCACGCGCCGTCTCCGAGGCCCGATCCGTCCACGGGCCGTCTGTAAACCGCGATCGGTCAACGCTCCGTCACCAAGCCCCGATCCGTACAAGCGTCGTGTCCGAGCCCCGATCGGTTAGCGCGCCGTCTCCGAGCCCCGATCGGCCCACGCGCCGTCTCCTAAGCCCCAATCGCTCCACGCGCCGTCTCCGAGCGCCGATCATTTCACGCGCTGTCTCCTGAGTCCCGATCGTTCCACGCGCCGTCTCCGAGCCCCGATCGATCCACGCGCCGTCTCCTGAGCCCCGAACGGTCCACGCGTCGTTCCCCAAGCCCCGATCCATCGACGCGCCGTCTCCTGATGCCCAATCGGTCCACGCGCAGTCTCCTGAGCCCCGATAGGTACACGCGTAGTCTCCTAAGCCCCGATCGGTCCACGCGCCGCCTCCGGAGCCCGGATCGATCAACGTGAGTCTCCTAAGCCCCGATCGGTCCACGTGCCGTCTCCTGATCCCCATCGCTCCACGTGGCGTCTCCCGAGCCCCGATCGATCCACGCGAGTCTCCTGAGCCCCGGTCGGTCCGCGCGCCGTCATCTGAGCCCCGATCGGTTGACGCGTCGTCTCCGAGACTAGATCGGTCCACGCGCCGTCGCCGAGCCCCGATCGGTCCAGGCGTGGCTTCCTGAGCCGCGGTCGGTCCACACGCCGTTTCCTGAGCCCCGATCGGTCCACGCGTCGTCTTCTAAGCCCAGATGCCTCCTTGCGCCGTCTCCCAACCACGATCGGTGCAGGCGCCGCTTCCTGAGCCCCGATCGGTCCATGCGTTTACTCCTAAGCCCCGATCGGTCCACGCGTCGTCTCCTCAGCCCCGATCGGTCGACGCGTCGTCTCCTGAGCCCCGATCGATCCACGCGTCGTCTTCTAAGCCCAGATGCCTACTCGCGCCGTCTCCGAGCCACGATGGGTCCAGGCGCCGCTTCCTGAGCCCCGATCGGTCCACGCGTTGTCTCCTAAGCCCCGTTCGTCCCACGCGCCGTCTCCTAAGCTCCGATCATTCCACGCGCCGTCTCCGAGCGCCGATCGGTTCACGCGCCGTCACCTGAGCCCCGATCGTTCCACGCGCCGTCTCCGAGCCCCGATCGGTCCACGCGCCGTCTCCTAAGCCCCGATCGGTCCACGCGCCATCTCCTCATTCCCGATCGGTCCACGCGCCGTCTCGGAGCGCCGATTGGTTCACGCGCCGTCTCCTGAGCCCCGATCGCCCCACGCGCCGTCTCCTGAGCCCCGATCGTTCCACGCGCCTTCTCCTAAGCCACGATCGGTCCACGCGACGTCTCCGAGCGCCGATCATTTCACGCGCCGTCTCCTGAGCCCCGATCGGTCCACGCGTCGTTCCCCAAGCCCAGATCCATCGACGCGCCGTCTCCTGATGCCCAATCGGTCCACGCGCTGTCTCCTGAGCCCCGATAGGTACACGCGTAGTCTCCTAAGCCCCGATCGGTCCACGCGCCGCCTCCGGAGCCCCAATCGATCAACGTGAGTCTCCTAAGCCCCGACCGGTCCACGCGCCGTCTCCTGAGCCCCGATCGGCCCACGTATCGTCTCCTAAGCCCCGATCGGTCCACTCGTCGTCTCCTAAGCCCCGATCGGTCCACGCGCAGTCTCCGAGCTCCGATCGGTCCACCCGTCGTCTCCTAAACCCCGATCGGTCCACGCGCCGTCTCCTGTGCCCCGATCGGTCGACGCGTCCTATCCTAAACCCCGATCGGTCCACGCGTCGTCTCCTAAGCCCCGCTCGTTCCACGCGCCGTCTCCGAGGCCCGATCCGTCCACGGGCCGTCTGTAAACCGCGATCGGTCAACGCTCCGTCACCAAGCCCCGATCCGTACAAGCGTCGTGTCCGAGCCCCGATCGGTTAGCGCGCCGTCTCCGAGCCCCGATCGGCCCACGCGCCGTCTCCTAAGCCCCAATCGCTCCACGCGCCGTCTCCGAGCGCCGATCATTTCACGCGCTGTCTCCTGAGTCCCGATCGTTCCACGCGCCGTCTCCGAGCCCCGATCGATCCACGCGCCGTCTCCTGAGCCCCGAACGGTCCACGCGTCGTTCCCCAAGCCCCGATCCATCGACGCGCCGTCTCCTGATGCCCAATCGGTCCACGAGCAGTCTCCTGAGCCCCGATAGGTACACGCGTAGTCTCCTAAGCCCCGATCGGTCCACGCGCCGCCTCCGGAGCCCGGATCGATCAACGTGAGTCTCCTAAGCCCCGATCGGTCCACGTGCCGTCTCCTGATCCCCATCGCTCCACGTGGCGTCTCCCGAGCCCCGATCGATCCACGCGAGTCTCCTGAGCCCCGGTCGGTCCGCGCGCCGTCATCTGAGCCCCGATCGGTTGACGCGTCGTCTCCGAGACTAGATCGGTCCACGCGCCGTCGCCGAGCCCCGATCGGTCCAGGCGTGGCTTCCTGAGCCGCGGTCGGTCCACACGCCGTTTCCTGAGCCCCGATCGGTCCACGCGTCGTCTTCTAAGCCCAGATGCCTCCTTGCGCCGTCTCCCAACCACGATCGGTGCAGGCGCCGCTTCCTGAGCCCCGATCGGTCCATGCGTTTACTCCTAAGCCCCGATCGGTCCACGCGTCGTCTCCTCAGCCCCGATCGGTCGACGCGTCGTCTCCTGAGCCCCGATCGATCCACGCGTCGTCTCCTCAGCCCCGATCGGTCCACGCGCCTCTCCTAAGCCCCGATTGATCCACGCGCCGTCTCCGAGCGCCGATCGCTTCACGCGCCGTCTCCTGTGCTCCGATCGTTCCACGCGCCGTCTCCGAGCCCCGATCGGTCCACGCGTCGTCTCATGAGCCCCGATCGGTCCACGCATCGTCTCCTAAGCCCCGATCCATCGACGCGTCATTTCCTGAGCCCCGATCGCTCCACGCGCCGTTTTCTGAGCACCGTTCGGTCCACGCGGCGTCTTCAAAGCCCCGATGCCTCCACGCGCCGTCTCCGAGCCACGATCGGTCCGTGCGCCGCTTCCAGAGCCTTATCAGTCCAGGCGTCGTCTCCTGATCTCCGATCGGTCGACGCGCCGTCTCCTAAGCCCCGATCGGTCCACGCACCGTCTCCGAGCGCCTATCGGTTCACGCGCCGTCTCCTGAGCCCCGATCATTCCACGCGCTGTCTCCGAGCCCCGATCGGTCCACGCGTTGTCTCCTAAGCCCCGATCGATTAACGCGCCGTCTCCGAGCCCCGAACGGTCCACGCGCCGTCGCCGAACCCCAATTGGTACACGCGCAACCGCCTGAGCCCCAGTCGGTTCACGCGCGGTCGCCGAACCCCGATCGGTCCACGCGTCGTCTCCGAGCCCCGATCGGTCCACGCGTCGTCTTCTAACCCCAGACGCCTCCTCGCACCGTCTCCGAGGGCCGATCGGTTCACGCCCCGTCTCCTGAGCCCCGATCGTTCCACGCATCGTCTCCGATCCCCGATGGGTCCACGCGTCGGCTCCTAAGCCCCGATCGGTCCACACGCCGTCTCCGAGCCCCGATGGGTCCACGCGTCGCCTCCTGAGCCCCGGTCGGTCCACGCGCCGTCTCCTGAGCCCCGATCGGTCCACGCGTCGTCTTCTAAGCCCCGATCGGTCCACGCGTCGTCTCCTAAGCCCCGATCGGTCCACGCGCCGTCTCCGAGCGCCGATAACTTCACGCGCCGTCTCCTGAGCCCCGATCGTTCCACGCGCCGTCTCCGAGCCCCGATCGATCCACGCGCCGTCTCCTGAGCCCACATCGGTCCACACGCTGTCTCGTGAGCCCCGATAGGTACACGCGTCGTCTCCTACGCCCCGATCGGTCCACGCGTAGTCTCCTAAGCCCCGCTCGGTTAACGCGTCGTTTCCGAGCCCCGATCGGTCCACGCGTCGTCTCCTGAGCCCCAATTAGTCCATGCGCCGTCTCCTAAGCCCCGATCCGTCCACGGGCCGTGTCCGAGCTCCGATCGGTCCACGCGTCGTCTCCGAGCCCTGATCGGTCCACGCGGCATCGCCGAGCCCCGATCGATCCACGCGCCATCGCCGAGCCCCGATCGGTCCACACCCCTTCTCGGGAGCCCCGATCTGTCGACGCGTCGTCTCCTAAGCCGCGACCGGTGCACGCGCCGTCTCCTGTGCCCCGATCGGTTCACGTGCCGTCTTCTAAGCCCCGATCGGTCCACCCGTCGTCTCTCAAGTTCCAATCGATCCACGCGCCCTCTCCGAGCGCCGATCATTTCACGCGCCGTCTCCTGAGACCCGGTCGGTCCGCGCGCCGTCAACTGAGCCCCGATCGGTCGACGCGTCGTCTTCTGAGCCCCGATCGACCCACGCGTCGTCTCCTGAGCCCCGACCGCTCCACACGCCTTTTCCGGAGCCCCGATCGGTCCACGCATCGTCTCCGAGCACCGATCGGTCCACGCACTGTCTCCTGATCCCCATGGGTCCACGCGGCGCCTCCGGGGCCCCGATCGATCCACACGAGGCTCCTAAGCCCCGATCGATCCACGTGCCGTCTCCTGAGCCCCGATCGTTACACGCGCCGTCTCCGAGCCCCGATCGGTCCACGCGCCGTCTCCGAGCCCCGATCGGTCCACGCACTGTCTCCTGATCCCTATGGGTCAACGCGGCGCCTCCGGAGCCCCGATCGATCCACGCGAGGCTCCTGAGTCCCGATCGGACCACGCATCGTCTCCTAAGCCCCAATCGGTTAACGCGCCGTTGCCTGAGCCCCGATCGGTCCACGCGTCGTCTTCTAACCCCAGACGCCTCCTCGCACCGTCTCCGAGGGCCGATCGGTTCACGCGCCGTCTCCTGAGCCCCGATCGTTCCACGCATCGTCTCCGAACCCCGATGGGTCCACGCGTCGGCTCCTAAGCCCCGATCAGTCCACGCGCCGTCTCCGAGCCCCGATCGGTCCACGCGTCGTCTTCTAAGACCCGATCGGTCCACGTATCGTCTCCTAAGCCCCGATCGGTCCACACGCCGTCTCCGAGCCCCGATGGGTCCACGCGTCGCCTCCTGAGCCCCGGTCGGTCCACGCGCCGTCTCCTGAGCCCCGATCGGTCCACGCGTCGTCTTCTAAGCCCCGATCAGTCCACGCGTCGTCTCCTAAACCCCGATCGGTCCACGCGCCGTCTCCGAGCGCCGATAGCTTCACGCGCCGTCTCCTGAGCTCCGTTCGTTCCACGCGCCGTCTCCGAGCCTCGATCGATCCACGCGCCGTCTCCTGAGCCCACATCGGTCCACACGCTGTCTCGTGAGCCCCGATAGGTACACGCGTCGTCTCCTACGCCCCGATCGGTCCACGCGTAGTCTCCTAAGCCCCGCTCGGTTAACGCGTCGTTTCCGAACCCCGATCGGTCCACGCGTCGTCTCCTGAGCCCCAATTAGTCCATGCGCCGTCTCCTAAGCCCCGATCCGTCCACGGGCCGTGTCCGAGCTCCGATCGGTCCACGCGTCGTCTCCGAGCCCTGATCGGTCCACGCGCCATCGCCGAGCCCCGATCGGTCCACGCGCCATCGCCGAGCCCCGATCGGTCCACACCCCTTCTCCTGAGCCCCGATCTGTCGACGCGTCGTCTCCTAAGCCCCGACCGGTGCACGCGCCGTCTCCTGTGCCCCGATCGGTTCACGTGCCGTCTTCTAAGCCCCGATCGGTCCACCCGTCGTCTCTTAAGTCCCAATCGGTCCACGCGCCCTCTCCGAGCGCCGATCATTTCACGCGCCGTCTCCTGAGACCCGGCCGGTCCGCGCGCCGTCAACTGAGCTCCGATCGGTCGACGCGTCGTCTTCTGAGCCCCGATCGACCCACGCGTCGTCTCCGAGCCCCGATCGATCCACGCGCCGTCTCCTGAGCCCAAATCGATCCACACGCTGTCTCGTGAGCCCCGATAGGTACACGCGACGTCTCCTACGCCCCGATCGGTCCACGCGTCGTCTCCTAAGGCCTGCTCGGTTAACGCGTCGTTTCCGAGCCCCGATCTGTCCACGCGTCGTCTCCTGAGCCCCAATTAGTCCGCGCGCCGTCTCCTAAGCCCTGATCCGTCCACGGGCCGTGTCCGAGCTCCGATCGGTTCACGCGCCGTCTCCAAACCTCGATCCGTACACGCGTCGTGTCCGAGCCCTGATCGGTCCACGCGCCATCGCCGAGCGCCGATCGGTCCACGCGCCATCGCCGAGCCCCGATCGGTCCACGTGCCGTCTCCTGAGGCCCGATCGGTCCACACCCCTTCTCCTGAACCCCGATCGGTCGACGCGTCGTCTCCTAAGCCCCGATCGTTCTACGCGCCTTCTCCTAAGCCCCGATCGGTCCAAGCGCCTTCTCGTAAGCCCCGATCGGTCCACGCGCCGTCTCCGAGCGCCGATCGGTTCACGCCCCGTCACCTGAGCCCCGATCATTCGGAGCGCCGTCTCCGAGCCCCGATCGGTCCACGCACCGTCTCCTGAGCCCGGATCGTTCCACGCGTCGTCCCCGAATCCCCGATCCGTACACGCGTCGTCTCCGAGCCTCGATCGGTCCACGCACCGTCGCCGAGCCCCGATCGGTCCACGCGCGGCCTCCTGAGCCCGGATCGTTCCACGCGTCGTCTCCTGATCCCCGATCCGTAAACGCGTCGTCTCCTGAGCCCCAATCGGCCCACACGCAGTCTCGTGAGCCCCGATAGGTACACGCGCCGTCTCCTGAGCTCCGATCGTTCCACGCGCCGTCTCCGAGCCCCGATCAGTCCAGGCGCCGTCTCCTGAACCCCAATGGGTCCACACGCTGTCACGTGAGCCCCGATAGGTACACGCGTCGCGTCCTACGCCCCGATCGGTCCACGCGTCGTCTCCTAAGCCCCGATCGGTCCACGTGCCGTCTCCGAGCCCCGATCGGTCCGCGCACCGTCTCCTGCTCCCCATCGCTCCACGCGGCGTCTCCGGATCTTCGATCGATCCACGCGAGTCTCCTGAGCCCCGGTCAGCCCACGCGTCGTCTCCTCAGCCCCGATCGGTCGACGCGTTGTCTCCTGAGCCCCGATCGATCCACGCGTCGTCTCCTCAGCCCCGATCGCTCCACGCGCCGTCTCCGAGCGCCGATCGGTGCACGCGCCGTCTCCTGAGCCCCGGTCGGTTCACGCGCCGTCTCCGAGCCCCGATGGATCCACGCGTCTTCTTGTAAACCCAGATGCCTCCTCGCATCGTCTCCTAAGCCCCGATCGGTTAACGCGCCGTCTCCGAGCCACGATCGGTCCACGCGCCGTCGCCGAACCCCAATTGGTCCACGCGCCGTCTCATAAGCCCCGATCGGTCCACGTGCCGTCTCCTAAGCCCCGATCGGTTAACGCGCCGGCTCCGAACCTCGATCGGTCCACGCGCCGTCGCCGAACCCCAATTGATCCACGCGCAACCGCCTGACCCCCAGTCGGTCCACGCGTCGTCTCCGAGCTCCAATCGGTCCACGCGCCGTTTCCTGAGACCTGATCGGTCCATGCCTCGTCTTCTAAGCCCCGATGCCTCCACGCGCCGTCTCCGAGCCACGATCGGTTCAGGCGCCGCTTCCCGAGCCCCGATCAGTCCACGTACCGTCTCCTAAGCCCCGATCGCTCCACGGACCGTTTCCTGATCCCCGATCGGTCCACGCGCCGCCTCCTGAGTCCCGATCGGTCAACGCGTCGTGTCCTAAGCCCTGATCGGTCCACGTGCCGTCTCCGAGCCCCGATGGGTCCATGCGCCACATCCTGAGCCCAGATCGGACGACGCGTCGTCTCCTGAGCCTTGATCGATCCACGCGTCGTCTCCTGAACCCCGATTGCTCCACGGGCCGTTTCCTGAGCCCCGATCGGTCCACGCGTCGTCTTCTAAGCCCAGATGCCTCCTCGCGCCGTCTCCGAGCCACGATGGGTCCAGGCGCCGCTTCCTGAGCCCCGATCGGTCCACGCGTTGTCTCCTAAGCCCCGTTCGGCCCACGCGCCGTCTCCTAAGCCCCGATCATTCCACGCGCCGTCCCCTGAGCCCCGATACGTCGACGCGCAGTCGCCGAGCCCCGATGGGTTCACGCGCTGTCTCCTGAGCCCCGATAGGTACACGCGTCGTCTCCTACACCCCGATCGGTCCACGCGCCGTCTCCGAGCCCCGATGGGTCCACGCACTGTCTCCTGATCCCCATGGGTCCACGCGCCGCCTCCGGAGCCCCGATCGATCCACGCGAGGATCATGAGCCCCGATCGATCCACGCATCGTCTCCTAAGCCCCAATCGGTTAACGCGCCGTCTTCGAGCCCCAATCGGTCCACGCGCCGTCTCCTGAACCCCGATCGTTCCACGCGCCTTCTCCTAAGCCACGATAGGTCAGCGCCGTCTCCGAGCGCCGATCCGTGCACGCGCCGTCGCACGAGCCGCGATCGGTCCACGCGCGGCCTCCTGAGCCCCGGTTGCTTCACGCGCCGTATCCGAGACCCAATCGGTCCACGCACCGTCTCCTGAGCCCCGATCGGTCCACGCGCCGTCTCCTGAGCCCCGATCCCTCCACGCGCCATTTTCTGTGCACCATTCGGTCCACGCGTCGTCTTCTAAGTCCCGATGCCTCCATGCGCCGTCTCCGAACCCCGATCGGTCAACGCGCCTTCCCCTCAGCCCCGATTGGTCCACGCGCCGTCTCCGAGCGCCGATCGGTCCACGCGTCGTCTCCTGATCTCCGATCGGTCCACGCGCCGTCTCCTCAGCCCCGATCGCTCCACGCGTCGTTTTCTAAGCACCGTTCGGTCCATGCGTCGTCTTCTAAGCCCCGATGCCTCCACGCGCCGTCTCCGAGCCACGATCGGTGCAGGCGCCGCTTCCTGAGCACCGATCGGTCCACGCGCCGTCTCCTGAGCCCCGATCATTCCACGCGCCGTCTCCGAGCCCCGATCCGTCCACGCGCCGTCTCCTAAGCCCCGTTCGGTCCAAGCGCCTTCTTCTAAAGCCCCGATCGTCCAATGCGCCGTCTCCGAGCACCGATCGGTCCACGCGCCGTCTCCTGAGCCCCGATCGGTCCACGCGTCGTCTCCAAAGCCCTGATCGGTCCACGTGCCGTCTCCGAGCCCCGATCGGTCCACGCGGCGTCTCCTGAACCCCGATACGTCCACACGCAGTCGCCGAGCCCCGATCGGTCCACGCGCCGTCGCCGAGCCTCGATCGGTCCACGCGCGGCCTCCTAAGCCGCGACCGGTTCACGCGCCGTCTCGTAAGCCCCAATCGGTCCACGCGCCGTCTCAGAGCGCCGTTCATTTCACGCGCCGTCTCCTGAGCCCCGATCGTTCCACGCGCCGTCTCCAAGCCCCGATCGGTCCACGCGCCATCTCCTGAGGCCTAATCGGTCCACACGCTGTCTCGTGTGCCCCGATAGGTACACGCGTCGTCTCCTACGCCCCGATCGGTCCACGCGCCGTCTCCGAGCACCGATTGGTCCACGCGCCGTCGCCCGAACCCCAATTGGTCGACGCGCCATCGCCCGAACCCCAATTGGTCCACGAGCAACGTCCTGAGCTCCAGTCGGTCCACGCGCAGTCGCCGAGCCCCGATCGATCCCCGCATCGTCTCCTAAGCCCCGATCGGTCCACGTGCCGTCTCCGAGCGACGATCGGTTCACGCATCGTCTGCTTAGCCCCGATCGGTCCACCCGTCGTCCTCGAATCCCCGATCCGCATTAGCGTCGTCTCCGAGCCTCGACCGGTCCACGCGCCGTCTCCTGAGCCCCGATCATTCCACGCGCCGTCTCCTAAGCCGCGATCCGTCCACGGGCCGTCTCCGAGCTGCTATCGGTAAACGCGCCGTCACCAAGCCCTGATCCGTACAAGCGTCGTCTCCGAGCCCCGATCGGTCCACGCGCCGTCTCCGAGTCCCGATCGGCCCACGCGCCGTCTCCTGGGACCCGATCCGTCCACGCGCAGTCGCCGAGCCCCGGTCGGTCCAGGCGCCGTATCCTGAGCCCCGATCGGTCCACACCCCTTCCCCTGAGCCCCGATCGGTCGCCGCGTCGTCTCCTAAGACCCGACCGGTTCACCCGCCATCTCCTGTGCACCGATCGATTCACGTGCCGTCTCCTGAGCCCCGGTCGGTCCGCGCGCCGTCACCTGAGCCCCGATCGGTCGACGCGTCGTCGTCTGAGCCCCGATCGCCCCACGCATCGTCTCCTGAGCCCCGACCGCTCCACACGCCCTTTCCTGAGCCCCGATCGGTCCAAGCATCGTCTCCGAGCCCCGATCGGTCCACGCATCGTCTCCGAGCACCGATCGGTCAACGCGCCGTCCCCTAAGCCCCGATCGGTCCACGCGCCGTCTCCGAGCGCCGATCGGTTCACGCGCCGTCTCCTGAGCCCCGATCGTTCCACGCGCCGTCTCCGAGCTCCGATCGGCCCATGCGCCGTCTCCTAAGCCCCGATCGGTCCAAGTGCCTTCTCCGAGCCCCGATGGGTCCACGCGTCGCCTCCTGAGCCCCGGTCGGTCCACGCGCCGTCTCCTGAGCCCCGATCGGTCCACGCGTCGTCTTCTAAGCCCCGATCGGTCCACGCGTCGTCTCCTAAGCCCCGATCGGTCCACGCGCCGTCTCCGAGCGCCGATAACTTTACGCGCCGTCTCCTGAGCCCCGATCGTTCCACGCGCCGTCTCCGAGCCCCGATCGATCCACGCGCCGTCTCCTGAGCCCAAATCGGTCCACACGCTGTCTCGTGAGCCCCGATAGATACACGCGTCGTCTCCTACGCCCCGATCGTTCCACGCGTAGTCTCCTAAGCCCCGCTCGGTTAACGCGTCGTTTCCGAGCCCCGATCGGTCCACGCGTCGTCTCCTGAGCCCCAATTAGTCCATGCGCCGTCTCCTAAGCCCCGATCCGTCCACGGGCCGTGTCCCAGCTCCGATCGGTCCACGCGTCGTCTCCGAGCCCTGATCGGTCCACGCGCCATCGCCGAGACCCGATCGGTCCACACCCCTTCTCCTGAGCCCCGATCTGTCGACGCGTCGTCTCCTAAGCCCCGACCGGTGCACGCGCCGTCTCCTGTGCCCCGATCGATTCACGTGCCGTCTCCTAAGCCCCGATCGGTCCACCCGTCGTCTCTTAAGCCCCAATCGGTCCACGCGCCCTCTCCGAGCGCCGATCATTTCCCGCGCCGTCTCCTGAGCCCCGGTCGGTCCGCGCGCCGTCACCTGAGCCCCGATAGGTCGACGCGTCGTCTTCTGAGCCCCGATCGGTCCACGCGCCGTCTCCGAGCGCCGATCGGTTCACGCGCCGTCTCCTGAGCCCCGATCGTTCCACGCGCCGTCTCCGAGCTCCGATCGGCCCACGCGCCGCCTCCTAAGCCCCGATCGGTCCAAGCGCCTTCTCCTAAGCCCCGAACGGTCCACGCGCCGTCTCCGAGCCCCGATCGGTCCACGCGCCGTCTCCTGAGCCCGGATCGTTCCACGCGTCGTCCCCGAATCCCCGATCCGTGCACGCGTCGTCTCCGAGCCACGATCGCTCCGTGCGCCGCTTCCAGAGCCCCTATCGGTCCACGCGTCATCTCCCGATCTCCGGTCGGTCGACGCGCCGTCTCCTAAGCCCCGATCGGTCCACGCGCCGTCGCCTGAGCCCCGATCGTTCCACGCGCCGTCTCCGAGCTCTGATCGGCCCACGCGCCGTCTCCTAAGCCCCGATCGGTCCAAGCGCCTTCTCCTAAGCCCCGATCGATCCACGCGCCGTCTCCGAGCGCCGATCGGTTCACGCCCCGTCACCTGAGCCCCGATCATTCGAAGCGCCGTCTCCGAGCCCCGATCGGTCCGCGCGCCGTCACCTGAGCCCCGATCGGTCGACGCGTCGTCTTCTGAGCCCCGATCGGTCCACGCGTCGTCTCCGAGCCCCGATCGGTCTACGCGCCGTCGCCGAGTCATGATCTGTCCACGCGCGGCCTCCTGAGACCCGATCGGTCCACGCGCCGTCTTCGAGCCCCGATCGGTCCACGCATGGTCTCCTAAGCCCCGATCGCTCCACGCGCCATTTTCTGTGCACCATTCGGTCCACGCGTCGTCTTCTAAGCCCCGATGCCTCCACGCGCCGTCTCCGAGCCCCGATCGGTCAACGCGCCTTCCCCTCAGCCCCGATTGGTCCACGCGCCGTCTCCGAGCGCCGATCGGTCCACGCGTCGTCTCCTGATCTCCGATCGGTCCACGCGCCGTCTCCTGAGCCCCGATCGTTCCACGCGCCGTCTCCAAGCCCCGATCGGTCCACGCGCCATCTCCTGAGGCCTAATCGGTCCACACGCTGTCTCGTGTGCCCCGATAGGTACACGCGTCGTCTCCTACGCCCCGATCGGTCCACGCGCCGTCTCCGAGTCCCGATCGGCCCACGCGCCGTCTCCTGAGACCCGATCCGTCCACGCGCAGTCGCCGAGCCCCGGTCGGTCCAGGCGCCGTATCCTGAGCCCCGATCGGTCCACACCCCTTCCCCTGAGCCCCGATCGGTCGCCGCGTCGTCTCCTAAGACCCGACCGGTTCACCCGCCATCTCCTGTGCACCGATCGATTCACGTGCCGTCTCCTGAGCCCCGGTCGGTCCGCGCGCCGTCACCTGAGCCCCGATCGGTCGACGCGTCGTCGTCTGAGCCCCGATCGACCCACGCGTCGTCTCCTGAGCCCCGACCGCTCCACACGCCCTTTCCTGAGCCCCGATCGGTCCAAGCATCGTCTCCGAGCCCGGATCGGTCCACGCATCGTCTCCGAGCACCGATCGGTCAACGCGCCGTCCCCTAAGCCCCGATCGGTCCACGCGCCGTCTCCGAGCGCCGATCGGTTCACGCGCCGTCTCCTGAGCCCCGATCGTTCCACGCGCCGTCTCCGAGCTCCGATCGGCCCACGCGCCGTATCCTAAGCCCCGATCGGTCCAAGCGCCTTCTCCGAGCCCCGATGGGTCCACGCGTCTCCTCCTGAGCCCCGGTCGGTCCACGCGCCGTCTCCTGAGCCCCGAACGGTCCACGCGTCGTCTTCTAAGCCCCGATCGGTCCACGCGTCGTCTCCTAAGCCCCGATCGGTCCACGCGCCGTCTCCGAGCGCCGATAACTTTACGCGCCGTCTCCTGAGCCCCGATCGTTCCACGCGCCGTCTCCGAGCCCCGATCGATCCACGCGCCGTCTCCTGAGCGCAAATCGGTCCACACGCTGTCTCGTGAGCCCCGATAGGTACACGCGTCGTCTCCTACGCCCCGATCGTTCCACGCGTAGTCTCCCAAGCCCCGCTCGGTTAACGCGTCGTCTCCAAAGCCCTGATCGGTCCACGTGCCGTCTCCGAGCCCCGATCGGTCCACGCGCCGTCTCCTGAACCCCGATACGTCCACACGCAGTCGCCGAGCCCCGATCCGTCCACGCGCCGTCGCCGAGCCTCGATCGGTCCACGCGCGGCCTCCTAAGCCGTGACCGGTTCACGCGCCGTCTCCTAAGCCCCAATCGGTCCACGTGCCGTCTCAGAGCGCCGTTCATTTCACGCGCCGTCTCCTGAGCCCCGATCGTTCCACGCGCCGTCTCCAAGCCCCGATCGGTCCACGCGCCATCTCCTGAGGCCTAATCGGTCCACACGCTGTCTCGTGTGCCCCGATAGGTACACGCGTCGTCTCCTACGCCCCGATCGGTCCACGCGCCGTCTCCGAGCAGCGATTCGTCCACGCGCCGTCGCCCGAACCCCAATTGGTCGCCGCGCCATCGCCCGAACCCCAATTGGTCTACGAGCAACGTCCTGAGCTCCAGTCGGTCCACGCGCAGTCGCCGAGCCCCGATCGATCCCCGCATCGTCTCCTAAGCCCCGATCGGTCCACGTGCCGTCTCCGAGCGACGATCGGTTCACGCATCGTCTCCTGAGCCCCGATCGGTCCACCCGTCGTCCTCGAATCCCCGATCCGCACTAGCGTCGTCTCCGAGCCTCGACCGGTCCACGCGCCGTCTCCTGAGCCCCGATCATTCCACGCGCCGTCTCCTAAGCCGCGATCCGTCCACGGGCCGTCTCCGAGCTGCTATCGGTAAACGCGCCGTCACCAAGCCCTGATCCGTACAAGCGTCGTCTCCGAGCCCCGATCGGTCCACATCCCTTCCCCTGAGCCCCGATCGGTCGCCGCGTCGTCTCCTAAGACCCGACCGGTTCACCCGCCATCTCCTGTGCACCGATCGATTCACGTGCCGTCTCCTGAGCCCCGGTCGGTCCGCGCGCCGTCACCTGAGCCCCGATCGGTCGACGCGTCGTCGTCTGAGCCCCGATCGACCCACGCGTCGTCTCCTGAGCCCCGACCGCTCCACACGCGCTTTCCTGAGCCCCGATCGGTCCAAGCATCGTCTCCGAGCCCCGATCGGTCCACGCATCGTCTCCGAGCACCGATCGGTCAACGCGCCGTCCCCTAAGCCCCGATCGGTCCACGCGCCGTCTCCGAGCGCCGATCGGTTCACGCGCCGTCTCCTGAGCCCCGATCGTTCCACGCGCCGTCTCCGAGCTCCGATCGGCCCACGCGCCGTCTCCTAAGCCCCGATCGGTCCAAGCGCCTTCTCCGAGCCCCGATGGGTCCACGCGTCGCCTCCTGAGCCCCGGTCGGTCCACGCGCCGTCTCCTGAGCCCCGATCGGTCCACGCGTCGTCTTCTAAGCCCCGATCGGTCCACGCGTCGTCTCCTAAGCCCCGATCGGTCCACGCGCCGTCTCCGAGCGCCCATAACTTTACGCGCCGTCTCCTGAGCCCCGATCGTTCCACGCGCCGTCTCCGAGCCCCGATCGATCCACGCGCCGTCTCCTGAGCCCAAATCGGTCCACACGCTGTCTCGTGAGCCCCGATAGGTACACGCGTCGTCTCCTACGCCCCGATCGTTCCACGCGTAGTCTCCTAAGCCCCGCTCGGTTAACGCGTCGTTTCCGAGCCCCGATCGGTCCACGCGTCGTCTCCTGAACCCCAATTAGTCCATGCGCCGTCTCCTAAGCCCCGATCCGTCCACGGGCCGTGTCCGAGCTCCGATCGGTCCACGCGTCGTCTCCGAGCCCTGATCGGTCCACGCGCCATCGCCGAGACCCGATCGGTCCACACCCCTTCTCCTGAGCCCCGATCTGTCGACGCGTCGTCTCCTAAGCCCCGACCGGTGCACGCGCCGTCTCCTGTGCCCCGATCGATTCACGTGCCGTCTCCTAAGCCCCGATCGGTCCACCCGTCGTCTCTTAAGCCCCAATCGGTCCACGCGCCCTCTCCGAGCGCCGATCATTTCCCGCACCGTCTCCTGAGCCCCGATCGGTCCACGCGCCGTCTCCTGAGCCCCGATCCCTCCACGCGCCATTTTCTGTGCACCATTCGGTCCACGCGTCGTCTTCTAAGTCCCGATGCCTCCATGCGCCGTCTCCGAACCCCGATCGGTCAACGCGCCTTCCCCTCAGCCCCGATTGGTCCACGCGCCGTCTCCGAGCGCCGATCGGTCCACGCGTCGTCTCCTGATCTCCGATCGGTCCACGCGCCGTCTCCTCAGCCCCGATCGCTCCACGCGTCGTTTTCTAAGCACCGTTCGGTCCATGCGTCGTCTTCTAAGCCCCGATGCCTCCACGCGCCGTCTCCGAGCCACGATCGGTGCAGGCGCCGCTTCCTGAGCACCGATCGGTCCACGCGCCGTCTCCTGAGCCCCGATCATTCCACGCGCCGTCTCCGAGCCCCGATCCGTCCACGCGCCGTCTCCTAAGCCCCGTTCGGTCCAAGCGCCTTCTTCTAAAGCCCCGATCGTCCAATGCGCCGTCTCCGAGCACCGATCGGTCCACGCGCCGTCTCCTGAGCCCCGATCGGTCCACGCGTCGTCTCCAAAGCCCTGATCGGTCCACGTGCCGTCTCCGAGCCCCGATCGGTCCACGCGGCGTCTCCTGAACCCCGATACGTCCACACGCAGTCGCCGAGCCCCGATCGGTCCACGCGCCGTCGCCGAGCCTCGATCGGTCCACGCGCGGCCTCCTAAGCCGCGACCGGTTCACGCGCCGTCTCGTAAGCCCCAATCGGTCCACGCGCCGTCTCAGAGCGCCGTTCATTTCACGCGCCGTCTCCTGAGCCCCGATCGTTCCACGCGCCGTCTCCAAGCCCCGATCGGTCCACGCGCCATCTCCTGAGGCCTAATCGGTCCACACGCTGTCTCGTGTGCCCCGATAGGTACACGCGTCGTCTCCTACGCCCCGATCGGTCCACGCGCCGTCTCCGAGCACCGATTGGTCCACGCGCCGTCGCCCGAACCCCAATTGGTCGACGCGCCATCGCCCGAACCCCAATTGGTCCACGAGCAACGTCCTGAGCTCCAGTCGGTCCACGCGCAGTCGCCGAGCCCCGATCGATCCCCGCATCGTCTCCTAAGCCCCGATCGGTCCACGTGCCGTCTCCGAGCGACGATCGGTTCACGCATCGTCTGCTTAGCCCCGATCGGTCCACCCGTCGTCCTCGAATCCCCGATCCGCATTAGCGTCGTCTCCGAGCCTCGACCGGTCCACGCGCCGTCTCCTGAGCCCCGATCATTCCACGCGCCGTCTCCTAAGCCGCGATCCGTCCACGGGCCGTCTCCGAGCTGCTATCGGTAAACGCGCCGTCACCAAGCCCTGATCCGTACAAGCGTCGTCTCCGAGCCCCGATCGGTCCACGCGCCGTCTCCGAGTCCCGATCGGCCCACGCGCCGTCTCCTGGGACCCGATCCGTCCACGCGCAGTCGCCGAGCCCCGGTCGGTCCAGGCGCCGTATCCTGAGCCCCGATCGGTCCACACCCCTTCCCCTGAGCCCCGATCGGTCGCCGCGTCGTCTCCTAAGACCCGACCGGTTCACCCGCCATCTCCTGTGCACCGATCGATTCACGTGCCGTCTCCTGAGCCCCGGTCGGTCCGCGCGCCGTCACCTGAGCCCCGATCGGTCGACGCGTCGTCGTCTGAGCCCCGATCGCCCCACGCATCGTCTCCTGAGCCCCGACCGCTCCACACGCCCTTTCCTGAGCCCCGATCGGTCCAAGCATCGTCTCCGAGCCCCGATCGGTCCACGCATCGTCTCCGAGCACCGATCGGTCAACGCGCCGTCCCCTAAGCCCCGATCGGTCCACGCGCCGTCTCCGAGCGCCGATCGGTTCACGCGCCGTCTCCTGAGCCCCGATCGTTCCACGCGCCGTCTCCGAGCTCCGATCGGCCCATGCGCCGTCTCCTAAGCCCCGATCGGTCCAAGTGCCTTCTCCGAGCCCCGATGGGTCCACGCGTCGCCTCCTGAGCCCCGGTCGGTCCACGCGCCGTCTCCTGAGCCCCGATCGGTCCACGCGTCGTCTTCTAAGCCCCGATCGGTCCACGCGTCGTCTCCTAAGCCCCGATCGGTCCACGCGCCGTCTCCGAGCGCCGATAACTTTACGCGCCGTCTCCTGAGCCCCGATCGTTCCACGCGCCGTCTCCGAGCCCCGATCGATCCACGCGCCGTCTCCTGAGCCCAAATCGGTCCACACGCTGTCTCGTGAGCCCCGATAGATACACGCGTCGTCTCCTACGCCCCGATCGTTCCACGCGTAGTCTCCTAAGCCCCGCTCGGTTAACGCGTCGTTTCCGAGCCCCGATCGGTCCACGCGTCGTCTCCTGAGCCCCAATTAGTCCATGCGCCGTCTCCTAAGCCCCGATCCGTCCACGGGCCGTGTCCCAGCTCCGATCGGTCCACGCGTCGTCTCCGAGCCCTGATCGGTCCACGCGCCATCGCCGAGACCCGATCGGTCCACACCCCTTCTCCTGAGCCCCGATCTGTCGACGCGTCGTCTCCTAAGCCCCGACCGGTGCACGCGCCGTCTCCTGTGCCCCGATCGATTCACGTGCCGTCTCCTAAGCCCCGATCGGTCCACCCGTCGTCTCTTAAGCCCCAATCGGTCCACGCGCCCTCTCCGAGCGCCGATCATTTCCCGCGCCGTCTCCTGAGCCCCGGTCGGTCCGCGCGCCGTCACCTGAGCCCCGATAGGTCGACGCGTCGTCTTCTGAGCCCCGATCGGTCCACGCGCCGTCTCCGAGCGCCGATCGGTTCACGCGCCGTCTCCTGAGCCCCGATCGTTCCACGCGCCGTCTCCGAGCTCCGATCGGCCCACGCGCCGCCTCCTAAGCCCCGATCGGTCCAAGCGCCTTCTCCTAAGCCCCGAACGGTCCACGCGCCGTCTCCGAGCCCCGATCGGTCCACGCGCCGTCTCCTGAGCCCGGATCGTTCCACGCGTCGTCCCCGAATCCCCGATCCGTGCACGCGTCGTCTCCGAGCCACGATCGCTCCGTGCGCCGCTTCCAGAGCCCCTATCGGTCCACGCGTCATCTCCCGATCTCCGGTCGGTCGACGCGCCGTCTCCTAAGCCCCGATCGGTCCACGCGCCGTCGCCTGAGCCCCGATCGTTCCACGCGCCGTCTCCGAGCTCTGATCGGCCCACGCGCCGTCTCCTAAGCCCCGATCGGTCCAAGCGCCTTCTCCTAAGCCCCGATCGATCCACGCGCCGTCTCCGAGCGCCGATCGGTTCACGCCCCGTCACCTGAGCCCCGATCATTCGAAGCGCCGTCTCCGAGCCCCGATCGGTCCGCGCGCCGTCACCTGAGCCCCGATCGGTCGACGCGTCGTCTTCTGAGCCCCGATCGGTCCACGCGTCGTCTCCGAGCCCCGATCGGTCTACGCGCCGTCGCCGAGTCATGATCTGTCCACGCGCGGCCTCCTGAGACCCGATCGGTCCACGCGCCGTCTTCGAGCCCCGATCGGTCCACGCATGGTCTCCTAAGCCCCGATCGCTCCACGCGCCATTTTCTGTGCACCATTCGGTCCACGCGTCGTCTTCTAAGCCCCGATGCCTCCACGCGCCGTCTCCGAGCCCCGATCGGTCAACGCGCCTTCCCCTCAGCCCCGATTGGTCCACGCGCCGTCTCCGAGCGCCGATCGGTCCACGCGTCGTCTCCTGATCTCCGATCGGTCCACGCGCCGTCTCCTGAGCCCCGATCGTTCCACGCGCCGTCTCCAAGCCCCGATCGGTCCACGCGCCATCTCCTGAGGCCTAATCGGTCCACACGCTGTCTCGTGTGCCCCGATAGGTACACGCGTCGTCTCCTACGCCCCGATCGGTCCACGCGCCGTCTCCGAGTCCCGATCGGCCCACGCGCCGTCTCCTGAGACCCGATCCGTCCACGCGCAGTCGCCGAGCCCCGGTCGGTCCAGGCGCCGTATCCTGAGCCCCGATCGGTCCACACCCCTTCCCCTGAGCCCCGATCGGTCGCCGCGTCGTCTCCTAAGACCCGACCGGTTCACCCGCCATCTCCTGTGCACCGATCGATTCACGTGCCGTCTCCTGAGCCCCGGTCGGTCCGCGCGCCGTCACCTGAGCCCCGATCGGTCGACGCGTCGTCGTCTGAGCCCCGATCGACCCACGCGTCGTCTCCTGAGCCCCGACCGCTCCACACGCCCTTTCCTGAGCCCCGATCGGTCCAAGCATCGTCTCCGAGCCCGGATCGGTCCACGCATCGTCTCCGAGCACCGATCGGTCAACGCGCCGTCCCCTAAGCCCCGATCGGTCCACGCGCCGTCTCCGAGCGCCGATCGGTTCACGCGCCGTCTCCTGAGCCCCGATCGTTCCACGCGCCGTCTCCGAGCTCCGATCGGCCCACGCGCCGTATCCTAAGCCCCGATCGGTCCAAGCGCCTTCTCCGAGCCCCGATGGGTCCACGCGTCTCCTCCTGAGCCCCGGTCGGTCCACGCGCCGTCTCCTGAGCCCCGAACGGTCCACGCGTCGTCTTCTAAGCCCCGATCGGTCCACGCGTCGTCTCCTAAGCCCCGATCGGTCCACGCGCCGTCTCCGAGCGCCGATAACTTTACGCGCCGTCTCCTGAGCCCCGATCGTTCCACGCGCCGTCTCCGAGCCCCGATCGATCCACGCGCCGTCTCCTGAGCGCAAATCGGTCCACACGCTGTCTCGTGAGCCCCGATAGGTACACGCGTCGTCTCCTACGCCCCGATCGTTCCACGCGTAGTCTCCCAAGCCCCGCTCGGTTAACGCGTCGTCTCCAAAGCCCTGATCGGTCCACGTGCCGTCTCCGAGCCCCGATCGGTCCACGCGCCGTCTCCTGAACCCCGATACGTCCACACGCAGTCGCCGAGCCCCGATCCGTCCACGCGCCGTCGCCGAGCCTCGATCGGTCCACGCGCGGCCTCCTAAGCCGTGACCGGTTCACGCGCCGTCTCCTAAGCCCCAATCGGTCCACGTGCCGTCTCAGAGCGCCGTTCATTTCACGCGCCGTCTCCTGAGCCCCGATCGTTCCACGCGCCGTCTCCAAGCCCCGATCGGTCCACGCGCCATCTCCTGAGGCCTAATCGGTCCACACGCTGTCTCGTGTGCCCCGATAGGTACACGCGTCGTCTCCTACGCCCCGATCGGTCCACGCGCCGTCTCCGAGCAGCGATTCGTCCACGCGCCGTCGCCCGAACCCCAATTGGTCGCCGCGCCATCGCCCGAACCCCAATTGGTCTACGAGCAACGTCCTGAGCTCCAGTCGGTCCACGCGCAGTCGCCGAGCCCCGATCGATCCCCGCATCGTCTCCTAAGCCCCGATCGGTCCACGTGCCGTCTCCGAGCGACGATCGGTTCACGCATCGTCTCCTGAGCCCCGATCGGTCCACCCGTCGTCCTCGAATCCCCGATCCGCACTAGCGTCGTCTCCGAGCCTCGACCGGTCCACGCGCCGTCTCCTGAGCCCCGATCATTCCACGCGCCGTCTCCTAAGCCGCGATCCGTCCACGGGCCGTCTCCGAGCTGCTATCGGTAAACGCGCCGTCACCAAGCCCTGATCCGTACAAGCGTCGTCTCCGAGCCCCGATCGGTCCACATCCCTTCCCCTGAGCCCCGATCGGTCGCCGCGTCGTCTCCTAAGACCCGACCGGTTCACCCGCCATCTCCTGTGCACCGATCGATTCACGTGCCGTCTCCTGAGCCCCGGTCGGTCCGCGCGCCGTCACCTGAGCCCCGATCGGTCGACGCGTCGTCGTCTGAGCCCCGATCGACCCACGCGTCGTCTCCTGAGCCCCGACCGCTCCACACGCGCTTTCCTGAGCCCCGATCGGTCCAAGCATCGTCTCCGAGCCCCGATCGGTCCACGCATCGTCTCCGAGCACCGATCGGTCAACGCGCCGTCCCCTAAGCCCCGATCGGTCCACGCGCCGTCTCCGAGCGCCGATCGGTTCACGCGCCGTCTCCTGAGCCCCGATCGTTCCACGCGCCGTCTCCGAGCTCCGATCGGCCCACGCGCCGTCTCCTAAGCCCCGATCGGTCCAAGCGCCTTCTCCGAGCCCCGATGGGTCCACGCGTCGCCTCCTGAGCCCCGGTCGGTCCACGCGCCGTCTCCTGAGCCCCGATCGGTCCACGCGTCGTCTTCTAAGCCCCGATCGGTCCACGCGTCGTCTCCTAAGCCCCGATCGGTCCACGCGCCGTCTCCGAGCGCCCATAACTTTACGCGCCGTCTCCTGAGCCCCGATCGTTCCACGCGCCGTCTCCGAGCCCCGATCGATCCACGCGCCGTCTCCTGAGCCCAAATCGGTCCACACGCTGTCTCGTGAGCCCCGATAGGTACACGCGTCGTCTCCTACGCCCCGATCGTTCCACGCGTAGTCTCCTAAGCCCCGCTCGGTTAACGCGTCGTTTCCGAGCCCCGATCGGTCCACGCGTCGTCTCCTGAACCCCAATTAGTCCATGCGCCGTCTCCTAAGCCCCGATCCGTCCACGGGCCGTGTCCGAGCTCCGATCGGTCCACGCGTCGTCTCCGAGCCCTGATCGGTCCACGCGCCATCGCCGAGACCCGATCGGTCCACACCCCTTCTCCTGAGCCCCGATCTGTCGACGCGTCGTCTCCTAAGCCCCGACCGGTGCACGCGCCGTCTCCTGTGCCCCGATCGATTCACGTGCCGTCTCCTAAGCCCCGATCGGTCCACCCGTCGTCTCTTAAGCCCCAATCGGTCCACGCGCCCTCTCCGAGCGCCGATCATTTCCCGCGCCGTCTCCTGAGCCCCGGTCGGTCCGCGCGCCGTCACCTGAGCCCCGATCGGTCGACGCGTCGTCTTCTGAGCCCCGATCGGTCCACGCGCCGTCTCCGAGCGCCGATCGGTTCACGCGCCGTCTCCTGAGCCCCGATCGTTCCACGCGCCGTCTCCGAGCTCCGATCGGCCCACGCGCCGCCTCCTAAGCCCCGATCGGTCCACGCGCCGTCGCCTGAGCCCCGATCGTTCCACGCGCCGTCTCCGAGCTCTGATCGGCCCACGCGCCGTCTCCTAAGCCCCGATCGGTCCAAGCGCCTTCTCCTAAGCCCCGATCGATCCACGCGCCGTCTCCGAGCGCCGATCGGTTCACGCCCCGTCACCTGAGCCCCGATCATTCGAAGCGCCGTCTCCGAGCCCCGATCGGTCCTCGCGCCGTCTCCTAAGCCCCGGTCGGTCCGCGCGCCGTCACCTGAGCCCCGATCGGTCCACGCGTCGTCTTCTGAGCCCCGATCGGTCCACGCGCCGTCTCCGAGCGCCGATCGGTTCACGCGCCGTCTCCTGAGCCCCGATCGTTCCACGCGCCGTCTCCGAGCTCCGATCGGCCCACGCGCCGCCTCCTAAGCCCCGATCGGTCCAAGCGCCTTCTCCTAAGCCCCGATCGGTCCACGCGCCGTCTCCGAGCCCCGATCGGTCCACGCGCCGTCTCCTGAGCCCGGATCGTTCCACGCGTCGTCCCCGAATCCCCGATCCGTGCACGCGTCGTCTCCGAGCCACGATCGCTCCGTGCGCCGCTTCCAGAGCCCCTATCGGTCCACGCGTCATCTCCCGATCTCCGGTCGGTCGACGCGCCGTCTCCTAAGCCCCGATCGGTCCACGCGCCGTCGCCTGAGCCCCGATCGTTCCACGCGCCGTCTCCGAGCTCTGATCGGCCCACGCGCCGTCTCCTAAGCCCCGATCGGTCCAAGCGCCTTCTCCTAAGCCCCGATCGATCCACGCGCCGTCTCCGAGAGCCGATCGGTTCACGCCCCGTCACCTGAGCCCCGATCATTCGAAGCGCCGTCTCCGAGCCCCGATCGGTCCTCGCGCCGTCACCTGAGCCCCGATCGGTCGACGCGTCGTATTCTGAGCCCCGATCGGTCCACGCGTCGTCTCCGAGCCCCGATCGGTCTACGCGCCGTCGCCGAGTCATGATCTGTCCACGCGCGGCCTCCTGAGACCCGATCGGTCCACGCGCCGTCTTCGAGCCCCGATCGTTCCACGCGCCGTCTCCGAGCTCCGATCGGCCCACGCGCCGTCTCCTAAGCCCCGATCGGTCCAAGCGCCTTCTCCGAGCCCCGATGGGTCCACGCGTCGCCTCCTGAGCCCCGGTCGGTCCACGCGCCGTCTCCTGAGCCCCGATCGGTCCACGCGTCGTCTTCTAAGCCCCGATCGGTCCACGCGTCGTCTCCTAAGCCCCGATCGGTCCACGCGCCGTCTCCGAGCGCCCATAACTTTACGCGCCGTCTCCTGAGCCCCGATCGTTCCACGCGCCGTCTCCGAGCCCCGATCGATCCACGCGCCGTCTCCTGAGCCCAAATCGGTCCACACGCTGTCTCGTGAGCCCCGATAGGTACACGCGTCGTCTCCTACGCCCCGATCGTTCCACGCGTAGTCTCCTAAGCCCCGCTCGGTTAACGCGTCGTTTCCGAGCCCCGATCGGTCCACGCGTCGTCTCCTGAACCCCAATTAGTCCATGCGCCGTCTCCTAAGCCCCGATCCGTCCACGGGCCGTGTCCGAGCTCCGATCGGTCCACGCGTCGTCTCCGAGCCCTGATCGGTCCACGCGCCATCGCCGAGACCCGATCGGTCCACACCCCTTCTCCTGAGCCCCGATCTGTCGACGCGTCGTCTCCTAAGCCCCGACCGGTGCACGCGCCGTCTCCTGTGCCCCGATCGATTCACGTGCCGTCTCCTAAGCCCCGATCGGTCCACCCGTCGTCTCTTAAGCCCCAATCGGTCCACGCGCCCTCTCCGAGCGCCGATCATTTCCCGCGCCGTCTCCTGAGCCCCGGTCGGTCCGCGCGCCGTCACCTGAGCCCCGATCGGTCGACGCGCGGCCTCCTGAGACCCGATCGGTCCACGCGCCGTCTTCGAGCCCCGATCGGTCCACGCGCCGTCTCCGAGCGCCGATCGGTTCACGCGCCGTCTCCTGAGCCCCGATCGTTCCACGCGCCGTCTCCGAGCTCCGATCGGCCCACGCGCCGTCTCCTAAGCCCCGATCGGTCCAAGCGCCTTCTCCGAGCCCCGATGGGTCCACGCGTCGCCTCCTGAGCCCCGGTCGGTCCACGCGCCGTCTCCTGAGCCCCGATCGGTCCACGCGTCGTCTTCTAAGCCCCGATCGGTCCACGCGTCGTCTCCTAAGCCCCGATCGGTCCACGCGCCGTCTCCGAGCGCCCATAACTTTACGCGCCGTCTCCTGAGCCCCGATCGTTCCACGCGCCGTCTCCGAGCCCCGATCGATCCACGCGCCGTCTCCTGAGCCCAAATCGGTCCACACGCTGTCTCGTGAGCCCCGATAGGTACACGCGTCGTCTCCTACGCCCCGATCGTTCCACGCGTAGTCTCCTAAGCCCCGCTCGGTTAACGCGTCGTTTCCGAGCCCCGATCGGTCCACGCGTCGTCTCCTGAACCCCAATTAGTCCATGCGCCGTCTCCTAAGCCCCGATCCGTCCACGGGCCGTGTCCGAGCTCCGATCGGTCCACGCGTCGTCTCCGAGCCCTGATCGGTCCACGCGCCATCGCCGAGACCCGATCGGTCCACACCCCTTCTCCTGAGCCCCGATCTGTCGACGCGTCGTCTCCTAAGCCCCGACCGGTGCACGCGCCGTCTCCTGTGCCCCGATCGATTCACGTGCCGTCTCCTAAGCCCCGATCGGTCCACCCGTCGTCTCTTAAGCCCCAATCGGTCCACGCGCCCTCTCCGAGCGCCGATCATTTCCCGCGCCGTCTCCTGAGCCCCGGTCGGTCCGCGCGCCGTCACCTGAGCCCCGATCGGTCGACGCGTCGTCTTCTGAGCCCCGATCGGTCCCCGCGCCGTCTCCGAGCGCCGATCGGTTCACGCGCCGTCTCCTGAGCCCCGATCGTTCCACGCGCCGTCTCCGAGCTCCGATCGGCCCACGCGCCGCCTCCTAAGCCCCGATCGGTCCAAGCGCCTTCTCCTAAGCCCCGATCGGTCCACGCGCCGTCTCCGAGCCCCGATCGGTCCACGCGCCGTCTCCTGAGCCCGGATCGTTCCACGCGTCGTCCCCGAATCCCCGATCCGTGCACGCGTCGTCTCCGAGCCACGATCGCTCCGTGCGCCGCTTCCAGAGCCCCTATCGGTCCACGCGTCATCTCCCGATCTCCGGTCGGTCGACGCGCCGTCTCCTAAGCCCCGATCGGTCCACGCGCCGTCGCCTGAGCCCCGATCGTTCCACGCGCCGTCTCCGAGCTCTGATCGGCCCACGCGCCGTCTCCTAAGCCCCGATCGGTCCAAGCGCCTTCTCCTAAGCCCCGATCGATCCACGCGCCGTCTCCGAGCGCCGATCGGTTCACGCCCCGTCACCTGAGCCCCGATCATTCGAAGCGCCGTCTCCGAGCCCCGATCGGTCCTCGCGCCGTCACCTGAGCCCCGATCGGTCGACGCGTCGTATTCTGAGCCCCGATCGGTCCACGCGTCGTCTCCGAGCCCCGATCGGTCTACGCGCCGTCGCCGAGTCATGATCTGTCCACGCGCGGCCTCCTGAGACCCGATCGGTCCACGCGCCGTCTTCGAGCCCCGATCGGTCCACGCATGGTCTCCTAAGCCCCGATCGCTCCACGCGCCATTTTCTGTGCACCATTCGGTCCACGCGTCGTCTTCTAAGCCCCGATGCCTCCACGCGCCGTCTCCGAGCCCCGATCGGTCAACGCGCCTTCCCCTCAGCCCCGATTGGTCCACGCGCCGTCTCCGAGCGCCGATCGGTCCACGCGTCGTCTCCTGATCTCCGATCGGTCCACGCGCCGTCTCCTGAGCCCCGATCGCTCCACGCGTCGTTTTCTAAGCACCGGTCGGTCCATGCGTCGTCTTCAAAGCCCCGATGCCTCCACGCGCCGTCTCCGAGCCACGATCGGTGCAGGCGCCGCTTCCTGAGAACCGATCGGTCCACGCGCCGTCTCCTGAGCCCCGATCATTCCACGCGCCGTCTCCGAGCCCCGATCCGTCCACGCGCCATCTTCTAAGCCCCGTTCGGTCCAAGCGCCTTCTCCTAAAGCCCCGATCGTCCAATGCGCCGTCTCCGAGCACCGATCGGTCCACGCGCCGTCTCCTGAGCCCCGATCGGTCCACGCGTCGTCTCCAAAGCCCTGATCGGTCCACGTGCCGTCTCCGAGCCCCGATCGGTCCACGCGCCGTCTCCTGAACCCCGATACGTCCACACGCAGTCGCCGAGCCCCGATCGGTCCACGCGCCGTCGCCGAGCCTCGATCGGTCCACGCGCGGCCTCCTAAGCCGTGACCGGTTCACGCGCCGTCTCGTAAGCCCCAATCGGTCCACGCGCCGTCTCAGAGCGCCGTTCATTTCACGCGCCGTCTCCTGAGCCCCGATCGTTCCACGCGCCGTCTCCAAGCCCCGATCGGTCCACGCGCCATCTCCTGAGGCCTAATCGGTCCACACGCTGTCTCGTGTGCCCCGATAGGTACACGCGTCGTCTCCTACGCCCCGATCGGTCCACGCGCCGTCTCCGAGCACCGATTGGTCCACGCGCCGTCGCCCGAACCCCAATTGGTCGACGCGCCATCGCCCGAACCCCAATTGGTCTACGAGCAACGTCCTGAGCTCCAGTCGGTCCACGCGCAGTCGCCGAGCCCCGATCGATCCCCGCATCGTCTCCTAAGCCCCGATCGGTCCACGTGCCGTCTCCGAGCGACGATCGGTTCACGCATCGTCTCCTGAGCCCCGATCGGTCCACCCGTCGTCCTCGAATCCCCGATCCGCACTAGCGTCGTCTCCGAGCCTCGACCGGTCCACGCGCCGTCTCCTGAGCCCCGATCATTCCAGGCGCCGTCTCCTAAGCCGCGATCCGTCCACGGGCCGTCTCCGAGCTGCTATCGGTAAACGCGCCGTCACCAAGCCCTGATCCGTACAAGCGTCGTCTCCGAGCCCCGATCGGTCCACGCGCCGTCTCCGAGTCCCGATCGGCCCACGCGCCGTCTCCTGAGACCCGATCCGTCCACGCGCAGTCGCCGAGCCCCGGTCGGTCCAGGCGCCGTATCCTGAGCCCCGATCGTTCCACGCGCCGTCGCCGAGCTCTGATCGGCCCACGCGCCGTCTCCTAAGCCCCGATCGGTCCAAGCGCCTTCTCCTAAGCCCCGATCGGTCCACGCGCCGTCTCCGAGCGCCGATCGGTTCACGCCCCGTTACCTGAGCCCCGATCATTCGAAGCGCCGTCTCCGAGCCCCGATCGGTCCGCGCGCCGTCACCTGAGCCCCGATCGGTCGACGCGTCGTCTTCTGAGACCCGATCGGTCCACGCGCCGTCTTCGAGCCCCGATCGGTCCACGCATGGTCTCCTAAGCCCCAATCGGTTAACGCGCCGTCCCCGAGCCCCGATCGGTCCACGCGCCGTCTCCTGAGCCCCGATACGTCCACGCGCAGTCGCCGAGCCCCGATACGTCCACGCGCAGTCGCCGAGCCCTGATCGGTCCACGCGCCGTCTCCTGAGCCCCGATCGGTCCACGCGTCGTCTTCTAAGCCCCGATCGGTCCACGCGTCGTCTCCTAAGCCCCGATCGGTCCACGCGCCGTCTCCGAGCGCCGATAACTTTACGCGCCGTCTCCTGAGCCCCGATCGTTCCACGCGCCGTCTCCGAGCCCCGATCGATCCACGCGCCGTCTCCTGAGCCCAAATCGGTCCACACGCTGTCTCGTGAGCCCCGATAGGTACACGCGTCGTCTCCTACGCCCCGATCGGTCCACGCGTAGTCTCCTAAGCCCCGCTCGGTTAACGCGTCGTTTCCGAGCCCCGATCGGTCCACGCGTCGTCTCCTGAGCCCCAATTAGTCCATGCGCCGTCTCCTAAGCCCCGATCCGTCCACGGGCCGTGTCCGAGCTCCGATCGGTCCACGCGTCGTCTCCGAGCCCTGATCGGTCCACGCGCCCTCTCCGAGCGCCGATCATTTCACGCGCCGTCTCCTGAGCCCCGGTCGGTCCGCGCGCCGTCACCTAAGCCCCGGTCAGCCGACGCGTCGTCTTCTGAGCCCCGATCGGTCCACGCGCCGTCTCCGAGCTCCGATCGGCCCACGCGCAGTCTCCTAAGCCCCGATCGGTCCAAGCGCCTTCTCCTAAGCCCCGATCGGTCCACGCGCCGTCTCCGAGCCCCGATCGGTCCACGCGCCGTCTCCTGAGCCCGGATCGTTCCACGCGTCGTCCCCGAATCCCCTATCCGTACACGCGTCGTCTCCGAGCCATGATCGGTCCGTGCGCCGCTTCCAGAGCCCCGATCGGTCCACGCGTCATCTCCCGATCTCCGGTCGGTCGACGCGCCGTCTCCTAAGCCCCGATCGGTCCACGCGCCGTCGCCTGAGCCCCGATCGTTCCACGCGCCGTCTCCGAGCTCTGATCGGCCCACGCGCCGTCTCGTGAGCCCCGATCGGTCCAAGCGCCTTCTCCTAAGCCCCGATCGGTTCACGCGCCGTCTCCGAGCGCCGATCGGTTCACGCCTGGTCACCTGAGCCCCGATCATTCGAAGCGCCGTCTCCGAGCCCCGATCGGTCCACGCGCCGTCTCCTGAGCCCGGATCGTTCCACGCGTCGTCCCCGAATCCCCGATCTGTACACGCGTCGTCTCCGAGCCTCGATCGGTCCACGCGCCGTCGCCGAACCCCAATTGGTCCACGCGAAACCGCCTGAGCCCCAGTCGGTCCACGCGCTGTCTCCGAGCCCCGATCGGTCCACGCGTCGTCTCCGAGCCCCGATCGGTCTACGCGCCGTCGCCGAGTCATAATCTCTCCACGCGCGGCCTCCTGAGACCCGATCGGTCCACGCGCCTTCTCCTAAGCCCCGATCGGTCCACGCGCCTTCTCCTAAGCCCCGATCGGTCCACGCGCCGTCTCCGAGCCCCGATCGGTCCACGCGCCGTCTCCTGAGCCCGGATCGTTCCACGTGTCGTCCCCGAATCCCCTATCCGTACAGGCGTCGTCTCCGAGCCACGATCGGTCCGTGCGCCGCTTCCAGAGCCCCGATCGGTCCACGCGTCAGCTCCCGATCTCCGGTCGGTCGACGCGCCGTCTCCTAAGCCCCGATCGGTCCAAGCGCCGTCTCCTAAGCCCCGATCGGTCCACACGCCGTCTCCGAGCGCCGATCGGTTCACGCCCCGTCACCTGAGCCCCGATCATTCGAAGCGCCGTCTCCGAGCCCCGATCGGTCTACGCGTCGTCTCCTGAGCCCGGATCGTTCCACGCGTCGTCCCCGAATCCCCGATCTGTACACGCGTCGTCTCCGAGCCTCGATCGGTCCACGCGCCGTCGCCGAACCCCAATTGGTCCACGCGAAAGCGCCTGAGCCCCAGTCGGTCCACGCGCTGTCTTCGAGCCCCGATCGGTCCACGCGCCGTCTCCGAGCCCCGATCGGTCCACGCGCCGTCTCCTGAGCCCGGATCGTTCCACGCGTCGTCCCCGAATCCCCTATCCGTACACGCGTCGTCTCCGAGCCATGATCGGTCCGTGCGCCGCTTCCAGAGCCCCGATCGGTCCACGCGTTGTCTCCTGAGCCCCAATTAGTCCATGCGCCGTCTCTTAAGCCCCGATCCGTCCACGGGCCGTGTCCGAGCTCCGATCGGTCGACGCGCCATCGCCGAGCCCCGATCAGTCCACGCGCCGTCTCCTGAGCCCCGATCTGTCCAAACCCCTTCTCCTGGGCCCCGATCTGTCGACGCGTCGTCTCCTAAGCCCCGACCGGTGCACGCGCCGTCTCCTGAGCCCAAATTGTCCACACGCTGTCTCGTGAGCCCCGATAGGTACACGCGACGTCTCCTACGCCCCGATCGGTCCACGCCTCGTCTCCTAAGCCCTGCTCGGTTAACGCGTCGTTTCCGAGCCTCGATCGGTGCACGCGTCGTCTCCTGAGCCCCAATTAGTCCACGCGCCGTCTCCTAAGCCCTGATCCGTCCACGGGCCGTGTCCGAGCTCCGATCGGTTCACGCGCCGTCTCCAAACCTCGATCCGTACACGCGTCGTCTCCGAGCCCTGATCGGTCCACGCGCCATCGCCGAGTCCCGATCGCTCCACGCGCCATCGCCGAGCCCCGATCGGTCCACGCGCCCTCTCCGAGCGCCGATCATTTCACGCGCCGTCACCTGAGCCTCGATCGGTCCACACCACTTCTCCTGAGCCCCGATCGATTCACGTGCCGTCTCCTAAGCCCCGATCGGTTCACCCGTCGTCTCTTAAGTCCCAATCGGTCCACGCGCCCTCTCCGAGCGCCGATCATTTCACGCACCGTCTCCTGAGCCCCGGTCGGTCCGCGCGCCGTCACCTGAGCCGCGATCGGTCGACGCGTCGTCTTCTGAGCCCCGATCGACCCACGCGTCGTCTCCTGAGCTCCGACCGCTCCACACGCCCTTCCCTGAGCCCCGATCGGTCCACGCATCGTCTCCGAGCACCGATCGGTCCACGCGCCGTTCCCTAAGCCCCGATCGGTCCACGCGCCGACTCCGAGCTCCGATCGGCCCACGCGCCGTCTCCAAAGCACCGATCGGTCCAAGCGCCTTCTCCTAAGCCCCGATCGGTCCACGCGCCGTCTCCGAGCCCCGATCGGTCCACGCGCCGTCTCCTGAGCCCGGATCGTTCCACGCGTCGTCCCCGAATCCCCGATCCGTACACGCGTCGTCTCCTGAGCCCCGATCGTTCCACGCGCCGACTCCGAGCTCCGATCGGCCCACGCGCCGTCTCCTAAGCACCGATCGGTCCAAGCGCCTTCTCCTAAGCCCCGATCGGTCCACGCGCCGTCTCCGAGCCCCGATCGGTCGACGCGCCGTCTCCTAAGCCCCGATCGGTCCACGCGCCGTCGCCTGAGCCCCGATCGGTCCACGCGCCGTCGCCTGAGCCCCGATCGTTCCACGCGCCGTCTCCTAAGCCCCGATCGGTCCAAGCGCCTTCTCCTAAGCCCCGATCGGTCCAAGCGCCTTCTCCTAAGCCCCGAGCGGTCCACGCGCCGTCTCCGAGCGCCGATCGGTTCACGCCCCGTCACCTGAGCCCGGATCGTTACACGCGTCGTCCCCGAATCCCCGATCCGTACACGCGTCGTCTCCGAGCCTCGATCGGTCCACGCGCCGTCGCCGAACCCCAATTGGTCCACGCGAAACCGCCTGAGCCCCAGTCGGTTCACGCGCTGTCTCCGAGCCCCGATCGGTCCACGCGTCGTCTCCGAGCCCCGATCGGTCCACGCGCCATCGCCGAGCCCCGATCGGTCCACGCGCCGTCTCCTGAGCCCCGAACGGTCCACGCGTCGTTCCCCAAGCCCCGATCCATCGACGCGCCGTCTCCTGATGCCCAATCGGTCCACGCGCAGTCTCCTGAGCCCCGATAGGTACACGCGTAGTCTCCTAAGCCCCGATCGGTCCACGCGCCGCCTCCGGAGCCCGGATCGATCAACGTGAGTCTCCTAAGCCCCGATCGGTCCACGTGCCGTCTCCTGATCCCCATCGCTCCACGTGGCGTCTCCCGAGCCCCGATCGATCCACGCGAGTCTCCTGAGCCCCGGTCGGTCCGCGCGCCGTCATCTGAGCCCCGATCGGTTGACGCGTCGTCTCCGAGACTAGATCGGTCCACGCGCCGTCGCCGAGCCCCGATCGGTCCAGGCGTGGCTTCCTGAGCCGCGGTCGGTCCACACGCCGTTTCCTGAGCCCCGATCGGTCCACGCGTCGTCTTCTAAGCCCAGATGCCTCCTTGCGCCGTCTCCCAACCACGATCGGTGCAGGCGCCGCTTCCTGAGCCCCGATCGGTCCATGCGTTTACTCCTAAGCCCCGATCGGTCCACGCGTCGTCTCCTCAGCCCCGATCGGTCGACGCGTCGTCTCCTGAGCCCCGATCGATCCACGCGTCGTCTTCTAAGCCCAGATGCCTACTCGCGCCGTCTCCGAGCCACGATGGGTCCAGGCGCCGCTTCCTGAGCCCCGATCGGTCCACGCGTTGTCTCCTAAGCCCCGTTCGTCCCACGCGCCGTCTCCTAAGCTCCGATCATTCCACGCGCCGTCTCCGAGCGCCGATCGGTTCACGCGCCGTCACCTGAGCCCCGATCGTTCCACGCGCCGTCTCCGAGCCCCGATCGGTCCACGCGCCGTCTCCTAAGCCCCGATCGGTCCACGCGCCATCTCCTCATTCCCGATCGGTCCACGCGCCGTCTCGGAGCGCCGATTGGTTCACGCGCCGTCTCCTGAGCCCCGATCGCCCCACGCGCCGTCTCCTGAGCCCCGATCGTTCCACGCGCCTTCTCCTAAGCCACGATCGGTCCACGCGACGTCTCCGAGCGCCGATCATTTCACGCGCCGTCTCCTGAGCCCCGATCGGTCCACGCGTCGTTCCCCAAGCCCAGATCCATCGACGCGCCGTCTCCTGATGCCCAATCGGTCCACGCGCTGTCTCCTGAGCCCCGATAGGTACACGCGTAGTCTCCTAAGCCCCGATCGGTCCACGCGCCGCCTCCGGAGCCCCAATCGATCAACGTGAGTCTCCTAAGCCCCGACCGGTCCACGCGCCGTCTCCTGAGCCCCGATCGGCCCACGTATCGTCTCCTAAGCCCCGATCGGTCCACTCGTCGTCTCCTAAGCCCCGATCGGTCCACGCGCAGTCTCCGAGCTCCGATCGGTCCACCCGTCGTCTCCTAAACCCCGATCGGTCCACGCGCCGTCTCCTGTGCCCCGATCGGTCGACGCGTCCTATCCTAAACCCCGATCGGTCCACGCGTCGTCTCCTAAGCCCCGCTCGTTCCACGCGCCGTCTCCGAGGCCCGATCCGTCCACGGGCCGTCTGTAAACCGCGATCGGTCAACGCTCCGTCACCAAGCCCCGATCCGTACAAGCGTCGTGTCCGAGCCCCGATCGGTTAGCGCGCCGTCTCCGAGCCCCGATCGGCCCACGCGCCGTCTCCTAAGCCCCAATCGCTCCACGCGCCGTCTCCGAGCGCCGATCATTTCACGCGCTGTCTCCTGAGTCCCGATCGTTCCACGCGCCGTCTCCGAGCCCCGATCGATCCACGCGCCGTCTCCTGAGCCCCGAACGGTCCACGCGTCGTTCCCCAAGCCCCGATCCATCGACGCGCCGTCTCCTGATGCCCAATCGGTCCACGAGCAGTCTCCTGAGCCCCGATAGGTACACGCGTAGTCTCCTAAGCCCCGATCGGTCCACGCGCCGCCTCCGGAGCCCGGATCGATCAACGTGAGTCTCCTAAGCCCCGATCGGTCCACGTGCCGTCTCCTGATCCCCATCGCTCCACGTGGCGTCTCCCGAGCCCCGATCGATCCACGCGAGTCTCCTGAGCCCCGGTCGGTCCGCGCGCCGTCATCTGAGCCCCGATCGGTTGACGCGTCGTCTCCGAGACTAGATCGGTCCACGCGCCGTCGCCGAGCCCCGATCGGTCCAGGCGTGGCTTCCTGAGCCGCGGTCGGTCCACACGCCGTTTCCTGAGCCCCGATCGGTCCACGCGTCGTCTTCTAAGCCCAGATGCCTCCTTGCGCCGTCTCCCAACCACGATCGGTGCAGGCGCCGCTTCCTGAGCCCCGATCGGTCCATGCGTTTACTCCTAAGCCCCGATCGGTCCACGCGTCGTCTCCTCAGCCCCGATCGGTCGACGCGTCGTCTCCTGAGCCCCGATCGATCCACGCGTCGTCTCCTCAGCCCCGATCGGTCCACGCGCCTCTCCTAAGCCCCGATTGATCCACGCGCCGTCTCCGAGCGCCGATCGCTTCACGCGCCGTCTCCTGTGCTCCGATCGTTCCACGCGCCGTCTCCGAGCCCCGATCGGTCCACGCGTCGTCTCATGAGCCCCGATCGGTCCACGCATCGTCTCCTAAGCCCCGATCCATCGACGCGTCATTTCCTGAGCCCCGATCGCTCCACGCGCCGTTTTCTGAGCACCGTTCGGTCCACGCGGCGTCTTCAAAGCCCCGATGCCTCCACGCGCCGTCTCCGAGCCACGATCGGTCCGTGCGCCGCTTCCAGAGCCTTATCAGTCCAGGCGTCGTCTCCTGATCTCCGATCGGTCGACGCGCCGTCTCCTAAGCCCCGATCGGTCCACGCACCGTCTCCGAGCGCCTATCGGTTCACGCGCCGTCTCCTGAGCCCCGATCATTCCACGCGCTGTCTCCGAGCCCCGATCGGTCCACGCGTTGTCTCCTAAGCCCCGATCGATTAACGCGCCGTCTCCGAGCCCCGAACGGTCCACGCGCCGTCGCCGAACCCCAATTGGTACACGCGCAACCGCCTGAGCCCCAGTCGGTTCACGCGCGGTCGCCGAACCCCGATCGGTCCACGCGTCGTCTCCGAGCCCCGATCGGTCCACGCGTCGTCTTCTAACCCCAGACGCCTCCTCGCACCGTCTCCGAGGGCCGATCGGTTCACGCCCCGTCTCCTGAGCCCCGATCGTTCCACGCATCGTCTCCGATCCCCGATGGGTCCACGCGTCGGCTCCTAAGCCCCGATCGGTCCACACGCCGTCTCCGAGCCCCGATGGGTCCACGCGTCGCCTCCTGAGCCCCGGTCGGTCCACGCGCCGTCTCCTGAGCCCCGATCGGTCCACGCGTCGTCTTCTAAGCCCCGATCGGTCCACGCGTCGTCTCCTAAGCCCCGATCGGTCCACGCGCCGTCTCCGAGCGCCGATAACTTCACGCGCCGTCTCCTGAGCCCCGATCGTTCCACGCGCCGTCTCCGAGCCCCGATCGATCCACGCGCCGTCTCCTGAGCCCACATCGGTCCACACGCTGTCTCGTGAGCCCCGATAGGTACACGCGTCGTCTCCTACGCCCCGATCGGTCCACGCGTAGTCTCCTAAGCCCCGCTCGGTTAACGCGTCGTTTCCGAGCCCCGATCGGTCCACGCGTCGTCTCCTGAGCCCCAATTAGTCCATGCGCCGTCTCCTAAGCCCCGATCCGTCCACGGGCCGTGTCCGAGCTCCGATCGGTCCACGCGTCGTCTCCGAGCCCTGATCGGTCCACGCGGCATCGCCGAGCCCCGATCGATCCACGCGCCATCGCCGAGCCCCGATCGGTCCACACCCCTTCTCGGGAGCCCCGATCTGTCGACGCGTCGTCTCCTAAGCCGCGACCGGTGCACGCGCCGTCTCCTGTGCCCCGATCGGTTCACGTGCCGTCTTCTAAGCCCCGATCGGTCCACCCGTCGTCTCTCAAGTTCCAATCGATCCACGCGCCCTCTCCGAGCGCCGATCATTTCACGCGCCGTCTCCTGAGACCCGGTCGGTCCGCGCGCCGTCAACTGAGCCCCGATCGGTCGACGCGTCGTCTTCTGAGCCCCGATCGACCCACGCGTCGTCTCCTGAGCCCCGACCGCTCCACACGCCTTTTCCGGAGCCCCGATCGGTCCACGCATCGTCTCCGAGCACCGATCGGTCCACGCACTGTCTCCTGATCCCCATGGGTCCACGCGGCGCCTCCGGGGCCCCGATCGATCCACACGAGGCTCCTAAGCCCCGATCGATCCACGTGCCGTCTCCTGAGCCCCGATCGTTACACGCGCCGTCTCCGAGCCCCGATCGGTCCACGCGCCGTCACCGAGCCCCGATCGGTCCACGCACTGTCTCCTGATCCCTATGGGTCAACGCGGCGCCTCCGGAGCCCCGATCGATCCACGCGAGGCTCCTGAGTCCCGATCGGACCACGCATCGTCTCCTAAGCCCCAATCGGTTAACGCGCCGTTGCCTGAGCCCCGATCGGTCCACGCGTCGTCTTCTAACCCCAGACGCCTCCTCGCACCGTCTCCGAGGGCCGATCGGTTCACGCGCCGTCTCCTGAGCCCCGATCGTTCCACGCATCGTCTCCGAACCCCGATGGGTCCACGCGTCGGCTCCTAAGCCCCGATCAGTCCACGCGCCGTCTCCGAGCCCCGATCGGTCCACGCGTCGTCTTCTAAGACCCGATCGGTCCACGTATCGTCTCCTAAGCCCCGATCGGTCCACACGCCGTCTCCGAGCCCCGATGGGTCCACGCGTCGCCTCCTGAGCCCCGGTCGGTCCACGCGCCGTCTCCTGAGCCCCGATCGGTCCACGCGTCGTCTTCTAAGCCCCGATCAGTCCACGCGTCGTCTCCTAAACCCCGATCGGTCCACGCGCCGTCTCCGAGCGCCGATAGCTTCACGCGCCGTCTCCTGAGCTCCGTTCGTTCCACGCGCCGTCTCCGAGCCTCGATCGATCCACGCGCCGTCTCCTGAGCCCACATCGGTCCACACGCTGTCTCGTGAGCCCCGATAGGTACACGCGTCGTCTCCTACGCCCCGATCGGTCCACGCGTAGTCTCCTAAGCCCCGCTCGGTTAACGCGTCGTTTCCGAACCCCGATCGGTCCACGCGTCGTCTCCTGAGCCCCAATTAGTCCATGCGCCGTCTCCTAAGCCCCGATCCGTCCACGGGCCGTGTCCGAGCTCCGATCGGTCCACGCGTCGTCTCCGAGCCCTGATCGGTCCACGCGCCATCGCCGAGCCCCGATCGGTCCACGCGCCATCGCCGAGCCCCGATCGGTCCACACCCCTTCTCCTGAGCCCCGATCTGTCGACGCGTCGTCTCCTAAGCCCCGACCGGTGCACGCGCCGTCTCCTGTGCCCCGATCGGTTCACGTGCCGTCTTCTAAGCCCCGATCGGTCCACCCGTCGTCTCTTAAGTCCCAATCGGTCCACGCGCCCTCTCCGAGCGCCGATCATTTCACGCGCCGTCTCCTGAGACCCGGCCGGTCCGCGCGCCGTCAACTGAGCTCCGATCGGTCGACGCGTCGTCTTCTGAGCCCCGATCGACCCACGCGTCGTCTCCGAGCCCCGATCGATCCACGCGCCGTCTCCTGAGCCCAAATCGATCCACACGCTGTCTCGTGAGCCCCGATAGGTACACGCGACGTCTCCTACGCCCCGATCGGTCCACGCGTCGTCTCCTAAGGCCTGCTCGGTTAACGCGTCGTTTCCGAGCCCCGATCTGTCCACGCGTCGTCTCCTGAGCCCCAATTAGTCCGCGCGCCGTCTCCTAAGCCCTGATCCGTCCACGGGCCGTGTCCGAGCTCCGATCGGTTCACGCGCCGTCTCCAAACCTCGATCCGTACACGCGTCGTGTCCGAGCCCTGATCGGTCCACGCGCCATCGCCGAGCGCCGATCGGTCCACGCGCCATCGCCGAGCCCCGATCGGTCCACGTGCCGTCTCCTGAGGCCCGATCGGTCCACACCCCTTCTCCTGAACCCCGATCGGTCGACGCGTCGTCTCCTAAGCCCCGATCGTTCTACGCGCCTTCTCCTAAGCCCCGATCGGTCCAAGCGCCTTCTCGTAAGCCCCGATCGGTCCACGCGCCGTCTCCGAGCGCCGATCGGTTCACGCCCCGTCACCTGAGCCCCGATCATTCGGAGCGCCGTCTCCGAGCCCCGATCGGTCCACGCACCGTCTCCTGAGCCCGGATCGTTCCACGCGTCGTCCCCGAATCCCCGATCCGTACACGCGTCGTCTCCGAGCCTCGATCGGTCCACGCACCGTCGCCGAGCCCCGATCGGTCCACGCGCGGCCTCCTGAGCCCGGATCGTTCCACGCGTCGTCTCCTGATCCCCGATCCGTAAACGCGTCGTCTCCTGAGCCCCAATCGGCCCACACGCAGTCTCGTGAGCCCCGATAGGTACACGCGCCGTCTCCTGAGCTCCGATCGTTCCACGCGCCGTCTCCGAGCCCCGATCAGTCCAGGCGCCGTCTCCTGAACCCCAATGGGTCCACACGCTGTCACGTGAGCCCCGATAGGTACACGCGTCGCGTCCTACGCCCCGATCGGTCCACGCGTCGTCTCCTAAGCCCCGATCGGTCCACGTGCCGTCTCCGAGCCCCGATCGGTCCGCGCACCGTCTCCTGCTCCCCATCGCTCCACGCGGCGTCTCCGGATCTTCGATCGATCCACGCGAGTCTCCTGAGCCCCGGTCAGCCCACGCGTCGTCTCCTCAGCCCCGATCGGTCGACGCGTTGTCTCCTGAGCCCCGATCGATCCACGCGTCGTCTCCTCAGCCCCGATCGCTCCACGCGCCGTCTCCGAGCGCCGATCGGTGCACGCGCCGTCTCCTGAGCCCCGGTCGGTTCACGCGCCGTCTCCGAGCCCCGATGGATCCACGCGTCTTCTTGTAAACCCAGATGCCTCCTCGCATCGTCTCCTAAGCCCCGATCGGTTAACGCGCCGTCTCCGAGCCACGATCGGTCCACGCGCCGTCGCCGAACCCCAATTGGTCCACGCGCCGTCTCATAAGCCCCGATCGGTCCACGTGCCGTCTCCTAAGCCCCGATCGGTTAACGCGCCGGCTCCGAACCTCGATCGGTCCACGCGCCGTCGCCGAACCCCAATTGATCCACGCGCAACCGCCTGACCCCCAGTCGGTCCACGCGTCGTCTCCGAGCTCCAATCGGTCCACGCGCCGTTTCCTGAGACCTGATCGGTCCATGCCTCGTCTTCTAAGCCCCGATGCCTCCACGCGCCGTCTCCGAGCCACGATCGGTTCAGGCGCCGCTTCCCGAGCCCCGATCAGTCCACGTACCGTCTCCTAAGCCCCGATCGCTCCACGGACCGTTTCCTGATCCCCGATCGGTCCACGCGCCGCCTCCTGAGTCCCGATCGGTCAACGCGTCGTGTCCTAAGCCCTGATCGGTCCACGTGCCGTCTCCGAGCCCCGATGGGTCCATGCGCCACATCCTGAGCCCAGATCGGACGACGCGTCGTCTCCTGAGCCTTGATCGATCCACGCGTCGTCTCCTGAACCCCGATTGCTCCACGGGCCGTTTCCTGAGCCCCGATCGGTCCACGCGTCGTCTTCTAAGCCCAGATGCCTCCTCGCGCCGTCTCCGAGCCACGATGGGTCCAGGCGCCGCTTCCTGAGCCCCGATCGGTCCACGCGTTGTCTCCTAAGCCCCGTTCGGCCCACGCGCCGTCTCCTAAGCCCCGATCATTCCACGCGCCGTCCCCTGAGCCCCGATACGTCGACGCGCAGTCGCCGAGCCCCGATGGGTTCACGCGCTGTCTCCTGAGCCCCGATAGGTACACGCGTCGTCTCCTACACCCCGATCGGTCCACGCGCCGTCTCCGAGCCCCGATGGGTCCACGCACTGTCTCCTGATCCCCATGGGTCCACGCGCCGCCTCCGGAGCCCCGATCGATCCACGCGAGGATCATGAGCCCCGATCGATCCACGCATCGTCTCCTAAGCCCCAATCGGTTAACGCGCCGTCTTCGAGCCCCAATCGGTCCACGCGCCGTCTCCTGAACCCCGATCGTTCCACGCGCCTTCTCCTAAGCCACGATAGGTCAGCGCCGTCTCCGAGCGCCGATCCGTGCACGCGCCGTCGCACGAGCCGCGATCGGTCCACGCGCGGCCTCCTGAGCCCCGGTTGCTTCACGCGCCGTATCCGAGACCCAATCGGTCCACGCACCGTCTCCTGAGCCCCGATCGGTCCACGCGCCGTCTCCTGAGCCCCGATCCCTCCACGCGCCATTTTCTGTGCACCATTCGGTCCACGCGTCGTCTTCTAAGTCCCGATGCCTCCATGCGCCGTCTCCGAACCCCGATCGGTCAACGCGCCTTCCCCTCAGCCCCGATTGGTCCACGCGCCGTCTCCGAGCGCCGATCGGTCCACGCGTCGTCTCCTGATCTCCGATCGGTCCACGCGCCGTCTCCTCAGCCCCGATCGCTCCACGCGTCGTTTTCTAAGCACCGTTCGGTCCATGCGTCGTCTTCTAAGCCCCGATGCCTCCACGCGCCGTCTCCGAGCCACGATCGGTGCAGGCGCCGCTTCCTGAGCACCGATCGGTCCACGCGCCGTCTCCTGAGCCCCGATCATTCCACGCGCCGTCTCCGAGCCCCGATCCGTCCACGCGCCGTCTCCTAAGCCCCGTTCGGTCCAAGCGCCTTCTCCTAAAGCCCCGATCGTCCAATGCGCCGTCTCCGAGCACCGATCGGTCCACGCGCCGTCTCCTGAGCCCCGATCGGTCCACGCGTCGTCTCCAAAGCCCTGATCGGTCCACGTGCCGTCTCCGAGCCCCGATCGGTCCACGCGGCGTCTCCTGAACCCCGATACGTCCACACGCAGTCGCCGAGCCCCGATCGGTCCACGCGCCGTCGCCGAGCCTCGATCGGTCCACGCGCGGCCTCCTAAGCCGCGACCGGTTCACGCGCCGTCTCGTAAGCCCCAATCGGTCCACGCGCCGTCTCAGAGCGCCGTTCATTTCACGCGCCGTCTCCTGAGCCCCGATCGTTCCACGCGCCGTCTCCAAGCCCCGATCGGTCCACGCGCCATCTCCTGAGGCCTAATCGGTCCACACGCTGTCTCGTGTGCCCCGATAGGTACACGCGTCGTCTCCTACGCCCCGATCGGTCCACGCGCCGTCTCCGAGCACCGATTGGTCCACGCGCCGTCGCCCGAACCCCAATTGGTCGACGCGCCATCGCCCGAACCCCAATTGGTCCACGAGCAACGTCCTGAGCTCCAGTCGGTCCACGCGCAGTCGCCGAGCCCCGATCGATCCCCGCATCGTCTCCTAAGCCCCGATCGGTCCACGTGCCGTCTCCGAGCGACGATCGGTTCACGCATCGTCTGCTTAGCCCCGATCGGTCCACCCGTCGTCCTCGAATCCCCGATCCGCATTAGCGTCGTCTCCGAGCCTCGACCGGTCCACGCGCCGTCTCCTGAGCCCCGATCATTCCACGCGCCGTCTCCTAAGCCGCGATCCGTCCACGGGCCGTCTCCGAGCTGCTATCGGTAAACGCGCCGTCACCAAGCCCTGATCCGTACAAGCGTCGTCTCCGAGCCCCGATCGGTCCACGCGCCGTCTCCGAGTCCCGATCGGCCCACGCGCCGTCTCCTGGGACCCGATCCGTCCACGCGCAGTCGCCGAGCCCCGGTCGGTCCAGGCGCCGTATCCTGAGCCCCGATCGGTCCACACCCCTTCCCCTGAGCCCCGATCGGTCGCCGCGTCGTCTCCTAAGACCCGACCGGTTCACCCGCCATCTCCTGTGCACCGATCGATTCACGTGCCGTCTCCTGAGCCCCGGTCGGTCCGCGCGCCGTCACCTGAGCCCCGATCGGTCGACGCGTCGTCGTCTGAGCCCCGATCGCCCCACGCATCGTCTCCTGAGCCCCGACCGCTCCACACGCCCTTTCCTGAGCCCCGATCGGTCCAAGCATCGTCTCCGAGCCCCGATCGGTCCACGCATCGTCTCCGAGCACCGATCGGTCAACGCGCCGTCCCCTAAGCCCCGATCGGTCCACGCGCCGTCTCCGAGCGCCGATCGGTTCACGCGCCGTCTCCTGAGCCCCGATCGTTCCACGCGCCGTCTCCGAGCTCCGATCGGCCCATGCGCCGTCTCCTAAGCCCCGATCGGTCCAAGTGCCTTCTCCGAGCCCCGATGGGTCCACGCGTCGCCTCCTGAGCCCCGGTCGGTCCACGCGCCGTCTCCTGAGCCCCGATCGGTCCACGCGTCGTCTTCTAAGCCCCGATCGGTCCACGCGTCGTCTCCTAAGCCCCGATCGGTCCACGCGCCGTCTCCGAGCGCCGATAACTTTACGCGCCGTCTCCTGAGCCCCGATCGTTCCACGCGCCGTCTCCGAGCCCCGATCGATCCACGCGCCGTCTCCTGAGCCCAAATCGGTCCACACGCTGTCTCGTGAGCCCCGATAGATACACGCGTCGTCTCCTACGCCCCGATCGTTCCACGCGTAGTCTCCTAAGCCCCGCTCGGTTAACGCGTCGTTTCCGAGCCCCGATCGGTCCACGCGTCGTCTCCTGAGCCCCAATTAGTCCATGCGCCGTCTCCTAAGCCCCGATCCGTCCACGGGCCGTGTCCCAGCTCCGATCGGTCCACGCGTCGTCTCCGAGCCCTGATCGGTCCACGCGCCATCGCCGAGACCCGATCGGTCCACACCCCTTCTCCTGAGCCCCGATCTGTCGACGCGTCGTCTCCTAAGCCCCGACCGGTGCACGCGCCGTCTCCTGTGCCCCGATCGATTCACGTGCCGTCTCCTAAGCCCCGATCGGTCCACCCGTCGTCTCTTAAGCCCCAATCGGTCCACGCGCCCTCTCCGAGCGCCGATCATTTCCCGCGCCGTCTCCTGAGCCCCGGTCGGTCCGCGCGCCGTCACCTGAGCCCCGATAGGTCGACGCGTCGTCTTCTGAGCCCCGATCGGTCCACGCGCCGTCTCCGAGCGCCGATCGGTTCACGCGCCGTCTCCTGAGCCCCGATCGTTCCACGCGCCGTCTCCGAGCTCCGATCGGCCCACGCGCCGCCTCCTAAGCCCCGATCGGTCCAAGCGCCTTCTCCTAAGCCCCGAACGGTCCACGCGCCGTCTCCGAGCCCCGATCGGTCCACGCGCCGTCTCCTGAGCCCGGATCGTTCCACGCGTCGTCCCCGAATCCCCGATCCGTGCACGCGTCGTCTCCGAGCCACGATCGCTCCGTGCGCCGCTTCCAGAGCCCCTATCGGTCCACGCGTCATCTCCCGATCTCCGGTCGGTCGACGCGCCGTCTCCTAAGCCCCGATCGGTCCACGCGCCGTCGCCTGAGCCCCGATCGTTCCACGCGCCGTCTCCGAGCTCTGATCGGCCCACGCGCCGTCTCCTAAGCCCCGATCGGTCCAAGCGCCTTCTCCTAAGCCCCGATCGATCCACGCGCCGTCTCCGAGCGCCGATCGGTTCACGCCCCGTCACCTGAGCCCCGATCATTCGAAGCGCCGTCTCCGAGCCCCGATCGGTCCGCGCGCCGTCACCTGAGCCCCGATCGGTCGACGCGTCGTCTTCTGAGCCCCGATCGGTCCACGCGTCGTCTCCGAGCCCCGATCGGTCTACGCGCCGTCGCCGAGTCATGATCTGTCCACGCGCGGCCTCCTGAGACCCGATCGGTCCACGCGCCGTCTTCGAGCCCCGATCGGTCCACGCATGGTCTCCTAAGCCCCGATCGCTCCACGCGCCATTTTCTGTGCACCATTCGGTCCACGCGTCGTCTTCTAAGCCCCGATGCCTCCACGCGCCGTCTCCGAGCCCCGATCGGTCAACGCGCCTTCCCCTCAGCCCCGATTGGTCCACGCGCCGTCTCCGAGCGCCGATCGGTCCACGCGTCGTCTCCTGATCTCCGATCGGTCCACGCGCCGTCTCCTGAGCCCCGATCGTTCCACGCGCCGTCTCCAAGCCCCGATCGGTCCACGCGCCATCTCCTGAGGCCTAATCGGTCCACACGCTGTCTCGTGTGCCCCGATAGGTACACGCGTCGTCTCCTACGCCCCGATCGGTCCACGCGCCGTCTCCGAGTCCCGATCGGCCCACGCGCCGTCTCCTGAGACCCGATCCGTCCACGCGCAGTCGCCGAGCCCCGGTCGGTCCAGGCGCCGTATCCTGAGCCCCGATCGGTCCACACCCCTTCCCCTGAGCCCCGATCGGTCGCCGCGTCGTCTCCTAAGACCCGACCGGTTCACCCGCCATCTCCTGTGCACCGATCGATTCACGTGCCGTCTCCTGAGCCCCGGTCGGTCCGCGCGCCGTCACCTGAGCCCCGATCGGTCGACGCGTCGTCGTCTGAGCCCCGATCGACCCACGCGTCGTCTCCTGAGCCCCGACCGCTCCACACGCCCTTTCCTGAGCCCCGATCGGTCCAAGCATCGTCTCCGAGCCCGGATCGGTCCACGCATCGTCTCCGAGCACCGATCGGTCAACGCGCCGTCCCCTAAGCCCCGATCGGTCCACGCGCCGTCTCCGAGCGCCGATCGGTTCACGCGCCGTCTCCTGAGCCCCGATCGTTCCACGCGCCGTCTCCGAGCTCCGATCGGCCCACGCGCCGTATCCTAAGCCCCGATCGGTCCAAGCGCCTTCTCCGAGCCCCGATGGGTCCACGCGTCTCCTCCTGAGCCCCGGTCGGTCCACGCGCCGTCTCCTGAGCCCCGAACGGTCCACGCGTCGTCTTCTAAGCCCCGATCGGTCCACGCGTCGTCTCCTAAGCCCCGATCGGTCCACGCGCCGTCTCCGAGCGCCGATAACTTTACGCGCCGTCTCCTGAGCCCCGATCGTTCCACGCGCCGTCTCCGAGCCCCGATCGATCCACGCGCCGTCTCCTGAGCGCAAATCGGTCCACACGCTGTCTCGTGAGCCCCGATAGGTACACGCGTCGTCTCCTACGCCCCGATCGTTCCACGCGTAGTCTCCCAAGCCCCGCTCGGTTAACGCGTCGTCTCCAAAGCCCTGATCGGTCCACGTGCCGTCTCCGAGCCCCGATCGGTCCACGCGCCGTCTCCTGAACCCCGATACGTCCACACGCAGTCGCCGAGCCCCGATCCGTCCACGCGCCGTCGCCGAGCCTCGATCGGTCCACGCGCGGCCTCCTAAGCCGTGACCGGTTCACGCGCCGTCTCCTAAGCCCCAATCGGTCCACGTGCCGTCTCAGAGCGCCGTTCATTTCACGCGCCGTCTCCTGAGCCCCGATCGTTCCACGCGCCGTCTCCAAGCCCCGATCGGTCCACGCGCCATCTCCTGAGGCCTAATCGGTCCACACGCTGTCTCGTGTGCCCCGATAGGTACACGCGTCGTCTCCTACGCCCCGATCGGTCCACGCGCCGTCTCCGAGCAGCGATTCGTCCACGCGCCGTCGCCCGAACCCCAATTGGTCGCCGCGCCATCGCCCGAACCCCAATTGGTCTACGAGCAACGTCCTGAGCTCCAGTCGGTCCACGCGCAGTCGCCGAGCCCCGATCGATCCCCGCATCGTCTCCTAAGCCCCGATCGGTCCACGTGCCGTCTCCGAGCGACGATCGGTTCACGCATCGTCTCCTGAGCCCCGATCGGTCCACCCGTCGTCCTCGAATCCCCGATCCGCACTAGCGTCGTCTCCGAGCCTCGACCGGTCCACGCGCCGTCTCCTGAGCCCCGATCATTCCACGCGCCGTCTCCTAAGCCGCGATCCGTCCACGGGCCGTCTCCGAGCTGCTATCGGTAAACGCGCCGTCACCAAGCCCTGATCCGTACAAGCGTCGTCTCCGAGCCCCGATCGGTCCACATCCCTTCCCCTGAGCCCCGATCGGTCGCCGCGTCGTCTCCTAAGACCCGACCGGTTCACCCGCCATCTCCTGTGCACCGATCGATTCACGTGCCGTCTCCTGAGCCCCGGTCGGTCCGCGCGCCGTCACCTGAGCCCCGATCGGTCGACGCGTCGTCGTCTGAGCCCCGATCGACCCACGCGTCGTCTCCTGAGCCCCGACCGCTCCACACGCGCTTTCCTGAGCCCCGATCGGTCCAAGCATCGTCTCCGAGCCCCGATCGGTCCACGCATCGTCTCCGAGCACCGATCGGTCAACGCGCCGTCCCCTAAGCCCCGATCGGTCCACGCGCCGTCTCCGAGCGCCGATCGGTTCACGCGCCGTCTCCTGAGCCCCGATCGTTCCACGCGCCGTCTCCGAGCTCCGATCGGCCCACGCGCCGTCTCCTAAGCCCCGATCGGTCCAAGCGCCTTCTCCGAGCCCCGATGGGTCCACGCGTCGCCTCCTGAGCCCCGGTCGGTCCACGCGCCGTCTCCTGAGCCCCGATCGGTCCACGCGTCGTCTTCTAAGCCCCGATCGGTCCACGCGTCGTCTCCTAAGCCCCGATCGGTCCACGCGCCGTCTCCGAGCGCCCATAACTTTACGCGCCGTCTCCTGAGCCCCGATCGTTCCACGCGCCGTCTCCGAGCCCCGATCGATCCACGCGCCGTCTCCTGAGCCCAAATCGGTCCACACGCTGTCTCGTGAGCCCCGATAGGTACACGCGTCGTCTCCTACGCCCCGATCGTTCCACGCGTAGTCTCCTAAGCCCCGCTCGGTTAACGCGTCGTTTCCGAGCCCCGATCGGTCCACGCGTCGTCTCCTGAACCCCAATTAGTCCATGCGCCGTCTCCTAAGCCCCGATCCGTCCACGGGCCGTGTCCGAGCTCCGATCGGTCCACGCGTCGTCTCCGAGCCCTGATCGGTCCACGCGCCATCGCCGAGACCCGATCGGTCCACACCCCTTCTCCTGAGCCCCGATCTGTCGACGCGTCGTCTCCTAAGCCCCGACCGGTGCACGCGCCGTCTCCTGTGCCCCGATCGATTCACGTGCCGTCTCCTAAGCCCCGATCGGTCCACCCGTCGTCTCTTAAGCCCCAATCGGTCCACGCGCCCTCTCCGAGCGCCGATCATTTCCCGCGCCGTCTCCTGAGCCCCGGTCGGTCCGCGCGCCGTCACCTGAGCCCCGATCGGTCGACGCGTCGTCTTCTGAGCCCCGATCGGTCCACGCGCCGTCTCCGAGCGCCGATCGGTTCACGCGCCGTCTCCTGAGCCCCGATCGTTCCACGCGCCGTCTCCGAGCTCCGATCGGCCCACGCGCCGCCTCCTAAGCCCCGATCGGTCCACGCGCCGTCGCCTGAGCCCCGATCGTTCCACGCGCCGTCTCCGAGCTCTGATCGGCCCACGCGCCGTCTCCTAAGCCCCGATCGGTCCAAGCGCCTTCTCCTAAGCCCCGATCGATCCACGCGCCGTCTCCGAGCGCCGATCGGTTCACGCCCCGTCACCTGAGCCCCGATCATTCGAAGCGCCGTCTCCGAGCCCCGATCGGTCCTCGCGCCGTCTCCTAAGCCCCGGTCGGTCCGCGCGCCGTCACCTGAGCCCCGATCGGTCCACGCGTCGTCTTCTGAGCCCCGATCGGTCCACGCGCCGTCTCCGAGCGCCGATCGGTTCACGCGCCGTCTCCTGAGCCCCGATCGTTCCACGCGCCGTCTCCGAGCTCCGATCGGCCCACGCGCCGCCTCCTAAGCCCCGATCGGTCCAAGCGCCTTCTCCTAAGCCCCGATCGGTCCACGCGCCGTCTCCGAGCCCCGATCGGTCCACGCGCCGTCTCCTGAGCCCGGATCGTTCCACGCGTCGTCCCCGAATCCCCGATCCGTGCACGCGTCGTCTCCGAGCCACGATCGCTCCGTGCGCCGCTTCCAGAGCCCCTATCGGTCCACGCGTCATCTCCCGATCTCCGGTCGGTCGACGCGCCGTCTCCTAAGCCCCGATCGGTCCACGCGCCGTCGCCTGAGCCCCGATCGTTCCACGCGCCGTCTCCGAGCTCTGATCGGCCCACGCGCCGTCTCCTAAGCCCCGATCGGTCCAAGCGCCTTCTCCTAAGCCCCGATCGATCCACGCGCCGTCTCCGAGAGCCGATCGGTTCACGCCCCGTCACCTGAGCCCCGATCATTCGAAGCGCCGTCTCCGAGCCCCGATCGGTCCTCGCGCCGTCACCTGAGCCCCGATCGGTCGACGCGTCGTATTCTGAGCCCCGATCGGTCCACGCGTCGTCTCCGAGCCCCGATCGGTCTACGCGCCGTCGCCGAGTCATGATCTGTCCACGCGCGGCCTCCTGAGACCCGATCGGTCCACGCGCCGTCTTCGAGCCCCGATCGGTCCACGCGCCGTCTCCGAGCGCCGATCGGTTCACGCGCCGTCTCCTGAGCCCCGATCGTTCCACGCGCCGTCTCCGAGCTCCGATCGGCCCACGCGCCGTCTCCTAAGCCCCGATCGGTCCAAGCGCCTTCTCCGAGCCCCGATGGGTCCACGCGTCGCCTCCTGAGCCCCGGTCGGTCCACGCGCCGTCTCCTGAGCCCCGATCGGTCCACGCGTCGTCTTCTAAGCCCCGATCGGTCCACGCGTCGTCTCCTAAGCCCCGATCGGTCCACGCGCCGTCTCCGAGCGCCCATAACTTTACGCGCCGTCTCCTGAGCCCCGATCGTTCCACGCGCCGTCTCCGAGCCCCGATCGATCCACGCGCCGTCTCCTGAGCCCAAATCGGTCCACACGCTGTCTCGTGAGCCCCGATAGGTACACGCGTCGTCTCCTACGCCCCGATCGTTCCACGCGTAGTCTCCTAAGCCCCGCTCGGTTAACGCGTCGTTTCCGAGCCCCGATCGGTCCACGCGTCGTCTCCTGAACCCCAATTAGTCCATGCGCCGTCTCCTAAGCCCCGATCCGTCCACGGGCCGTGTCCGAGCTCCGATCGGTCCACGCGTCGTCTCCGAGCCCTGATCGGTCCACGCGCCATCGCCGAGACCCGATCGGTCCACACCCCTTCTCCTGAGCCCCGATCTGTCGACGCGTCGTCTCCTAAGCCCCGACCGGTGCACGCGCCGTCTCCTGTGCCCCGATCGATTCACGTGCCGTCTCCTAAGCCCCGATCGGTCCACCCGTCGTCTCTTAAGCCCCAATCGGTCCACGCGCCCTCTCCGAGCGCCGATCATTTCCCGCGCCGTCTCCTGAGCCCCGGTCGGTCCGCGCGCCGTCACCTGAGCCCCGATCGGTCGACGCGCGGCCTCCTGAGACCCGATCGGTCCACGCGCCGTCTTCGAGCCCCGATCGGTCCACGCGCCGTCTCCGAGCGCCGATCGGTTCACGCGCCGTCTCCTGAGCCCCGATCGTTCCACGCGCCGTCTCCGAGCTCCGATCGGCCCACGCGCCGTCTCCTAAGCCCCGATCGGTCCAAGCGCCTTCTCCGAGCCCCGATGGGTCCACGCGTCGCCTCCTGAGCCCCGGTCGGTCCACGCGCCGTCTCCTGAGCCCCGATCGGTCCACGCGTCGTCTTCTAAGCCCCGATCGGTCCACGCGTCGTCTCCTAAGCCCCGATCGGTCCACGCGCCGTCTCCGAGCGCCCATAACTTTACGCGCCGTCTCCTGAGCCCCGATCGTTCCACGCGCCGTCTCCGAGCCCCGATCGATCCACGCGCCGTCTCCTGAGCCCAAATCGGTCCACACGCTGTCTCGTGAGCCCCGATAGGTACACGCGTCGTCTCCTACGCCCCGATCGTTCCACGCGTAGTCTCCTAAGCCCCGCTCGGTTAACGCGTCGTTTCCGAGCCCCGATCGGTCCACGCGTCGTCTCCTGAACCCCAATTAGTCCATGCGCCGTCTCCTAAGCCCCGATCCGTCCACGGGCCGTGTCCGAGCTCCGATCGGTCCACGCGTCGTCTCCGAGCCCTGATCGGTCCACGCGCCATCGCCGAGACCCGATCGGTCCACACCCCTTCTCCTGAGCCCCGATCTGTCGACGCGTCGTCTCCTAAGCCCCGACCGGTGCACGCGCCGTCTCCTGTGCCCCGATCGATTCACGTGCCGTCTCCTAAGCCCCGATCGGTCCACCCGTCGTCTCTTAAGCCCCAATCGGTCCACGCGCCCTCTCCGAGCGCCGATCATTTCCCGCGCCGTCTCCTGAGCCCCGGTCGGTCCGCGCGCCGTCACCTGAGCCCCGATCGGTCGACGCGTCGTCTTCTGAGCCCCGATCGGTCCCCGCGCCGTCTCCGAGCGCCGATCGGTTCACGCGCCGTCTCCTGAGCCCCGATCGTTCCACGCGCCGTCTCCGAGCTCCGATCGGCCCACGCGCCGCCTCCTAAGCCCCGATCGGTCCAAGCGCCTTCTCCTAAGCCCCGATCGGTCCACGCGCCGTCTCCGAGCCCCGATCGGTCCACGCGCCGTCTCCTGAGCCCGGATCGTTCCACGCGTCGTCCCCGAATCCCCGATCCGTGCACGCGTCGTCTCCGAGCCACGATCGCTCCGTGCGCCGCTTCCAGAGCCCCTATCGGTCCACGCGTCATCTCCCGATCTCCGGTCGGTCGACGCGCCGTCTCCTAAGCCCCGATCGGTCCACGCGCCGTCGCCTGAGCCCCGATCGTTCCACGCGCCGTCTCCGAGCTCTGATCGGCCCACGCGCCGTCTCCTAAGCCCCGATCGGTCCAAGCGCCTTCTCCTAAGCCCCGATCGATCCACGCGCCGTCTCCGAGCGCCGATCGGTTCACGCCCCGTCACCTGAGCCCCGATCATTCGAAGCGCCGTCTCCGAGCCCCGATCGGTCCTCGCGCCGTCACCTGAGCCCCGATCGGTCGACGCGTCGTATTCTGAGCCCCGATCGGTCCACGCGTCGTCTCCGAGCCCCGATCGGTCTACGCGCCGTCGCCGAGTCATGATCTGTCCACGCGCGGCCTCCTGAGACCCGATCGGTCCACGCGCCGTCTTCGAGCCCCGATCGGTCCACGCATGGTCTCCTAAGCCCCGATCGCTCCACGCGCCATTTTCTGTGCACCATTCGGTCCACGCGTCGTCTTCTAAGCCCCGATGCCTCCACGCGCCGTCTCCGAGCCCCGATCGGTCAACGCGCCTTCCCCTCAGCCCCGATTGGTCCACGCGCCGTCTCCGAGCGCCGATCGGTCCACGCGTCGTCTCCTGATCTCCGATCGGTCCACGCGCCGTCTCCTGAGCCCCGATCGCTCCACGCGTCGTTTTCTAAGCACCGGTCGGTCCATGCGTCGTCTTCAAAGCCCCGATGCCTCCACGCGCCGTCTCCGAGCCACGATCGGTGCAGGCGCCGCTTCCTGAGAACCGATCGGTCCACGCGCCGTCTCCTGAGCCCCGATCATTCCACGCGCCGTCTCCGAGCCCCGATCCGTCCACGCGCCGTCTTCTAAGCCCCGTTCGGTCCAAGCGCCTTCTCCTAAAGCCCCGATCGTCCAATGCGCCGTCTCCGAGCACCGATCGGTCCACGCGCCGTCTCCTGAGCCCCGATCGGTCCACGCGTCGTCTCCAAAGCCCTGATCGGTCCACGTGCCGTCTCCGAGCCCCGATCGGTCCACGCGCCGTCTCCTGAACCCCGATACGTCCACACGCAGTCGCCGAGCCCCGATCGGTCCACGCGCCGTCGCCGAGCCTCGATCGGTCCACGCGCGGCCTCCTAAGCCGTGACCGGTTCACGCGCCGTCTCGTAAGCCCCAATCGGTCCACGCGCCGTCTCAGAGCGCCGTTCATTTCACGCGCCGTCTCCTGAGCCCCGATCGTTCCACGCGCCGTCTCCAAGCCCCGATCGGTCCACGCGCCATCTCCTGAGGCCTAATCGGTCCACACGCTGTCTCGTGTGCCCCGATAGGTACACGCGTCGTCTCCTACGCCCCGATCGGTCCACGCGCCGTCTCCGAGCACCGATTGGTCCACGCGCCGTCGCCCGAACCCCAATTGGTCGACGCGCCATCGCCCGAACCCCAATTGGTCTACGAGCAACGTCCTGAGCTCCAGTCGGTCCACGCGCAGTCGCCGAGCCCCGATCGATCCCCGCATCGTCTCCTAAGCCCCGATCGGTCCACGTGCCGTCTCCGAGCGACGATCGGTTCACGCATCGTCTCCTGAGCCCCGATCGGTCCACCCGTCGTCCTCGAATCCCCGATCCGCACTAGCGTCGTCTCCGAGCCTCGACCGGTCCACGCGCCGTCTCCTGAGCCCCGATCATTCCAGGCGCCGTCTCCTAAGCCGCGATCCGTCCACGGGCCGTCTCCGAGCTGCTATCGGTAAACGCGCCGTCACCAAGCCCTGATCCGTACAAGCGTCGTCTCCGAGCCCCGATCGGTCCACGCGCCGTCTCCGAGTCCCGATCGGCCCACGCGCCGTCTCCTGAGACCCGATCCGTCCACGCGCAGTCGCCGAGCCCCGGTCGGTCCAGGCGCCGTATCCTGAGCCCCGATCGTTCCACGCGCCGTCGCCGAGCTCTGATCGGCCCACGCGCCGTCTCCTAAGCCCCGATCGGTCCAAGCGCCTTCTCCTAAGCCCCGATCGGTCCACGCGCCGTCTCCGAGCGCCGATCGGTTCACGCCCCGTTACCTGAGCCCCGATCATTCGAAGCGCCGTCTCCGAGCCCCGATCGGTCCGCGCGCCGTCACCTGAGCCCCGATCGGTCGACGCGTCGTCTTCTGAGACCCGATCGGTCCACGCGCCGTCTTCGAGCCCCGATCGGTCCACGCATGGTCTCCTAAGCCCCAATCGGTTAACGCGCCGTCCCCGAGCCCCGATCGGTCCACGCGCCGTCTCCTGAGCCCCGATACGTCCACGCGCAGTCGCCGAGCCCCGATACGTCCACGCGCAGTCGCCGAGCCCTGATCGGTCCACGCGCCGTCTCCTGAGCCCCGATCGGTCCACGCGTCGTCTTCTAAGCCCCGATCGGTCCACGCGTCGTCTCCTAAGCCCCGATCGGTCCACGCGCCGTCTCCGAGCGCCGATAACTTTACGCGCCGTCTCCTGAGCCCCGATCGTTCCACGCGCCGTCTCCGAGCCCCGATCGATCCACGCGCCGTCTCCTGAGCCCAAATCGGTCCACACGCTGTCTCGTGAGCCCCGATAGGTACACGCGTCGTCTCCTACGCCCCGATCGGTCCACGCGTAGTCTCCTAAGCCCCGCTCGGTTAACGCGTCGTTTCCGAGCCCCGATCGGTCCACGCGTCGTCTCCTGAGCCCCAATTAGTCCATGCGCCGTCTCCTAAGCCCCGATCCGTCCACGGGCCGTGTCCGAGCTCCGATCGGTCCACGCGTCGTCTCCGAGCCCTGATCGGTCCACGCGCCCTCTCCGAGCGCCGATCATTTCACGCGCCGTCTCCTGAGCCCCGGTCGGTCCGCGCGCCGTCACCTAAGCCCCGGTCAGCCGACGCGTCGTCTTCTGAGCCCCGATCGGTCCACGCGCCGTCTCCGAGCTCCGATCGGCCCACGCGCAGTCTCCTAAGCCCCGATCGGTCCAAGCGCCTTCTCCTAAGCCCCGATCGGTCCACGCGCCGTCTCCGAGCCCCGATCGGTCCACGCGCCGTCTCCTGAGCCCGGATCGTTCCACGCGTCGTCCCCGAATCCCCTATCCGTACACGCGTCGTCTCCGAGCCATGATCGGTCCGTGCGCCGCTTCCAGAGCCCCGATCGGTCCACGCGTCATCTCCCGATCTCCGGTCGGTCGACGCGCCGTCTCCTAAGCCCCGATCGGTCCACGCGCCGTCGCCTGAGCCCCGATCGTTCCACGCGCCGTCTCCGAGCTCTGATCGGCCCACGCGCCGTCTCGTGAGCCCCGATCGGTCCAAGCGCCTTCTCCTAAGCCCCGATCGGTTCACGCGCCGTCTCCGAGCGCCGATCGGTTCACGCCTGGTCACCTGAGCCCCGATCATTCGAAGCGCCGTCTCCGAGCCCCGATCGGTCCACGCGCCGTCTCCTGAGCCCGGATCGTTCCACGCGTCGTCCCCGAATCCCCGATCTGTACACGCGTCGTCTCCGAGCCTCGATCGGTCCACGCGCCGTCGCCGAACCCCAATTGGTCCACGCGAAACCGCCTGAGCCCCAGTCGGTCCACGCGCTGTCTCCGAGCCCCGATCGGTCCACGCGTCGTCTCCGAGCCCCGATCGGTCTACGCGCCGTCGCCGAGTCATAATCTCTCCACGCGCGGCCTCCTGAGACCCGATCGGTCCACGCGCCTTCTCCTAAGCCCCGATCGGTCCACGCGCCTTCTCCTAAGCCCCGATCGGTCCACGCGCCGTCTCCGAGCCCCGATCGGTCCACGCGCCGTCTCCTGAGCCCGGATCGTTCCACGTGTCGTCCCCGAATCCCCTATCCGTACAGGCGTCGTCTCCGAGCCACGATCGGTCCGTGCGCCGCTTCCAGAGCCCCGATCGGTCCACGCGTCAGCTCCCGATCTCCGGTCGGTCGACGCGCCGTCTCCTAAGCCCCGATCGGTCCAAGCGCCGTCTCCTAAGCCCCGATCGGTCCACACGCCGTCTCCGAGCGCCGATCGGTTCACGCCCCGTCACCTGAGCCCCGATCATTCGAAGCGCCGTCTCCGAGCCCCGATCGGTCTACGCGTCGTCTCCTGAGCCCGGATCGTTCCACGCGTCGTCCCCGAATCCCCGATCTGTACACGCGTCGTCTCCGAGCCTCGATCGGTCCACGCGCCGTCGCCGAACCCCAATTGGTCCACGCGAAAGCGCCTGAGCCCCAGTCGGTCCACGCGCTGTCTTCGAGCCCCGATCGGTCCACGCGCCGTCTCCGAGCCCCGATCGGTCCACGCGCCGTCTCCTGAGCCCGGATCGTTCCACGCGTCGTCCCCGAATCCCCTATCCGTACACGCGTCGTCTCCGAGCCATGATCGGTCCGTGCGCCGCTTCCAGAGCCCCGATCGGTCCACGCGTTGTCTCCTGAGCCCCAATTAGTCCATGCGCCGTCTCTTAAGCCCCGATCCGTCCACGGGCCGTGTCCGAGCTCCGATCGGTCGACGCGCCATCGCCGAGCCCCGATCAGTCCACGCGCCGTCTCCTGAGCCCCGATCTGTCCAAACCCCTTCTCCTGGGCCCCGATCTGTCGACGCGTCGTCTCCTAAGCCCCGACCGGTGCACGCGCCGTCTCCTGAGCCCAAATTGTCCACACGCTGTCTCGTGAGCCCCGATAGGTACACGCGACGTCTCCTACGCCCCGATCGGTCCACGCCTCGTCTCCTAAGCCCTGCTCGGTTAACGCGTCGTTTCCGAGCCTCGATCGGTGCACGCGTCGTCTCCTGAGCCCCAATTAGTCCACGCGCCGTCTCCTAAGCCCTGATCCGTCCACGGGCCGTGTCCGAGCTCCGATCGGTTCACGCGCCGTCTCCAAACCTCGATCCGTACACGCGTCGTCTCCGAGCCCTGATCGGTCCACGCGCCATCGCCGAGTCCCGATCGCTCCACGCGCCATCGCCGAGCCCCGATCGGTCCACGCGCCCTCTCCGAGCGCCGATCATTTCACGCGCCGTCACCTGAGCCTCGATCGGTCCACACCACTTCTCCTGAGCCCCGATCGATTCACGTGCCGTCTCCTAAGCCCCGATCGGTTCACCCGTCGTCTCTTAAGTCCCAATCGGTCCACGCGCCCTCTCCGAGCGCCGATCATTTCACGCACCGTCTCCTGAGCCCCGGTCGGTCCGCGCGCCGTCACCTGAGCCGCGATCGGTCGACGCGTCGTCTTCTGAGCCCCGATCGACCCACGCGTCGTCTCCTGAGCTCCGACCGCTCCACACGCCCTTCCCTGAGCCCCGATCGGTCCACGCATCGTCTCCGAGCACCGATCGGTCCACGCGCCGTTCCCTAAGCCCCGATCGGTCCACGCGCCGACTCCGAGCTCCGATCGGCCCACGCGCCGTCTCCAAAGCACCGATCGGTCCAAGCGCCTTCTCCTAAGCCCCGATCGGTCCACGCGCCGTCTCCGAGCCCCGATCGGTCCACGCGCCGTCTCCTGAGCCCGGATCGTTCCACGCGTCGTCCCCGAATCCCCGATCCGTACACGCGTCGTCTCCTGAGCCCCGATCGTTCCACGCGCCGACTCCGAGCTCCGATCGGCCCACGCGCCGTCTCCTAAGCACCGATCGGTCCAAGCGCCTTCTCCTAAGCCCCGATCGGTCCACGCGCCGTCTCCGAGCCCCGATCGGTCGACGCGCCGTCTCCTAAGCCCCGATCGGTCCACGCGCCGTCGCCTGAGCCCCGATCGGTCCACGCGCCGTCGCCTGAGCCCCGATCGTTCCACGCGCCGTCTCCTAAGCCCCGATCGGTCCAAGCGCCTTCTCCTAAGCCCCGATCGGTCCAAGCGCCTTCTCCTAAGCCCCGAGCGGTCCACGCGCCGTCTCCGAGCGCCGATCGGTTCACGCCCCGTCACCTGAGCCCGGATCGTTACACGCGTCGTCCCCGAATCCCCGATCCGTACACGCGTCGTCTCCGAGCCTCGATCGGTCCACGCGCCGTCGCCGAACCCCAATTGGTCCACGCGAAACCGCCTGAGCCCCAGTCGGTTCACGCGCTGTCTCCGAGCCCCGATCGGTCCACGCGTCGTCTCCGAGCCCCGATCGGTCCACGCGCCATCGCCGAGCCCCGATCGGTCCACGCGCCGTCTCCTGAGCCCCGATCTGTCCACACCCCTTCTCCTGAGCCCCGATCTGTCGACGCCTCGTCTCCTAAGCCCCGACCGGTGCACGCGCCGTCTCCTAAGCCCTGCTCGGTTAACGCGTCGTTTCCGAGCCCCGATCGGTCTACGCGTCGACTCCTGAGTCCCAATTAGTCCACGCGCCGTCTCCTAAGCCCTGATCCGTCCACGGGCCGTGTCCGAGCCCCGGTCGGTCCACGCGCCGTCTCCGAGCCCCGATCGGTCCACGCGCCGTCTCCGAGCCCCGATCGGTCCACGCGACGTCTCCGAGCCCCGATCGGTCCACGCGCCGTCTCCTGAGCCCCGATCGGTCCACACCCCTTCTCCTGAGCCCCGATCGGTCGACGCGTCGTCTCCTAAGCCCCGACCAGTGCACGCGCCGTCTCCTGTGCCCCGATCGATCCACGTGCCGTCTCCTGAGCCCCGATCGTTACACGCGCCGTCTCCGAGCCCCGATCGGTCCACGCGCCGTCTCCGAGCCCCGATCGGTCCACGCACTGTCTCCTGATCCCTATGGGTCAACGCGGCGCCTCCGGAGCCCCGATCGATCCACGCGAGGCTCCTGAGTCCCGATCGGACCACGCATCGTCTCCTAAGCCCCAATCGGTTAACGCGCCGTTGCCTGAGCCCCGATCGGTCCACGCGTCGTCTTCTAGCCCCAGACGCCTCCTCGCACCGTCTCCGAGGGCCGATCGGTTCACGCCACGTCTCCTGAGCCCCGATCGTTCCACGCGTCGTCTCCGATCCCCGATGGGTCCACGCGTCGGCTCCTAAGCCCCGATCAGTCCACGCGCCGTCTCCGAGCCCCGATCGGTCCACGCGTCGTCTTCTAAGACACGATCGGTCCACGTATCGTCTCCTAAGCCCCGATCAGTCCACGCGCCGTCTCCGAGCCCCGATCGGTCCACGCGTCGTCTTCTAAGACCCGATCGGTCCACGCGTCGGCTCCTAAGCCCCGATCAGTCCACGCGCCGTCTCCGAGCCCCGATGGGTCCACGCGTCGCCTCCTGAGCCCCGGTCGGTTCACGCGCCGTCTCCTGAGCCCCGATCGTTCCACGCGCCGTCTCCGAGCCTCGATCGATCCACGCGCCGTCTCCTGAGCCCACATCGGTCCACGCGCTGTCTCGTGAGCCCCGATAGGTACACGCGTCGTCTCCTACGCCCCGATCGGTCCACGCGTAGTCTCCTAAGCCCCGCTCGGTTAACGCGTCGTTTCCGAGCCCCGATCGGTCCACGCGTCGTCTCCTGAGCCCCAATTAGTCCATGCGCCGTCTCCTAAGCCCCGATCCGTCGACGGGCGTGTCCGAGCTCCGATCGGTCCACGCGTCGTCTCCGAGCCCTGATCGGTCCACGCGCCATCGCCGAGCCCCGATCGGTCCACGCGCCATCGCCGAGCCCCGATCGGTCCACACCCCTTCTTCTGAGCCCCGATCTGTCGACGCGTCGTCTCCTAAGCCCCGACCGGTGCACGCGCCGTCTCCTGTGCCCCGATCGGTTCACGTGCCGTCTTCTAAGCCCCGATCGGTCCACCCGTCGTCTCTTAAGTCCCAATCGGTCCACGCGCCCTCTCCGAGCGCCGATCATTTCACGCGCCGTCTCGTGAGACCCGGTCGGTCCGCGCGCCGTCAACTGAGCTCCGATCGGTCGACGCGTCGTCTTCTGAGCCCCGATCGACCCACGCGTCGTCTCCGAGCCCCGATGGATCCACGCGCCGTCTCCTGAGCCCAAATCGATCCACACGCTGTCTCGTGAGCCCCGATAGGTACACGCGACGTCTCCTACGCCCCGATGGGTCCACGCGTCGTCTCCTAAGCCCTGCTCGGTTAACGCGTCGTTTCCGAGTCCCGATCGGTACACGCGTCTTCTCCTGAGCCCCAATTAGTCCACGCGCCGTCTCCTAAGCCCTGATCCGTCCACGGGCCGTGTCCGAGCTCCGATCGGTTCACGCGCCGTCTCCAAACCTCGATCCGTACACGCGTCGTCTCCGAGCCCTGATCGGTCCACGCGCCATCGCCGAGCCCCAATCGGTCCACGTGCCGTCTCCTGAGCCCCGATCGGTCCACACCCCTTCTCCTGAGCCCCGATCCGTCGCCGCGTCGTCTCCTAAGCCCTGATCAGTCCACGTGTCGTCTCCTCAGCCCCGATCGGTCCACGCGTCGGCTCCTAAGCCTCGATAGGTCCACGCGCGGCCTCCTTAGCCCCGGTCGGTCCACGCGCCGTCTCCGAGCCCCGATCGGTCCACGCATCGTCTCCTAAGCCCCGATCGGTTAACGCACCGTCTCCCCGCCCCGATCGGTCCACGCGCCGTCTCCTGAGCCCCGATACGTCCACGCGCCGTCTCCTCAGCCCCGATCGGTCGACGCCTCGTCTCCGAGCGCCGATCGGTGCACGCGCCGTCTCCTGAACCCCGATCGTTCCACACGCCGCCTCCTAAGCCCCGATCGGTCTAGGCGTCGTCTTCTAAGCCCCGACCGGTCCAGGCGCCGTCTCCTGAGCCCCGATCGTTCCACGCGCCGTCTCCGAGCCCTGTTCGGTCCACGCGCCGTCTCCTCAGCCCCGATCGGTCCACGCGTCGTCTCCTAAGCCCCGATCGGTCGACGGGTCGTCTCCTAAGCCCCGATCGGTCGACGCGTCGTCTCCTAATCCCCGGTCGGTCCACGCGCCGTCGCCGAACCCCAATTGGTCCACGCGCCACCTCCTGAGCCCCAGTCGGTCTACGCGCCGTCTCATGAACCCCGATCGGACAACGCATCGTCTCCTAAGCCCCGATCGCTCCTCGCGCCGTCTCCTGAGCCCCGCTCGGTCCATGCGTCGTCTTCTTAACCCCGATGCCACCACGCGCCATCTCCTAAGCCCCGATCTGCCCACGGGACGTTTCCGAGCTCCGATCGGTCCACGCGCCGTCTACAAGCCTCGATCCGTACACGCGCCGTCTCCTGAGCCCCTATCGGTTAACGCGCCGTCTCCGAACCCCGAACGGTCCACGCGCCGTCGCCGAACCCCAATTGGTCCACGCGCAACCGCCTGAGCCCCAGTCGGTTCACGCGCTGTCGCCGAACCCCGATCGGTCCACGCGTCGTCTCCGAGCCCCGATCGGTCCACGCGCCGTCGCCGAGCCATGATCGGTCCACGCGCGGCCTCCTGAGCCCCGATCGGTCCACGCGCCGTCTCCTGAGCCCCGATCGGTCCACGCGCGGCCTCCTGAGCCCCGATTGGTTCACGCGCCGTATCCGAGCCCCAATTGGTCCACGCGCCGTCTCCTGAGCCCCGATCGGTCCACGCGCCGTCTCCTGAGCCCCGATCGGTCCACGCGTCGTCTCCTAAGCCCCCATTGGTCCACGTGCCGTCTCCCAGCCCCGATCGGTCCACGCGCCGTCTCCTAATCCCCAATCTGTCCACGACCCGTCTCCGGGCCCCGATCGGTGCACGTGCCGTCTCCTAAGCCCCGATCGGTCCACGCGCCGTCGCCGAACCCCAATTGGTCTACGCGAAACCGCCTGAGCACCAGTCGGTCCACGCGCTGTCTCCGAGCCCCGATCGGTCCACGCGTCGTTTCCGAGCCCCGATCGGTCCACGCGCCGTCGCCGAGTCATGATCTGTCCACGCGCGGCCTCCTGAGACCCGATCGGTCGACGCGCCGTCTTCGAGCCCCGATCGGTCCACGCATGGTCTCCTAAGCCCCAATCGGTTAACGCGCCGTCCCCGAGCCCCGATCGGTCCACGCGATGTCTCCTGAGCCCCCATACGTCCACGCGCAGTCTCCTAAGCCCCGATCGGTCCAAGCGCCTTCTGCTAAGCCCCGATCGGTCCACGCGCCGTCTCCGAGCGCCGATCGGTTCACGCACCGTCACCTGAGCCCCGATCGTTCCACGCGCCGTCTCCGAGCCCCGATCGGTCCACGCGCCGTCTCCTAAGCCCCGATCGGTCCAAGCGCCTTCTCCTAAGCCCCGATCGGTCCACGCGCCGTCTCCGAGCGCCGATCGGTTCACGCGCTGTCACCTGAGCCCCGATAGTTCCACGCGCCGTCTCCGACCCCCGATCGATCCACGCGCCGTCTCCTGAACCCCGATCTGTCCAAGCGCCGTCTCCTGAGCCCGGATCGTTCCACGCGCCTTCTCCTAAGCCACGATCGGTCCACGCGCCGTTTCCGAGCGCCGATCATTTCACGCGCCGTCTACTGAGCCCCGATCGTTCCACGCGCCGTCTCCGAGCCCCGATCGATCCACGCGCCGTCTCCTGAGCCCCGATCGGTCCACGCGTCGTCTCCTAAGCCCCGATTGGTCCACGCGTCGTCTCCTGAGCCCCGATCGGTACACGCGCCGTCTCTGAGCCCCGATGGGTCCACGCGTCGCCTCCTGAGCCCCGGTCGGTCCACGCGCCGTCTCCTGAGCCCCGATCGGTCCACGCGCAGTCGCCGAGCCCCGATCGGTCCACGCGCGGTCTCCTGAGCACCCGTCGGTCCACGCGCCGTCGCCGAACCACAATTGGTCCACGCGCAACCTCCTGAGCCCCAGTCGGTCCACGCGCCATCTCCTGAGCCCCGATGGGTCCACGCATCGTCTTCTAAGCCCCAATACGTCCACACGCCGTCTCCGATCCCCGATCGATCCACGCGCCGTCTCCTGAGCCCCGATCGGTTCACGCGTCGTTCCCCAAGCCCCGATCGGTCCACGCGCCGTCTCGGAGCCCCGATCGGTCCACGCGCCGTCTCCTAAGCCCCGATCGGTCCACCCGCCGTTTCCGAGCCCCGATCAGTCCATGCGTCGTCTCCGAGCCCCGTTCGGTCCACGCGCCGTCGCCGAGCCATGATCGTTCCACGCGCGGCCTCCTGAGCCCCGCTCCGTCCACGCGCAGTCGCCGAGCCCCGATCGGTCCACGCGCGGCCTCCTGAGCCCCGGTCGGTTCACGCGCCGTCTCCGAGCCGCGATCGATCCACGCGTCGTCTTCCAAGCCCAGATGCCTCCTCGCGCCGTCTCCGAGCCACGATCGGTCCAGGCGCTGCTTCCTGAGCCCCAATCGGTCCACGCGTTGTCTCCTAAGCCCCGATCGGTCCACGCGCCGTCTCCGAGCCCCGGTCGGTTCACGCATCGTCACCTAAGCCCCGATCGGTCCACGCGCCGTCGCCGAGCGCCGATAAGTTCAAGCACCGTCTCCTGAGCCCCGATCGATCCACGCGTCGTCTCCTGAGCCCCAACCGCTCCACACGCCGTTTCCTGAGCCCCGATCGGTCCACGCATCGTCTCCGAGCACCGATCGGTCCACGCGCCGTCTCCTGAGCCCCGCTCGATCCATGCGTCGTCTTCTTAGCCCCGATGCCTCCACGCGCCGTTTCCGAGCCACGATCGGTCCAGGCGCCGCTTCCTGAGCCCCGATCGGTCCACGCGCCGTCGCGTAAGCCCCAATCGGTCTACGCGCCGTCTCAGAGCGCCGATCATTTCACGCGCCGTCTCCTGAGCCCCGATCGATCCACGCGTCGTCTCCTGAGCCCCAACCGCTCCACACGCCGTTTCCTGAGCCCCGATCGGTCCACGCGCCGTCTCCTAAGCCCCTATCGGTCCACGTGCCGTCTCCGAGCGCTGATCGGTTCACGCGCCGTCTGCTGAGCCCCGATCGTTCCACGCGCCGTCTCCGAGCCCCGATCGGTCCACGCGCCGTCTCATAAGCCCCGATCGGACCACGCGGCTTCTCCTCAGCCCCGATCGGTCCACGCGCCGTCTCCGAGCGCCGATTAGTTCACGCGCTGTCTCCAGAGCCCCGATCGCTCGACGCGCCGTCTCGGAGCCCCGATCGGTCCACGCGCCGTCTCCTAAGCTCCGATCGGTCCACGCGCCGTCTCCTGAGCCCCGATCGCTCCACGCACCGTTTTCTGAGCACCGTTTGGTCCACGCGTCGTCTTCAAAGCCCCGATGCCTCCACGCGCCGTCTCCGAGCGACGATCCGTCCGTGCGCCGCTTCCAGAGCCCTCTCGGTCCACGCGTCGTCTCCTGATCTCCGATCGGTCCACACGCCATCTCCTAAGCCCCGATCATTCCACGCGCCATCTCCGAGCCCCGATCGGTCCACGCGCCGTCTCATAAGCCCCGATCGGACCACGCGCCTTCTCCTCAGCCCCGATCGTTCCACGCGCCGTCTCCGAGCCCCGATCGGTCCACGCGCCGTCTCCTAAGCACCGATCGGTCCAAGCGCCTTCTCCTAAGCCCCGATCGGCCCACGCGCCGTCTCCGAGCCCCGATCGTTCCACGCGCCGTCTCCGACCCCCGATCGGTCCACGCGCCGTCTCCTGAGCCCGGATCGTTCCACGCGTCGTCCCCGAATCCCTGATCCGTACACGCGTCGTCTCCGAGCCTCGATCGGTCCACGCGCCGTCGCCGAGCCCCGATCGGTCCAGGCGTATCCTCCTGTGCCCCGGTCGGTCCACGCGCCTTCTCCGAGCCCCGATCATTCCACGCGCCGTCTCGGAGCCCCGATCGATCTACGCGCCGTCTCCTGAACCCCGATCTGTCCAAGCGCCGTCTCCTGAGCCCCGATCGGACCACGCGCCGTCTCCTAAGCCGCGATCGGTCCAAGCGCCTTCTCCTAAGCCCCGATCGGCCCACGCGCCGTCTCCGTGCGCCGATCGGTTCACGCGCCGTCACCTGAGCCCCGATCGTTCCACGCGCCATCTCCGACCCCCGATCGGTCCACGCGCCGTCTCCTGAGCCCGGATCGTTCCACGCGTCATCCCCGAATCCCTGATACGCACACGCGTCGTCTCCGAGCCTCGATCGGCCCACGCGACGTCGCCGAGCCCCGATCGGTCCAGGCGTATCCTCCTGTGCCCTGGTCGGTCCACGCGCCGTCTCCGAGCCCCGATCATTCCACGCAACGTCTCCTAAGCCCCAATCGGTTAACGCGCCGTCTCCTAAGCCCCGATCGTTCCACGCGCCGTCTCCGAGCGTCGATCGGTCCACGCGCCGTCTCCTGAGCCCCGATCGATCCACGCGCCGTCTCCTGAGCCCCGATCGTTCCACGCGCCGTCTCCGAGCGTCGATCGGTCCACGCGCCGTCTCCTGAGCCCCGATCGGTCCACGCGCCGTCTCCGAGCGCCGATCCGTCCACGCGCCGTCTCCTGAGCCCCAATCGGTCCACACGCTGTGTCGTGAGCCCCGATAGGTACACGCATCGTCTCCTACGCCTGATCGGTCCACGCGTCGTCTCCTGAGTCCCGATCGTTCCACGCGCCGTCTCCGAGCCGCGATCGGTCCACGCGCTGTCTCCGACCGCCGAGCGGTCCACGCGCCGTCGCCGAACCCCAATTGGTCCACGCGCAACCGCCTGAGTCCCAGTCGGTCCACGCGCTGTCTCCGAGCCCCGATCGGTCCACGCGCCGTCGCCGAGCCATGATCGGTCAACGCGCGGCCTCCTGAGCCCCAATCGGTCCACGGGCCGTCGCCGACCCACGATCGGTCCGTGCGCCGTTTCCAGAGCCCTATCGGTCCACGCATCGTCTCCTGATCTCCGAACGGTCCACGCGCCGTCTCCTAAGCCCCGGTCGGTCCACGCACCGTCTCCGAGCGCCGATCGGTTCACGCGCCGTCTCCTGAGCCCCGATCGGTCCACGCGCCGTCTCCGAGCGCCGATCCGTCCACGCGCCGTCTCCTGAGCCCCAATCGGTCCACACGCTGTGTCGTGAGCCCCGATAGGTACACGCATCGTCTCCTACGCCTGATCGGTCCACGCGTCGTCTCCTGAGTCCCGATCGTTCCACGCGCCGTCTCCGAGCCGCGATCGGTCCACGCGCTGTCTCCGACCGCCGAGCGGTCCACGCGCCGTCGCCGAACCCCAATTGGTCCACGCGCAACCGCCTGAGTCCCAGTCGGTCCACGCGCTGTCTCCGAGCCCCGATCGGTCCACGGGCCGTCGCCGACCCACGATCGGTCCGTGCGCCGTTTCCAGAGCCCTATCGGTCCACGCATCGTCTCCTGATCTCCGAACGGTCCACGCGCCGTCTCCTAAGCCCCGGTCGGTCCACGCACCGTCTCCGAGCGCCGATCGGTTCACGCGCCGTCTCCTGAGCCCCGATCAGTCCACGCGCTGGCTCCGAGCCCCGATCGGTCCACGCGTTGTCGCCTTAGCCCCGATCGGTCCACGCGCCGTCTCCGACCGCCGACCAGTCCACGCGCCGTCGCCGAACCCCAATTGGTCCACGCGCAACCGCCTGAGCCCCAGTCGGTCCACGCGCTGTCTCCGAGCCCCGATCTGTCCACGCGCCGTTGCGCGAACTATGATCGGTCCACGCGCGGACTCCTGAGCCCCGATCGGTCCACGCGCCGTCTCCGAGCCCCGATCGGTCCACGCGCCGTCTCATAAGCCCCGATCGGACCACGCGCCTTCTCCTCAGCCCCGATCGGTCCACGCGCCGTCTCCGAGCGCCGATTAGTTCACGCGCCGTCTCCTGAGCCCCGATCGCTCGACTCGCCGTCTCGGAGCCCCGATCGGTCCACGCGCCGTCTCCTAAGCTCCGATCGGTCCACGCGCCGTCTCCTGAGCCCCGATCGCTCCACGCACCGTTTTCTGAGCACCGTTTGGTCCACGCGTCGTCTTCAAAGCCCCGATGCCTCCACGCGCCGTCTCCGAGCCACGATCCGTCCGTGCGCCGCTTCCAGAGCCCTCTCGGTCCACGCGTCGTCTCCTGATCTCCGATCGGTCCACACGCCATCTCCTAAGCCCCGATCATTCCACGCGCCATCTCCGAGCCCCGATCGGTCCACGCGCCGTCTCATAAGCCCCGATCGGACCACGCGCCTTCTCCTCAGCCCCGATCGTTCCACGCGCCGTCTCCGAGCCCCGATCGGTCCACGCGCCGTCTCCTAAGCCCCGATCGGTCCAAGCGCCTTCTCCTAAGCCCCGATCGGCCCACGCGCCGTCTCCGAGCCCCGATCGTTCCACGCGCCGTCTCCGACCCCCGATCGGTCCACGCGCCGTCTCCTGAGCCCGGATCGTTCCACGCGTCGTCCCCGAATCCCTGATCCGTACACGCGTCGTCTCCGAGCCTCGATCGGTCCACGCGCCGTCGCCGAGCCCCGATCGGTCCAGGCGTATCCTCCTGTGCCCCGGTCGGTCCACGCGCCTTCTCCGAGCCCCGATCATTCCACGCGCCGTCTCGGAGCCCCGATCGATCTACGCGCCGTCTCCTGAACCCCGATCTGTCCAAGCGCCGTCTCCTGAGCCCCGATCGGACCACGCGCCGTCTCCTAAGCCGCGATCGGTCCAAGCGCCTTCTCCTAAGCCCCGATCGGCCCACGCGCCGTCTCCGAGCGCCGATCGGTTCACGCGCCGTCACCTGAGCCCCGATCGTTCCACGCGCCGTCTCCGACCCCCGATCGGTCCACGCGCCGTCTCCTGAGCCCGGATCGTTCCACGCGTCATCCCCGAATCCCTGATCCGCACACGCGTCGTCTCCGAGCCTCGATCGGTCCACGCGACGTCGCCGAGCCCCGATCGGTCCAGGCGTATCCTCCTGTGCCCTGGTCGGTCCACGCGCCGTCTCCGAGCCCCGATCATTCCACGCAACGTCTCCTAAGCCCCAATCGGTTAACGCGCCGTCTCCTAAGCCCCGATCGTTCCACGCGCCGTCTCCGAGCGTCGATCGGTCCACGCGACGTCGCCGAGCCCCGATCGGTCCAGGCGTATCCTCCTGTGCCCTGGTCGGTCCACGCGCCGTCTCCGAGCCCCGATCATTCCACGCAACGTCTCCTAAGCCCCAATCGGTTAACGCGCCGTCTCCTAAGCCCCGATCGTTCCACGCGCCGTCTCCGAGCGTCGATCGGTCCACGCGCCGTCTCCTGAGCCCCGATCGATCCACGCGCCGTCTCCTGAGCCCCGATCGTTCCACGCGCCGTCTCCGAGCGTCGATCGGTCCACGCGCCGTCTCCTGAGCCCCGATCGGTCCACGCGCCGTCTCCGAGCGCCGATCCGTCCACGCGCCGTCTTCTGAGCCCCGATCGGTCCACGCATCGTCTCCTAAGCCTCGGACGGTCCACCCGCCGTTTCCGAGCCCGATCGCTCCACGCGCCGTCTCCTGAGCTCTGATCGGTCCACGCGCGGCCTCCTGAGCCCCGATCGGTCCACGCGCCGTCTCCGAGCCCCGATCGTTCCACGCGGCGTCTCCTGAGCCCCAATCGGTCCACACGCTGTGTCGTGAGCCCCGATAGGTACACGCATCGTCTCCTACGCCTGATCGGTCCACGCGTCGTCTCCTGAGTCCCGATCGTTCCACGCGCCGTCTCCGAGCCGCGATCGGTCCACGCGCTGTCTCCGACCGCCGAGCGGTCCACGCGCCGTCGCCGAACCCCAATTGGTCCACGCGCAACCGCCTGAGTCCCAGTCGGTCCACGCGCTGTCTCCGAGCCCCGATCGGTCCACGCGCCGTCGCCGAGCCATGATCGGTCAACGCGCGGCCTCCTGAGCCCCAATCGGTCCACGGGCCGTCGCCGACCCACGATCGGTCCGTGCGCCGTTTCCAGAGCCCTATCGGTCCACGCATCGTCTCCTGATCTCCGAACGGTCCACGCGCCGTCTCCTAAGCCCCGATCGGTCCACGCACCGTCTCCGAGCGCCGATCGGTTCACGCGCCGTCTCCTGAGCCCCGATCAGTCCACGCGCTGGCTCCGAGCCCCGATCGGTCCACGCGTTGTCGCCTTAGCCCCGATCGGTCCACGCGCCGTCTCCGACCGCCGACCAGTCCACGCGCCGTCGCCGAACCCCAATTGGTCCACGCGCAACCGCCTGAGCCCCAGTTGGTCCACGCGCTGTCTCCGAGCCCCGATCTGTCCACGCGCCGTTGCGCAAACTATGATCGGTCCACGCGCGGACTCCTGAGCCCCGATCGGTCCACGCGCCGTCTCCGAGCCCCGATCGGTCCACGCGCCGTCTCATAAGCCCCGATCGGACCACGCGCCTTCTCCTCAGCCCCGATCGGTCCACGCGCCGTCTCCGAGCGCCGATTAGTTCACGCGCCGTCTCCTGAGCCCCGATCGCTCGACGCGCCGTCTCGGAGCCCCGATCGGTCCACGCGCCGTCTCCTAAGCTCCGATCGGTCCACGCGCCGTCTCCTGAGCCCCGATCGCTCCACGCACCGTTTTCTGAGCACCGTTTGGTCCACGCGTCGTCTTCAAAGCCCCGATGCCTCCACGCGCCGTCTCCGAGCCACGATCCGTCCGTGCGCCGCTTCCAGAGCCCTCTCGGTCCACGCGTCGTCTCCTGATCTCCGATCGGTCCACACGCCATCTCCTAAGCCCCGATCATTCCACGCGCCATCTCCGAGCCCCGATCGGTCCACGCGCCGTCTCATAAGCCCCGATCGGACCACGCGCCTTCTCCTCAGCCCCGATCGTTCCACGCGCCGTCTCCGAGCCCCGATCGGTCCACGCGCCGTCTCCTAAGCCCCGATCGGTCCAAGCGCCTTCTCCTAAGCCCCGATCGGCCCACGCGCCGTCTCCGAGCCCCGATCGTTCCACGCGCCGTCTCCGACCCCCGATCGGTCCACGCGCCGTCTCCTGAGCCCGGATCGTTCCACGCGTCGTCCCCGAATCCCTGATCCGTACACGCGTCGTCTCCGAGCCTCGATCGGTCCACGCGCCGTCGCCGAGCCCCGATCGGTCCAGGCGTATCCTCCTGTGCCCCGGTCGGTCCACGCGCCTTCTCCGAGCCCCGATCATTCCACTCGCCGTCTCGGAGCCCCGATCGATCTACGCGCCGTCTCCTGAACCCCGATCTGTCCAAGCGCCGTCTCCTGAGCCCCGATCGGACCACGCGCCGTCTCCTAAGCCGCGATCGGTCCAAGCGCCTTCTCCTAAGCCCCGATCGGCCCACGCGCCGTCTCCGAGCGCCGATCGGTTCACGCGCCGTCACCTGAGCCCCGATCGTTCCACGCGCCGTCGCCGACCCCCGATCGGTCCACGCGCCGTCTCCTGAGCCCGGATCGTTCCACGCGTCATCCCCGAATCCCTGATCCGCACACGCGTCGTCTCCGAGCCTCGATCGGTCCACGCGACGTCGCCGAGCCCCGATCGGTCCAGGCGTATCCTCCTGTGCCCTGGTCGGTCCACGCGCCGTCTCCGAGCCCCGATCATTCCACGCAACGTCTCCTAAGCCCCAATCGTTCCACGCGCCGTCTCCGACCCCCGATCGGTCCACGCGCCGTCTCCTGAGCCCGGATCGTTCCACGCGTCGTCCCCGAATCCCTGATCCGTACACGCGTCGTCTCCGAGCCTCGATCGGTCCACGCGCCGTCGCCGAGCCCCGATCGGTCCAGGCGTATCCTCCTGTGCCCCGGTCGGTCCACGCGCCTTCTCCGAGCCCCGATCATTCCACGCGCCGTCTCGGAGCCCCGATCGATCTACGCGCCGTCTCCTGAACCCCGATCTGTCCAAGCGCCGTCTCCTGAGCCCCGATCGGACCACGCGCCGTCTCCTAAGCCGCGATCGGTCCAAGCGCCTTCTCCTAAGCCCCGATCGGCCCACGCGCCGTCTCCGAGCGCCGATCGGTTCACGCGCCGTCACCTGAGCCCCGATCGTTCCACGCGCCGTCTCCGACCCCCGATCGGTCCACGCGCCGTCTCCTGAGCCCGGATCGTTCCACGCGTCATCCCCGAATCCCTGATCCGCACACGCGTCGTCTCCGAGCCTCGATCGGTCCACGCGACGTCGCCGAGCCCCGATCGGTCCAGGCGTATCCTCCTGTGCCCTGGTCGGTCCACGCGCCGTCTCCGAGCCCCGATCATTCCACGCAACGTCTCCTAAGCCCCAATCGGTTAACGCGCCGTCTCCTAAGCCCCGATCGTTCCACGCGCCGTCTCCGAGCGTCGATCGGTCCACTCGCCGTCTCCTGAGCCCCGATCGATCCACGCGCCGTCTCCTGAGCCCCGATCGTTCCACGCGCCGTCTCCGAGCGTCGATCGGTCCACGCGCCGTCTCCTGAGCCCCGATCGGTCCACGCGCCGTCTCCGACCGCCGATCCGTCCACGCGCCGTCTTCTGAGCCCCGATCGGTCCACGCATCGTCTCCTAAGCCCCGGACGGTCTACCCGCCGTTTCCGAGCCCGATCGCTCCACGCGCCGTCTCCTGAGCTCTGATCGGTCCACGCGCGGCCTCCTGAGCCCCGATCGGTCCAAGCGCCGTCTCCGAGCCCCGATCGTTCCACGCGGCGTCTCCTGAGCCCCAATCGGTCCACACGCTGTGTCGTGAGCCCCGATAGGTACACGCATCGTCTCCTACGCCTGATCGGTCCACGCGTCGTCTCCTGAGTCCCGATCGTTCCACGCGCCGTCTCCGAGCCGCGATCGGTCCACGCGCTGTCTCCGACCGCCGAGCGGTCCACGCGCCGTCGCCGAACCCCAATTGGTCCACGCGCAACCGCCTGAGTCCCAGTCGGTCCACGCGCTGTCTCCGAGCCCCGATCGGTCCACGCGCCGTCGCCGAGCCATGATCGGTCAACGCGCTGTCTCCGACCGCCGAGCGGTCCACGCGCCGTCGCCGAACCCCAATTGGTCCACGCGCAACCGCCTGAGTCCCAGTCGGTCCACGCGCTGTCTCCGAGCCCCGACCAGTCCACGCCCCGTCGCCGAACCCCAATTGGTCCACGCGCAACCGCCTGAGCCCCAGTCGGTCCACGCGCTGTCTCCGAGCCCCGATCTGTCCACGCGCCGTTGCGCGAACTATGATCGGTCCACGCGCGGACTCCTGAGCCCCGTTCGGTCCACGCGCCGTCGCCGATCCACGATCGGTCCGTGCGCCGCTTCCAGAGCCCTATCGGTCCACGCATCGTCTCCTGATCTCCGATCGGTCCACGCGCCGTCTCCTAAGCCCCGATCGGTCCACGCGCTGTCTCCAATCGCCGATCGGTTCACGCGCCGTGTCCTGAGCCCCGATCATTCCACGCGCCGTCTCCGAGCCCTAATCGGTCCACGCGTCGTCTCCTGAGCCCCGATCGGTCCACGCGCCGTCTCCAAGCCCCGATCGGTCCATGCATCGTTTCCTAAGCCCCGATCGGTTAACGCGCTGTCTCCGAGCGCCGATCAGTCCACGTGCCGTCGCCGAACCCCAAATGGTCCACGCGCAACCTCTCGAGCCCCAGTCGGTAAACGCGCTGTCTCTGAGCCCCGATCGGTCCACGTATGTTCTCCTAAGCCCCAATTAGTCCACGCGCCGTCTCCCAGACTGCGCTGCTGCGCGTGGTTGAGGATGCGCGGGAAGCAGTGGACAATTACATGGTCACGGTGCTGGTCTTGTTTGACTTCTCGAAGGCCTTCGATAGCGTCCCACACAATGCGCTGCTACAGCAGCTGCAGTCGCTAAACTTTTCACCAAGTGTAAACGCTTGGTTTGCCGACTACTTGGGCAACCGTCAGCAAGCCGTCTGCGGCAGTCAGGGGTGCAGATCGTCGTGGGGGATGGTGCAGGCCGGGGTGCCTCAAGGATCTGTCCTAGGACCCCTCTTGTTCACCATATTTGTGCGGGGACTAGGTGAAAGGCTGAAGGAATGCCGCTACAATTTTTATGCCGACGACCTACAAATATACCTACACTGTAGAACCGGTGATATGGCAGATGGAATCGAGCGGGTGAATCGGGATATTGGAGCGGTCTGCGAGTGGTCGACGTCATGTGGCTTACGGCTTAATGCATCTAAGACCAGAGCGATTGTGTTAGGCTCGGCCTTTTATGTCAATTTATTGGCGTCGATGCAGCTCCCTGCGATCTCAGTCGAATCGGAAGCCGTGCCATTCTCCTCGTCGGTTGTGTGTCTGGGAATATTCATGGACAACACCCTTTCTTGGCGCGAGCAGATCTCAAGGGTTGCCGGGAAGATGAACCAAGTGGTCTACCAGCTACGGTCGTGCCGTGGCAGTTTGCCGGTCGCGATCCGACGAACATTGGCCGCGTCCTTGGTGTTGCCACATCTAGACTACGGCTGCCTGTTACTAACAGGGCTTACGGCCGAGCTGGACAAGGTGCTCCAGATAGCGCTAAACAATTGCGTGCGTTTCGTCACTGGCGCGCGTAGATACGAGCACATTACACCGCATTACCAGGAGATGGGATGACTGAAAGTTGCAGATCGGCGGGTATATCTTCTGGCGTCCTTCATTTATGCGCTGAAGGCGAATGGGCAGCCACAATACCTGCTACAGCGGTTAGTACAGCGCGACGAAGGAGCAGGGCGTCACCTTCGGCAGCGACATAGAGTCGGTGACTTTGTGGTACCCACCGGACGGACGGAGTATTTCATGCGTTCCTTCGTTGTGGTGGCCAGCAAGACATGGAATGCACTGCCAGAAGACGTTCGGCGGTGTGCCTCGCTGACAACGTTCAAGGCGGCGCTGTATGCTCAGCTATTGGCGAAGATGGATCAGGCGTGAATTACGACATCTATCTGCTCTATTAATTTTATCCTGCATCACTTTATTCTTTACCTAATCTATGCTATTCTATTGTACTAGACTACTGCTACTATTCTATTTTCTATTTTGCTACTTTAATTCTATTCTATTTTGCTACTTTAATTAATATGCGAATGAGTATGAGGTTGCATGGGAGTGAAGACCCTCTCTATATAATTGTCATCTGATTTGTATTGCACGGTACTCTTAGGGATCTTGTATCCAGAGTACGGAATAAACATCTCTCTCTCTCTCTAAGCCCCGATCTGCCCACGGGCCGTCTTTGAGCTCCGATCGGTCCACGCGTCGTCTCCGAGCCCCGATCGGTCCACGCGCCATCGCCGAACCCCGATCGGTCCACGCGCCGTCTCCTGAGCTCCGAACGGTCCACACCCCTTGTCCTGAGCCCCGATCGGCCGACGCGTCGTCTCCTAAGCCCCGACCGGTTCACGCGCCGTCTCCTGTGCACCGATCGAATCACGTGCCGTCTCCTAAGCCCCGATCGGTCCACACGTCGTCTCCTAAGCCCCAATCGGTCCACGCGTCGTCTCCTAAGCCCCGATCCGTCGCCGCGTCGTCTCCTGAGCCTCGATCAATTGACGCGTCTACTCCTGAGCCCCGATCGCTCCTCGCGCCATCTCCTGAGCCCCGCTCGGTCCATGCGTCGCCTTCTTAGCCCCGATGCCTCCACGCGCCGTCTCCGGGCCACGATCGGTCCGTGCGCCGCTTCCAGAGCCCCGATCGGTGCACGCGTCTTCTCCTGATCTCCGATCGGTCCACGCGCCGTCTCATAAGCCCCGATCGGTCCACGTGCCGTCTCCTAAGCCCCGATCGGTTAACGCGCCGTCTCCCAGCCGCGATCGGTCCACGCGCCGTCGCCGAACCCCAATTGATCCACGCGCAACCGCCTGACCCCCAGTCGGTCCACGCGTCGTCTCCGAGCTCCAATCGGTCCACGCGCCGTTTCCCGAGACCTGGTCGGTCCGATGCGTCGTCTTCTAAGCCCCGATGCCTCTACGCGCCGTCTCCGAGCCACGATCGGTTCAGGCGCCGCTTCCCGAGCCCCGATCAGTCCACGTACCGTCTCCTAAGCCTCGATCGCTCCACGGACCGTTTCCTGATCCCCGATCGGTCCACGCGCCGCCTCCGAGCGCCGATCGGTTCACGCGCCGTCTCCTGTGCACCGATCGTTCCACGCGCCGTCTCCGAGCCCCGATCGGTCCACGCGCCGTCTCCTCAGCCCCGATCGGTCCACGCGTCGGCTCCTAAGCCTCGATCGGTCCACGCGCGGCCTGCTTAGCCCCGGTCCGTCCACGCGCCGTCTCCGAGCCCCGATCGGTCCACGCATCGTCTCCTAAGCCCCGATCGGTCCACGCGCCTTCTCCTAAGCCCCGATCGATCCACGCGCCGTCTCCGAGCGCCGATCGGTTCACGCGCCGTCTCCTGTGCTCCGATCGTTCCACGCGCCGTCTCCGAGCCCCGATCGGTCCACGCGCCGTCTCCTCAGCCCCGATCGGTCCACGCGTCGGCTCCTAAGCCTCGATCGGTCCACGCGCGGCCTGCTTAGCCCCGGTCGGTCCACGCGCCGTCTCCGAGCCCCGATCGGTCCACGTATCGTCTTCTAAGCCCCGATCGGTCCACGCGCCTTCTCCTAAGCCCCGATCGATCCACGCGCCGTCTCCGAGCGCCGATCGGTTCACGCACCGTCTCTTGTGCTCCGATCGTTCCACGCGCCGTCTCCGAGCCCCGATCGGTCCACGCATCGTCTCTTAAGAGGCAGTGTTACTGGCGACGTACGCTTCGAAATTTCGATCAGTAGTCCTGCGAGCACTAAACAATAAATCAGCTTAAAAATTGGCAGGTACACAGAGAATTATGGCAAAATTGGGCTCTTGGTATTTTTTTATCGAAATATTAAAAAAAAATTTGCAGTTTTGTATTATCACGGGAGTAATCACAGATTTACGTATGATGCACGGATCGGATCGCAATTTCAAGAGCAAGAGCCACTCCGCAATTAAAAAACACACATTTCGGGCTTTATTTCATTAGATTTTATGCAAAATTGAATGAATAAAGGCTGATCGAAATTTTTGACAAGAAGATATCGACAATTTGACCGACATACGAAAAAAATAGTGTAGCGAAATTCGAAGAGAAGGCGCTGGCGAAATTTTCTCAAGAAACTCGTATGGTAAGCGGTGAAAGCGGAGACAAATGACGGAACGCTTTGCTGCTATATATATACTTATATATGTTTAGCCCGCAAGGCCTTGCCTCCTCCGTCACCGACTGGCGCCCGGCCTGACCACCGCACGGATCGCGCGTATATATATATACACATAAAAGCTACGACAGCGCAAGCTACATATTAGGCCAACGTCAGGCGCGTATGGGTGAGACTCGCATGATACTCATTCATTTCCTCCCCGAATGCAATGAAATAAAATGCAAAATGTGCGTATTTTGATTACGCGTTAGCTATCTATTCAAGAGCTATGATAATGTCAATACAACTATCGGAAATATTCATCGTATATTTATTTATATATATAAGTGTTACAGGCAACGTACGCTTCGAAATTTGGATCAGTAGTCCAGCAAGCAGTAAACAACCGATTAAAAATTTGAAAATACACAGAGCATGATAGCAAAAGTGTATGTTGGTATTTTTTCCCCAAAATTTTTGCCATAATTCTCTAGGTACTCTCAAAAGCACTCAGTGCCGAAGTAAGTGCAGCTGGGTGTTTTCGAATCGCTGGTGGCCTGCAACTGCAATGGAACTATCAGGAATATTCATCGCATATATATATATATATATATATATATTGTGACGTTGCACAATTTCCCTCGCGCCGGTGGCCCCCAAAGGCAACCGTTCCACGTAGCCTTCAAAACGTAAGTAAGGAATTATTATTATGAATCCCCAAATTCCCGTCCCTCCCAATTTTTGTAAATGTGCAACACCATTGACGCCCCGAAGAAACTCGAAGAATGAAGAAAGAAGATCGCCACCATCAAGGACATTCTGAGGACACCCCGACTGGCCCAACGTATCACCACCGGAGGTATCAGGACGTCAAGGACGAATCACGCAAGATCTACCGTCACTCTCACCACACCGAAGGAAAACCCGCCAAAAATCAAACAGATTCATCCGTTCATCTTTCACCGGTCATCGATCGACGCGGTGACACAGGAACGAACGAGATGGCAGCAGCGCGCAACGAGAATTATCGATCCTAATTACCCTAAATCCCGATACCTATGAGAGCGACCCTACCATACCGACCGCCTGACCTAATTACACCCATCTCCCGATAGATCTCCCCAGTCCATCCCGAATATAATGATTTGCTATCGACCCGTTATCACTTGACCCGTGCCGCTGCTGCCCAATCAAAATTAAGGACGTCCCGGCCTATCGAGAAGCCGAGAAAAATTTGGAGTTTCCGGAAAGAAATGTGCTCGTGACTTTGCGGATAGCCACCGGTCAGTAGAGACACCTTTTAGCAAAAGAAAATTTAGAGACTTAGAGAAAAGTTAAGGAGAGAAAGAAGTGTTCGAAAAATTATTAGAGTGAGTGAGAATTTGAGGAAGGATAGTAGAGAGAGTATTAGGGTGAGCGCGTGTGAAAATTAGAAGAGCGAGGAGAAGGACAGTGTGAAAAGAGAAATAAGAAAAGGACCCGAAGAAAGCAAGAGGATCGTTCGAGCAACAGCGAAGAAATTGTAAGTGTTCGCACATTTCCTTCTTCAAGAATATTGGCATTCCCTTTTTCAGTTTTTTCCCTTTCTACTAGCCCAAGTTTGTAATTAGAGTCTCCTCTCCCCCGAATTTTCCATCGTACGTTTTTGAGACTTTCCCCAATCAGTCGTTAGAAGAATTTTCGCGAAATAGTTTTATTATATTTCAAACGTGGAACGGTTGTGCGCGTAGCCGTTAAGTTCGAATAGAATAACCCCCCCCCCCTTTTCCCCTCTCCCAGCCAGTGGTAATAATCAAGAGGCCACATAGAGTCGGAGAATCCATACCCTGAGTTTCCTTTTTTTTGTCTCCCGTAAGATCGTCCCCGTACCGCCATCGTTATTAAGCGAGCGAAAATTATTGTTTTTGTAAGATCTTTTTTTTTGTTTGTTAATTTTGCAGAAATTAACTGGCGCCCAAATTATTATAATTTCGTTTGAGTTTATTTATTTTTATTTGAGACTAGTCATACCCCGGAGATCGTCCGCCGATACTAAGGTTTATTTTATTTTCTTATGATTGTGAACTACACATTTTTTTTTAGTATTAACTAGTACGGATAATAAAGTGTTGGTTATATTTGTTTGTGTAAACCCTAGCCCAGATTATTAATTTCTTTTACCCCCGTCCCGTGATATCCCCCCCATCGGCGTGACAAAATTGGCGCCCAACGTGGGGCCCGAAAAGTTATTCCCCTTCCCCTTTCGATTATTATAAATAATAGCGCGACTGAACTGGCGGCAGCAAAACCCATTTTGAGAAAATTTTTAATTTAGAGAGTGGATTTTTTTTTGTTGTGTTTAAGATATTTTTTTTTTTGAGTGTTGAACCAATATTGAATAAATTCAAATTTAGAGAACGCATTTTTTTTTGTGGAAACTTTTTTTTTTGAGTTATCCCAATGAGATTTTGTTATTCTCTGTAAAATATATTAAACTACCCCGTATTTGAGAAGAAGTTTGAGATTGGTTTTTTTTATTTGAGTATTTTCCCTCAATAAAAGAAAAAAAAAAAAAAAAATTCGTTGAGTTTTTGCGCAAAGATTTTCCTTTTAGAGATAGAATTTGAGAAATTTGTGAATAGTGAATATTTGCGAAAACTATTATTGGTTGCGAAAGAAAATTTCTTTTGTTCTCTTTTTGATATTGGATTGTTTTTTTCCTTTTTTTTTTTCCTCTCTTGTTTTTTTTATGTTTGCATTTTTTTTTGAGGATCATTATAAATACCTTCTGATTTAGACAATAATATTGCGGATAATTTGATTAGAGAATAGTTGAGCTTTCTTTCCTTTTGGAGAATTTGTGTTTTTTTTGTGTCAGATTTTGCGTTGAAGAATTTTCCCTTCTATTTGCGATTGAGTCATACTGTTTTTTTTTGAGATCCTTTGAGAACCTTGTATATAAATTTTTGTTTGTTCTTTTCTTTCCCCTCAGAAAAAAGTTTGCGTTGAGATTTTCTTTTTTTTTTCTTTTGAGAAGTTGATTCCCTTTTGAGAGCTTTTCTTTTTTTTTGTTTTTTTTTCTTTTGAGAATTCCCTTTTTTACGAACCTTCCAAATACTTAAATTTCTTTTTGAGAATAATTTTTTTGTGAAAGTACGTTTTGGTTTGAGAACTTTTTTTTTGAGAATAACTTTTTTTTTTTTTTTTTTTGTGAATATATTATTGTTTGCGATTAAAAGTTTTTTTTTGAGACTAAGGATTTTTTTTTGTTTTCCTCCTCGATATACAGGATTTTTTTTTTTTTTTTTGCAATTTAGAGTTTAGAGGCTGTTGTGTAGCCCAAAGTTTTTTTGTGGATCAAAGCTTGGTTGAAATATTTTTTTTTGACCACTCGATTTTTGTTTAGGTTTACGAGGATTATTTTTGCCGTCAGTGTTGCTGCTTCCTTTCCCTGTTCGTAGTGCCCACCACTGGCAACTAGAATAAAAAAAAAAAAAAATTTTTTTTTGTTGTTTGTACGCAATACCCAGAAATCATAGCGATAGTCGCCGCACCGTTCCACGCGTTAGGGCATACGCTGCTCCTTTGCAGCGAAATAAATAGAATTATTATTGTTTTTGTGTATGCGAGTAATTTTTGAGCGATTGGTCCTACCACTTTCACTGACGTAATGGAGCGAATGTTCCAAACGCTACCAGTGACCGGAGTGACAGTCACGACCACGACTGTTACCTCCCCTTGCAGGCCAACCCTCCGAATTCAATCCCCTCCGTTTTTCCTCCCTGCACAACCATCCCCAGACCCAGTAGACGAGATACGAGCGAAATACAGCCGTATACGTAACATTTGCGACCTATTAAGGATGTGCCTTGTAGCACGCATCAGTACGGGTGGATCAGAGACGGACTTACGCGACCGACTCATACGTTACGAAACTCGACGACTACACCCCTCCCTCCCTGTAGAATGGCATCCCGAAGACGACCAATCAGAGATTTCCATTTCCTCCTCAATGGACAGTGTATTGGCAGAATACTTTGGCTGCTCTGAGTCGCAACCACCCGTCTGGCCTCGGGAGGTCATTTCTGAACCTCTCATCTCCTTTTGCGACTCGCCATTATCCCCCTATACCCTAACTCCCCACTCCGAATCCCCTCTCCCCCTTGAACTGGATATTCTCAGTCCCCAAGATTCCTCCAAGGCCCTCTCGAGCCCACAAAACCCTTTTCCAACGGTCGAAGAAGCCGTACCGGCCCCCTCCCAACCCCCTTCAACCCTTCCCCTTCCTATACAAAACACGCAAGCGGTACAGTTTGCGCAACCTCCCCCTCCCAGTGTACCCTTCGTACCCATCACCCCCGACACCTCGCCCTTAACCCCTCCCTTACCCCAACCGGCCACAAAACGCCGACGGGTAAATCCTAAACCTCCCAGTCTCGAGCGAAGCTATCGAGACGTAGTATCAGCAACATCCTCTTCCTCCCCTGATCACAACCGATCCCCCACTCCGCCCCGTTCTATTCAAGATTGCAGAAATCCTCCCAACCACATCCCCCGCCTCGCAGACGTAGCCCCAAAGCGTCTGCCAGTAAATCCCAAATTTCATAATCCGGAGCGAAGCTATTGTGAAGTAGCCTCAGCATCACTCCCTCCTCCGCCTGAGCAAAACGAATACCCTACACCGCCCTGTTCTCCTCCCCAAGTCTTCAGAAACCCTCCCAATCACATCCCCCGTCTCAAAGACGTAGCTCCAAGATACTTGCCTTCGAATTTCCCCCTTCGTATCCATTCCCAACGCCCTCGTCGCTGCTTTAACTGCAGCCAGACTGGACACCGATATAGAGACTGTACGCATCCCCTAGGATATTTTTGCCGACGCTGTGGACAGCGTGGCAAGGACACACGGTCCTGCCCTGTGTGTCCCCAGAATCGGGCGGAAGAGTGTTCGAGAAAAGACAGTATCCAACCCATCCTCCCCCCCAAATACAACCCCTCCAGTCTCCCGACGGTCCCGGAAAGGGCGATTATAGAGATATCCCCGCCCGACCCGAGAAGCCGAACTATAAAAACCAGAAATTAATTGAGTCAACCGAAACCCGAAAATCCTCCCGTTAGAGTCGAAAACTTTTTGCGTTAACCCCCCCTCCGTTCCCAAACAACCCTAAAAGCAATTAGAGAAGAAGAAAAAGAAGTAAATATGAAATTAGCGACAGAGTAATTTTGCGAAGACTTTGAAGCTTTGAGAATCCCCTCCCCCACCTCGAACAATCAGAAACAGAATTAGAGACGAAATTAGCGACACAGACAATTTTGCGAATACAATGAAACCCCCCCCCCCCCCCCCCCCCCCCCCAGCAGTAAGAAAAAGAAATAAAGATGAAATTAGCGAAACCAAAATTTTGCGGAGAAGTTGCGACCTCGAAACCTTAAGGAACCCCTCCCTCGAACGGTAAGAAAATGAACACAGACAAGAAATTAGCGAAAAAAGGAACTTTGCGAAAAAGAAGAGTGAGATTTTGAGTACCCTCCCCTGAAGACTAATCGGAATAACCCGAATTCCCCATTGAGTGAATGAATATGTTAGAGTGCAAGACTTTTGAGAAAAGGCGCGGCAAAGGAGACGCGTATCCCGAGTTAATTCCACACCTCAACGTACCTGGGAAAGATAGCTTCTAGTCAGAGGTGCCATATGTTTTTGTTTGGAGATGTGGGAACACTGTAATTTTTTTTGGTTGTACTTTTATATTTTTTTTGTTTTGCGATTTATTTTTGTGTGAGTGAAGAATGAGTGAATGAGTCTAGGGAAGAAGAAGGAGTCTAATTTATATTAGCTCGAGTACGTCGCGAAGACCTACTCTCGTTTAAGCAGGGGGGAGTTGTGACGTTGCACAATTTCCCTCGCGCCGGTGGCCCCCAAAGGCAACCGTTCCACGTAGCCTTCAAAACGTAAGTAAGGAATTATTATTATGAATCCCCAAATTCCCGTCCCTCCCAATTTTTGTAAATGTGCAACACCATTGACGCCCCGAAGAAACTCGAAGAATGAAGAAAGAAGATCGCCACCATCAAGGACATTCTGAGGACACCCCGACTGGCCCAACGTATCACCACCGGAGGTATCAGGACGTCAAGGACGAATCACGCAAGATCTACCGTCACTCTCACCACACCGAAGGAAAACCCGCCAAAAATCAAACAGATTCATCCGTTCATCTTTCACCGGTCATCGATCGACGCGGTGACACAGGAACGAACGAGATGGCAGCAGCGCGCAACGAGAATTATCGATCCTAATTACCCTAAATCCCGATACCTATGAGAGCGACCCTACCATACCGACCGCCTGACCTAATTACACCCATCTCCCGATAGATCTCCCCAGTCCATCCCGAATATAATGATTTGCTATCGACCCGTTATCACTTGACCCGTGCCGCTGCTGCCCAATCAAAATTAAGGACGTCCCGGCCTATCGAGAAGCCGAGAAAAATTTGGAGTTTCCGGAAAGAAATGTGCTCGTGACTTTGCGGATAGCCACCGGTCAGTAGAGACACCTTTTAGCAAAAGAAAATTTAGAGACTTAGAGAAAAGTTAAGGAGAGAAAGAAGTGTTCGAAAAATTATTAGAGTGAGTGAGAATTTGAGGAAGGATAGTAGAGAGAGTATTAGGGTGAGCGCGTGTGAAAATTAGAAGAGCGAGGAGAAGGACAGTGTGAAAAGAGAAATAAGAAAAGGACCCGAAGAAAGCAAGAGGATCGTTCGAGCAACAGCGAAGAAATTGTAAGTGTTCGCACATTTCCTTCTTCAAGAATATTGGCATTCCCTTTTTCAGTTTTTTCCCTTTCTACTAGCCCAAGTTTGTAATTAGAGTCTCCTCTCCCCCGAATTTTCCATCGTACGTTTTTGAGACTTTCCCCAATCAGTCGTTAGAAGAATTTTCGCGAAATAGTTTTATTATATTTCAAACGTGGAACGGTTGTGCGCGTAGCCGTTAAGTTCGAATAGAATAACCCCCCCCCCCCTTTTCCCCTCTCCCAGCCAGTGGTAATAATCAAGAGGCCACATAGAGTCGGAGAATCCATACCCTGAGTTTCCTTTTTTTTGTCTCCCGTAAGATCGTCCCCGTACCGCCATCGTTATTAAGCGAGCGAAAATTATTGTTTTTGTAAGATCTTTTTTTTTGTTTGTTAATTTTGCAGAAATTAACTGGCGCCCAAATTATTATAATTTCGTTTGAGTTTATTTATTTTTATTTGAGACTAGTCATACCCCGGAGATCGTCCGCCGATACTAAGGTTTATTTTATTTTCTTATGATTGTGAACTACACATTTTTTTTTAGTATTAACTAGTACGGATAATAAAGTGTTGGTTATATTTGTTTGTGTAAACCCTAGCCCAGATTATTAATTTCTTTTACCCCCGTCCCGTGATATCCCCCCCATCGGCGTGACAATATATATATATATGTGTGTGTGTGTGTGTGTGTGTGTGTGTGTGTGTGTGTGTGTGTGTGTGTGTGTGTGTGTGTGTGTGTGTGTGTGTGTGTGTGTGTGTGTGTGTGTGTGTGTGTGTGTGTGTGTGTGTGTGTGTGTGTGTGTGTGTGTGTGTGTGTGTACAATGAATATTCACGATAGTTGCATTGACGTTGCCATTACATAGACAGCTAGTGCGCGATGCGGCTATGGGTACGCATGTACGAATATGTGCCGATTCCAACGGCCGCTCTCGTCGAGAGACGCGAAGCTACAATTCAAACAAACCTTACGCCCGCTATGAGAATCCGATCGAGCTGAAATTTTGACCCTGCATAGACAAAGGTGCCAGAGAGTGGACCGTGGTATTTTTTCCTATAATTTAGAACTAGAAAACCCATTTTTCCGGGCTACCGTTGATAACAAACATGTATTTTATATGTAAATGAGTAAATAAATGAATAAATGAATATATATATATTGTGACGAGCTCTTCCACAGTAAAAATTTCGCTCAAATACCGCGAAGAGCTACCAGCCCAAAATCTATAATGACGCCCAAATTGTGATTACGATTATTTTCCCTTCCTTTACGTAGTTCTCGCTCGTTAGGCGCCAGGTACTTGTATCTCCCCCTTAGCACCAAGGGTATCGTTTTTTTCTCTACTATTTATTCTCACTCACTACTCGACTAGCTACTGGGAATAGTGGGATTCGACGGGCATAGGATCATCCATACAATTGTAAATAATTAACAAACTCCGGGTGAGCATCGGCACGGTCTACTAAGTTAACAAGTATATTTATTTAACTCTAGATTACACGATTCTCGCCATACAATAATTTGTTCGCGATTCACACACACATTCACCTACCGGGTTCTACCTCTCAGGCCAACCCCCGGAGACGCCGGAGGGTACAGCCTTTGGTTTGCGGGGCGAGGGGACGGGCAAGACGCTCTCCGCTGCGTCGCGTTACAAAAGAAATGGTGCACCACGTGCGCCTACCTTGTCTCGTCGTCTCTGATCGCGCAGCGTTCCTCTCTCTCGCTCCCGAGTATGCCGGTGGCTCAGCCTCGCTCGCTCTCTCTCGCTCGTACGTCCTCGCCGATGTCTCGTCCTCCGATCTCTCGGTCTCTCGCTCGCTCGCTCGCTCTATCCTCTCTCTGTCGCCTTCTCACACACTGCTCACTCTCTCTCCACTCTATTCGTTCTTTCTTCACTCTACTCTGTTCACTCCTCACTCTCTCTATTCACTCGTCCTTTTTCCGATCTCGACTCTCTCCTTAACAACTCTTTTAACTCTTCTAACTATTCGTACTCCAACTTCTAACTTCCTACTCGGCGATCAATTTCTCACTATCCGAATCGGCGATCAATTTCTAACTTCCCAATCGGCGATCCATTTCTAACTAACTGTCCTTAATATCTCATCCTTCTCGCCGGCCGGCTCCGTCGCTCTCTCGGTCACGTAGTCGGCGCAGAGTCCGTCCGACGATCGACGATCGCTCCTTCGGCACAGCCATCTCTCTCGCTCTGCCGTCGGCCGTCGTCTCTCTCCGTCGTTTGCCGACGTCGTCGGTCGTCGTCTCTCTGAAATTTACGAAGATTTCGACGACAGTGCCCGTTCGACCGTACCTGATTTCCACCACGGGTGCGAGACGGCGCGACGCTGCTGTTTGTACTCGACGTGCCTGCGAGGCCGATAATGCCTCGTCACATCCCCCCACTAGGCTATTGGCTACCTCGCAACGGGGTAGGCACACGCCGATACACCTCTTCTCACGTCGCAGCAGAGTCGTGCTCATCTCGCCCCCGATCGATCCCATCACCAACCGAGTTTTCATTATTATTTTAAGTCAACAACAGAACAATCCGACTTAACCTAAGAAATCAATTTCGGATCCCCAACACAGTCTCTTCCCCATACCAATTTTATTTGAACACTTATTACTAGATCGACAATCTTGGTCGTAATTTCTGATTTCTTTTTTTTTCAACTTTTCCTTATCACCTATCAAAACCAACATAAATTTATCTTACTGACTAAAAAAACTAACCATGTCTTTCTTCTTTTTTTTCAAGTCTCAAGCAAAACTCAACAAAAATATTCCTTTTGCAACTACAAACTAAAACTGCTTAATGCATATTCTAAACTAAAATCCCCTTTTTTTTCTTTTTTTTTTCAAAACTCAACCAATGTTTTTCTCTCCTGTTCAATCTTTGGGGGGGAGGACCCCCTCAGTTGTTCGCTGCCCGCCATTACGCACAGCGCTCTGTTCTTTCTCTATTCGGGCACACGCAATGCGGAATTACACACTCACGTACTAATTGTTATCTCGGCCGGTCACGCCGAGCTCTCCGTGTCTCGCCCATTGCCCGTAATCTTTAAATCTTTTACATGCCAAGTCCCCGCAGGTCGACCAGCATTATCGGACAACTCGACTACATTCGGTGATTTCATTCGCGTTATGACGAACGGTCCCGCGTATTTCTTCGCAAATTTTGAAGTTAAATGGTTAGCGGCATCCGACAGTACGCGGTATCGGCGATAAACGCGGTCACCTGCTTGGTGGAGGCCTCGCGGATATTACGCGTCACGAGATCTCTCAGCTCCACCAACTTGCTCATTCTCGCGACCCATTTCTCGCGATCTGGTGCGTTCGGTACCTCCTCTTCCGCAACTCGAGTCCAGTATTGCGCTGGTCGCGGTTCTCTACCGAGATTCAAAAACGCTGGACTCACCCCCAGAGACGAGTGCACCGCTGTATTATACGCGAACTGGAATTCGGCTACGCGCATGTCCCATTCGCGGTGATCGGCGGAAATGTAACTCGAGATCATTGTTTTGAGATTCCGATTGACTCTCTCTACGGGATTTGCCTGGGCGTGGTACGGTGGTGTCGTCATTCGTTCGATACCGTATTCGTCCGTCAGTTTCTGTACCGTCTGGTTCACGTATTCAGTCCCGTTATCTGTCAAAAGTCTACGCGGTGTTCCCCACCGACAGAGCACTCTCGCGCGGAATGCGTCCATGATGGTTTTCCCCGTGGCCGCCGCCGCGGGGACACACTCTATCCAGCGGGTGAACATATCTTCAAAGACTATGAGGTATCGATTACCCGCTTTCGATCTTGGGTACGGTCCCATGACGTCGGATGCAACCGTATCCCACGGTTGTGCAACAATGCGTGGTCCCATTAACCCCATTGGCCTAGCTTGATTCGCCTTATGCAACGCACAGGTGACACATTTTCCCACGTAACGCTTCACGTCCCTGTACATTCCTGGCCAATAATAATCGTTCGCTAGTCTACGATACGTTCGATCAACTCCTGGATGACCCGATTGCTCCGCGTCATGCGCGCGCCTCAACACTTCATCCTGCCCCTCTGACGGTACTACCAGTTTCCACGCGTCAACATCTTCACCTATCGCGCTTTTGATCGCGTTCGGGCGGTGGAAATAAATGGCACGGCCTTCTACTCGCCAATCCGGAAACTCGCGAGGGTTTCGACGAATCGCGTTCAGTCTCTCTTGATACCAACCGATTTCGAAACAATCTCCTAGCGAATCGACTTGAGCATCAACCTTTAAGTCCACGTCCTCGAACATTCGCGATAGCGCGTCCGCCGCTTCGTTCTCGGTCCCTTTCCTGTACTCGATTTTCATTTTGTATCCCGACAGCTCAAACGACCAACGCGCGAGCCTACCAATCGGGTCCGCAAGGTTATACAACCACCTCAGGCTACTATGGTCGGTCACAACGGTGAACTCGTACCCTTCCAAATACGGCCTGAATTTCCGCACGGCCCAAATTACCGCGAGACACTCTTTTTCTGTCACGGTGTATCGCGTTTCCGGTCCTACCATCGCTCGACTCGCGCATTCGATCAATCGTTCCGAATCACCATCCCTCTGTGTTAGCACAGCTCCAATCCCACGATCGCTCGCGTCCGTGTACACGATAAATGGTAATTCGTAATTCGGGTACGTCAGTATCGCCGCGTTTACAATCTCGTCCTTGACTGCTCGGAACGCAGCCTCTTCGACGTCTGTCCAGTCCCAAGTCACAGTCTTACTCGTCAGTCTGTTCAGTGGTCCGGCGACTCGCGAAATATTTTTCAAATGGCGATGGTACCAATTCACCATCCCATTGAATCGTCGTAACTCGGTAGCGTTTCGCGGTCGCGGATATTCGATTATGGGCCGAATTTTCTCAGGGTCTGGGCGCAGCCCTTCGCTGTTCACCAAAAACCCCAGATAGCGTACCTCGTTCCTACAAAATTCGCTTTTCTCATAGTTTATTATGAGGCCGGCCTCTCGAATTATCCCGAGTATTTTGTTGATCCACTCGAGGTGTTTCCGGAATGACCTGTTCACGATAATTATATCATCTAGGTACGCGAACGCATGCGGTTCCAGCGCTGGACCTATCAACCGATCCATCAGCCTTTGAAACGTAGCTGGCGCGTTGCACAATCCATACGGCATTCTACGGAATTCGAACAAATCTTTCCCCTCTACGACAAACGCGGTGAAATGTTTGCTAGTCTCCGCCATCATGATTTGGTGGTAGGCCGCACTCATATCTAACGTCGTGATGTACACGGCTTCCTGAAGCTTACTCAGTATCGTGTCCATTCGCGGTAGGGGATACGCGTCTTTTCGCGTTACTTTATTCAGCTCGCGATAGTCTACGCAAAATCTCCACGTACCGTTCGGTTTCGCGACCATCACCGGCGGACTTGCCCATTCGCTTTGCGACGGCTCGACGATGTCACCGGTTAACATCCGATCTACCTCGGCATGCAATGCTTCGATTACAACCGGCGAGCGTCGGTACATCCGTTGTTTCACGGCCCGGTCGGTCATGACCTCGATCACGTGTTGCGTGAGTGACACAGCAACATTGAAATCTTTCGGCATCGTCGGGATCACCCTCGAGAGCATCTTTTCCAATCGAGTTCTCTCATCGCGGCCTAATTCCTGAAGACCGCAACATAACCCGATCGCTGCAAGCTCATCGTTTGGCTTTATTATCGGGTGTTCTATCCCGACCTCCTCTAATGACCAGACTCCGCGGCCGGCGCAAACATTTACCCCGAACGCGTGCATGAAGTCCATGCCTAATAGACAGTCAGATTTCAGATTTCGAACAATTATGGTGGGGAACCACTTTTGGACCCCGTCCAAGGAAATCGGGAACAACGCTTCCCCGACTACTCGTTCTACTGTACCGTTTGCCATCGTCACGCAGTCGAGTCGTGTCGTCGGGTATTGTCTGTACGGTATCCCTAGCTCATTTACAATGTGGCTGCCGATGCGCCCAAACACAGAAGTTGTCGCACCGCTATCCACTAACGCCTCGAGATACCTTCCACCGATCTCTAACGACACAAAAACCCTCTGCCGTCCCGGCTCGCGCTTCCACTCCCTCGGGGGAGCGGGGAATGCAAAAGAATACCTCGTATTTGCTTCAACAGGAACGTCTTGTTCATTCTGTTGGTCGCGCGCGTCGTTTCCGCGATTTTCGTTGCTCTGTGCCCCGTCTTTATCGCGGTTGGCTTCACTCGCCTCGCCGATAACGCGCGTGTCGGGTACTTCTTCGTCCGACTCGTCCGATTCGTCGAGTGTCCAAATGCCAATCGGGCCGTACGGCGACTCACCTCTCTCGACTTCATGCACGTCGGCCGATGCATTTGCACACGGAGAGCTCGTTGCACCTGAAAGTACATGGGTCCCTGCCTCAGTGCTCACCCGCTCTATCCTATCCATACTCGACTGGTCGGGAATTGGGGGAAGGGGAAGAGGATTATGGATCGACCCTCCGCCTTCCTCTGGCGGGTGTCTTACGGGGAGCGCTGGCTGTCCCGCCGTAGCCAGGCTCGATTCTCGTTTTTTGAGAAGGCACAGCCGCAGTTCTCGGCAGTTACTTCTTTCCTGCCGCAGCCTATGCAAAGCTGTACCTTCGTCTTGTCGCAATCGCGGCTGAAGTGACCCGCGTCACCGCAGTTGAAACAGAAGAGTGGAGTTCTTCTTGCTGGAATCGGTGAACCTCGTGAAGCAGCATTTCCAAGGGCTCGATTTCCCGGATTCGGCCTACTGCCGCCGTTGTTCCCCCCACCAGACCGCTGTTGCGTCTGGTGATTGTTGGCCGAACTTGTCGGAGGTCTTGCTGCAGCGTTAGCATACGACGTCGACGGCGTCGGTGCCTCCGTCGCTGCAACCTGTGCTCCGCTGCCTTCACTCTTCCTCCTCCGGCGCCTCTTCGGCGCAGCCCCCGGCTCAGCACTTACTCTCTTCGCTCCGCTGTTCGTCACAGCGTTCACTTCGTACGTGCGATACCGTTGGTTCGACGGTCTCTTCGGCTCTGCTGACGTCGTCGCCGTTTTATTTATGCCGACCCACGCAAACTCCTTTACATGGCACTCACTCCTTGATGGTGGCGGTCGGCGTGCCTTTGCCCGTGCCCACTGTCGTTCGACCAGGGATGCTCGCTCGACGAGTTGAGCATACGTCCGCACTTCGCCTCGGTCCAGCTTGTCCCAGTACTCGGGCCTCAGGCCCGCGTACACTCGATCAAGCTGGCTCTTTAGGCTCTTCTTCCTGCGCAGCCGATTGTATAATCCTTGGATGCAGATTAGGTAATCCTTAGCCGATTCATCCGAACCCTGCGTTCTCGCTCGGATGTCATCTTTCAGCCCTTGCTGGTCATCGTCGGCTCCGAACCAGGCACGAAAGTCGTGCAGAAAGTCACGCCATTCCTCCCACTCATAGCGGTTCGATCGGTACCATCGGACGGCACGGCCCTTCAATACCTCGGGTAATACTTGGAGACGTTCGCTGTATCGAAGGTCCGATGCGTTAATTTTCTCATAGAGTTGTTCGATAAACTCCTCACATCCGAACTCATCGTCTCCGGTGAACTTCAGTTGCCATTTTCTCGCAACTTCTCCGACGTCACGTGTGCGTCTTCGTGATCTCGGTCGGTCACTATAGTCATCGTCATTGGAGCCCCATTCACTCCTTCGATCGTCGTTTCTTCTCCGTGGTCTTCCACCATTACTCCTCACGTACGATCGGTGATGGGGTGCAACCCTCGATTCGAGCGATGAAGACGACGAATCACTCGAGTACTCCTCAGGATCTCTCGAGTTTCGGACTTGTTTGGCGGAGCCTTTCCTCGCTCCGGTCTTCGGTTGGATCGCGTGACGTTTCGAACTTGGCTCCGTATCAGTTGGCTCCTCGGCAGAAGCCCTTCGACGGGTTTTCCTCCTTTTTGGCAGTTCCCATTTGCCTTGTTCGCTGACGTCGCTGTCGGTCTGCACGCCGATCTCGCGGTATTTTGGCGCAGGTGCCGTCCTCGGTTTCGACGCGGTGCGACTCTCGCCAACCACTTGCATCCCCCCTGGCACGTCCCCATGGACTCTTCTCGGGGCCTTGCTCGGTTGACGAGACTTGCGCGCGTCCTCGTCCGATGTCCACAAGTCCTTCACCATCCGCTGATCCTCGGCGCTTGGTGCAACCGATCTTCTACCATGAGGCTCTCTCGTAGTCGTTGTTGTCCTCGCCCCGGCGAGCGTGTCTATCTTCCGTCCGATGGGTGATCTCGTGCCTCGCGCTCCATCCGCGGGGCTCACTGGTCTCGAGCCGCCATCTTGACTCGTCGCTCGCGACGCGCTCGATACCCACTCTCGCAATCGGTTGCGAGTCACTGCTGACACACCCGTGGGGTCGATGAATAGCGCTCGAAGGATCTCGCGAATTTTTCTAACATCGAAATTGTCTATTTGCGCGAGCTCCTTATCGAGACCATCCTCGGGAATTTGGTCACTCGATCCCCACGTGATGCTAGAGTATCCTTTCTCGCGGAGCTTGCACCTCCGAAGCCTATCGCGAAGCACTGTGCCCGTCCCTTCGACACTCGCGCCCGCCCCGCGTAATAATTGTCGCACATCGTCCTCCGGTATCACGTCTATCCACTGTAAAACGTCCGGCACGCGCGGTCTGCGCTCGCGCGTGTTCACGTTTGTCACATCGACGTCGACGCTCGTGGCCAAATTGAGGCTGCCTCCTCCCTCTCCAGGAGAGCAGGTGTCGCTCAGCGTCGGATTCACTGCCATTGTTCCGGGAGTCGTTTACGAGAATTAATAATTTAGCGATTTAATTTTCGTGAATTCCGCAATATTTTATTCCCAGTGCGAGTGACTTTTCTCGAATTCCCATCACGGTCTTTATTTACCGCGTAAATTATTTTTCGTGGTTGTCCAAAAATTTTTTTTTTTTATTTCCGACACTTACTATTGCTTCGATCAGCCAATAATTATTCTCGTCGTTTCGAGTCGTCTCACTCAACCGAACGCGCACTGTATCATACAGTTAAAGTTCGCACGTCGTTGAGTATCTCGATACACTGAAATCCCGAATATAATTTTCGTACGACGTTTCTATCACTCGAAATAATATTTCGTACAACGCTTTGACAGGTCTTCGCCGTCGTCCGCACAGCGTATCTTCGAAATATTATTCGCACTATTTATCTCGATGTCCGTTCGACCGTGAGAGCGAGCGTCGTGTTTACGTCGCGCGCGACACTCTCGCTCGGCTCTCGTTGCTCACGCGAAATTTCGTTTTCTCTCTCGGCACAGCCGTTCGAGTACACGTGCACTCGCTATACGAAATTTTACTTTGCCACGGCCCCACGTTGGGCGCCAGAAAATTGTGACGAGCTCTTCCACAGTAAAAATTTCGCTCAAATACCGCGAAGAGCTACCAGCCCAAAATCTATAATGACGCCCAAATTGTGATTACGATTATTTTCCCTTCCTTTACGTAGTTCTCGCTCGTTAGGCGCCAGGTACTTGTATCTCCCCCTTAGCACCAAGGGTATCGTTTTTTTCTCTACTATTTATTCTCACTCACTACTCGACTAGCTACTGGGAATAGTGGGATTCGACGGGCATAGGATCATCCATACAATTGTAAATAATTAACAAACTCCGGGTGAGCATCGGCACGGTCTACTAAGTTAACAAGTATATTTATTTAACTCTAGATTACACGATTCTCGCCATACAATAATTTGTTCGCGATTCACACACACATTCACCTACCGGGTTCTACCTCTCAGGCCAACCCCCGGAGACGCCGGAGGGTACAGCCTTTGGTTTGCGGGGCGAGGGGACGGGCAAGACGCTCTCCGCTGCGTCGCGTTACAAAAGAAATGGTGCACCACGTGCGCCTACCTTGTCTCGTCGTCTCTGATCGCGCAGCGTTCCTCTCTCTCACTCCCGAGTATGCCGGTGGCTCAGCCTCGCTCGCTCTCTCTCGCTCGCACGTCCTCGCCGATGTCTCGTCCTCCGATCTCTCGGTCTCTCGCTCGCTCGCTCGCTCTATCCTCTCTCTGTCGCCTTCTCACACACTGCTCACTCTCTCTCCACTCTATTCGTTCTTTCTTCACTCTACTCTGTTCACTCCTCACTCTCTCTATTCACTCGTCCTTTTTCCGATCTCGACTCTCTCCCTAACAACTCTTTTAACTCTTCTAACTATTCGTACTCCAACTTCTAACTTCCTACTCGGCGATCAATTTCTCACTATCCGAATCGGCGATCAATTTCTAACTTCCCAATCGGCGATCCATTTCTAATTAACTGTCCTTAATATCTCATCCTTCTCGCCGGCCGGCTCCGTCGCTCTCTCGGTCACGTGGTCGGCGCAGAGTCCGTCCGACGATCGACGATCGCTCCTTCGGCACAGCCATCTCTCTCGCTCTGCCGTCGGCCGTCGTCTCTCTCCGTCGTTTGCCGACGTCGTCGGTCGTCGTCTCTCTGAAATTTACGAAGATTTCGACGACAGTGCCCGTTCGACCGTACCTGATTTCCACCACGGGTGCGAGACGGCGCGACGCTGCTGTTTGTACTCGACGTGCCTGCGAGGCCGATAATGCCTCGTCACAATATATATATATATGTATGTAATACGTGTATGTAATACGTATATATGTATGCATATACATATGTATGCATACACATATGTATATACGTACATATATATATATATATATATATATATATATTCATTTATTCATTTATTTAATCATTTACATATAAAATACATGTTTGTTATCAACGGTAGCCCGGAAAAATGGGTTTTCTAGGTCTAAATTATAGGAAAAAATACCAAGGTCCACTCTCTGGCACCTTTGTCTATGCAGGGTCAAAATTTCAGCTCGATCGGATTCTCATAGCGGGCGTAAGGTTTGTTTGAATTGTAGCTTCGCGTCTCTCGACGAGAGCGGCCGTTGAAATCGGCATACATTCCGACACGCGTACCCATAGCCGAGCCCACATACACACACACGCACACACACACACACACACACACACACACACACACACACACACACACACACACACACACACACACACACACACACACACACACACACACACACACACACACACACACACACACACACACACACACACACATATATATATATATATATATATATATATATATATATATATATATATATATATATATATATATATATACGTATGCATACATATGTATATGCATACACATATGTATATACGTATATACACACACACACACACATATATATATATATATATATATATATATATATATATATATATATGTGTGTGCGTGTGTGTGTGTGTGGGCTCGGCTATGGGTACGCGTGTCGGAGTGTATGCCGATTTCAACGGCCGCTCTCGTCGAGAGACGCGAAGCTACAATTCAAACAAACCTTACGCCCGCTATGAGAATCCGATCGAGCTGAAATTTTGACCCTGCATAGACAAAGGTGCCAGAGAGTGGACCTTGGTATTTTTTCCTATAATTTACAACTAGAAAACCCATTTTTCCGGGCTACCGTTGAGAACAAACATATATTTTATATATAAATGAATATATATGTCGGATTATAAAGAGAATCGTTAATCTCCTTTTGAGAATTAGGCATTTTCTTTATTAATGAACCGAACGGAGAAAAGGGAAAGAAAAGGAAAAGCGAGATGATCCCCGTGCGAGCACACTCTTCTCAAGTTCTCTAAAGACTGACTCTTCTGTCCGTTTTAAACAAAACCCTTGGCAACTCCAAGGGCTCCTCGTTTACTCTCGATCCTTCGTGCCTCGCTCGGATTCCATCCAGGCGTGAAGCCTGTCGTTTTCCTTTTGTTTTTTTCTTTTAACAAAAACCAACGAAAAACATTCTTCGACACGGCCATTCTGATTATTCACACGTCCTCGTGTGATTCGTTTACAAGAGAAGAAAAGAAGTTTTCATTATTAGTTGTTCATCTCGGCCACTCCTGGCTCAACGATTCAACTTAGTTCTATAGTTTGGCTATTCTGACGTCGTAAGATTTTTTTTTTTTTTTTTTTTTTTTTTACAAACCCTCTCATCACTTACATCCAGTGATGAGACCTCCTGCACTTACCCAGTAACAGGGTACACTGTGCCATTGTCACTTCCATCCAGCGACAGTATTCCATTTCATTGCTCAAATTCTGGCACACCCTCATGCAGATTCTCAGTACCCGTTTTTTTTTTAAAACATCAGTCTCATTTACAAGGCAGTTAATCAAACTCATATCCGAATTCAGAAAACCCATACTATTTTCAAGATATATTTTTTTAATTTATCAACACACTTGCGTTTTCTTTTGATTTTCCCGGTGAGGACTCCAAATCTTTTTCATCGACTTGAGCATCGGTATCAGGCATTCTTCGTAATCGGTCATGAGAGTATTTGTATGTCCTTTTTGAGTCAAGAGCTGCGAGTGTGTATCGATCCCCGTCTAACACGTCAATTACTTTGAACGGTCCTCTGTATTTAGGATCCAGTTTGGTTTGGTTGCGTTCTTCATTTTGAAGTAATACAAAATCTCCCTTTTCAAATTTATGAACTTTGGCTTTTGTTCGATCGAATCTTTTCTTTTCGTATTCAGCGTTTTTGTCCATATTTTCCACGGCCAAACTTCGCGCCTCGTTTATATCAATTTGTGGTTCAATATCATCAGCGAGCATTAATTTCAGGGGTCTGGCTACCTTGCCAATTAGCAATTCAAGTGGACTTGACTTGGTGACCCGATTGATAGTACAATTCATAGCTAGTTGTACATCGAGCAAAGCATCCTGCCATGATCGTTCTTTGCTTGTTTCTACTGCTGTCAACATGTTCTTGAGCGTGCTCATAACCCGCTCTACTTGTCCATTTGCACGAGAACTTCCAGTCGCTATTAAATGAAGACTAATGCTGTGAGCTTCACAGAATTCTCGAAAATCTGAGCTTGCAAAACAACGTCCTTGGTCGGCAATTACCCGGGTGGGCGCTCCAAAGAGATTCACGCAGTGTGATAACGCCTTGATACTGCTTATAGCGTCTATACGAAGTGTGTGGCGTAAGATCACAAACTTTGTGAATGCATCAATTATTACGAGGACATACTCCTTCTTGTCGTTTTTACCACTGAGCTTGCCGGTGGCGTCAATATGTATTGTATGCCATGGTATGGCGATCTTTGGAATCGGGTGCAACTCTGCTTGAATCTTCCCTGAATGAGATTTCGCAATTTTACAGGTGGCGCAATTTCCCACAAATTTCCTGACAAATTTGGACATATTCTCGAACTAATAGAGTTCATACAATTTTTCTAAAGTTTTCTCCCATCCTAGGTGCATCAAAGATTCGTGTTCAGTATTGATAATTGACCATCTAAGAGCTCGAGGTAAATAGGGAAGCCATCGTGTTTTTTTATTCCGTTGAATTTTTCGGTACAACACGCCCGATCGAATCTCTAAGGTTTTGGCCGCTTCATCGTCCAACTGGTTCTCGTTGAGATCAGTTATTATTTTTAAAATCTCAGGATCCCGCTGCTGCTCAGCAGACAACCAATTTTCGGAAAGGGCTGCTGTATAAACTTCTTTTTGCTCCATTTTATCAAAAGTCTTGATAGGCGTCTCAGGCAAAGGATTTCTAGAGAAGAAATCAGCATGGCTCATGCGCTTTCCATCCCTGTGAACAATATCAAAATCAAATGCCTGAAGAAAGGCCCACCACCGATGAACACGTGGTGTAAGATCCAGTTTTTTTCGAGATGCTTGCAGTGAACTACAGTCTGTCATCACAGCGAATTTTCGTCCATGCAGGTAATGTCTAAAATGTTTTACTGCATTCACAACTGCAAGCGTTTCCAGCTCATATGAATGGTATCTTGATTCTGCAGTCGTAGTACGTTTGCTGAAATAAGCTACCGCCCGGAGTTTGCCTTCTTTTTTTTGCATAAGAATTGCCCCATAACCGATAGAACTTGCGTCTGTGTGCAATTCAGTCGGGCATTCCGGGTCGTATATTGTCAGTACTGGTTCATTGGTCAAAGACGTGATAATTTTCTGACGTATAACCTCATGATCCGGTTTCCAGTCGAGATTTTTCTTTATCGAGCTTGTTAAGACAAAGAGTGGTGCCATAATCTGGGAGAACTTCGGTACAAATTGACGAAAATAAGACGCCAGTCCTATGAATTGGCGTAGCTGAGGTACGGTGTGCGGAGGAGGCAAGGCTACCAAAGCCTCTATTTTCCGGGGATTCGGCCTTACTTCACCTTGACTTACCTCAAAGCCCAAATACTCTACCTTTTGCTTCATGAAGGAACATTTTTTAATATTGAAAGAGAACCCAGCCTTTGTGAGAGTGATCAGAACGGTTTCAACCCGTTTCAAGGATTCTTTTACATCCCGTGTTCCAACAACAAGGATATCGTCCATGTAGACAACTACGTACGTATTTGCAAGCTCTCCTAATGCCGTTATTACTGCGCGCTGGAATGCAGCAGGAGCGTTACGCAGTCCAAAAGGTAGAGCAAGGTATTCATATTGCCCTTCAGAAGTTATAAATGCTGTCTTCTCTATAGAATCAACATGTATTGGTAGCTGATGATACCCACTTGCCATATCCAAGATTGAGAAATAATAACAACCATGGAGTCTATTAATCTGATCTGAGATCAGGGGCAACGGAAATCTTTCAGGAACAGTATTGTCATTTAACTCTCTATAGTCTATGCACATTCGATCTGAACCATCCTTTTTCTTGACAAGGAGAATAGGACTTGCGAAAGGAGAAGAGCTGGGGCGAATTACTTTCGCATTCAAAAGTTCATTTATTTTATCTCGAACTATTTTTCGTTCTTCTTCGCTCAGTCTGTACGGGCGACGATAAACTGTTTTATTGGGATCTTTAAGGCGAATTTGCACAGGCTCAACATTCGCACGAACTTTTGGGGTCCCACACACAAATTGGTCTTTGAATTTATTTAAAATTGATACCAATTTCGATCGGAATTCTTGTGGAATATCGGTGTCCAAATTTTCAAAGTTGAACTCGTGTGGCGTTACGTTACATGCATTAATAACACGCGTTCTTGTCATCTTCAATGTGTTAACTGTCATTAACACAGATACACCCTGACTCAAGATTTCTGCACCAATCATAATGTCGTGGCGCAAATATCGATCGAGTAAAACATGAAATAGTATTTCAATAGTAATATCGTCGATTTTTACGATTGACAGAATTTGTAAGGTGCTATCGACACTTGCTTGCCCAATACCAGTCATAGTCACCTCATTATTAATTCGTTTTCCATGAATTTTACAAGAAATTGACTCTTTAATGAGTGAGCATTGAGATCCCGAATCATAACAAAATGAGTATCGCTCACCATTCTGTTGTAGCACGCCCGTAGGTGTATTCACTACACACATATCCACACGCCGTTCCATATGCTTGCCATTACCACTGTCAGGGCCCTCCTTGACAGTTCTCTCGGGGCAGCGTGAAGCATAATGACCATTCTTCTGGCATTTAAAACATTTAATGGAGTTTGAAGATCGGACTGGGGAATTCTTCCGTGATCCCTCCTTTTGAATATTCATTTGTCTCTCGCTTCCTTGGTGTTCTTTTCTTGATCGGCATGTTGATGCTTTGTGGCCTATCTTTCCACATAAGAAACATTTGACGGTGGAAGAAGATGTCGTGAACTTGAATCGCTTGGAATCTGGCCCCTCGTTTCGTTCATTTTGACCTTCCGAAGATTTTCGCTTCAAAAACGATATTGCTTTCAATTCGTTATGAAGTTGATTCCTTGAAGTAATATTTGTTGTGAAAGCAAGCCGTTGTACACGTGGCTCAAAACGTGCAAGATGCGCCAATGTTGTTGATAATGCTATCTCTTCAACAGTCGAATTCTTCCACAATGTCATTAATGAAGTCATTAACGATGCAGCATAAGACGCAATACACTCGCCTTCTTTAGGTTTACTACTGGCCAAATTTATCAAAAATGCAGCAGCAGTTTCCGGACAATCATATCTTGATATAAACAATTCTTTGAAATCATTCCACATCATTCCAGCATATGATACTTGCGACAGCCATGCTGAAGCCTGTCCTCTCAAGGCACGGCTCAATACAATCATCAAGGATGCTCCTTGCAATGGTTGATCGGCCATACAAATATCCGCGGTCGTTATCCATGATCTTGCATTAACTTCGAGCTTGTCAGGATCAAATTCCGGTAAACATACGCTATTATTATTTGTTGTAGGGGTCTTCATCATTTGTAGCAATGCAAGAAAGTTTCGATTTTGTTGGTCGAGAAGTAATCGCCATTTTTCTTCGCTGGTCTCACTCGCCCCTTGTGATTCAACAGATTCAGATCCCACTTCTGATGTCGGATTATAAAGAGAATCGTTAATCTCCTTTTGAGAATTAGGCATTTTCTTTATTAATGAACCGAACGGAGAAAAGGGAAAGAAAAGGAAAAGCGAGATGATCCCCGTGCGAGCACACTCTTCTCAAGTTCTCTAAAGACTGACTCTTCTGTCCGTTTTAAACAAAACCCTTGGCAACTCCAAGGGCTCCTCGTTTACTCTCGATCCTTCGTGCCTCGCTCGGATTCCATCCAGGCGTGAAGCCTGTCGTTTTCCTTTTGTTTTTTTCTTTTAACAAAAACCAACGAAAAACATTCTTCGACATATATATATGTATATATGTATATGAGGCATTTCGCATGAAGTCATCCAGCCTAAAACATAAAAGTTTTTTAATCGTCTTGAAATTTTTATGGTCGATAGTCCTATTGATAGTGAAGCTTCAGAAAAAATTTTAAGGCTCTAGCTGAAATAGTTGCCTAGCAATAGGGGCTCAAATTTGTACCATATTGGCCGTCGTGGCAACATTCCCAGGTTTGTATCTTCCCGAAAAATCTAGCGATTTTAAAAAGTCAGGAGTGATTTTTAAAGCATTTTCTGCATACTTTAAGAATATATTTTTTATTTTTAATAAAATTAATAAGTTCATAACAATTTTTTTAGGTTAATGTTAAAAATGACTTTTTCTCAAAGATCGACATCTTCGATTTTTATAAAAAAAATTTATAAAATAGTAGGGTTCTTTCTGAACAAAAAAGTATATAATGTCCAAGATGGGCCGGACCTTAGTTTCGGAGATACAGTAGGATTTACCAGCGAGCGGGCGCTTCGCGTAGTGTCGCGCGGCGACCCTCCAGGCTACGTTCGGGCTTGAGTTCGAATGTAGCCGAGAAATATTCCAATTTAAAAAATTCAGGACTGATTTTTAAAGCATTTTCTGCGTACTTTAAGAATATATCTTTTATATTTAATAAAATTAATAAGTTCATAACAATTTTTTAAGGTTAATGTTAAAAATGACTTTTTCTCAAAGATCGACATCTTCGATTTTTATAAAAAAAATTTATAAAATAGTAGGATTCTTTCTGAACAAAAAAGTATATAATGTTCAAAATGGGCCGGACCTTAGTTTCGGAGATACAGTAGGATTTACCAGCGAGCGGGCGCTTCGCGTAGTGTCACGCGGCGACCCTCCAGGCTACGATCGGGCTTGAGTTCGAATGTAACCCAGAAATATTCCAAATTAAAAAATTCAGGACTGATTTTTAAAGGATTTTCTGCGTACTTTAAGAATATATTTTTTATTTTTAATAAAATTAATAAGTTCATAACAATTCTTTAAGGTTAATGTTAAAAATGACTTTTTCTCAAAGATCGACATCTTCGATTTTTATAAAAAAAATTTATAAAATAGTAGGGTTCTTTCTGAACAAAAAAGTATATAATGTCCAAGATGCGCCGGATCTTAGTTTTGGAGATACAGTAGGATTTACCAACGAGCGGGCGTTTCACGTAGTGCTCACGTAGAGCTCAAGCCCGAACGTAGCCTGGAGGGTCGCCGCGCGACACTACGCGAAGCGCCCGCTCGCTGGTAAATCCTACTGTATCCCCGAAACTAAGGTCCGGCCCATCTTGGACATTATATACTTTTTTGTTCAGAAAGAACCCTACTATTTTATAAATTTTTTTTATAAAAATCGAAGATGTCGATCTTTGAGAAAAAGTCATTTTTAACATTAACCTTAAAAAATTGTTATGAACTTATTAATTTTATTAAAAATAAAAAATATATTCTTAAAGTACGCAGAAAATGCTTTAAAAATCACCCCTGACTTTTTAAAATCGCTAGATTTTTCGGGAAGATACAAACCTGGGAATGTTGCCACGACGGCCAATATGGTACAAATTTGAGCCCCTATTGCTAGGCAACTATTTCAGCTAGAGCCTTAAAATTTTTTCTGAAGCTTCACTATCAATAGGACTATCGACCATAAAAATTTCAAGACGATTAAAAAACTTTTATGTTTTAGGCTGGATGACTTCATGCGAAATGCCTCATATACATAATGAATATACCTGATAGTTGCGTTGACGTTGCCATAGCCGTTGAATACTTTGCTAGCGCGCATTTTTCCATCGAATGCAATCAAATAAAATGCAAACGTGCGTATTTCTATTGCGCGTTAGTTGTCTATTCAGCCACTATGATAAAGTCGATGCAACTATCGGAAATATTCATCTTATATATAAATATATATAATATTTTTTTTGGTCACTGTTACATGTGACGTGTTCTTTGAAGTTTCAATTAGTACTGCAGCAAGCACTGAACAACCGATGAAATTGACAGATACACAAAATATTATAGCAGACAGTGACTCTTAGTATAAATTTTTCATAATTTAGGAAATGGTATTGCAGATGCCGAACGATTCAAAAACATCGTTCGTATCTTTTCCCGCCCTGGGGGATTTGAGGGTATTTAGAGAATTATGGCAAAAAATTTGAAAACAAATACCAAGACCCTCTTTTTGCCATAATGTTCTGCCTACCTGCCAATTTTTATCCTGGTCGGTTGTCTATCGCACGTATGTTTATTGATCGAAATTGCGAAGCGCACGTCACATATAACATTGACTCGTACTTGTGCGTGGTGTAAAAAAGCTCTACGTTTCAAAGATTTTTATCACGACTATCCTTATTGTAATATGATTATGAAAGATCCCGACCCTATTGTACTTCAAAAGCAGTACGCGCCGATGCGAATGTCTCCACACAAATACGATAGCAATCCAGTCAATTTTCGAAGCACGAAATTATGCTGTAATAGCAAAAGCATTTCATACTTTTATGTCGATATTGGCGGAAAATTGAAGAGTGATTTCCACCAGTTATTCTCGACCAATTGCAATAAACATACGAGATTTGTTGTATTCGACATCATCATTATGAATATGTATTAGTCGAAGAATGCAACATTTTATCCCTTGGAGCCTTTCTTTTTATCTTGGCCCGTTCACGAATGAATACGGTTTTTAGTGTGCGTTCACCCCTAAATGACGATCCACCAAAATTAAAAAAATTGTATCGACTCGTTCCACTAATTATACTTGCATTGCAATCCATTTTTACGAGGTTGCGTCGATAACGCACGGTAAGAACACGGTTGGAACAAACTTATATGAACGTGATTTTAGCCCGGAATGTGCAAAGTGCTAGCCGATCGTGCGATGCACTTGACTAAAATACCGACCTTCATTATGAGATATCGGAAAAACAAAAAAATACGTATCCGCTAATTGTCCATTATCTATGTGTATACAAATTTACATCCCAATATGTTGAACATTCTCGAAGATACGCATGAAAAATGTACATTTTTCTTTGCCGTTTGCAAGCGTTTTCCACTTTTCACTACAAGGAGGTGATCGATTTTCAAAAACTATTTTTTGGTGTTTTTTTTTTGTAATTTTGTTCTGATTTATAAAAGAAGGTAACATTCTCATAATCAAAATAAGTTATTGTGAAAAAAAATCTTTTTTTTCTGACATGTTACTTTGCTTTATAAACCTAGAAAAATGAATGAATAACGAAAAACATACAAAAAAATATAGTTTTCGAAAGTCGTTTACCTCCACGCGTACACTATTATTTTGTCGATAGCGAAACAAAACCCATTGATGAAAACTTTTTGTAGTATATTGAAAGGTTGAAAGTTTCTAATATTTTGTTTTCCATCGTATCTCTGACTAATAAAAAAATTATTAGATAAATAGTACGAAATAATTTTTTATTATGTTATAAATAATCTTATCCCAAATTATAGTGTTTTTGTTACAACTTCAACATACATTTTTTTTTAAAGTTATGCAATTCTTGAGAGTCAAAAGAATTTACGTTATTTTTATCACAACAAATTTTGTAAAAATATACTACACATCATATTTTATTTCGTTAGAAACTAACGATAGGCAATATTTTTTTATTTTCTAATAAGTGAGTGAGCTCGCTGCATTGCTCGCTTTATTGCATGTGAATAAAAAATATTATCATGTTCTTTTTTATGTTATATTAGGTTTTGTTGCTTGCATAATATAATTACTTTATTTATTGTATAGATATTTTTTTTCGATAATATATTTATGTGATTTTATTACATGTAAAAGTATTTGTCGTATGTATTGTATGGCAATTTTTTTTTAACTATGTTCTTCTCTAGCTGTGAGAAGTACATATATACTTCCCAGAACGACGAGTTGCTGAAAACAAAATCCGGTGAAACAGTCGAGGATTGCGGGCGATGACGGTCGCGATCGTCGATTGTTTCACCGCCGCACCCCATCGTTATCGGCGGATTTGACGCGAGATCAGTCGCTCACTGAAACTGGCACGGGAAAAACGAGTCCCGCGTCATTTCACATAGATTTTTTTTACAATTATTATCTACTGTATCGTATATACAGTGTGCAAATTTTCAGTGCGCGAATTAGAATTTAGTGAGTGAGTGTTGAAAGTGAAGTGTTGCGATGGGTAATCGCCATAATAGAAGGCGTAAACATTCGCTGCGACGAATTTTTTATGCTCGGTAAGTACAGTTGGCTCACGTTGTAAAATTACAATCTATTATTTGCATTTCGTATCCGAGTTAGCCGTAGTGACCGCGTAGTGTATGAAGAATCTGCTGCTAGCATGGCGGGGGGGGGCGGAAGGACGGTGAGCCCGCCACTGCACTTGCTTCCCGCGGGAAGCTCCGACGCTTCTCGGCGCGCTTTGATTAGACCAACGTGGGGTTCAACATATGACATCGTCAAAAAATACGGTTTAAAAATTTTTTGTTTCTTACGTACATATCTTTCTCCATATGTGGTTCAAATTTCATAAAATTCTGACCAGTGGAAGTATGATAAATTATGTTTTGAAGTTAGTTTTAGTTAAGATTTCTGTCAAATCGCTTCAAACCATTTCAAGCGATTTGACAGAAATTCGCAAACGGCCTAAGGGGATAAGCACATGAAATCTGCCCCCGCACATAATAAATCTAGATTGACACCATGGATTGGCATCTACATAACTAAAAAGTCCTATAAATATCAAACTTTAAATTGTCTTTTTCTAGGAGGTATGGAGGGGGAAAGCAAAATAAAAAAAATGTATTTTCTCGAAAACGGCTTGACCGATTTTGATGAATAAAAAATATGTTACACTCGTCAATAAAACCATGAAGAAAAAACAAATTTTTATTCTGAAAAAAAAATACGGGTAGAAAAAAAATTTTTTATTCTTCAAAAAATTTTGTTCAAGTTATGTTTCAAAGTTACATCTCCAATTTTGTTTCCAAAGAAAACCTTAAAATATCTACTTTAACATATATTTTTTTCAACTTTTTCGTAGAGGTAGTTCATCGCGAAAAACGATGATAATCATGTAAGCGGCGCGGCATCACGCTCTCGCTGTAGCCGCGCACGTATACTAGCCTGATTTTTATGCTAAATTCCTGAATTTTGGCTGGTTTAAATTGATAAATGTCTGGCAGAAAGAAGGGAATTATATATGTATATTGGCCGTGTTCCGGTATATATACTGTCAGTACTGAATATCTACAGTCGGTGACGAAATTGAGTAGACACCCTCTAGTATGCGTGCGCGGTTAGAGCGAGAGCGTGATGCCGCGCCGCTTGCATGATTTTCATCATTTTTCGCCATGAACTATCTTTACGAAAAATTTGAAAAAAATATATGTTAAAGTAGACATTTTATCGTTTTCTTTCGAAACAAAATTGGAGGTGTAACTCTGAAACATAACCTTAAAAAAATTTTTGAAGAATTCAAAAAATTTTTTCTACCCGTATTTTTTTTCAGAATTAAAAAATGTTGTAAATCGCGCTCTGTTAGCGCTATCCTTCTTTTGTATATAGCGTTATGTGATACAGGCCCAAACATGTCGCCACAATGCGGCGACTGCCGCACACTGATTTCTTTGTCTACCTTCGTGACCGACTAACGCGACAAAGCGTCAGTTCGGCCTAAGCCACTGATCGAGCGTGTCCCTTCATTTTTGTTCTCAATTATAATAAAGACATTATCCTAACCTGTGGTGTTTTCAATTCACAATTTATTACTACCTCGCCTCTGCACAAAAAATTAATTTTCTTAATGGTTTTATTGACGAGTATAACATATTTTTTATTCATCAAAATCGGCCAAGCCGTTTTCGATAAAAATAATTTTGTTTATTTTGCTTTCCCCCTCCATAACTCCTACAAAAATACAAGGTTGATATTTACAGGAATTTTAGTTATGTAGATGTCAATATATGGTGTCAATCTAGATTTATTATGTGCGGGAGCAGATTTCATGTGCTTATCCCCCTAGGCCCTTTTCCGAACTTACTGCTCTTCTACAGAAAAAATATGTATTCACATATAAATATATATGTGTGCATATTTGTGCACATATATTTGAACATAATTTATAATAAATAAATAAATACCCATTTACACTGCATAAACAATTTATTAATTATAACCAAAAAATACATTATTGAATATTGAACATTTTTCGACGTTTTTTTTACTTTTGTTCAGAAAGATTTTATTGATAAGTAATTCTATATAGGGTTTTAGAGGATATTCGACTCATTCTTAGAAAAATTTTGGGACCAATTGAAAGCCGAACAACATTGATTCGAAAAATAGCTATTTTCACTGTATCTTTTCTCAGAAACCGTACGTCCGATTTTGACAGTTTGTGTTGTGTGTATATATCAAAGTATTATAAACATTGTGTCGAGCCATTTTTTCGATATTTGGTTTCAGAAAACATCGTTTTGAACTTTTGCTAAAATTTTAGACCACGTTTTTTTACCCATTTTCTCGGGTCTGAATCGTTTTTTCAACAAAATGGCTCGACACATCCTTCGTTTGAATGTACTTATTATGTCAAAAAAATATGCCGATACGATGAGTAGATTTCGACAAAAGGTACATTGCAACTGACAAAACATAACTTTTCAAGAAACACGATTTTCGGAAAAAGTCTCGTGGTATTCGTGGCATCGATCGATAAATCATTTTTATATATATTTATATGTGCGTTATAATTATTTAACCCCTTTGAGGCGGTTGGTATTCATAATTGCATGTAATTGCACCAAACGATAAAAAAAAACTTGTGCTTTCAGGAAAAAAAAAATTAAAAATGTATTTTTTACTTTAGAATATGCCGAGCCCCCTTCCACATACATGAAGGTAAAAAGATTCTGTTTACATAATCTAACAATCGATAGTTAGTTCGATCGATGCAACAAACACCCCGAAATTCATTAGAAATTCACACTTTTTCTGAAAATTGTGTCTCCTGAAAAGTTATGTTTTTTCACCTTCAATGTATCTTTTCTCGAAATCTACTCATTATATCGGTATATTTTTTTTTGGCGTAATCAGTACATCCAAATGAAGGATGTATGAAACCATTTTTTGAAAAAACGTTTCAGACCCGAGAAAAATGTATTTGAAGGTCAAAAAACGTGGTAAAAAATCGTAATAAAATTTCAAAACGATGTCAAAAAATTCTGAAACAAAATATCGAAAAAATAGCTCGACACAATATTTATAACACTTTAATATAAACGCACAACAAAAATGGTAAAAATCGGTTGTACGTTTCCTGAGAAAAGGTAAATTGAAAATAGGCATTTTTTCGAACAATATTTTTCGACTTTCAACTGCTCGTGAAACTTTTCTATTTTGAATATCCTGAAAACCCCTATACAGAATTATCAATAAAGTCTTTTCGAACAAACCTAAAAAAAAATCATCGAGAAATGTTGAATAGTTTTGAAGAAATTTCAATTTGAAGCAAAGAAGATCGGTTCAGGGCGTTCGCAAATATCTGTCAGGGGTAGATTCAGTATCTGTATAGCCCTATGGCCGTTGCAGCACAAATAAACACCTCGAACTTTACAATAGTATCATGTTATTGTTTTTTTTAGGCGCCATGCTTGCAAATTACCGGAGCTCGCTCCAAAGGAGGTGTCTACTCCGATCTGCAAGGCTAACGATATTCATACTGTTGCGACACAGGCTGCATCAGAAGCTTCCGCGCAGGAAGAAAGAATACTAGGTAAGCCTAAGAGCATCGCAGAACCATTATGCGAAACTCGGGAAAATTTTAATTTCCCGAAATCTCGTCGAAACGAAATTGTAGATAAGTTACAAGATCAGGTTGCCGATGTAGACGCTGATCTCTGCAACGAAGAGACAATTCGTTTCTCCGATGGAAACCGGGAAAACATAACGCACGTTAGTAAACGAAAAGCTGACGAGCGTTGCGAGCGCGATTCATCTGGTCCTCAGATGAAAAGGTTAGCTGCAAGTAACTTGCAGAATGTAGAATCTTTCGTTGTTGAGCATGGTTCTACAGACAATGGTCGCATTGTAGAGACCACCATTGTTGGTCGGCGGATTGTTGATTTAAATTTCTTCTGGAATCAATTACATGAGAAATTTGATAATCACAATACTGCACTGCAATGTCCATTTAGCGATCTTAAATTGTTTAAGTCGCTCGACCGTGGCTTGCGAACGCAGATATTTTTCAAATGTCAAATGTGTAATTACACATTTAACATTTGGACTGACCCCAATCACGGTGACGATATGAGCGTCAACGAAAGTGCTGTATGCGGTACCATCACTTCAGGTACCGGCTACAGCACGATGGAGGAACAACTCGCGGCAATGGCTGTTCCATCCATGAACGCCAATACTTATCGTAGATACCGTGACAAATTGTACGACAACTTCCATGAAGTTGCCGAAGCAGAACGGGAACGTGCAGCATCGATAGAAAAATCGATTGCAATAAAAAAAAGGCCATGTCATTGATGGTATCCCGTACATCAATGTAATTGCAGATGGCTGTTGGGCGAAGCGCTCGTATGCCGGTGGTAAGCATGACGCTTTATCCGGCACAGCTATAATTTTTGGCCAGGAAACTAAATTGGCTCTGTTTATTGCTGTACGCAATAAGTACTGTGCAATATGTGAGAGAGCACACGTGCTCAGTAAAGAGCCATCACCACATGTATGCTATAAAAACTGGGGTCGAGATCGAAGCTCTACGGCTATGGAAACGGACATAGTTCTCGAAGGCTTCAACAATAGTATCGCGTCCAATGGCCTAATTTATCGTACCCTGATTGCGGATGGCGACAGCAGCGTATATCAGGCCATACGAGATGCAAATCCGTATATGAAATACGGTATTATTGTAGACAAAGTCGAGTGTAATAACCACTTGTTCCGGAACATGTGTAAAAAAATTGAGGGTTGCTTCGAAAACAAAATTTACAAATGTATCCGTGAAAGAAAGTGTTTGGTGAATAGGTATATAACTTGTTGTACCGCGCTATCGTGATTAAGTTCAGGAAAAAGATGAAAAAACAAGTGAGAGTGGGGCTCATAGAAAAAGAGGAACGCTTGACGAGGCGACTAGGAAGCGTACGCGAAAAAAAGGCAGAGAGGAGTCAGTTGTCATTAGACAGACCAAACGAAAGCACGAAATTTTGATAACCAACGAGGTTATCAAAGGGTGATTAAATAGATCGCGAGAACGGCAACGGCCCGTGATTCTCGGATCTCGTAAAATCGTTATTTGTACAAAAGGACGGCCACGGCCCAAGATCCTGTTGATTAAAATAACCAAACTCATAAATTACGAAATCATGTCGAATACCTCCTGCGATCACGATAGCGCGAACTTAATATATCGTGTACAAATCTTGTAATCGACACATTTTCACGTGGGTTTTTATGCCGACAAGGCTTTTCCCACACGAGCCAATAAAATGCACTCTTGTGTTCTATGGCTCAACCCGAAGAGTTATTTATTGACAAAGGGGAAATCAGCACATGCTGATCCGCTCCAAATTTTCAAAAAGACGAAGGAACTTCATAAAAGAAGGACTTTCGACCTAACAGAAAGGGTGAACGTGACGAAAATTCGTCAGTGCGTCTTGTCGAGTGGCCTTAAACTTCGAAAATTGGTTGAGCATGCGAGAGAACTCCGCAACGCAGAAGTCATATCGGAGGCAGAGAAAGCAAAGGCACTCTGCAAAGATATACTGGCTCTGCCAAGTCATGTTTTCGGTGACCATACCAATTGTTCTGCTCTCCCTTTCAGTTGTGAACCGACAGAGGGGGCAGAAAACTTATTACCAATTTTGCATGCTATTGGTATGTACCCCGCTATTTATGAAGCGGTTCGTTATTTAAGCAGCCACGCTAAAAGTTTATTAATAAATGTTACGAATAACGTGGCAGAAGAATGCAATTCAATTGTTAATAAATTGAATTCCGGCAAGCGAATAAACCATTGCATGAGGAACTCATATCAAATGAGGTGCTATGGAGCTTTCATACAACACAACACGCAATCAGTGTTGTCGAAAGTATACCTCGGTAAACGCTGCGCAATTCCCAGAGCTGTCCAAAGAATGGAACGCTTAAGGAAACGCAAAAATATACGTGACCGCGTATATAAGCAGCGAGAGTGCAGTGGTCGGCTGCGCCAATTTAAGGGGACCGACAAAGATTACGGTCCATCGGCTAAAAAGCCAGATGTCGATGAGGATATATTCAAGATTTTTGTTGATGACCACATGTCAAAGTTGCGATCGAACCAACAAAGTTGGCGACAGATCGAACGAGACACAGTTTCGCAACGCAATTGCGAATTATGGCATCAGTTGCGGACCGACATGATCACCGCGTCGCAATTCGGACAAATATGCCGTATGTTACCCACGACATCGTGCGGAAATATGGTTGCGAGTATTCGGTATCCTAAGATACTGGACTCAGCAGCCATACAATACGGCATTACAAACGAAGATGCAGCACGACAGGCAATTGAGAAAAAGCTGGGGAAACAAATAGTTGCCTGCGGTCTCTTCATCGATCAAGAGATTCATTATCTAGGAGCATCTCCAGATGGATTGATCGATGACGATGGTATCGTTGAAATCAAGTGTCCATTCTCGGCACAAAATGGCGATTTAGAAAGCGCCATCGAAGAAAAACCTGCCCTAAGAAGCATATTCGATAAAAAAAATAAGCAAGTCCTGAGAAGAACTCACGCATATTTTTATCAGGTGCAAGGTCAATTGCACATAACTAGGCGCGACTATTGTATCTTCGCACTGTGGAATTCCACAGATCTGAAACTGGTAACAGTTCTCAGAGACGATAATTTCTGGGAGTTGCAGATGAAATCAAAGTTATGCAAATTCTACGTTAATTGCTTACTCCCAGAAATCGTCGATAGTCGTCGTAGCAGGAATATGGCGATCCGTGATCCTGACTATATCGTGCAAGCCCGGGAAGAAGCACTGCGAAAAAAAATGCTTCATCCTTACACATTAGCGCTCCACTCACGAGCACAAAACGAGATAATATCTCGTCCTCTCTCAGTGTACAGAGAGATGCATGCAATCGCACCGATAATTGGGTCACGATCGAAAGCGACGACCAAATCGAATCTTCCGATGAAAATCGGGAGTTGATCGACATATTAAAAAAAGACATTTCTGTACATGAAGTCGTTCCCCTAATTTTGAAGGCTAACAGTTTTTTAACTGATAGTTGTATAGATTTGTTTCAAAGCATTTTGGAACAAAACACACAATTCCATTGCCATCCTGCCTGTTACACGGGATATCATAAGTTTATAGAGCCCAACAATTTTGATAGCTCTGACTTACAAATAATTGGCGGTAATAAGTCAAGGCATTGGTGTTGTCTTCATTATGATGGAACGAACTTACTCGTCTACGATAGTCTTCTCCGCTCGGAGTACGAGCTCTTGAGCCCGGATGAAAAGAGATACATAGTAAAACGATACCCCTATATCGGTAACGAAGATATTATTTTTCAACCAGTGACTAAGCAGCCTGATTCGTTCAGTTGTGGGGTCTACGCGATTGCTTTTGCGACGGCGATTGCACTAAAAGATAATCCGGTCAATCGCATGTATTCCCAAGATGAATCAAAAATGCGTCGCCACTTGGCTGATATGCTCAGGTCCCGCAAATTATCGTTGTTCCCCTGTGATTAATCGACACAGATGCGACGATACGCGCATGTGCTCGTTGATACCGATATACGGCTTATAATTGCATTTTCGAACGCACTTATGGGCATCATATATCCCTCTCTGAAAGAGTGAGGTTCTAGCCACCTTTGATACTACCTATTGCTATCCAACCAAATTACCAACAAATATTCATGGCATTCTACACATTTGTTGACGCATATATGCCTATGTCTCGATGACGAGAGTCGTCCGTCACCGAGATCGCACTTTTTTGCCTGACGTTAACCATGCCTGATCGACAATGTTCTTGAAACATCGTTCGACGAATAAAAATATTCGAGTCGAAACTCGACCGAGAATTTCCTATTCTCGATCGCGAATTCCAAATTCGCGTCATTTTGTAGATTAGTTTATGCATGTATGCCTGCCTCTCGCTGACGAGAGTCGTCCGTCGCCGAGATCGCACTTTCTCGCCTGACGTTGACCATGCTTCATCAACGATGTCTTGCATCGTTCGACGAATAAAAATATTCGAGTCGAAACTCGACCGAGAATTTCCTATTCTCGATCGCGAGTTTGAGACTCGAAGCATTCTTTATATTTTTTGACGCATATGGGCATTCGGCTGAAGACTGCCGTTTGACGAGTGCAATGAGCCGAATCTTAGTTTCTAAGAATTGTGGAGAAAATAATTGGCTTACAAGAAATAAATTGCTGTACTATATAAATGGTTTTACAAATGTCTTCATGTAAAAGACACTCACACGCACATACATACATATATATGTTTATATATTTCCGCAAAGTAATACAATGCGGCGGTTCCCGTGATGGGTACCAAAGGAGGTGGTTTTAGTGGATGGGAGCTCCACACTCCTGCTAGACAAATCTAGCAGGGTTGGCAGGAAGTGCTTTCCACCTCCGAAAAAAAAAAAAAAAAAAAAAAACATTATGAGTCGTTACACGTAAAATCGACTACTTTTGAATCCGATCCCTGCGTCTGAAATTTGTATATGCTATATACCGTACAAAAATGCGTTTGTGAATTTTTCACATTTTTCACTCAACCGCAACAAAAGATATGAATTTATTGTAAAAATTTACATTTATTTTTTGGAACGCTCATAAATTTTTCCAACAATTGCTGAACAGCACGCACTTTTTAGAAAAATATTCACATTCATACTCTATGAAATGTTTCAATTTTTCAGAGAAAACCATAAATTCTTCCAAGACCGCTATTTTTGACTTTTTAAAAATAAAAATATAAACTTTCATTTATTCTCAATTTCATGCCGTACTAATACTAGGCAGATTGCTGTTTTTTTATTGAAAAAATAAAAATTTCATTTTTTCATAACCTAATGCTGTTTTGATGATAAATTGAAGAACATACGTATTACGTACAGAACTTCGTTATCGAGATTTTATTATTACTTTGAATTTATTAGGAATACTTTGTGAACAATAAAATAAATAATCACTGAATCATTTCACATACAAATATTTAGGTATTATCAATATTTCACTACTACTCTCATATTATGCATACCTAATTCTCAATTGCGTTGAACATACATACATATATACATACAGTGTATGAAAATCCTTAGCTTACTATCAGTCCGTTCAAAATGTATTTCACACTTTTCGTACTTGTACTACCATGTTTTATTGAGACTGTTTTGTGGATAACCTCATGTAAAATATTAGGCAAGGGTTCATTGAACGTTACTTTCCTCCAGTGCGTTTATTACAATGTAGAAAAATTAACGATTATTGATTATATCATCCCTGTGAAAATCCTAATCTTTAATCGTTGAGTTTTGCAATTGAAATTTATTTTATCGTTAAAATAAAATTTGATTACGATAAAAATAGAAAGAAAAGTTTCCCCACTATGAATCTTACGGTATTATCTCAGAATAAATTAAAGTAAGAAGAAAATAAAAAATCAAAAATAGCAGTCTTCGAAAAGTAGAAGGGTCTCTCTGAAAAACTGGAAAATTTCATAAAATATGATTTTGAATGAATATTTTTTTCATGAAAAGCATGAACCGATGCCCCAAAGTTGAAACAAACATATCAATTTTGTCACGATCGATTGATAAAAAAAAGAGCAGTTTTAAAAAAAATACATTTTTTCGGTTGAATAAAAAAGTTGAAAAATTCCTAAAAATGTTTTTTGAGGGATAGTATTACATACATTTCATAGTATTATATACATTTCAGCAAAAAAGCGATCCGGTTGAAGAGTGCTCGATCTGCAAAGCTTCATATACACAGTGAATCTCGAGATACATAATACATGAATATGGCTGGTTTTGAACAGGTACGAAAAAACCTCAAATTGTAACATTTCTTTTTCCGTGTACAATACACTGGAAATTATGACGATGCAGATAAAAAATGCATCGATAATAAATCATGATATGTATGGAGATAATAAATATATAATCTCTATCTCTCTCTCTCTCTCTCTCTTTCTCTCTTACACACACACAAACACACACGGCAGCTGCTGCGTGCCGTCGGTTCGTCTTATTGTTTTGTTCCCCTCTATTTCTCGAAAATATTCTGTCCTTTACAATTAGAGAGCGTCCTTCGTATATAATGTACGGCAGTACAAGTGAAATTTTCGTTGGAGATGGTTGTTCGCTTCAGTCCTCGCACGCGTCGGTAAATTTTTCGTTTGTGTGCTCTCAAAATTTATCATGGACAAAAAAAGAAGAAGTGGTGTCCCACATATCATCCCGATTCTGTGCCAGACATGAAGAATGCAATTCTGGCCTCATTTTATCACAAGTGTTCCACCGATGCTAAGCCACAACACCAGTATTGTCCAGCCGGAGCAGATTCATGGTGCGCTTATCAAAAGGCAGTAGCTACAAAACAGAATTACAACCATCCTCCAGCTTTCGATCAGGAAATTCAAGATCTTTTACAGCCAATTTATGAAGAAATAACCGACGAAAAGTTGCTCGAGAGATGTTTAGGGGCTAACACGCAAAACAATAACGAAAGTTACAACTCATGTGTCTGGAACATAGCCCCTAAACATAAGTTTGTTGGGAAAAAAACGCTTGAAATTGCTGCTCTCACAATCAGTGCTGCTTGCATTTTCAATGAAGGGCTTTCACCCATATAAAAGTAATGGAAGTTATGGGTGTCAGAATCGGCCCGCAAGCAAGGCACTTTGCTAATAGGGCCAATAACAGGCGTGTTCATCGAGCTGAGCTAGAAGCTACTGAAGCGTCTAAGGAACACAGAACTGCTTTGAAATGCAAGAATTCTTGAGAATAATGCTTACAAAGACTAGGAAGGAGTTGTATATGAAGCTGGAATGGATATGTGAGTAAAATTCACTTTTTTTACGATTTTTCACGAATAAAAACTTTGAACTGATTTTTCTCCGAACCACGTTTTTTTTGCATGGATGACACTCTCATTTCAAAACTATTGGACTTATCGATATGAACCAAACGGCATTTTACTGTTTAGATGTCTGGCTATGGCCTCAAGCAGAACCAGAAATATTCATTATTATTTAAAAAAGTTATAAACGATTAAAATGAAAAAAACGGGTAAAAAAATTCAAAAGTCCGCCATTTTGTTTTTTTCATTGAAAATGTTTCATTCTGCTTGAGGCCATAGCCAATTCGATACAGAACATGAAACCGTTTTGTTTTTTGCTTTCGGATAATTCGTTTCCAACAAATGATGTCATCCATTTACTAATCAGATGAGTTTCAGCAGCCATTTTCAAAACCGCCATTTTGAAAAAAAAAAAAAAGTTTTTTTCAAGTAATTTCATATATGTGCTTTCATATGTAAAAAAAAATTGATTACTCAACATGTTTTGTACTATGAATAAAATTTATTGAAAAAAATCACGTTTTTTGGAGTAACCTGGCCAAAAATAAAAAATCAAATGAATACATAACAAACTAACTAATTGTGTTGTAACGATATAAGGCTTAGGAGAGAGAGAGAGAGAGAGAGAGAGAGAGAGAGAGAGAGAACGATAGAAGGAGAATGAGAGAGAGATAGAGAGTAGTCGAGAATATTCGACAAGGGATCCAACGCAAGAAGAGGGGGAATATTCGAAGAGGATCAACGATCGACGAAGCGATACTCGCTCACTGCACATCACACTCGTCAGGTGTGCCCAAATTTATATTATACGCAAGGCCAAATTATCGCTCACTGGACATCACACTCGTCAGGTCCTCAGGCTTCTCGGACAAAAGCAAAATTCCTCGTCTTTGGAGCATTCATCATCTTCGGCATCGGAAGCTGCTTCCCATCAATCAGGAAGCGCTTCCAGAACGACTGCATCGAATCTGTCTCTCTCTCTCCACCTCAAGCAATTCTCGGTAATTTGTACGCGAACGCCTCGATAATACCAATATTATAATTATAAATTTTAATTCTAACTTGTGCCATATAAAAATTTTGATCAAATAATAAACAAATTGTTACAAAATTGGCGCCCAACTCGAGGCACGACTTCGACCGTTACAAATTGTTAGTATAGCCAACTAATATTTTTTATTGTATATTCTCGATGAAACATGTCGCTCACACGATCACCGCCAGCTCACACGAGCAAAGAATCGAGAAATCAAGAGACAAATAACGACAACATCGAAACGGAGAGCGAGCAAACAAACATACAAATGGAATGGGCACGTCTGAGAGAGGGACAAAAGAAAATCGAACAAATGCGAAATGAACTTGAAGAGGCAGGCAACACGTTATTACCACCAGAGAACAACACGAGAACGAGAGGAACTCGAAGAGAACCGAATCGCGAACAAGCAGACAATGAAGAACGGGTCGTAAGTGGGGTCATTGACCATTTACAGTATTTGCAGTTGGACATAAAACCACCAAAGTTTAGTGACGAAAACCGTTGTAACCCAAATGAATTCCTCACAGAATTAGAAAAATACTATCAATTCAAAAATGTGAAAGAGGAACATAAAATGTTAGTCGCTGAAAATCTATTAGACGGTAGAGCTAAGATATGGATCAATTCAGGTACCCGAACATTCAGAAATTACCGAGCATTTCGCGAAGCATTTTTGAACGAATTTTATTCTATTCCCATTCGAGTCAAGCTAAAAAATCAATGGCTTTCTCGTCGATATCGCAACAACGACGGAAGTTTCCAAGATTATTTTTACACGCAGATGAGAGCCGCGAAATATTTCGAGCCCGAGCTCACAACGTACGAAACAATATTCACGATCGTCCAGCAGTTCCCGAGTCGCGTGAGAGAAACATTAGCTTCGGCCGAATATAATATAGAGTTAATGTCGCAGGCATTAACACGGTTGGATGGCGTATAAAAGGAACGCGATTTCGAAAGAAAATATAATACTTGGGATTCTCAATGAAATCAAGGGATATACCGAAACAATAACCGTGTACAGCAGATACAATTTGGCGACCGGCCATCACAATCATATCCAAACAAAAACAACAGAACACATCGCAGGTCCCCGCCGTATAGACAAGGAAACGAGTATGGTCAAGGACGATACGTTTATCGTCAACAAAACTATCGCGACGCGAATTATATTAGTCAGAATTTACCAGATACCCGTTATCCCCCGCCTAATTTTGAAAGGGACACGAATGTAAATAATACTGATAGGAGAAGTCATGAAAATAATTTAAACTACAATACGACACGCTAAAAGTAGGTCCGTTAGAGTGTCGAACGATGTACGATTTCAATCAGGACCTATCGAAAGATATTCAAACGCCGAGTGAGGAGATAACAAAAGCGTCCAATGATAAGGGAATGTCGAAAAGTTTGTCCGTAGAAATTCAAACAAATGGTATCAAATGTTCAGCGCTAGTAGACTCCGGCAGTCAGTCTACATGTGTATCAGAAAGGTTTTGGCAAGAAGTCTCATCGGCATGTAAAATTCCTGAATTGCCGGTTGTAAATGCTTATGTAGTCATCGCTATTGGTGGTAAAGCTACGCATATTCGCCGACAAATCTTGCTCCAGGTATTCATTGTTGTCATTATGTGTAGTTCAACATTTTTGGTAGTACCTCGTTTATCGGAAAAAATGATTTTCGGTCACGATTGGATAGCGAATAACGCTATTCTAAATTACAAATCATTAGATAAGGGACATTGTAGTTCCACACAGGCTGATCTCTTTCCACCGTGGATTGACGGAGAGAATGGTAACCGTCGAAAAAAATAATCAGATTTACATATATGTTATTAAAACGCAATCAGAAGGAGAGGGTGAAAGCATAACAGAAAAGAATCATGATCGCGAAAAGAAGACGGAGACGCTTGGCGTCACCGAAAATAAAAAGCAGTCAATAATTAGTCAGGATAACCAAGCGACAGCAGGGAAATATTATGCAAATCGTGCAAGTACGGAAATTAAAGAAGTATTTATCGATGACAAGACAAATAAAATGAAAGTACGAGAATCATTGAACATTACACACATAAACATTGAACACATAAAAATTTTAATCAAATAATAAATAAGTTGTTACAGTATAACACTTTTCAATATGGGGGTCGCCCGTAATAGGACCCCGGCATATATGCGTGCGGCGATGGCCATGCATATGGCACTGTATATGGTGGTGGTGGTGGTGCTGCTGCTGCTGGTCCCGCCGGCAAAAGCCTTTTTATTGTCTCTTCGACGGCATTCTCGATGTTCTGAAATAAATAAAAACAAATATTATTTATCTCATTGTAAAAAAAAGTAAACTTTATACAGAACTTACGATGCGTTCTGCACTATGCGGTAGGCCATGGCCTTGTCCTTGTCCTTGTTGTCCTTGTCCTTGTTGTCCTTGTTGTCCTTGTCCTTGTCCTTGTTGTCCTTGTCCTTGTCCTCGTTGTCCTTGTCCTTGTCCTTGTTGTCCTTGTCCTTGTCGTCGTCCTTGTCCTCGTCCTCGTCCTTGTCCTCGTCTTCGTCCTTGTCCTCGTTCTCGTCCACGACCTTGTCTTTCATTTTTTTTTTATGGATTAGGTCGTGGACGAGACGCTCTAAATTTTGAATCTGTTCTGTCTGTTGGTTGATCATGGTCTGTAAATGTAAAATTTCTACTTGTTTATTGTCTGCGTCGAGTTCGGGTGCTTCTGTCGGTTGTCGTTGTTGCTGTGGCTGTTGTTGTTGTTGCTGTGGCTGTTGTTGTTGCTGTGTCTGTTGTTGTTGTTGCTGCGGCTGTTGTTGCTGTGTCTGTTGTTGTTGTTGCTGCGGTTCTTGTTGTTGTTGCTGCGGCTGTTGTTGTTGTTGCTGCGGCTGTTATTGTTCTTGCTGCGGCTGTTGTTGTTCTTGCTGCGGCTGTTGTTGTTGTTGCTGCGGCTGTTGTGGTTCTTGCTGCGGCTGTTGTTGTTGTTGCTGCGGCTGTTGCTGTTGTTGCTGCGGCTGTTGTTGTTGTTGCGGCTGTTGTTGTTGTTGCGGCTGTTGTTGTTGTTGCGGCTGTTGTTGTTGTTGCGGCTGTTGTTGTTGTTGCGGCTGTTGATGTTGTTGCGGCTGTTGTTGTTGTTGCGGCTGTTGTTGTTGTTGCGGCTGTTGTTGTTGTTGCGGCTGTTGTTGTTGCGGCTGTTGTTGTTGTTGCGGCTGTTGTTGTTGTTGCGGCTGTTGTTGTTGTCGCGGCTGTTGTTGTTGTTGCTGCGGCTGTTGTTGTTGCTGCGGCTGTTGTTGTTGCTGCTGCGGCGGAGTCGGCAGCATAGGCCAATCTGCGGGTTTTTGTGTGGTCTGAAAACATAAATCCATATTATATTAGATAATCGGCGTTTCTATAAAATACTATTCAATATCAACTTACAAATTTCGGTGTTTGTGTATTTTTCCCAGCCGGCGCAGCCCGTTTGGCCTGTTTCGCCGACGTATAATAATTGGCTGCAACAAAAATTAGAAACGTTATTTCTATTTTCTCAAGTTTTTGACATTTTTTAATGTGCATCGAAAAATTGTTCGTAGTAAGTTTTGAGATTTTTTTATTGCCCGTTGAAAAGATATCACTATCGGATTTTCCAAAAAATTACTTTTTTTTTACCGTTTGCTCATAATAATAGTCCAAATTGATTAAAATATAGAAAACTTATTATTATTATTATTATTTGATTTTTATGAATTCGTTAAATTTTTTTTTTTTTTGAAAATCCGATATCTTTGAACGGGTAATCAAAAAAATCTCAAAATTTACGACGAACATTTTTTCGATGGGCACTAAACAACATCAACCAAATTGAAAAAAGAAAAAAAAAGATTTTGAAACTATCCCGTTTGTCGTGGAATGCCCCATATATATTTTATTTGGAAGAACAATTGTGTAGTATTGTGTATTTTTCATGTAAAAAAATGTTGTGTTTTATGTTTTTTTTATGACAGCGGTTTCGTTTTGTTTGAGTGTTGTGTTTCGCTATCGCGATAATAATGGTCTACGCTTGAAGAATCGGTACTTGGTGCAACGGCGACGGGTATTTTTCTTCATCGCACCGCACGTTATGCGTATAGGTATCAATCCAATTTAATTTTCTCAAAAAAGCGATAAATATCTCAAAAAAGGGAATTCTTAATTTTTTTATGATGCATATCAATTGTTAAAAAATTTACTCAATATTGTCTGATTTTGTGTTGTATTGTTTATTTAATGTGGAAGCAGTGCGTAAGATATCTCAAACTTTATTTGAAGGTAGACGGTATAATTCCAAACAAAAGTTGCAAATATACATTACACATATTTTCAATAGTTTACGAGATATAAATTTTCAAAGTTGGTCTAGTCGGAGCGCGCCAAGAAGCGTTGGAGCCGCCCGCTCCCCGCCCTAGCCGTAGAGATAGCGTAGTGTATCAAGCATCGGCTTGTGGCGCGGGGAGCACGGGCAGCGACGGGCTCGTCCTCCTTCCTCGCACCCGCGACACCAGCCGATGCTTGATACACTGCGCTGTCTCTACAGGTATGGCGGGGAACGGGCGGCTCCAACGCTTCTTGGCGCGCTCTAATTAGGCCAACTTTGAAAATTTATATCTCGTAAACTATTGAAAATATGTGTAATGTATGTAAGCTTGTGCGTTATCAAGCTTGGGCTAGGTGGGGGGGGCCTGTCCCCACACGCGTGAGAGAGTCAGTACGGGATAAGACTCCGAGCCGTTAACATCGTATTGAATACGATCGTCGCTGTAATGTAAACGGTGGTTCGCTATCGACAATTGTATCGATTCAGGTATATGAGTATTCTTTCGCTTTGTAAATATTGTTAGCGCACGCTAATCTGTATATATTATCTACATACAGTTATTACAACTACATCGTTCAGTGCTGGCGATCACCTTTAATTATCCTCCACATTCAAATGTCCTACAAAAGTAGCTTACAAATCGATACAATGGAGGAGAAAGCAAGATTCTTCTTTACATCGGAATCCGGAGCAGATGCTAAGACTACTGTAGTCAAAGTTAAGAGGATTCAGCTGCTTGGACATGAGGAAATTTTTTCATTCCCAAAGGAGAAACAAACGAGCGCTCATCACAAACAGCTCTTCGAGTCCGCAATAGTGAAAAATGTCGTCAAGAGTATGAAGATTCGAAACAAATTCCGTAAGGTCATGATCACGTTGACTGAGGAGCTTCAAGGTATTTATTTAGATACCGAAGGAAATGTTGTGCTTTACGATGAATATTTGGAAGAGGCCGACACAAACAAGGGCATGGAGGTAAACAGTGCCCCAACAGGTACATCAAGCAGAGAAACGAGTACGCTAGTACAAGAGATTGTGATTGAAAAATTTAGTGGTGAAAATTTAAATGCGGATGTTTGGATTAAACTATTTGTTCAAGAGTGCGAAAGAGTAGGAATAATTCAAGAGAAATATGCAGAAACATTAAGATTATTTTTGGAGAAGTCAGCCTTAGATTGGTATCATGTTTTTGTAAGGCAGAATTCTTTGTTAAATTGGGAGGCCTGGAATAATGCATTTGTTGATACTTTTTCCGAGCAATCCTGGGTAGATATAGCGTTCGCATATAATTTTAAATTTTATAACGGTTCGTTGTTAGAATATGCGTTGAAGAAGAGAAGACTGATTCTGGAAACAGATGAAAGCATGTCAATAAACACTCAGATAAACATGATCGTCATTAGCCTGCCAAACTTTATACAAAACAAATTAGAAAAGAAATCTATTACAAGCATAGAAAATTTAATGGGCAGATTAAAACAATTTGGTAAGATTATTGATTCAAGAACTGACAATACTAATAAAAAGTTTGTAAGCGAAAAAAAACCATGCAACATCTGTGATAAATTAGGCTTCAAAAATAGATTTCACGCAGAAAGTATATGTCGTAACAAAGATAAACAAGGAAAGAAGATAAAAAATGAGAACATTAAGGTCACAAATAATAATGAAGTTCAAGAGGTAATAGCAGGTTATGAACAAGCAAAAAACGAGTAGTTCTCCCACTTATTAAAATCAGAATTATAGCAAATAAACTTCCAGCAACAGGTCTTTATGACTCTGGGTCCAACATCTCTTTAGTTAATAATAAATTTTTACACAAGAATAAAGACATTAAGAAAATAATAGGTGGGAGAGATAGTATTAAGGGCGTAGCTGGAACAGCAAACACAGAAGGAATAGCTACAATAAAAATTAAAATCTGCAATATAGAAAAAAATTTTCAATTTTTCATAGTGAAAGAAGAGGCAATTGACTGTGAATTTTTGTTAGGGTTAGATATAATAAAGGAATTTAGACTTTGTCAAGATGAATTCCTAAAAATATCACAGAAACAAGAGTCAAGGCCTTTAAACGCGATGAGTAATAAAAATGAAATAGAAAGCAATAATAAAATAGAAAGCATTATTGAGAAAAATAAAATAATTTTTGCAAAATCAAAATTCGATGTTGGGACAGTTAAAGGTTATGAAGCCACTATAAAGCTAACAGAGAATAAATTTATCTCAAAGAAACCCTATAGATGCTCTTTTCAAGACAAAGAAGAAATTGAGAGACAAATTGAGGATTTATTAAAATCCGGGTTAATAAAGGAGTCAAGTAGTCCTTTTGCAGCTCCTGTAACCTTGGTCTTTAAAAAAGAAGAAGGGAAAAGATCACGTTTGTGCATAGATTTTAAAGAACTAAATAAGATAGTAGTGCCGGAAAGTCAACCGTTTCCGAGGATAGATGACCTTACTGTACGCGTCAGAAACTGTAATTATTTTTCAAAATTGGACGTAAACTCGGCGTTTTGGTCGATCCCAGTACGCGCTAAAGACAGACATAAACTGGCCTTTGTAACCCATCATGGGCACTGGGAATGGAACTGTTTGCCATTCGGTCTGAAGTCCGCTCCCGCAATTTTTCAGAGAGTCCTTGCAAGTGTGATCAGGAAAAATAATCTGGATAGGTTTGCAGTGAATTATATAGACGACATACTGATATTTTCAAAAAATTATGAAGAGCATGTAAAACACATCGAACAAGTGTTAACAGCGTTACACGAACAAGGTTTTACATTGAATAAAAAAAAAAGCCAGTTTGGACAAAGAAAGATAATATATTTGGGCCACGAGATAGGAAACAATATGATCACACCGATGAACGACAATCTGACGGCTATAAGAAATTTTCCCGTGCCTCAAACTCAAAAACAAATCAGACAGTTTTTAGGGAAAGTTAATTTTTATTTGGAATTTATACCAAACCACATTGCTTTATTAAACCCGTTGAGAAATCTATTGATAAAAAATGTGGTCTTCTACTGGTCCAAGGAATGTGAGAACAGTTTTAAGACTACCAAAAAATATTTGTGCTCAGCCCCTTCTCTAGCAATATTTGATCCAGAGGCGCCAATTTACATATTTACGGATGCAAGTATCGAAGGAGTAGGAGCAATATTAAAGCAACCACAGGAAGACAACTCATTAAAGACGGTGTTTTTCTTCTCAAAAAAACTGTCGCAGCCCCAAAAGACAAAAAAGGCAATCTTTATAGAGTGTTTAGCCATTAAAGAAGCTATTCTGTACTGGCAATACCATTTAATTGGAAAAAAATTCGTAGTGTTTACGGACCACAGACCATTGGAGGGTTTAAATGTAAAGAAAAGTACCGACCCAGAATTATTGCAAATCTTGAGCTATATCTCACAGTTTGAATTTGCGATTGTCTATAACCCTGGGAAAGACAACATAGAGGCCGATTGTTTATCAAGGAATCCAGTTTTAGAAGCACATGAAGGTTCAGACAATAATTCAGCGATTAAAATAGCGAATTCATTAAAATTAGACAGCATAAAAGAGAATCAAAAGCTTCTGAAAACAGATAATAAATACATTATTGAAAATGACATAATGTACAAAATTCTAAATAACAAAAAAAAAATATGGGTAACTGAAGAATTTGGGAAATCACTCATCAAAGACGTACATATAGATCAAGGTCACATAGGTACAAAACATTTAATCCTGACACTCGGACAAAAATTTTATTTTAAAAACATGTATAAACATATAAAATTAACATGCAGATCGTGTGAAACTTGCATTAAAAATAAATCAAGAATAGGTTGTTACAAAGCTCCTTTGTCTAAACTCGGCCCAGCAAAAGAACCTTTAGAAATAGTATCCTTAGACACAATAGGAGGTTTTAAAGGAAACAAAAGCACAAAAAAATACTTACATTTAGCGGTAGATCACTTCACACGATTCGCATACATAACAACGTCGAAAACGCAAGTGGCAAAGGACTTTATAGGGCTGATAAAGAAAGTAGAAAAAGATGGAAACATTAAAATACTACTAACAGATCAATATCCCGGGATAAATTCAGCACAATTCAAACAATACATAAAAAAACAAAAGATAACACAAATTTTCACAGCAGTGGACTGCGCATTTTCCAACGGTTTGAATGAAAGGACTAATCAGAACTTGGTTAACAGAATAAGGTGCAAAATATTTCATAATAAAGATAAACCGTGGCCAATAGCGGCAGAACAATGCGTAAAAAATTACAACAACACAATCCATAGCTCAACCGGATTTGCCCCCACTTATTTGTTGTCAGGATCACAAGAATCATTTTTACCAGATGAACTAAAGGATAACAACTTGGAAAATTTAGAGGAGAACAGGAAAATAGCCTACAAAAACTCAGAAAAATCACACTATCAAAATAAATCATATTATGATAAAAATGTAAAAAAATGGAATTATGAGGTCGGAGATTTAGTGTACATACAAAATGGAAATAAGTTAAACAGAGATAAATTGGATGCAATAAGAGTAGGTCCATTTAAAATAAAGCAGAAAATGTCTGAGGTAATTTTTCTGTTAGATAGCAGATACAGAAGAAACGAATCGAATTTATACCATGCAAGTAAACTTGTTCCTTATTTCGGCGGATCGTACACCCCGAGTTAAAAAGGGGGGATGTAAGCTTGTGCGTTATCAAGCTTGGGCTAGGTGGGGGGGCCTGTCCCCACACGCGTGAGAGAGTCAGTACGGGATAAGACTCCGAGCCGTTAACATCGTATTGAATACGATCGTCGCTGTAATGTAAACGGTGGTTCGCTATCGACAATTGTATCGATTCAGGTATATGAGTATTCTTTCGCTTTGTAAATATTGTTAGCGCACGCTAATCTGTATATATTATCTACATACAGTTATTACAACTACATCGTTCAGTGCTGGCGATCACCTTTAATTATCCTCCACATTCAAATGTCCTACAAAAGTAGCTTACATGTATATTTGCAACTTTTGTTTGGAATTATACCGTCTACCTTCAAATAAAGTTTGAGATATCTTACGCACTGCTTCCACATTAAATAAACAATACAACACAAAATCAAACAATATTGAGTAAATTTTTTAACAATTATATGCATCATAAAAAAATTAAGAATTCCCTTTTTTGAGATATTTATCGCTTTTTTGAGAAAATTAAATTGTATTGATACCTATACGCATAACGTGCGGTGCGATGACGACAAATAACCGTGACCGTTGCGCCGAGTACCGATTCTTCACGCGTACACCATATTTATCGCGATAACGAAGCACAACACTCAAAGAAAACGAAATCGTGGTCATAAAACAATACACTCAAAATTTTATTTTATGAAAAAAACACAATTCACAACACTGTTCAGCACAAAACGGTAAACAAATCACACGCAATATTTCACTATCGATGAGACACTCACTATTTTTTTTTGGTCCCATGATTCACGATCGGCGTTTATCCAAAGACTGATGAGCAGGAGCAGTGTCGTTTGTCGCATGGGCCGCCGCGCGGTGCGCGGGGTAGGTACGCCGCGCTTCTTTTTTTTCGGTTCGCAGAATCGCTATGCGTTTCAGCGAATACTTACAATGTATACAATGTTTTATTATTCGTAATACGTCGAAGATGCAAGGAATGAATTTTACACCACTCCCGGATTATGGAAAAATAATTTTTGTAAGATAAATAACGAACGAAAAAAATACAAATATTCCGTTTGAACATAAAAGAATCTGAAGAGAAATTGTCGAACGAAAAATAAACTAGTAAAAAACACAATTTCGATTGAAAATAAAAAAAAGTATCGTTTCTAAATGCTTTGTCGTAAATAAATTGTTTTTTTTCAACGGTTGTCTTGCTTTGATTTTCGTTATATTAAAAATTTTATTTCGTCGATCTTTTATTCTCGGCATACATATTTCTCTTCAGAATTACGTTCGTTCATTTTTTTTATTCAGTAACTGAAATTCCGCTCCATGTGTGTTGTAAAATGTTATTGATTTCACACTCACGACTCAAAACATATCATTAGACGATTTATTGTGTTAGCAAATTGTTATAAATTTTGACATGCAATAATTATGATTTGTATTTTATGTTCTGTTATATATTTTTACAATACAGATTTTTGAAAATTTTGTATGTACCGTGTTTTCACGTTAGGGGGGGGGGGGGGGGGAGAAGACGACGCTAGTCGCTGAGAACTTGCGCCGGCGAAAATCGACGGAGTGAGTTGCAGTTTATGAAAGATTTTCATAAAATAATATACTTCTCGAAATAAAAAATATCTTTTTTGCACATGTGTTCGTATATATTTGGGTGTACGTATACTTATTGGTATGAGCGTGTATATATACGGAGTATTCCAGGTCAAACCGGACACCATTTAAGTTTTGCATCTGATTGTTTTGAAAATTTTTTATATTCTAGTATTGGTTGAAAGAGGCTTTCATGATTTTTTACAATTTTTTTTGTCGAACCATTTTCGAGATATCGATTTTCCAAAAATGACATTATTAACGTCCATAACTTTGTAAAAATAGGCCAAATTGAACGAATGTTTTGAAATTTTTATTCGCACGTTTGATAAAAAAAAATATGAAACAAAATTGTCAAATCGTATTTCTATAAGATTTTCATGTAAATTGTTGATTTACAAAAAACACGTATTGATCGAGTTTCTTGAAATTTTGTTATAAAAAACTGTCATTCATTCCACAACTCAGGTGGATAATGGCATAACGATGGGATCCATTTTTTCCATTTTTAAATTTCCATATTTTAGTTATCCGTGTTGAAAATAAATATTTCTTTTTTTCAGGCTCACCTGCCGGTGATTTGATATATCTTAATCAATGGCAGGTTATTTTTATTTGATTAATTATCATTTGGTTCTTTTTTTATCGATAACTAAAGAACAAATATCAGGAATATGGTTGATGTATGTATACACAAATTCTTTCAAAATCAGATTTGTCCTTTAGATATCGACAAAAAAAAGAACCAAATGATAATTGCACCAATCATATATTGTGGTATATTCAAATAAAAATAATCGCCCATCGTCATATGATTAAGATATATCTATTTAATTTCATACATAACAATGATGGTTGCTCGTGAGCCTGAAAATATTTATTTTCAACACGGATAACTAAAATATGGAATTTTAAAAATGGAAAAAATGGATTCCATCGTTGTGCCATTATCCACCTGAGTTGTGGAATGAATGACAGTTTTTTACAACAAAATTTCAAGAAACTCGATCAGTACGTGTTTTTTTTTTATAAATCAACAATTTACATGAAAATCTTATAGAAATACGATTTGAAAATTTTGTTTGATATTTTTTTATCGAACGTGCGTTTAAAAAGAAAAATTTCAAAACATTCGTCCAATTTAGCAAATTTTTCGCAAAGTTATGGACGTGAAATAACGTCATTTTTGAAAAATCGGTATGTTGAAAACGGGTCGCCAAAAAAAATTCAAACAAAATCATGAAGGCATCTTTCAATAAATACTACAATATAAAAAAAAAATTTTTAAATCGGACATGTAAAAACTGAAAGGTTTACAATTTGCCGTACAATGCCCCATATATATGTAAAGAGACGATACTCTCTTCAAATGTAGCGCGCTTTACATTCCCTGCGCGCGCTTATCACGCCAGGTAGCAACGTCGCCGAGCGATCGACGACGTATCGGAGTGTTAAGAGAGAGATAGAACGATAGAATAAGAAGAAAGCAAAAGTACGAATGACAGTTGTTCAGAATCAGCCGTTATCGAGCAGTGCTGTAAAAGAGAGGCGAATAATTGACTTTAATTGTCGTTTCTCTTATATTACAGGTAATTTGTAAGCGTTGTATGTACATAGACTGTAAATAGTAATATTAATTAAAACATAAACTCTTATATTACAGAGAAACAAATTGAGTTCAGTTATTGGAACAACCCCAGCTTGTAATCCAGAAAAAGAATATTATAAAACGACAATTTTACGACAATCTTTGTCACAAGATGAGACTGCAATTTCAATTCAGGGCTGTGGCTTCTCCAAACGACAGTAAAACCACAGTGATAGCCGTAACGTCAATTACGACAGAACAAGGAGAAAGGTATGCCATACCAGAAGAACTTATCTATGGAGAGTTTCATGGAGAGTTACTGAAGACGGACACTTCCAAAAAGGTAAAAGATTCGTTAGAAAGACGGCACGAGGAATTGAAAGTATGGATAACGTTGTCGAAGGAATTGAGAAAAATATACGTGGATGATGAAGAAAACATCCAGTTTGGAGGAAAATTTTTAAAACAAATGGTTCAAGGCAAGACTGAAGAACACTCAGACTTCACAAAGATATTGGAAAAACTGGTTGAAAAATCGGAAAAGAAAGAAGAAGAAAGAAATTTAAAACAAATTGTGGATAAATTTGCTCTAGGGAAATTTAACTATAAAACATCTAATGTGAGACAATGGGTGGATACATTTGAGAAAGAATGTGGAAGATTTGGAATAGAAAAAGACAAAACCAAAATTGAATTATTAAGAGTACTTTTAGATGGAACTTGCCAAGATTGGTATACTTCTACAGTAATAAAAGGAGAAAATGGAGACGATTGGCACGGATGGAAACAAGTATTAATAGAAACCTTTTCGAGTAAAGGATGGAGTAGTAGAACATATGCTCATTACTTCAAGTACAAAGAAGGATCATTAGTACAATATGCAATGAAGAAAGAACGATTATTATTAGAGATAAATAAGAACATGGACACTGATACAATAATAGATAGGATTGCATTTGGGTTGCCAGAATTTATCAGAGACAAAATTGACAGAGATGAAACGAAAAATACAAAAGATTTAATGAAGGAATTACAAAAGCTCGAAGGGATAACAGAAAAAAAGAAAATATTCAAAAAAGAAGGTAAACCGGAACAAAAAGTTAGAAACGAGGAAAAAAAACCGTGCAAGATATGTGAAGATATGGGTAAAAGTGGAAGATACCATCCAGAAGAGAAATGCTGGTTTAAACTAGAGAGGAGAGAAAAAACTAAGGTTTTCGGAAACAATTCAGTAATAGAAGCAAGTCTAAGTACAGAGAAAAAAAACGAATAGTCACACCATTGATCAGACTTAAGATGCTAGTGGAAAATCAGATAGAGATAATGGGAACATATGACCCAGGCTCTCAGGTTTCCTTGATAAACTCGAAGTGGATAAGAATAAAAAATAGCAAAGAGGACGTGAACAAAATATTCTTAAAGTCTGTCAATGGTGTGAACCAGACAAGTGGATTAGTAAAATTAAGAATAAAGATATTTAATATAGAAAAAGAAGTAGATATATACATCATTGAAAGGGAAGACTTCGAAGATTTCATAATAGGATTAGATTTAATTTCTTTGTTTAAGTTGAGGCTGAATGAAAATTTAGAAGTTTCACAGAAAATAGAAGAAGGGATAGAAAAACCAAAAATAACACTAAATGAAAAAACAAACGAGACTATAAATTATTCGATTAACTTTAATGAACATGTGAACGCAGATGAATTCCAAACAGAGATAGAACATTTAAACAAAGATAAAAAGATAAAGATAGAAAAATTAATAGATAGCAACAAATCAGTGTTTGCAAAAGACAAATACGATGTTGGAACGGTTAGTGAGTATGAAGCTAGAATTGATTTAGTGGTGGAGAAATACTGCAGTAAAAGACCATATAGATGCAATATAGAAGACAAGAAAGAAATCGAAAAGCAAATAGCCAAATTATTGGAGAAGAATTTAATCGAGGAATCTTATAGTCCCTTTGCGGCACCTGTCACGCTAGCGTATAAGAAAAATAAAGGAAAGACACGTATGTGCATAGACTTCAGAGATTTAAATAAGAACATTGTACCTCAAGCACAACCATTTCCTCTCATAGAGGATATAATAATAAGAGCCAGGAACTGTAAATATTTCACGACACTGGACATAAACTCAGCTTTTTGGTCAATACCATTAAGAATTGAAGATAAAAGAAAAACAGGGTTTGTAACGCACGATGGCCACTTTCAATGGACATGTCTACCGTTTGGATTAAAAACGTCTCCAGCTATATTTCAACGAATTCTGAGTAACATACTAAGAAAACATGAACTAATTGAATTTGCAGTAAACTATATAGATGATATCCTAATACACTCAACGACGTTTGAAGAACATCTAGACCACATCGAAAGAGTAGTAAATGCAATAAAAAGAGAAGGATTTAGGTTAAAATTCAAGAAATGTACGTTTGCTGCTGGTTCAGTCAGATATTTAGGACACGTAATAGGAGAAAATAGAGTTACACCACTGAAAGATAATATTATATCAATACAAAATTTCCCGACTCCTACCACGCAGAAGCAAATCAGACAATTGCTGGGAAAAATAAACTTTTACCACGAATATATAGAAAAGAGCTCAATATTATTAGATCCATTACATCGATTATTAAGGAAGAATGTAAAATTTATATGGACAGAAGATTGCGAAAAAGCTCTCAGAAAAATAAAAGAAATGCTATGTTCCCAACCAGTGTTAGAGATATTCGACAAAGATCTTCCAATCAAGATATATACAGATGCATCACTGGAAGGCATAGGCGCAATATTAAAACAAACACAACATGATGGAAAAGAAAAACCAGTGGCTTATTTTTCGAAGAAACTTAATGAAGCACAAAAAAGGAGAAAAGCAATATACCTTGAATGTTTAGCTATAAAAGAGGCAATAAAGTACTGGCAACACTGGCTAATAGGAAGATACTTTGAAATACACTCCGATCACAAACCACTAGAAAATATGAATATAAGAGCACGAACAGATGAAGAATTGGGCGATCTAACCCACTACCTATCTCAATACGATTTTAAAATTATATACATCCCAGGAAGAGATAATACAGAAGCAGACTGCTTAAGTAGAAACCCTGTCCTCGAAGCAAACATGGAAGAAGAAGAGGACCTATTGAAAACGGTAAATTCTATTACGATAGATGAGATAAAATCAGATCAGATGAATAATATGTCATTACAAAAAGAGAAAGAAAAATTGATAAAGAAGAGGGGAATATTTTACAAAAAAGCACGAAAGAAGGAAAAAATCATATTATCTGAAAAATTCAGTATTGATTTAATTAAGAAAACACACAAGGAATGGGGGCACACAGGAATAACACAAACGAATATGAAAATAAATCCATATTATACGGCTAAAAACTTAGTAGAGAATATAAAAAAAATATGTAAGGAATGCGATATATGCATTAGAAATAAATCGAGAGGCCAACATAAATTCGGCTCAATGTCACAATTAGGACCAGCGTCTAAGGCTTTCGAAATTATGTCCATAGACACAATTGGCGGATTTGGAGGCACTAGATCGACAAAAAAATACATACATTTGCTCGTCGACCACTTCACGAGATATGCGTTTATTTCAACATCAAAAACTCAAAGTGCTAATGATTTTAAGAAATTAGTCCAGACGGTGCTAGAAATAGGAAAGATCGGAACAATCTTAACGGATCAATACCCTGGAATTAATTCGAGAGAATTTAAAGAATACTTAAAAAAGGAAGAAGTGCAATTAATTTTTACGGCAATAAATGCACCATTTTCTAATGGGTTGAATGAGAGATTAAACCAAACGCTAGTAAATAAAATAAGATGTAAGATAAACGAAGAGACAAAGAAAAGAGCATGGACATCGATAGCGAGAGAATGCGTGGATAAATATAATAGACTAGAACATACAATCACAGGATTTACACCGGAGTATCTGTTACATGGCACAGACACCAGTAACATACCAGAAGAATTAAGAAGAATGAGAAATGGAGAAAACTGGACAAGAGACAAGAAGCTAGCACAAGAAAGAACACTGAGATCACACAGGTACAATAAAAGCATATTCGATAAAAATAGAAGACATCACGAATTCAACGTGGGAGATATGGTATTCATGGAAAATGGAAACAGACTTAATAGGAAAAAGCTAGAAGAACTAAGAATCGGACCATTCAAAATAGAGGAAAAAATTTCAAGCTCAATCTATAAAATAAAAACTGAAAAAAGAAACCAGGATACAAGTCTATTCCACGTGACAAAATTAATTCCAATGTTAGAAAGGGGGAATGTTTGAAAAATGGTGAAATTTTCATCTCGAAGAGGGGAGATGTAAAGAGACGATACTCTCTTCAAATGTAGCGCGCTTTACATTCCCTGCGCGCGCTTATCACGCCAGGTAGCAACGTCGCCGAGCGATCGACAACGTATCGGAGTGTTAAGAGAGAGATAGAACGATAGAATAAGAAGAAAGCAAAAGTACGAATGACAGTTGTTCAGAATCAGCCGTTATCGAGCAGTGCCGTAAAAGAGAGGCGAATAATTGACTTTAATTGTCGTTTCTCTTATATTACAGGTAATTTGTAAGCGTTGTATGTACATAGACTGTAAATAGTAATATTAATTAAAACATAAACTCTTATATTACAGAGAAACAAATTGAGTTCAGTTATTGGAACAACCCCAGCTTGTAATCCAGAAAAAGAATATTATATATATATATATATATATATACGATGGTTCACGCATCGTGTATATCGCTATAATTTCCGAAGTATTCGTTGCCCAAAAAAATGTTATACACAAAAGAGTACGTACTGCATCAATTTTTTTATAGGTCGAAGCGTTTCGAAATTTTGGAGGACAACTTCGTTTTTTTAACCAATATGTTTTACAGCAAAATATGGTAGAGAATCGAATTCCGAGTAAAAAAGTATTGGCCTTTATTAGTCCTAAACGTAATACCTAGCGAACAATTTCACTTTTTTTTTCATATAAAAAAACAGAGTTGTCCTTCAAATCTTCAAAATGCCTCGACCTATAAAACAAATTTATCCGCTATGTAGTGCATCCTTCTAAATCATGTAACTTTTGTATATACCATTTTTCTGTTCCACCCATACTTTGAGAATTATGACGTTGCGTAAGTTGCTTGGACCACCCTGTATATGTAGACGAAGCGTTGAGATCGGTTCACGGGCCTGTCTCTGTTTTCGGTGTGCGGCAAGAGGAAGACACGAGCAGTCGCGTACCGTGCGCGTGCCGCAACGCTACATATCACCGAATCGATGTACTATATGTATGCACCAACACATCTGCATATATGTGTTGGCATATTTACGCACCGCGTGATCGAGAGACGGAAGAAAACAAAACATGAGCGCGCTGTCATTTTCTGACGCGGCAGCTGAGCAGCGTGGTATATTGGGCTTGCTGCTCTCATGTCAGTAAAAAGACGCGTACTATTGTAATTACGTCCTAATTCTATTATTACAGGCGAACAGTAATTTATAATTTACTAGTTCGAAACAGTATATAGTCTATACATAGTGTAAATAATAATAGTATAATTAGTGACTGAGTGGTGATATACACAAAATAAGCAATAGAAGACGAAAAAAAGGATAAACGGGCTTATTCACGTCCAGAAAGGAATATTTTAAAAGGTATATATCACGACACTTATGCAAATAAAATTCTATTTATGCGACAATAAATCTGAGAATAACCTAAGATCTCTCTTTTGAGCTTCTTAGGTTACACATCAAAAAGTTATCGAAAAATATAATTTAGTGTTTGTCTCGTGCAGACTATTACGTAAATTACATCTAAATTTTAGTAAAGATTGTAAGATTTACTAAAATTTAGTAAAGAGGGTTCGGTAAAGAGCGTATAATTTTGGCAATACAATTTATCTTTATTCGTTTCCCTACCACAAAATATACTCAGGATAGGGGAAATACGTATAAAACGTATATAAAATATGAATAGTATGTAAAGAATGAGTAGATTTACGTAGATCCTATTTTTCTAGGAATCTGTAGAATTTCAGACTTGCAGCATTATGTAGATTTGTTGACGCTTGTATATGTGACTCTCGCTGACGAGAGCCGTCAGTCGCCGAGATCGCACTCTCTCGGCTGACGTTGACCATACGTCATCGACGATGCTTTAGGAGCAAGCATCGTTCGACGAATAAAAATATTCGAGTAAAAAATCGACCGAGAATTCGCGATTCTCGGTTGTCAGTTTCCTACTCCCAATATTCTGTAGATTGCCTAAACATTACATGCCTGCTCCAAAATATTTGAGGCGAAACTCGACCGAGAATTTTCGATTCTCGGTCGCGAATTTTATTGTCAAACTCGGCATTTCGTAGATTTGTTGACGCTTGTATATTTGACTCTCGCTGACGAGAGCCGTCAGTCGCCGAGATCGCACTCTCTCGGCTGACGTTGACCATACGTCATCGACGATGCTTTAGGAGCAAGCAGCGTTCGACGAATAAAAATATTCGAGTAAAAAATCGACCGAGAATTTGCGATTCTCGGTTGTCAGTTTCCTACTCGCAATATTCTATAGATTGCCTGAACATTACATGCCTGCTCCAAAATATTTGAGGCGAAACTCGACCGAGAATTGTCGATTCTCGGTCGCGAATTTTATTGTAAAACTCGGCATTTCGTAGATTTGTTGACGCTTGTATATTTGACTCTCGCTGACGAGAGCCGTCAGTCGCCGAGATCGCACTCTCTCGGCTGACGTTGACCATACGTCATCGACGATGCTTTAGGAGCAAGCATCGTTCGACGAATAAAAATATTCGAGTAAAAAATCGACCGAGAATTTGCGATTCTCGGTTGTCAGTTTCCTACTCGCAATATTCTATAGATTGCCTGAACATTACATGCCTGCTCCAAAATATTTGAGGCGAAACTCGACCGAGAATTGTCGATTCTCGGTCGCGAATTTTATTGTAAAACTCGGCATTACGTAGATTTGTTGACGCTTGTATACGTGACTCTCGCTGACCAGAGTCGTCAGTCACCGATATCGCATTTTCGGTACACAAGAGAGATGTTTGGCGAATGCAACATGCCGAGTTGAGACAGGATCGAAAATTTCCGATTGCCGTTTGCACATCTGAATTTCGTCAGCATTCGTACATTTTTTACACATATTAGAAAGCATTGCAGCTTATAAAAAATATTCACAAAATAATATAATTCTTCAAAGAAAGAAATTATCCCATTATACAGACTATATATGTATAGTGTATGTATGTATAGATATATATGTATATCTGAACATATTCTGATCAGAAATCATATATATATATATATATATATATATATATATATATATATATATATATATATATATTGCCGAATGGGTTTGTATGTATACCCAGATATCTTTTCCAAGAATCATATTATTTTGTGAACGGTTTTTATAAACAGCAATTCTCATAATATGCATGACCAAAGCTACGAGATTGGTCGCGCGACTCGATTGTTTTCGCTCCGCCTCATTCCCTCCGCGGGGCGGTGCGGGGAAAATGCGGGCGGCTGGCTATCGCTGCGAGGCCTCGGCGCTTGCCCCGTCTTGTCAAGTGTCATACTGAGGCTTCGTAGCATGCGTCGCCTTCTTAGCCCCGATGCCTCCACGCGCCGTCTCCGGGCCACGATCGGTCCGTGCGCCGCTTCCAGAGCCCCGATCGGTGCACGCGTCTTCTCCTGATCTCCGATCGGTCCACGCGCCGTCTCATAAGCCCCGATCGGTCCACGTGCCGTCTCCTAAGCCCCGATCGGTTAACGCGCCGTCTCCGAGCCGCGATCGGTCCACGCGCCGTCGCCGAACCCCAATTGATCCACGCGCAACCGCCTGACCCGCAGTCGGTCCACGCGTCGTCTCCGAGCTCCAATCGGTCCACGCGCCGTTTCCTGAGACCTGGTCGGTCCATGCGTCGTCTTCTAAGCCCCGATGCCTCCACGCGCCGTCTCCGAGCCACGATCGGTTCAGGCGCCGCTTCCCGAGCCCCGATCAGTCCACGTACCGTCTCCTAAGCCCCGATCGCTCCACGGACCGTTTCCTGATCCCCGATCGGTCCACGCGCCGCCTCCTCAGCCCCGATCGGTCCACGCGTCGGCTCCTAAGCCTCGATCGGTCCACGCGCGGCCTGCTTAGCCCCGGTCGGTCCACGCGCCGTCTCCGAGCCCCGATCGGTCCACGCATCGTCTCCTAAGCCCCGATCGGTCCACGCGCCTTCTCCTAAGCCCCGATCGATCCACGCGCCGTCTCCGAGCGCCGATCGGTTCTCGCGCCGTCTCCTGAGCCCCGATACGTCCACGCGCAGTCGCCGAGCCCCGATCAGTCCACGCGCGGCCTCCTGAGCCCCGGTCGGTTCACGCGCCGTCTCCCCGCCCCGATCGGTCCACGCGCCGTCTCCTGAGCCCTGGTCCGTCCACGCGCGGCGTCGAGCCGCGATCGGTCCACGCGCGGCCTCCTGAGCCCCAATCGGTCCAAGCGTCGTCTCCTAAGCCCCGATCGGTCCGTGCGCCGTCTCCGAGCCCCGATCGGTCCACGCACCATCTCATGCTCCCAAATCGGTCCATGCGCCGCCTCCGGAGCCCTGAGCGATCCACGCGAATCTTCTGAGCTCCGGTCGGTCCTCGTACCGTCCCCGAGCCCCGATCGGTTCACGCGCCGTGTCCGAGCCCCAATCGGTCCACGCGCCGTCTCCTAAGCTCCAATCGGTCCACGCGCCGTCCCCTGAGCCCCGATAGGTCGACGCGCAGTCGCCGAGCCCCGATAGGTACACGCGTCGTCTCCTACACCCCGATCGGTCCACGCGTCGTCTCCTAAGCCCCGATCGGTCCACGCGCCGTCTCCGAGCCCCGATGGGTCCACGCACTGTCTCCTGATCCCGATGGGTCCACGCGGCGCCTCCGGAGCCCCGATCGATCCACGCGAGGATCCTGAGCCCCGATCGATCCACGCATCGTCTCCTAAGCCCCAATCGGTTAACGCGCCGTCTCCTGAACCCCGATCGTTCCACGCGCCTTCTCCTAAGCCACGATCGGTCAGCGCCGTCTCCGAGCGCCGATCGGTGCACGCGCCGTCGCACGAGCCGCGATCGGTCCAGGCGCGGCCTCCTGAGCCCCGATCGCTCCACGCGCCGTTTTCTGAGCACCATTCGGTCCACGCGTCGTCTTGAAAGCCCCGATGCCTCCACGCGCCGTCTCCGAGCCCCGATCGGTCCACGCGCCGTCTCCTAAGCCCCGATCGGTCAACGCGCCTTCTCCTCAGCCCCGATTGGTCCACGCGCCGTCTCCGAGCCACGATCGGTGCAGGCGCCGCTTCCTGAGCACCGATCGGTCCACGCGCTGTCTCCTGAGCCCCGATACATCCACGCGCAGTCGCCGAGCCCCTATCGGTCCACGCGCCGTCTCCGAGCCACGATCGGTCCTTGCGCCGCTTCCACAACCCCGATCGGTCCACGCGTCACCTCCTGATCTCCGATTGGTCCACGCGCCATCTCCTAAGCCCCGATCGGTCCACGCGCCGTCTCCGAGCGCCGATCGGTTGACGCGCCGTCTCCTGAGCCCCGATCATTCCACGCGCCGTCTCCGAGACCCGATCCGTCCACGCGCCGTCTCCTAAGCCCCGTTCGGTCCAAGTGCCTTCTCCTAAAGCCCGGTCGGTCCACGCGCCGTCTCCGAGCCCCGATCGGTCCACGCATCGTCTCCTAAGCCCCGATCGGCTAACGCGTCGACTCCGAGCCGCGATCGTTCCACGCGCCGTCCCCGATCCCCGATCGATCCACGCGCCGTATCCGAGCGCCGATCGGTTCACGCGCCGTCACCCGAGCCCCGATCGTTCCACACGCCGTCTCCGAGCCCCGATCGGTCCACGCTTCGTCTCCTGAGCCCGGATCGTTCCACGCGTCGTCTCCTGATCCCCGATCCGTAATCGCGTCGTCTCCGAGCCTCGATCGGTCCACACGCCGTGTCCGATCCCCGATCGGTCCGCGTACCGCATTCTGAGCCGCGGTCCGTCCACGCGCCATCTCCGAGCACCGATCGGTCCACGCGCCGTCTCAGAGCGCCGATCATTTCACGCTCCGTCTCCTGAGCTCCAATCGTTCAACGCGCCGTCTCCGAGCCCCGATCGGTCCACGCGCCGTCTCCTGAGCCCCGATAGGTACACGCGTCGTCTCCTACACCCCGATCGGTCCACGCGTCGTCTCCTAAGCCCCGATCGGTCCACGCGCCGTCTCCGAGCCCCGATGGGTCCACGCACTGTCTCCTGATCCCCATGGGTCCACGCGGCGCCTCCGGAGCCCCGATCGATCCACGCGAGGATCCTGAGCCCCGATCGATCCACGCATCGTCTCCTAAGCCCCAATCGGTTAACGCGCCGTCTCCTGAACCCCGATCGTTCCACGCGCCTTCTCCTAAGCCACGATCGGTCAGCGCCGTCTCCGAGCGCCGATCGGTGCACGCGCCGTCGCACGAGCCGCGATCGGTCCACGCGCGGCCTCCTGAGCACCAGTTGCTTCACGCGCCGTATCCGAGCCCCAATCGGTCCACGCACCATCTCCTGAGCCCCGATCGGTCCACGCGCCGTCTCCTGAGCCCCGGTCGGTCCGCGCGCCGTCATCTGAGCCCCGATCGGTCGACGCATCGTCTCCGAGACTCGATCGGTCCACGCGCCATCGCCGAGCCCCGATCGGCCCACGCGCCGTCTCCGTGCCCCGCTCGGTTCACGCATCGTCTCCTAAGCCCCGATCGGTTAACGCGCCGCCTCCGAGCGCCGAGCGGTCCACGCGCCGTCGCCGAACCCCAATTGGTCCACGCGCAACCGCCTGAGTCCCAGTCGGTCCACGCGCTGTCTCCGAGCCCCGATCGGTCCACGCGCCGTCGCCGAGCCATGATCGGTCCACGCGCTGCCTCCTGAGTCCCAATCGGTCCACGGGCCGTCGCCGATCCACGATCGGTCCGTGCGCCGTTTCCAGAGCCCTATCGGTCCACGCATCGTCTCCTGATCTCCGATCGGTCCACGCGCCGTCTCCTAAGCCCCGATCGGTCCACGCGCTGTCTCCGAGCGCCGATCGGTTCACGCGCCGTCTCCTGAGCCCCGATCATTCCACGCACCGTCTCCGAGCCCCGATCGGTCCACGCGTCGTCTCCTGAGCCTCGATCGCTCCACGCGCCGTTTTCTGAGCACCGTTCGGTCCACGCGTCGTCTCCAAAGCCCTGATCGGTCCACGTGCCGTCTCCGAGCCCCGATCGGTCCACGCGCCGTCTCTTGAACCCCGATACGTCCACACGCAGTCGCCGAGCCCCGATCGGTCCACGCGCCGTCGCCGAGCCTCGATCGGTCCACGCGCGGCCTCCTAAGCCCCGACCGGTTCACGCGCCGTCTCGTAAGCCCCAATCGGTCCACGCGCCGTCACCCGAGCCCCGATCGTTCCACACGCCGTCTCCGAGCCCCGATCGGTCCACGCTTCGTCTCCTGAGCCCGGATCGTTCCACGCGTCGTCTCCTGATCCCCGATCCGTAATCGCGTCGTCTCCGAGCCTCGATCGGTCCACACGCCGTGTCCGATCCCCGATCGGTCCGCGTACCGCCTTCTGAGCCGCGGTCCGTCCACGCGCCATCTTCGAGCACCGATCGGTCCACGCGCCGTCTCAGAGCGCCGATCATTTCACGCTCCGTCTCCTGAGCTCCAATCGTTCAACGCGCCGTCTCCGAGCCCCGATCGGTCCACGCGCCGTCTCCTGAGCCCCAATCGGTCCACACGCTGTCTCGTGAGCCCCGATAGGTACACGCGTCGTGTCCTACGTCCCGATCGGTCCACGCGTCGTCTCCTAAGCCCCGATCGGTCCACGCGCCGTCTCCGAGCCCCGATCGGTCCGCGCACCGTCTCCTGATCCCCATCGCTCCACGCGGCGTCTCCGGAGCCCCGATCGATGTACGCGAGTCTCCTGAGCCCCGGTCGGTCCGCGCGCCGTCATCTGAGCCCCGATCGGTCGACGCGTCGTCTCCGAGACTCGATCGGTCCACGCGCCATCGCCGAGCCCCGATCGTTCCACGCGCGGCCTCCTGAGCCCCGGTCGGTCCACGCGCCGTCTCCGTGCCCCGCTCGGTTCACGCATCGTCTCCTAAGCCCCGATCGGTTAACGCGCCGCCTCCGAGCGCCGAGCGGTCCACGCGCCGTCGCCGAACCCCAATTGGTCCACGCGCAACCGCCTGAGTCCCAGTCGGTCCACGCGCTGTCTCCGAGCCCCGATCGGTCCACGCGCCGTCGCCGAGCCATGATCGGTCCACGCGCTGCCTCCTGAGCCCCAATCGGTCCACGGGCCGTCGCCGATCCACGATCGGTCCGTGCGCCGTTTCCAGAGCCCTATCGGTCCACGCATCGTCTCCTGATCTCCGATCGGTCCACGCGCCGTCTCCTAAGCCCCGATCGGTCCACGCGCTGTCTCCGAGCGCCGATCGGTTCACGCGCCGTCTCCTGAGCCCCGATCATTCCACGCACCGTCTCCGAGCCCCGATCGGTCCACGCGTCGTCTCCTGAGCCTCGATCGCTCCACGCGCCGTTTTCTGAGCACCGTTCGGTCCACACGTCGTCTTCAAAGCCCCGATGCCTCCACGCGCCGTCTCCGAGCCACGATCGGTCCGTGCGCCGCTTCCAGAGCACTATCAGTCCACGCGTCGTCTCCTGATCTCCGATCGGTCGACGCGCCGTCTCCTAAGCCCCGATCGGTCCACGCACCGTCTCCGAGCGCCGATCGGTTCACCGCCGTCTCCTGAGCCCCGATCGGTCCACGCGCCTTCTCCTGCGCCCGGATCGGTCCACGCGTCATCGCCGAATCCCCCATCCGTACACGCGTCGTCTCCGATCCTCGATCGGTCCAGGCGCTGCTTCCTGAGCCCCAATCGGTCCACGCGTTGTCACCTAAGCCCCGATCGGTCCACGCGCCGTCTCCGAGCCCCAATCGGTTCACGCATCGTCACCTAAGCCCCGATCGGTCCACGCGTCGTCTCCAAAGCCCTGATCGGTCCACGTGCCGTCTCCGAGCCCCGATCGGTCCACGCGCTGTCTCCTGAACCCCGATACGTCCACACGCAGTCGCCGAGCCCCGATCGGTCCACGCGCCGTCGCCGAGCCTCGATCGGTCCACGCGCGGCCTCCTGAGCCGCGGTCGGTTCACGCGCTGTCTCCGAGCCCCGATCGATCCACGCGTCGTCTTCTAAGCCCAGATGCCTCCTCGCGCCGTCTCCGTGCCACGATCGGTTCAGGCGCCGCTTCGTGAGCCCCGATCGGTCCACGCTCCGTCACCAAGCCCCGATCCGTACACGCGTCGTCTCCGAGCCCCGGTCGGTTCACGCGCCGTCTCCGAGCCCCGATGGGTCCACGCGCGGTCTCCTGAGCCCCGGTCGGTCCACGCGCCGTCGCCGAATCCCAATTCGTCCACGGGCAACCTCCTGAGCCCCAGTCGGTCCACGCGCCGTCTCCTGAGCCCCGATCGGTCCACGTATCGTCTCCTACGCCCGGATCGGTCCACGCGTCGTCTCCTAAGCCCCGAACGGTCCACGCGCCGTCTCCGAGCCCCGATCGGTCCACGCACCGTCTCCTGATCCCCATCGGTCCACGCGGCGCCTCCGGAGCCCCGACCGATCCACACGAGTCTCCTGAGCCCCGGTCGGTCCGCCCGCCGTCTCCTGAGCCCCGATCGGCCCACGCGCCGTCTCCTGAGCCCCGATCGTTCCACGCGCCGTCTCCAAGCCCCGATCGGTCCACGCGCCATCTCCTGAGGCCTAATCGGTCCACACGCTGTCTCGTGAGCCCCGATAGGTACACGCGTCGTCTCCTACGCCCCGATCGGTCCACGCGCCGTCTCCAAGCACCGATTGGTCCACGCGCCGTCGCCCGAACCCCAATTGGTCCACGCGCCGTCGCCCGAACCCCAATTGGTCGACGCGCCGTCGCCCGAACCCCAATTGGTCCACGAGCAACGTCATGAGCTCCAGTCGGTCCACGCGCAGTCGCCGAGCCCCGATCGATCCCCGCATCGTCTCCTAAGCCCCGATCGGGCCACGTGCCGTCTCCGAGCGACGATCGGTTCACGCACCGTCTCCTGAGCCCCGATCGGTCCACCCGTCGTCCTCGAATCCCCGATCCACACTAGCGTCGTCTCCGACCCTCGACCGGTCCACGCGCCGTCTCCTGAGTCCCGATCATTCCACGCGCCGTCTCCTAAGCCGCGATCCGTCCACGGGCCGTCTCCGAGCTGCTATCGGTAAACGCGCCGTCACCAAGTCCTGATCCGTACACGCGTCGTCTCCGAGCCCCGATCGGTCCACGCGCCGTCTCCGAGCACCGATTGGTCCACGCGCCGTCGCCCGAACCCCAATTGGTCCACGCGCCGTCGCCGGAACACCAATTGGTCCACGAGCAACCGCCTGAGCTCCAGTCGGTCCACGCGCAGTTGCCGAGCCCCGATCGCTCCACGCGCCTTCTCCGAGCGCCGATTGGTGCACGCGCCATCTCCTGAGCACCGATCGTTCCACACGCCGCCTCCTAAGCCCCGATCTGTCCAGGCGTCGTCTCCTAAGAGCCGACCGGTCCACGCGCCGTCTCCTGAGCCCCGTTCGGCCCACGCGCCGTCTCCTAAGCCCCGATACGTCCACGCGCAGTCGCCGAGCCCCGATCGGTCCAGGCGCGGTCTCCTGAGCCCCGATCTGTCCACGCGCCGTCTCCGAGCCCCGATCGGTCCACGCGCCGTCTCCGAGCCCTGATCGGTCCGCGCGCCGTCTCCTGAGCCCCAATCGGTCCACGCGTCGTCTCCTAAGCCCCGATTGGTCCACGCGCCGTCTCCGAGCCCCGATCGGTCCACGCACTGTCTCCTGATCCCCATGGGTCCACGCGGCGCCTCCGGGGCCGCGATCGATCCTCGCGAGGCTCCTAAGCCCCGATCGGTCCACGTGCCGTCTCCTTAGCCCCGATCGGTCCACGCGTCGTCTTCTAAGCCCCGATCGGTCCACGCGTAGTCTCCTAAGCCCCGCTCGGTTAACGCGTCGTTTCCGAGCCCCGATCGGTCCACGCGTTGTCTCCTGAGCCCCGATTAGTCCATGCGCCGTCTCCAAAGCCCCGATCCGTGCACGGGCCGTGTCCGAGCTCCGATCGGTCCACGCGCCATCGCCGAGCCCCGATCGGTCCACGCGCCGTCTCCTGAGCCCCGATCTGTCCACACGCCTTCTCCTGAGCCCCGATCTATCGACGCGTCGTCTCCTAAGCCCCGACCGGTGCACGCAGCGTCTCCTGAGCCCAAATTGTCCACACGCTGTCTCGTGATCCCCGATAGGTACATGCGACGTCTCCTACGCCCCGATCGGTCCACGCGCCGTCACCTGAGCCCCGATCGGTCGACGCGTCGTCTTCTGAGCCCCGATCGACCCACGCGTCGTCTCCTGAACCCCGACCGCTCCACACGCCCTTTCCTGAGCCCCGATCGGTCCACGCATCGTCTCCGAGCGCCGATCGGTTCACGCGCCGTCTCCTGAGCCCCGATCGTTCCACGCGCCGACTCCGAGCTCCGATCGGCCCACGCGCCGTCTCCTAAGCACCGATCGGTCCAAGCGCCTTCTCCTAAGCCCCGATCGGTCCACGCGCCATCTCCGAGCCCCGATCGGCCCACGCGCCGTCTCCTGAGCCCGGATCGTTCCACGCGTCGTCCCCGAATCCCCGATCCGTACACGCGTCGTCTCCGAGCCTCGATCGGTCCACGCGCCATCGCCGAACCCCAATTGGTCCACGCGAAACCGCCTGAGCCCCGGTCGGTCCACGCGCCGTCTCCGAGCCCCGATCGGTCCACGCATCGTCTCCTAAGCCCCGATCGGTCCACGCGCCTTCTCCTAAGCCCCGATCGATCCACGCGCCGTCTCCGAGCGCCGATTGGTTCACGCGCCGTCTCCTGTGCTCCGATCGTTCCACGCGCCGTCTCCTGTGCTCCGATCGTTCCACGCGCCGTCTCCGAGCCCCGATCGGTCCACGCGCCGTCTCCTGTGCTCCGATCGTTCCACGCGCCGTCTCCTGTGCTCCGATCGTTCCACGCGCCGTCTCCGAGCCCCGATCGGTCCACGCGCCGTCTCCTGAGCCCCGATACGTCCACGCGCAGTCGCCGAGCCCCGATCAGTCCACGCGCGGCCTCCTGAGCCCCGGTCGGTTCACGCGCCGTCTCCCCGCCCCGATCGGTCCACGCGCCGTCTCCTGAGCCCTGGTCCGTCCACGCGCGGCGTCGAGCCGCGATCGGTCCACGCGCGGCCTCCTGAGCCCCAATCGGTCCACGCGTCGTCTCCTAAGCCCCGATCGGTCCGTGCGCCGTCTCCGAGCCCCGATCGGTCCACGCGAATCTTCTGAGCTCCGGTCGGCCCTCGTACCGTCCCCGAGCCCCGATCGGTCCACGTTCCGTCTCCGAAGCCCCGCTCGGTCCACGCGCCGTCTCCTGAACCCCGATCGGTCCACGCGTCGTCTCCTAAGCCCCGATCGGTTCACGCGCCGTATCCAAGCCCCAATGGGTCCGCGCGCCGTCTCCTAAGCTCCAATCGGTCCACGCGCGGTACCCTGAGCCCCGATAGGTCGACGCGCAGTCGCCGAGCCCCGATCGGTCCACGCGCTGTCTCCTGAGCCCCGATAGGTACACGCGTCATCTCCTACACCCCGATCGGTGCACGCGTCGTCTCTTAAGCCCCGATCGGTCCACGCGTCGTCCCCGAATCCCCGATCCGTACACGCGTCGTCTCCGAGCCTCGATCGGTCCACGCGCCATCGCCGAACCCCAATTGGTCCACGCGAAACCGCCTGAGCCCCGGTCGGTCCACGCGCCGTCTCCGAGCCCCGATCGGTCCACGCATCGTCTCCTAAGCCCCGATCGGTCCACGCGCCTTCTCCTAAGCCCCGATCGATCCACGCGCCGTCTCCGAGCGCCGATTGGTTCACGCGCCGTCTCCTGTGCTCCGATCGTTCCACGCGCCGTCTCCTGTGCTCCGATCGTTCCACGCGCCGTCTCCGAGCCCCGATCGGTCCACGCGCCGTCTCCTGAGCCCCGATACGTCCACGCGCAGTCGCCGAGCCCCGATCAGTCCACGCGCGGCCTCCTGAGCCCCGGTCGGTTCACGCGCCGTCTCCCCGCCCCGATCGGTCCACGCGCCGTCTCCTGAGCCCTGATCCGTCCACGCGCGGCATCGAGCCTCGATCGGTCCACGCGCGGCCTCCTGAGCCCCAATCGGTCCACGCGTCGTCTCCTAAGCCCCGATCAGTCCGTGCGCCGTCTCCGAGCCCCGATCGGTCCACGCACCACTCATGCTCCCCAATCGGTCCATGCGCCGCCTCCGGAGCCCTGATCGATCCACGCGAATCTCCTGAGCTCCGGTCGGTCCTCGTACCGTCTCCGAGCCCCGATCGGTCCACGTACTGTCTCCGAAGCCCCGATCGGTCCACGCGCCGCGGCGAACCCCAATCGGTCCATGCGCCGCCTCCGGAGCCCTGATCGATCCACGCGAATCTCCTGAGCTCCGGTCGGTCCTCGTACCGTCTCCGAGCCCCGATCGGTCCACGTACCGTCTCCGAAGCCCCGATCGGTCCACGCGCCGCGGCGAACCCCAATTGGTCCACGCGCCACCTCCTGAGCCCCAGTCGGTCCACGCGCTGTCTCCGAGCACCGATCGGTCTACGCATCGTCTCCTAAACCCCGCTCTGTTAACGCGTCGTCTCCTGAGCCCCAATCGCTCCACGCGCCGTCTTTTGAGCGCCGATCGGTCCATGCGTCGTCTCCTAAGCTCCAATCGGTCCACGCGCCGTCTCCTGGGCCCCGATACGTCGACGCGCAGTCGCCGAGCCCCGAACGGTCCACGCGTCGTCTCCTAAGCCCCGATCAGTCCACGCGCCGTCTCCGAGCCCCGATGGGTCCACGCGGCGCCTCCGGAGCCCCGATCGATCCACGCGAGGATCCTGAGCCCCGATCGATCCACGCATCGTCTCCTAAGCCCCAATCGGTTAACGCGCCGTCTCCGAGCCCCAATCGGTCCACGCGCCGTCTCCTGAACCCCGATCGTTCCACGCGCCTTCTCCTAAGCCACGATCGGTCAGCGCCGTCTCCGAGCGCCGATCGGTGCACGCGCCGTCGCACGTGCCGCTATCGGTCCACGCGCGGCCTCCTGAGCCCCAATCGGTTCACGCGCCGTCCCCTGAGCCCCGATAGGTCGACGCGCAGTCGCCGAGCCCCGATAGGTACACGCGTCGTCTCCTACACCCCGATCGGTCCACGCGTCGTCTCCTAAGCCCCGATCGGTCCACGCGCCGTCTCCGAGCCCCGATGGGTCCACGCACTGTCTCCTGATCCCGATGGGTCCACGCGGCGCCTCCGGAGCCCCGATCGATCCACGCGAGGATCCTGAGCCCCGATCGATCCACGCATCGTCTCCTAAGCCCCAATCGGTTAACGCGCCGTCTCCTGAACCCCGATCGTTCCACGCGCCTTCTCCTAAGCCACGATCGGTCAGCGCCGTCTCCGAGCGCCGATCGGTGCACGCGCCGTCGCACGAGCCGCGATCGGTCCAGGCGCGGCCTCCTGAGCCCCGATCGCTCCACGCGCCGTTTTCTGAGCACCATTCGGTCCACGCGTCGTCTTGAAAGCCCCGATGCCTCCACGCGCCGTCTCCGAGCCCCGATCGGTCCACGCGCCGTCTCCTAAGCCCCGATCGGTCAACGCGCCTTCTCCTCAGCCCCGATTGGTCCACGCGCCGTCTCCGAGCCACGATCGGTGCAGGCGCCGCTTCCTGAGCACCGATCGGTCCACGCGCTGTCTCCTGAGCCCCGATACATCCACGCGCAGTCGCCGAGCCCCTATCGGTCCACGCGCCGTCTCCGAGCCACGATCGGTCCTTGCGCCGCTTCCACAACCCCGATCGGTCCACGCGTCACCTCCTGATCTCCGATTGGTCCACGCGCCATCTCCTAAGCCCCGATCGGTCCACGCGCCGTCTCCGAGCGCCGATCGGTTGACGCGCCGTCTCCTGAGCCCCGATCATTCCACGCGCCGTCTCCGAGACCCGATCCGTCCACGCGCCGTCTCCTAAGCCCCGTTCGGTCCAAGTGCCTTCTCCTAAAGCCCGGTCGGTCCACGCGCCGTCTCCGAGCCCCGATCGGTCCACGCATCGTCTCCTAAGCCCCGATCGGCTAACGCGTCGACTCCGAGCCGCGATCGTTCCACGCGCCGTCCCCGATCCCCGATCGATCCACGCGCCGTATCCGAGCGCCGATCGGTTCAACGCGCCGTCTCCGAGCCCCGATCGGTCCACGCGCCGTCTCCTGAGCCCCGATAGGTACACGCGTCGTCTCCTACACCCCGATCGGTCCACGCGTCGTCTCCTAAGCCCCGATCGGTCCACGCGCCGTCTCCGAGCCCCGATGGGTCCACGCACTGTCTCCTGATCCCCATGGGTCCACGCGGCGCCTCCGGAGCCCCGATCGATCCACGCGAGGATCCTGAGCCCCGATCGATCCACGCATCGTCTCCTAAGCCCCAATCGGTTAACGCGCCGTCTCCTGAACCCCGATCGTTCCACGCGCCTTCTCCTAAGCCACGATCGGTCAGCGCCGTCTCCGAGCGCCGATCGGTGCACGCGCCGTCGCACGAGCCGCGATCGGTCCACGCGCGGCCTCCTGAGCACCAGTTGCTTCACGCGCCGTATCCGAGCCCCAATCGGTCCACGCACCATCTCCTGAGCCCCGATCGGTCCACGCGCCGTCTCCTGAGCCCCGGTCGGTCCGCGCGCCGTCATCTGAGCCCCGATCGGTCGACGCATCGTCTCCGAGACTCGATCGGTCCACGCGCCATCGCCGAGCCCCGATCGGCCCACGCGCCGTCTCCGTGCCCCGCTCGGTTCACGCATCGTCTCCTAAGCCCCGATCGGTTAACGCGCCGCCTCCGAGCGCCGAGCGGTCCACGCGCCGTCGCCGAACCCCAATTGGTCCACGCGCAACCGCCTGAGTCCCAGTCGGTCCACGCGCTGTCTCCGAGCCCCGATCGGTCCACGCGCCGTCGCCGAGCCATGATCGGTCCACGCGCTGCCTCCTGAGTCTCAATCGGTCCACGGGCCGTCGCCGATCCACGATCGGTCCGTGCGCCGTTTCCAGAGCCCTATCGGTCCACGCATCGTCTCCTGATCTCCGATCGGTCCACGCGCCGTCTCCTAAGCCCCGATCGGTCCACGCGCTGTCTCCGAGCGCCGATCGGTTCACGCGCCGTCTCCTGAGCCCCGATCATTCCACGCACCGTCTCCGAGCCCCGATCGGTCCACGCGTCGTCTCCTGAGCCTCGATCGCTCCACGCGCCGTTTTCTGAGCACCGTTCGGTCCACGCGTCGTCTCCAAAGCCCTGATCGGTCCACGTGCCGTCTCCGAGCCCCGATCGGTCCACGCGCCGTCTCTTGAACCCCGATACGTCCACACGCAGTCGCCGAGCCCCGATCGGTCCACGCGCCGTCGCCGAGCCTCGATCGGTCCACGCGCGGCCTCCTAAGCCCCGACCGGTTCACGCGCCGTCTCGTAAGCCCCAATCGGTCCACGCGCCGTCACCCGAGCCCCGATCGTTCCACACGCCGTCTCCGAGCCCCGATCGGTCCACGCTTCGTCTCCTGAGCCCGGATCGTTCCACGCGTCGTCTCCTGATCCCCGATCCGTAATCGCGTCGTCTCCGAGCCTCGATCGGTCCACACGCCGTGTCCGATCCCCGATCGGTCCGCGTACCGCCTTCTGAGCCGCGGTCCGTCCACGCGCCATCTTCGAGCACCGATCGGTCCACGCGCCGTCTCAGAGCGCCGATCATTTCACGCTCCGTCTCCTGAGCTCCAATCGTTCAACGCGCCGTCTCCGAGCCCCGATCGGTCCACGCGCCGTCTCCTGAGCCCCAATCGGTCCACACGCTGTCTCGTGAGCCCCGATAGGTACACGCGTCGTGTCCTACGTCCCGATCGGTCCACGCGTCGTCTCCTAAGCCCCGATCGGTCCACGCGCCGTCTCCGAGCCCCGATCGGTCCGCGCACCGTCTCCTGATCCCCATCGGTCCACGCGGCGCCTCCGGAGCCCCGACCGATCCACACGAGTCTCCTGAGCCCCGGTCGGTCCGCCCGCCGTCTCCTGAGCCCCGATCGGCCCACGCGCCGTCTCCTGAGCCCCGATCGTTCCACGCGCCGTCTCCAAGCCCCGATCGGTCCACGCGCCATCTCCTGAGGCCTAATCGGTCCACACGCTGTCTCGTGAGCCCCGATAGGTACACGCGTCGTCTCCTACGCCCCGATCGGTCCACGCGCCGTCTCCAAGCACCGATTGGTCCACGCGCCGTCGCCCGAACCCCAATTGGTCCACGCGCCGTCGCCCGAACCCCAATTGGTCGACGCGCCGTCGCCCGAACCCCAATTGGTCCACGAGCAACGTCATGAGCTCCAGTCGGTCCACGCGCAGTCGCCGAGCCCCGATCGATCCCCGCATCGTCTCCTAAGCCCCGATCGGGCCACGTGCCGTCTCCGAGCGACGATCGGTTCACGCACCGTCTCCTGAGCCCCGATCGGTCCACCCGTCGTCCTCGAATCCCCGATCCACACTAGCGTCGTCTCCGACCCTCGACCGGTCCACGCGCCGTCTCCTGAGTCCCGATCATTCCACGCGCCGTCTCCTAAGCCGCGATCCGTCCACGGGCCGTCTCCGAGCTGCTATCGGTAAACGCGCCGTCACCAAGTCCTGATCCGTACACGCGTCGTCTCCGAGCCCCGATCGGTCCACGCGCCGTCTCCGAGCACCGATTGGTCCACGCGCCGTCGCCCGAACCCCAATTGGTCCACGCGCCGTCGCCGGAACACCAATTGGTCCACGAGCAACCGCCTGAGCTCCAGTCGGTCCACGCGCAGTTGCCGAGCCCCGATCGCTCCACGCGCCTTCTCCGAGCGCCGATTGGTGCACGCGCCATCTCCTGAGCACCGATCGTTCCACACGCCGCCTCCTAAGCCCCGATCTGTCCAGGCGTCGTCTCCTAAGAGCCGACCGGTCCACGCGCCGTCTCCTGAGCCCCGTTCGGCCCACGCGCCGTCTCCTAAGCCCCGATACGTCCACGCGCCGTCTCCTAAGCCCCGATACGTCCACGCGCAGTCGCCGAGCCCCGATCGGTCCAGGCGCGGTCTCCTGAGCCCCGATCTGTCCACGCGCCGTCTCCGAGCCCCGATCGGTCCACGCGCCGTCTCCGAGCCCTGATCGGTCCGCGCGCCGTCTCCTGAGCCCCAATCGGTCCACGCGTCGTCTCCTAAGCCCCGATTGGTCCACGCGCCGTCTCCGAGCCCCGATCGGTCCACGCACTGTCTCCTGATCCCCATGGGTCCACGCGGCGCCTCCGGGGCCCCGATCGATCCTCGCGAGGCTCCTAAGCCCCGATCGGTCCACGTGCCGTCTCCTTAGCCCCGATCGGTCCACGCGTCGTCTTCTAAGCCCCGATCGGTCCACGCGTAGTCTCCTAAGCCCCGCTCGGTTAACGCGTCGTTTCCGAGCCCCGATCGGTCCACGCGTTGTCTCCTGAGCCCCGATTAGTCCATGCGCCGTCTCCAAAGCCCCGATCCGTGCACGGGCCGTGTCCGAGCTCCGATCGGTCCACGCGCCATCGCCGAGCCCCGATCGGTCCACGCGCCGTCTCCTGAGCCCCGATCTGTCCACACGCCTTCTCCTGAGCCCCGATCTATCGACGCGTCGTCTCCTAAGCCCCGACCGGTGCACGCAGCGTCTCCTGAGCCCAAATTGTCCACACGCTGTCTCGTGATCCCCGATAGGTACATGCGACGTCTCCTACGCCCCGATCGGTCCACGCGCCGTCACCTGAGCCCCGATCGGTCGACGCGTCGTCTTCTGAGCCCCGATCGACCCACGCGTCGTCTCCTGAACCCCGACCGCTCCACACGCCCTTTCCTGAGCCCCGATCGGTCCACGCATCGTCTCCGAGCGCCGATCGGTTCACGCGCCGTCTCCTGAGCCCCGATCGTTCCACGCGCCGACTCCGAGCTCCGATCGGCCCACGCGCCGTCTCCTAAGCACCGATCGGTCCAAGCGCCTTCTCCTAAGCCCCGATCGGTCCACGCGCCATCTCCGAGCCCCGATCGGCCCACGCGCCGTCTCCTGAGCCCGGATCGTTCCACGCGTCGTCCCCGAATCCCCGATCCGTACACGCGTCGTCTCCGAGCCTCGATCGGTCCACGCGCCATCGCCGAACCCCAATTGGTCCACGCGAAACCGCCTGAGCCCCGGTCGGTCCACGCGCCGTCTCCGAGCCCCGATCGGTCCACGCATCGTCTCCTAAGCCCCGATCGGTCCACGCGCCTTCTCCTAAGCCCCGATCGATCCACGCGCCGTCTCCGAGCGCCGATTGGTTCACGCGCCGTCTCCTGTGCTCCGATCGTTCCACGCGCCGTCTCCTGTGCTCCGATCGTTCCACGCGCCGTCTCCGAGCCCCGATCGGTCCACGCGCCGTCTCCTGAGCCCCGATACGTCCACGCGCAGTCGCCGAGCCCCGATCAGTCCACGCGCGGCCTCCTGAGCCCCGGTCGGTTCACGCGCCGTCTCCCCGCCCCGATCGGTCCACGCGCCGTCTCCTGAGCCCTGGTCCGTCCACGCGCGGCGTCGAGCCGCGATCGGTCCACGCGCGGCCTCCTGAGCCCCAATCGGTCCACGCGTCGTCTCCTAAGCCCCGATCGGTCCGTGCGCCGTCTCCGAGCCCCGATCGGTCCACGCGAATCTTCTGAGCTCCGGTCGGCCCTCGTACCGTCCCCGAGCCCCGATCGGTCCACGTTCCGTCTCCGAAGCCCCGCTCGGTCCACGCGCCGTCTCCTGAACCCCGATCGGTCCACGCGTCGTCTCCTAAGCCCCGATCGGTTCACGCGCCGTATCCGAGCCCCAATCGGTCCGCGCGCCGTCTCCTAAGCTCCAATCGGTCCACGCGCGGTACCCTGAGCCCCGATAGGTCGACGCGCAGTCGCCGAGCCCCGATCGGTCCACGCGCTGTCTCCTGAGCCCCGATAGGTACACGCGTCATCTCCTACACCCCGATCGGTGCACGCGTCGTCTCTTAAGCCCCGATCGGTCCACGCGTCGTCCCCGAATCCCCGATCCGTACACGCGTCGTCTCCGAGCCTCGATCGGTCCACGCGCCATCGCCGAACCCCAATTGGTCCACGCGAAACCGCCTGAGCCCCGGTCGGTCCACGCGCCGTCTCCGAGCCCCGATCGGTCCACGCATCGTCTCCTAAGCCCCGATCGGTCCACGCGCCTTCTCCTAAGCCCCGATCGATCCACGCGCCGTCTCCGAGCGCCGATTGGTTCACGCGCCGTCTCCTGTGCTCCGATCGTTCCACGCGCCGTCTCCTGTGCTCCGATCGTTCCACGCGCCGTCTCCGAGCCCCGATCGGTCCACGCGCCGTCTCCTGAGCCCCGATACGTCCACGCGCAGTCGCCGAGCCCCGATCAGTCCACGCGCGGCCTCCTGAGCCCCGGTCGGTTCACGCGCCGTCTCCCCGCCCCGATCGGTCCACGCGCCGTCTCCTGAGCCCTGGTCCGTCCACGCGCGGCGTCGAGCCGCGATCGGTCCACGCGCGGCCTCCTGAGCCCCAATCGGTCCACGCGTCGTCTCCTAAGCCCCGATCGGTCCGTGCGCCGTCTCCGAGCCCCGATCGGTCCACGCGAATCTTCTGAGCTCCGGTCGGCCCTCGTACCGTCCCCGAGCCCCGATCGGTCCACGTTCCGTCTCCGAAGCCCCGCTCGGTCTACGCGCCGTCTCCTGAACCCCGATCGGTCCACGCGTCGTCTCCTAAGCCCCGATCGGTTCACGCGCCGTATCCGAGCCCCAATCGGTCCGCGCGCCGTCTCCTAAGCTCCAATCGGTCCACGCGCGGTACCCTGAGCCCCGATAGGTCGACGCGCAGTCGCCGAGCCCCGATCGGTCCACGCGCTGTCTCCTGAGCCCCGATAGGTACACGCGTCATCTCCTACACCCCGATCGGTGCACGCGTCGTCTCTTAAGCCCCGATCGGTCCACGCGCCGTTTCCGAGCCCCGATGGGTCCACGCACTGTCTCCTGATCCCCATGGGTCCACGCGGCGCCTCCGGAGCCCCGATCGATCCACGCGAGGATCCTGAGCCCCAATCGGTTAACGCGCCGTCTCCGAGCCCCAATCGGTCCACGCGCCGTCTCCTGAACCCCGATCTTTCCACGCGCCTTCTCCTAAGCCACGATCGGTCAGCGCCGTCTCCGAGCGCCGATCGGTGCACGCGCCGTCTCCGAGCGCCGATCGGTTCACGCGCCGTCTCCTGAGCCCCGATCGGTCCACGCGCCGTCTCCTGAGCCCCGATCGTCCAACGCGCCGTCTCCGAGCACCGATCGGTCCACGCGTCGTCTCCAAAGCCCGGATCGGTCCACGTGCCATCTCCGAGCCCCGATCGGTCCACGCGCCGACTCCTGAACCCCGATACGTCCACACGCAGTCGCCGAGCCCCGATCGGTCCACGCGCCGTCGCCGAGTCTCGATCGGTCCACGCGCGGCCTCCTGAGCCGCGGTCGGTTCACGCGCTGTCTCCGAGCCCCGATCGATCCACGCGTCGTCTTCTACGCCCAGATGCCTCCTCGCGCCGTCTCCGAGCCACGATCGGTTCAGGCGCCGCTTCGTGAGCCCCGATCGGTCCACGCTCCGTCACCAAGCCCCGAGCCGTACACGCGTCGTCTCCGAGCCCCGGTCGGTCCGCCCGCCGTCTCCTGAGCCCCGATCGCGCCACACGCCGTTTCCTGAGCCCCGATCGGTCCACGCGTCGTCTTCAAAGCCCCGATGCCTCCCCGCGCCGTCTCCGAGCCACGATCGTTCCGTGCGCCGCTTCCACAACCCCGATCGGTCCACGCGTCACCTCCTGATCTCCAATCGGTCCACGCGCCATCTCTTAAGCCCCGATCGGTCCACGCGCCGTCTCCGAGCGCCGATCGGTTCACGCGCCGTCTCCTGAGCCCCGATCGGTCCACGCGCCGTCTCCTGAGCCCCGATCGTCCAACGCGCCGTCTCCGAGCACCGATCGGTCCACGCGCCGTCTCCTGAATCCCGATCGGTCCACGCGTCGTCTCCAAAGCCCGGATCGGTCCACGTGCCATCTCCGAGCCCCGATCGGTTCACGCGCCGTCTCCTGAACCCCGATACGTCCACACGCAGTCGCCGAGCCCCGATCGGTCCACGCGCCGTCGCCGAGTCTCGATCGGTCCACGCGCGGCCTCCTGAGCCGCGGTCGGTTCACGCGCTGTCTCCGAGCCCCGATCGATCCACGCGTCGTCTTCTACGCCCAGATGCCTCCTCGCGCCGTCTCCGAGCCACGATCGGTTCAGGCGCCGCTTCGTGAGCCCCGATCGGTCCACGCTCCGTCACCAAGCCCCGAGCCGTACACGCGTCGTCTCCGAGCCCCGGTCGGTCCACGCGTCGTCTCCAAAGCTCTGATCGGTCCACGTGCCGTCTCCGAGCCCCGATCGGTCCACGCGCCGTCTCCTGAACCCCGATACGTCCACACGCAGTCGCCGAGCCCCGATCGGTCCACGCGCCGTCGCCGAGCCTCGATCGGTCCACGCGCGGCCTCCTGAGCCGCGGTCGGTTCACGCGCTGTCTCCGAGCCCCGATCGGTCCACGCATCGTCTCCTAAGCCCCAATCGGTCCACACGCCTTCTCCTAAGCCCCGATCGATCCACGCGCCGTCTCCGAACCCCGATCGGTCCACGCATCGTCTCCTAAGCCCCGATCGGTTAACGCGCCGTCTCCCCGCCCCGATCGGTCCACGCGCCGTCTCCTGAGCCCCGATACGTCCACGCGCAGTCGCCGAGCCCCGATCAGTCCACGCGCGGCCTCCTGAGCCCCGGTCGGTTCACGCGCCGTCTCCCCGCCCCGATCGGTCCACGCGCCGTCTCCTGAGCCCTGGTCCGTCCACGCGCGGCGTCGAGCCGCGATCGGTCCACGCGCGGCCTCCTGAGCCCCAATCGGTCCACGCGTCGTCTCCTAAGCCCCGATCGGTCCGTGCGCCGTCTCCGAGCCCCGATCGGTCCACGCACCATCTCATGCTCCCAAATCGGTCCATGCGCCGCCTCCGGAGCCCTGATCGATCCACGCGAATCTTCTGAGCTCCGGTCGGTCCTCGTACCGACCCCGAGCCCCGATCGGTCCACGCGCCATCGGCGAGCCCCGATCGGTCCACACGCCCTCTCCGAGCGCCGATCATTTCACGCGCCGTCTCCTGAGCCCCGATCGGTCCACACCACTTCTCCTGAGCCCCCTTCGATTCACGTGCCGTCTCCTAAGCCCCGATCGGTTCACCCGTCGTCTCTTAAGTCCCAATCGGTCCACGCGCCCTCTCCGAGCGCCGATCATTTCACGCGCCGTCTCCTGAGCCCCGATCGGTCGACGCGTCGTCTTCTGACCCCCGATCGACCCTCGCGTCGTCTCCTGAGCCCCGACCGCTCCACACGCCCTTTCCTGAGCCCCGATCTGTCCACGCGCCGTCTCCGAGCCCCAATCGGTCCACGCGCCGTCTCCGAGCCCTGATCGGTCCACGCGCCGTCTCCTGAGCCCCAATCGGTCCACGCGTCGTCTCCTAAGCCCCGATTGGTCCACGCGCCGTCTCCGAGCCCCGATCGGTCCACGCATCGTCTCCTAAGCCCCGATCGGTTCACGCATCGTCTCCTAAGCCCCGATCGGTTAACGCGCCGTCTCCGAGCCGCGATCGGTCCACGCGCCGTCGCCGAACCCCAATTGGTCCACGCGCAACCGCCTGAGCCCCAGTCGGTCCACGCATTGTCTCCGAGCTCCAATCGGTCCACGCGCCGTTTCCTTAGCCCCGAACGGTCCATACGTCGTCTTCTAAGCCCCGATGCCTCCACGCGCCGTCTCCGAGCCAGATCGGTTCAGGCGCCGCTTCCCGAGCTCCGATCAGTCCACGCGCCGTCTCCTAAGCCCCGATCGCTCCACGGACCGTCTCCGAGTCCCGATGGGTCCACGCGCCGCATCCTGAGCCCCGATCGGTCGACGCGCCGTCTCCTAAGCCCCGATCCGTCCACGGGCCGTCTCCTGAGCCCCGATTGCTCCACGGGCCGTTTCCTGAGCCCCGATCGTTCCACACGCCGCCCCCTAAACCTCGATCGGTCCACCCGTCGTCTCTTAAGCCCCAATCGGTCAACGCGCCAACTCCGAGCGCCGATCATTTCACGCGCTGTCTCCTGAGCCCCGGTCGGTCCGCGCGCCGTCACCTGAGCCCCGATCGGTCGACGCGTCGTCTCCTAAGCCCTGAACGGCCCACGCGCCGTCTCCGAGCGCCGATCGGTTCACGCGCCGTCTCCTGAGCCCCGATCGTTCCACGCGCCGTCTCCGAACTCCGATCGGCCCACGCGCCGTCTCCTAAGCCCCGATCAGTCCCAGCGCCTTCTCCTAAGCCCCGATCGGTCCACGCGCCGTCTCCGAGCGCGGATCAGTTCACGCGCCATCACCTGAGCCCCGATCGTTCCACGCGCCGTCTCCGAGCGCCGATCGGTTCACGCGCCGTCTCCGAGCCCCGATCGGTTCACGCATCGTCTCCTAAGCCCCGATCGGTTAACGCGCCGTCTCCGAGCCCCGATCGGTCCACGCGCAACCGCCTGAGCCCCAGTCGATCCACGCGCCGTTTCCTGAGCCCCGATCGGTCCACGCGCCGTCTCCTGGGCCCCGATCGGTCTACGCGTCGTCTCCTAAGCCCCGATTGGTGGACCTGCCGTCTCCCAGCCACGATCGGTCCACGCGCCGTCTGCAAAGCCCCAATCTGTCCACGACCCGTCTCCGGGCCCTGATCGGTGCACGCGCCGTCTCCTAAGCCCCGATCGATCCACGCGCAATCGCCTGAGCCCCAGTCGGTCCACACGCTGTCTCCGAGCCCCGATCGGTCCACCCGCCGTCTTCGAGCCTTGATCGGTCCACGCATCGTCTTCTAAGCCACAATCGGTTAACGCGCCGTCTCCTGAGCCCCGATCGTTCGACGCGCCGTCTCCGAGCCCCGATCGGTCCCTGCCCCGTCTCGTGAGTCCCAATCGGTCCACTCGCTGTCTCCTGAGCCCCGATAGGTACACGCGTCGTCTCCTACGCCCCGATCGGTCCACGCGTCGTCTCCGAGCCCCGGTCGGTCGACGCGCCGTCTCCTGAGCCCCGATCGATCTACGCGTAGTTCCCTAAGCCCCGATCCATCCACGCGCTGTCTCCTAAGCCCCGATCGGTCGACGCGCCGTCTCGTGAGCCCCGATCGGTCCACGCGCCGTCTCCGAGCCCCGATCGGTCCACGCGCCGTCGCCGAGCCTCGATCGGTCCACGCACCGTCTCCTGAGCCCCGATCGGTCCACGCGCCGTCTCCTAAGCCGCGATCCGTCCACGGGCCGTCTCCGAAGCCCCGATCGGTTAACGTGCCGTCTCCGAGCCCCGATCGGTCCACGCGCCGTCTCCTAAGCCGCTATCCGTCCACGGGCCGTCTCCGAGCTGCTATCGGTAAACGCGCCGTCACCAAGCCCTGATCTGTACACGCGTCGTCACCGAGCCCCGATCGGTCCACGCGCCGTCGCCGAGCCTCGATCGGTCCACGCGCAGCCTCCTGAGCCCCGATCGATCCACGCGTCTTCTTGTAAACCCAGATGCCTCCTCGCATCGTCTCCTAAGCCCCGATCGGTTAACGCGCCGTCTCCGAGCCCCGATCGGTCGACGCGCCGTCGCCGAACCCCAATTGGTCCATGCGCAACCGCCTGAGCCCCAGTCGGTCCGCGCGCGGCCTCCTGAGCCATGGTCGGTTCACGCGCCGTCTCCTGAACCCCGATCGGTCCACGCGTCGTTCCCTAAGCCCCGATCCATCCACGCGCAGTCTCCTGAGCCCCGATCGGTCCACGCATCGCCTCCTGAGCCCCGGACGGTCCAGGCACCGTCTCCGAACCCCGATCGGTCGACGCGCCGTCTCCGAGCCCCGATCGGCCCACGCGCCGTCGCCGAACCCCAATTGGTCCAGGCGCCGTCTCCGAACTCCGATCAGTCGACGCGCTGTCTCCGAGCCCCGATCGGTCCACGCGCTGTCTTCGAGCCCCGATCGGTCCAATCATCGTCTCCTAAGCCCCAATCGGTTAACGCGCCGTCTCCTGAGCCCCGATCGTTCCACGCGCCGTCTCCGAGCCCCGATCGGTCCCTGCGCCGTCTCCTGAGCCCCAATAGGTCCACTCGCTGTCTCCTGAGCCCCGATAGGTACACGCGTCGTTTCCTACGCCCCGATCAGTCCACGCGTCGTCTCCTAGGCCCCGATCGGTCCACGCGCCGTCTCCGAGCCCCGATCGCTCCACGCGCCGTTTCCGAGCCCCGATCGGTCCACGCATCGTCTGCTAAGCCCCGGACGGGCCACCCGCCGTTTCCGAGCCCGATCGGTCTACGCGCCGTCTCATGAACCCCGATCGGACAACGCATCGTCTCCTAAGCCCCGATACGTTCACACGCCGTCTCCGAGTCCCAATTGGTCCACGTGCCACCTCCTGAGCCCCAGTCGGTCCACGCGCTGTCTCCAAGCACCGATCGGTCCACGCATCGTCTCCTAAACCCCGCTCTGTTAACGCGTCGTCTCCTGCGCTCCGATCGCTCCACGCGCCGTCTCCTGAGCGCCGATCGGTTCACGCGTCGTCTCCGAGCACCGTTCGGTCCACGCGCCGCTTCCTGAGCCCCGATCGGTCCACGCGTCGTCTCCTAAGCCCCGATCGGTCCACGCGCCGTCTTCTAAGCCCCGATCGATCCACGCGCCGTCTCCGAGCGCCGATCGGTTCACGCGCCGTCTCCTGTGCTCCGATCGTTCCACGCGCCGTCTCCGAGCCCCGTTCGGTCCACGCGCCGTCTCCTCAGCCCCGATCGGTCCACGCGTTGGCTCCTAAGCCTCGATAGGTCCCCGCGCGGCCTCCTTAGCCCCGGTCGGTCCACGCGCCGTCTCCGAGCCCCGATCGGTCCACGCATCGTCACCTAAGATCCGATCGGTTAACGCATCGTCTCCCCGCCCCGATCGGTCCACGCGCCATCTCCTGAGCCCCGATACGTCCACGCGCAGTCGCCGAGCCCCGATCAGTCCACGCGCGGCCTCCTGAGCCCCGGTCGGTTCACGCGCCGTCTCCCCGCCCCGATCGGTCCACGCGCCGTCTCCTGAGCCCTGATCCGTCCACGCGCGGCATCGAGCCTCGATCGGTCCACGCGCGGCCTCCTGAGCCCCAATCGGTCCACGCGTCGTCTCCTAAGCCCCGATCAGTCCGTGCGCCGTCTCCGAGCCCCGATCGGTCCACGCACCACTCATGCTCCCCAATCGGTCCATGCGCCGCCTCCGGAGCCCTGATCGATCCACGCGAATCTCCTGAGCTCCGGTCGGTCCTCGTACCGTCTCCGAGCCCCGATCGGTCCACGTACTGTCTCCGAAGCCCCGATCGGTCCACGCGCCGCGGCGAACCCCAATCGGTCCATGCGCCGCCTCCGGAGCCCTGATCGATCCACGCGAATCTCCTGAGCTCCGGTCGGTCCTCGTACCGTCTCCGAGCCCCGATCGGTCCACGTACCGTCTCCGAAGCCCCGATCGGTCCACGCGCCGCGGCGAACCCCAATTGGTCCACGCGCCACCTCCTGAGCCCCAGTCGGTCCACGCGCTGTCTCCGAGCACCGATCGGTCTACGCATCGTCTCCTAAACCCCGCTCTGTTAACGCGTCGTCTCCTGAGCCCCAATCGCTCCACGCGCCGTCTTTTGAGCGCCGATCGGTCCATGCGTCGTCTCCTAAGCTCCAATCGGTCCACGCGCCGTCTCCTGGGCCCCGATACGTCGACGCGCAGTCGCCGAGCCCCGAACGGTCCACGCGTCGTCTCCTAAGCCCCGATCAGTCCACGCGCCGTCTCCGAGCCCCGATGGGTCCACGCGGCGCCTCCGGAGCCCCGATCGATCCACGCGAGGATCCTGAGCCCCGATCGATCCACGCATCGTCTCCTAAGCCCCAATCGGTTAACGCGCCGTCTCCGAGCCCCAATCGGTCCACGCGCCGTCTCCTGAACCCCGATCGTTCCACGCGCCTTCTCCTAAGCCACGATCGGTCAGCGCCGTCTCCGAGCGCCGATCGGTGCACGCGCCGTCGCACGTGCCGCTATCGGTCCACGCGCGGCCTCCTGAGCCCCAATCGGTTCACGCGCTGTCTCCGAGCACCGATCGGTCCACGCATCGTCTCCTAAACCCTGCTCTGTTAACGCGTCGTCTCCTGCACTCCGATCGCTCCACGCGCCGTCTCCTGAGCGCCGATCGGTCCACGCGCCGTCTCCCCGCCCCGATCGGTCCACGCACGGTCTCCTGAGCCCTGATCCGTCCACGCGCTGCGTCGAGCCACGATCGGTCCACGCGCCGTCTCCTGAGCCCTGATCCGTCCACGCGCTGCGTCGAGCCGCGATCGGTCCACGCGCGGCCTCCTGAGCCCCAATCGGTCCACGCGTCGTATCCTAAGCCCCGATCAGTCCGTGCGCCGTCTCGTAGGCCACAATCGGTCCACGCGCCGTCTCAGAGCGCCGATAATTTCACGCGCCGTCTCCTGAGCCCCGATCGGTTCACGCATCGTCTCCTAAGCCCCGATACGTCCACACGCCGTATCCGAGCCCCGATCGGTCCGCGCGTCGTCTCCGAGTCCCGATCGGTCCACGCGCCGTCTCCGAGCCCCGATCGGTCCACGCATCGTCTCCTAAGCCCCGATCGGTTAACGCGCCGTCTCCGAACCCCGAACGGTCCACGCGCCGTCGCCGAACCCCAATTGGTCCACGCGCAACCGCCTGAGCCCCAGTCGGTTCAAGCGATGTCGCCGAACCCCGATCGGTCCACGCGTCGTCTCCGAACCTCGATCGGTCCACGCGCCGTCTCCTAAGCCGCGATCCGTCCACGGGCCGTCTCCGAGCTGCTATCGGTAAACGCGCCGTCACCAAGCCCTGATCTGTACACGCGTCGTCTCCGAGCCCCGATCGGTCCACGCGCCGTCGCCGAGCCTCGATCGGTCCACGCGCCGCCTCCTGAGCCCCGATCGGTTCACGCGCCGGCTCCTGAGCCCCAATCGGTCCACGCGTCGTTCCCTAAGCTCCGATCCATGCACGCGCAGTCTCCTGAGCCCCGATCGGTCCACGCATCGTCTCCTGACCCCGGACGGTCCAGGCGCCGTCTCCGAACCCCGAGCGGTAGACGCGCCGTCTCCGAGCCCCGATCGGTCCACGCGCCGTCGCCGAACCCCAATTGGTCCACGCGCAACCGCCTGAGCCCCAGTCGGTCCACGCGCCGTTTCCTGAGCCCCGATCGGTCCACGCGCCGTCTCCTGAGCCCCGATCGATCTACGCGTCGTCTCCTAAGCCCCGATTGGTGGACGAGCCGTCTCCCAGCCACGATCGGTCCACGCGCCGTCTCCTAAGCCCCCATCTGTCCACGACCCGTCTCCGGGCCCCGATCGATGCACGCGCCGTCTCCTAAGCCCTGATCGATCGACGCGCCGTCGCCGAACCCCAATTGGTCCACGCGAAACCGCCTGAGCCCCAGTCGGTACACGCGCTGTCTCCGAGCCCCGATCGGTCCCCTCATAGTCTCCTAAGCCCCGCTCGGTTAACGCGTCGTCTCGGAGCCCCGATCGGTCCAGGCGCCGCTTCCTGAGCACCGACCGGTCCATGCGCCTTCTCCTGAGCCCCGATCGGTCCACGCGCCGTCTCCGAGCGCCAATCATTTCACGTGACGTCTCCTGAGCCCTGATCGTTCCACGCGCCGTCTTCGAGCCCCGAGCGGTCCACGCGCCGTCTCCTGAGCCCCAATCGATCCACGCGCACGCTCCTGAGCCCCGATCGGTCCACGCGCCGTCGCCGAGCCACGATCGGTCCACGCGTGGCCTCCTGAGACCCGATTGGTTCACGCGCCGTATCCGAGCCCCAATCGGTCCACGCGCCGTCTCCTGAGCCCGTTCGGTCCACGCGCGGCCTCCTGAGCCCCGATCGGTCCACGCGCCGTCGCCGAGCCGCGATCGGTCCACGCGCGGCCTCCTAAGCCCCGATCGGTCCACGCGCCGTCGCCGAACCCCAATTGGTCCACGCGAAACCGCCTGAGCCCCAGTCGGTCCACGCGCTGTCTCCGAGCCCCGATCGGTCCACGCGTCGTCTCCGAGCCCCGATCGGTCCACGCGCCGTCTTCGAGCCCCGATCGGTCCACGCATGGTCTCCTAAGCCCCAATCGGTTAACGCGACGTCTCCGAGCCCCGATCGGTCCACGCGCCGGCTCCTGAGCCCCGATCGGTCCACGCGCCGTCGCCGAGCCGCGATCGGTCCACGCGCGGTCTCCTGAGCCCCGGTCGGTTCACGCGCGGCCTCCTTAGCCCCGGTCGGTCCACGCGCCGTCTCCGAGCCCCGATCGGTCCACGCATCGTCTCCTAAGCCCCGATCGGTTAACGCGCCGTCTCCGAACCCCGAACGGTCCACGCGCCGTCGCCGAACCCCAATTGGTCCACGCGCAACCGCCTGAGCCCCAGTCGGTTCAAGCGATGTCGCCGAACCCCGATCGGTCCACGCGTCGTCTCCGAACCTCGATCGGTCCACGCGCCGTCTCCTAAGCCGCGATCCGTCCACGGGCCGTCTCCGAGCTGCTATCGGTAAACGCGCCGTCACCAAGCCCTGATCTGTACACGCGTCGTCTCCGAGCCCCGATCGGTCCACGCGCCGTCGCCGAGCCTCGATCGGTCCACGCGCCGCCTCCTGAGCCCCGATCGGTTCACGCGCCGGCTCCTGAGCCCCAATCGGTCCACGCGTCGTTCCCTAAGCTCCGATCCATGCACGCGCAGTCTCCTGAGCCCAGATCGGTCCACGCATCGTCTCCTGACCCCGGACGGTCCAGGCGCCGTCTCCGAACCCCGAGCGGTAGACGCGCCGTCTCCGAGCCCCGATCGGTCCACGCGCCGTCGCCGAACCCCAATTGGTCCACGCGCAACCGCCTGAGCCCCAGTCGGTCCACGCGCCGTTTCCTGAGCCCCGATCGGTCCACGCGCCGTCTCCTGAGCCCCGATCGATCTACGCGTCGTCTCCTAAGCCCCGATTGGTGGACGAGCCGTCTCCCAGCCACGATCGGTCCACGCGCCGTCTCCTAAGCCCCCATCTGTCCACGACCCGTCTCCGGGCCCCGATCGATGCACGCGCCGTCTCCTAAGCCCTGATCGATCGACGCGCCGTCGCCGAACCCCAATTGGTCCACGCGAAACCGCCTGAGCCCCAGTCGGTACACGCGCTGTCTCCGAGCCCCGATCGGTCCCCTCATAGTCTCCTAAGCCCCGCTCGGTTAACGCGTCGTCTCGGAGCCCCGATCGGTCCAGGCGCCGCTTCCTGAGCACCGACCGGTCCATGCGCCTTCTCCTGAGCCCCGATCGGTCCACGCGCCGTCTCCGAGCGCCAATCATTTCACGTGACGTCTCCTGAGCCCTGATCGTTCCACGCGCCGTCTTCGAGCCCCGAGCGGTCCACGCGCCGTCTCCTGAGCCCCAATCGATCCACGCGCACGCTCCTGAGCCCCGATCGGTCCACGCGCCGTCGCCGAGCCACGATCGGTCCACGCGCGGCCTCCTGAGACCCGATTGGTTCACGCGCCGTATCCGAGCCCCAATCGGTCCACGCGCCGTCTCCTGAGCCCGTTCGGTCCACGCGCGGCCTCCTGAGCCCCGATCGGTCCACGCGCCGTCGCCGAGCCGCGATCGGTCCACGCGCGGCCTCCTAAGCCCCGATCGGTCCACGCGCCGTCGCCGAACCCCAATTGGTCCACGCGAAACCGCCTGAGCCCCAGTCGGTCCACGCGCTGTCTCCGAGCCCCGATCGGTCCACGCGTCGTCTCCGAGCCCCGATCGGTCCACGCGCCGTCTTCGAGCCCCGATCGGTCCACGCATGGTCTCCTAAGCCCCAATCGGTTAACGCGACGTCTCCGAGCCCCGATCGGTCCACGCGCCGGCTCCTGAGCCCCGATCGGTCCACGCGCCGTCGCCGAGCCGCGATCGGTCCACGCGCGGTCTCCTGAGCCCCGGTCGGTTCACGCGCCGTCTCCTGAGCCCCGATCGGTCCACGCGTCGTTCCGTAAGCCCCGATCGATCCACGCGCAGTCTCCAGAGCCGCGATCGGTCCACGCATCTCCTCCTGAGTCCCGGACGGTTCACACGCCGTCTCCGAGCCGCGATCGGTCCACGCATCGTCTCCTAAGCCCCGATCGGTTAACGCGCCGTCTCCGAGCCCCGACCGGTCCACGCGCCGTCGCCGAACCCCAATTAGTCCACGCGCAACCGCCTGAGCCCCAGTCGGTTCACGCGCTGTCGCCGAACCCCGATCGGTCCACGCGTCGTCTCCGAGCCCCGATCGGTCCACGCGCCGTCGCCGAGCCATGATCGGTCCACGCGCGGCCTCCTGAGCCCCGATCGGTCCACGCGCCGTCTCCTGAGCCCCGATCGGTCCACGCGCGGCCTCCTGAGCCCCGATCGGTCCACGCGCCGTCTCCTGAGCCCCGATCGGTCCACGCGCGGCCTCCTGAGCCCCGATTGGTTCACGCGCCGTATCAGAGCCCCAATTGGTCCACGCGCAGTCTCCTGAGCCCCGATCGGTCCACGCGCCGTCTCCTGAGCCCCGATCGGTCCACGCGTCGTCTCCTAAGCCCCCATTGGTCCACGTGCCGTCTCCCAGCCCCGATCGGTCCACGCGCCGTCTCCTAATCCCCAATCTGTCCACGACCCGTCTCCGGGCCCCGATCGGTGCACGTGCCGTCTCCTAAGCCCCGATCGGTCCACGCGCCGTCGCCGAACCCCAATTGGTCCACGCGAAACCGCCTGAGCCCCAGTCGGTCCACGCGCTGTCTCCGAGCCCCGATCGGTCCACGCGTCGTCTCCGAGCCCCGATCGGTCCACGCGCCGTCGCCGAGTCATGATCTGTCCACGCGCGGCCTCCTGAGACCCGATCGGCCGACGCGCCGTCTTCGAGCCCCGATCGGTCCACGCGTCGTCTCCTAAGCTCCGATCGGTCCACGCGCCGTCTCCGAGCCCCGATCGGTCCACGCACTATCTCCTGATCCCCATGGGTCCACGCGGCGCCTCCGGGGCCCCGATCGACCCACGCGAGGCTCCTAAGCCCCGATCGGTCCCCGCGCAACCGCCTGAGCCCCAGTCGGTCGACGCGCTGTCTCCGAGCCCCGATCGGTCCACGCGTCGTCTCCGAGCCCCGATCGGTCGACTCGCCGTCTCCGAGCGCCGATCGGTTAACGCGCCGTCTCCGCGCCCCAATCAGTCCACGCGGTGTCTCCTGAGCCCCAATCGGTCTACGCGTCGTCTTCTAAGCTCCGATCGGTCCACGCGCCGTCTCCGAGCCCCGATCGGTCCACGCACCATCTTCTGCTCCCCAATCGGTCCACGCGCCGCCTCCGGAGCCCCAATTGGTCCACGCGCAACCGCCTGAGCCCCAGTTGGTCCACGCGCTGTCTCCGAGCCCCGATCGGTCCACGCGTCGTCTCCTAAGCCCCAATCGGTCCACGCGCCGCCTACGGAGCCCCGATCGATCCACGCGAATCTCCTGAGCTCCGGTCGGTCGACGCCTCGTCTCCTAAGCCCGGATTTGTCGACGCGTCGTCTCCTGAGCCCCGATCAATTGACGCGTCTTCTCCTGAGCCCCGATCGCTTCTCGTGCCGCCTCCTGAGCCCCGATCCGTCGAGGCGTCGTCTCCGGAGCCCCGATCAATTGACGTGTCTTCTCCTGTGCCCCGATCGCTCCTCGCGCCGTCTCCTGAACCCCGCTCGGTCCATGCGTCGTCTTCTTAGCCCGGATGCCTCCACGCGCCGTCTCCGAGCCACGATCGGTCCAGGCGCCGTCTCCGGAGCCCCGATCGGTCCACGCGTCGTCTCCTAAGCCCCGATTCGTCCACGCGGCGTCTCCGGGCGCCGATGATTTCACGCGCCGTCTCCTGAGACCCGATCGTTCCACGCGCCGTCTCCGAGCCCCGATCGATCCACGCGCCGCCTCCTGAGCCCCGATCGGTCCACGCGCCGTCGCCGAACCCCAATTGGTCCACGCGCAACCGCCTGAGCCCCAGTCGGTCCACGCACTGTGTCCGAGCCCCGATCGGTCCACGCGCCGTCTTCGAGCGCCGATCGGTCCACGCAACGTCTCCTAAGCCCCAATCGGTTAACGCGCCGTCTCCTGAGCCCCGATCGTTCTACGCACCGTCTCCGAGCCCCGATCCGTCCACGCGCAGTCGCCGAGCCCCGATCGGTTCACGCGCGGTCTCCTGAGCCCCAGTCGGTACACGCGCTGTCTCCGAGCCCCGATCGGTCCACGCGTCGTCTCCTAAGCCCAGATCGTTCGACGCGTCGTCTCCTAAGCCCCGATCGGTCGACGCGACGTCTCCTGAGCCCCAGTTGGTCCACGGGCTGTCTCCGAGCCCCGATCGATCCACGCACCGCCTCCTGAGCTCCGATCGGTCGACGCGCCGACTCCTAAGCCCCGATCGGTCCAAGCGCCTTCTGCTAAGCCCCGATCGGTCCAAGCGCCTTCTGCTAAGCCCCGATCGGTCCCGGCGCCTTCTCCTCAACCCCGATCGGTACACGCGCCGTCTCGGAGCCCCGATTTGTTCACGCGCCGTCTTCTGAGCCCCGATCGCTCCACGCGCAGTCGCCGAGCCTCGATCGGTTCACGCGCGGTCTCCTGAGCCCCGGTCGGTCCACGCGCCGTCGCCGAGCCTCGATCGGTTCACGCGTCGTCTCCTGAGGCCCGATCGGTCGACGGGTCCCCTCCTAAGCCCCGATCGGTCCACGCGCCTTCTCCTGAGCCCCGATCGGTCCACGCGCCGTCTCCGAGCGCCGATCATTTCACTTGACGTCTCCTGAGCCCTGATCGTTCCACGCGCCGTCTTCGAGCACCGAGCGTTCCACGCGCCGTCTCCTGAGCCCCAATCGATCCACGCGCAGCCTCCTGACCCCCGATCGGTCCACGCGCCGTCGCCGAACCCCAATTGGTCCACGCGAAACCGCCTGAGCCCCCGTCGGTCCACGCGCTGTCTCCGAGCCCCGATCGGTCCACGCGTCGTCTCCGAGCCCCGATCGGTCCACGCGCCGTCGCCGAGTCATGATCTGTCCACGCGCGGCCTCCTGAGACCCGATCGGTCCACGCATCGCCTCCTGAGCTCCGGACGGTCCACGCGCCGTCGCCGAGCCGCGATCGTTCTACGCGCCGTCTCCGAGCCCCGAGCGGTCCACGCGCCGTCTCCTGAGCCCCGATCGGTCCACGCGCCGTCTCCGAGCCCCGAACGGTTCACGCACCGTCACCTGGTCCCAATCGGTCCACGCGGCGCCTCTGGAGCCCCGATCGATCCACGCGAGTCTCCTGAGCCCCAGTCGGTCTGCGCGCCGTCTCCTGAGCCCCGATTGTTCGACGCGTCGTCTCCTGAGCCCCGATCGATCCACGCGTCGTCTCCTGAGCCCCGATCGCACCACACGCCGTTTCCTGAGCCCCGATCGGTCCACGCGTCGTCTGCAAAGCCCCGATGCCTCGACGCGCCGTCTCCGAGCCACGATCGGTCCGTGCGCCGCTTCCACAACCCCGATCGGTCCACGCGTCATCTCCTGATCTCCGATCGGTCCACGCGCCGTCTCCTAAGCCCCGATCGGTCCACGAGCCGTCTCCTGAGCTCCGAACGGTCCACACCCCTTGTCCTGAGCCCGGCTCGGTCCATGCGTCGTCTTCTTAGCCCCGATGCCTCCACGCGCCGTCTCCTAAGCCCCGATCTGCCCACGGACCGTATCCGAGCCCCGATCGGTCCGCGTGACGCATTCTAAGTCACGGTCCGTCCACGCGCCGTCTCCGAGCACCGATCGGTCCACGCTCCGTCTCCTGAGCCCCGATCGGTACACGCGTCGTCTCCTAAGCCCTGATCGGTCCACGGGTCGTCTCCGAGCCCCGATGGGTCCACGCGCCGCCTCCTGAGCCCCGATCGATCCACGCGTCGTCTCCGAGTCCCGATCGGTCCACGCGCCATCGCCGAACCCCGATCGGTCCACGCGCCGTCTCCTGAGCTCAGAACGGTCCACACCCCTTGTCCTGAGCCCCGATCGCCCGACGCGTCGTCTCCTAAGCCCCGACCGGTTCACGCGCCGTCCCCTGTGCACCGATCGAATCACGTGCCGTCTCCTAAGCCCCGATCGGTCCACACGTCGTCTCCTAAGCCCCAATCGGTCCACGCGTCGTCTCCTAAGCCCCGATCCGTCGCCGCGTCGTCTCCTGAGCCCCGATCAATTGACGCGTCTTCTCCTGAGCCCCGATCGTCCTCGCGCCGTCTCCTGAGCCCCGCTCGGTCCATGCGTCGTCTTCTTAGCCCCGATGCCACCACGCGCCGTCTCCTAAGCCCCGATCTGCCCACGGGCCGTTTCCGAGCTCCGATCGGTCCACGCGCCGTCTCCAAGCCTCGATCCGTACACGCGCCGTCTCCGAGCCCCGATCGGTCCACGCGCCGTCTCCTGAGCCCCGATCGGTTCACGCATCGTCTCCTAAGCCCCGATCGGTTAACGCGCCGTCTCCGAGCCCCGATGGGTCCACGCGCCGCTTCCTAAGCCCCGATCGGTCCACGCGTCGTCTCCTAAGCCCCGATCGGTCGACGGGACGTCTCCTAAGCCCCGATCGGTCGACGCGTCGTCTCCTAATCCCCGATCGGTCCACACGCCGTCGCCGAACCCCAATTGGTCCACGCGCCATCTCCTGAGCCCCAGTCGGTCCACGCGCTGTCTCGGAGCACCGATCGGTCTACGCATCGTCTCCTAAACCCCGCTCTGTTAACGCGTCGTCTCCTGAGCCCCGATCGCTCCACGCGCCGTCTCCTGAGCGCCGATCGGTCCACGCGTCGTCTCCGAGCACCGTTCGGTCCACGCGCCGTTTCCTGGGCCCCGATCGGTCCATCCGTCGTCTTTTAAGCCCCGATACCTCCACGCGCCGTCTCCGAGCCACGATCGGTCCAGGCGTGGCCTCCTGAGCCGCGGTCGGTCCACGCGCCGTTTCCTGAGCCCCGATCGGTCCACGCGTCGTCTTCTAAGCCCAGATGCCTCCTTGCGCCGTCTCCCAACAACGATCGGTGCAGGCGCCGCTTCCTGAGCCCCGATCGGTCCACGCGTTTTCTCCTAAGCCCCGATCGGTCCACGCGTCGTCTCCTCAGCCCCGATCGGTCAACGCGTCGTCTCCGAGCGCCGATCGGTGCACGAGCCGTCTCCTGAACCCCGATCGTTCCACACGCCGCCTCCTAAGCCCCGATCGGTCTAGGCGTCGTCTCCTAAGCCCCGACCGGTCCAGGCGCCGTCTCCTGAGCCCCGATCGTTCCACGCGCCGTCTCCGAGCCCCGTTCGGTCCACGCGCCGTCTCCTCAGTCCCGATCGGTCCACGCGTTGGCTCCTAAGCCTCGATAGGTCCACGCGCGGCCTCCTTAGCCCCGATCGGTCCACGCGCCGTCTCCGAGCCCCGATCGGTCCACGCATCGTCACCTAAGATCCGATCGGTTAACGCACCGTCTCCTGAGCCCCGATACGTCCACACGCCGTATCCGAGCCCCGATCGGTCCACGCGTCGTCTCCTAAGACCTGATCGGTCCACATGCCGTCTCCGAGCCCCGATGGGTCTACGCGCCGCCTCCTGAGCCCCGATCGATCCACGCATCGGCTCCTGAGCCCCGATCGGTCTACGCGCCGTCTCATGAGCCCCGATCGGTCAACGCATCGTCACCTAAGCCCCGATACGTTCACACGCCGTCTCCGAGTCCCGATCGGTCCACGCGCCGTCGCCGAGCCTCGATCGGTCCACGCGCGGCCTCCTAAGCCCCGATCGGTTAACGCGCCGTCTCCGAGCCCCGATCAGTCCACGCGCCGTCTCCTGAGCCCCGGTCGGTTCATGCGCCGTCTCCGAGCCCCGATCGATTCACGCGTCGTCTTGTAAGCCCAGATGCCTTCTCGCGCCGTCTCCGAGCCACGATCGGTCCAGGCGCCGCTTCCTGAGCCACGATCGGTCCACGCGCCTTCTCCGAGCCCCGATCGGTCCACGCGTCGTCTCCTGAGCCCCGATCGGTCCACGCGCCGTCTCCTGAGCCCCGATCGGTCCACGCGCCGTCGCCGAACCCCAATTGGTCCACGCGAAACCGCCTGAGCCCCAGTCGGTCCACGCGCTGTCTCCGAGCCCCGATCGGTCCACGCATCGCCTCCTGAGCCCCGGACGGTCCAGGCACCGTCTCCGAACCCCGATCGGTCGACGCCCCGTCTCCGAGCCCCGATCGGCCCACGCGCCGTCGCCGAACCCCAATTGGTCCAGGCGCCGTCTCCGAACTCCGATCGGTCGACGCGCTGTCTCCGAGCCCCGATCGGTCCACGCGCTGTCTTGGAGCCCCGATCGGTTCACTCATCGTCTCCTAAGCCCCAATCGGTTAACGCGCCGTCTCCTGAGCCCCGATCGTTCCACGCGCCGTCTCCGAGCCCCGATCGGTCCCTGCGCCGTCTCCTGAGCCCCAATAGATCCACTCGCTGTCTCCTGAGCCCCGATAGGTACACGCGTCGTTTCCTACGCCCCGATCAGTCCACGCGTCGTCTCCTAGGCCCCGATCGGTCCACGCGGCGCCTCCGGAGCCCCGATCGATCTACGCGAGGCTTCTGAGCCCCGGTCCGTCCGCGCGCCGTCTCCTGAGCCCCGATCGCTCCAGGCGCCGTTTTCTGAGCTCCGTTCCGTCCACGCGTCGTCTTCAAAGCCCGGATGCCTCCACGCGCCGTCTCCGAGCCACGATCGGTCCGTGCGCCGCTTCCAGAGCCCTATCGGTCCACGCGTCCTCTCCTGATCTCCTATTGGTCCACGCGCCGTCTCCTAAGCCCCGATCGGTCCACGCATCGCCTCCTGAGCTCCGGACGGTCCAGGCGCCGTCTCCAAACCCCGAGCGGTCGACGCGCCGTCTCCGAGCCCCGATGGGTCCACGCATCGTCTCCTAAGCCCCGCTCGGTTAATGCGTCGTTTCGGAGCCCCGATCGGTCTACGCGCCATCTCCTGAGCCCCGATCGGTCCACGCGTCATCTGCTGAGCCCCGATCGTTCCACGCGCCGTCTCCGAGCGTCGATCGGTCCACGCGCCGTCTCCTGAGCCCCGATCGGTCCACGCGCCGTCTCCGAGCGCCGATCCGTCCACGCGCCGTCTTCTGAGCCCCGATCGGTCCAGGCATCGTGTCCTAAGCCCCGGACGGTCCACGCGCCGTTTCCGAGCCCCGATCGCTCCACGCGCCGTCTCCTGAGCCCCTATCGGTCCACGCATCGTCTCCTAAGCCCCGATTGGTCCACGCGCCGTTTCCGAGCCCCGATCGGTCCACGCGTCATCTGCTGAGCCCCGATCGTTCCACGCGCCGTCTCCGAGCGTCGATCGGTCCACGCGCCGTCTCCTGAGCCCCGATCGGTCCACGCGTCGTCTCCTAAGACCTGATCGGTTCACGCGCCGTCTCCGAGCCCCGGTCACTCCACGCACCGTTTTCTGAGCACCGTTTGGTCCACGCGTCGTCTTCAAAGCCCCGATGCCTCCACGCGCCGTCTCCGAGCCACGATCCGTCCGTGCGCCGCTTCCAGAGCCCTCTCGGTCCACGCGTCTTCTCCTGATCCCCGATCGGTCCACACGCCATCTCCTAAGCCCCGATCATTCCACGCGCCATCTCCGAGCCCCGATCGGTCCACGCGCCGTCTCATAAGCCCCGATCCGACCACGCGCCTTCTCCTCAGCCCCGATCGGTCCACGCGCCGTCTCCGAGCGCCGATTAGTTCACGCGCCGTCTCCTGAGCCCCGATCGCTCCACGCTCCGTCTCCCAGCCCCGATCGGTCCAAGCGCCTTCTGCTAAGCCCCGATCGGTCCACGCGCCGTCTCCGAGCGCCGATTGGTTCACGCGCCGTCTCCTGAGCCCCGATCGCTCCACGCGCAGTCGCCGAGCCTCGATCGGTTCACGCGCCGTCACCTGAGCCCCGATCGTTCCACGCGCCGTCTCCGAGCCCCGATCGGTCTACGCACCGTCTCCTAAGCCCCGATCGGTCCACGCGCCTTCTCCTCATCCCCGGTCGGTTCACGCGCCGTCTCCGAGCCCCGATCGATCCACGCGTCGTCTTCTAAGCCCAGACGCCTCCTCGCGCCGTCTCCGAGCCACGATCGGTCCACGCGTCGTTTCCTAAGCCCCGATCGGTCCACGCGCCGTCTCCGAGCCCCGATCGGTCTACGCGCCGTCTCCTAAGCCCCGATCGGTCCACGCGCCTTCTCCTCATCCCCGGTCGGTTCACGCGCCGTCTCCGAGCCCCGATCGATCCACGCGTCGTCTTCTAAGCCCAGACGCCTCCTCGCGCCGTCTCCGAGCCACGATCGGTCCACGCGTCGTCTCCTAAGCCCCGATCGGTCCACGCGCCGTCTCCTGTGCCCCGATCGGTCGACGCGTCCTCTCCTAAACCCCGATCGGTCCACGCGTCGCCTCCTGAGCCCCGGTCGGTCCACGCGCCGTCTCCTGAGCCCCGATCGGTCCACGCGTCGTCTCCTAAGCCCCGATCCGTCGACGCGTCGTCTCCTGAGCCACGATCAATTGACGCGTCTTCTCCTGAGCCCGATCGCTCCTCGCGCCGTCTCCTGAGCCCCGATCGGTCCACGCGTCGTGTCCGAGCTCCGATCGGTCCATACGCCGTTTCCTGAGCCCCGATCGGTCCATGCGTCGTCTTCTTAGCCCCGATGCCTCCACGCGCCGTCTCCGAGCCACGATCGGTCCAGGCGCCGCTTCCTGAGCCCCGATCGGTCCACGTGCCGTATCCTTAACCCCGATCGGTCCACGGGTTGTCTCTGAGCGCCGATAAGTTCAAGCGCCGTCTCCTGAGCCCCGATCGGTCGACGCGTCGTCTTCTGAGCCTCGATCGATCCACGCGTCGTCTCCTGAGCCCCAACCGCTCCACACGCCGTTACCTGAGCCCCGATCGGTCCACGCATCGTCTCCGAGCACCGATCGGTCCACGCGCCGTTTTCTGAGCACCGTTCGGTACACGCGTCGTCTTCAAAGCCCCGATGCCTCCACGCGCCGTCTCCAAGCCCCGATCGCCCCTCGCGCCGTCTCCTGAGCCCCGCTCGATCCATGCGTCGTCTTCTTAGCCCCGATGCCTCCACGCGCCGTCTTCGAGCCACGATCGGTCCAGGCGCCGCTTCCTGAGCCCCGATCGGTCCACGCGCCGTCTCGTAAGCCCCAATCGGTCTACGTGCCGTCTCATAGCGCCGATCATTTCACGCGCCGTCTCGTGAGCCCCGATCATTCCACGCCCCGTCTCCGAGCCCCAATCGGTTCACGCGCCGTCTCCTAAGCCCCTATCGGTCCACGCGCCGTCTCCGAGCGCCGATCAGTTCACGCGCCGTCTCCTGAGCTCCGATCGTTCCACGCGCCGTCTCCGAGCCCCGATCCGTCCACGCGCCGTCTCCTGAGCCCGGATCGGTCCACGCGTCATCGCCGAATCCCCGATCTGTACACGCGTCGTCTCCGAGCCTCGATCGGTCCACGCGCCGTCGCGGAGCCCCGATCGGTCCAGGCGTGGCCTCCTGAGCCTCGATCGGTCCACGCGCGGCCTCCTGAGCCCCGGTCGGTTCACGCGCCGTCTCCGAGCTCCGATCGATCCACGCGTCGTCTTCGAAGCCCAGATGCCTCCTCGCGCCGTCTCCGAGCCACGATCGGTCCAGGCGCTGCTTCCTGAGCCTCAATCGGTCCACGCGCCGTCACCGAGCCATGATCGGTCCACGCGCCGTCTCCGAGCGCGGATCGGTTCACACGCCATCACTTGAGCCCCGATCGTTCCACGCGCCGTCTCCGAGCCCCGATCGGTCCACGCGCCGTCTCCTGAACCGGGATCGTTCCACGCGTCGTCCCCGAATCCTCGATCCGTACACGCGTCGTCTCCGAGCCCCGATCGGTCCACGCGCCGTCGCCGAGCCTCGATCGGTCCACGCGCGGCCTCCTGAGCCCCGATCGGTTCACGCGCCGGCTCCGAGCCCGATCGGTCCACGCATCGTCTCCTAAGCCCCAATCGGTCCACGCGCCGTCTCCGAGCGCCGATCGGTTCACGCGCCGTCTCCTGAGCCCCGATCGTTCCACGCGCCGTCTCCGAGCTCCGATCGGCCCACGTGGCGTCTCCTAAGCCCCGATCGGTCCAAGCGCCTTCTCCTAAGCCCCGATCGGTCCACGCGCCGTCTCCCAGCGCGGATCGGTTCACGCGCCATCACCTGAGCCCCGATCGTTCCACGCGCCGTCTCCGAGCCCCGATCGGTCCACGCGCCGTCTCCTGAACCGGGATCGTTCCACGCGTCGTCCCCGAATCCTCGATCCGTACACGCGTCGTCTCCGAGCCTCGATCGGCCCACGCGCCGTCGCCGAGCCCCGATCGGTCCAGGCGTATCCTCCTGAGCCCCGGTCGGTCCACGCGCCGTCTCCGAGCCCCGATCGTTCCACGCGCCTTCTCCTAAGCCACGATCGGTCAGCGCCGTCTCCGAGCGCCGATCGGTGCACGCGCCGTCGCACGAGCCGCGATCGGTTCACGCGCGGCCTCCTGAGCCCCGGTTGGTTCACGCGCCGTATCCGAGCCCCAATCGGTCCACGCACCGTCTCCTGAGCCCCGATCGGTCCACGCGCCGTCGCCGAACCCTGATCGGTCCAGGCGTATCCTCCTGAGCCCCGATCGGTCCACGCGCCGTCTCCGTGCGCCGATCGGTTCACGCGCCGTCTCCTGAGCCCCGATCGCTCCACGCGCCGTCTCCGAGCCCCGATCGTTCCACGCGCCGTCTCCTGAGCCCGGATCGGTCCACGCGCCGTCGCCGAACCCCAATTGGTCCACGCGCAACCGCCTGAGCCCCGGTTGGTCCACGCGCTGTTTCGGAGCCCCGATCGGTCCACGCGTCGTATCCGAACCCCGATCGGTCCACGCGCCGTCGCCGAGCCATGATCGGTCCACGCGCGGCCTCCTGAGCCCCGGTTGCTTCACGCGCCGTATCCGAGCCCCCATCGGTTAACGTGCCGTCTCCAAGCCACGATCGGTCCACGCGCCGTCTCCTGAGCCCCGATACGTCCACGCGCAGTCGCCGAGCCCCGATCGGTCCACGCGCGGTCTCCTGAGCCCCGATTTGTCCACGGGCCGTCTCCGAGCCCCGATCGGTTCACGGATGGTCTCCTAAGACCCGACCGGTTCACCCGCCGTCTCCTGAGCCCCTATCGGTCCACGCGCCGTCTGCTGAGCCCCGATCGGTCCACGCATCGTCTTCTATGCCCCGATACGTCCACACGCCGTATCCGAGCCCCGATCGGTCCGCGTGACGCATTCTAAGCCCCGATCGGTCCACGCGTCGTCTCCAAAGCCCTGACCGGTCCACGTGCCGTCTCCGAGCCCCGATCGGTCCACGCGCCGTCTCCTGAACCCCGATACGTCCACGCGCAGTCGCCGAGCCCCGATCGGTCCACGCGCCGTCGCCGAGCCTCGATAGGTCCACGCGCGGCCTCCTGAGCCCCGGTCGGTTCACGCGCCGTCTCCGAGCCCCGATCGATCCACGCGTCGTCTTCTAAGCCCAGATGCCTCCTCGCGCCGTCTCCGAGCCACGATCGGTCCAGGCGCCGCTTCCTGAGTCCCGATCGGTCCACGCGCCGTCACCCGAGCCCCGATCGTTCCACGCGCCGTCTCCGAGCCCCGATCAGTCCACGCGCCGTCTCCTGAGCCCGGATCGTTCCACGCGTCGTCCCCGAATCTCCGATCCGTACACGCGTCGTCTCCTAAGCCCCGATTAGTCTACACCCCGTCTCCGAGCCCCGATGGGTCCACCCGCTACCTCCTGAGCCCCGATCGATCCACGCGACTCTCCCCGAAAGCTGTGGCTCCCAGAAAAATAAAAAAAACTTGAAGTTTTTCGGAGACCTTGTTTGCTTGTGAGTGTTCTCGACTGCGCCTGAAGGTGAGAAAGGTTGGCTGAAAATTGTAGGAGCTACGCTAAAAAGAACGATCATCGGACACGACCAAGATTTCTTAGAAACTCCGACCTGTCCGTGCTGCGACTCGCCCCGAAAGCTGTGGCTCCCAGAAGAATAAAGAAACCTCAACACTTTTCGGAGAACTCGTTTGGTTTTGAATGGTCTCGACGGTCCCTGAAGTTTAGAAAGGTTGGATAAAAATTGTAGGAGTTACGCTCAGAAGAACGAACATCGGACACGACCGAGATTTCTTAAAAACTCCGACCCGTCCGTGCCGCGATTCGCCCCGAAAGCTGTGGCTCCCTGAAAAATAAAAAACCTTGAAGTTTTTCGGAGACCTTGTTTGCTTGTGAGTCTTCTCGACTGCGCCTGACGGTGAGAAAGGATGGATGACAATTGTAGGAGCTACGCTAAAAAGAGCGAACATCGGAAACGACCGAGATTTCTTAGAAACTCCGACCCGTCCGTGCTGCGACTCGCCCCGAAAGCTGTCGCTCCGAGAAAAATAAAGAAACCTCAACACTTTTCGGAGAACTCGTTTGGTTTTGAATGGTTTCGACTGTCCCTGCAGTTCAGAAACGTTGGATGAAAATTGTAGACGCTACGCTAAAAAGAACAAACATCGGACACGACCGAGATTTCTTAGAGACTCCGACCCGTCCGTGCTGCGACTCGCCCCGACAGCTGTCGCTCCCAGAAAAATAAAAAAAACCTTGAAGTGTTTCGGAGACCTTGTTTGCTTGTGAGTCTTCTCGACTGCGCCTGAAGGTGAGAAAGGTTGGATGAAAATTGTAGGAGCTACGCTAAAAAGAGCGAACATCGGAAACGACCGAGATTTCTTAGAAACTCCGACCCGTCCGTGCCGCGACTCACCCCGAAAGCTGACGGTCCCTGAAAAATAAAAGAACCTTGAAGTTTTTCGGAGACCTTGTTTGCTTGTGAGTCTTCTCGAGTGCGCCTGACGGTGAGAAAGGTTGGATGAAAATTGTAGGAGCTCCGCTAAAAAGAACGAACATCGGACACGACCTAGATTTCTTAAAAACTCCGACCCGTCCGTGCCGCGACTCGCCCCGAAAGCTGTGGCTCCCAGAAAAATAAAAAGACCTTGAAGTTTTTCTCAGACTTTGTTTGGTTGTGAGTGTTCTCGATTGTGCCTGAAGGTGAGAAATGTTGGATGACAATTGTAGGAGTTACACTAAATAGAACGAACATTGGACACGACCGAGATTTCTTAAAAACTCCGACCCGTCAGTGCTGCGACTCGCCCCGAAAGCTGTCGGTCCCTGAAAAATAAAAAAAACCTTGAAGTTTGTCGGAGACCTTGTTTGCTTGTGAGTCTTCTCGACTGCGACTGAAGGTGAGAAAGGTTGGATGAAAATTGTAGGAGCTACGCTAAAAAGAACGAACATCGGACACGACCGATATTTCTTAAGAACTCCGACCCGTGCGTGCTGCGACTCGCCCCGAAAGCTGTGGCTCCCAGAAAAATAAAGAAACCTCAACACTTTTCGGAGACCTCGTTTGGTTTTGAATGGTCTCGACTGTCCCGGAAGTTCAGAAAGGTTGGATGACAATTGTAGGAGCTACGATAAAAAGAACGAACATCGGACACGACCGAGATTTCTTAAAAACTCCCATCCGTCAGTCCTGCGACTCGCCCCGAAAGCTGTCGCTCCCAGAAAAATAAAAGAACCTTAAAGTTTTTCGGAGACCTTGTTTGCTTGTGAGAGTTCGCGACTGCGCCTGAAGGTGAGAAAGGTTGGATGAAAATTGTAGGAGCGACGCTGAAAAGAACGAACATCAGAAGACACGACCGAGATTTCTTAAGAAATCCGACGCGTCCGTGCTGCGACTCGCCCCGAATGCTGTCGGTCCCTGAAAAATAAAAGAACCTTGAAGTTTTTCGGAGACCTTGTTTGCTTGTGAGTCTTCTCGACTGCGCTTGACGGTGAGAAAGGTTGGATGACAATTCTAGGAGTTACGCTGAAAAGAACGAACATCGGACACGCCCGAGATTTCTTAAGAACTCCAACGCGTCCGTGCTGCGACTCGCCCCGAAAGCTGTGGCTCCCAGAAAAATAAAGAAACCTCAACACTTTTCGGAGACCTCGTTTGGTTTTGAATGGTCTCGACTGTCCCTGAAGTTCAGATAGGTTGAATGACAATTGTAGGAGCTACGCTAAAAAGAACGAACATCGGACACGACCGAGATTTCTTAAAAACTCCCATTGGTCAGTGCTGCGACTCGCCCCGAAAGCTGTCGCTCCCAGAAAAACAAAAAAACCTTAAAGTTTTTCGGAGACCTTGTTTGCTTGTGAGAGTTCGCGACTGCGCCTGAAGGTGAGAAAGGTTGGATGAAAATTGTAGGAGCGACGCTGAAAAGAACGAACATCAGAAGACACGACCGAGATTTCTTAAGAAATCCGACCCGTCCGTGCTGCGACTCGCCCCGAAAGCTGTCGGTCCCTGAAAAATAAAAAAAACCTTGAAGTTTGTCGGAGACCTTGTTTGCTTGTGAGTCTTCTCGACTGCGCCTGAAGGTGAGAAAGGTTGGATGAAAATTGTAGGAGCTACGCTAAAAAGAACGAACATCGGACACGACCGAGATTTCTTAAGAACTCCGACCCGTGCGTGCTGCGACTCGCCCCGAAAGCTGTCGCTGCCAGAAAAATAAAAAAAAAACTTGAAGTTTTTCGAGAACTTGTTTGGTTTTGAATGGTCTCGACTGCGCCTGAAGGTGAGAAAGGTTGGATGAAAATTGTAGGAGCTACGCTGAAAAGAACGCACATCGGACACGACCGAGATTTCTTAAGAACTCCAACTCGTCCGTACTGCGACTCGCCACGAAAGGTGTCGGTCCCTGAAAAATAAAGAAACCTCAACACTTTTCGGAGAACTCGTTTGGTTTTGAAAGGCCTCGACGGTCCCTGAAGTTCAGAAAGGTTGGATGAAAATTGTAGGAGCTACGCTAAAAAGAACGAACATCGGACACGATCGAGATGTCTTAGAAACTCCGACCCGTCCGTGCTGCTACTCGCCCCGAAAGCTGTCGCTCCCAGAAAAATATAAAAACCTTGAAGTTTTTCAGAGACCTTGTTTGCTTGTGAGTGTTGTTGACTGCGCCTGAAGGTGAGAAAGGTTGGATGAAAATTGTAGGAGCTACGCTGAAAAGAACGAACATCGGACACGACCGAGATTTCTTAAGAACTCCGACCCGTCTCCGCCGCGACTCGCCCCGACAGCTGTCGCTCCCTGGAGAATAAAATACCTTGAAGTTTTTCGGATACCTTGTTATATTCTGCGTCCTCTCGACTGCTCCTGAAGTTGAGAAAGGTCGGCTAAAAATTGTAGGAGTTACACCAAAAAGAACGTATTGGAGACCTTGGTCAGTGGAATGATCGTACACGATCGAGATTTCTTAAAAACTCCGTACCCGTCTGCGCCGCGATATGCCCCGTAAGCTGGTACTCCCAGAAAATGCCTAAAGTTTTATCATTTCTCTGGGAGTACCAGCTTCCCGGGCGAGTGGCGGAACGATGCTCTACAGAATTTTCCGGAATCTTGATAGGATCCGGTATTTTCATTCAACGAAATCATGGTTGGTTTTTTGTATCTTCTACAATTTGCATCCGAGCCCTATGAAACTCAAGAGGTTATGAGAGGACAGGTGCTCCAACAGCATCCAGCAAGAAAATTTATCAGGGCTCGGTTGAAAATTGTAGGTGATACAAAAAAAAACCGACCATGATTTGGTTCAGTGAAAATATCGAACTCCACCAGGATTTGTTAAAAATTCTGGTGGAGCACCGGTCCGCGATCACCCCGATAGCTGGTTCTCCGAAGAAAGTCGAAATTCCATAACTTTTCCTATTGCATACTATTGGAATATGTATCTTCTCATCACAACTCGAGCTTCATCGACCTCGGAAGAAAATTCTAGGAGATACGAAAAAAATGACCACGAGTTCATTCAGTGATGCTGTAGCGCACCGGTCCGCGATTACCCCGACAGCTCGTTCTCGGAGGAAAATGGCAATTCCGTAACTTCTCCGGTGGAATGCTATTGGAACAGGTGTCCTGTCGTCACCTCTCTAGTTTCATCGACCTCGGAAGAAAGTTCTAGGAGATACGAAAAAAATGACCACGAGCTCGTCCAGTGATTCTGTAGAGCACCGCTCCGCGATAACCCCGACAGCTCGTTCATGGAGAAAAATAGAAATTCCAATGCTCGAACAGCAGCCAACAAGAAAAGTTACGGAATTTTTATTTTTCTCCGAGAACGTGATGTCGGCGCGATCGCGGACCGGTGCTCCACAGAATTAAAAAAAAATCCTGGTCGAGTCCGACGCTTCACTAATGGAGATGTGCACTACGTTCTTTTTGGCGTAACTCCTACAGTTTTTATCCAACCTTTCTGAATATGAGGCGCAGTCGAGAGGACGCAAAACCAAACGAGATTTTCAAAAAATTTCGAGGTCTTTTGATCGTTCTGGGAGCGACAGCTTTCGGGGCGAGTCGCGGCATAGCCGTCTACGAAGTTTTTAAGAAATCTCGGTTCCACATCGATTGATATCCGCGAACAGACTTTATGAGACTTTTTCCAAAATAATAAAATACCGAGAGTGGCTATGAATGGGTTAAATTCACCTCATAATGACCTATCACTACCACAAGTTTCACATCGATTGATATCCTCGAATGGGCTTTATGAGACTTTTTACAAAATAATAAAATGCCGAGAGTGCCTATGAATTGGTTAAATTCATCTCATAATGACTTATAATTACCACAAGTTTCACATCGATTGATATCCGCGAACGGGCTTTATCAGAGTTTTTCCAAAACAATAAAATACCGCGAGTGCCTATGAATGGGTTAAATTCATCTCATAATGACCTATCACTACCACAAGTTTCACATCGATTGATATCCGCGAACAGACTTTATGAGACTTTTACCAAAATAATAAAATGCCGAGAGTGCCTATGGATGGGTTAAATTCATCTCATAACGACCTATCACTACCACAAGTTTCACATTGATTGATATCCGCGAACAGACTTTATGAGACTTTTTCGAAAATAATAAAATGCCGAGAGTGCCTATGAATGGGTTAAATTCATCTCATAATGACCTATCACTACCACAAGTTTCACATCGATTGATATCCGAGAACAGACTTTAGGAGACTTTTTCCAAAATAATAAAATGCCGAGAGTGTCTATGAATTGGTTAAATTCATCTCATAATGACCTATCATTACCACAAGTTTCACATCGATTGATATCCGCGAACGGGCTTTATCAGAGTTTTTCCAAAACAATAAAATACCGAGAGTGCCTATGAATGGGTTAAATTCATCTCATAATGACCTATCACTACCACAAGTTTCACATCGATTGATACCCGCGAACGGGCTTTATGAGAATTTTTCCAAAACAATAAAATACCGAGAGTGCCTATGAATCGGTTAAATTCATCTCATAATGACCTATCACTACCACAAGTTTCACATCGATTGATATCCGCGAACAGACTTTATCAGAGTTTTTCCAAAACAATAAAATACCGAGAGTGCCTATGAATGGGTTAAATTCATCTCATAATGACCTATCACTACCACAAGTTTCACATCGATTGATATCCGCGAACAGACTTTATGAGACTTTTTCCAAAATAATAAAATGCCGAGAGTGCCTATGAATTGGTTAAATTCATCTCATAATGACTTATAATTACCACAAGTTTCACATCGATTGATATCCGCGAACGGGCTTTATCAGAGTTTTTCCAAAACAATAAAATACCGCGAGTGCCTATGAATGGGTTAAATTCATCTCATAATGACCTATCACTACCACAAGTTTCACATCGATTGATATCCGAGAACAGACTTTAGGAGACTTTTTCCAAAATAATAAAATGCCGAGAGTGTCTATGAATTGGTTAAATTCATCTCATAATGACCTATCATTACCACAAGTTTCACATCGATTGATATCCGCGAACGGGCTTTATCAGAGTTTTTCCAAAACAATAAAATACCGAGAGTGCCTATGAATGGGTTAAATTCATCTCATAATGACCTATCACTACCACAAGTTTCACATCGATTGATACCCGCGAACGGGCTTTATGAGAATTTTTCCAAAACAATAAAATACCGAGAGTGCCTATGAATCGGTTAAATTCATCTCATAATGACCTATCACTACCACAAGTTTCACATCGATTGATATCCGCGAACAGACTTTATCAGAGTTTTTCCAAAACAATAAAATACCGAGAGTGCCTATGAATGGGTTAAATTCATCTCATAATGACCTATCACTACCACAAGTTTCACATCGATTGATATCCGCGAACAGACTTATGAGACTTTTTCCAAAATAATAAAATGCCGAGAGTGCCTATGAATTGGTTAAATTCATCTCATAATGACTTATAATTACCACAAGTTTCACATCGATTGATATCCGCGAACGGGCTTTATCAGAGTTTTTCCAAAACAATAAAATACCGCGAGTGCCTATGAATGGGTTAAATTCATCTCATAATGACCTATCACTACCACAAGTTTCACATCGATTGATACCCGCGAACGGGCATTATGAGAATTTTTCCAAAACAATAAAATACCGAGAGTGCCTATGAATCGGTTAAATTCATCTCATAATGACCTATCACTACCACAAGTTTCACATCGATTGATATCCGCGAACAGACTTTATCAGAGTTTTTCCAAAACAATAAAATACCGAGAGTGCCTATGAATGGGTTAAATTCATTTCATAATGACCTATCACTACCACAAGTTTCACATCGATTGATATCCGCGAACAGAATTTATGACACTTTTTCCAAAATAATAAAATGCCGAGAGTGCCTATGAATGGGTTAAATTCATCTCATAATGACCTACCACTACCACAAGTTTCACATGGATTGATATCCGCGAACAGCCTTTATGAGACTTTTTCCAAAATAATAAAATACCGAGAGTGCCTATGAATGGGTTAAATTCATCTCATAATGACCTATCACTACCACAAGTTTCACATCGATTGATATCCGCGAACGGGCATTATGAGAATTTTTCCAAAACAATAAAATACCGAGAGTGCCTATGAATCGGTTAAATTCATCTCATAATGACCTATCACTACCACAAGTTTCACATCGATTGATATCCGCGAACAGACTTTATCAGAGTTTTTCCAAAACAATAAAATACCGAGAGTGCCTATGAATGGGTTAAATTCATCTCATAATGACCTATCACTACTACAAGTTTCACATCGATTGATATCCGCGAACAGACTTTATGAGACTTTTTCCAAAATAATAAAATGCCGAGAGTGCCTATGAATGGGTTAAATTCATCTCATAATGACCTATCATTACCACAAGTTTCACATCGATTGATATCCGCGAACGGGCTTTATCAGAGTTTTTCCAGAACAATAAAATACCGAGAGTGCCTATGAATGGGTTAAATTCATCTCATAATGATCTCACTACCACAAGTTTCGCATCGATTGATATCCGCGAACAGAATTTATGACACTTTTTCCAAAATAATAAAATGCCGAGTGTGCCTATAAATGGGTTAAATTCATCTCATAATGACCTATCACTACCACAAGTTTCACATCGATTGATACCCGCGAACGGGCTTTATGAGAATTTTTCCAAAACAATAAAATACCGAGAGTGCCTATGAATCGGTTAAATTCATCTCATAATGACCTATCACTACCACAAGTTTCACATCGATTGATATCCGCGAACAGACTTTATCAGAGTTTTTCCAAAACAATAAAATACCGAGAGTGCCTATGAATGGGTTAAATTCATCTCATAATGACCTATCACTACCACAAGTTTCACATCGATTGATACCCGCAAACGGGCTTTATGAGAATTTTTCCAAAACAATAAAATACCGAGAGTGCCTATGAATCGGTTAAATTCATCTCATAATGACCTATCACTACCACAAGTTTCACATCGATTGATACCCGCGAACGGGCTATATGAGAATTTTTCCAAAACAATAAAATACCGAGAGTGCCTATGAATGGGTTAAATTCATCTCATAATGACTTATAATTACCACAAGTTTCACATCGATTGATATCCGCGAACGGGCTTTATCAGAGTTTTTCCAAAACAATAAAATACCGCGAGTGCCTATGAATGGGTTAAATTCATCTCATAATGACCTATCACTACCACAAGTTTCACATCGATTGATATCCGAGAACAGACTTTAGGAGACTTTTTCCAAAATAATAAAATGCCGAGAGTGTCTATGAATTGGTTAAATTCATCTCATAATGACCTATCATTACCACAAGTTTCACATCGATTGATATCCGCGAACGGGCTTTATCAGAGTTTTTCCAAAACAATAAAATACCGAGAGTGCCTATGAATGGGTTAAATTCATCTCATAATGACCTATCACTACCACAAGTTTCACATCGATTGATACCCGCGAACGGGCTTTATGAGAATTTTTCCAAAACAATAAAATACCGAGAGTGCCTATGAATCGGTTAAATTCATCTCATAATGACCTATCACTACCACAAGTTTCACATCGATTGATATCCGCGAACAGACTTTATCAGAGTTTTTCCAAAACAATAAAATACCGAGAGTGCCTATGAATGGGTTAAATTCATCTCATAATGACCTATCACTACCACAAGTTTCACATCGATTGATATCCGCGAACAGACTTTATGAGACTTTTTCCAAAATAATAAAATGCCGAGAGTGCCTATGAATTGGTTAAATTCATCTCATAATGACTTATAATTACCACAAGTTTCACATCGATTGATATCCGCGAACGGGCTTTATCAGAGTTTTTCCAAAACAATAAAATACCGCGAGTGCCTATGAATGGGTTAAATTCATCTCATAATGACCTATCACTACCACAAGTTTCACATCGATTGATACCCGCGAACGGGCATTATGAGAATTTTTCCAAAACAATAAAATACCGAGAGTGCCTATGAATCGGTTAAATTCATCTCATAATGACCTATCACTACCACAAGTTTCACATCGATTGATATCCGCGAACAGACTTTATCAGAGTTTTTCCAAAACAATAAAATACCGAGAGTGCCTATGAATGGGTTAAATTCATCTCATAATGACCTATCACTACCACAAGTTTCACATCGATTGATATCCGCGAACGAGCTTTATGAGAATTTTTCCAAAACAATAAAATACCGAGAGTGGCTATGAATTGGTTAAATTCATCTCATAATGACCTATCACTACCACAAGTTTCACATCGATTGATATCCGCGAACAGACTTTATGAGACTTTTTCCAAAATAATAAAATGCCGAGAGTGCCTATGAACGGGTTAAATTCATCTCATAATGACCTATCACTACCACAAGTTTCACATCGATTGATATCCGCGAACGGGCATTATGAGAATTTTTCCAAAACAATAAAATACCGAGAGTGCCTATGAATCGGTTAAATTCATCTCATAATGACCTATCACTACCACAAGTTTCACATCGATTGATATCCGCGAACAGACTTTATCAGAGTTTTTCCAAAACAATAAAATACCGAGAGTGCCTATGAATGGGTTAAATTCATCTCATAATGACCTATCACTACTACAAGTTTCACATCGATTGATATCCGCGAACAGACTTTATGAGACTTTTTCCAAAATAATAAAATGCCGAGAGTGCCTATGAATGGGTTAAATTCATCTCATAATGACCTATCACTACCACAAGGTTCACATCGATTGCTATCCGCGAACGGGCTTTATGAGACTTTTTACAAAATAATAAAATGCCTAGAGTGCCTATGAATGGGTTAAATTCATCTCATAATGACCTATCACTACCACAAGTTTCACATCGATTGATATCCGCGAACAGAATTTATGACACTTTTTCCAAAATAATAAAATTCCGAGAGTGCCTATGAATGGGTTAAATTCATCTCATAGTGACCTACCACTACCACAAGTTTCACATGGATTGATATCCGCGAACAGCCTTTATGAGAATTTTTCCAAAACAATAAAATACCGAGAGTGGCTATGAATTGGTTAAATTCATCTCATAATGACCTATCACTACCACAAGTTTCACATCGATTGATACCCGCGAACGGGCTTTATGAGAATTTTTCCAAAACAATAAAATACCGAGAGTGCCTATGAATCGGTTAAATTCATCTCATAATGACCTATCACTACCACAAGTTTCACATCGATTGATATCCGCGAACAGACTTTATCAGAGTTTTTCCAAAACAATAAAATACCGAGAGTGCCTATGAATGGGTTAAATTCATCTCATAATGACCTATCACTACCACAAGTTTCACATCGATTGATATCCGCGAACGAGCTTTATGAGAATTTTTCCAAAACAATAAAATACCGAGAGTGGCTATGAATTGGTTAAATTCATCTCATAATGACCTATCACTACCACAAGTTTCACATCGATTGATACCCGCGAACGGGCTTTATGAGAATTTTTCCAAAACAATAAAATACCGAGAGTGGCTATGAATTGGTTAAATTCATCTCATAATGACCTATCACTACCACAAGTTTCACATCGATTGATACCCGCGAACGGGCTTTATGAGAATTTTTCCAAAACAATAAAATACCGAGAGTGCCTATGAATCGGTTAAATTCATCTCATAATGACCTATCACTACCACAAGTTTCACATCGATTCATATCCGCGAACAGACTTTATCAGAGTTTTTCCAAAACAATAAAATACCGAGAGTGCCTATGAATGGGTTAAATTCATCTCATAATGACCTATCACTACCACAAGTTTCACATCGATTGATATCCGCGAACGGGCTTTATGAGAGTTTTTCCAAAACAATAAAATACCGAGAGTGCCTATGAATGGGTTAAATTCATTTCATAATGACCTATCACTACCACAAGTTTCACATCGATTGATATCCGCGAACAGAATTTATGACACTTTTTCTAAAATAATAAAATGCCGAGAGTGCCTATGAATGGGTTAAATTCATCTCATAGTGACCTACCACTACCACAAGTTTCACATGGATTGATATCCGCGAACAGCGTTTATGAGAATTTTTCCAAAACAATAAAATACCGAGAGTGGCTATGAATTGGTTAAATTCATCTCATAATGACCTATCACTACCACAAGTTTCACATCGATTGATACCCGCGAACGGGCTTTATGAGAGTTTTTCCAAAACAATAAAATACCGAGAGTGCCTATGAATGGGTTAAATTCATTTCATAATGACCTATCACTACCACAAGTTTCACATCGATTGATATCCGCGAACAGAATTTATGACACTTTTTCCAAAATAATAAAATGCCGAGAGTGCCTATGAATGGGTTAAATTCATCTCATAATGACCTACCACTACCACAAGTTTCACATGGATTGATATCCGCGAACAGCCTTTATGAGACTTTTTCCAAAATTATAAAATACCGAGAGTGCCTATGAATGGGTTAAATTCATCTCATAATGACCTATCACTACCACAAGTTTCACATCGATTGATACCCGCGAACGGGCTTTATGAGAATTTTTCCAAAACAATAAAATACCGAGAGTGCCTATGAATCGGTTAAATTCATCTCATAATGACCTATCACTACCACAAGTTTCACATCGATTGATATCCGCGAACAGACTTTATCAGAGTTTTTCCAAAACAATAAAATACCGAGAGTGCCTATTAATGGGTTAAATTCATCTCATAATGACCTATCACTACCACAAGTTTCACATCGATTGATATCCGCGAACGAGCTTTATGAGAATTTTTCCAAAACAATAAAATACCGAGAGTGGCTATGAATTGGTTAAATTCATCTCATAATGACCTATCACTACCACAAGTTTCACATCGATTGATATCCGCGAACAGACTTTATGAGACTTTTTCCAAAATAATAAAATGCCGAGAGTGCCTATGAACGGGTTAAATTCATCTCATAATGACCTATCACTACCACAAGTTTCACATCGATTGATACCCGCGAACGGGCTTTATGAGAATTTTTCCAAAACAATAAAATACCGAGAGTGCCTATGAATCGGTTAAATTCATCTCATAATGACCTATCACTACCACAAGTTTCACATCGATTGATATCCGCGAACAGACTTTATCAGAGTTTTTCCAAAACAATAAAATACCGAGAGTGCCTATGAATGGGTTAAATTCATCTCATAATGACCTATCACTACCACAAGTTTCACATCGATTGATATCCGCGAACGAGCTTTATGAGAATTTTTCCAAAACAATAAAATACCGCGAGTGGCTATGAATTGGTTAAATTCATCTCATAATGACCTATCACTACCACAAGTTTCACATCGATTGATACCCGCGAACGGGCTTTATGAGAATTTTTCCAAAACAATAAAATACCGAGAGTGGCTATGAATTGGTTAAATTCATCTCATAATGACCTATCACTACCACAAGTTTCACATCGATTGATACCCGCGAACGGGCTTTATGAGAATTTTTCCAAAACAATAAAATACCGAGAGTGCCTATGAATCGGTTAAATTCATCTCATAATGACCTATCACTACCACAAGTTTCACATCGATTCATATCCGCGAACAGACTTTATCAGAGTTTTTCCAAAACAATAAAATACCGAGAGTGCCTATGAATGGGTTAAATTCATCTCATAATGACCTATCACTACCACAAGTTTCACATCGATTAATATCCGCGAACGGGCTTTATGAGAGTTTTTCCAAAACAATAAAATACCGAGAGTGCCTATGAATGGGTTAAATTCATTTCATAATGACCTATCACTACCACAAGTTTCACATCGATTGATATCCGCGAACAGAATTTATGACACTTTTTCTAAAATAATAAAATGCCGAGAGTGCCTATGAATGGGTTAAATTCATCTCATAGTGACCTACCACTACCACAAGTTTCACATGGATTGATATCCGCGAACAGCCTTTATGAGAATTTTTCCAAAACAATAAAATACCGAGAGTGGCTATGAATTGGTTAAATTCATCTCATAATGACCTATCACTACCACAAGTTTCACATCGATTGATACCCGCGAACGGGCTTTATGAGAGTTTTTCCAAAACAATAAAATACCGAGAGTGCCTATGAATGGGTTAAATTCATCTCATAATGACCTCACTACCACAAGTTTCACATCGATTGATATCCGCGAACAGAATTTATGACACTTTTTCCAAAATAATAAAATGCCGAGAGTGCCTATGAATGGGTTAAATTCATCTCATAATGACCTACCACTACCACAAGTTTCACATGGATTGATATCCGCGAACGGGCTTTATGAGACTTTTTCCAAAACAATAAAATACCGAGAGTGCCTATGAATGGGTTAAATTCATTTCATAATGACCTATCACTACCACAAGTTTCACATCGATTGATATCCGCGAACAGAATTTATGACACTTTTTCTAAAATAATAAAATGCCGAGAGTGCCTATGAATGGGTTAAATTCATCTCATAGTGACCTACCACTACCACAAGTTTCACATGGATTGATATCCGCGAACGGACGTTATGAGACTTTTTCCAAAATAATAAAATACCGAGAGTGCCTATGAATGGGTTAAATTCATCTCATAATGACCTATCACTACCACAAGTTTCACATGGATTGATATCCGCGAACGGACGTTATGAGACTTTTTCCAAAATAATAAAATACCGAGAGTGCCTATGAATGGGTTAAATTCATCTCATAATGACCTCACTACCACAAGTTTCACATCGATTGATATCCGCGAACAGAATTTATGACACTTTTTCCAAAACAATAAAATACCGAGAGTGCCTATGAATGGGTTAAATTCATCTCATAATGACCTATCACTACCACAAGTTTCACATCGATTGATATCCGCGAACGAGCTTTATGAGAATTTTTCCAAAACAATAAAATACCGAGAGTGGCTATGAATTGGTTAAATTCATCTCATAATGACCTATCACTACCACAAGTTTCACATCGATTGATATCCGCGAACAGACTTTATGAGACTTTTTCCAAAATAATAAAATGCCGAGAGTGCCTATGAACGGGTTAAATTCATCTCATAATGACCTATCACTACCACAAGTTTCACATCGATTGATATCCGCGAACAGAATTTATGACACTTTTTCCAAAACAATAAAATACCGAGAGTGCCTATGAATGGGTTAAATTCATCTCATAATGACCTATCACTACCACAAGTTTCACATCGATTGATATCCGCGAACGGGCTTTATGAGAGTTTTTCCAAAACAATAAAATACCGAGAGTGCCTATGAATGGGTTAAATTCATTTCATAATGACCTATCACTACCACAAGTTTCACATCGATTGATATCCGCGAACAGAATTTATGACACTTTTTCCAAAATAATAAAATGCCGAGAGTGCCTATGAATGGGTTAAATTCATCTCATAATGACCTACCACTACCACAAGTTTCACATGGATTGATATCCGCGAACAGCCCTTATGAGACTTTTTCCAAAATAATAAAATACCGAGAGTGCCTATGAATGGGTTAAATTCATCTCATAATGACCTATCACTACCACAAGTTTCACATCGATTGATACACGCGAACGGGCATTATGAGAATTTTTCCAAAACAATAAAATACCGAGAGTGCCTATGAATCGGTTAAATTCATCTCATAATGACCTATCACTACCACAAGTTTCACATCGATTGATATCCGCGAACGAGCTTTATGAGAATTTTTCCAAAACAATAAAATACCGAGAGTGGCTATGAATTGGTTAAATTCATCTCATAATGACCTATCACTACCACAAGTTTCACATCGATTGATATCCGCGAACAGACTTTATGAGACTTTTTCCAAAATAATAAAATGCCGAGAGTGCCTATGAACGGGTTAAATTCATCTCATAATGACCTATCACTACCACAAGTTTCACATCGATTGATATCCGCGAACAGAATTTATGACACTTTTTCCAAAACAATAAAATACCGAGAGTGCCTATGAATGGGTTAAATTCATCTCATAATGACCTATCACTACCACAAGTTTCACATCGATTGATATCCGCGAACGAGCTTTATGAGAATTTTTCCAAAACAATAAAGTACCGAGAGTGGCTATGAATTGGTTAAATTCATCTCATAATGACCTATCACTACCACAAGTTTCACATCGATTGATATCCGCGAACAGACTTTATGAGACTTTTTCCAAAATAATAAAATGCCGAGAGTGCCTATGAACGGGTTAAATTCATCTCATAATGACCTATCACTACCACAAGTTTCACATCGATTGATATTCGCGAACGGGCTTTATCAGAGTTTTTCCAGAACAATAAAATACCGAGAGTGCCTATGAATGGGTTAAATTCATCTCATAATGACCTATCACTACCACAAGTTTCACATCGATTGATATCCGCGAACGGGCTTTATGAGACTTTTTACACAATAATAAAATGCCTAGAGTGCCTATGAATGGGTTAAATTCATCTCATAATGACCTATCACTACCACAAGTTTCACATGGATTGATATCCGCGAACAGCCTTTATGAGACTTTTTCCAAAATAATAAAATACCGAGAGTGCCTATGAATGGGTTAAATTGATCTCATAATGATCTCACTACCACAAGTTTCGCATCGATTGATATCCGCGAACAGAATTTATGACACTTTTTCCAAAATAATAAAATGCCCAGAGTGCCTATAAATGGGTTAAATTCATCTCATAATGACCTATCACTACCACAAGTTTCACATCGATTGATACCCGCGAACGGGCTTTATGAGAATTTTTCCAAAACAATAAAATACCGAGAGTGCTTATGAATCGGTTAAATTCATCTCATAATGACCTATCACTACCACAAGTTTCACATCGATTGATATCCGCGAACAGACTTTATCAGAGTTTTTCCAAAACAATAAAATACCGAGAGTGCCTATGAATGGGTTAAATTCATCTCATAATGACCTATCACTACCACAAGTTTCACATCGATTGATATCCGCGAACGAGCTTTATGAGAATTTTTCCAAAACAATAAAATACCGAGAGTGGCTATGAATTGGTTAAATTCATCTCATAATGACCTATCACTACCACAAGTTTCACATCGATTGATACCCGCGAACGGGCTTTATGAGAATTTTTCCAAAACAATAAAATACCGAGAGTGCCTATGAATCGGTTAAATTCATCTCATAATGACCAATCACTACCACAAGTTTCACATCGATTCATATCCGCGAACAGACTTTATCAGAGTTTTTCCAAAACAATAAAATACCGAGAGTGCCTATGAATGGGTTAAATTCATCTCATAATGACCTATCACTACCACAAGTTTCACATCGATTGATATCCGCGAACGGACGTTATGAGACTTTTTCCAAAATAATAAAATACCGAGAGTGCCTATGAATGGGTTAAATTCATCTCATAATGACCTATAACTACCACAAGTTTCTCATCGATTGATATCCGCGAACAGACTTTATGAGACTTTTTCCAAAATAATAAAATGCCGAGAGTGCCTATGAACGGGTTAAATTCATCTCATAATGACCTATCACTACCACAAGGTTCACATCGATTGATATCCGCGAACAGCCTTTATGAGACTTTTTCCAAAATAATAAAATACCGAGAGTGCCTATGAATGGGTTAAATTCATCTCATAATGACCTCACTACCACAAGTTTCACATCGATTGATATCCGCGAACAGAATTTATGACACTTTTTCCAAAATAATAAAATGCCGAGAGTGCCTATGAATGGGTTAAATTCATCTCATAATGACCTATCACTACCACAAGTTTCACATCGATTGATATCCGCGAACAGACTTTATGACACTTTGTCCAAAATAATAAAATGCCGAGAGTGCCTATGAATGGTTTAAATTCATCTCATAATGACCTATCACTACCACAAGTTTCACATCGATTGATATCCGCGAACGGGCTTTGTGAGACTTTCTCCAAAATAATAAAATACCGAGAGTGCCTATGAATGGGTTAAATTGACCTCATAATGACCTATCACTACCACAAGTTTCACATCGATCGATATCCGCGAACAGAATTTATGACACTTTTTCCAAAATAATAAAATGCCGAGAGTGCCTATGAATGGGTTAAATTCACCTCATAATGACCTATCACTATCACAAGTTTCACATCGATTGATATCCGCGAACGGGCTTTATGAGACTTTTTCCAAAATAATAAAATACCGAGAGTGCCTATGAATGGGTTAAATTCACCTCATAATGACCTATCACTACCACAAGCTTCACATCGATTGATATCCGCGAACAGAATTTATGACACTTTTTCCAAAATAATAAAATGCCGAGAGTGCCTATGAATGGGTTAAATTCATCTCATAATGACCTATCACTACCACAAGTTTCACATCGATTGATATCCGCGAACAGACTTTATGAGACTTTTTCCAAACTAATAAAATGCCGAGAGTGCCTATGAATTGGTTAAATTCATCTCATAATGACCTATAATTACCACAAGTTTCACATCGATTGATATCCGCGAACGGGCTTTATCAGAGTTTTTCCAAAACAATAAAATACCGCGAGTGCCTATGAATGGGTTAAATTCATCTCATAATGACCTATCACTACCACAAGTTTCACATCGATTGATATCCGCGAACAGAATTTATGACACTTTTTCCAAAATAATAAAATGCCGAGAGTGCCTATGAATGGGTTAAATTCATCTCATAGTGACCTACCACTACCACAAGTTTCACATGGATTGATATCCGAAAACAGCCTTTATGAGAATTTTTCCAAAACAATAAAATACCGAGAGTGGCTATGAATTGGTTAAATTCATCTCATAATGACCTATCACTACCACAAGTTTCACATCGATTGATACCCGCGAACGGGCTTTATGAGAATTTTTCCAAAATAATAAAATGCCGAGAGTGCCTATGAATGGGTTAAATTCACCTCATAATGACCTACCACTATCACAAGTTTCACATCGATTGATATCCGCGAACGGGCTTTATGAAACTTTTTCCAAAATAATAAAATACCGAGAGTGCCTATGAATGGGTTAAATTCACCTCATAATGACCTATCACTACCACAAGCTTCACATCGATTGATATCCGCGAACAGAATTTATGACACTTTTTCCAAAATAATAAAATGCCGAGAGTGCCTATGAATGGGTTAAATTCATCTCATAATGACCTATCACTACCACAAGTTTCACATCGATTGATATCCGCGAACAGACTTTATGAGACTTTTTCCAAACTAATAAAATGCCGAGAGTGCCTATGAATTGGTTAAATTCATCTCATAATGACCTATAATTACCACAAGTTTCACATCGATTGATATCCGCGAACGGGCTTTATCAGAGTTTTTCCAAAACAATAAAATACCGCGAGTGCCTATGAATGGGTTAAATTCATCTCATAATGACCTATCACTACCACAAGTTTCACATCGATTGATATCCGCGAACAGAATTTATGACACTTTTTCCAAAATAATAAAATGCCGAGAGTGCCTATGAATGGGTTAAATTCATCTCATAGTGACCTACCACTACCACAAGTTTCACATGGATTGATATCCGCGAACAGCCTTTATGAGAATTTTTCCAAAACAATAAAATACCGAGAGTGGCTATGAATTGGTTAAATTCATCTCATAATGACCTATCACTACCACAAGTTTCACATCGATTGATACCCGCGAACGGGCTTTATGAGAATTTTTCCAAAATAATAAAATGCCGAGAGTGCCTATGAATGGGTTAAATTCACCTCATAATGACCTACCACTATCACAAGTTTCACATCGATTGATATCCGCGAACGGGCTTTATGAAACTTTTTCCAAAATAATAAAATACCGAGAGTGCCTATGAATGGGTTAAATTGATCTCATAATGATCTCACTACCACAAGTTTCGCATCGATTGATATCCGCGAACAGAATTTATGACACTTTTTCCAAAATAATAAAATGCCCAGAGTGCCTATAAATGGGTTAAATTCATCTCATAATGACCTATCACTACCACAAGTTTCACATCGATTGATACCCGCGAACGGGCTTTATGAGAATTTTTCCAAAACAATAAAATACCGAGAGTGCTTATGAATCGGTTAAATTCATCTCATAATGACCTATCACTACCACAAGTTTCACATCGATTGATATCCGCGAACAGACTTTATCAGAGTTTTTCCAAAACAATAAAATACCGAGAGTGCCTATGAATGGGTTAAATTCATCTCATAATGACCTATCACTACCACAAGTTTCACATCGATTGATATCCGCGAACGAGCTTTATGAGAATTTTTCCAAAACAATAAAATACCGAGAGTGGCTATGAATTGGTTAAATTCATCTCATAATGACCTATCACTACCACAAGTTTCACATCGATTGATACCCGCGAACGGGCTATATGAGAATTTTTCCAAAACAATAAAATACCGAGAGTGCCTATGAATGGGTTAAATTCATTTCATAATGACCTATCACTACCACAAGTTTCACATCGATTGATATCCGCGAACAGAATTTATGACACTTTTTCCAAAATAATAAAATGCCGAGAGTGCCTATGAATGGGTTAAATTCATCTCATAGTGACCTACCACTACCACAAGTTTCACATGGATTGATATCCGCGAACAGCCTTTATGAGAATTTTTCCAAAACAATAAAATACCGAGAGTGGCTATGAATTGGTTAAATTCATCTCATAATGACCTATCACTACCACAAGTTTCACATCGATTGATACCCGCGAACGGGCTTTATGAGAATTTTTCCAAAACAATAAAATACCGAGAGTGCCTATGAATGGGTTAAATTCATCTCATAATGACCTATCACTACCACAAGTTTCACATCGATTGATATCCGCGAACGGGCTTTATGAGAGTTTTTCCAAAACAATAAAATACCGAGAGTGCCTATGAATGGGTTAAATTCATTTCATAATGACCTATCACTACCACAAGTTTCACATCGATTGATATCCGCGAACAGAATTTATGACACTTTTTCCAAAATAATAAAATGCCGAGAGTGCCTATGAATGGGTTAAATTCATGTCATAGTGACCAATCACTACCACAAGTTTCACATGGATTGATATCCGCGAACGGACCTTATGAGACTTTTTCCAAAATAATAAAATACTGAGAGTGCCTATGAATGGGTTAAATTCATCTCATAATGACCTATCACTACCACAAGTTTCACATCGATTGATATCCGCGAACGGGCTTTATGAGAGTTTTTCCAAAACAATAAAATACCGAGAGTGCCTATGAATGGGTTAAATTCATTTCATAATGACCTATCACTACCACAAGTTTCACATCGATTGATATCCGCGAACAGAATTTATGACACTTTTTCCAAAATAATAAAATGCCGAGAGTGCCTATGAATGGGTTAAATTCATCTCATAATGACCTACCACTACCACAAGTTTCACATGGATTGATATCCGCGAACAGCCTTTATGAGACTTTTTCCAAAATAATAAAATACCGAGAGTGCCTATGAATGGGTTAAATTCATCTCATAATGACCTATCACTACCACAAGTTTCACATCGATTGATACCCGCGAACGGGCATTATGAGAATTTTTCCAAAACAATAAAATACCGAGAGTGCCTATGAATCGGTTAAATTCATCTCATAATGACCTATCACTACCACAAGTTTCACATCGATTGATATCCGCGAACGAGCTTTATGAGAATTTTTCCAAAACAATAAAATACCGAGAGTGCCTATGAATGGGTTAAATTCATCTCATAATGACCTATCACTACCACAAGTTTCACATCGATTGATATCCGCGAACGAGCTTTATGAGAATTTTTCCAAAACAATAAAATACCGAGAGTGGCTATGAATTGGTTAAATTCATCTCATAATGACCTATCACTACCACAAGTTTCACATCGATTGATATCCGCGAACAGACTTTATCAGAGTTTTTCCAAAACAATAAAATACCGAGAGTGCCTATGAATGGGTTAAATTCATCTCATAATGACCAATCACTACCACAAGTTTCACATCGATTGATATCCGCGAACGGGCTTTATGAGAATTTTTCCAAAACAATAAAATACCGAGAGTGCCTATGAATCGGTTAAATTCATCTCATAATGACCTATCACTACCACAAGTTTCACATCGATTGATATCCGCGAACAGACTTTATCAGAGTTTTTCCAAAACAATAAAATACCGAGAGTGCCTATTAATGGGTTAAATTCATCTCATAATGACCTATCACTACCACAAGTTTCACATCGATTGATATCCGCGAACGAGCTTTATGAGAATTTTTCCAAAACAATAAAATACCGAGAGTGGCTATGAATTGGTTAAATTCATCTCATAATGACCTATCACTACCACAAGTTTCACATCGATTCATATCCGCGAACAGACTTTATGAGACTTTTTCCAAAATAATAAAATGCCGAGAGTGCCTATGAACGGGTTAAATTCATCTCATAATGACCTATCACTACCACAAGTTTCACATCGATTGATACCCGCGAACGGGCTTTATGAGAATTTTTCCAAAACAATAAAATACCGAGAGTGCCTATGAATCGGTTAAATTCATCTCATAATGACCTATCACTACCACAAGTTTCACATCGATTGATATCCGCGAACAGACTTTATCAGAGTTTTTCCAAAACAATAAAATACCGAGAGTGCCTATGAATGGGTTAAATTCATCTCATAATGACCTATCACTACCACAAGTTTCACATCGATTGATATCCGCGAACGAGCTTTATGAGAATTTTTCCAAAACAATAAAATACCGAGAGTGGCTATGAATTGGTTAAATTCATCTCATAATGACCTATCACTACCACAAGTTTCACATCGATTGATACCCGCGAACGGGCTTTATGAGAATTTTTCCAAAACAATAAAATACCGAGAGTGGCTATGAATTGGTTAAATTCATCTCATAATGACCTATCACTACCACAAGTTTCACATCGATTGATACCCGCGAACGGGCTTTATGAGAATTTTTCCAAAACAATAAAATACCGAGAGTGCCTATGAATCGGTTAAATTCATCTCATAATGACCTATCACTACCACAAGTTTCACATCGATTCATATCCGCGAACAGAATTTATGACACTTTTTCCAAAATAATAAAATGCCGAGAGTGCCTATGAATGGGTTAAATTCATCTCATAATGACCTACCACTACCACAAGTTTCACATGGATTGATATCCGCGAACGGGCTTTATGAGAGTTTTTCCAAAACAATAAAATACCGAGAGTGCCTATGAATGGGTTAAATTCATTTCATAATGACCTATCACTACCACAAGTTTCACATCGATTGATATCCGCGAACAGAATTTATGACACTTTTTCTAAAATAATAAAATGCCGAGAGTGCCTATGAATGGGTTAAATTCATCTCATAGTGACCTACCACTACCACAAGTTTCACATGGATTGATATCCGCGAACGGACGTTATGAGACTTTTTCCAAAATAATAAAATACCGAGAGTGCCTATGAATGGGTTAAATTCATCTCATAATGACCTATCACTACCACAAGTTTCACATGGATTGATATCCGCGAACGGACGTTATGAGACTTTTTCCAAAATAATAAAATACCGAGAGTGCCTATGAATGGGTTAAATTCATCTCATAATGACCTCACTACCACAAGTTTCACATCGATTGATATCCGCGAACAGAATTTATGACACTTTTTCCAAAACAATAAAATACCGAGAGTGCCTATGAATGGGTTAAATTCATCTCATAATGACCTATCACTACCACAAGTTTCACATCGATTGATATCCGCGAACGAGCTTTATGAGAATTTTTCCAAAACAATAAAATACCGAGAGTGGCTATGAATTGGTTAAATTCATCTCATAATGACCTATCACTACCACAAGTTTCACATCGATTGATATTCGCGAACGGGCTTTATCAGAGTTTTTCCAGAACAATAAAATACCGAGAGTGCCTATGAATGGGTTAAATTCATCTCATAATGACCTATCACTACCACAAGTTTCACATCGATTGATATCCGCGAACGGGCTTTATGAGACTTTTTACAAAATAATAAAATGCCTAGAGTGCCTATGAATCGGTTAAATTCATCTCATAATGACCTATCACTACCACAAGTTTCACATCGATTGATATCCGCGAACAGACTTTATCAGAGTTTTTCCAAAACAATAAAATACCGAGAGTGCCTATGAATGGGTTAAATTCATCTCATAATGACCTATCACTACCACAAGTTTCACATGGATTGATATCCGCGAACAGCCTTTATGAGACTTTTTCCAAAATAATAAAATACCGAGAGTGCCTATGAATGGGTTAAATTCATCTCATAATGATCTCACTACCACAAGTTTCGCATCGATTGATATCCGCGAACAGAATTTATGACACTTTTTCCAAAATAATAAAATGCCGAGAGTGCCTATAAATGGGTTAAATTCATCTCATAATGACCTATCACTACCACAAGTTTCACATCGATTGATATCCGCGAACAGACTTTATCAGAGTTTTTCCAAAACAATAAAATACCGAGAGTGCCTATGAATGGGTTAAATTCATCTCATAATGACCTATCACTACCACAAGTTTCACATCGATTCATATCCGCGAACAGACTTTATCAGAGTTTTTCCAAAACAATAAAATACCGAGAGTGCCTATGAATGGGTTAAATTCATCTCATAATGACCTATCACTACCACAAGTTTCACATCGATTGATATCCGCGAACGGGCTTTATGAGAGTTTTTCCAAAACAATAAAATACCGAGAGTGCCTATGAATGGGTTAAATTCATTTCATAATGACCTATCACTACCACAAGTTTCACATCGATTGATATCCGCGAACAGAATTTATGACACTTTTTCCAAAATAATAAAATGCCGAGAGTGCCTATGAATGGGTTAAATTCATCTCATAATGACCTACCACTACCACAAGTTTCACATGGATTGATATCCGCGAACAGCCTTTATGAGACTTTTTCCAAAATAATAAAATACCGAGAGTGCCTATGAATGGGTTAAATTCATCTCATAATGACCTATCACTACCACAAGTTTCACATCGATTGATACCCGCGAACGGGCTTTATGAGAATTTTTCCAAAACAATAAAATACCGAGAGTGCCTATGAATCGGTTAAATTCATCTCATAATGACCTATCACTACCACAAGTTTCACATCGATTGATATCCGCGAACAGACTTTATCAGAGTTTTTCCAAAACAATAAAATACCGAGAGTGCCTATGAATGGGTTAAATTCATTTCATAATGACCTATCACTACCACAAGTTTCACATCGATTGATATCCGCGAACAGAATTTATGACACTTTTTCCAAAATAATAAAATGCCGAGAGTGCCTATGAATGGGTTAAATTCATCTCATAATGACCTACCACTACCACAAGTTTCACATGGATTGATATCCGCGAACAGCCTTTATGAGACTTTTTCCAAAATAATAAAATACCGAGAGTGCCTATGAATGGGTTAAATTCATCTCATAATGACCTATCACTACCACAAGTTTCACATCGATTGATACCCGCGAACGGGCATTATGAGAATTTTTCCAAAACAATAAAATACCGAGAGTGCCTATGAATCGGTTAAATTCATCTCATAATGACCTATCACTACCACAAGTTTCACATCGATTGATATCCGCGAACGAGCTTTATGAGAATTTTTCCAAAACAATAAAATACCGAGAGTGGCTATGAATTGGTTAAATTCATCTCATAATGACCTATCACTACCACAAGTTTCACATCGATTGATATCCGCGAACAGACTTTATGAGACTTTTTCCAAAATAATAAAATGCCGAGAGTGCCTATGAACGGGTTAAATTCATCTCATAATGACCTATCACTACCACAAGTTTCACATCGATTGATATCCGCGAACGGGCATTATGAGAATTTTTCCAAAATAATAAAATACCGAGAGTGCCTATGAATGGGTTAAATTCATCTCATAATGACCTATCACTACCACAAGTTTCACATCGATTGATACCCGCGAACGGGCATTATGAGAATTTTTCCAAAACAATAAAATACCGAGAGTGCCTATGAATCGGTTAAATTCATCTCATAATGACCTATCACTACCACAAGTTTCACATCGATTGATATCCGCGAACGGGCTTTATGAGAGTTTTTCCAAAACAATAAAATACCGAGAGTGCCTATGAATGGGTTAAATTCATTTCATAATGACCTATCACTACCACAAGTTTCACATCGATTGATATCCGCGAACAGAATTTATGACACTTTTTCCAAAATAATAAAATGCCGAGAGTGCCTATGAATGGGTTAAATTCATCTCATAGTGACCAATCACTACCACAAGTTTCACATGGATTGATATCCGCGAACGGACCTTATGAGACTTTTTCCAAAATAATAAAATACTGAGAGTGCCTATGAATGGGTTAAATTCATCTCATAATGACCTATCACTACCACAAGTTTCACATCGATTGATATCCGCGAACGGGCTTTATGAGAGTTTTTCCAAAACAATAAAATACCGAGAGTGCCTATGAATGGGTTAAATTCATTTCATAATGACCTATCACTACCACAAGTTTCACATCGATTGATATCCGCGAACAGAATTTATGACACTTTTTCCAAAATAATAAAATGCCGAGAGTGCCTATGAATGGGTTAAATTCATCTCATAATGACCTACCACTACCACAAGTTTCACATGGATTGATATCCGCGAACAGCCTTTATGAGACTTTTTCCAAAATAATAAAATACCGAGAGTGCCTATGAATGGGTTAAATTCATCTCATAATGACCTATCACTACCACAAGTTTCACATCGATTGATACCCGCGAACGGGCATTATGAGAATTTTTCCAAAACAATAAAATACCGAGAGTGCCTATGAATCGGTTAAATTCATCTCATAATGACCTATCACTACCACAAGTTTCACATCGATTGATATCCGCGAACGAGCTTTATGAGAATTTTTCCAAAACAATAAAATACCGAGAGTGCCTATGAATGGGTTAAATTCATCTCATAATGACCTATCACTACCACAAGTTTCACATCGATTGATATCCGCGAACGAGCTTTATGAGAATTTTTCCAAAACAATAAAATACCGAGAGTGGCTATGAATTGGTTAAATTCATCTCATAATGACCTATCACTACCACAAGTTTCACATCGATTGATATCCGCGAACAGACTTTATGAGACTTTTTCCAAAATAATAAAATGCCGAGAGTGCCTATGAACGGGTTAAATTCATCTCATAATGACCTATCACTACCACAAGTTTCACATCGATTGATACCCGCGAACGGGCTTTATGAGAATTTTTCCAAAACAATAAAATACCGAGAGTGCCTATGAATGGGTTAAATTCATCTCATAATGACCTATCACTACCACAAGTTTCACATCGATTGATATCCGCGAACGAGCTTTATGAGAATTTTTCCAAAACAATAAAATACCGAGAGTGGCTATGAATTGGTTAAATTCATCTCATAATGACCTATCACTACCACAAGTTTCACATCGATTGATACCCGCGAACGGGCATTATGAGAATTTTTCCAAAACAATAAAATACCGAGAGTGGCTATGAATTGGTTAAATTCATCTCATAATGACCTATCACTACCACAAGTTTCACATCGATTGATACCCGCGAACGGGCTTTATGAGAATTTTTCCAAAACAATAAAATACCGAGAGTGCCTATGAATCGGTTAAATTCATCTCATAATGACCTATCACTACCACAAGTTTCACATGGATTGATATCCGCGAACGGACGTTATGAGACTTTTTCCAAAATAATAAAATACCGAGAGTGCCTATGAATGGGTTAAATTCATCTCATAATGACCTCACTACCACAAGTTTCACATCGATTGATATCCGCGAACAGAATTTATGACACTTTTTCCAAAACAATAAAATACCGAGAGTGCCTATGAATGGGTTAAATTCATCTCATAATGACCTATCACTACCACAAGTTTCACATCGATTGATATCCGCGAACAGACTTTATCAGAGTTTTTCCAAAACAATAAAATACCGAGAGTGCCTATGAATGGGTTAAATTCATCTCATAATGACCTATCACTACCACAAGTTTCACATGGATTGATATCCGCGAACAGCCTTTATGAGACTTTTTCCAAAATAATAAAATACCGAGAGTGCCTATGAATGGGTTAAATTCATCTCATAATGATCTCACTACCACAAGTTTCGCATCGATTGATATCCGCGAACAGAATTTATGACACTTTTTCCAAAATAATAAAATGCCGAGAGTGCCTATAAATGGGTTAAATTCATCTCATAATGACCTATCACTACCACAAGTTTCACATCGATTGATATCCGCGAACAGACTTTATCAGAGTTTTTCCAAAACAATAAAATACCGAGAGTGCCTATGAATGGGTTAAATTCATCTCATAATGACCTATCACTACCACAAGTTTCACATCGATTCATATCCGCGAACAGACTTTATCAGAGTTTTTCCAAAACAATAAAATACCGAGAGTGCCTATGAATGGGTTAAATTCATCTCATAATGACCTATCACTACCACAAGTTTCACATCGATTGATATCCGCGAACGGGCTTTATGAGAGTTTTTCCAAAACAATAAAATACCGAGAGTGCCTATGAATGGGTTAAATTCATTTCATAATGACCTATCACTACCACAAGTTTCACATCGATTGATATCCGCGAACAGAATTTATGACACTTTTTCCAAAATAATAAAATGCCGAGAGTGCCTATGAATGGGTTAAATTCATCTCATAATGACCTACCACTACCACAAGTTTCACATGGATTGATATCCGCGAACAGCCTTTATGAGACTTTTTCCAAAATAATAAAATACCGAGAGTGCCTATGAATGGGTTAAATTCATCTCATAATGACCTATCACTACCACAAGTTTCACATCGATTGATACCCGCGAACGGGCTTTATGAGAATTTTTCCAAAACAATAAAATACCGAGAGTGCCTATGAATCGGTTAAATTCATCTCATAATGACCTATCACTACCACAAGTTTCACATCGATTGATATCCGCGAACAGACTTTATCAGAGTTTTTCCAAAACAATAAAATACCGAGAGTGCCTATGAATGGGTTAAATTCATTTCATAATGACCTATCACTACCACAAGTTTCACATCGATTGATATCCGCGAACAGAATTTATGACACTTTTTCCAAAATAATAAAATGCCGAGAGTGCCTATGAATGGGTTAAATTCATCTCATAATGACCTACCACTACCACAAGTTTCACATGGATTGATATCCGCGAACAGCCTTTATGAGACTTTTTCCAAAATAATAAAATACCGAGAGTGCCTATGAATGGGTTAAATTCATCTCATAATGACCTATCACTACCACAAGTTTCACATCGATTGATACCCGCGAACGGGCATTATGAGAATTTTTCCAAAACAATAAAATACCGAGAGTGCCTATGAATCGGTTAAATTCATCTCATAATGACCTATCACTACCACAAGTTTCACATCGATTGATATCCGCGAACGAGCTTTATGAGAATTTTTCCAAAACAATAAAATACCGAGAGTGGCTATGAATTGGTTAAATTCATCTCATAATGACCTATCACTACCACAAGTTTCACATCGATTGATATCCGCGAACAGACTTTATGAGACTTTTTCCAAAATAATAAAATGCCGAGAGTGCCTATGAACGGGTTAAATTCATCTCATAATGACCTATCACTACCACAAGTTTCACATCGATTGATATCCGCGAACGGGCATTATGAGAATTTTTCCAAAACAATAAAATACCGAGAGTGCCTATGAATCGGTTAAATTCATCTCATAATGACCTATCACTACCACAAGTTTCACATCGATTGATATCCGCGAACAGACTTTATCAGAGTTTTTCCAAAACAATAAAATACCGAGAGTGCCTATGAATGGGTTAAATTCATCTCATAATGACCTATCACTACTACAAGTTTCACATCGATTGATATCCGCGAACAGACTTTATGAGACTTTTTCCAAAATAATAAAATGCCGAGAGTGCCTATGAATGGGTTAAATTCATCTCATAATGACCTATCATTACCACAAGTTTCACATCGATTGATATCCGCGAACGGGCTTTATCAGAGTTTTTCCAGAACAATAAAATACCGAGAGTGCCTATGAATGGGTTAAATTCATCTCATAATGATCTCACTACCACAAGTTTCGCATCGATTGATATCCGCGAACAGAATTTATGACACTTTTTCCAAAATAATAAAATGCCGAGAGTGCCTATAAATGGGTTAAATTCATCTCATAATGACCTATCACTACCACAAGTTTCACATCGATTGATACCCGCGAACGGGCTTTATGAGAATTTTTCCAAAACAATAAAATACCGAGAGTGCCTATGAATCGGTTAAATTCATCTCATAATGACCTATCACTACCACAAGTTTCACATCGATTGATATCCGCGAACAGACTTTATCAGAGTTTTTCCAAAACAATAAAATACCGAGAGTGCCTATGAATGGGTTAAATTCATCTCATAATGACCTATCACTACCACAAGTTTCACATCGATTGATACCCGCAAACGGGCTTTATGAGAATTTTTCCAAAACAATAAAATACCGAGAGTGCCTATGAATCGGTTAAATTCATCTCATAATGACCTACCACTACCACAAGTTTCACATGGATTGATATCCGCGAACAGCCTTTATGAGACTTTTTCCAAAATAATAAAATACCGAGAGTGCCTATGAATGGGTTAAATTCATCTCATAATGACCTATCACTACCACAAGTTTCACATCGATTGATACCCGCGAACGGGCTTTATGAGAGTTTTTCCAAAACAATAAAATACCGAGAGTGCCTATGAATGGGTTAAATTCATTTCATAATGACCTATCACTACCACAAGTTTCACATCGATTGATATCCGCGAACAGAATTTATGACACTTTTTCTAAAATAATAAAATGCCGAGAGTGCCTATGAATGGGTTAAATTCATCTCATAGTGACCTACCACTACCACAAGTTTCACATGGATTGATATCCGCGAACGGACGTTATGAGACTTTTTCCAAAATAATAAAATACCGAGAGTGCCTATGAATGGGTTAAATTCATCTCATAATGACCTATCACTACCACAAGTTTCACATGGATTGATATCCGCGAACGGACGTTATGAGACTTTTTCCAAAATAATAAAATACCGAGAGTGCCTATGAATGGGTTAAATTCATCTCATAATGACCTCACTACCACAAGTTTCACATCGATTGATATCCGCGAACAGAATTTATGACACTTTTTCCAAAACAATAAAATACCGAGAGTGCCTATGAATGGGTTAAATTCATCTCATAATGACCTATCACTACCACAAGTTTCACATCGATTGATATCCGCGAACGAGCTTTATGAGAATTTTTCCAAAACAATAAAATACCGAGAGTGGCTATGAATTGGTTAAATTCATCTCATAATGACCTATCACTACCACAAGTTTCACATCGATTGATATTCGCGAACGGGCTTTATCAGAGTTTTTCCAGAACAATAAAATACCGAGAGTGCCTATGAATGGGTTAAATTCATCTCATAATGACCTATCACTACCACAAGTTTCACATCGATTGATATCCGCGAACGGGCTTTATGAGACTTTTTACAAAATAATAAAATGCCTAGAGTGCCTATGAATCGGTTAAATTCATCTCATAATGACCTATCACTACCACAAGTTTCACATCGATTGATATCCGCGAACAGACTTTATCAGAGTTTTTCCAAAACAATAAAATACCGAGAGTGGCTATGAATGGGTTAAATTCATCTCATAATGACCTATCACTACCACAAGTTTCACATGGATTGATATCCGCGAACAGCCTTTATGAGACTTTTTCCAAAATAATAAAATACCGAGAGTGCCTATGAATGGGTTAAATTCATCTCATAATGATCTCACTACCACAAGTTTCGCATCGATTGATATCCGCGAACAGAATTTATGACACTTTTTCCAAAATAATAAAATGCCGAGAGTGCCTATAAATGGGTTAAATTCATCTCATAATGACCTATCACTACCACAAGTTTCACATCGATTGATATCCGCGAACAGACTTTATCAGAGTTTTTCCAAAACAATAAAATACCGAGAGTGCCTATGAATGGGTTAAATTCATCTCATAATGACCTATCACTACCACAAGTTTCACATCGATTCATATCCGCGAACAGACTTTATCAGAGTTTTTCCAAAACAATAAAATACCGAGAGTGCCTATGAATGGGTTAAATTCATCTCATAATGACCTATCACTACCACAAGTTTCACATCGATTGATATCCGCGAACGGGCTTTATGAGAGTTTTTCCAAAACAATAAAATACCGAGAGTGCCTATGAATGGGTTAAATTCATTTCATAATGACCTATCACTACCACAAGTTTCACATCGATTGATATCCGCGAACAGAATTTATGACACTTTTTCCAAAATAATAAAATGCCGAGAGTGCCTATGAATGGGTTAAATTCATCTCATAATGACCTACCACTACCACAAGTTTCACATGGATTGATATCCGCGAACAGCCTTTATGAGACTTTTTCCAAAATAATAAAATACCGAGAGTGCCTATGAATGGGTTAAATTCATCTCATAATGACCTATCACTACCACAAGTTTCACATCGATTGATACCCGCGAACGGGCTTTATGAGAATTTTTCCAAAACAATAAAATACCGAGAGTGCCTATGAATCGGTTAAATTCATCTCATAATGACCTATCACTACCACAAGTTTCACATCGATTGATATCCGCGAACAGACTTTATCAGAGTTTTTCCAAAACAATAAAATACCGAGAGTGCCTATGAATGGGTTAAATTCATCTCATAATGACCTATCACTACCACAAGTTTCACATCGATTGATATCCGCGAACGAGCTTTATGAGAATTTTCCCAAAACAATAAAATACCGAGAGTGGCTATGAATTGGTTAAATTCATCTCATAATGACCTATCACTACCACAAGTTTCACATCGATTGATATCCGCGAACAGACTTTATGAGACTTTTTCCAAAATAATAAAATGCCGAGAGTGCCTATGAACGGGTTAAATTCATCTCATAATGACCTATCACTACCACAAGTTTCACATCGATTGATATCCGCGAACGGGCTTTATGAGAGTTTTTCCAAAACAATAAAATACCGAGAGTGCCTATGAATGGGTTAAATTCATTTCATAATGACCTATCACTACCACAAGTTTCACATCGATTGATATCCGCGAACAGAATTTATGACACTTTTTCCAAAATAATAAAATGCCGAGAGTGCCTATGAATGGGTTAAATTCATCTCATAGTGACCAATCACTACCACAAGTTTCACATGGATTGATATCCGCGAACGGACGTTATGAGACTTTTTCCAAAATAATAAAATACTGAGAGTGCCTATGAATGGGTTAAATTCATCTCATAATGACCTATCACTACCACAAGTTTCACATCGATTGATATCCGCGAACGGGCTTTATGAGAGTTTTTCCAAAACAATAAAATACCGAGAGTGCCTATGAATGGGTTAAATTCATTTCATAATGACCTATCACTACCACAAGTTTCACATCGATTGATATCCGCGAACAGAATTTATGACACTTTTTCCAAAATAATAAAATGCCGAGAGTGCCTATGAATGGGTTAAATTCATCTCATAATGACCTACCACTACCACAAGTTTCACATGGATTGATATCCGCGAACAGCCTTTATGAGACTTTTTCCAAAATAATAAAATACCGAGAGTGCCTATGAATGGGTTAAATTCATCTCATAATGACCTATCACTACCACAAGTTTCACATCGATTGATACCCGCGAACGGGCATTATGAGAATTTTTCCAAAACAATAAAATACCGAGAGTGCCTATGAATCGGTTAAATTCATCTCATAATGACCTATCACTACCACAAGTTTCACATCGATTGATATCCGCGAACAGACTTTATCAGAGTTTTTCCAAAACAATAAAATACCGAGAGTGCCTATGAATGGGTTAAATTCATCTCATAATGACCTATCACTACTACAAGTTTCACATCGATTGATATCCGCGAACAGACTTTATGAGACTTTTTCCAAAATAATAAAATGCCGAGAGTGCCTATGAATGGGTTAAATTCATCTCATAATGACCTATCATTACCACAAGTTTCACATCGATTGATATCCGCGAACGGGCTTTATCAGAGTTTTTCCAGAACAATAAAATACCGAGAGTGCCTATGAATGGGTTAAATTCATCTCATAATGATCTCACTACCACAAGTTTCGTATCGATTGATATCCGCGAACAGAATTTATGACACTTTTTCCAAAATAATAAAATGCGGAGAGTGCCTATAAATGGGTTAAATTCATCTCATAATGACCTATCACTACCACAAGTTTCACATCGATTGATACCCGCGAACGGGCTTTATGAGAATTTTTCCAAAACAATAAAATACCGAGAGTGCCTATGAATCGGTTAAATTCATCTCATAATGACCTATCACTACCACAAGTTTCACATCGATTGATATCCGCGAACAGACTTTATCAGAGTTTTTCCAAAACAATAAAATACCGAGAGTGCCTATGAATGGGTTAAATTCATCTCATAATGACCTATCACTACCACAAGTTTCACATCGATTGATACCCGCAAACGGGCTTTATGAGAATTTTTCCAAAACAATAAAATACCGAGAGTGCCTATGAATCGGTTAAATTCATCTCATAATGACCTATCACTACCACAAGTTTCACATCGATTGATACCCGCGAACGGGCTATATGAGAATTTTTCCAAAACAATAAAATACCGAGAGTGCCTATGAATGGGTTAAATTCATTTCATAATGACCTATCACTACCACAAGTTTCACATCGATTGATATCCGCGAACAGAATTTATGACACTTTTTCCAAAATAATAAAATGCCGAGAGTGCCTATGAATGGGTTAAATTCATTTCATAATGACCTATCACTACCACAAGTTTCACATCGATTGATATCCGCGAACAGAATTTATGACACTTTTTCCAAAATAATAAAATGCCGAGAGTGCCTATGAATGGGTTAAATTCATCTCATAATGACCTACCACTACCACAAGTTTCACATCGATTGATACCCGCGAACGGGCATTATGAGAATTTTTCCAAAACAATAAAATACCGAGAGTGCCTATGAATCGGTTAAATTCATCTCATAATGACCTATCACTACCACAAGTTTCACATCGATTGATATCCGCGAACGAGCTTTATGAGAATTTTTCCAAAACAATAAAATACCGAGAGTGGCTATGAATTGGTTAAATTCATCTCATAATGACCTATCACTACCACAAGTTTCACATCGATTGATATCCGCGAACAGACTTTATGAGACTTTTTCCAAAATAATAAAATGCCGAGAGTGCCTATGAACGGGTTAAATTCATCTCATAATGACCTATCACTACCACAAGTTTCACATCGATTGATATCCGCGAACGGGCATTATGAGAATTTTTCCAAAACAATAAAATACCGAGAGTGCCTATGAATCGGTTAAATTCATCTCATAATGACCTATCACTACCACAAGTTTCACATCGATTGATATCCGCGAACAGACTTTATCAGAGTTTTTCCAAAACAATAAAATACCGAGAGTGCCTATGAATGGGTTAAATTCATCTCATAATGACCTATCACTACCACAAGTTTCACATCGATTGATACCCGCAAACGGGCTTTATGAGAATTTTTCCAAAACAATAAAATACCGAGAGTGCCTATGAATCGGTTAAATTCATCTCATAATGACCTATCACTACCACAAGTTTCACATCGATTCATATCCGCGAACAGACTTTATCAGAGTTTTTCCAAAACAATAAAATACCGAGAGTGCCTATGAATGGGTTAAATTCATCTCATAATGACCTATCACTACCACAAGTTTCACATCGATTCATATCCGCGAACAGACTTTATCAGAGTTTTTCCAAAACAATAAAATACCGAGAGTGCCTATGAATGGGTTAAATTCATCTCATAATGACCTATCACTACCACAAGTTTCACATCGATTGATATCCGCGAACGGGCTTTATGAGAGTTTTTCCAAAACAATAAAATACCGAGAGTGCCTATGAATGGGTTAAATTCATTTCATAATGACCTATCACTACCACAAGTTTCACATCGATTGATATCCGCGAACAGAATTTATGACACTTTTTCCAAAATAATAAAATGCCGAGAGTGCCTATGAATGGGTTAAATTCATCTCATAATGACCTACCACTACCACAAGTTTCACATGGATTGATATCCGCGAACAGCCTTTATCAGACTTTTTCCAAAATTATAAAATACCGAGAGTGCCTATGAATGGGTTAAATTCATCTCATAATGACCTATCACTACCACAAGTTTCACATCGATTGATACCCGCGAACGGGCTTTATGAGAATTTTTCCAAAACAATAAAATACCGAGAGTGCCTATGAATCGGTTAAATTCATCTCATAATGACCTATCACTACCACAAGTTTCACATCGATTGATATCCGCGAACAGACTTTATCAGAGTTTTTCCAAAACAATAAAATACCGAGAGTGCCTATGAATGGGTTAAATTCATCTCATAATGACCTATCACTACCACAAGTTTCACATCGATTGATATCCGCGAACGAGCTTTATGAGAATTTTTCCAAAACAATAAAATACCGAGAGTGGCTATGAATTGGTTAAATTCATCTCATAATGACCTATCACTACCACACGTTTCACATCGATTGATACCCGCGAACGGGCTTTATGAGAATTTTTCCAAAACAATAAAATACCGAGAGTGCCTATGAATGGGTTAAATTCATTTCATAATGACCTATCACTACCACAAGTTTCACATCGATTGATATCCGCGAACAGAATTTATGACACTTTTTCCAAAATAATAAAATGCCGAGAGTGCCTATGAATGGGTTAAATTCATCTCATAATGACCTATCACTATCACAAGTTTCACATCGATTGATATCCGCGAACGGGCTTTATGAGACTTTTTACAAAAGAATAAAATGCCTAGAGTGCCTATGAATGGGTTAAATTCATCTCATAATGACCTATCACTACCACAAGTTTCACATGGATTGATATCCGCGAACAGCCTTTATGAGACTTTTTCCAAAATAATAAAATACCGAGAGTGCCTATGAATGGGTTAAATTCATCTCATAATGATCTCACTACCACAAGTTTCGCATCGATTGATATCCGCGAACAGAATTTATGACACTTTTTCCAAAATAATAAAATGCCGAGAGTGCCTATAAATGGGTTAAATTCATCTCATAATGACCTATCACTACCACAAGTTTCACATCGATTGATACCCGCGAACGGGCTTTATGAGAATTTTTCCAAAACAATAAAATACCGAGAGTGCCTATGAATCGGTTAAATTCATCTCATAATGACCTATCACTACCACAAGTTTCACATCGATTCATATCCGCGAACAGACTTTATCAGAGTTTTTCCAAAACAATAAAATACCGAGAGTGCCTATGAATGGGTTAAATTCATCTCATAATGACCTATCACTACCACAAGTTTCACATCGATTGATATCCGCGAACGGGCTTTATGAGAGTTTTTCCAAAACAATAAAATACCGAGAGTGCCTATGAATGGGTTAAATTCATTTCATAATGACCTATCACTACCACAAGTTTCACATCGATTGATATCCGCGAACAGAATTTATGACACTTTTTCCAAAATAATAAAATGCCGAGAGTGCCTATGAATGGGTTAAATTCATCTCATAGTGACCAATCACTACCACAAGTTTCACATGGATTGATATCCGCGAACGGACGTTATGAGACTTTTTCCAAAATAATAAAATACCGAGAGTGCCTATGAATGGGTTAAATTCATCTCATAATGACCTATCACTACCACAAGTTTCACATGGATTGATATCCGCGAACGGACGTTATGAGACTTTTTCCAAAATAATAAAATACCGAGAGTGCCTATGAATGGGTTAAATTCATCTCATAATGACCTATAACTACCACAAGTTTCTCATCGATTGATATCCGCGAACAGCCTTTATGAGACTTTTTCCAAAATAATAAAATACCGAGAGTGCCTATGAATGGGTTAAATTCATCTCATAATGACCTCACTACCACAAGTTTCACATCGATTGATATCCGCGAACAGAATTTATGACACTTTTTCCAAAACAATAAAATACCGAGAGTGCCTATGAATGGGTTAAATTCATCTCATAATGACCTATCACTACCACAAGTTTCACATCGATTGATATCCGCGAACGAGCTTTATGAGAATTTTTCCAAAACAATAAAGTACCGAGAGTGGCTATGAATTGGTTAAATTCATCTCATAATGACCTATCACTACCACAAGTTTCACATCGATTGATATCCGCGAACAGACTTTATGAGACTTTTTCCAAAATAATAAAATGCCGAGAGTGCCTATGAACGGGTTAAATTCATCTCATAATGACCTATCACTACCACAAGTTTCACATCGATTGATATTCGCGAACGGGCTTTATCAGAGTTTTTCCAGAACAATAAAATACCGAGAGTGCCTATGAATGGGTTAAATTCATCTCATAATGACCTATCACTACCACAAGTTTCACATCGATTGATATCCGCGAACGGGCTTTATGAGACTTTTTACACAATAATAAAATGCCTAGAGTGCCTATGAATGGGTTAAATTCATCTCATAATGACCTATCACTACCACAAGTTTCACATGGATTGATATCCGCGAACAGCCTTTATGAGACTTTTTCCAAAATAATAAAATACCGAGAGTGCCTATGAATGGGTTAAATTGATCTCATAATGATCTCACTACCACAAGTTTCGCATCGATTGATATCCGCGAACAGAATTTATGACACTTTTTCCAAAATAATAAAATGCCCAGAGTGCCTATAAATGGGTTAAATTCATCTCATAATGACCTATCACTACCACAAGTTTCACATCGATTGATACCCGCGAACGGGCTTTATGAGAATTTTTCCAAAACAATAAAATACCGAGAGTGCTTATGAATCGGTTAAATTCATCTCATAATGACCTATCACTACCACAAGTTTCACATCGATTGATACCCGCGAACGGGCTTTATGAGAATTTTTCCAAAACAATAAAATACCGAGAGTGCCTATGAATGGGTTAAATTCATCTCATAATGACCTATCACTACCACAAGTTTCACATCGATTGATATCCGCGAACGGGCTTTATGAGAGTTTTTCCAAAACAATAAAATACCGAGAGTGCCTATGAATGGGTTAAATTCATTTCATAATGACCTATCACTACCACAAGTTTCACATCGATTGATATCCGCGAACAGAATTTATGACACTTTTTCCAAAATAATAAAATGCCGAGAGTGCCTATGAATGGGTTAAATTCATCTCATAGTGACCAATCACTACCACAAGTTTCACATGGATTGATATCCGCGAACGGACGTTATGAGACTTTTTCCAAAATAATAAAATACTGAGAGTGCCTATGAATGGGTTAAATTCATCTCATAATGACCTATCACTACCACAAGTTTCACATCGATTGATATCCGCGAACGGGCTTTATGAGAGTTTTTCCAAAACAATAAAATACCGAGAGTGCCTATGAATGGGTTAAATTCATTTCATAATGACCTATCACTACCACAAGTTTCACATCGATTGATATCCGCGAACAGAATTTATGACACTTTTTCCAAAATAATAAAATGCCGAGAGTGCCTATGAATGGGTTAAATTCATCTCATAATGACCTACCACTACCACAAGTTTCACATGGATTGATATCCGCGAACAGCCTTTATGAGACTTTTTCCAAAATAATAAAATACCGAGAGTGCCTATGAATGGGTTAAATTCATCTCATAATGACCTATCACTACCACAAGTTTCATATCGATTGATACCCGCGAACGGGCATTATGAGAATTTTTCCAAAACAATAAAATACCGAGAGTGCCTATGAATCGGTTAAATTCATCTCATAATGACCTATCACTACCACAAGTTTCACATCGATTGATATCCGCGAACGAGCTTTATGAGAATTTTTCCAAAACAATAAAATACCGAGAGTGGCTATGAATTGGTTAAATTCATCTCATAATGACCTATCACTACCACAAGTTTCACATCGATTGATATCCGCGAACAGACTTTATGAGACTTTTTCCAAAATAATAAAATGCCGAGAGTGCCTATGAACGGGTTAAATTCATCTCATAATGACCTATCACTACCACAAGTTTCACATCGATTGATATCCGCGAACGGGCATTATGAGAATTTTTCCAAAACAATAAAATACCGAGAGTGCCTATGAATCGGTTAAATTCATCTCATAATGACCTATCACTACCACAAGTTTCACATCGATTGATATCCGCGAACAGACTTTATCAGAGTTTTTCCAAAACAATAAAATACCGAGAGTGCCTATGAATGGGTTAAATTCATCTCATAATGACCTATCACTACTACAAGTTTCACATCGATTGATATCCGCGAACAGACTTTATGAGACTTTTTCCAAAATAATAAAATGCCGAGAGTGCCTATGAATGGGTTAAATTCATCTCATAATGACCTATCACTACCACAAGTTTCACATCGATTGATATCCGCGAACAGACTTTATGAGACTTTTTCCAAAATAATAAAATGCCGAGAGTGCCTATGAACGGGTTAAATTCATCTCATAATGACCTATCACTACCACAAGTTTCACATCGATTGATATCCGCGAACGGGCATTATGAGAATTTTTCCAAAACAATAAAATACCGAGAGTGCCTATGAATCGGTTAAATTCATCTCATAATGACCTATCACTACCACAAGTTTCACATCGATTGATATCCGCGAACAGACTTTATCAGAGTTTTTCCAAAACAATAAAATACCGAGAGTGCCTATGAATGGGTTAAATTCATCTCATAATGACCTATCACTACTACAAGTTTCACATCGATTGATATCCGCGAACAGACTTTATGAGACTTTTTCCAAAATAATAAAATGCCGAGAGTGCCTATGAATGGGTTAAATTCATCTCATAATGACCTATCACTACCACAAGGTTCACATCGATTGCTATCCGCGAACGGGCTTTATGAGACTTTTTACAAAATAATAAAATGCCTAGAGTGCCTATGAATGGGTTAAATTCATCTCATAATGACCTATCACTACCACAAGTTTCACATCGATTGATATCCGCGAACAGAATTTATGACACTTTTTCCAAAATAATAAAATTCCGAGAGTGCCTATGAATGGGTTAAATTCATCTCATAGTGACCTACCACTACCACAAGTTTCACATGGATTGATATCCGCGAACAGCCTTTATGAGAATTTTTCCAAAACAATAAAATACCGAGAGTGGCTATGAATTGGTTAAATTCATCTCATAATGACCTATCACTACCACAAGTTTCACATCGATTGATACCCGCGAACGGGCTTTATGAGAATTTTTCCAAAACAATAAAATACCGAGAGTGCCTATGAATCGGTTAAATTCATCTCATAATGACCTATCACTACCACAAGTTTCACATCGATTGATATCCGCGAACAGACTTTATCAGAGTTTTTCCAAAACAATAAAATACCGAGAGTGCCTATGAATGGGTTAAATTCATCTCATAATGACCTATCACTACCACAAGTTTCACATCGATTGATATCCGCGAACGAGCTTTATGAGAATTTTTCCAAAACAATAAAATACCGAGAGTGGCTATGAATTGGTTAAATTCATCTCATAATGACCTATCACTACCACAAGTTTCACATCGATTGATACCCGCGAACGGGCTTTATGAGAATTTTTCCAAAACAATAAAATACCGAGAGTGGCTATGAATTGGTTAAATTCATCTCATAATGACCTATCACTACCACAAGTTTCACATCGATTGATACCCGCGAACGGGCTTTATGAGAATTTTTCCAAAACAATAAAATACCGAGAGTGCCTATGAATCGGTTAAATTCATCTCATAATGACCTATCACTACCACAAGTTTCACATCGATTCATATCCGCGAACAGACTTTATCAGAGTTTTTCCAAAACAATAAAATACCGAGAGTGCCTATGAATGGGTTAAATTCATCTCATAATGACCTATCACTACCACAAGTTTCACATCGATTGATATCCGCGAACGGGCTTTATGAGAGTTTTTCCAAAACAATAAAATACCGAGAGTGCCTATGAATGGGTTAAATTCATTTCATAATGACCTATCACTACCACAAGTTTCACATCGATTGATATCCGCGAACAGAATTTATGACACTTTTTCTAAAATAATAAAATGCCGAGAGTGCCTATGAATGGGTTAAATTCATCTCATAGTGACCTACCACTACCACAAGTTTCACATGGATTGATATCCGCGAACAGCGTTTATGAGAATTTTTCCAAAACAATAAAATACCGAGAGTGGCTATGAATTGGTTAAATTCATCTCATAATGACCTATCACTACCACAAGTTTCACATCGATTGATACCCGCGAACGGGCTTTATGAGAGTTTTTCCAAAACAATAAAATACCGAGAGTGCCTATGAATGGGTTAAATTCATTTCATAATGACCTATCACTACCACAAGTTTCACATCGATTGATATCCGCGAACAGAATTTATGACACTTTTTCCAAAATAATAAAATGCCGAGAGTGCCTATGAATGGGTTAAATTCATCTCATAATGACCTACCACTACCACAAGTTTCACATGGATTGATATCCGCGAACAGCCTTTATGAGACTTTTTCCAAAATTATAAAATACCGAGAGTGCCTATGAATGGGTTAAATTCATCTCATAATGACCTATCACTACCACAAGTTTCACATCGATTGATACCCGCGAACGGGCTTTATGAGAATTTTTCCAAAACAATAAAATACCGAGAGTGCCTATGAATCGGTTAAATTCATCTCATAATGACCTATCACTACCACAAGTTTCACATCGATTGATATCCGCGAACAGACTTTATCAGAGTTTTTCCAAAACAATAAAATACCGAGAGTGCCTATTAATGGGTTAAATTCATCTCATAATGACCTATCACTACCACAAGTTTCACATCGATTGATATCCGCGAACGAGCTTTATGAGAATTTTTCCAAAACAATAAAATACCGAGAGTGGCTATGAATTGGTTAAATTCATCTCATAATGACCTATCACTACCACAAGTTTCACATCGATTGATATCCGCGAACAGACTTTATGAGACTTTTTCCAAAATAATAAAATGCCGAGAGTGCCTATGAACGGGTTAAATTCATCTCATAATGACCTATCACTACCACAAGTTTCACATCGATTGATACCCGCGAACGGGCTTTATGAGAATTTTTCCAAAACAATAAAATACCGAGAGTGCCTATGAATCGGTTAAATTCATCTCATAATGACCTATCACTACCACAAGTTTCACATCGATTGATATCCGCGAACAGACTTTATCAGAGTTTTTCCAAAACAATAAAATACCGAGAGTGCCTATGAATGGGTTAAATTCATCTCATAATGACCTATCACTACCACAAGTTTCACATCGATTGATATCCGCGAACGAGCTTTATGAGAATTTTTCCAAAACAATAAAATACCGCGAGTGGCTATGAATTGGTTAAATTCATCTCATAATGACCTATCACTACCACAAGTTTCACATCGATTGATACCCGCGAACGGGCTTTATGAGAATTTTTCCAAAACAATAAAATACCGAGAGTGGCTATGAATTGGTTAAATTCATCTCATAATGACCTATCACTACCACAAGTTTCACATCGATTGATACCCGCGAACGGGCTTTATGAGAATTTTTCCAAAACAATAAAATACCGAGAGTGCCTATGAATCGGTTAAATTCATCTCATAATGACCTATCACTACCACAAGTTTCACATCGATTCATATCCGCGAACAGACTTTATCAGAGTTTTTCCAAAACAATAAAATACCGAGAGTGCCTATGAATGGGTTAAATTCATCTCATAATGACCTATCACTACCACAAGTTTCACATCGATTGATATCCGCGAACGGGCTTTATGAGAGTTTTTCCAAAACAATAAAATACCGAGAGTGCCTATGAATGGGTTAAATTCATTTCATAATGACCTATCACTACCACAAGTTTCACATCGATTGATATCCGCGAACAGAATTTATGACACTTTTTCTAAAATAATAAAATGCCGAGAGTGCCTATGAATGGGTTAAATTCATCTCATAGTGACCTACCACTACCACAAGTTTCACATGGATTGATATCCGCGAACAGCCTTTATGAGAATTTTTCCAAAACAATAAAATACCGAGAGTGGCTATGAATTGGTTAAATTCATCTCATAATGACCTATCACTACCACAAGTTTCACATCGATTGATACCCGCGAACGGGCTTTATGAGAGTTTTTCCAAAACAATAAAATACCGAGAGTGCCTATGAATGGGTTAAATTCATCTCATAATGACCTCACTACCACAAGTTTCACATCGATTGATATCCGCGAACAGAATTTATGACACTTTTTCCAAAATAATAAAATGCCGAGAGTGCCTATGAATGGGTTAAATTCATCTCATAATGACCTACCACTACCACAAGTTTCACATGGATTGATATCCGCGAACGGGCTTTATGAGACTTTTTCCAAAACAATAAAATACCGAGAGTGCCTATGAATGGGTTAAATTCATTTCATAATGACCTATCACTACCACAAGTTTCACATCGATTCATATCCGCGAACAGAATTTATGACACTTTTTCTAAAATAATAAAATGCCGAGAGTGCCTATGAATGGGTTAAATTCATCTCATAGTGACCTACCACTACCACAAGTTTCACATGGATTGATATCCGCGAACGGACGTTATGAGACTTTTTCCAAAATAATAAAATACCGAGAGTGCCTATGAATGGGTTAAATTCATCTCATAATGACCTATCACTACCACAAGTTTCACATGGATTGATATCCGCGAACGGACGTTATGAGACTTTTTCCAAAATAATAAAATACCGAGAGTGCCTATGAATGGGTTAAATTCATCTCATAATGACCTCACTACCACAAGTTTCACATCGATTGATATCCGCGAACAGAATTTATGACACTTTTTCCAAAACAATAAAATACCGAGAGTGCCTATGAATGGGTTAAATTCATCTCATAATGACCTATCACTACCACAAGTTTCACATCGATTGATATCCGCGAACGAGCTTTATGAGAATTTTTCCAAAACAATAAAATACCGAGAGTGGCTATGAATTGGTTAAATTCATCTCATAATGACCTATCACTACCACAAGTTTCACATCGATTGATATCCGCGAACAGACTTTATGAGACTTTTTCCAAAATAATAAAATGCCGAGAGTGCCTATGAACGGGTTAAATTCATCTCATAATGACCTATCACTACCACAAGTTTCACATCGATTGATATCCGCGAACAGAATTTATGACACTTTTTCCAAAACAATAAAATACCGAGAGTGCCTATGAATGGGTTAAATTCATCTCATAATGACCTATCACTACCACAAGTTTCACATCGATTGATATCCGCGAACGGGCTTTATGAGAGTTTTTCCAAAACAATAAAATACCGAGAGTGCCTATGAATGGGTTAAATTCATTTCATAATGACCTATCACTACCACAAGTTTCACATCGATTGATATCCGCGAACAGAATTTATGACACTTTTTCCAAAATAATAAAATGCCGAGAGTGCCTATGAATGGGTTAAATTCATCTCATAATGACCTACCACTACCACAAGTTTCACATGGATTGATATCCGCGAACAGCCCTTATGAGACTTTTTCCAAAATAATAAAATACCGAGAGTGCCTATGAATGGGTTAAATTCATCTCATAATGACCTATCACTACCACAAGTTTCACATCGATTGATACACGCGAACGGGCATTATGAGAATTTTTCCAAAACAATAAAATACCGAGAGTGCCTATGAATCGGTTAAATTCATCTCATAATGACCTATCACTACCACAAGTTTCACATCGATTGATATCCGCGAACGAGCTTTATGAGAATTTTTCCAAAACAATAAAATACCGAGAGTGGCTATGAATTGGTTAAATTCATCTCATAATGACCTATCACTACCACAAGTTTCACATCGATTGATATCCGCGAACAGACTTTATGAGACTTTTTCCAAAATAATAAAATGCCGAGAGTGCCTATGAACGGGTTAAATTCATCTCATAATGACCTATCACTACCACAAGTTTCACATCGATTGATATCCGCGAACAGAATTTATGACACTTTTTCCAAAACAATAAAATACCGAGAGTGCCTATGAATGGGTTAAATTCATCTCATAATGACCTATCACTACCACAAGTTTCACATCGATTGATATCCGCGAACGAGCTTTATGAGAATTTTTCCAAAACAATAAAGTACCGAGAGTGGCTATGAATTGGTTAAATTCATCTCATAATGACCTATCACTACCACAAGTTTCACATCGATTGATATCCGCGAACAGACTTTATGAGACTTTTTCCAAAATAATAAAATGCCGAGAGTGCCTATGAACGGGTTAAATTCATCTCATAATGACCTATCACTACCACAAGTTTCACATCGATTGATATTCGCGAACGGGCTTTATCAGAGTTTTTCCAGAACAATAAAATACCGAGAGTGCCTATGAATGGGTTAAATTCATCTCATAATGACCTATCACTACCACAAGTTTCACATCGATTGATATCCGCGAACGGGCTTTATGAGACTTTTTACACAATAATAAAATGCCTAGAGTGCCTATGAATGGGTTAAATTCATCTCATAATGACCTATCACTACCACAAGTTTCACATGGATTGATATCCGCGAACAGCCTTTATGAGACTTTTTCCAAAATAATAAAATACCGAGAGTGCCTATGAATGGGTTAAATTGATCTCATAATGATCTCACTACCACAAGTTTCGCATCGATTGATATCCGCGAACAGAATTTATGACACTTTTTCCAAAATAATAAAATGCCCAGAGTGCCTATAAATGGGTTAAATTCATCTCATAATGACCTATCACTACCACAAGTTTCACATCGATTGATACCCGCGAACGGGCTTTATGAGAATTTTTCCAAAACAATAAAATACCGAGAGTGCTTATGAATCGGTTAAATTCATCTCATAATGACCTATCACTACCACAAGTTTCACATCGATTGATATCCGCGAACAGACTTTATCAGAGTTTTTCCAAAACAATAAAATACCGAGAGTGCCTATGAATGGGTTAAATTCATCTCATAATGACCTATCACTACCACAAGTTTCACATCGATTGATATCCGCGAACGAGCTTTATGAGAATTTTTCCAAAACAATAAAATACCGAGAGTGGCTATGAATTGGTTAAATTCATCTCATAATGACCTATCACTACCACAAGTTTCACATCGATTGATATCCGCGAACAGACTTTATGAGACTTTTTCCAAAATAATAAAATGCCGAGAGTGCCTATGAACGGGTTAAATTCATCTCATAATGACCTATCACTACCACAAGTTTCACATCGATTGATATCCGCGAACGGGCATTATGAGAATTTTTCCAAAACAATAAAATACCGAGAGTGCCTATGAATCGGTTAAATTCATCTCATAATGACCTATCACTACCACAAGTTTCACATCGATTGATATCCGCGAACAGACTTTATCAGAGTTTTTCCAAAACAATAAAATACCGAGAGTGCCTATGAATGGGTTAAATTCATCTCATAATGACCTATCACTACTACAAGTTTCACATCGATTGATATCCGCGAACAGACTTTATGAGACTTTTTCCAAAATAATAAAATGCCGAGAGTGCCTATGAATGGGTTAAATTCATCTCATAATGACCTATCATTACCACAAGTTTCACATCGATTGATATCCGCGAACGGGCTTTATCAGAGTTTTTCCAGAACAATAAAATACCGAGAGTGCCTATGAATGGGTTAAATTCATCTCATAATGATCTCACTACCACAAGTTTCGCATCGATTGATATCCGCGAACAGAATTTATGACACTTTTTCCAAAATAATAAAATGCCGAGAGTGCCTATAAATGGGTTAAATTCATCTCATAATGACCTATCACTACCACAAGTTTCACATCGATTGATACCCGCGAACGGGCTTTATGAGAATTTTTCCAAAACAATAAAATACCGAGAGTGCCTATGAATCGGTTAAATTCATCTCATAATGACCTATCACTACCACAAGTTTCACATCGATTGATATCCGCGAACAGACTTTATCAGAGTTTTTCCAAAACAATAAAATACCGAGAGTGCCTATGAATGGGTTAAATTCATCTCATAATGACCTATCACTACCACAAGTTTCACATCGATTGATACCCGCAAACGGGCTTTATGAGAATTTTTCCAAAACAATAAAATACCGAGAGTGCCTATGAATCGGTTAAATTCATCTCATAATGACCTACCACTACCACAAGTTTCACATGGATTGATATCCGCGAACAGCCTTTATGAGACTTTTTCCAAAATAATAAAATACCGAGAGTGCCTATGAATGGGTTAAATTCATCTCATAATGACCTATCACTACCACAAGTTTCACATCGATTGATACCCGCGAACGGGCTTTATGAGAGTTTTTCCAAAACAATAAAATACCGAGAGTGCCTATGAATGGGTTAAATTCATTTCATAATGACCTATCACTACCACAAGTTTCACATCGATTGATATCCGCGAACAGAATTTATGACACTTTTTCTAAAATAATAAAATGCCGAGAGTGCCTATGAATGGGTTAAATTCATCTCATAGTGACCTACCACTACCACAAGTTTCACATGGATTGATATCCGCGAACGGACGTTATGAGACTTTTTCCAAAATAATAAAATACCGAGAGTGCCTATGAATGGGTTAAATTCATCTCATAATGACCTATCACTACCACAAGTTTCACATGGATTGATATCCGCGAACGGACGTTATGAGACTTTTTCCAAAATAATAAAATACCGAGAGTGCCTATGAATGGGTTAAATTCATCTCATAATGACCTCACTACCACAAGTTTCACATCGATTGATATCCGCGAACAGAATTTATGACACTTTTTCCAAAACAATAAAATACCGAGAGTGCCTATGAATGGGTTAAATTCATCTCATAATGACCTATCACTACCACAAGTTTCACATCGATTGATATCCGCGAACGAGCTTTATGAGAATTTTTCCAAAACAATAAAATACCGAGAGTGGCTATGAATTGGTTAAATTCATCTCATAATGACCTATCACTACCACAAGTTTCACATCGATTGATATTCGCGAACGGGCTTTATCAGAGTTTTTCCAGAACAATAAAATACCGAGAGTGCCTATGAATGGGTTAAATTCATCTCATAATGACCTATCACTACCACAAGTTTCACATCGATTGATATCCGCGAACGGGCTTTATGAGACTTTTTACAAAATAATAAAATGCCTAGAGTGCCTATGAATCGGTTAAATTCATCTCATAATGACCTATCACTACCACAAGTTTCACATCGATTGATATCCGCGAACAGACTTTATCAGAGTTTTTCCAAAACAATAAAATACCGAGAGTGGCTATGAATGGGTTAAATTCATCTCATAATGACCTATCACTACCACAAGTTTCACATGGATTGATATCCGCGAACAGCCTTTATGAGACTTTTTCCAAAATAATAAAATACCGAGAGTGCCTATGAATGGGTTAAATTCATCTCATAATGATCTCACTACCACAAGTTTCGCATCGATTGATATCCGCGAACAGAATTTATGACACTTTTTCCAAAATAATAAAATGCCGAGAGTGCCTATAAATGGGTTAAATTCATCTCATAATGACCTATCACTACCACAAGTTTCACATCGATTGATATCCGCGAACAGACTTTATCAGAGTTTTTCCAAAACAATAAAATACCGAGAGTGCCTATGAATGGGTTAAATTCATCTCATAATGACCTATCACTACCACAAGTTTCACATCGATTCATATCCGCGAACAGACTTTATCAGAGTTTTTCCAAAACAATAAAATACCGAGAGTGCCTATGAATGGGTTAAATTCATCTCATAATGACCTATCACTACCACAAGTTTCACATCGATTGATATCCGCGAACGGGCTTTATGAGAGTTTTTCCAAAACAATAAAATACCGAGAGTGCCTATGAATGGGTTAAATTCATTTCATAATGACCTATCACTACCACAAGTTTCACATCGATTGATATCCGCGAACAGAATTTATGACACTTTTTCCAAAATAATAAAATGCCGAGAGTGCCTATGAATGGGTTAAATTCATCTCATAATGACCTACCACTACCACAAGTTTCACATGGATTGATATCCGCGAACAGCCTTTATGAGACTTTTTCCAAAATAATAAAATACCGAGAGTGCCTATGAATGGGTTAAATTCATCTCATAATGACCTATCACTACCACAAGTTTCACATCGATTGATACCCGCGAACGGGCTTTATGAGAATTTTTCCAAAACAATAAAATACCGAGAGTGCCTATGAATCGGTTAAATTCATCTCATAATGACCTATCACTACCACAAGTTTCACATCGATTGATATCCGCGAACAGACTTTATCAGAGTTTTTCCAAAACAATAAAATACCGAGAGTGCCTATGAATGGGTTAAATTCATCTCATAATGACCTATCACTACCACAAGTTTCACATCGATTGATATCCGCGAACGAGCTTTATGAGAATTTTCCCAAAACAATAAAATACCGAGAGTGGCTATGAATTGGTTAAATTCATCTCATAATGACCTATCACTACCACAAGTTTCACATCGATTGATATCCGCGAACAGACTTTATGAGACTTTTTCCAAAATAATAAAATGCCGAGAGTGCCTATGAACGGGTTAAATTCATCTCATAATGACCTATCACTACCACAAGTTTCACATCGATTGATATCCGCGAACGGGCTTTATGAGAGTTTTTCCAAAACAATAAAATACCGAGAGTGCCTATGAATGGGTTAAATTCATTTCATAATGACCTATCACTACCACAAGTTTCACATCGATTGATATCCGCGAACAGAATTTATGACACTTTTTCCAAAATAATAAAATGCCGAGAGTGCCTATGAATGGGTTAAATTCATCTCATAGTGACCAATCACTACCACAAGTTTCACATGGATTGATATCCGCGAACGGACGTTATGAGACTTTTTCCAAAATAATAAAATACTGAGAGTGCCTATGAATGGGTTAAATTCATCTCATAATGACCTATCACTACCACAAGTTTCACATCGATTGATATCCGCGAACGGGCTTTATGAGAGTTTTTCCAAAACAATAAAATACCGAGAGTGCCTATGAATGGGTTAAATTCATTTCATAATGACCTATCACTACCACAAGTTTCACATCGATTGATATCCGCGAACAGAATTTATGACACTTTTTCCAAAATAATAAAATGCCGAGAGTGCCTATGAATGGGTTAAATTCATCTCATAATGACCTACCACTACCACAAGTTTCACATGGATTGATATCCGCGAACAGCCTTTATGAGACTTTTTCCAAAATAATAAAATACCGAGAGTGCCTATGAATGGGTTAAATTCATCTCATAATGACCTATCACTACCACAAGTTTCACATCGATTGATACCCGCGAACGGGCATTATGAGAATTTTTCCAAAACAATAAAATACCGAGAGTGCCTATGAATCGGTTAAATTCATCTCATAATGACCTATCACTACCACAAGTTTCACATCGATTGATATCCGCGAACAGACTTTATCAGAGTTTTTCCAAAACAATAAAATACCGAGAGTGCCTATGAATGGGTTAAATTCATCTCATAATGACCTATCACTACTACAAGTTTCACATCGATTGATATCCGCGAACAGACTTTATGAGACTTTTTCCAAAATAATAAAATGCCGAGAGTGCCTATGAATGGGTTAAATTCATCTCATAATGACCTATCATTACCACAAGTTTCACATCGATTGATATCCGCGAACGGGCTTTATCAGAGTTTTTCCAGAACAATAAAATACCGAGAGTGCCTATGAATGGGTTAAATTCATCTCATAATGATCTCACTACCACAAGTTTCGTATCGATTGATATCCGCGAACAGAATTTATGACACTTTTTCCAAAATAATAAAATGCGGAGAGTGCCTATAAATGGGTTAAATTCATCTCATAATGACCTATCACTACCACAAGTTTCACATCGATTGATACCCGCGAACGGGCTTTATGAGAATTTTTCCAAAACAATAAAATACCGAGAGTGCCTATGAATCGGTTAAATTCATCTCATAATGACCTATCACTACCACAAGTTTCACATCGATTGATATCCGCGAACAGACTTTATCAGAGTTTTTCCAAAACAATAAAATACCGAGAGTGCCTATGAATGGGTTAAATTCATCTCATAATGACCTATCACTACCACAAGTTTCACATCGATTGATACCCGCAAACGGGCTTTATGAGAATTTTTCCAAAACAATAAAATACCGAGAGTGCCTATGAATCGGTTAAATTCATCTCATAATGACCTATCACTACCACAAGTTTCACATCGATTGATACCCGCGAACGGGCTATATGAGAATTTTTCCAAAACAATAAAATACCGAGAGTGCCTATGAATGGGTTAAATTCATTTCATAATGACCTATCACTACCACAAGTTTCACATCGATTGATATCCGCGAACAGAATTTATGACACTTTTTCCAAAATAATAAAATGCCGAGAGTGCCTATGAATGGGTTAAATTCATTTCATAATGACCTATCACTACCACAAGTTTCACATCGATTGATATCCGCGAACAGAATTTATGACACTTTTTCCAAAATAATAAAATGCCGAGAGTGCCTATGAATGGGTTAAATTCATCTCATAATGACCTACCACTACCACAAGTTTCACATCGATTGATACCCGCGAACGGGCATTATGAGAATTTTTCCAAAACAATAAAATACCGAGAGTGCCTATGAATCGGTTAAATTCATCTCATAATGACCTATCACTACCACAAGTTTCACATCGATTGATATCCGCGAACGAGCTTTATGAGAATTTTTCCAAAACAATAAAATACCGAGAGTGGCTATGAATTGGTTAAATTCATCTCATAATGACCTATCACTACCACAAGTTTCACATCGATTGATATCCGCGAACAGACTTTATGAGACTTTTTCCAAAATAATAAAATGCCGAGAGTGCCTATGAACGGGTTAAATTCATCTCATAATGACCTATCACTACCACAAGTTTCACATCGATTGATATCCGCGAACGGGCATTATGAGAATTTTTCCAAAACAATAAAATACCGAGAGTGCCTATGAATCGGTTAAATTCATCTCATAATGACCTATCACTACCACAAGTTTCACATCGATTGATATCCGCGAACAGACTTTATCAGAGTTTTTCCAAAACAATAAAATACCGAGAGTGCCTATGAATGGGTTAAATTCATCTCATAATGACCTATCACTACCACAAGTTTCACATCGATTGATACCCGCAAACGGGCTTTATGAGAATTTTTCCAAAACAATAAAATACCGAGAGTGCCTATGAATCGGTTAAATTCATCTCATAATGACCTATCACTACCACAAGTTTCACATCGATTCATATCCGCGAACAGACTTTATCAGAGTTTTTCCAAAACAATAAAATACCGAGAGTGCCTATGAATGGGTTAAATTCATCTCATAATGACCTATCACTACCACAAGTTTCACATCGATTCATATCCGCGAACAGACTTTATCAGAGTTTTTCCAAAACAATAAAATACCGAGAGTGCCTATGAATGGGTTAAATTCATCTCATAATGACCTATCACTACCACAAGTTTCACATCGATTGATATCCGCGAACGGGCTTTATGAGAGTTTTTCCAAAACAATAAAATACCGAGAGTGCCTATGAATGGGTTAAATTCATTTCATAATGACCTATCACTACCACAAGTTTCACATCGATTGATATCCGCGAACAGAATTTATGACACTTTTTCCAAAATAATAAAATGCCGAGAGTGCCTATGAATGGGTTAAATTCATCTCATAATGACCTACCACTACCACAAGTTTCACATGGATTGATATCCGCGAACAGCCTTTATCAGACTTTTTCCAAAATTATAAAATACCGAGAGTGCCTATGAATGGGTTAAATTCATCTCATAATGACCTATCACTACCACAAGTTTCACATCGATTGATACCCGCGAACGGGCTTTATGAGAATTTTTCCAAAACAATAAAATACCGAGAGTGCCTATGAATCGGTTAAATTCATCTCATAATGACCTATCACTACCACAAGTTTCACATCGATTGATATCCGCGAACAGACTTTATCAGAGTTTTTCCAAAACAATAAAATACCGAGAGTGCCTATGAATGGGTTAAATTCATCTCATAATGACCTATCACTACCACAAGTTTCACATCGATTGATATCCGCGAACGAGCTTTATGAGAATTTTTCCAAAACAATAAAATACCGAGAGTGGCTATGAATTGGTTAAATTCATCTCATAATGACCTATCACTACCACACGTTTCACATCGATTGATACCCGCGAACGGGCTTTATGAGAATTTTTCCAAAACAATAAAATACCGAGAGTGCCTATGAATGGGTTAAATTCATTTCATAATGACCTATCACTACCACAAGTTTCACATCGATTGATATCCGCGAACAGAATTTATGACACTTTTTCCAAAATAATAAAATGCCGAGAGTGCCTATGAATGGGTTAAATTCATCTCATAATGACCTATCACTATCACAAGTTTCACATCGATTGATATCCGCGAACGGGCTTTATGAGACTTTTTACAAAAGAATAAAATGCCTAGAGTGCCTATGAATGGGTTAAATTCATCTCATAATGACCTATCACTACCACAAGTTTCACATGGATTGATATCCGCGAACAGCCTTTATGAGACTTTTTCCAAAATAATAAAATACCGAGAGTGCCTATGAATGGGTTAAATTCATCTCATAATGATCTCACTACCACAAGTTTCGCATCGATTGATATCCGCGAACAGAATTTATGACACTTTTTCCAAAATAATAAAATGCCGAGAGTGCCTATAAATGGGTTAAATTCATCTCATAATGACCTATCACTACCACAAGTTTCACATCGATTGATACCCGCGAACGGGCTTTATGAGAATTTTTCCAAAACAATAAAATACCGAGAGTGCCTATGAATCGGTTAAATTCATCTCATAATGACCTATCACTACCACAAGTTTCACATCGATTCATATCCGCGAACAGACTTTATCAGAGTTTTTCCAAAACAATAAAATACCGAGAGTGCCTATGAATGGGTTAAATTCATCTCATAATGACCTATCACTACCACAAGTTTCACATCGATTGATATCCGCGAACGGGCTTTATGAGAGTTTTTCCAAAACAATAAAATACCGAGAGTGCCTATGAATGGGTTAAATTCATTTCATAATGACCTATCACTACCACAAGTTTCACATCGATTGATATCCGCGAACAGAATTTATGACACTTTTTCCAAAATAATAAAATGCCGAGAGTGCCTATGAATGGGTTAAATTCATCTCATAGTGACCAATCACTACCACAAGTTTCACATGGATTGATATCCGCGAACGGACGTTATGAGACTTTTTCCAAAATAATAAAATACCGAGAGTGCCTATGAATGGGTTAAATTCATCTCATAATGACCTATCACTACCACAAGTTTCACATGGATTGATATCCGCGAACGGACGTTATGAGACTTTTTCCAAAATAATAAAATACCGAGAGTGCCTATGAATGGGTTAAATTCATCTCATAATGACCTATAACTACCACAAGTTTCTCATCGATTGATATCCGCGAACAGCCTTTATGAGACTTTTTCCAAAATAATAAAATACCGAGAGTGCCTATGAATGGGTTAAATTCATCTCATAATGACCTCACTACCACAAGTTTCACATCGATTGATATCCGCGAACAGAATTTATGACACTTTTTCCAAAACAATAAAATACCGAGAGTGCCTATGAATGGGTTAAATTCATCTCATAATGACCTATCACTACCACAAGTTTCACATCGATTGATATCCGCGAACGAGCTTTATGAGAATTTTTCCAAAACAATAAAGTACCGAGAGTGGCTATGAATTGGTTAAATTCATCTCATAATGACCTATCACTACCACAAGTTTCACATCGATTGATATCCGCGAACAGACTTTATGAGACTTTTTCCAAAATAATAAAATGCCGAGAGTGCCTATGAACGGGTTAAATTCATCTCATAATGACCTATCACTACCACAAGTTTCACATCGATTGATATTCGCGAACGGGCTTTATCAGAGTTTTTCCAGAACAATAAAATACCGAGAGTGCCTATGAATGGGTTAAATTCATCTCATAATGACCTATCACTACCACAAGTTTCACATCGATTGATATCCGCGAACGGGCTTTATGAGACTTTTTACACAATAATAAAATGCCTAGAGTGCCTATGAATGGGTTAAATTCATCTCATAATGACCTATCACTACCACAAGTTTCACATGGATTGATATCCGCGAACAGCCTTTATGAGACTTTTTCCAAAATAATAAAATACCGAGAGTGCCTATGAATGGGTTAAATTGATCTCATAATGATCTCACTACCACAAGTTTCGCATCGATTGATATCCGCGAACAGAATTTATGACACTTTTTCCAAAATAATAAAATGCCCAGAGTGCCTATAAATGGGTTAAATTCATCTCATAATGACCTATCACTACCACAAGTTTCACATCGATTGATACCCGCGAACGGGCTTTATGAGAATTTTTCCAAAACAATAAAATACCGAGAGTGCTTATGAATCGGTTAAATTCATCTCATAATGACCTATCACTACCACAAGTTTCACATCGATTGATACCCGCGAACGGGCTTTATGAGAATTTTTCCAAAACAATAAAATACCGAGAGTGCCTATGAATGGGTTAAATTCATCTCATAATGACCTATCACTACCACAAGTTTCACATCGATTGATATCCGCGAACGGGCTTTATGAGAGTTTTTCCAAAACAATAAAATACCGAGAGTGCCTATGAATGGGTTAAATTCATTTCATAATGACCTATCACTACCACAAGTTTCACATCGATTGATATCCGCGAACAGAATTTATGACACTTTTTCCAAAATAATAAAATGCCGAGAGTGCCTATGAATGGGTTAAATTCATCTCATAGTGACCAATCACTACCACAAGTTTCACATGGATTGATATCCGCGAACGGACGTTATGAGACTTTTTCCAAAATAATAAAATACTGAGAGTGCCTATGAATGGGTTAAATTCATCTCATAATGACCTATCACTACCACAAGTTTCACATCGATTGATATCCGCGAACGGGCTTTATGAGAGTTTTTCCAAAACAATAAAATACCGAGAGTGCCTATGAATGGGTTAAATTCATTTCATAATGACCTATCACTACCACAAGTTTCACATCGATTGATATCCGCGAACAGAATTTATGACACTTTTTCCAAAATAATAAAATGCCGAGAGTGCCTATGAATGGGTTAAATTCATCTCATAATGACCTACCACTACCACAAGTTTCACATGGATTGATATCCGCGAACAGCCTTTATGAGACTTTTTCCAAAATAATAAAATACCGAGAGTGCCTATGAATGGGTTAAATTCATCTCATAATGACCTATCACTACCACAAGTTTCATATCGATTGATACCCGCGAACGGGCATTATGAGAATTTTTCCAAAACAATAAAATACCGAGAGTGCCTATGAATCGGTTAAATTCATCTCATAATGACCTATCACTACCACAAGTTTCACATCGATTGATATCCGCGAACGAGCTTTATGAGAATTTTTCCAAAACAATAAAATACCGAGAGTGGCTATGAATTGGTTAAATTCATCTCATAATGACCTATCACTACCACAAGTTTCACATCGATTGATATCCGCGAACAGACTTTATGAGACTTTTTCCAAAATAATAAAATGCCGAGAGTGCCTATGAACGGGTTAAATTCATCTCATAATGACCTATCACTACCACAAGTTTCACATCGATTGATATCCGCGAACGGGCATTATGAGAATTTTTCCAAAACAATAAAATACCGAGAGTGCCTATGAATCGGTTAAATTCATCTCATAATGACCTATCACTACCACAAGTTTCACATCGATTGATATCCGCGAACAGACTTTATCAGAGTTTTTCCAAAACAATAAAATACCGAGAGTGCCTATGAATGGGTTAAATTCATCTCATAATGACCTATCACTACTACAAGTTTCACATCGATTGATATCCGCGAACAGACTTTATGAGACTTTTTCCAAAATAATAAAATGCCGAGAGTGCCTATGAATGGGTTAAATTCATCTCATAATGACCTATCACTACCACAAGTTTCACATCGATTGATATCCGCGAACAGACTTTATGAGACTTTTTCCAAAATAATAAAATGCCGAGAGTGCCTATGAACGGGTTAAATTCATCTCATAATGACCTATCACTACCACAAGTTTCACATCGATTGATATCCGCGAACGGGCATTATGAGAATTTTTCCAAAACAATAAAATACCGAGAGTGCCTATGAATCGGTTAAATTCATCTCATAATGACCTATCACTACCACAAGTTTCACATCGATTGATATCCGCGAACAGACTTTATCAGAGTTTTTCCAAAACAATAAAATACCGAGAGTGCCTATGAATGGGTTAAATTCATCTCATAATGACCTATCACTACTACAAGTTTCACATCGATTGATATCCGCGAACAGACTTTATGAGACTTTTTCCAAAATAATAAAATGCCGAGAGTGCCTATGAATGGGTTAAATTCATCTCATAATGACCTATCACTACCACAAGGTTCACATCGATTGCTATCCGCGAACGGGCTTTATGAGACTTTTTACAAAATAATAAAATGCCTAGAGTGCCTATGAATGGGTTAAATTCATCTCATAATGACCTATCACTACCACAAGTTTCACATCGATTGATATCCGCGAACAGAATTTATGACACTTTTTCCAAAATAATAAAATTCCGAGAGTGCCTATGAATGGGTTAAATTCATCTCATAGTGACCTACCACTACCACAAGTTTCACATGGATTGATATCCGCGAACAGCCTTTATGAGAATTTTTCCAAAACAATAAAATACCGAGAGTGGCTATGAATTGGTTAAATTCATCTCATAATGACCTATCACTACCACAAGTTTCACATCGATTGATACCCGCGAACGGGCTTTATGAGAATTTTTCCAAAACAATAAAATACCGAGAGTGCCTATGAATCGGTTAAATTCATCTCATAATGACCTATCACTACCACAAGTTTCACATCGATTGATATCCGCGAACAGACTTTATCAGAGTTTTTCCAAAACAATAAAATACCGAGAGTGCCTATGAATGGGTTAAATTCATCTCATAATGACCTATCACTACCACAAGTTTCACATCGATTGATATCCGCGAACGAGCTTTATGAGAATTTTTCCAAAACAATAAAATACCGAGAGTGGCTATGAATTGGTTAAATTCATCTCATAATGACCTATCACTACCACAAGTTTCACATCGATTGATACCCGCGAACGGGCTTTATGAGAATTTTTCCAAAACAATAAAATACCGAGAGTGGCTATGAATTGGTTAAATTCATCTCATAATGACCTATCACTACCACAAGTTTCACATCGATTGATACCCGCGAACGGGCTTTATGAGAATTTTTCCAAAACAATAAAATACCGAGAGTGCCTATGAATCGGTTAAATTCATCTCATAATGACCTATCACTACCACAAGTTTCACATCGATTCATATCCGCGAACAGACTTTATCAGAGTTTTTCCAAAACAATAAAATACCGAGAGTGCCTATGAATGGGTTAAATTCATCTCATAATGACCTATCACTACCACAAGTTTCACATCGATTGATATCCGCGAACGGGCTTTATGAGAGTTTTTCCAAAACAATAAAATACCGAGAGTGCCTATGAATGGGTTAAATTCATTTCATAATGACCTATCACTACCACAAGTTTCACATCGATTGATATCCGCGAACAGAATTTATGACACTTTTTCTAAAATAATAAAATGCCGAGAGTGCCTATGAATGGGTTAAATTCATCTCATAGTGACCTACCACTACCACAAGTTTCACATGGATTGATATCCGCGAACAGCGTTTATGAGAATTTTTCCAAAACAATAAAATACCGAGAGTGGCTATGAATTGGTTAAATTCATCTCATAATGACCTATCACTACCACAAGTTTCACATCGATTGATACCCGCGAACGGGCTTTATGAGAGTTTTTCCAAAACAATAAAATACCGAGAGTGCCTATGAATGGGTTAAATTCATTTCATAATGACCTATCACTACCACAAGTTTCACATCGATTGATATCCGCGAACAGAATTTATGACACTTTTTCCAAAATAATAAAATGCCGAGAGTGCCTATGAATGGGTTAAATTCATCTCATAATGACCTACCACTACCACAAGTTTCACATGGATTGATATCCGCGAACAGCCTTTATGAGACTTTTTCCAAAATTATAAAATACCGAGAGTGCCTATGAATGGGTTAAATTCATCTCATAATGACCTATCACTACCACAAGTTTCACATCGATTGATACCCGCGAACGGGCTTTATGAGAATTTTTCCAAAACAATAAAATACCGAGAGTGCCTATGAATCGGTTAAATTCATCTCATAATGACCTATCACTACCACAAGTTTCACATCGATTGATATCCGCGAACAGACTTTATCAGAGTTTTTCCAAAACAATAAAATACCGAGAGTGCCTATTAATGGGTTAAATTCATCTCATAATGACCTATCACTACCACAAGTTTCACATCGATTGATATCCGCGAACGAGCTTTATGAGAATTTTTCCAAAACAATAAAATACCGAGAGTGGCTATGAATTGGTTAAATTCATCTCATAATGACCTATCACTACCACAAGTTTCACATCGATTGATATCCGCGAACAGACTTTATGAGACTTTTTCCAAAATAATAAAATGCCGAGAGTGCCTATGAACGGGTTAAATTCATCTCATAATGACCTATCACTACCACAAGTTTCACATCGATTGATACCCGCGAACGGGCTTTATGAGAATTTTTCCAAAACAATAAAATACCGAGAGTGCCTATGAATCGGTTAAATTCATCTCATAATGACCTATCACTACCACAAGTTTCACATCGATTGATATCCGCGAACAGACTTTATCAGAGTTTTTCCAAAACAATAAAATACCGAGAGTGCCTATGAATGGGTTAAATTCATCTCATAATGACCTATCACTACCACAAGTTTCACATCGATTGATATCCGCGAACGAGCTTTATGAGAATTTTTCCAAAACAATAAAATACCGCGAGTGGCTATGAATTGGTTAAATTCATCTCATAATGACCTATCACTACCACAAGTTTCACATCGATTGATACCCGCGAACGGGCTTTATGAGAATTTTTCCAAAACAATAAAATACCGAGAGTGGCTATGAATTGGTTAAATTCATCTCATAATGACCTATCACTACCACAAGTTTCACATCGATTGATACCCGCGAACGGGCTTTATGAGAATTTTTCCAAAACAATAAAATACCGAGAGTGCCTATGAATCGGTTAAATTCATCTCATAATGACCTATCACTACCACAAGTTTCACATCGATTCATATCCGCGAACAGACTTTATCAGAGTTTTTCCAAAACAATAAAATACCGAGAGTGCCTATGAATGGGTTAAATTCATCTCATAATGACCTATCACTACCACAAGTTTCACATCGATTGATATCCGCGAACGGGCTTTATGAGAGTTTTTCCAAAACAATAAAATACCGAGAGTGCCTATGAATGGGTTAAATTCATTTCATAATGACCTATCACTACCACAAGTTTCACATCGATTGATATCCGCGAACAGAATTTATGACACTTTTTCTAAAATAATAAAATGCCGAGAGTGCCTATGAATGGGTTAAATTCATCTCATAGTGACCTACCACTACCACAAGTTTCACATGGATTGATATCCGCGAACAGCCTTTATGAGAATTTTTCCAAAACAATAAAATACCGAGAGTGGCTATGAATTGGTTAAATTCATCTCATAATGACCTATCACTACCACAAGTTTCACATCGATTGATACCCGCGAACGGGCTTTATGAGAGTTTTTCCAAAACAATAAAATACCGAGAGTGCCTATGAATGGGTTAAATTCATCTCATAATGACCTCACTACCACAAGTTTCACATCGATTGATATCCGCGAACAGAATTTATGACACTTTTTCCAAAATAATAAAATGCCGAGAGTGCCTATGAATGGGTTAAATTCATCTCATAATGACCTACCACTACCACAAGTTTCACATGGATTGATATCCGCGAACGGGCTTTATGAGACTTTTTCCAAAACAATAAAATACCGAGAGTGCCTATGAATGGGTTAAATTCATTTCATAATGACCTATCACTACCACAAGTTTCACATCGATTCATATCCGCGAACAGAATTTATGACACTTTTTCTAAAATAATAAAATGCCGAGAGTGCCTATGAATGGGTTAAATTCATCTCATAGTGACCTACCACTACCACAAGTTTCACATGGATTGATATCCGCGAACGGACGTTATGAGACTTTTTCCAAAATAATAAAATACCGAGAGTGCCTATGAATGGGTTAAATTCATCTCATAATGACCTATCACTACCACAAGTTTCACATGGATTGATATCCGCGAACGGACGTTATGAGACTTTTTCCAAAATAATAAAATACCGAGAGTGCCTATGAATGGGTTAAATTCATCTCATAATGACCTCACTACCACAAGTTTCACATCGATTGATATCCGCGAACAGAATTTATGACACTTTTTCCAAAACAATAAAATACCGAGAGTGCCTATGAATGGGTTAAATTCATCTCATAATGACCTATCACTACCACAAGTTTCACATCGATTGATATCCGCGAACGAGCTTTATGAGAATTTTTCCAAAACAATAAAATACCGAGAGTGGCTATGAATTGGTTAAATTCATCTCATAATGACCTATCACTACCACAAGTTTCACATCGATTGATATCCGCGAACAGACTTTATGAGACTTTTTCCAAAATAATAAAATGCCGAGAGTGCCTATGAACGGGTTAAATTCATCTCATAATGACCTATCACTACCACAAGTTTCACATCGATTGATATCCGCGAACAGAATTTATGACACTTTTTCCAAAACAATAAAATACCGAGAGTGCCTATGAATGGGTTAAATTCATCTCATAATGACCTATCACTACCACAAGTTTCACATCGATTGATATCCGCGAACGGGCTTTATGAGAGTTTTTCCAAAACAATAAAATACCGAGAGTGCCTATGAATGGGTTAAATTCATTTCATAATGACCTATCACTACCACAAGTTTCACATCGATTGATATCCGCGAACAGAATTTATGACACTTTTTCCAAAATAATAAAATGCCGAGAGTGCCTATGAATGGGTTAAATTCATCTCATAATGACCTACCACTACCACAAGTTTCACATGGATTGATATCCGCGAACAGCCCTTATGAGACTTTTTCCAAAATAATAAAATACCGAGAGTGCCTATGAATGGGTTAAATTCATCTCATAATGACCTATCACTACCACAAGTTTCACATCGATTGATACACGCGAACGGGCATTATGAGAATTTTTCCAAAACAATAAAATACCGAGAGTGCCTATGAATCGGTTAAATTCATCTCATAATGACCTATCACTACCACAAGTTTCACATCGATTGATATCCGCGAACGAGCTTTATGAGAATTTTTCCAAAACAATAAAATACCGAGAGTGGCTATGAATTGGTTAAATTCATCTCATAATGACCTATCACTACCACAAGTTTCACATCGATTGATATCCGCGAACAGACTTTATGAGACTTTTTCCAAAATAATAAAATGCCGAGAGTGCCTATGAACGGGTTAAATTCATCTCATAATGACCTATCACTACCACAAGTTTCACATCGATTGATATCCGCGAACAGAATTTATGACACTTTTTCCAAAACAATAAAATACCGAGAGTGCCTATGAATGGGTTAAATTCATCTCATAATGACCTATCACTACCACAAGTTTCACATCGATTGATATCCGCGAACGAGCTTTATGAGAATTTTTCCAAAACAATAAAGTACCGAGAGTGGCTATGAATTGGTTAAATTCATCTCATAATGACCTATCACTACCACAAGTTTCACATCGATTGATATCCGCGAACAGACTTTATGAGACTTTTTCCAAAATAATAAAATGCCGAGAGTGCCTATGAACGGGTTAAATTCATCTCATAATGACCTATCACTACCACAAGTTTCACATCGATTGATATTCGCGAACGGGCTTTATCAGAGTTTTTCCAGAACAATAAAATACCGAGAGTGCCTATGAATGGGTTAAATTCATCTCATAATGACCTATCACTACCACAAGTTTCACATCGATTGATATCCGCGAACGGGCTTTATGAGACTTTTTACACAATAATAAAATGCCTAGAGTGCCTATGAATGGGTTAAATTCATCTCATAATGACCTATCACTACCACAAGTTTCACATGGATTGATATCCGCGAACAGCCTTTATGAGACTTTTTCCAAAATAATAAAATACCGAGAGTGCCTATGAATGGGTTAAATTGATCTCATAATGATCTCACTACCACAAGTTTCGCATCGATTGATATCCGCGAACAGAATTTATGACACTTTTTCCAAAATAATAAAATGCCCAGAGTGCCTATAAATGGGTTAAATTCATCTCATAATGACCTATCACTACCACAAGTTTCACATCGATTGATACCCGCGAACGGGCTTTATGAGAATTTTTCCAAAACAATAAAATACCGAGAGTGCTTATGAATCGGTTAAATTCATCTCATAATGACCTATCACTACCACAAGTTTCACATCGATTGATATCCGCGAACAGACTTTATCAGAGTTTTTCCAAAACAATAAAATACCGAGAGTGCCTATGAATGGGTTAAATTCATCTCATAATGACCTATCACTACCACAAGTTTCACATCGATTGATATCCGCGAACGAGCTTTATGAGAATTTTTCCAAAACAATAAAATACCGAGAGTGGCTATGAATTGGTTAAATTCATCTCATAATGACCTATCACTACCACAAGTTTCACATCGATTGATACCCGCGAACGGGCTTTATGAGAATTTTTCCAAAACAATAAAATACCGAGAGTGCCTATGAATCGGTTAAATTCATCTCATAATGACCAATCACTACCACAAGTTTCACATCGATTCATATCCGCGAACAGACTTTATCAGAGTTTTTCCAAAACAATAAAATACCGAGAGTGCCTATGAATGGGTTAAATTCATCTCATAATGACCTATCACTACCACAAGTTTCACATCGATTGATATCCGCGAACGGACGTTATGAGACTTTTTCCAAAATAATAAAATACCGAGAGTGCCTATGAATGGGTTAAATTCATCTCATAATGACCTATAACTACCACAAGTTTCTCATCGATTGATATCCGCGAACAGACTTTATGAGACTTTTTCCAAAATAATAAAATGCCGAGAGTGCCTATGAACGGGTTAAATTCATCTCATAATGACCTATCACTACCACAAGGTTCACATCGATTGATATCCGCGAACAGCCTTTATGAGACTTTTTCCAAAATAATAAAATACCGAGAGTGCCTATGAATGGGTTAAATTCATCTCATAATGACCTCACTACCACAAGTTTCACATCGATTGATATCCGCGAACAGAATTTATGACACTTTTTCCAAAATAATAAAATGCCGAGAGTGCCTATGAATGGGTTAAATTCATCTCATAATGACCTATCACTACCACAAGTTTCACATCGATTGATATCCGCGAACAGACTTTATGACACTTTGTCCAAAATAATAAAATGCCGAGAGTGCCTATGAATGGTTTAAATTCATCTCATAATGACCTATCACTACCACAAGTTTCACATCGATTGATATCCGCGAACGGGCTTTGTGAGACTTTCTCCAAAATAATAAAATACCGAGAGTGCCTATGAATGGGTTAAATTGACCTCATAATGACCTATCACTACCACAAGTTTCACATCGATCGATATCCGCGAACAGAATTTATGACACTTTTTCCAAAATAATAAAATGCCGAGAGTGCCTATGAATGGGTTAAATTCACCTCATAATGACCTATCACTATCACAAGTTTCACATCGATTGATATCCGCGAACGGGCTTTATGAGACTTTTTCCAAAATAATAAAATACCGAGAGTGCCTATGAATGGGTTAAATTCACCTCATAATGACCTATCACTACCACAAGCTTCACATCGATTGATATCCGCGAACAGAATTTATGACACTTTTTCCAAAATAATAAAATGCCGAGAGTGCCTATGAATGGGTTAAATTCATCTCATAATGACCTATCACTACCACAAGTTTCACATCGATTGATATCCGCGAACAGACTTTATGAGACTTTTTCCAAACTAATAAAATGCCGAGAGTGCCTATGAATTGGTTAAATTCATCTCATAATGACCTATAATTACCACAAGTTTCACATCGATTGATATCCGCGAACGGGCTTTATCAGAGTTTTTCCAAAACAATAAAATACCGCGAGTGCCTATGAATGGGTTAAATTCATCTCATAATGACCTATCACTACCACAAGTTTCACATCGATTGATATCCGCGAACAGAATTTATGACACTTTTTCCAAAATAATAAAATGCCGAGAGTGCCTATGAATGGGTTAAATTCATCTCATAGTGACCTACCACTACCACAAGTTTCACATGGATTGATATCCGAAAACAGCCTTTATGAGAATTTTTCCAAAACAATAAAATACCGAGAGTGGCTATGAATTGGTTAAATTCATCTCATAATGACCTATCACTACCACAAGTTTCACATCGATTGATACCCGCGAACGGGCTTTATGAGAATTTTTCCAAAATAATAAAATGCCGAGAGTGCCTATGAATGGGTTAAATTCACCTCATAATGACCTACCACTATCACAAGTTTCACATCGATTGATATCCGCGAACGGGCTTTATGAAACTTTTTCCAAAATAATAAAATACCGAGAGTGCCTATGAATGGGTTAAATTCACCTCATAATGACCTATCACTACCACAAGCTTCACATCGATTGATATCCGCGAACAGAATTTATGACACTTTTTCCAAAATAATAAAATGCCGAGAGTGCCTATGAATGGGTTAAATTCATCTCATAATGACCTATCACTACCACAAGTTTCACATCGATTGATATCCGCGAACAGACTTTATGAGACTTTTTCCAAACTAATAAAATGCCGAGAGTGCCTATGAATTGGTTAAATTCATCTCATAATGACCTATAATTACCACAAGTTTCACATCGATTGATATCCGCGAACGGGCTTTATCAGAGTTTTTCCAAAACAATAAAATACCGCGAGTGCCTATGAATGGGTTAAATTCATCTCATAATGACCTATCACTACCACAAGTTTCACATCGATTGATATCCGCGAACAGAATTTATGACACTTTTTCCAAAATAATAAAATGCCGAGAGTGCCTATGAATGGGTTAAATTCATCTCATAGTGACCTACCACTACCACAAGTTTCACATGGATTGATATCCGCGAACAGCCTTTATGAGAATTTTTCCAAAACAATAAAATACCGAGAGTGGCTATGAATTGGTTAAATTCATCTCATAATGACCTATCACTACCACAAGTTTCACATCGATTGATACCCGCGAACGGGCTTTATGAGAATTTTTCCAAAATAATAAAATGCCGAGAGTGCCTATGAATGGGTTAAATTCACCTCATAATGACCTACCACTATCACAAGTTTCACATCGATTGATATCCGCGAACGGGCTTTATGAAACTTTTTCCAAAATAATAAAATACCGAGAGTGCCTATGAATGGGTTAAATTGATCTCATAATGATCTCACTACCACAAGTTTCGCATCGATTGATATCCGCGAACAGAATTTATGACACTTTTTCCAAAATAATAAAATGCCCAGAGTGCCTATAAATGGGTTAAATTCATCTCATAATGACCTATCACTACCACAAGTTTCACATCGATTGATACCCGCGAACGGGCTTTATGAGAATTTTTCCAAAACAATAAAATACCGAGAGTGCTTATGAATCGGTTAAATTCATCTCATAATGACCTATCACTACCACAAGTTTCACATCGATTGATATCCGCGAACAGACTTTATCAGAGTTTTTCCAAAACAATAAAATACCGAGAGTGCCTATGAATGGGTTAAATTCATCTCATAATGACCTATCACTACCACAAGTTTCACATCGATTGATATCCGCGAACGAGCTTTATGAGAATTTTTCCAAAACAATAAAATACCGAGAGTGCCTATGAATGGGTTAAATTCATCTCATAATGACCTATCACTACCACAAGTTTCACATCGATTGATATCCGCGAACGGGCTTTATGAGAGTTTTTCCAAAACAATAAAATACCGAGAGTGCCTATGAATGGGTTAAATTCATTTCATAATGACCTATCACTACCACAAGTTTCACATCGATTGATATCCGCGAACAGAATTTATGACACTTTTTCCAAAATAATAAAATGCCGAGAGTGCCTATGAATGGGTTAAATTCATCTCATAGTGACCTACCACTACCACAAGTTTCACATGGATTGATATCCGCGAACAGCCTTTATGAGAATTTTTCCAAAACAATAAAATACCGAGAGTGGCTATGAATTGGTTAAATTCATCTCATAATGACCTATCACTACCACAAGTTTCACATCGATTGATACCCGCGAACGGGCTTTATGAGAATTTTTCCAAAACAATAAAATACCGAGAGTGCCTATGAATGGGTTAAATTCATCTCATAATGACCTATCACTACCACAAGTTTCACATCGATTGATATCCGCGAACGGGCTTTATGAGAGTTTTTCCAAAACAATAAAATACCGAGAGTGCCTATGAATGGGTTAAATTCATTTCATAATGACCTATCACTACCACAAGTTTCACATCGATTGATATCCGCGAACAGAATTTATGACACTTTTTCCAAAATAATAAAATGCCGAGAGTGCCTATGAATGGGTTAAATTCATGTCATAGTGACCAATCACTACCACAAGTTTCACATGGATTGATATCCGCGAACGGACCTTATGAGACTTTTTCCAAAATAATAAAATACTGAGAGTGCCTATGAATGGGTTAAATTCATCTCATAATGACCTATCACTACCACAAGTTTCACATCGATTGATATCCGCGAACGGGCTTTATGAGAGTTTTTCCAAAACAATAAAATACCGAGAGTGCCTATGAATGGGTTAAATTCATTTCATAATGACCTATCACTACCACAAGTTTCACATCGATTGATATCCGCGAACAGAATTTATGACACTTTTTCCAAAATAATAAAATGCCGAGAGTGCCTATGAATGGGTTAAATTCATCTCATAATGACCTACCACTACCACAAGTTTCACATGGATTGATATCCGCGAACAGCCTTTATGAGACTTTTTCCAAAATAATAAAATACCGAGAGTGCCTATGAATGGGTTAAATTCATCTCATAATGACCTATCACTACCACAAGTTTCACATCGATTGATACCCGCGAACGGGCATTATGAGAATTTTTCCAAAACAATAAAATACCGAGAGTGCCTATGAATCGGTTAAATTCATCTCATAATGACCTATCACTACCACAAGTTTCACATCGATTGATATCCGCGAACGAGCTTTATGAGAATTTTTCCAAAACAATAAAATACCGAGAGTGCCTATGAATGGGTTAAATTCATCTCATAATGACCTATCACTACCACAAGTTTCACATCGATTGATATCCGCGAACGAGCTTTATGAGAATTTTTCCAAAACAATAAAATACCGAGAGTGGCTATGAATTGGTTAAATTCATCTCATAATGACCTATCACTACCACAAGTTTCACATCGATTGATATCCGCGAACAGACTTTATCAGAGTTTTTCCAAAACAATAAAATACCGAGAGTGCCTATGAATGGGTTAAATTCATCTCATAATGACCAATCACTACCACAAGTTTCACATCGATTGATATCCGCGAACGGGCTTTATGAGAATTTTTCCAAAACAATAAAATACCGAGAGTGCCTATGAATCGGTTAAATTCATCTCATAATGACCTATCACTACCACAAGTTTCACATCGATTGATATCCGCGAACAGACTTTATCAGAGTTTTTCCAAAACAATAAAATACCGAGAGTGCCTATTAATGGGTTAAATTCATCTCATAATGACCTATCACTACCACAAGTTTCACATCGATTGATATCCGCGAACGAGCTTTATGAGAATTTTTCCAAAACAATAAAATACCGAGAGTGGCTATGAATTGGTTAAATTCATCTCATAATGACCTATCACTACCACAAGTTTCACATCGATTCATATCCGCGAACAGACTTTATGAGACTTTTTCCAAAATAATAAAATGCCGAGAGTGCCTATGAACGGGTTAAATTCATCTCATAATGACCTATCACTACCACAAGTTTCACATCGATTGATACCCGCGAACGGGCTTTATGAGAATTTTTCCAAAACAATAAAATACCGAGAGTGCCTATGAATCGGTTAAATTCATCTCATAATGACCTATCACTACCACAAGTTTCACATCGATTGATATCCGCGAACAGACTTTATCAGAGTTTTTCCAAAACAATAAAATACCGAGAGTGCCTATGAATGGGTTAAATTCATCTCATAATGACCTATCACTACCACAAGTTTCACATCGATTGATATCCGCGAACGAGCTTTATGAGAATTTTTCCAAAACAATAAAATACCGAGAGTGGCTATGAATTGGTTAAATTCATCTCATAATGACCTATCACTACCACAAGTTTCACATCGATTGATACCCGCGAACGGGCTTTATGAGAATTTTTCCAAAACAATAAAATACCGAGAGTGGCTATGAATTGGTTAAATTCATCTCATAATGACCTATCACTACCACAAGTTTCACATCGATTGATACCCGCGAACGGGCTTTATGAGAATTTTTCCAAAACAATAAAATACCGAGAGTGCCTATGAATCGGTTAAATTCATCTCATAATGACCTATCACTACCACAAGTTTCACATCGATTCATATCCGCGAACAGAATTTATGACACTTTTTCCAAAATAATAAAATGCCGAGAGTGCCTATGAATGGGTTAAATTCATCTCATAATGACCTACCACTACCACAAGTTTCACATGGATTGATATCCGCGAACGGGCTTTATGAGAGTTTTTCCAAAACAATAAAATACCGAGAGTGCCTATGAATGGGTTAAATTCATTTCATAATGACCTATCACTACCACAAGTTTCACATCGATTGATATCCGCGAACAGAATTTATGACACTTTTTCTAAAATAATAAAATGCCGAGAGTGCCTATGAATGGGTTAAATTCATCTCATAGTGACCTACCACTACCACAAGTTTCACATGGATTGATATCCGCGAACGGACGTTATGAGACTTTTTCCAAAATAATAAAATACCGAGAGTGCCTATGAATGGGTTAAATTCATCTCATAATGACCTATCACTACCACAAGTTTCACATGGATTGATATCCGCGAACGGACGTTATGAGACTTTTTCCAAAATAATAAAATACCGAGAGTGCCTATGAATGGGTTAAATTCATCTCATAATGACCTCACTACCACAAGTTTCACATCGATTGATATCCGCGAACAGAATTTATGACACTTTTTCCAAAACAATAAAATACCGAGAGTGCCTATGAATGGGTTAAATTCATCTCATAATGACCTATCACTACCACAAGTTTCACATCGATTGATATCCGCGAACGAGCTTTATGAGAATTTTTCCAAAACAATAAAATACCGAGAGTGGCTATGAATTGGTTAAATTCATCTCATAATGACCTATCACTACCACAAGTTTCACATCGATTGATATTCGCGAACGGGCTTTATCAGAGTTTTTCCAGAACAATAAAATACCGAGAGTGCCTATGAATGGGTTAAATTCATCTCATAATGACCTATCACTACCACAAGTTTCACATCGATTGATATCCGCGAACGGGCTTTATGAGACTTTTTACAAAATAATAAAATGCCTAGAGTGCCTATGAATCGGTTAAATTCATCTCATAATGACCTATCACTACCACAAGTTTCACATCGATTGATATCCGCGAACAGACTTTATCAGAGTTTTTCCAAAACAATAAAATACCGAGAGTGCCTATGAATGGGTTAAATTCATCTCATAATGACCTATCACTACCACAAGTTTCACATGGATTGATATCCGCGAACAGCCTTTATGAGACTTTTTCCAAAATAATAAAATACCGAGAGTGCCTATGAATGGGTTAAATTCATCTCATAATGATCTCACTACCACAAGTTTCGCATCGATTGATATCCGCGAACAGAATTTATGACACTTTTTCCAAAATAATAAAATGCCGAGAGTGCCTATAAATGGGTTAAATTCATCTCATAATGACCTATCACTACCACAAGTTTCACATCGATTGATATCCGCGAACAGACTTTATCAGAGTTTTTCCAAAACAATAAAATACCGAGAGTGCCTATGAATGGGTTAAATTCATCTCATAATGACCTATCACTACCACAAGTTTCACATCGATTCATATCCGCGAACAGACTTTATCAGAGTTTTTCCAAAACAATAAAATACCGAGAGTGCCTATGAATGGGTTAAATTCATCTCATAATGACCTATCACTACCACAAGTTTCACATCGATTGATATCCGCGAACGGGCTTTATGAGAGTTTTTCCAAAACAATAAAATACCGAGAGTGCCTATGAATGGGTTAAATTCATTTCATAATGACCTATCACTACCACAAGTTTCACATCGATTGATATCCGCGAACAGAATTTATGACACTTTTTCCAAAATAATAAAATGCCGAGAGTGCCTATGAATGGGTTAAATTCATCTCATAATGACCTACCACTACCACAAGTTTCACATGGATTGATATCCGCGAACAGCCTTTATGAGACTTTTTCCAAAATAATAAAATACCGAGAGTGCCTATGAATGGGTTAAATTCATCTCATAATGACCTATCACTACCACAAGTTTCACATCGATTGATACCCGCGAACGGGCTTTATGAGAATTTTTCCAAAACAATAAAATACCGAGAGTGCCTATGAATCGGTTAAATTCATCTCATAATGACCTATCACTACCACAAGTTTCACATCGATTGATATCCGCGAACAGACTTTATCAGAGTTTTTCCAAAACAATAAAATACCGAGAGTGCCTATGAATGGGTTAAATTCATTTCATAATGACCTATCACTACCACAAGTTTCACATCGATTGATATCCGCGAACAGAATTTATGACACTTTTTCCAAAATAATAAAATGCCGAGAGTGCCTATGAATGGGTTAAATTCATCTCATAATGACCTACCACTACCACAAGTTTCACATGGATTGATATCCGCGAACAGCCTTTATGAGACTTTTTCCAAAATAATAAAATACCGAGAGTGCCTATGAATGGGTTAAATTCATCTCATAATGACCTATCACTACCACAAGTTTCACATCGATTGATACCCGCGAACGGGCATTATGAGAATTTTTCCAAAACAATAAAATACCGAGAGTGCCTATGAATCGGTTAAATTCATCTCATAATGACCTATCACTACCACAAGTTTCACATCGATTGATATCCGCGAACGAGCTTTATGAGAATTTTTCCAAAACAATAAAATACCGAGAGTGGCTATGAATTGGTTAAATTCATCTCATAATGACCTATCACTACCACAAGTTTCACATCGATTGATATCCGCGAACAGACTTTATGAGACTTTTTCCAAAATAATAAAATGCCGAGAGTGCCTATGAACGGGTTAAATTCATCTCATAATGACCTATCACTACCACAAGTTTCACATCGATTGATATCCGCGAACGGGCATTATGAGAATTTTTCCAAAATAATAAAATACCGAGAGTGCCTATGAATGGGTTAAATTCATCTCATAATGACCTATCACTACCACAAGTTTCACATCGATTGATACCCGCGAACGGGCATTATGAGAATTTTTCCAAAACAATAAAATACCGAGAGTGCCTATGAATCGGTTAAATTCATCTCATAATGACCTATCACTACCACAAGTTTCACATCGATTGATATCCGCGAACGGGCTTTATGAGAGTTTTTCCAAAACAATAAAATACCGAGAGTGCCTATGAATGGGTTAAATTCATTTCATAATGACCTATCACTACCACAAGTTTCACATCGATTGATATCCGCGAACAGAATTTATGACACTTTTTCCAAAATAATAAAATGCCGAGAGTGCCTATGAATGGGTTAAATTCATCTCATAGTGACCAATCACTACCACAAGTTTCACATGGATTGATATCCGCGAACGGACCTTATGAGACTTTTTCCAAAATAATAAAATACTGAGAGTGCCTATGAATGGGTTAAATTCATCTCATAATGACCTATCACTACCACAAGTTTCACATCGATTGATATCCGCGAACGGGCTTTATGAGAGTTTTTCCAAAACAATAAAATACCGAGAGTGCCTATGAATGGGTTAAATTCATTTCATAATGACCTATCACTACCACAAGTTTCACATCGATTGATATCCGCGAACAGAATTTATGACACTTTTTCCAAAATAATAAAATGCCGAGAGTGCCTATGAATGGGTTAAATTCATCTCATAATGACCTACCACTACCACAAGTTTCACATGGATTGATATCCGCGAACAGCCTTTATGAGACTTTTTCCAAAATAATAAAATACCGAGAGTGCCTATGAATGGGTTAAATTCATCTCATAATGACCTATCACTACCACAAGTTTCACATCGATTGATACCCGCGAACGGGCATTATGAGAATTTTTCCAAAACAATAAAATACCGAGAGTGCCTATGAATCGGTTAAATTCATCTCATAATGACCTATCACTACCACAAGTTTCACATCGATTGATATCCGCGAACGAGCTTTATGAGAATTTTTCCAAAACAATAAAATACCGAGAGTGCCTATGAATGGGTTAAATTCATCTCATAATGACCTATCACTACCACAAGTTTCACATCGATTGATATCCGCGAACGAGCTTTATGAGAATTTTTCCAAAACAATAAAATACCGAGAGTGGCTATGAATTGGTTAAATTCATCTCATAATGACCTATCACTACCACAAGTTTCACATCGATTGATATCCGCGAACAGACTTTATGAGACTTTTTCCAAAATAATAAAATGCCGAGAGTGCCTATGAACGGGTTAAATTCATCTCATAATGACCTATCACTACCACAAGTTTCACATCGATTGATACCCGCGAACGGGCTTTATGAGAATTTTTCCAAAACAATAAAATACCGAGAGTGCCTATGAATGGGTTAAATTCATCTCATAATGACCTATCACTACCACAAGTTTCACATCGATTGATATCCGCGAACGAGCTTTATGAGAATTTTTCCAAAACAATAAAATACCGAGAGTGGCTATGAATTGGTTAAATTCATCTCATAATGACCTATCACTACCACAAGTTTCACATCGATTGATACCCGCGAACGGGCATTATGAGAATTTTTCCAAAACAATAAAATACCGAGAGTGGCTATGAATTGGTTAAATTCATCTCATAATGACCTATCACTACCACAAGTTTCACATCGATTGATACCCGCGAACGGGCTTTATGAGAATTTTTCCAAAACAATAAAATACCGAGAGTGCCTATGAATCGGTTAAATTCATCTCATAATGACCTATCACTACCACAAGTTTCACATCGATTGATATCCGCGAACAGACTTTATCAGAGTTTTTCCAAAACAATAAAATACCGAGAGTGCCTATTAATGGGTTAAATTCATCTCATAATGACCTATCACTACCACAAGTTTCACATCGATTGATATCCGCGAACGAGCTTTATGAGAATTTTTCCAAAACAATAAAATACCGAGAGTGGCTATGAATTGGTTAAATTCATCTCATAATGACCTATCACTACCACAAGTTTCACATCGATTCATATCCGCGAACAGACTTTATGAGACTTTTTCCAAAATAATAAAATGCCGAGAGTGCCTATGAACGGGTTAAATTCATCTCATAATGACCTATCACTACCACAAGTTTCACATCGATTGATACCCGCGAACGGGCTTTATGAGAATTTTTCCAAAACAATAAAATACCGAGAGTGCCTATGAATCGGTTAAATTCATCTCATAATGACCTATCACTACCACAAGTTTCACATCGATTGATATCCGCGAACAGACTTTATCAGAGTTTTTCCAAAACAATAAAATACCGAGAGTGCCTATGAATGGGTTAAATTCATCTCATAATGACCTATCACTACCACAAGTTTCACATCGATTGATATCCGCGAACGAGCTTTATGAGAATTTTTCCAAAACAATAAAATACCGAGAGTGGCTATGAATTGGTTAAATTCATCTCATAATGACCTATCACTACCACAAGTTTCACATCGATTGATACCCGCGAACGGGCTTTATGAGAATTTTTCCAAAACAATAAAATACCCAGAGTGGCTATGAATTGGTTAAATTCATCTCATAATGACCTATCACTACCACAAGTTTCACATCGATTGATACCCGCGAACGGGCTTTATGAGAATTTTTCCAAAACAATAAAATACCGAGAGTGCCTATGAATCGGTTAAATTCATCTCATAATGACCTATCACTACCACAAGTTTCACATCGATTCATATCCGCGAACAGACTTTATCAGAGTTTTTCCAAAACAATAAAATACCGAGAGTGCCTATGAATGGGTTAAATTCATCTCATAATGACCTATCACTACCACAAGTTTCACATCGATTGATATCCGCGAACGGGCTTTATGAGAGTTTTTCCAAAACAATAAAATACCGAGAGTGCCTATGAATGGGTTAAATTCATCTCATAATGACCTCACTACCACAAGTTTCACATCGATTGATATCCGCGAACAGAATTTATGACACTTTTTCCAAAACAATAAAATACCGAGAGTGCCTATGAATGGGTTAAATTCATCTCATAATGACCTATCACTACCACAAGTTTCACATCGATTGATATCCGCGAACAGACTTTATCAGAGTTTTTCCAAAACAATAAAATACCGAGAGTGCCTATGAATGGGTTAAATTCATCTCATAATGACCTATCACTACCACAAGTTTCACATGGATTGATATCCGCGAACAGCCTTTATGAGACTTTTTCCAAAATAATAAAATACCGAGAGTGCCTATGAATGGGTTAAATTCATCTCATAATGATCTCACTACCACAAGTTTCGCATCGATTGATATCCGCGAACAGAATTTATGACACTTTTTCCAAAATAATAAAATGCCGAGAGTGCCTATAAATGGGTTAAATTCATCTCATAATGACCTATCACTACCACAAGTTTCACATCGATTGATATCCGCGAACAGACTTTATCAGAGTTTTTCCAAAACAATAAAATACCGAGAGTGCCTATGAATGGGTTAAATTCATCTCATAATGACCTATCACTACCACAAGTTTCACATCGATTCATATCCGCGAACAGACTTTATCAGAGTTTTTCCAAAACAATAAAATACCGAGAGTGCCTATGAATGGGTTAAATTCATCTCATAATGACCTATCACTACCACAAGTTTCACATCGATTGATATCCGCGAACGGGCTTTATGAGAGTTTTTCCAAAACAATAAAATACCGAGAGTGCCTATGAATGGGTTAAATTCATTTCATAATGACCTATCACTACCACAAGTTTCACATCGATTGATATCCGCGAACAGAATTTATGACACTTTTTCCAAAATAATAAAATGCCGAGAGTGCCTATGAATGGGTTAAATTCATCTCATAATGACCTACCACTACCACAAGTTTCACATGGATTGATATCCGCGAACAGCCTTTATGAGACTTTTTCCAAAATAATAAAATACCGAGAGTGCCTATGAATGGGTTAAATTCATCTCATAATGACCTATCACTACCACAAGTTTCACATCGATTGATACCCGCGAACGGGCTTTATGAGAATTTTTCCAAAACAATAAAATACCGAGAGTGCCTATGAATCGGTTAAATTCATCTCATAATGACCTATCACTACCACAAGTTTCACATCGATTGATATCCGCGAACAGACTTTATCAGAGTTTTTCCAAAACAATAAAATACCGAGAGTGCCTATGAATGGGTTAAATTCATTTCATAATGACCTATCACTACCACAAGTTTCACATCGATTGATATCCGCGAACAGAATTTATGACACTTTTTCCAAAATAATAAAATGCCGAGAGTGCCTATGAACGGGTTAAATTCATCTCATAATGACGTATCACTACCACAAGTTTCACATCGATTGATATCCGCGAACGGGCATTATGAGAATTTTTCCAAAACAATAAAATACCGAGAGTGCCTATGAATCGGTTAAATTCATCTCATAATGACCTATCACTACCACAAGTTTCACATCGATTGATATCCGCGAACAGACTTTATCAGAGTTTTTCCAAAACAATAAAATACCGAGAGTGCCTATGAATGGGTTAAATTCATCTCATAATGACCTATCACTACTACAAGTTTCACATCGATTGATATCCGCGAACAGACTTTATGAGACTTTTTCCAAAATAATAAAATGCCGAGAGTGCCTATGAATGGGTTAAATTCATCTCATAATGACCTATCATTACCACAAGTTTCACATCGATTGATATCCGCGAACGGGCTTTATCAGAGTTTTTCCAGAACAATAAAATACCGAGAGTGCCTATGAATGGGTTAAATTCATCTCATAATGATCTCACTACCACAAGTTTCGCATCGATTGATATCCGCGAACAGAATTTATGACACTTTTTCCAAAATAATAAAATGCCGAGAGTGCCTATAAATGGGTTAAATTCATCTCATAATGACCTATCACTACCACAAGTTTCACATCGATTGATACCCGCGAACGGGCTTTATGAGAATTTTTCCAAAACAATAAAATACCGAGAGTGCCTATGAATCGGTTAAATTCATCTCATAATGACCTATCACTACCACAAGTTTCACATCGATTGATATCCGCGAACAGACTTTATCAGAGTTTTTCCAAAACAATAAAATACCGAGAGTGCCTATGAATGGGTTAAATTCATCTCATAATGACCTATCACTACCACAAGTTTCACATCGATTGATACCCGCAAACGGGCTTTATGAGAATTTTTCCAAAACAATAAAATACCGAGAGTGCCTATGAATCGGTTAAATTCATCTCATAATGACCTACCACTACCACAAGTTTCACATGGATTGATATCCGCGAACAGCCTTTATGAGACTTTTTCCAAAATAATAAAATACCGAGAGTGCCTATGAATGGGTTAAATTCATCTCATAATGACCTATCACTACCACAAGTTTCACATCGATTGATACCCGCGAACGGGCTTTATGAGAGTTTTTCCAAAACAATAAAATACCGAGAGTGCCTATGAATGGGTTAAATTCATTTCATAATGACCTATCACTACCACAAGTTTCACATCGATTGATATCCGCGAACAGAATTTATGACACTTTTTCTAAAATAATAAAATGCCGAGAGTGCCTATGAATGGGTTAAATTCATCTCATAGTGACCTACCACTACCACAAGTTTCACATGGATTGATATCCGCGAACGGACGTTATGAGACTTTTTCCAAAATAATAAAATACCGAGAGTGCCTATGAATGGGTTAAATTCATCTCATAATGACCTATCACTACCACAAGTTTCACATGGATTGATATCCGCGAACGGACGTTATGAGACTTTTTCCAAAATAATAAAATACCGAGAGTGCCTATGAATGGGTTAAATTCATCTCATAATGACCTCACTACCACAAGTTTCACATCGATTGATATCCGCGAACAGAATTTATGACACTTTTTCCAAAACAATAAAATACCGAGAGTGCCTATGAATGGGTTAAATTCATCTCATAATGACCTATCACTACCACAAGTTTCACATCGATTGATATCCGCGAACGAGCTTTATGAGAATTTTTCCAAAACAATAAAATACCGAGAGTGGCTATGAATTGGTTAAATTCATCTCATAATGACCTATCACTACCACAAGTTTCACATCGATTGATATTCGCGAACGGGCTTTATCAGAGTTTTTCCAGAACAATAAAATACCGAGAGTGCCTATGAATGGGTTAAATTCATCTCATAATGACCTATCACTACCACAAGTTTCACATCGATTGATATCCGCGAACGGGCTTTATGAGACTTTTTACAAAATAATAAAATGCCTAGAGTGCCTATGAATCGGTTAAATTCATCTCATAATGACCTATCACTACCACAAGTTTCACATCGATTGATATCCGCGAACAGACTTTATCAGAGTTTTTCCAAAACAATAAAATACCGAGAGTGCCTATGAATGGGTTAAATTCATCTCATAATGACCTATCACTACCACAAGTTTCACATGGATTGATATCCGCGAACAGCCTTTATGAGACTTTTTCCAAAATAATAAAATACCGAGAGTGCCTATGAATGGGTTAAATTCATCTCATAATGATCTCACTACCACAAGTTTCGCATCGATTGATATCCGCGAACAGAATTTATGACACTTTTTCCAAAATAATAAAATGCCGAGAGTGCCTATAAATGGGTTAAATTCATCTCATAATGACCTATCACTACCACAAGTTTCACATCGATTGATATCCGCGAACAGACTTTATCAGAGTTTTTCCAAAACAATAAAATACCGAGAGTGCCTATGAATGGGTTAAATTCATCTCATAATGACCTATCACTACCACAAGTTTCACATCGATTCATATCCGCGAACAGACTTTATCAGAGTTTTTCCAAAACAATAAAATACCGAGAGTGCCTATGAATGGGTTAAATTCATCTCATAATGACCTATCACTACCACAAGTTTCACATCGATTGATATCCGCGAACGGGCTTTATGAGAGTTTTTCCAAAACAATAAAATACCGAGAGTGCCTATGAATGGGTTAAATTCATTTCATAATGACCTATCACTACCACAAGTTTCACATCGATTGATATCCGCGAACAGAATTTATGACACTTTTTCCAAAATAATAAAATGCCGAGAGTGCCTATAAATGGGTTAAATTCATCTCATAATGACCTACCACTACCACAAGTTTCACATGGATTGATATCCGCGAACAGCCTTTATGAGACTTTTTCCAAAATAATAAAATACCGAGAGTGCCTATGAATGGGTTAAATTCATCTCATAATGACCTATCACTACCACAAGTTTCACATCGATTGATACCCGCGAACGGGCTTTATGAGAATTTTTCCAAAACAATAAAATACCGAGAGTGCCTATGAATCGGTTAAATTCATCTCATAATGACCTATCACTACCACAAGTTTCACATCGATTGATATCCGCGAACAGACTTTATCAGAGTTTTTCCAAAACAATAAAATACCGAGAGTGCCTATGAATGGGTTAAATTCATCTCATAATGACCTATCACTACCACAAGTTTCACATCGATTGATATCCGCGAACGAGCTTTATGAGAATTTTCCCAAAACAATAAAATACCGAGAGTGGCTATGAATTGGTTAAATTCATCTCATAATGACCTATCACTACCACAAGTTTCACATCGATTGATATCCGCGAACAGACTTTATGAGACTTTTTCCAAAATAATAAAATGCCGAGAGTGCCTATGAACGGGTTAAATTCATCTCATAATGACCTATCACTACCACAAGTTTCACATCGATTGATATCCGCGAACGGGCTTTATGAGAGTTTTTCCAAAACAATAAAATACCGAGAGTGCCTATGAATGGGTTAAATTCATTTCATAATGACCTATCACTACCACAAGTTTCACATCGATTGATATCCGCGAACAGAATTTATGACACTTTTTCCAAAATAATAAAATGCCGAGAGTGCCTATGAATGGGTTAAATTCATCTCATAGTGACCAATCACTACCACAAGTTTCACATGGATTGATATCCGCGAACGGACGTTATGAGACTTTTTCCAAAATAATAAAATACTGAGAGTGCCTATGAATGGGTTAAATTCATCTCATAATGACCTATCACTACCACAAGTTTCACATCGATTGATATCCGCGAACGGGCTTTATGAGAGTTTTTCCAAAACAATAAAATACCGAGAGTGCCTATGAATGGGTTAAATTCATTTCATAATGACCTATCACTACCACAAGTTTCACATCGATTGATATCCGCGAACAGAATTTATGACACTTTTTCCAAAATAATAAAATGCCGAGAGTGCCTATGAATGGGTTAAATTCATCTCATAATGACCTACCACTACCACAAGTTTCACATGGATTGATATCCGCGAACAGCCTTTATGAGACTTTTTCCAAAATAATAAAATACCGAGAGTGCCTATGAATGGGTTAAATTCATCTCATAATGACCTATCACTACCACAAGTTTCACATCGATTGATACCCGCGAACGGGCATTATGAGAATTTTTCCAAAACAATAAAATACCGAGAGTGCCTATGAATCGGTTAAATTCATCTCATAATGACCTATCACTACCACAAGTTTCACATCGATTGATATCCGCGAACAGACTTTATCAGAGTTTTTCCAAAACAATAAAATACCGAGAGTGCCTATGAATGGGTTAAATTCATCTCATAATGACCTATCACTACTACAAGTTTCACATCGATTGATATCCGCGAACAGACTTTATGAGACTTTTTCCAAAATAATAAAATGCCGAGAGTGCCTATGAATGGGTTAAATTCATCTCATAATGACCTATCATTACCACAAGTTTCACATCGATTGATATCCGCGAACGGGCTTTATCAGAGTTTTTCCAGAACAATAAAATACCGAGAGTGCCTATGAATGGGTTAAATTCATCTCATAATGATCTCACTACCACAAGTTTCGTATCGATTGATATCCGCGAACAGAATTTATGACACTTTTTCCAAAATAATAAAATGCGGAGAGTGCCTATAAATGGGTTAAATTCATCTCATAATGACCTATCACTACCACAAGTTTCACATCGATTGATACCCGCGAACGGGCTTTATGAGAATTTTTCCAAAACAATAAAATACCGAGAGTGCCTATGAATCGGTTAAATTCATCTCATAATGACCTATCACTACCACAAGTTTCACATCGATTGATATCCGCGAACAGACTTTATCAGAGTTTTTCCAAAACAATAAAATACCGAGAGTGCCTATGAATGGGTTAAATTCATCTCATAATGACCTATCACTACCACAAGTTTCACATCGATTGATACCCGCAAACGGGCTTTATGAGAATTTTTCCAAAACAATAAAATACCGAGAGTGCCTATGAATCGGTTAAATTCATCTCATAATGACCTATCACTACCACAAGTTTCACATCGATTGATACCCGCGAACGGGCTATATGAGAATTTTTCCAAAACAATAAAATACCGAGAGTGCCTATGAATGGGTTAAATTCATTTCATAATGACCTATCACTACCACAAGTTTCACATCGATTGATATCCGCGAACAGAATTTATGACACTTTTTCCAAAATAATAAAATGCCGAGAGTGCCTATGAATGGGTTAAATTCATTTCATAATGACCTATCACTACCACAAGTTTCACATCGATTGATATCCGCGAACAGAATTTATGACACTTTTTCCAAAATAATAAAATGCCGAGAGTGCCTATGAATGGGTTAAATTCATCTCATAATGACCTACCACTACCACAAGTTTCACATGGATTGATATCCGCGAACAGCCTTTATGAGACTTTTTCCAAAATAATAAAATACCGAGAGTGCCTATGAATGGGTTAAATTCATCTCATAATGACCTATCACTACCACAAGTTTCACATCGATTGATACCCGCGAACGGGCATTATGAGAATTTTTCCAAAACAATAAAATACCGAGAGTGCCTATGAATCGGTTAAATTCATCTCATAATGACCTATCACTACCACAAGTTTCACATCGATTGATATCCGCGAACGAGCTTTATGAGAATTTTTCCAAAACAATAAAATACCGAGAGTGGCTATGAATTGGTTAAATTCATCTCATAATGACCTATCACTACCACAAGTTTCACATCGATTGATATCCGCGAACAGACTTTATGAGACTTTTTCCAAAATAATAAAATGCCGAGAGTGCCTATGAACGGGTTAAATTCATCTCATAATGACCTATCACTACCACAAGTTTCACATCGATTGATATCCGCGAACGGGCATTATGAGAATTTTTCCAAAACAATAAAATACCGAGAGTGCCTATGAATCGGTTAAATTCATCTCATAATGACCTATCACTACCACAAGTTTCACATCGATTGATATCCGCGAACAGACTTTATCAGAGTTTTTCCAAAACAATAAAATACCGAGAGTGCCTATGAATGGGTTAAATTCATCTCATAATGACCTATCACTACCACAAGTTTCACATCGATTGATACCCGCAAACGGGCTTTATGAGAATTTTTCCAAAACAATAAAATACCGAGAGTGCCTATGAATCGGTTAAATTCATCTCATAATGACCTATCACTACCACAAGTTTCACATCGATTCATATCCGCGAACAGACTTTATCAGAGTTTTTCCAAAACAATAAAATACCGAGAGTGCCTATGAATGGGTTAAATTCATCTCATAATGACCTATCACTACCACAAGTTTCACATCGATTCATATCCGCGAACAGACTTTATCAGAGTTTTTCCAAAACAATAAAATACCGAGAGTGCCTATGAATGGGTTAAATTCATCTCATAATGACCTATCACTACCACAAGTTTCACATCGATTGATATCCGCGAACGGGCTTTATGAGAGTTTTTCCAAAACAATAAAATACCGAGAGTGCCTATGAATGGGTTAAATTCATTTCATAATGACCTATCACTACCACAAGTTTCACATCGATTGATATCCGCGAACAGAATTTATGACACTTTTTCCAAAATAATAAAATGCCGAGAGTGCCTATGAATGGGTTAAATTCATCTCATAATGACCTACCACTACCACAAGTTTCACATGGATTGATATCCGCGAACAGCCTTTATCAGACTTTTTCCAAAATTATAAAATACCGAGAGTGCCTATGAATGGGTTAAATTCATCTCATAATGACCTATCACTACCACAAGTTTCACATCGATTGATACCCGCGAACGGGCTTTATGAGAATTTTTCCAAAACAATAAAATACCGAGAGTGCCTATGAATCGGTTAAATTCATCTCATAATGACCTATCACTACCACAAGTTTCACATCGATTGATATCCGCGAACAGACTTTATCAGAGTTTTTCCAAAACAATAAAATACCGAGAGTGCCTATGAATGGGTTAAATTCATCTCATAATGACCTATCACTACCACAAGTTTCACATCGATTGATATCCGCGAACGAGCTTTATGAGAATTTTTCCAAAACAATAAAATACCGAGAGTGGCTATGAATTGGTTAAATTCATCTCATAATGACCTATCACTACCACAAGTTTCACATCGATTGATACCCGCGAACGGGCTTTATGAGAATTTTTCCAAAACAATAAAATACCGAGAGTGCCTATGAATGGGTTAAATTCATTTCATAATGACCTATCACTACCACAAGTTTCACATCGATTGATATCCGCGAACAGAATTTATGACACTTTTTCCAAAATAATAAAATGCCGAGAGTGCCTATGAATGGGTTAAATTCATCTCATAATGACCTATCACTATCACAAGTTTCACATCGATTGATATCCGCGAACGGGCTTTATGAGACTTTTTACAAAAGAATAAAATGCCTAGAGTGCCTATGAATGGGTTAAATTCATCTCATAATGACCTATCACTACCACAAGTTTCACATGGATTGATATCCGCGAACAGCCTTTATGAGACTTTTTCCAAAATAATAAAATACCGAGAGTGCCTATGAATGGGTTAAATTCATCTCATAATGATCTCACTACCACAAGTTTCGCATCGATTGATATCCGCGAACAGAATTTATGACACTTTTTCCAAAATAATAAAATGCCGAGAGTGCCTATAAATGGGTTAAATTCATCTCATAATGACCTATCACTACCACAAGTTTCACATCGATTGATACCCGCGAACGGGCTTTATGAGAATTTTTCCAAAACAATAAAATACCGAGAGTGCCTATGAATCGGTTAAATTCATCTCATAATGACCTATCACTACCACAAGTTTCACATCGATTCATATCCGCGAACAGACTTTATCAGAGTTTTTCCAAAACAATAAAATACCGAGAGTGCCTATGAATGGGTTAAATTCATCTCATAATGACCTATCACTACCACAAGTTTCACATCGATTGATATCCGCGAACGGGCTTTATGAGAGTTTTTCCAAAACAATAAAATACCGAGAGTGCCTATGAATGGGTTAAATTCATTTCATAATGACCTATCACTACCACAAGTTTCACATCGATTGATATCCGCGAACAGAATTTATGACACTTTTTCCAAAATAATAAAATGCCGAGAGTGCCTATGAATGGGTTAAATTCATCTCATAGTGACCAATCACTACCACAAGTTTCACATGGATTGATATCCGCGAACGGACGTTATGAGACTTTTTCCAAAATAATAAAATACCGAGAGTGCCTATGAATGGGTTAAATTCATCTCATAATGACCTATCACTACCACAAGTTTCACATGGATTGATATCCGCGAACGGACGTTATGAGACTTTTTCCAAAATAATAAAATACCGAGAGTGCCTATGAATGGGTTAAATTCATCTCATAATGACCTATAACTACCACAAGTTTCTCATCGATTGATATCCGCGAACAGCCTTTATGAGACTTTTTCCAAAATAATAAAATACCGAGAGTGCCTATGAATGGGTTAAATTCATCTCATAATGACCTCACTACCACAAGTTTCACATCGATTGATATCCGCGAACAGAATTTATGACACTTTTTCCAAAACAATAAAATACCGAGAGTGCCTATGAATGGGTTAAATTCATCTCATAATGACCTATCACTACCACAAGTTTCACATCGATTGATATCCGCGAACGAGCTTTATGAGAATTTTTCCAAAACAATAAAGTACCGAGAGTGGCTATGAATTGGTTAAATTCATCTCATAATGACCTATCACTACCACAAGTTTCACATCGATTGATATCCGCGAACAGACTTTATGAGACTTTTTCCAAAATAATAAAATGCCGAGAGTGCCTATGAACGGGTTAAATTCATCTCATAATGACCTATCACTACCACAAGTTTCACATCGATTGATATTCGCGAACGGGCTTTATCAGAGTTTTTCCAGAACAATAAAATACCGAGAGTGCCTATGAATGGGTTAAATTCATCTCATAATGACCTATCACTACCACAAGTTTCACATCGATTGATATCCGCGAACGGGCTTTATGAGACTTTTTACACAATAATAAAATGCCTAGAGTGCCTATGAATGGGTTAAATTCATCTCATAATGACCTATCACTACCACAAGTTTCACATGGATTGATATCCGCGAACAGCCTTTATGAGACTTTTTCCAAAATAATAAAATACCGAGAGTGCCTATGAATGGGTTAAATTGATCTCATAATGATCTCACTACCACAAGTTTCGCATCGATTGATATCCGCGAACAGAATTTATGACACTTTTTCCAAAATAATAAAATGCCCAGAGTGCCTATAAATGGGTTAAATTCATCTCATAATGACCTATCACTACCACAAGTTTCACATCGATTGATACCCGCGAACGGGCTTTATGAGAATTTTTCCAAAACAATAAAATACCGAGAGTGCTTATGAATCGGTTAAATTCATCTCATAATGACCTATCACTACCACAAGTTTCACATCGATTGATATCCGCGAACAGACTTTATCAGAGTTTTTCCAAAACAATAAAATACCGAGAGTGCCTATGAATGGGTTAAATTCATCTCATAATGACCTATCACTACCACAAGTTTCACATCGATTGATATCCGCGAACGAGCTTTATGAGAATTTTTCCAAAACAATAAAATACCGAGAGTGGCTATGAATTGGTTAAATTCATCTCATAATGACCTATCACTACCACAAGTTTCACATCGATTGATACCCGCGAACGGGCTATATGAGAATTTTTCCAAAACAATAAAATACCGAGAGTGCCTATGAATGGGTTAAATTCATTTCATAATGACCTATCACTACCACAAGTTTCACATCGATTGATATCCGCGAACAGAATTTATGACACTTTTTCCAAAATAATAAAATGCCGAGAGTGCCTATGAATGGGTTAAATTCATCTCATAGTGACCTACCACTACCACAAGTTTCACATGGATTGATATCCGCGAACAGCCTTTATGAGAATTTTTCCAAAACAATAAAATACCGAGAGTGGCTATGAATTGGTTAAATTCATCTCATAATGACCTATCACTACCACAAGTTTCACATCGATTGATACCCGCGAACGGGCTTTATGAGAATTTTTCCAAAACAATAAAATACCGAGAGTGCCTATGAATGGGTTAAATTCATCTCATAATGACCTATCACTACCACAAGTTTCACATCGATTGATATCCGCGAACGGGCTTTATGAGAGTTTTTCCAAAACAATAAAATACCGAGAGTGCCTATGAATGGGTTAAATTCATTTCATAATGACCTATCACTACCACAAGTTTCACATCGATTGATATCCGCGAACAGAATTTATGACACTTTTTCCAAAATAATAAAATGCCGAGAGTGCCTATGAATGGGTTAAATTCATCTCATAGTGACCAATCACTACCACAAGTTTCACATGGATTGATATCCGCGAACGGACGTTATGAGACTTTTTCCAAAATAATAAAATACTGAGAGTGCCTATGAATGGGTTAAATTCATCTCATAATGACCTATCACTACCACAAGTTTCACATCGATTGATATCCGCGAACGGGCTTTATGAGAGTTTTTCCAAAACAATAAAATACCGAGAGTGCCTATGAATGGGTTAAATTCATTTCATAATGACCTATCACTACCACAAGTTTCACATCGATTGATATCCGCGAACAGAATTTATGACACTTTTTCCAAAATAATAAAATGCCGAGAGTGCCTATGAATGGGTTAAATTCATCTCATAATGACCTACCACTACCACAAGTTCCACATGGATTGATATCCGCGAACAGCCTTTATGAGACTTTTTCCAAAATAATAAAATACCGAGAGTGCCTATGAATGGGTTAAATTCATCTCATAATGACCTATCACTACCACAAGTTTCATATCGATTGATACCCGCGAACGGGCATTATGAGAATTTTTCCAAAACAATAAAATACCGAGAGTGCCTATGAATCGGTTAAATTCATCTCATAATGACCTATCACTACCACAAGTTTCACATCGATTGATATCCGCGAACGAGCTTTATGAGAATTTTTCCAAAACAATAAAATACCGAGAGTGGCTATGAATTGGTTAAATTCATCTCATAATGACCTATCACTACCACAAGTTTCACATCGATTGATATCCGCGAACAGACTTTATGAGACTTTTTCCAAAATAATAAAATGCCGAGAGTGCCTATGAACGGGTTAAATTCATCTCATAATGACCTATCACTACCACAAGTTTCACATCGATTGATATCCGCGAACGGGCATTATGAGAATTTTTCCAAAACAATAAAATACCGAGAGTGCCTATGAATCGGTTAAATTCATCTCATAATGACCTATCACTACCACAAGTTTCACATCGATTGATATCCGCGAACAGACTTTATCAGAGTTTTTCCAAAACAATAAAATACCGAGAGTGCCTATGAATGGGTTAAATTCATCTCATAATGACCTATCACTACTACAAGTTTCACATCGATTGATATCCGCGAACAGACTTTATGAGACTTTTTCCAAAATAATAAAATGCCGAGAGTGCCTATGAATGGGTTAAATTCATCTCATAATGACCTATCATTACCACAAGTTTCACATCGATTGATATCCGCGAACAGACTTTATCAGAGTTTTTCCAAAACAATAAAATACCGAGAGTGCCTATGAATGGGTTAAATTCATCTCATAATGACCTATCACTACCACAAGTTTCACATCGATTGATACCCGCAAACGGGCTTTATGAGAATTTTTCCAAAACAATAAAATACCGAGAGTGCCTATGAATCGGTTAAATTCATCTCATAATGACCTATCACTACCACAAGTTTCACATCGATTCATATCCGCGAACAGACTTTATCAGAGTTTTTCCAAAACAATAAAATACCGAGAGTGCCTATGAATGGGTTAAATTCATCTCATAATGACCTATCACTACCACAAGTTTCACATCGATTCATATCCGCGAACAGACTTTATCAGAGTTTTTCCAAAACAATAAAATACCGAGAGTGCCTATGAATGGGTTAAATTCATCTCATAATGACCTATCACTACCACAAGTTTCACATCGATTGATATCCGCGAACGGGCTTTATGAGAGTTTTTCCAAAACAATAAAATACCGAGAGTGCCTATGAATGGGTTAAATTCATTTCATAATGACCTATCACTACCACAAGTTTCACATCGATTGATATCCGCGAACAGAATTTATGACACTTTTTCCAAAATAATAAAATGCCGAGAGTGCCTATGAATGGGTTAAATTCATCTCATAATGACCTACCACTACCACAAGTTTCACATGGATTGATATCCGCGAACAGCCTTTATGAGACTTTTTCCAAAATTATAAAATACCGAGAGTGCCTATGAATGGGTTAAATTCATCTCATAATGACCTATCACTACCACAAGTTTCACATCGATTGATACCCGCGAACGGGCTTTATGAGAATTTTTCCAAAACAATAAAATACCGAGAGTGCCTATGAATCGGTTAAATTCATCTCATAATGACCTATCACTACCACAAGTTTCACATCGATTGATATCCGCGAACAGACTTTATCAGAGTTTTTCCAAAACAATAAAATACCGAGAGTGCCTATGAATGGGTTAAATTCATCTCATAATGACCTATCACTACCACAAGTTTCACATCGATTGATATCCGCGAACGAGCTTTATGAGAATTTTTCCAAAACAATAAAATACCGAGAGTGGCTATGAATTGGTTAAATTCATCTCATAATGACCTATCACTACCACAAGTTTCACATCGATTGATATCCGCGAACAGACTTTATGAGACTTTTTCCAAAATAATAAAATGCCGAGAGTGCCTATGAACGGGTTAAATTCATCTCATAATGACCTATCACTACCACAAGTTTCACATCGATTGATATCCGCGAACGAGCTTTATGAGAGTTTTTCCAAAACAATAAAATACCGAGAGTGCCTATGAATGGGTTAAATTCATTTCATAATGACCTATCACTACCACAAGTTTCACATCGATTGATATCCGCGAACAGAATTTATGACACTTTTTCCAAAATAATAAAATGCCGAGAGTGCCTATGAATGGGTTAAATTCATCTCATAATGACCTATCACTATCACAAGTTTCACATCGATTGATATCCGCGAACGGGCTTTATGAGACTTTTTACAAAAGAATAAAATGCCTAGAGTGCCTATGAATGGGTTAAATTCATCTCATAATGACCTATCACTACCACAAGTTTCACATGGATTGATATCCGCGAACAGCCTTTATGAGACTTTTTCCAAAATAATAAAATACCGAGAGTGCCTATGAATGGGTTAAATTCATCTCATAATGATCTCACTACCACAAGTTTCGCATCGATTGATATCCGCGAACAGAATTTATGACACTTTTTCCAAAATAATAAAATGCCGAGAGTGCCTATAAATGGGTTAAATTCATCTCATAATGACCTATCACTACCACAAGTTTCACATCGATTGATACCCGCGAACGGGCTTTATGAGAATTTTTCCAAAACAATAAAATACCGAGAGTGCCTATGAATCGGTTAAATTCATCTCATAATGACCTATCACTACCACAAGTTTCACATCGATTCATATCCGCGAACAGACTTTATCAGAGTTTTTCCAAAACAATAAAATACCGAGAGTGCCTATGAATGGGTTAAATTCATCTCATAATGACCTATCACTACCACAAGTTTCACATCGATTGATATCCGCGAACGGGCTTTATGAGAGTTTTTCCAAAACAATAAAATACCGAGAGTGCCTATGAATGGGTTAAATTCATTTCATAATGACCTATCACTACCACAAGTTTCACATCGATTGATATCCGCGAACAGAATTTATGACACGTTTTCCAAAATAATAAAATGCCGAGAGTGCCTATGAATGGGTTAAATTCATCTCATAGTGACCAATCACTACCACAAGTTTCACATGGATTGATATCCGCGAACGGACGTTATGAGACTTTTTCCAAAATAATAAAATACCGAGAGTGCCTATGAATGGGTTAAATTCATCTCATAATGACCTATCACTACCACAAGTTTCACATGGATTGATATCCGCGAACGGACGTTATGAGACTTTTTCCAAAATAATAAAATACCGAGAGTGCCTATGAATGGGTTAAATTCATCTCATAATGACCTATAACTACCACAAGTTTCTCATCGATTGATATCCGCGAACAGCCTTTATGAGACTTTTTCCAAAATAATAAAATACCGAGAGTGCCTATGAATGGGTTAAATTCATCTCATAATGACCTCACTACCACAAGTTTCACATCGATTGATATCCGCGAACACAATTTATGACACTTTTTCCAAAACAATAAAATACCGAGAGTGCCTATGAATGGGTTAAATTCATCTCATAATGACCTATCACTACCACAAGTTTCACATCGATTGATATCCGCGAACGAGCTTTATGAGAATTTTTCCAAAACAATAAAGTACCGAGAGTGGCTATGAATTGGTTAAATTCATCTCATAATGACCTATCACTACCACAAGTTTCACATCGATTGATATCCGCGAACAGACTTTATGAGACTTTTTCCAAAATAATAAAATGCCGAGAGTGCCTATGAACGGGTTAAATTCATCTCATAATGACCTATCACTACCACAAGTTTCACATCGATTGATATTCGCGAACGGGCTTTATCAGAGTTTTTCCAGAACAATAAAATACCGAGAGTGCCTATGAATGGGTTAAATTCATCTCATAATGACCTATCACTACCACAAGTTTCACATCGATTGATATCCGCGAACGGGCTTTATGAGACTTTTTACACAATAATAAAATGCCTAGAGTGCCTATGAATGGGTTAAATTCATCTCATAATGACCTATCACTACCACAAGTTTCACATGGATTGATATCCGCGAACAGCCTTTATGAGACTTTTTCCAAAATAATAAAATACCGAGAGTGCCTATGAATGGGTTAAATTGATCTCATAATGATCTCACTACCACAAGTTTCGCATCGATTGATATCCGCGAACAGAATTTATGACACTTTTTCCAAAATAATAAAATGCCCAGAGTGCCTATAAATGGGTTAAATTCATCTCATAATGACCTATCACTACCACAAGTTTCACATCGATTGATACCCGCGAACGAGCTTTATGAGAATTTTTCCAAAACAATAAAATACCGAGAGTGCTTATGAATCGGTTAAATTCATCTCATAATGACCTATCACTACCACAAGTTTCACATCGATTGATATCCGCGAACAGACTTTATCAGAGTTTTTCCGAAACAATAAAATACCGAGAGTGCCTATGAATGGTTTAAATTCATCTCATAGTGACTAATCACTACCACAAGTTTCACATGGATTGATATCCGCGAACGGACGTTATGAGACTTTTTCCAAAATAATAAAATACCGAGAGTGCCTATGAATGGGTTAAATTCATCTCATAATGACCTATCACTACCACAAGTTTCTCATCGATTGATATCCGCGAACAGACTTTATGAGACTTTTTCCAAAGTAATAAAATGCCGAGAGTGCCTATGAACGGGTTAAATTCATCTCATAATGACCTATCATTACCACAAGTTTCACATCGATTGATATCCGCGAACAGACTTTATGAGAGTTTTTCCAAAACAATAAAATACCGCGAGTGCCTATGGATGGGTTAAATTCACCTCATAATGCCCTATCACTACCACAAGGTTCACATCGATTGATATCCGCGAACAGACTTTACGACACTTTTTCCAAAATAATAAAATGCCGAGTGTCTGCAATGGTGGGGGCAGACCCGGGATCTGGGTTAGGGGAAGTGAGGAAACGGAAAAATACGGTGAACGGGTGATCGTCCGAAATAATAAAACTGAAGAGACCGGGAAGATTAACAACAACTAACAACGTTTATTATACACTATATACAGTCCAATATGGCGTGGACGCGTTAATGGCGTCGGCGTCACGCTCTAGACCGCGTGGCCGTTAAGGAAAGTCCGCGTACAAAGCCGTTGTCGTTATAGGAGAGTGTAGATAAAGCTTCACCACAATCAATTAGAATAAGTACAAGGATAGCCGGTTCGAAAATAGTCCACAGAATCACACAGAATTTAATCGAAAGAATAGCCGAAGTCGAATTATGTGTAATGAAACTGTTAGAAGAGCGCGTGTCGAAGATCCGTTTTCAGTAGAAGCCGAACTAGAAGTAAGATGCCGGAAATCGATCTCGCTCATCGATTGATGAGTGGGGGAGATCTCGTTACGCTCGAGTACGGCCCAGTCCACCCGAGAGTCATAGGCCGAGACCTGCTGACCTCTCGCATGGACTCCCGACACTACGCACTTTCCTGAACATACTCCCCGCCTTCGTCTACTGAGTTGACGAAGAGTCCACCGGAAGAACCGCTAGTTTGAAAGTTGGCCGTTTGAAGGTTGAAGAAGCCGTGCGAAGCGTCACGACTCGAGTGAGGCCGTCCGATCCGGGATGAAGTTCGATCACTCGAGCCATTGGCCATCTTGAAGGTGGAAGTCTCTCATCCGTGATGAGCACGAGAGTACCGACTCGAATCTCGTGCGAAGGATGATGCCATTTAGAAAGAGATAGGCTTCGTTGGAGGTATTCCGAAGACCATCGTTGCCAGAAGTGTTGAAGCCTCGCTTGTAGAAGTTGCCACCGTGCAAGCCGTGATTCCTGAAGAGACGTAAGGGATGGTTCCGGCACGGTGGTTAATGCCTCTCCGATGATGAAGTGACCCGGGGTGAGGGGAGCTACGTCCTCAGGGTCGTCTGACAAAGGACAAAGTGGCCTCGAATTCAGGATGGCGTCCACCTGCGTAAGAAGAGTCGTAAATTCCTCATACGTGAGTGAAGTGTCTCCGATTATCCGGCGAAGGTGGTGTTTCGCGGATTTTACAGCAGCCTCCCATTTCCCTCCCATGTGAGGTGCTGCCGGAGGGTTGAAGGACCACTTAGTCCCAAGGTTGGTCAGAGAGATGATTGTAGAGTTCATCTCTGCTGAGCCAGCCTTGAATAGCTCTTGAAGGGCCACATCTGCCCCGATGAAGTTCGTCCCACAGTCACTGTAGAGGGTGTGGCAGATGCCTCGTCTGGCCGAAAACCGCCGATATGCTGCAATGAAGGCGTCCGAAGTGTAATCCGTGACGAGTTCCAGGTGGACCGCTGATGTTGAAAAACAGACGAAAACTGCGAGGTAAGCCTTGTAAGTTTTCGCTCGTCGTCCACGCCAAGTCTTGATGATGAAGGGTCCAGCGTAGTCAAGACCTGAGTGGAAGAAGGGTCTCGAAGGAGTGACGGGTGCGGGTGGAAGTTGACCCATTAATTGTTGTGCCTGAAGTCCGCGATGCCTCGCACACGTCGTGCAGCGAAGAATGAACGATCGTACTGGTGCTCGACCTCCTGGTATCCAGTATGAGCGTCGAAGGAAGGCGAGCGTGGCTTGCGTGCCTCCATGAAGTGTACGGAAGTGTGCATCCGAGATGACTAATGATGTAAGCCGAGAAGTTCGAGGCAAGATCGGTGGGTGTTTAGCCTCTGGTTGAAGAAGTGAATGCTTCAGCCGTCCTCCGACACGAAGGGTCCCTTGATTGTCGATGAAGGGTGTGAGGGCGGTTAAAGGATTCCCTTTTTGAAGTGCTGATCCGGCTGCAAGAAGTCTCAGCTCCGTGGCGAAGTACGCTTGCTGAAGATGTCGAATCCAGAAGAATTTTGCTTCTTCTAAGTCTCCCGGTGTTAATGGAGAAGTCAACGATAAGTGTGGAAGTCGTCTGAAGCAGGCTATCGCTCGTTGACACACCTGTGACCCTGAGCAATCGCGTTAAGGAGGAATATCTCTCGAGGAGACCCCACACTGGTGGGTCGCGCTCCGAGGTGGCGATGAAGGCGATCCCGGGGCGTTGCTCAAGGTCGCTCTCTGCCGGAGGATCCGTAGAAGAGACTGGCCACGACTGAGAAGGAAGTAGAAGCCAAGATGGACCGTGCCACCATAGAAGGTACTTGGATAGCTGTCGGGGTGTAAGCCCGCGTGAAGCACAATCCGCCGGATTTTCCTTGCCTGCAATGAACCGCCATCTTGCAAGCGAAGTGAGCTCTTGTATGGACGTTACCCGGTTCCGTACGAAGTCCTTCCATTTGGCGGGATGTGAAGTAATCCATGTCAATGCCACTGAAGAATCTGTCCAGAGAAATATCGGAGCGTCTCCGAGGTCGAGCGTTCTCTGAACATACACCAGAAGCCGCGCCAGAAGAAGAGCAGCATTCAATTCGAGTCAGGGAATTGACAGTCGTTTCAATGGTGCGACTCGCGTTTTTGAAGAAATTAACGTGACTGTGGTGGAGCCGTCGAAAGAAGTTGAACGAAGGTAAACGACTGCTGACATGGCCAATTGTGAAGCGTCCGAAAACCCATGAAGTTCAACTGCGTGTGAAGGTGACAGTTGAAGCCATCTCGGGAGACGAATGAGCGAAAGATCGCTCAGATTGTCTCGGAAGCCTTGCCATTTATCTTGAAGACGAAGTGGGAGTTGGTCGTCCCAGTGAAGTTTGGCCATCCATAGTTCCTGCAAGAAGACTTTTGCTGTGATGATAACTGGTGCGATGAATCCTAAGGGATCGAAGAGCGAAGCGGTCTCTGATAAAATTGTTCTCTTCGTCATCTCAGCATTGAAGGAAGTCGGAATCTGGAACCGGAAGTTGTCCTCGATGGGATTCCAAATGAGGCCAAGAAGTTTTACGGTAGGCTCTTCCGGCTGTATCACGATGGAGTCTGAATGTGAAGTCGAAGAGACGTGCTGAAGGGCTTCACTGGAATTTGCTGACCATTTTTGAAGTGGAAAGCATCCGCGTTCACAAATGCCTTGAAGTTGGACCGCTGTGGATTGAAGTTCCTCGATCGTGTCGGCACCGCCGAAGATGTCATCGACATATCTTCCCTTTGTTAAAGGCGAAGCAGCTAAAGGGAAGTCGTGTCCCTCGTCTTCGACCAACTGAAGCATGACGCGAATGGCTAGGAAGGGTGCGCAACTGAGACCATAGGTGACGGTGGTCAATTGATAAGGGACGATTTGATTGTTGCAATCAGTCCACAAGATTTGCTGAAGCGGCCAATCGTCAGGGTGCACCGCAATCTGACGGAACATTTTCGCAATATCTGTTGCGAAGACGAAGCGATGCCGGCGGATCCATAACAGCACGTCTGAAGTATCTTGCTGAAGTTTGGCTCCGGTATGAAGAAGGTCGTTTAGAGACGTTCCATTCGAAGTCTTGAACGATCCATTGAAGACAACACGTAGCTTCGTTGACGTGCTCTGAGCACGGAAGACGCCATGATGTGGAAGAAAATATTGAAGTGTTGAAGGGTCCATGGTCGGCGCACGAATCATGTGGGAGAGCGCTTCGTATTCTTGAAGGAAACCAGAATACAGGTCACGATACATCTCGTTCGACGCTAACCGCCGTTGAAGCTGTAATAGACATCGTTTGGCTCCGTGGTCCGAATCGCCAAGTGACGAAGGTGCTGCCTTGAAGGGAAGTCGCACGGTGTATCGTCCTGAGGCGTCTCTCGTGTGCGTCTCTCGGAAGTGCTGCTCACAGGAGGCTTCATCCGGGTCGGGTGTAGAGGCCGAATCCGGAAGAACTTCCTCTTGCTCCCAAAACTTAACGAGCAATGAAGTGACCTCCTCCTCTGCAGAAGAATGCTGAATACGAACCGGGTTTGAAGTCGAAGTGTCAACCGGGCCGAGTACGATCCATCCCAACTTTGTTCGCTGAGCGATTGGCTCAGAAGGTCGCCCCTTAACAATGTCGGACTCTACAAGGAGGCCGTAGGAGTCTGCTCCAATGATGAAGTCGACGGGTCCCGGCTTCAGAAAGTCGGGATCTGCCAGAAGTAGACCTTGAAGGTGTTGCCATTGTTTGGAGGAAGTGAAGGATGGCAACGTTGAGGTAAGAACGGTCATTACATAAGCAGTGACGGGAATGACTGACGATGGATCGTGTAAGGACGTGAGTTCGACCGTAGTCGCTCCCCGCGTCCTGCCAGCTCGTTGACTGCCAATACCCAAAATGTTGATCGATGCGGTTGTACGATTTAATCGCAGAAGTTGAACTATGCGCTCGGATACGAACGATAGTTCTGCACCTGGATCGACAAGAAGTCTGATCCGATGCGAGGCGCCAGAAGGTGACGAAATAATTGCTTGGCTTGTCGCCAGTAAAACTGAAGGTCTTACCGTATCGATGTTTGCAGAGACCTTACTGTTGCTGGAATGAAGTGCACCCTTGGAAGTGTCGATGTGACTAGAAGTGTCCGATGGAAAGAAGTTCGCCGGTGAAGTGACTGTACTGGAAGTGACGTCGCATTGTTGACTGCTGAGGAGTCAAGCCTTCGGCTCTGTTGGCGACGATGAAGCCTGCGGTCCGGACGTTGAAGGTTGAGGAGCTGATCTCGAAGTGCTCGCAGTTGTTGGCAGGTGTATCAGGGAGTGATGCTTCCCGTTACACTCAACGCATCGGCTCGACACTCGGCAATTAATTGCCGAATGCGGTCCGAGGCAGTTGTAGCAAAGCCTCCTTTGCTCTGCGATGGTACGTCGCTCCGTCGGTGTCTTTTTCTTGAAGAGCTCGCAGCGAGCGATGAAATGAGTACCGAGGCAGTAATGACAGTTAGAAGTGGCCGGTCCCATCGGACGAAGAGGTTGAGTTGAAGCGATCGCCTGTGAAGTGTCCACGAACCATGAACTGTCGTCTGACGGATCGGTAGGAGTGAAGGCTGGCATGGCCTTGGCGGTTGGGTGTGGCCGTGCCGACCGAACTGGTGATGGATTGACTCTCGAGCCTCCGGTGGAAGGCCAGAGCCGGGAATCGTCCTCGCAAACTTCCATCGCTCTTACGCGGGTGGCGAGGAACTCCCGAAGTTGGTCGTACGATGGCGGGCAAGTGGACGATCCCAGGCTCAGCTCCCATTTTTCTCGAAGGTAAGGATCGAGCCGAGAGACGACGAAGTGCGTCAAGAAGATTTGCTCCCGATCCACCGGAACATCCAGGGCTCTTAAGGCATGGAGGATCTCGTCGGTATTATGTAGAAGCGCACTCAAGGATTTCGCCGATCGAGGAGTCACAATTGGCGTACTATAGAAGCGGTCCAAGTGTGAAGCGATAAGGAGTCGTTTATTCTCGAAGCGTCCGACGAGGAGGTCCCATGCAGAAATGAATGCATCTGAAGAGACCGGAAGATTGGCGATGAGTTGAGCGGCTTCTCCCGTCAGAGAAAGCCGAAGGTAATGCATCTTCTCCACCGAGGTTATGTCCAGATTTTGTCCCACCAGGGAGACAAACAGGTCTCGGAAGGAACGCCATAATTTGAAGGTTCCGTCAAACGTGGGAAGTTGGATCTTCGGAAGTGCTGCTCGCGTGTTCGAAGTTCCCGGAATTGCAGAAATATCGGCTAAGTTGGCTCCGGTTGGTTCGGCATGATCGAAGTGCTCCTTAATGCTGAGGAGGTTGACCTTGGCTTCTTCATACGCGCTCTGGCACTGGGCTTCGACCGCTTCCTTAAAGTATGCCGTCTCTGCCAAGTTCTCGCAATTCATTTCCAGGAGCGCCTCATGCTCTCGCTGGAAGCGTTGCCAATTTGTTTCGAGCAGCTCCAGCCGGGTGACTGCGAGCGTTTTAGAAGTGTTAAGGGTAGTCGCCTCTCTGGTCTTGACGGTAATATCCGAAATGCAATGCATTGTGCTGGTCAGTCCGGCAATACGACGCTCCATTTTGGCAGCGTTGCTAGTCATGATGGTGGCAATGAAGAGGTTCTGGAAGAGCTCGAACAAGTGCACAGTTGAAGAGACCGAAGAGAAAGAAGAGTCCGAAGTGACTGACGCACGCGCACGAAGTAAGCAAATCACGTCGCACACAAAAGTCAAAATCGTCGAAGCGTCCTTGTCGAAGAGTCACCAGCTTACAATTCGCGTAAGTCACACGTGAAACCGTCGGCAGTCACTCATGGGTGCGAGAGAGACCGAGAACGTTCTCGTAGTGTTCAACGCACTGGCACACGAGGTCGAAGCGAAGAGACGAGATCGCGCACTCACACGAGGTGGCCGTTGAGCGTGTACCTCGCGCTTGACCACAAGACGAAGCGTACCGGCTATTTCGCGCACTAACACGCGTCGAAGCGTTCGTAAGGGTCCCTCGCACACAACCACACGTAGAAGTGTCGGTGATTTAGACGAAAAGCCGTCTAAGGAGCGAGTGTGAGAGAGCACGAGACAGCGAAGCACTACCGAGGTACGAAGAGCCGCACAAAACGGACGACGCGAAGATAGGGCTTACGCGAGTGCGAGAGAGCGCGATAGAACGAAGCACTGTCGAGGTACGAAGAGCCGCACAAAACGGACGACGCGAAGATAGGCCTTACGCGAGTGCGAGAGAGCGCGAGGTACGAAGACCGGCACAAAGCGGAGACGACGGTAACCGTCGCGCGACACTTTCTTTATCCGTTACCTTATGGAAAATTCACGAAATAATTGCACTAATTGTTCACCGGTTTTTCTCACTTTTTTCACTTCACCTAGATCCGGCTCGAAGGACCATTAAATGTCTGCAAAGGTGGGGGCAGACCCGGGATCTGGGTTAGGGGAAGTGAGGAAACGGAAAAATACGGTGAACGGGTGATCGTCCGAAATAATAAAACTGAAGAGACCGGGAAGATTAACAACAACTAACAACGTTTATTATACACTATATACAGTCCAATATGGCGTGGAAGCGTTAATGGCGTCGGCGTCACGCTCTAGACCGCGTGGCCGTTAAGGAAAGTCCGCGTACAAAGCCGTTGTCGTTATAGGGGAGTGTAGATAAAGGTTCACCACAATCAATTAGAATAAGTACAAGGATAGCCGGTTCGAAAATGGTCCACAGAATCACACAGAATTTAATCGAAAGAATAGCCGAAGTCGAATTATGTGTAATGAAACTGTTAGAAGAGCGCGTGTCGAAGATCCGTTTTCAGTAGAAGCCGAACTAGAAGTAAGATGCCGGAAATCGATCTCGCTCATCGATTGATGAGTGGGGGAGATCTCGTTACGCTCGAGTACGGCCCAGTCCACCCGAGAGTCATAGGCCGAGACCTGCTGACCTCTCGCATGGACTCCCGACACTACGCACTTTCCTGAACACCGAGAGTCCCTATGAATGGGTTAAATTCATCTCATAATGACCTATCACTACCACAAGTTTCACATCGATTGATATCCGCGAACGGGCTTTATGAGAATTTTTCCAAAACAATAAAATACCGAGAGTGCCTATGAATGGGTTAAATTCATCTCATAATGACCTATCACTACCACAAGTTTCACATCGATTGATATCCGCGAACAGACTTTATGAGACTTTTTCCAAAATAATAAAATGCCGAGAGTGCCTATGAATAAGTTAAATTCATCTCATAATGACCTATCATTACCACAAGTTTCACATCGATTGATATCCGCGAACGGGCTTTATCAGAGTTTTTCCAGAACAATAAAATACCGAGAGTGCCTATGAATGGTTTAAATTCATCTCATAATGACCTATCACTACCACAAGTTTCACATCGATTGATATCCGCGAACGGGCTTTGTGAGACTTTTTCCAAAATAATAAAATACCGAGAGTGCCTATGAATGGGTTAAATTCATCTCATAATGACCTATCACTACCACAAGTTTCTCATCGATTGATATCCGCGAACAGACTTTATGAGAGTTTTTCCAAAATAATAAAATGCCGAGAGTGCCTATGAACGGGTTAAATTCATCTCATAATGACCTATCACTACCACAAGTTTCACATCGATTGATATCCGCGAACAGAATTTATGACACTTTTTCCAAAATAATAAAATGCCGAGAGTGCCTATGAGTGGGTTAAATTCACCTCATAATGACCTATCACTATCACAAGTTTCACATCGATTGATATCCGCGAACAGACTTTATGAGACTTTTTCCAAAATAATAATATGCCGAGAGTGCCTATGAATTGGTTAAATTCATCTCATAATGACCTATAATTACCACAAGTTTCACATCGATTGATATCCGCGAACGGGCTTTATCAGAGTTTTTCCAAAACAATAAAATACCGCGAGTGCCTATGAATGGGTTAAATTCATCTCATAATGACCTATCACTACCACAAGTTTCACATCGATTGATATCCGCGAACAGACTTTATGAGACTTTTACCAAAATAATAAAATGCCGAGAGTGCCTATGGATGGGTTAAATTCATCTCATAATGACCTATCACTACCACAAGTTTCACATGGATTGATATCCGCGAACAGCCTTTATGAGACTTTTTCCAAAATAATAAAATACCGAGAGTGCCTATGAATGGGTTAAATTCATCTCATAATGACCTATCACTACCACAAGTTTCACATCGATTGATACCCGCGAACGGGCTTTATGAGAATTTTTCCAAAACAATAAAATACCGAGAGTGCCTATGAATGGGTTAAATTCATCTCATAATGACCTATCACTACCACAAGTTTCACATCGATTGATATCCGCGAACAGACTTTATCAGAGTTTTTCCAAAACAATAAAATACCGAGAGTGCCTATGAATGGGTTAAATTCATCTCATAATGACCTATCACTACCACAAGGTTCACATCGATTGATATCCGCGAACAGAATTTATGACACTTTTTCCAAAATAATAAAATGCCGAGAGTGCCTATGAATGGGTTAAATTCATCTCATAATGACCTATCACTACCACAAGGTTCACATCGATTGATATCCGCGAACAGACTTTATGACACTTTTTCCAAAATAATAAAATGCCGAGAGTGCCTATGAATGGGTTAAATTCATCTCATAATGACCTATCACTACCACAAGTTTCACATCGATTGATATCCGCGAACGGGCTTTATGAGAATTTTTCCAAAATAATAAAATACCGAGAGTGCCTATGAATGGGTTAAATTCATCTCATAATGACCTATCACTACCACAAGTTTCACATCGATTGATATCCGCGAACAGACTTTATGAGACTTTTTCCAAAATAATAAAATGCCGAGAGTGCCTATCAATGGGTTAAATTCATCTCATAATGACCTATCACTACCACAAGTTTCACATCGATTGATATCCGCGAACAGACTTTATGAGACTTTTTCCAAAATAATAAAATGCCGAGAGTGCCTATGAATGGGTTAAATTCATCTCATAATGACCTATCATTACCACAAGTTTCACATCGATTGATATCCGCGAACGGGCTTTATCAGAGTTTTTCCAGAACAATAAAATACCGAGAGTGCCTATGAATGGTTTAAATTCATCTCATAATGACCTATCACTACCACAAGTTTCACATCGATTCATATCCGCGAACGGGCTTTGTGAGACTTTTTCCAAAATAATAAAATACCGAGAGTGCCTATGAATGGGTTAAATTGACCTCATAATGACCTATCACTACCACAAGTTTCACATCGATCGATATCCGCGAACAGAATTTATGACACTTTTTCCAAAATAATAAAATGCCGAGAGTGCCTATGAATGGGTTAAATTCATCTCATAGTGACCAATCACTACCACAAGTTTCACATGGATTGATATCCGCGAACGGACGTTATGAGACTTTTTCCAAAATAATAAAATACCGAGAGTGCCTATGAATGGGTTAAATTCATCTCATAATGACCTATCACTACCACAAGTTTCACATCGATTGATATCCGCGAACAGACTTTATGAGAGTTTTTCCAAAACAATAAAATACCGAGAGTGCCTATGAATGGGTTAAATTCACCTCATAATGCCCTATCACTACCACAAGGTTCACATCGATTGATATCCGCGAACAGAATTTATGACACTTTTTCCAAAATAATAAAATGCCGAGAGTGCCTATGAATGGGTTAAATTCACCTCACAATGACCTATCACTATCACAAGTTTCACATCGATTGATATCCGCGAACGGGCTTTATGAGACTTTTTCCAAAATAATAAAATACCGAGAGTGCCTATGAATGGGTTAAATTCACCTCATAATGACCTATCACTACCACAAGCTTCACATCGATTGATATCCGCGAACAGAATTTATGACACTTTTTCCAAAATAATAAAATGCCGAGAGTGCCTATGAATGGGTTAAATTCATCTCATAATGACCTATCACTACCACAAGTTTCATATCGATTGATATCCGAGAACAGACTTGAGGAGACTTTTTCCAAAATAATAAAATGCCGAGAGTGCCTATGAATTGGTTAAATTCATCTCATAATGACCTATCATTACCACAAGTTTCACATCGATTGATATCCGCGAACGGGCTTTATCAGAGTTTTTCCAAAATAATAAAATACCGAGAGTGCCTATGAATGGGTTAAATTCACCTCATAATGACCTATCACTACCACAAGCTTCACATCGATTGATATCCGCGAACAGAATTTATGACACTTTTTCCAAAATAATAAAATGCCGAGAGTGCCTATGAATGGGTTAAATTCATCTCATAATGACCTATCACTACCACAAGTTTCACATCGATTGATATCCGCGAACAGACTTTATGAGACTTTTTCCAAAATAATAAAATGCCGAGAGTGCCTATGAATTGGTTAAATTCATCTCATAATGACCTATAATTACCACAAGTTTCACATCGATTGATATCCGCGAACGGGCTTTATCAGAGTTTTTCCAAAACAATAAAATGCCGAGAGTGCCTATGAATGGGTTAAATTCATCTCATAATGACCTATCACTACCACAAGTTTCATATCGATTGATATCCGAGAACAGACTTGAGGAGACTTTTTCCAATATAATAAAATGCCGAGAGTGCCTATGAATTGGTTAAATTCATCTCATAATGACGTATCATTACCACAAGTTTCACATCGATTGATATCCGCGAACGGGCTTTATCAGAGTTTTTCCAAAACAATAAAATACCGAGAGTGCCTATGAATGGGTTAAATTCACCTCATAATGACCTATCACTACCACAAGCTTCACATCGATTGATATCCGCGAACAGACTTTATGAGACTTTTTCCAAAATAATAAAATGCCGAGAGTGCCTATGAATGGGTTAAATTCACCTCATAATGACCTATCACTACCGCAAGTTTCACATCGATTGATATCGACGAACAGACTTTATGACACTTTTTCCAAAATAATAAAATGCCGAGACTGCCTATGAATGGGTTAAATTCATCTCATAATGACCGATCACTACCACAAGTTTCACATGCATTGTGAACGCGCGCGTCCTTCGATGTACGCGGTTTCACATTTAATTAATTAATTTTTTTTGTTCGCCGGTTCTGGGAGACCGTGCTTGGGTTTTTTTGAAGGGCAGTGAATAGGGTTAACCACAAGACGCACTGATGATTCCGTTGTAAGTTCTTTATTTCTTCTCTCTTCGTTTGATCGCACGGAACCTGGCTTATCGTACCAACTTATCGGAAGGACAAACGTTAACTGCCTTGTACGCTCTAGAAGTCGCTTGCCGAAATTTGGCGAAAGACGCGGGGGAGCGGGGTTGGCACACAGACCCGCAAAGCGAGGGGCTTGACCGAGTGAAGGCCGTCCTCGGACGAAGAGAGTTTTGTTTACCTTATCGTCGCCGAGAGTAATGCACGAATTAAGCCTCTTGAACATTTAACTCGGTGGGATTAAATATATTACTCGCGATTTAAATTCACTGCCTTAGTCAATTCTGAACATACCGCTCACCTCGTTCCGGAGGAACGAAACTATTCTACTCGCCACTAGTACGTTCCGTGTGATCTTGAGGTTACAGTAGAACCCGACAATACAACGAACTTAATTTAGGTTAACAAAATAATATTCCCGACATTAGAATCGAACTTAAAGTAAATGTTACAAGCTGAATGACGCTACATTAGAGTCGAACTTAAAGTAAATTATAATATACGGAAACCCTTGCCGCGCAGGGTAATTACGTGGAACCGGTAACGCACGGAAGGGGACAGACATTCGCGATCGGCCGTTTTAACTTTGTTTTCGCAGTTCGCAGAGTAACGACGCGTACATGACCATCGGGGCCGGGATGAGTTTCGATAACCCTAGCTAATTCCCATCGACACGGGGGAAGGAGCTCATTTTTTAAAAGAACAAGCGTTCCAACGGTAAGAGATCGCGACGGGGTTTGCCACTTAGCGCGCTGTTGCAACGTATGCAAATAGTCGTGAGTCCATGCTTTCCAAACATGTTCACGCATAGCGATGACTCTTTGCCATCGAGACAAACGCTTTTCATTGGCGTCGAGCAGCGAGGGCTCTGGAACGCTGAGTAAGGGTCGACCTATTAGAAAATGACCCGGTGTGAGCGCATCAAAATTGTCCGGATCGTCGTGAAGCGGGGCGATAGGACGCGAATTGAGACACGCTTCGATCTCGCATAGAAGCGTAGAAAATTCGAGTTGCGAAAGAGTGTGGGAGCCCACGACTCTTTTCATGTGACTCTTAAAACTTTTAACGCCGGCTTCCCAAAGGCCTCCGAAGTGAGGCGCGGAAGCGGGGATGAAATGCCAGCGGATTCCGTTCGTGGCGAATTTTGCGCGTAAGTCCGAGTTCTTGACGGTAGAAATAAAGGCGCGACGAAGTTCGTTATCCGCCCCTTGGAAGTTTGTACCATTGTCGCTGTAAACGTCACTCGGCAGACCTCGTCTGCTGACGAAGCGCTGAAATGCCGCTAAAAACCCGGAAGTAGCGTAGTCGTCGACGTATTCTAGATGAATGGCGCGGGTAGCGAGGCAGACAAATAATGCCACATAATATTTTCGCGTTTTCTGACCTCGCCCTACATAAGCGAGGATGTGAAACGGACCGGCGTAGTCCACGCCGCAATGCGTGAATGGTGCCGACGGATTGACTCGAGGAGACGGAAGGTCACCCATGAGTTGTCTGGCCGAGACAGCGCGTTCGCGAGCGCATCTTAAGCATTGATTTATGCGTGACTTGACTAAGGATCTCGCGCCGAGAATCCAATAATTTTGACGTAAGAGGCGGAGGGTTAACTGCGGCCCTCCATGCAATGATTGCAAATGCGTTTGGTCGATAATTAATTCGCTAACGCGATGACGCGGTAGGACTAGCGGGAAGCGCTCGTTGTAAGATAAGAACGAGTGACGCAACCGCCCACCAAGACGCAACTGGCCCTTTTGGTCCAGAAAAGGATTAAGAGATCTGAGCGCGGTCGATCGAGGAAGCGGCGCGTTTGTTTGTAACGCACGGATCTCTGCCGCGAAACTATCCCGTTGAATTTTGCGAATCCAGAATTCGCGTGCGGCTTGCACGCTGTCGGTGAAGTTTACATCGAGCGATGTAGACTTTTTGGCTCGAAATTTGCGAAGCCAGTGAAAGAGAAGACCGGTAACTCGAAGGAGTTTGCCCCAAGTTGAAAATTTGACGGAAAAGTCCCATTCTTCTCTTTCTTGAGCGACGTGCATCAACGCGATTGCGCGCTGTTCGTTAAACACGAGTGTTTGATCGACGATGCGTTCGGACGATGCGCAAGGTCGAGAATTTGGCCAAAAGGCCGAATTTTGTTTAAGCCACGAGGGGCCCGACCGCCATAGTGTGTGATCAATTAATTCTTGCGTGGGGATTCCTCGAGATGCGCAATCTGCAGGGTTTTCACGAGTAGGGACGTGATGCCATTTAATGTCCGGCATTTTGGTTTGGATCTCTGAGACCCGATTTGCCACGTAAGGCTTCCAGCGCGAAGGATGCTGAGTAAGCCACGCGAGTGCAACGGTGGAGTCGGTCCAGCCGTACACTGGGATCGAGTCGAATTTGAAAACTTCTTTGACGTACTCTAGGAGACGCACGAGTAGGACTATTCCATTTAACTCGAGACGCGGTATAGCTACCGTTTTTAATGGCGCGACTTTCGATTTTGCCGCGATTAATGAAACTAAAATATCTTTTGGCGAGTTCAGAATGCGCAAATAAACGACGGCGGAGTACGCGCGCTGTGATGCATCCGCGAAGCCGTGCAGTTCCATGGCGCCGTGCGATTGTAATAGACCAATCCAGCGCGGAATGCGTAAATTTGAGAGGCTGGGAAGCTCACGACAATAATGTTCCCAGTTCTCTTGAATTTGTTGAGGGACGGAGTCGTCCCAATCAACTTTAGCGAGCCATAAATCCTGCATGAGCAATTTGGCTCGTATAACGACGGGTGACGCCCACCCGAGAGGATCAAACAGTTTGGCGGTTACCGATAGAATTGAGCGCTTTGTAATACGCGTTTTCGGTATTTCTTCAACTTGAAAACTGAATGAATCCTCCTTGGGAAGCCAGGTAATGCCGAGTACTTTGACGATTGCCGAATCCTCCTTTGAAAGATCGATCACGAGATCGTGTCCGAGTGCCGGAATGTCAGATAAGAGGGTTATATCGTTCGCTGCCCACTTGCGTAAAGTGAAACCACCGCGTTGTAAAAGCGCAACGACTTGAGAACGAAGAGCACGCGCTTCCTCCTGCTCGTCTGCGCCGAACAGGACGTCATCCACATAAGTCGAATGTTGGATTACGGTGACCTCGTCGGGGTACAAGTTGCGTTCGTCGTCGGCTAGTTGCGCAAGTACGCGATTCGCAAGGTAAGGCGCACATGCGGTACCGTAAGTGACCGTAAGAAGACGATAGTTTTCGATGGGACCGTTTGGTGTAGGTCGCCAAACGATACGCTGATAATCTACATCGTCGCGATGTACTTTAATTTGACGAAACATTTTCTCAATGTCCGCTATATAAACGTATTGGTGTCGACGCCAACTGGATAGGACCGCGCCTATGTCGCGTTGCAGTTTCGGGCCGATATGCAAATGCTCGTTGAGCGACGTTCCGTTGGACGTAGCACTCGATGCGTTGAACATGACGCGTACCCGTGTTGTTGCGCTGCTTTCGCGAATTACAGGGTGATGCGGGACGTATGCCGTTTTGTTTATCGTGTCAGGACTGGTGACTTTTTCCATGTGGCCCATGGATTCGTATTCTTGTAAAAAGTCGGAGTATGCTTGCGCGAGTTCCGGTTTTTTTATTAATCGTTGCTCCTGTTGAGCGTACCGTGAAAGCGCGATTTTGTGACTGTCACCTATTTTAGGGAGTGACCCGTGGCGAAACGGCAGACGAACTACGTACCGTCCCGTACTATCGCGTGAATGGGTCGAACGAAAATGATTTTCGCATTCTTCCTCTTCCGGAGTGAGGAACTTCTGAGTGGGAATTTCTTCTATTTCCCAAAATTTTTTAAGGAGCGCGTCCGTGCTTAGCGCGATCGCGCAGTGCATCATGGACGCACTTGAGGTTCGCTGGTCGCGAGAACGGTCTATAGGACCGGAGATTATCCACCCTAAGGTCGTGAGTTGGGCCGTAGGGGAACCGAGCGGACCCTTTCGGAGAGGCCCAAGCAATAACTGACCGTACAGATCTGCGCCGATTAAGACATTGATCGGCTCCTTGCTGGAGGGATCGGGATCGGCGAGTTGAAGGCCTTGTAGGTGAGACCAGCCACTTACTTTACGCGAAGCGTACGCGGAATAATTTGTAATATTCTGGAAAATGTACGCGGACATTTTCATAGCCGTTGCCTTTGGTCCGTAGCATGATTCGAGCGAAAGATTAACATAGGATGTGGCGCGAGCGGATCGTCCGTTTCCGAAAACGGTAATGTCGAGGTCGGCTCGACGACGCGGAGTGCGCAATGTTTGAGCAAGCGACTCCGTAATAAAACTATGAGAAGAGCCTTGATCGATTAAGGCTCGAGCTTTGATGACGCGATCTTCCGGCGTCCGTAGTCGCACCCATGCGGTCGCGAGTAGCACGGAAGTGAGGTATTGAGGCGACGCACATATTGTCGCGTGATCCTGCAACTTGCTTGGGTACGCAGGTGTTACACCGCGCGGCGTATTAATTTGTGAAGCTTGCGACGGGAGCAAATTAACGCTAGCGGTGTTATTTACCGAAGTTTCGGCCTGAGCGTCAGGCACGATTGTGGCACTGGTACTGCCTAAAGAAACGCGATGCAACGTAGTATGATGCGACTTCTTACATTCTTTGCAGCGATTTGAGTTCGGACAATTATTCGGAAAATGTCCGGATTTTAAACAGTTAAAGCAGAGGCGTTTACTTTTCGCGAGCGCGAATCGTTCATCAAGGGTTTTCTTGGACCACGCCGGGCAGAAAACTAGACCGTGAGATCCTGAGCAGTCCGGACATTGCTTGGCTGCAGTACTGTGGACTGTTGCTTTAGTTTTCGATTGACTGGACGCATGTAAATTACTCGGTTTGTCGAATTGAACGGGAACTGCAATCCCGCGGATCCGTTCGGTCAAGAAATCCTTTAACGTTTGGAAGGACGGAAATTCGTTTGAAGCGCCGAGACTCAAATTCCATTCGGTACGTGTACGGGGACTGAATTTTTGCGAAATTAAATAAACTAATAAATCGTCCCACTTGTCTACGGGCCGTTTCAGATTTTTTAAAGCAGCTAACGAATGATTAACAGTATCGCGCAATAATTTGAGTTCGGATTCTTGTTCGGTTGTCATGACGCGCAAACTCGCGAACGCGTGAATGTGCGCCATAATTAACGCACGCGGATTATCGTATTCATCCTCGAGTAGATTCCAAGCGCCTTCGTAATTCGCGTCGGAGACGGTTACATGTTCGATCATGCGCGCCGCGTTTCCCTCGAGAAACGATTTTAAATAATATAATTTTTGACCTGCAGTCAAGCAGTTATTCTCACCGACCAACGCTTTGAAGGAGTCGCGAAAACTTTCCCATTTCGTTGACTCGCCGTTGAACTTCGGGATCGTGATGCGTGGAAGAGCGAAGGCGGATGTTCCTTGAGTCTCGCCGATCAGAGAAATATTAGCGGGTTTGGAACTCGCGGTTGACCTTTCTGCATTCTCCTGCTGATCCAGAAATTCCGTGAGCTTGTCGAGAAAGTCCTCATAGTCGCTCTCTGCTTGCACGAATTCCGAGTTGAGAAAGTACGTGTGTTTGAGATTTGTTGCGTCAGCCGTTTGACGAAGTCGAATGTCCAGGTTTCTGCATCTGGACCACATCTCTTGTAATGTTTGGATGCGTACCCGAGTCTTACTGATACTGAATTTGTCCTTGCCGAGTTTGCGGTAATTCGGCACAACGCGTCGAAGTTGTTCGACTGTAGCTCTCTGCTCGATGAGTAGCTCTTCGAACGATGACATTGTATTAAGGTAAAAGTCGAATAAACTGTCTGTATTACTCGATCCTCCTAAGTTTAAATAGTGCCAGAGAGAGCGCTTTGCCACAACACCAGAAAAAAATTGAGCGTGTCCGTAAAGACGGTTACGATAGCGCGAAGTACGCGCGGACGAGTATCGCCGTGAGTGCGAGCGAGAAAGAAGAGTTTCGTCGCGAAGCGCGCGTGCGCGATAGATCGAGCGCCGAGTGACACCCCACGACTTTGTCTTGTTGGTAGGTGAAAATTGTCAAGAACTGGTCACTCACACCACTCTCGAAATATTCAAATCTCGTTTCTCGTAGCAGAGATATTGTAACGATCGTTTCGTGCACTTTAATGAAAGCGCGAAGCAAAATGCTTGACCTTGGCTTTGATGCACTCTCCAAAAATCTCACTGTCTGAATTTCAGCACGGTGCACGAATTTGAAAAATTCGACTCGAAGGACCATAAATATGAACGCGCGCGTCCTTCGATGTACGCGGTTTCACATTTAATTAATTAATTTTTTTTGTTCGCCGGTTCTGGGAGACCGTGCTTGGGTTTTTTTGAAGGACAGTGAATAGGGTTAACCACAAGACGCACTGATGATTCCGTTGTAAGTTCTTTATTTCTTCTCTCTTCGTTTGATCGCACGGAACCTGGCTTATCGTACCAACTTATCGGAAGGACAAACGTTAACTGCCTTGTACGCTCTAGAAGTCGCTTGCCGAAATTTGGCGAAAGACGCGGGGGAGCGGGGTTGGCACACAGACCCGCAAAACGAGGGGCTTGACCGAGTGAAGGCCGTCCTCGGACGAAGAGAGTTTTGTTTACCTTATCGTCGCCGAGAGTAATGCACGAATTAAGCCTCTTGAACATTTAACTCGGTGGGATTAAATATATTACTCGCGATTTAAATTCACTGCCTTAGTCAATTCTGAACACATTGATATCCGCGAACGGACGTTATGGGACTTTTTCCAAAATAATAAAATTCCGAGAGTGCCTATGAATGGGTTAAATTCACCTCATAATGACCTATCACTACCGCAAGTTTCACATCGATTGATATCGACGAACAGACTTTATGACACTTTTTCCAAAATAATAAAATGCCGAGAGAGCCTATGAATGGGTTAAATTCGTCTCATAATGACCTAAGTAGTACTGCGGCCACTATGGAGACCCCCACTCCTTTTCCCCCACCCCGCGGTCGCCGAGTTCGCCGTGAGCTCGAGCGGCCGTGGATGTGAGGGGAGTGGCGTGCAGGGCGGGCGGGGGGGGGGGGTTGTCGGCATAGTGGCGCGTTGTTTTTTATTTGAATAATTAACCCTAGTGTTACTTACCGGGCGCTCCGCACCTCCGCGGCCGCACCCCTCGGCGTTCCAGCTCACACACACACACACACACACACACAACGCACTACATACTATCGTAACTATTATAGCCGTCGTCTTCTTCTTCTTCTTCTTCTTCACCGTCCTCTCCCTCCAAAAATAGACGGGCCACATTTCGACCCCTCTCATCAAAAAATTGCACGGTTATAATATCGTTATAAACACTTATCGCTGACACTACGCGCTGCGACAAAAAGAAATACATGTCTTCCGCATAATGAGAATAATTTATATTATATAGTTCGTAACACCCGCACACTATATTGAGAACGGGTGTTAATTTAAAATGAGGGTGTAAATGAAAAATATTTACACTTTCTACAAATTCTTCGCGACCCCCGTCAACGAGGGCCACGTTACAACACCCGTCGGAAGATGTTTGGCGAATCACGCCCCTATATACACTGACACCCACTATAACGGCACAATACGTGTCTTCAACAAGGTTTGCTAAGCCTATACGCACACTGTTACCGCTTTCTATATAATATCTGCGGAGACACTCGACGAGCTCGCGATAGATCGTAGGCATCGTCACCGCTCGCACATATATTTCGTTAAAGTCTTTAAACTCAACGATCGTGCATTGAAACTGCGGCGGCATCGCTTCGACTTCCCACAGAGGGTACATAATATATATTTATAAAAGGCAACTGTTTCGTACGGTACTTGAATAAGAACTGAATTCTATAGCTCAACAAGATCTTGCAGAACCCGTGTATCCCCCCCTCCCAGCCGTCCTTAGAGCGATGTGGAAAACAATATCTGTTAAGAAGAAGAGCACATCATCGCGAGGAATGCACACGTGCATCCGTCACGTACCTATGGTATATCTTGTTTATATCAGCACAAAACTGAAACGAGTGTTTTCGTAGAATATACACCACAGTGAGGAATGCACACCTGGGGTCATCACGAACTTACGATTCAGCATTTTTACATATATATAATTACTAGTGTATGTATGAAATAGTTATATATATCTATATTGTGTGTGCTATTCCTCTTAATTTTATTAACTACCTGTAAATTGTCAAATACATCAATGATCGTATGTGCAAAAGAGCGCTCGATAGCTCTTTATAAAGGTACGAGAGAGCGTACAGATCGCTCTACGAATAGACGCTCACAGAGAAGCGCTTTATATACGGTATACCTCTGCTCCACCTCGCCTATACTCTAGATCAGAAGGCACGCGCTCTCTATCTCTTAAAGGCTCTGTATGTATGAGAGAGAAAAAGCTATAGAGGTCTCGGCAGGAAGACAGAGACCATGCTACAACCTGCTTCTTTTTTATTCTTTTTATACGAGAATAAATATCATTTTTCGTGATGGACCAAATCGAATAACTGCATAATCTTTTCAATTATTATGAATATATATATATCAGACCACCCCAGGCAGGCATCTCTGTAATTGACTGGCTCGGCGGAGCATTTCGCGATCTTCTAACGTATATCACTAATACTTGTGCTGGTGGTGATTATGTCGGAATATCATTTACGGCGGACAGTTTAGGACATGGGCCGGTATGGTTATCCTTTCGACGAGCCAGAGACTATACGTTTGAAGATATCTGGCAATTAATAAGCAGCGTTGCTCGGAGTGCAGCCTCTCTGAACATCAATGACGCGTGTAACATAAAAACTTGTATAGTCAGAGGTGTCGAGGGTCGTGGTAGAAAAGGTCTGACTCACGAGGCTGTCACGAAGAAATCTATATTATCAATCCGAAATTATGATAACTTATGTTTACCACGCTCATTGGTAGCAGCACGCGCATACGTTGAACGGGGTGAAATACGATCGGGAGCCTTACATACTAGATGGCAGCGTATTAGGCAAATTAACGGTTCACTGCAAAGAAATGAAGCTATTGATCTTACGAGAGCAGCTAATATCGTTGTGCCCGCAAACGGTTGCGGTGTGTATGAGATTACCCTGTATCAAGATTATTTACTACGTGACGGCATCACTATTGTTGTATACGAGTTTCTAACTCTGGATCGCCGTCAAAAGCCTTTGTTCGATGGTAGAAAAAGAGTTTTGGCTTCTGTAGGTACGATAAAATACACGTTACATGTATTGTATTATGAACGCTCGCATCATTTTCAACCTATTCTGAATCTCAGACGTGCGGTAGGTGGCAGGGATTTTTGCTCAAATTGTAATATGCGCAGTCGTCGTGATGACCACATATGTTCCAAAAAAAAATGTCCTCGATGTTTTGGATTACCACCATGTGATCCTCACACAAATGGGACAATTAAATGCGTTGATTGTAACCGTATTTTTTTTGGAGATCAATGTCTACAAAAACAAGGCTGTCCCTATAGTCAGGAACCGTAGAGGGGTTAGCGTGTGCGAAACTGTTAAACGTTGTCGTTGGTGTTTTCAAACGGTAAGACCTTTAAAACGAAAGAAGCACATATGTGGTGTAAAATATTGCAAGACATGTAAAGATAACAAACCGATATGTGTTTCATGAAAGGGCTTCGCGCACATACAAACACACGTAAAGCAGTTTTTATTTTCTATGATTTTGAAACACAGCAGTGTACGTCTGTAAACGGTGACGCGTCCACATTTGTGCATGAACCAAATCTCTGCGTAGCTCAGAGACTCTGTACGTTTTGCTGTACCGATGACTCCATAACAGAGCCATGCGATCATTGTGGTGTACACGAGTTTATTTTCAAACACAATCCTGTAGCACAGCTTGTAGAATTAGCTATGACGCGTATCACGGGTTTTTCCCGTACTATCTGCATTGCTCATAACGCCGGGGGTTTTGACGCGCAGTTTATTTTGCGGTATTTAATCGAAGAAAAAAAGACTCAGTTACCATCATTAATTATGAACGGGACGAAAATAATTACAATGCGGCTTGAAAATCTTGTGTTTCTGGACAGTCTACACTACTTTCACATGCCTTTAAGCCCTCTACCAAAAGCTTTCGGTCTCGCGAACACGGTCGCAAAAGATACTTTTCCTCATTTATTTAATAGACCTGAAAACCAAAATTATGAAGGCGTTCTGCCGTGCCTGGAGTATTATTTACCCGATACAATGCGTACAGACGAGCGGGAAAAGTTTCTTGAGTGGTACACGGATCTGAAAGAGAGTAATTACCTGTTCAATTTTGAGAAAGAGATTGTTAATTATTGCAAGACAGACGTTACGATATTAAGGCGCGCATGTATGGCTTTTCGCGATATGTTTATCGTCAGCGGTAATGTCTGTCCGTTCGATGAGTGTACGACGATAGCTTCAGCCTGTTTTCGCGTTTTTCGCAAAAACTTTTTGAAAGATAACACAATAGGGCTTATCCCGACGACCGGTTATAGATGGGCTCATAACCAATCTAAAAAAGCAGTTTCATGGCTCGTGTGGATGGAATACTCTCTCGGCCAGCGTATTATTCACGCAGGACGGGGACGCGAATTTAAAATACTGCAAAATTTACTAGTAGATGGTTACTACAAAATAGACGACGTGTCTCATGTACTTCAATTTCACGGTTGTTACTGGCACGGATGTCCGCATTGTTACCCTTTAAATCGTGATAAGAGACAAAGCGATGGTACATTGATGGACGAGCGTCTTGAAAAAACTGTAACTATAGCGGCTCGGATTCGAGAGGGCGGTCATATATTAACGGAAATTTGGTAGTGTGAGTACGATAGGCTGTTAGAAACTGATGCAGAAATGCGTACGCTCATAAAGGACCATCATTTAGTTGCCATAGAACCTCTTAATCCACGCGATGCTTTCTTTGGGGGGCGAACAGAAAACATGGTAACGCTTTACGATGTACAAAATACGGAGCAGATCCACTACGTGGATGTTTGTTCTTTATATCCTTACATCTGTAAATTTGATAAATACCCCGTAGGGCACCCTCGCGTATATACCGGTGATGAATGTATGGAGCTAACAGGTCCTAATAATAACGATCTTTCACGTGTCGAGGGTCGTGTTAAATGTCAGGTATTACCGCCTAGGAATCTTTACCACCCTGTGCTACCGGTTCGTATGCATCATCGCTTATTGTTTCCTCTATGTCGTAGCTGTTGCGAGAGTATGAACCAGGAAACATGTACGCACGAAGAATCTTCTGAGCGTGTGTTCGATGGTACATGGGTGGTCGATGAGCTTCGCAAAGCTATCTCATGCGGCTATATCATTATCAAAGTAAACGAAATTTGGCAGTATAAGATCACGCAGCTTAATCGTAATACTAAAGAGGGTGGCTTATTTGCGTCATATATAAATACGTTTCTGAAAATCAAACAGGAAGCCAGTGGTTGGCCTGAATACTGCTTGGAAGACGAAAGGGCGCATGAGCAGTATATAGCAGCGTTTGAGAACTCAGAGGGTATTAAACTAGATCGCGATAATATTACAAAGAGCCCTGGATTACGATCTGTAGCTAAACTATGTCTCAATTCTTTTTGGGGTAAATTCGGTCAGCGTGAGAATCTACCGCAAACAACAATAGTTTCGACTCGTGAAAAACTCATGGAATTATTGACCAGCCCTGAGTATGAAATCACTGGTATTCTACCTGTTAATAATGAGACACTGTACATTAATTACACAAAAACCGATACCGCTGTAATACCATCCGATATAGCGAATGTTGTAATAGCAGCATATACAACAGCACAAGCGCGTTTGAAATTATATAGTTATCTCCAGCGCTTGGGTCGCCGTGCCCTGTACTGCGATACAGATTCTGTAATATATGTATCGAAAAATAACGCCTGTGAATATGAATCCCCGACCGGTCAGCTTTTAGGGGATCTTACCGATGAGCTATGTTCTTACGGTGAGGGTAGTTATATAAAAAGCTTTGTTTCGGGAGGTCCAAAATTTTATTCATTTATTGTGCAATGCTCCGACGGTTCCGAAAGCGAGGTGTGTAAAGTAAAGGGCATAACACTCAATTTTACCAATAGCTCATTAATCAATTATAGATCTGTGCGCTCCTTTATAACTGGTGAGAGGCACCAATTGTATTACGCTACGATGCTATTAGACGGACGGCATTCCATCAGGTCGTTACGCGCCCCGAAACAAAAATATGTATACCGTCGAGCGTCAAACGAAGACGCGATGGCGAATATGGCTCGCTCCCTTACGGTTACAGAGCTTAGTTTATGAAAATTATATTATAAATGTTTTTGTAAATGTTGTAAATACTGTTAAACACTGTAAACCTTTATATTGTTACTGTAAAATAAAACTTTATACATGTACCGAATATCTGAATGTATAAATGTTTTTGTAAATCTTGTAAATACTGTTAAACACTGTGAACCTCTATATTGTTACTGTAAAATAAAACTTTATACATGTACCGAATATTTGAATGCTTTATTTATATATATATATATATATATATATATATATATATATATATATACTGTTGTATAGAAAATACACTCATTCGTAGAGATGGATACGCGGTAGAAGCATCCCTGGACCTCCATGATCTGCGGCCCCACGGGCTGTGGTAAAACTTATTTTGTAAAAAAGTTTTTGAAATTCATTTCGCAAATGAATAGTGAGCCGTTCGAGAGAATTCTTTTCTATTATTCAGAATGGCAACCAGCATACACAGAGTATGGTAAATCGATAGAATTTCATGAAGGTCTGCCTCAGAGTGCCGATTATGCGAACGATCCGCGTGCAAAGCTCACAATAATCGACGATTTGATGCGCGAGGCGTCAAACAATAGCGTTGTAGATCTTTTCACCAAAGGTAGTCATCATAAAAACCTGAGTGTTATTTTTATTACTCAAAACTTGTTCCATCAAGGACACGGTCAGCGCGATATTTCATTGAACGCCAATTATATTGTAATTTTCAAAAATCCTCGTGATCGAGCCCAAGGTCAGCATCTCGCGCGTCAGGTATATCCGGAAAACCCACGATTTCTACAAGAGGCCTATCACGATGCAACGTCCAAACCGCATGGTTATTTGTTACTCGATTTGAAACAATCAACACCTGATAACTGTAGATACCGTACTTGTATTTTCCCCGACGATGCCCGTCATTTTGTGTACATACCACGGAAAAAGTTAAAAAGCAATAACAGCACATGTGAATTACCAGTTCAACGCGTGTAATGGCGGCTAAAGCATCGCCGCGTCACGAAAAATGTATATGTATATTGAGCGCCCTTCATCAAGCCAATACAACGCATCGTGCATCTGACACGCACAAAAAGCAAACAAGTGCTAGTCACGCCGTTTGTCAATGTGTGATGTACATTCTTAGGGGTAACATAACCCCAAAGACATGTAGCGCAAAGGGGTTTAAAAAGGAGTGATACACCAGGATAGCCGGCAGTTCATCAGACGTAATGGCGCGGGGTAGTTCACCGCTCTGCAAAAAGCACGTTGCGATACTGCGTGCTCTTCAACACTTGAATAACGAGCAGCGCGAGGCTGTTTTACGCAAAGCAGATCCAAGTATTATCCGGTGTATTTGTGAGTGTGCACTGAATGTTCTCTGTGGAAATATACCACTGAAGATGGACCAGAGAAAAAAATTACGTCGATACGCACCGGTTCTCCGTCGTTTAGCCTCAAAAAAAGGCTGCTGGAAGAGTAAGAAACGGTTTGTTGTTCAAAACGGTGGGTTTCTACCGCTCCTATTAGCACCAATACTAGGTACTGTTCTATCGAGCTTGATTGGCGGCCGTGGATGATGGAGCACGCAAGAAAAATGGTACTCGTGCCGGAGGAGCATCTAACACGGTTGAGCACACAAAGTCATACACCGCCATTTTTTAATACGGGTGCGCCTCAAACACACCCAGTGCGAGGTATTAACGCTACGCTAGCTCGATTAGACACGGAGATGAATGAAATTTTGCACTCCAGCGCATACAAGGATGAGAGGGAAAAATGGACGGCGTACTTGACTGTATTACAACGTTATCTCCACTTCGTTGATGATGAGAGAGCTCTGCAGTACCGCGAGCTTATGCATAATAAACACTATGTAGAGTCTGATTATGAAAGAAAAAAAGAAGAAGAAGACGAAACCGGTTACGGTATGAATAATACCGCCATACTTGAGAGTATACCAGCTAAATTTCGTGTCAAAGCGAAACTACGTCTTCGCCGCTTGCGCGGTGCCCCACGATCTAATTTTTCTTGGGATTCTGATGGAGTCGTGTCGGTTAGCGGGAAGCCAATAAAAGATTCAAATATTGTTGATCTCGTGAACGATGCTATGAGGGCTAGGAAAATACCTAGCCCTGCTGGACGCAGTGCATTTGCCAGAGTTCTACGAGCGGTCAAGACACCTCGGGAATATATTGGTAATGAGGAGTTGTGGGCGGAGTCTAGAGTTAACACACCACAGCGTCAACCGCAGACTGATGATGGTAGTACAAGCAGCGAGGGATCACCCGATACGGACCGGTCAGCGTTTTTCAGCGGTGTTGAGAACAGATCACCAACACGGCGGACTCAGGGAGATAAGCAGAGAGGTGGCGGCTATCATAATAAGAAAAGACGTGTAATTTGGACTAACCTGAAATTATAATCATGAAAATCTTAGAAAACGCATACTTTAATGCCTCCCATGAAGCATCGTTTTCAGGTGCTACCAAATTGTTACGTTTGGCACGTCAGAAAAAAATTGCCCGTGTGAAGGCAGTACAGTGGCTTGAAGCACAGGATACTTATACAAAACACAGAGTCGTGCGACGACATTATCCGCGTCGTTTTTATAATGTCCGAAATATTGATGACTTCTGGGAGGCTGATCTCGTGGATCTTCGCTCGATTAAAGATTATAATGATGGTTATGTTTATCTCTTGGTCGTTATAGACGTTCTCAGTAAATTTGCATGGGTTCAGCCTTTACGTGACAAGTCTGCTGCATCTGTAGCCAGCGCGTTTGATTTCATATTATCTAAAAAAATAGTAACGGTCGATTACCGCTTTACCTACAGACGGACAGGGATAAAGAATTTACCGGTGCTGTATTCCAGGCTCTCTTAAAGAAAAAGAACATACAGTTCCGTGTTGCGTGAAACCCTGATATAACAGCGGCTATTGTCGAGAGATTCAATAGAACACTGAAAGAAAGAATGTGGAGGTATTTTACGTATTCTAGAAAAAAACGTTACCTAGACGTTCTGCAGAACATCGTTTCGGCATACAATCACTCCACGCATAGCGGTATAAAAATGGCACCTGTCACGGTGACACACGCTACAGCAGCTAGGGCCCGTAATAATCTGATACAGCGGTACAAAAGAACCCAGAATTGTTCGCCCAAATACAGCGTGGGTGACATCGTGCGCATCAGTAGCGCGAAGGCTGCCTTCGTAAAAGGTTACGAGCGTGGCTGGAGCAGCGAGTTATTTAAGATTGTCCGTGTATCGCACAGTATTTGTCCTGTGATATACATACTGCGTGATCTCCACGGCGAGGATATCGATGGTATATTTTATGAGCCTGAGTTATCGAGAATACAAACGAAGGAGTCTAAACAGTCGTCAGCAAAATGAAGGAGGAGTTTTACATGGTTTTACCTAGTAATAGTAGTATGAATTATTATCCCGATAATGCAACAACAAGGTATACCACGGATTTACCCCAATGTATCTCTCTTCACGGTAGCTGGGCTGTTTCTCTAGCTGAAATACACATACCGACGACAATTTTGCATGTACCACCCGATGGTGAACGGAACTTTATGAATGTCATAACGAACACAGTGACACCCGGTAGCATGGCAAGCGCCGACTTTAAGGAAGAACGCGTCTGCGTACCGCATGGTGTGTACCTCAGCATAGACACATTACTCGAGGCTATTAACGAGGCATCGTGTGTTGCGGGTCATCTGAAATTTAAGCATTGTCGCAACGGATATGTGGCGGTCACGCGTATCTGTGAATCGTGTAAGAATGTAGAACACTCATTCTACTTCTCCGATGTGTTGAACAAGATTTTAGGATTCACCGAGTCTAAGGATGTGGTGGTCCAGAGCGAGTACACTGCTCAGAGGCCTGCCAACCTGGCCCATGGGACCCCAAATATGATGTACGTTTATACGGATATCTGCGAGCCCTATATCACAGGAGACGTGCATACACTGCTGCGAGTCGTACCAATTGTTGCCGCTGATAATCGTAATTACGGGTCGGTGAAGACAAGAAGTTTCTCACCACCTATATTCCTCTATTACGTACTAGTTTTCAAACAATAATGATTGATATAAGGGATGAGTTTGGCAAACCGATACCATTCGAGTACGGGACGTTGACAGTGACGTTACAGTTCAAACGTACAGATTAGCCTAAACCAGTCTAAAATGACTTATTATGACGAATACTTTGATATGCAAACGGGCGGGGGTGGGGGGCGAACCGGTTATGGTGGTATCAGTCATGTGTATATAGGGTCACCGAATCAAAGGGGTCACGGTATTGGGAGTTTCCTCGGAGGTCTCTTCCGACGAATAATACCTCTCTTGAAACAAGGTGCTCGGGCTGTTGGTAAAGAGGCGCTTCGCTCAGGTATGAACATGGCTACGGATATCATGGATTCTGGTATTCACCCGCGAGAAGCATTCAAAACACGTCTGCACGACTCAGGGGAGAATCTGAAGCGTAAGGCTGAAGAAAAAATTAGTACGCTCATGAAGGGTTCGGGGTATAAAGCTCGTAAAATTAATAAACTGATCCATTCTCTTGCCGGGAACGTATCACGACGTACCGGTGTGAAAAAACGGAAGAAGACCGTGAAGTCGCGAAAACGTTCGGGCTCTGTGAAAAAGAGACAGAAGAAGAAAAAGAAAACTGTGAAAAGAAGAGCAACAAAACAGACAACTACGAATCGTTATAAGAAATCACGAACAGTGGCGGATATTTTCGCCTAACACAATCTTGGAAAAATGGCTTTCTTACACGCACACTCGTGCGAGTGCCTTAAGTCGGAGCTTGAGCTATTTACACTACCACCGACCCAGACAACAATCGAGGGAACGCATACAGTGTGTTACAAGCCGATCTCATCATTGACGGCTGATTCACCGATAGAGTTTGTCATACCGGGCCAGGGTGATGAGTACATTGATCTTGCACACACCATGCTCAGCATGGGTGTTAAGATAGAAACCCCTGACAAAGCAGATGCACCGTCTCCTAAAGTAGGCCCTGTCAATAACCTATTACACTCAATGTTCAATCAGATCGATGTATTTTTGAATCAGAAACTGGTGTCACCCCCTAACAATGTTTATGCGTATAAGGCATACATTGAAAACCTCTTGAATTACGGACCTGGTGCTAAGGCCTCGCATCTCACGAGTGCTCTATGGTATAATGATACGACAGGTAAAATGGATGATACAGAAGATAATAATAGCGGGCTTGCAAACAGACGAACCGTATTAGGTAAAAATCGAACGATTGATCTCCTTGGTCATTTACACTGCGATATCTTCAATCAAGAGAGGTTTTTGCTAAACGGCGTTGAGATGCGTTTACGCCTCGTACGGTCTAATAACGCTTTTTGTCTCATGAGTTCTTCGAAAGATTGTACCATCCGTATTACGGAGGCATCACTACTTATACGACGTGTTAAGATAGCACCGGGTATGCTTTTGGCCCATGCAAGAGCTTTGTCTAAATGTACAGCGAAATACCCTTTGACGCGGGTCGAGGTTAAAGCGCTATCGCTACATGCGGGGATACACGGTGAGACGCTTGATAATGTCATACTTCGCCAGCTGCCTAAACGTATAATCGTCGGTTTTGTCGATAATAAGGCTTTTAATGGTGACCGTAAAATGAACCCTTTCAATTTTCAGAATTACAATATAAATTATTTTTCTTTGTACGCCGATGGATTGCAAATACCGTCAAAGCCCCTACAGCCAGACTTCACAGATGCTGATATGCAGGTTGATGCATACCACACACTATTCTCGGGTACAGGCATACACTTTCTCAATGAGGGTAATTGTATCGCACGTACAAGCTACCCTCATGGCTATTGTCTCTTTGCATTTGATCTTACACCCGATCTCTCGGCCAATAGTACCACTCATTGGAATCTTGTGAGGCATGGTAGTGTGAGAATAGAAGTACGTTTCGCGTCTGCCCTAACATCAACGGTTAACTGCCTTGTGTATGCTGAATATGATGATGAGAATAATGATGATGAGAATTTATTTATGCCCTAGCACGCTATGGGGCAAATTAAAGATACAATAACTAATTCAAGATACAATAACTAACTTACAGTAACTGAATTAGTTGTGTATAACCTTACAGAATAATTAAATTTAATATATTTACAGTAGTACTAAACTATTATTTAAATACAAGAAAAATAAAGATCAAAGTAATTGAACAAAGAATTATGCTCCCTCCTCAGACAAGAAAATGAACAAAGAGTAAAGAAAGAAAAATCGACAATCAGTATAATACTAGGATCATAATAAAGGTAATAAGAGTATAAGAAAACAACAGATAGCGCAAGTTTTAGATTAACTTATAGTTTCAGTAGGTTGCGAACTTAAATGTTAATCATATGCATAATGGCGCCTGATATTATGTTCACCGATGATTTAGCCAATCAGACCATCAAAGCCAGATCGTCGGCCGAATACAGAGTGATTAATGGCTGCCCATTTTCCTTCCTCGCAAATACCGTTGAGTTTTTCACCCAGACATACTTGTATGACCGCACGGCCGCCTGAGCTTTCGCTTGACGTAGCAGCTTGTAACTCTCTGCCGGTAGGAGTTCATTGACATATATATTGCCCTCGAGATTAGTACTAAAAACATTTCTGACCTTAAGGTCTCGCTTTAATCGTTTTGCGGCAATAATTGTGTCACGAACAGCGGCTGATGTGAGGGTCGCTATAATAGAGACAGAATGAGAATGACGCGAGGAGTTTCCTCCCCCCGGCGAACCCAAGATTGAGCCTCGGCCGTCTGTGTGCGATTTACGTGTCACTAAACGAGACGCCAGTACATGACACTGAAGCTCTTTGCGCCCAAGCCCTGCTAAAACTTTTCCCACCAAGATACGCGGCGATTCAGTCAGCGCAGCTGGAACACCCGACACTATTATCTCACTAAGATTTACACTCCGATTTTCACGCGACGGGCGCGAGTCGACTTGAAATCGAGCAATTTCCTGCTTGAGCGTTGCGTTCTCAGCCTCAAGTACCGCGATCTTCTCAGAGTGAGTGGAGACGGTTTGAACAAGCTCCGGGAGAACAGTAAGAGTTTTGTTGATTACAGCTACCGCTGACCGAAGCTCGGCAGCAAGCTGTGCCAATTCAACACTAATTGTTTCAAGCGTTACAGCCTTGTACGATCCCAGCGGTGTCGACGCGTTCTCGAGAGATTGTCTGGTAATTGCAACGGATGATCGAATCTCAGCTGCAAGCTCTAACCGTTTGTTGTTTAGATCTTGTATAAGAGATGCAAGAGATGCAAGGTCTTCGGGCGTTGGCTCCTCCCCCCGAGCTGGTGTACTACGTGCTGTGGTTGACGGTGTTGAGAGGTCGACATTCATATTAGTGAAGTGAGATTTACAGCACTCATTAACTGTACTCTGGTCTAAGTAATACTTCACGCACCCTGGGTGAAACGAACGCAAGCAGCTTGGGCAAACCTTTAAATTTGCCGCGATTCGCTTCGTGCACCTATGACACACCTTTGACATGGATACGGCAGTTACAGAGATGAAGCAGTAGTCGCCGACGCGACGCCAACAGCGCTGCGGCCGTACCGCGATGATAAGCCAGTAGCGGTCACGAGCAAGTAGGAATCGATAAACGGTCGATAAGTGAAGCGCAGCGATACAGACGATAAGGACGTGAACTGCCAGCCCAAAACGCCGGTTGAGCCCAACTGCGAGAACACGAGACGTCGTGTCGAGTCCAGAGATCTCAAGATATAGGTTAGGAAATAAAGCAGCACAATTTGTCGATTTTTCCAGAGATGCTGATGTGTAGAAGCTGAGTTGAAAGAGATTATCGACAAAAAACGCTTAGGTGCGTGCTTTGGTGCTGGAAGCAAAAACGCCCGTAGGCAGCAACACAGCAGAAAAATACTTTGAGTTAGGAGTGATAGAAGATACGTGTGAAGTACTCACCAGAGAGAGAGAGAGAGAATATGATAATGTGTTGGAGATCGACTCCTCTAGACAAGTAACTGTGGGTTTTAGCGGCTAGATTGCAAGGCTTATAGAGGGGGGGAGTATCATATATCCATAGAACGTGCAATATTTATCGTTAGTCTGTATTCAAAAGTCGCCGTGTTACGACGATCGAGAAGCACCATGAACATCGTCATTGATATACAGGGTCTGAAGTATAAATATAATCATTTTATACCTAAAGAAGTTACCGTGGTCTCTGTAAAGACATCGTACCTGGCCCACTGGATTGTAGCGCCCCCCTGCGCTTATAACATTCTACCACCCAGTGTAAAACATCAAAACACCTGGTTACAAACCAATCATCATGGTATCGAGTGGTCCGAGGGTGAGACGCAGTTACGTGCAGTCGAAGCCTCGTTGAAGAAAATTGCAACACGGTCTGATCGTCTCTTCACAAGAGGAGCTGATAAAGCGGCCTATTTGACGCAGCTAACGGATTGCTACGTTATAAATCTAGAAGAAGAAGAAGAAGACGACGATTCGTCATTTCGTAATCTTCCTGAGAGCAATACTCGTTGTGTGTATCACGGTTTACTGCGAAAAAATTGCTCGTTCACGTGTGCCCTCAACAATGCTGTGAGAATTAAAAAGTGGCTTTCTCATAACGATCGCTCCAGCTCCTTGTGGGAGTACAGAACCACCACAGCCTGGAACATCAGCTTACTAGCTGTGGAGCGCCGCGTCGAGGGAAAAACAACCGATGTTAAACAGCTCTAGTGTCTCTATAATTGTTGTCTATTATGAACGCCGAGCAGCTTTTGCAGGCCCTACGCGGTATAAAGAGCCGCACTGTAGGCGTATACCCGGCAGACCGCATCCCTAAGGTGTGGGTGAAACCAGCAGCGATTGTCGCCAATACCGATGGCCACAAACAGCCCGGAGCCCACTGGGTCGCCATGTACGTCGATCGAGATAGACGAGGATGGTACTTCGACAGCTACGGCCTACCACCAATCATACCGCAGCATCTCCAACGTCACCGGCAGAACAGCAGTTTCTTTAGCTACAACGCTATACAGCTTCAGGGTCCTGAATCACAGACTTGTGGACACTATTGTGTTAGGTTTCTTCATTTCTTGTCTACAGGCCTTGGTATTAATATGTTTAGGAGTGCATTTTCAACCGATTTAACACGGAACGATAAAATAGTGTATGACTATTACAAGGAGTATATGAATAAGTGTAACAAATCCAAATCCTTGAATAATGCGTTAAAGAAGGGAGCCGCTGTGGGTGGAGGGTACCATTATAATAACTTCATTACTTTTAATATGAAATCTTTTGGGTGTGTGCAAGGGTGTTGTTCTCGCATCCGCTAATTGTACGAGAGTTTTATGCTAAAAATAAAGTATATTTTTCAAAATCGTGTTTTATTTATCAACCTCCTCATGGAAGAATTTAACACCATCGCAGATAAATAACACGTCCTATTTTCACGTGATCCTCTCCTGTTTCTCGCCATCGCTATACCGTATTAATTTCAGCGCACGTGCAAAAACGCTGACCTAAGTTTTCGGAGTATTCAGAGGTGACGCAGCCAAGGCAATTTGCTGGTCTTTACCACCACCACCACTACCAGGGTGCCTTACTAGTTTTTACAAAGTAAGCAAATATTGCACCAATTAAATCCAGCCTACACTTCTCTGTATACGGAGTAGGGGAATGGGTCTCTTTGGTATGAGGTCCGAAGAATCTACGCTCTGTGATAGACAGGCATTGTCCTCGAGTCTTCAAAGAAGTAACCAGCACCGTTTAAAAATCCGTT